>OX421431.1:3049238-5549238 GCA_949126915.1 Musotima nitidalis
TTATAAAGACCTGTTTTACTCTATACATATTTATATTCTTGAAGTTGAACAAATTTTGTTAATGAGGTACTGGCAGAATCACTATTTGCTACAGTTTTTCTTGGTTGCTTTTTAACTGTATATTCTGAAATTTATAAAAAAATGAGCGAGAAAATTGAAGCCACTGTAAGTTGTAATTTACTTAATCATCGTCCTAGAATAATTCTGATTATGCCTACATTAGTGGCCAAGGTCTGTTCACTGGTCTACCCAGATTTGTCTGAATTTCAATCCAAATCACACTTAATACCCTTACTTATAATAATGAATCATATAGTTAAGCTTTATAATTTACATTATTGCCTTAGGATTAAGTTTCTGTAATAGTAATGTAATTAGGATTTAAAATAAATAAATATACACAATAACCCTCACTAATAAACTTGAGTCATTAGGTTAGCATCTAAAGAATTTGCAAATTAATTAAAGACCAAAACATTCTGAAATTTTGCTTAGAACTAATTACAAGATAAACAATATATCTACATAAAGCCTTCAATGCTTCACAGTACTCTTTAGGATGATGAAAGTAAAACTCAAATGCTAAAACTCTAGCTTACCAAATTATATAAAAGTTGACTGAATTCATATTGCAAAAAGGGTATTGTTTGTGAAAATCCTTGTCAAAATTTAGTTATGACTAAAGAAATAGTTTTTTTTTTAATTAACTAACTTTGCCTTATTTTTTTATATTTCAGCCAGTATTATATTCATATTGGAGAAGCTCATGCTCATGGCGAGTCAGGATTGCCCTAAACCTCAAGGAAATACCATATGATATAAAGGCAGTAAGCCTTATCAAAGGTGGTGGTGAGCAGCATTGCAATGAATATAGAGAAGTGAACCCAATGGAGCAAGTCCCTTCTTTGTGTATAGGTATAAATCCAGCATAGACTTTCAGATGTAGTCTTTTTTTCATGCATTTGGAAGAAATGTACCATTCCTTGTTATACCAATATACATCCTAGTTTTGTTCCACTATTTTATGTTGCTTTTTGTGTTTAAATATACTTAGAAATAAATAAAAGCAGAAAATTATTAAATGACATAAAAATTGTTGTGATTACATATTTGTATTAGGATTTTTGTCTTGAATTTAAAGTTTAAAAATTGTTTACTACCATTTACAGATGGCCATACTTTGGTTGAATCTTTAAGCATTTTGCATTACCTAGAAGAAACTAGACCACAGAGACCACTTATGCCCCAAGACTGTTATAAACGTGCAAAAGTTCGAGAAATTTGTGAAGTAAGTATCATATATATTTATTCAATTCTGTGTGTTTATGCAACTGAGCAATCAAAGGAATAGAATTATGCAATGATGGCATATAATTCCCAAGTTTCTGTAGTGTTTTAATGTAATGGCAGGAGATAGTGGGTGCCAAGTGGGTGCCATTCAGTTTGCCTAAAAAGTTTAGTCCTAATATGATATGGACAAACTGTATTGGCCTCAACTTAAAACGAACAATTATTGTTTCGCCTAAAAATTTTTTTGCCACCAATATAATTTGGTGTAATAATTGAAAGTCCTAATTTTAGGATTTATAATGTGAAATACCCTAAAATATATTGGCATTACAATGATTTCGCTTAATATCTAAAAGTTCTAATTTTAGCATATCAAATATGACAAAATTTTATCAGCTTAATAAACGAAACGAATTGCCGAATGAAAGCATGGAATTTTAATTTCTCTAGAACTAAAATAAATTGACAGAAGTGAATCGCTTCGAAATCCGACTCCAAGAAGTCTTGTCTGCTCTACCCTATTTAAGCGCGCATTAATATTTAGTAATTGCAAACTTAAGGGATTACGAACGGTTCCGCCAAATGTAAATAATTGGTAAATAACAATATGGCCATAAAGAGATAAGTAGAGTTAAATTTAGACCAAACACGATTCTGAAGAAAGAAATTATGCGTAAAAAATTTAGGCTAACCATTTGTGTGCCATTGCCAATTAGAATTTCAAACAATTTGGCGACACGATATTACCTGTGCCAAGTTTTATACCTACTTCTTGTAGCATGGTCTCTTGCCCTAGTGATGGTGAACTCTTTAAACTGAATAAAGTAATTTTATTATGTTTGCACAACTTCCCTCCAATTTCAGGTCATAGCAACTGGTATCCAGCCATTACAGAATCTTATAGTCCTTATACATGTTGGGGAAGAGAAGAAAAAGGAATGGTCTCAGCTCTGGATCAACCGTGGGTTCAGAGCTGTAGAAAAACTACTATCAGCAACAGCGGGAAAGTACTGCATAGGTGATGAGATTACATTAGCTGATTGCTGTTTGGTCCCACAAGTTTTTAATGCTAGAAGGTATGTTATTTCATTCATAAAAATCGCCAATACGATCACCGTACATTGTTTTTAAAGTCAGTTTTTAAACTTGTTGCTAAAATTTTATGATATAACATTAGATGTGCGTTTTTTTGCACAAAGTACAGTAATGGATGATGCTTTAGTTGGCCCACAGCTATAACGTTTTGTTTATTAATTGAATAAAAAATTATTAATACCTGATACTTCATTAAGAATTAAATATCTGAATGTTGTAACTGATGTGACACAAATTTGGACATTTATACAAATAAAAAAAAACTGTAGCATAAGAAATAGCAATTGTGTTTACGTTGTTCTATATGAAAGGCAAAATTTATATTTAATATAATTTTATTCTTATGTATTTAATGAATCCAAAAACATAACTCTGGGCTTATAAAACTTGTGGCACTTAAGTAAAGCCTCATTCTTTATTAGTACAAAAATTCCTTTCTTTATGCTTAACACATTTTATTACTTAAATATTCAACATAAGAATACAATCAAAGTAAATTGTAGTTAAAGAGTCGGGTGCTTATTGTTTATGGCTGACTGAAATTAAATAAGATATTTCGCTCATATTAATATACGACTACATAGGATATTTATTTCAGTAAAAAAGTGTTTTGCTGTAAAAAATATGCAAATAATTCTATATAAAAATATTTATTGGTTTATTGAAGCGCTCGTAGCTCCGCGATGCTCGTTCGTCGGAAACGATCACCGAAGTAAAGCAGAGATTACAGAGGTCAGTCCTTGGATGGGTGACCGTTTGTGTAGCATTTGATATCGAGCGCTTCCGTGCTTTGGAAGGCACGTTAAGCCGTTGGCCCCGATTATCACTAAATGTGGTAGTCGTTAAGCCATGTTAGAGGCCTAATTGGGCGGCTTGAAAAGTTCTAACAGCAGGACGCCATACACCTGCCTCTGCCAATCCGCACTGGGTCAGCGTGGTGGAGTATGACCCAACGCCCTCGCACCTTGGTATGTGAGAGGAGGCTCATGCTCAATAGTGGGACCTTAATGGGCTGAGATGATGATGAAGATGATTATTTTTTAACAAAAAATATTTATATCTAGCACCTACCCTATTCGGGAATCTATTCAATTTAAGTGTGAAGTAAGCTAAAAATAAATATCCCAATATTTTTATTGACATGTGCAAAATTTGCGTTTTTTTAACCCTTTAACGGGCAGAATATGTTGATTTCTTTCATTGGTTTTCTACCTGAACTCACCCCATAAGGTTCAATTTATGGTGGCAATATATGGACCACAGCCTGGTAAAGGGTTAAATAATCACATCTTTCTCAGATTCCACGTGGACCTGCGACCTTTCCCCATAATCCTACGAATCGATCGTGAATTGGAACAGCACCCGGCATTCCGCGCTGCGCACCCCTCATCTCAACCCGACTGCCCACCTGAGGCAGCAAAGTGAAACAGTAACGCGGGAACGACTGTTTGCGATTCAGTACTGATATTAAAGCTGTTGAATGGTCCGGAGCCTTATCATATGCTCCATCGTTACCTTCTATTTGACCAGGCTTTTATTATTATGTCTTCTACAAAAATGGTAAACCAGTTCTATTTTGTTTAATAATTATTTATCAATGAATAGTAATAAATATGTTATCGGGTGGATGGGAATTTTTTTTTAACTGTAAGTTTTCAGTGTATCATCACTATCGTAAAAATGTACACGGAAAAAGTTATTTTTGGATCGTCAATTGTTTTGAAATTCTATTATTGATTTAAATTGTTATTATTAAATGGGGTGGGTCCAATTACGATTTTATATGCATTTTACCTTTCCTAAGGGTTGTGTGTGTGTTTGTATGTATGTATGTTTGTGTGCTGTTTTAGTTTTCAATAATATTTTGTAAGTATTATAATCTACAATAAAGATGATTGAGTCGTAAACAGTCGATTTAATATCACTGATTGTTACCTAACTACATTACATTATAATAACGGCACACATTTTTAGAGATTGTACAAGTAAAATGTTTCTTTATATGGTAACTTCATTTTTAACACAATTTAATTATTTGTAGAACAAAAAACACAGCTTCTTTTTTTGCGCTTCTCTTGTATTATATTTTCTGCTTAGTCTATAAATAAGTTACTAACGAGTCTTATTTATTTTATCTATTAACATAATCTATTAAAAAAATATAATTTATCCCTAAATATAGGTCTTTTTATGTTGCAATTATGAACTTAAAAATTTTAAGTACCTACCAAATAAATTTAAAGCGATAAGTACTTAAGAATTAAATATGTTAGCTTTAAGTTTTAAATTAGAATTTCAAAAATAATGTGCCATTCCATATTTCTAAGTAAAGACAATCAAGAACACTGTACTTTAATAACATTAAGCGTAGGCAAGCATACGCTTAACATTGTATGAACGACGTCACCGTAGTTGTAAAAATCTACGCCGAGCGCAAAGGATACGGTGACGTCGATGGTACCTATACTAACTTTATACTTACGATATTTATCTTTTATATGTTTTGGTGACTTTTGCCTTTGTTTTAAATTGAGTAGCGAAAAATATACATTTGCGTTTACAAAAGAAATGTTTTATTTATTTGTGGTATTCTTGTCAGAAAAGAGCAGAGGTATACTGCTAGTATTATATAACTATGTACTTCTGTATATTATCTTTTTATTTAATGTTTCAAATACTAAGTCAAAGTCAAAATTAGTTATTCAAGCATGGCTCAATAGTGCTCTTATGAGAGTCAACTTAAAAACTAACGCGCACGTGGGACGTACTATATACACCAGTCCCACAAGAGTGTCGAAAGGAGTTCCGGATATATAGCACTCTTTGGGGTACCAGATTCATCTTTCGTATTCTGCGATTTTTTGTTAACTGCATTTTTTTATAAAATACGAATCTGATAAATTAAACCATTCAAGTACTACTCATGAAGATTCAGTTATAAGAAAATAAAAAAGGCCTCTACTATTTTTAAGAATATTTCAATAAAGTGAGAGTGTGAGGCTATGCGTTTGGCGCTATACTATATTACATAATTATGTCTAGCACCATTGCTAGTTTTAAACCAATGTTACAATTAGCACCTAAAATAACCTATGCCCTAAAATTTATATGATTATGGCGTGGCAAACTAAATCGATAAACGTGTCCTAAGGCATAATAATACAAATATAAGTTTGAAATTTGATAATATTTCTCAATTAATCCCTATTGGCTCCCCATTTTAAGCCAGGCGCAAGCATACCATTAAGATTAGCTTATCCCCTTGGTGTGCGACGCTTTCGTCAGAAGAAATTTTTTCTTTATATCCCTTTGGATACAAAGAAAAAATTAAACGAAGTCTGCGTATAGATCTTACATAGTTTAAAGAACGACATTTGAAATAAACAGAATCTGAACGCAGCCTACATTTGACACAAAAAGAATAATGTGACCAGCTTGAATTTTGTACCCCAATTTTAGGTCAACATTACATAAAAATTTCTAGAATTCTAAAATGGACTCGAACGTTAAAATTATTATGTACATACTTAACTCTTTACCAATTTTAATAAATTATGTGTAATGCATATCGATCGATACCTTTTTATATTTGATTTTTAAAGTGTCTGTTTTAATGATTTCTTACTAATTTTTTTTTTTAAATGTTATAACTCTGTTTAACGAGCCTGCGAATTACATTTGAATTGTATGTATTTTCTAGTAACTATTTCAGAAATGTGCAATGGTATAGTAAACTTATATTTAATTAATTTTAATTATAATTTCGCAGATATAATATAGAGTAAATATGATATTGTGCTAAGCATTTTATAAATCATTAAGTATTTTATCATCACATTAGATCCATGTTATGTTCACTAGTGAAAACGTAGGGAATATAAATCACAATATAATTTATGGCAACATTTGCGTCGCACCTGTCAATTGCATTGTATCGAACGCTTTAGCTGCTGGAGTAATGAGATTTTGTGAGTGCGATACTGATGTCGACAGTGAATGTCGGATCAGCTGAAAGTAGTGCCGATAATTTCGTTTATATTAAAAAATATTGTGGTGTATGCATCAGCAACGGCATTGTACTGACATAATGACAATAATATATGTGTTGTGTTCTAATGGTTAAAAAATAATGCAAGTCGATTCCGACTTTGCTGTTGTGCTGTGAATTACATTGTTTGATGCTGATCTAAAATGTCCGAGAAAAATAAATCGGACAAGATGACTAATGCATCAAAACCTGTTCCCATGAAACTTTTTGCAGCCTGGGAAGTGGACAGGACGCCATCCAATTGTATACCCAGGTAAATACTATGATTCTTATTATTTACATATTGTCGTTTCATAAATGTTATTGCCGACCAAAACAGTTTCTAGTGTTACTCGGTCTAACTTGAATCCAAACGGCACAATCCCACGGAGTCCTGCGAAATCACGTTTATAAACTATCTGTTTTGGATTGTTACAACCTGTGACTTCCAATAGTATTTTTGAAGATACTGATGTAGTGTGTCAGAATGGATTTTAGTTAATCATGTTGGTTTAATAAAAATATGCAGTAGAACAATCAATATTTTTTTAATTATATTTCTTTCAAATCATTAAATAATATAGACCCTAGTGTGCAATCTAGTTAGATTAAATCATCATACCAGAAAAACTTGTGAATTACATTTGTTAAGTTCAAAGATTTTTATACGAATATTATAGATATATATCCTCAACTATTATTAGTATATTTATCTCTGTCCTAGTTGACAAAAACTCTAAAATTTTTAGTCTTTCTTTTTAATTTACTTTAAAGAAGAAAGTAGTTTGTTTATATTTCGTATTTGTGAAATTTGGGCCCATATTATGTTGTTCATATTTAAGTATCAATGTAGCCTTTGTCTAGAATCAATAATATTTTTTTCTACTACCTATTTCTTTTTGTCTTACTAATTTTGTATTCAAAATAATTAGTTAGTTATTATTTAACTTAATTTATTAATTATAATTAGATAATGATCAACACGATGTTCTCAGCAATAATAAATCAATTAGTTGTTTTTAAGGAGCAACACTTTGAACACAGTTTTGATAATGAACAATTATCTTATCTTTGTTTAAGTGTTTTTAATGAAATAAATATACTGCCAAATTTTCTATAAAAAATAATCATGATTATAAACTTCACTATTTTTTATTATTGTGATTTCAATCATTAAAAATATTTCAATTGCTTAGGTTATGGAATAGAGTAAGTCATATTCAGTAGTGTAAGTACATAACTTTATGAAATAAAAGTAAAAAACTGCAGTAGAACCAGCAGAAGCAATAAATAAAGTGAACAGAAATAGTAAAAAGAAGATGCACTAGATATGCGAAGTAAATATAATTCTATACAAAACTTTATATAGATATGATGGTTTTATAAATAAGAGCAACTACTCAATGGTATTTCCATTGGTTTTGCTTTTTAGATCCATAGTAAAAATATTTGATATCTGGCTGTGTTTAACTATTTTCTTTGTTTGGTGTGAAAATGTAGTGGTGTATAGAAAAATATTAAGTAAGTAAATGAGATATTTAGAAGATAGTGAATGGCTACATAGTAATATAGTGACATAAATAATCATATCCCAGCAGACAAATATCTGCACTGAGTGGGAACTAAACACAGCAGTGTTTAGTTCCCACATTTCCCATTCCCCATTCCCCATTTATCGTATTATAAGCTAGCAAGCTTATAATACGATAAATCTCCTCCATGCCCTATTGTCCAATAAATTGTTGTGCATTTTTTAATTAAATTTATTAAAATATTTTTAATATTATTTCATTTTCTCTATATTAATTTTATAACATATCAAACTGCAAAAACAAACCTTTTAATAGCTTTTGAAATATGATAAATTATTTTATCACATAAAAAATGGTTGCCTGTAAAGTCGTTTTTACGGGCGAAGATTTTACGTGACAACGTCTTTTTCTCGGTAGAATATTTATTGATATGAATATAATTAAATTGCACAATAGGAACAAGGAATTGAATGAAAATAAGAATTGCACAAATTTTAACTATAGAAATATATTTTGTTTACTAAAACATTGTACATGTAAACTTACGATTCAATGCGCCTAATTCTCTAGTGCTGCGCGCGCGGCAGACCGATCATAGTTGAGTGGGAGAGAGACGCAAGGCATTCGCCGGGCCTCTCTCTCGTTCGGTGACTCATCGTAACGTTACCGAGCGTTACACTTTTTCATAAGTGACTCCCAGCCGCAACCTAATTTAAGACGTTGTCACGTCAAAAATTTATAGAAGTAGGATTATAAAAGTATCTCAACATTAATTTCTTTTGACGTGACAACGTCTTAAATTAGGTTGCGGCTGGGAGTCACTTATGAAAAAGTGTAACGCTCGGTAACGTTACGATGAGTCACCGAACGAGAGAGAGGCCCGGCGAATGCCTTGCGTCTCTCTCCCACTCAACTATGATCGGTCTGCCGCGCGCGCAGCACTAGAGAATTAGGCGCATTGATTTCATATTTCTCCTATCATCGTCCTATCCTCAACAAAATCACTCAAATAGGAATTAGTTAAGTTTAAGTTTACATGTACAATGTTTTAGTAAACAAAATATATTTCTATAGTTAAAATTTGTGCAATTCTTATTTTCATTCAATTCCTTGTTCCTATTGTGCAATTTAATTATATTCATATCAATAAATATTCTACCGAGAAAAAGACGTTGTCACGTAAAATCTTCGCCCGTAAAAACGACTTTACAGGCAACCATTTTTTTATTCATTTTGTGAAAAAAGGATATTAATCAATGTTTCATGTGACATATCTGACAATTTATGCCTTAAGACCTTTATTGTATCGTGACTAGTCCTATAATTTCTCCCTCTATAATCATCGAGAGTCATCGAGAAGGTCCACATCATAACTTTTATAAATAACCTGTTACACTATTCTATACAACATGACCAACTTTAATTATATATCTCTATTGTGTAAATCTTATTAGCTAGGATCTAGTAGTTACACAAAATCCTTTGAGGTTACAAAAGAAGAGATTTTGTTTTCTTATATTTTGATGAGTCACAGATAAGAGACGGAAGAGCATCGGCACGGCATCGGCACCGGTTATGCAAATGCAGTAACGATGCGCGCTTTGAGTCCGAGTAATACAAGTATACAATACAACATTTCGAGAACCTATAGGTACTTAAAATCGAGTTATGCGACATTTTGGCGCGAGAGATGGGAGTTTGCCTTTGATACTCTATTTTCAGTCATTAAATCGACAGTTCGTTTTGTGATCTTTTTGGACACCTATGATTTAGAAAGATTTTTTTTTATTAGTTTTTAATATAATACCGGTATAACCTGTATTCCACAATTCGAATTTGATTTTGATAAGAATAGAAGGCGACACAGATTGCGCAAGGCACTAGAGGTGTCCAACATTCCTAAACATCCGACATTTTGTCACTTAACCCCACGACTATAGTAATTGATGCACAGTAACAGGCAGTAGGGTGACCACAAGGTCAGCGTTGCCTCTGCAGGAGGATGACATTTGTATGACCCATCCGTCACTTATGTTTCATATGTGAGTCATTACGGCTCTACCAGAAACGTAACTTACCTTTACGTGCCACCTTTTGTCTTCCGATTTCTGCTTTAACTGTCTGCTTCTATCTTAGTCAGATACCTTATTAGTAAAACATGAGTTATTATTATTAACCCTCTCATCTTGGTTCGCGAGAACAGACCCTTGCTCAGTAGTGGGACGTAAATAGGCTCAGATGATGAGGTATTATTTATTGTATCGCTGATGTTAATAAACATTAGCCGAAGCTTTAATTGGGTTTGACTACTATTTTTGATCTACGATGCAACGTGTTAGGTATCAAGTTCAAATAACAAGAAAGGAAAGAATTTACTGACATCATTCATTTCAGAAGTTATTTGCTTGTGTATTTTTGTTTGACCCTCTAAAAGCAGAATATGTTACTTAATCGAGAATATAAACTAACTTTATTCAAATTGTTTTGCAAGGTTTTGGTTTATTAGTAACAAATATCCTTACGTTTTCGCAAATGATAATTAGAATATTAAGGGATATAATATAAAAACTAGTGTCATTTTTGTCAACACAGGTTAAAGTACAAAATTAAAGTAAACTACGAAAAGTCGTAAACTTAGTCATTTATTTTAGTACTGTCATTTAAATACAGGCTGACGTCGGCGAGTAGTTACAAAATGCATTGGTATGCGCCCACTAATGTGTTCCAGATGTTTATCCAGATGATTTACCGGTTTCGTACGCTATGTTTGTTGATCTGAGAATCCTTATTTTGGAATACCATTCCTGGACTTGTTATTCATATGTCTTGTTGTGTGCATAAATTTATTGAAGTGTGATGTCATGATTCTGTGTTGTATTATTAGTCTTGTAGCTCCACATATTCTGTAGGTCATACTTGTTTCGTTTACTTCTCGTACTCGTATGCTTAAGGCGGTTGATGTAAGAGATTTTAACTCGTGCCAATCGGCTGTAAAAAAAAACGCACTTTAAAGAGACCTTGAAATCTATGTGTCTGAATGTAAAACTTACCAAATTTCATGTATCAAGTTACAATAAATACTAGAAAGTACTGAATAAATTGGGAGAAAATAACGTGAACGAATCGATAAGGCTGCCGTTGAGTTATTAATATTTATGACCTGAACAATTTAAAACTTTTTACTTTTAAACTTGACAAATTATTCCATACAATCAACGAATTAATTGAACAAAATCAATTTGACGGATATAGACAATTTGAGAATTTAATAATTATTAACTGGACCTATTAAAGTTAAAACTATTAAATACCTAGACCAAGCTTATTTTGTGTTAAACGAATCGTAATTAAAATTATATATGGATAACAAGCTTGACGAATTGCATTTGCAACCAATAAAAGGCTTAATATTAATTTGTATACAAATACTTCTAAATTATTTTGTCTTTAAATAAAATTGCTCTTAAAGTCCTTGGTGTATTATTACCAGAGGTCGGAATTAGGTAGAGTTATTTATGTACTTGCATCGAAATGTTGATATTAATGTGGACCTTCCCGGGATTTCAAATGGATTTCAAATGGGAGTGCTCCGCATTTTCGCTATTGTATTCTTTTGTTCTCACAAGCTATGTAGTGCGAACAATAAACGTGGCAACATCGCGCGTGTGCGTATTGGAATTTTGCAACTTCGGTCATCCAATATCATTGATGTAAGTTTGGCAACGTCGCGCGTGCAGTAGTCTAAATTAAAAAAGTAAAAGTAAATAACTTTTTATTAAAAAGTAACGGGATTTTTTCTATTCTTAAAATTAATCCCGGGATTTGAGGCATATCCACTATATTCTTTCGCTGTGTGAAATCAGTGTAAGTACATGAATAACTCTACCTAATTCCGACCTCTGATTATTACAAACAGAAATACCTTATGTCTTATCCGTGTCCACACATAAATGAACTGCATTACTAACTGTAAAATTATATGATAAGGCTATAATTCTGTAACCTCTGTCTTTGAGGCGGGCGCTGATGACTGCGACACTGTTTCTGTCTAATGCGGACTAAGGCTAAAATTGTTTGTAAAATAAATGTTATGTTTTCAATATAGATTATTATTATATTTAACAGAAATAAATTATTATTATTACAAGCCTGTATAACTCTTCTAAAATAAAACGACGAAAACTTGCTTTAGTTAAAATTGTTATTTATTTATTAATATATCTATAAAATTCATGAATGCTGCAGTTGATAGTTGTTTGTTCGTCGATTGAAATCCACAATTTTTGATAGTTGTTTGTTCGTCGATTGAAATCCACAATTTTGATAGTTGTTTGTTTGTCGATTGAAATCCACAATTTTTGATAGTTGTTTGTTCGTCGATTGAAATCCACACTTTTTTCGAGCGAGACTTTTTGCTCGAAGGCATCAAATCGATTCATATGTACAGCCAACCGAATAACTTTTAACTATTATTGTAAATAACTTATAACTATTAGTTTTGTACATTTTACCTTGAAAGCACAATAAATAAATTAGGTTCCATATCGTTGTAATAATCATGTGGATTTATGGCTATATTAAACAATTTATAAATATCTCATAATATTGTAACACTTGAGAGACAAATTAAATACCTTTAAACCTCGGTTGACTTAAGTTTCTGCAAAGTCCTTTATTTCATCACTCCACTCACCATTCTCCGCCAATCCGCACTGGGTCCGTGTGGTGTGATGTGAGTATGTACTGATACTTGATTGTGACAGGAAACCCGACCCTAGTAGTGGGACGTTTATAGCCTGATATGATGAATCTTACGGCTCTTATAATTATACGGTGCATATTACGTTACATAGATTACATACGCTGAAACTCATACGAGATGCGCAAAGCATCTTATACCTTCTTGCTAACAGCTATTCTAATTTAGTAATTGGATACGATAATTGTAAAATAGAAACTGGCTTCGCTCGTAATTAGTGTGATAAACGTATGAAGCTGTTTCACAGACGTATCATGTTGAGTACCGTTATAATAAGTACCTATCGGTTTGGATCGTCCCAGATCATAGCTTTTTTTCGGTCTGGTCGATGACCCTCACACAACGACTCACTACGTCAACTAACAAAGTACAGACAATAATAATAATCAATACTTCATTGTTTGATAACGGTTGGATTAGTTTTAATAGCGTCGGCACTCCAATTCGCATTGATATTGTTTGGTTTGTTGATAAAAAAATGGTCTATGTTACACAATTATTGATCAAAGGCAAACTGACAGAACCCCATTAATATAGTATAGTCCATAGCTTTTCAAAATCAAAGAATTTAGTATTTTTTTCTTTGATGTTTTTTAAAATTTCTAACACCACCGTTTTTACTCTACAACATTTTTTATGAATAATTGTCAGCTAATTTGTCTTATAAAACTTGGTATATGGGTAATGAAAAGAAAAAAATATTTTTATTTAAGTTTGGTTGGATAAAGCTCTTGGTTATGAATGTAAGTTTATAAAGTAACGGACCCATACACTGCGGGCTGTAGCTAGATTAGAATTAGCAGAAGTTGTATCCTCCATTTGTACACACGAAATGTTTCCAATTTGTCACGGTGAAAGTAATACCGCAATCTTCAGAGGTAGGTAGAAAAATGAGACGAAGTGTATAATACCGTAAACTGAAACGGCATTGTCATTGGACACGTTACAAACAACTCACAAAGAGGACTGCTGGTGCTGTATTATAACGGGCACGGTATGTATTGTTCATTGAAATTCGGAAACGATACATTATTATCCAAGATATCAATTTCAATAGAAAATAAAACGTAAAAATCATCCTTTTCTGCAGGCATCAAGTTTATTTATATTAGGTCGGGGAAAAAGTCTTTTCGCATAACGTAGGTATAAACTTATTATAAAATTTTTTTGACTGTACTATTTGTGTCTGGCTGGTTTTGGTAACATTAAAAAGGTTCCATTATAAAGAAAAGAAAAAAATAAAAAAAAGTTGTTTCCCGCTATTTTTCATTTGTTTTTCTCTCCGTAAAAATGAGTGAATCTAATGAAGAAATTCGATACATTTTAAAATTTTATTATAAAAAAGGCAAAAATGCAACTCAAGCAGTGAAAAAAATTTGTGATGTTTATGGACCTGATGCAGTGTCAGTAAGAGTAGCACAAATTTGGTTCAAACGTTTTCAGTCCGGAAATTTTGATGTTAAAGATGCACCTCGCTCTGGTCGCCCTGTTACGAATAAAATGGACGCCATTTTTGAAAGAGTGGAGCAAGATCGGCATATTAGTAGTTACGATGTAGCTGAAGAACTGGGAATTGACCACAAAACAGTTTTGACCCATTTGAAGAAAGCTGGTTATACAAAAAAGCTCGATATTTGGGTGCCACACGAGCTCACTCAAAGAAACTTAATGAACCGTGTACTCATTTGCGATTCATTATTGAGACGTATTGAAACCGAGCCGTTTTTGAAGAGATTGATAACTGGCGATGAAAAGTGGATCACGTACGACAAGAACGTGCGAAAAAGGTCGTGGTCGAAAGTTGGCCAGGCTTCACAGACTGTGGCCAAACCTGGCCTAACACGAAATAAGGTGATGCTGTGTGTATGGTGGGATTGGAAGGGCATTGTTTATTATGAGCTTTTACCGCCCGGCAAAACCATCGATTCTGATCTTTACTGCCAGCAACTGATGAGATTAAAGGAAGCAGTCGAGAGAAAACGGCCGGAATTGATCAACAGGAAGGGTGTGGTCTTTCATCACGATAACGCTAGACCACACACATCTTTAGCCACTCAGCAAAAATTAAGAGAGTTCGACTGGGAGGTCCTAGTGCATCCACCATATAGCCCTGGCCTTGCGCCTTCAGATTTTTACCTGTTTCGGTCTCTGCAGAATTCTTTAGGTTCTGTAAGGTTGACCTCAAGAGAGGACTGCCAAAACTATTTGTCCCGTTTTTTTGATCAGAAGTCCCAAAGTTTCTACAGTAACGGGATAATGTCTCTGCCCACAAAATGGCAGACAGTTATTCAACAAAACGGTACATATATATTGTAAATAAATGTAAATAAACTTTGAAAAAAATGTCTTGACTTTTCATACAAAAATACGAAAAGACTTTTTCCCCAACCTATTATATCAGAGTAGTCAATATTAAAGGTTTGTTATGTAAATATGTTGCTGGTATGGAAAAAACATCCTGGTTTAGTGTTTGCTCTTAAGCCGGCGGCCGATAGCTATATACTCCCGTCTCTGGTTTGATTAGAGGATTTTCGGGGTCCAAACAGCTAGCGCACCCTCGTCGGCACCCTCTTAAGTTTAAGTCTTTTGCCAAAACCACTTACTGTGGTCCGACAGAAAAAATATAAGATCCTGTATAGTTCCATTTAATAACAATAATTAGAGGCGCTGAAACACATTGACCGGAATTTATGTGGATACCCTTAAGGGAATAGATAGAAGATTTATTGCAGGCGATTAGTCTTATCTACACTATCATCATCTCAGCACACTAACGTTGCACTGCTGGGCAACTGCCTCACCCTCTCACAAACCAAGAACTTCAAGCAAGGGCTTGTAGTTCATTCTTCAGCCTGCACATACCAGAGTATATTATTATGTTAGTAGTATGTTATTCATTTTTTTGCGCTGCAGTGAACCGAAAAAGATGTTTCACGATTTTCACTAGTCAAAAAATCTAAAGCGAGGAAACCCGCGAGGTATTTAAATGGATTTGGCTTGCAGGCTATCACAGCGATGCATGCTATTTCCACTCCGGATTGTTATCAAACAATGGTCGTGGCAGTATGTTTATACGCGGTTCTGCAGCCGTCATTTAGCGTATTTATGCTATTAGCGGAATGCATGTTTATTATCTAAATTGCAATGTGTTCGTGATTGATGTTTGCATTTTCGATTTTATATGGCTTTATTTTGGTGTAAGTTTGTTTGTAGCTGCAGAAGCTGTGACTAAGTATTTAAAAATGTGGTTCTGACACATGACTGACTGACAATAATTCCATGAATAAACTTAAGATTTTTTTAAGTATTTCTTAGAGAACTATTTTTCCTATACTAACTACCTTATGATGATGGGGGGTTCTAAGGGTCCTGCTGACTGTCGGCACGAATGAATTTGAATTTAATTATAAGGAACGTGCCCGTGTGCTGTTGTCTGACTGGTCGTCAGTTAGGCGCCGACGACCAGCGTATTATTACACTATTACAAGTTAACTGTAAAATCAACCTAAAAATTTATTACATAATCATATTATTAAAATGTTTGTCCGAGATATCAGTTATTAATATAAACCATTAAGTAATACTACTTACATTACTAATACACTTTTTGCTATTCTGCGTATAGCTGAAGACATAGCATAACCGTAAGGTTTCTTTTTTAAAATGGACCTTTAGAACCCTAAAATCAGAACGTGTTGTATTATTTTACATAGTTCTCAAATCACAGTGAAACGTCATCAAGGAAAACTGAGTTACTTAGGAATTAATTAGCACAATGATCATCACAGAAAATTGTTTACTACATTGTTTTTATGAATGCCTCATTGATATTGGTTTGATGCTCTTCAAGTGCAACAAAAGCTACAAATCCTTACAAAAGTCGAAAATTTCTTAACATGTATAGTAGGTTAATATTTGACATTTAGCGGAAGTAGTAAGTCGCGACGTCCTATTGTAGTTTTCCACAAAGCCCTCGTAGTTAACGTGTTCAGTCACGACATAATGTCGTGTGGTGGCGGTGCCTCCAATTTCGTGTTGTCGCAATACTCCGCTATTATTTAAGGCAATTTCGAGAGTGACACATCCCAAATGTGTCGAAACGTCGCCTTTTTGTTGTGATCCAACAATGAGTAATGCTGGGTGTAAATGCAAGCACGATAAGTGGCTGGCTGTCGCGTCGGCAGTGTTTTGATAATAAGTTATTTTTGAATTACCGATGTTTGGAAACATGAATTGATGTTTTAAATTCGCAACAAAATTTTGTTTACGTTGAATAATAATAGCTTGTACTAGCTTTATTATGATATTCAAGTTCCGTCACTGGATTCCGCATTTGCGTATATTAATAATAGTCTTAAAAAGGTTCTCAATAACGCTTGACGTTACTTTATTTGTATTTTATCGTCAATTTATCGATGACTTTGTACAAATTAAGAAAATGGCAGTTTGAAGCTACTTAATTCGAAATCGGTGTAAAACAATTTAAAAGAAAGAGATGTGGCATTATATTTGAAGAATCTATGTATGCTTGACCACTTGATTAGCAATCAATGAGAAAAATTGTTTACAACCAGGTTTTGGTACAAGCGAATTTCTTGTAGTAGATGTTTCATTTTGCAAAATATATATATCTCGTTTTTCATATCTACTGCACTCGCGAGCAACTAAATCGACTTAACCGCTAACTACAGCTAAAAATTGTTTTAAGTAAAAGTATACAACATTAAATTAATTTTCATTTGAAAGCTGGAGACTTAACCGTTTAAGCTCACGAGTGAATTTCATAGGGTCTCTATTTTGAACACTTATAGAGGGAGGTACGTTCAAATGGAATATCTAACCAAGTTCTGAATGGAGCTAATTAATTAATGTCTCAGTTAAAATTATTTTTTTAAACAACTCTTTGTATATTTTGTTCTACTTATAGTAATAAAAATAAATATACTGTAGAAAAGTTTATTTGTGGGAAAGAAAAGAGAAAGCTTAGACGTTGCCTATCTTCGCCCATTGCCTAGATCTTAGTAATTACAAGTTTCTACTTGACACTGCATATTCTAGCTAAGAATATATGGTGTATTAGACTTTTCAAAGTTTACATGTGCTAATTGTTTACTTACTGATAGTTTACCAGTAACCCACAGGTATTTCTGTTTGTGCGGGCATTCGGGATAAAGAGCAACCCGATATAAAAAGTAACCTAAGTTATCATCAACAAATGTCCAACAGTTTTTCAGATTAGTTAAAATGAAACAAACACCTTTTCATACTTTGGTATTAAATATGTTTTAAACATTGCAAAGTGCAAAAACACTTAAAATTTATCGATTTGATAAGATAATCAAAATATATTTTGGGAAAAACTAAGCAATATGTACGTAGATAACAGTAAAAAGTTATAACAAAATAGATCGTTATTTTCTGAAATTGCAATACGCAAAAACATATTGTAATTAAACAATATTATTAATGTAGTAAATGAGATTTACCTTCTCCTCATAAAGAAGTTCTATATTTTTAGTTTTAACAATAAAAAAAACCTAGAAAAAGCAAAACGTGTAAATTGTCTCCTTTCAAGCGAAACTGTTAGCGCAGACGAGGTGAAAGTGTCTGTTGACATTTGGCAGTTAGATTTAAACGATTCATCTCAACCGTATTTGGGAGAATGGATGTGCTCGAACTTTGATATCTTTTTGCGTTTCAAAGGTACCATATGCCACAGAGAAGGAAAGAGATAATGCTCTCCCTATCACTCACCCGGTGTGTGTGGTTCTGTATGTCAGACTCCAACCGACGAAAACCTCTTCCACAGGAGATGTCCAAATCCATTTAAGCGATATCAAAATTCAGAGGTGTATTTTTTTGGTGAGCAATAATTGATGGTTGGGTGAGTCTCCATCAGCGCTTGTTCGTTACCGCTACAAGGGATAGTCAAAACCAACAGCGGCAATCTTGATTGTCAAATGGTACAAAAACGGTCACCGTAGTAACTTTTTGAGCATTGCTTAATTTCGGTAACTCTCTCACTTTCTAAAGACACTACAAAACAAAGCATACGAGAGAAATAAATAGCTTGTTTACCTTACAAGTAAAATGCCGCATCTGATCTAATAGATATCGTCGCGTCGTCAGTCTTATGTAAATGGTCGCCGAGAAAGTGGTTCTTTCATCGATTATGGATGGATGCGGTGATGATTATGTAACGATCTTGTGTACGGTTTTGTTAATTTATGTATTTATAGTATTACTATCCTCTGCTTCAGAACTCGTTCTCATTTTCTTTTTCTTTCTTATTTATCTGTAACATTAACTCCACGGAGTTCAGTTGGTTTCCGTGACTGTTATCCCATATAATAGGTTGGGGAAAAAGTCTTTTCGTATTTTTGTATGAAAAGTCAAGACATTTTTTTCAAAGTTTATTTACATTTATTTACAATATATATGTACCGTTTTGTTGAATAACTGTCTGCCATTTTGTGGGCAGAGACATTATCCCGTTACTGTAGAAACTTTGGGACTTCTGATCAAAAAAACGGGACAAATAGTTTTGGCAGTCCTCTCTTGAGGTCAACCTTACAGAACCTAAAGAATTCTGCAGAGACCGAAACAGGTGAAAATCTGAAGGCGCAAGGTCAGGGCTATATGGTGGATGCACTAGGACCTCCCAGTCGAACTCTCTTAATTTTTGCTGAGTGGCTAAAGATGTCTGTGGTCTAGCGTTATCGTGATGAAAGACCACACCCTTCCTGTTGATCAATTCCGGCCGTTTTCTCTCGACTGCTTCCTTTAATCTCATCAGTTGCTGGCAGTAAAGATCAGAATCGATGGTTTTGCCGGGCGGTAAAAGCTCATAATAAACAATGCCCTTCCAATCCCACCATACACACAGCATCACCTTATTTCGTGTTAGGCCAGGTTTGGCCACAGTCTGTGAAGCCTGGCCAACTTTCGACCACGACCTTTTTCGCACGTTCTTGTCGTACGTGATCCACTTTTCATCGCCAGTTATCAATCTCTTCAAAAACGGTTCGGTTTCATTACGTCTCAATAATGAATCGCAAATGAGTACACGGTTTATTAAGTTTCTTTGGGTGAGCTCGTGTGGCACCCAAATATCGAGCTTTTTTGTATAACCAGCTTTCTTCAAATGGGTCAAAACTGTTTTGTGGTCAATTCCCAGTTCTTCAGCTACATCGTAACTACTAATATGCCGATCTTGCTCCACTTTTTCAAAAATGGCGTCCATTTTATTCGTAACAGGGCGACCAGAGCGAGGTGCATCTTTAACATCAAAATTTCCGGACTGAAAACGTTTGAACCAAATTTGTGCTACTCTTACTGACACTGCATCAGGTCCATAAACATCACAAATTTTTTTCACTGCTTGAGTTGCATTTTTGCCTTTTTTATAATAAAATTTTAAAATGTATCGAATTTCTTCATTAGATTCACTCATTTTTACGGAGAGAAAAACAAATGAAAAATAGCGGGAAACCACTTTTTTTTATTTTTTTCTTTTCTTTATAATGGAACCTTTTTAATGTTACCAAAACCAGCCAGACACAAATAGTACAGTCAAAAAAAATTTATAATAAGTTTATACCTACGTTATGCGAAAAGACTTTTTCCCCAACCTAATATTTACTTTAAAATATCTATTTATAACGTATCATGTTTTTGTGCCTTTATTCCCAAAATAAAGAAAGAGACGCCTCTTTCTTCATTATGGAAGCGAAATTCTTCTCATATTTTTTTTGAAATTCCATCTCAAGGGAGAAGTAGGAAGGTTTATGATCTGACATTTACTTTTGCCTCTACATTTTTAATAATATCAATGAATTGTATTAGTAACATTGAAATGGTAGATAAAAATTAAAAAAGTAACCCGGAAAGTCACGATTTTGTAAATTCAAGAATATGCAAATCGGTGAATCAAGCAAATAGTGTTTTTTATTATTAATTAAGTCTATTATTATTCCGTTGGAGCTGCTGCTTTGCAGAACAAATTATAGTTATATTAGATTTACTTTGTTCTATAAGTCCCACAATTATCCCCCCAAAACCCTAGCAATTAACAGCTCTTCGGTTTGTAATATACAGTACTCACTTAATGACTATAACCTGCCGGTAGCAATTTGCGCGTTAAGAGGCTAATCACTACTGTACTGATCGCGCTAGTAGATTAACCTATAACTTTGTGGGTTAGGAAGGTGAGGCAAATGAAGTAGATATCGATTTTAGTTATTACTTACAAATTGTCTTGCAAGGGTACAGCTGTATTTGTTACTTAGATAATTATAAAGTTTTTTTTTGTTTTAAATAATGGCTTCGTGCGTTTAGCACATTTAGCCAGTGTCAAGTAAGAGATATATCAATAATATTCAATTCATAATAAGTGAGAATGAGTGGTGATAAAGATGATAAATGGTAAATGAGATGCCCTCCCCCTAAACCATTTGAGTCCTTAGTAAAGATGTGGGACTATACTGAGATCTCAAATGGACTTCTTGAGAGAATTTGAAATGTTATGTTGCACTGTTTTGTTTATGTTATCAACACTTATGTACGTTCACACACACTTAACGGTTAATAATCCACCGCTATTACATATTAATGTTTAAAATATCAAAAATGGTGGAAAATAAAACAAAACTGCAGGCATGACGCTTCACTTTCCCGTAAAGAAGTCTATTATAAGTTGTAGTTTTACAAACTAGTTTATTTTTAGATCTAAAAATATTTCTGTTTAGTTAAAACTAAAAATAAATTAAGTTTATATGTTTTATATTAGGACGCTATATAGGTTAGTGTTCGTTTTTATGTTAAGTGCCTATATAAAAGGATAAGATGATTATTTGAAGTGGTCACGCTCTCGTTTACTTATCATTCATGACGTGATTATCTAAATAATGACATACTTACAGATTGGCACAGCTGGTTGGTTTCATAATCGTTAATAAACGAATGCTTGTTTTTCTGGAGAATAAAAGATATCAATTAATTTAATTGGTTTTAAATCCAATTAACACTGCCGCAAACCTTCGCCATTCGGTAATTAGGTCAATGAAGTACAAAGTGGTTTGTATTTAATTTATTGGTTTGTTATTTGCAGACAGAAGCTTTATCTGAGTTATATATTTAACAAAGTGACTTAATTGAATCGTTATCTAACAATGGAAAGTCTGGTGTACCAAATCTATACTAATATTATAAAGCTGAAGAGTTTGTTTGTTTGTTTGTTTGAACGCGCTAATCTCCGAAACTACTGGTGCGATTTGAATAATTCTTTTTTTGTTGGATAGTCCATTTATCGAGGAAGGCTATAGGCTAAATAACATTACGCTATGACCAATAGGAGCAAAGACAGAGCGGTAAATGTGTAAAAAACGGGGAAAATTATTCATTTTTGAAGGCTTTCTTTGCGTGCGCTGCGAAAACGGTTCAAGATACACAAAAAATATGTATGAAAGAATTATTCCTCTATACATGATCTAAAAAAAAGTCCGCGACGGCATATGTCTATCTTTTAAGGTTTAGTCACAATGACCGTTTTTATGGTACCAAATTTAGTCGAAATAATTTGTTTAAGTTGTATCAACATAATAGGTTGGGGAAAAAGTCTTTTCGTATTTTTGTATGAAAAGTCAAGACATTTTTTTCAAAGTTTATTTACATTTATTTACAATATATATGTACCGTTTTGTTGAATAACTTTCTGCCATTTTGTGGGCAGAGACATTATCCCGTTACTGTAGAAACTTTGGGACTTCTGATCAAAAAAACGGGACAAATAGTTTTGGCAGTCCTCTCTTGAGGTCAACCTTACAGAACCTAAAGAATTCTGCAGAGACCGAAACAGGTGAAAATCTGAAGGCGCAAGGTCAGGGCTATATGGTGGATGCACTAGGACCTCCCAGTCGAACTCTCTTAATTTTTGCTGAGTGGCTAAAGATGTGTGTGGTCTAGCGTTATCGTGATGAAAGACCACACCCTTCCTGTTGATCAATTCCGGCCGTTTTCTCTCGACTGCTTCCTTTAATCTCATCAGTTGCTGGCAGTAAAGATCAGAATCGATGGTTTTGCCGGGCGGTAAAAGCTCATAATAAACAATGCCCTTCCAATCCCACCATACACACAGCATCACCTTATTTCGTGTTAGGCCAGGTTTGGCCACAGTCTGTGAAGCCTGGCCAACTTTCGACCACGACCTTTTTCGCACGTTCTTGTCGTACGTGATCCACTTTTCATCGCCAGTTATCAATCTCTTCAAAAACGGCTCGGTTTCATTACGTCTCAATAATGAATCGCAAATGAGTACACGGTTCATTAAGTTTCTTTGAGTGAGCTCGTGTGGCACCCAAATATCGAGCTTTTTTGTATAACCAGCTTTCTTCAAATGGGTCAAAACTGTTTTGTGGTCAATTCCCAGTTCTTCAGCTACATCGTAACTACTAATATGCCGATCTTGCTCCACTCTTTCAAAAATGGCGTCCATTTTATTCGTAACAGGGCGACCAGAGCGAGGTGCATCTTTAACATCAAAATTTCCGGACTGAAAACGTTTGAACCAAATTTGTGCTACTCTTACTGACACTGCATCAGGTCCATAAACATCACAAATTTTTTTCTCTGCTTGAGTTGCATTTTTGCCTTTTTTATAATAAAATTTTAAAATGTATCGAATTTCTTCATTAGATTCACTCATTTTTACGGAGAGAAAAACAAATGAAAAATAGCGGGAAACAACTTTTTTTTCTTTTTTTCTTTTCTTTATAATGGAACCTTTTTAATGTTACCAAAACCAGCCAGACACAAATAGTACAGTCAAAAAAATTTTATAATAAGTTTATACCTACGTTATGCGAAAAGACTTTTTCCCCGACCTAATAATAATATTAATCTTTATTCAAATATAAATATAAATATGTTGTTGGTTAAGAGTACTTCATTGTGAATAAAATTGTCTTTGACATAGCTTAATTTCAACAAAAAACTTTAAAGATTACAATGATAAATAACTCCGAAACAAAACCAACTCGCTCTCTGCGCTCACTGCGCTGGCCGGCGGCGCGGCGGGAGAGAGGCGGTGCTTGCGGGCAAGCCGGGAGGGGGGTGTAGCTCTACGAGATACCATGCCGCGCGGATCACTCGCGCGGTCGGCTCCCTACTGAACGGTTGAATACAGCGCTAATTTGTTTATGCGATATAATTATCATCGTAATATTACTTTTTAAACACAGTTTCATTTTGAGGTTGTTTTCTATATAGTAGGTACTTTATTTGTTTTAGGATAGTATTTAGTGACACAATAATAACACTTTTTTGTTTTCATGTAGATTATTAATTAATAAGTATGTGTTTTTAAAAGTATAGTATCGTTTGTTTTAAAAATAGTATTCAGTTTCTAATATTTTTTTGTGGTACATAATACCTGTAGGTACCTAAATAGATATCGCCTACTTAATTATTCTTATTAGATTAGGGTTTAGTTTAACGTATTTAGTTTCTATTTTTTTTCGCTTTAGGTAAAACCTGTAAATAGGTGTGGTCTACCTATTTATTCTCATTAGATTAGGGTTAAGTTTAAGTATAAAGTTTGTTAACTTATTTTCATTTTACGGATTTTCTTTTGACATAATCGTTAAAAATAAAAACAATTAGGTTCCTAATTATTAATCTTACGTTTCTTTTTTTTTACGAGTTACGCTTTAGTTAAGTTTTCATTTTCTACGTTCTTTCTTCATCACTATAATGCCGAGAAAAAGAACTCAGCTTTCTCGGCAGACTGCTACTGCAAAGCGGCTGCGAGTTTTGCGCAGCAATGAAACTGAGGATGAAAATATGCACAGGTTGGCTACACAACGAGCAATTACTGAACAAAACCGTGCAAGGGAATCAAGCGTTGAACGTTCGCAGCGTTTACCGTCACAAAATTTCCGAACTTTGGCGAACCGGCAACGGGAATCGAGTGCTGATCGTTCTCAACGTTTGGCCTCACAGAATGCCCGAACTTTGGCTAACCGCGATCGGGAATCCAGTGCTGAACGTTCTCAACGTTTGGCCTCACAGAATTCCCGAACTTTGGCTAACCGTGATCGGGAATCAAGCGCTGAACGATCCCAACGATTAACACAGCAAAATGCCCGATCAACTAGGAATAGAACTCGCAGACAACATAATTTATTAAATGCTGCTTTTGCTTATGATTGTACCGTTGACTATTCTGAGCTAAATGATATTGATATTGGCAGAATGGATAAAATATGCAACTTATGCCAAGCAAAAAAATGGGCAGCTGAAACTCCTGAATTGTGTTGTAGTGGTGGCAAAGTAAATATACCTATAATTCCGGAACCAACATCCGTTTTAAAGGAACTGATATCAGGCTCACATCCATCATCTAAGCATTTCTTAAATCACTCAAGACAATATAATACATTATTTCAGATGACTTCATTTGGTGCCAAAGAAATTCGTGAGGGAAACTTTATGCCCACTTTTAAAGTCCAAGGGCAAGTTTATCATTTAATCGGTGACTTACTTCCAGCTGTAGGGGCACAACCCGAATTCCTACAAATATATTTTGTTTCCCATGCAGATCAGGTATCCTTGCGCTCAAATTTAAACCCAAGCTTGCAAATCGATCTTATCGACGTTCTCCAAACATATCTTCATGATCATAATACGTATATTCAAAGTTTTAAGTACAATCTAGAAAATAGACCACCGAATGATTTAAAACTTATCATTCATGCTGATGTAAAACCTCCTAATGAGCATAGAGGTCGGTATAATGCGCCGGTAGTAGATGAAGTAGCTGTTCTTATGATAGATGAAGACAAAGGTCCCCGTGATATTGTATTGACTGCGAGAGATGGTCGACTTCAACGAGTTTCTGAAATTCATAGATCTTATGACCCGCTTCAATATCCCTTACTGTTTCCCTTTGGAAACGACGGATACTGTATTAATATTCCACAGCAGAATACTACGGCTACTTCTAAAACTGTTTCATGTATGCAGTTTTATGCATTTAGATTCATGGTGAGAATAAATGACTTTAACAGTATACATTATTTTAAAGGATTATTCAACCAATATTGTGTTGATATGGCGGCAAAAATGATTTCTGAGAGGCTGGACTTCATCAAAAGAAATTAAAAAAAATTGAGAGCAGAAGATTACATTCATTTAAGAGATGCCGTCGTAAATGATGGACATTTAAACGCTTCTAATATTGACCAGCACGTTATATTGCCGTCGTCATTTACAGGATCCCCCAGATTCATGAATGAAAAAAGTCAAGATGCCATGACATATGTCAGGAAATTTGGAAGACCTGACCTCTTCATTACATTTACATGTAACCCCGAATGGCCAGAAATAAAAAGTGAGTTATTGCCCAATCAACATTCTTATGATAGACACGATTTAATTTCTAGGGTATTTCATTTAAAACTCAAAAAAATGATAGACCTATTAACGAAGAAACATATTTTTGGCCCATCGAAAGCCTTTGTTTACAGTGTAGAATGGCAAAAAAGAGGTTTACCTCACGCCCATATTTTATTGTGGCTGGCTAACAAAGTTCAACCAGATTCTATAGATGCAATAATATCGGCTGAAATACCTGACATACAACAAGATCCGATTCTTCATAATATTGTCATAAAAAATATGATACATGGTCCTTGCGGATTTCATAATCCTGCATCACCATGTATGAAAGAAAACGTTTGTTCTAAAAAGTACCCGAGGCATTTTATTTCGGAAACACAAACCGGGGATGACGGTTATCCAACCTACAGACGCAGGTCTCCAGCTAATGGTGGATTCACAGCTATAATTCGTGTAAAAGGTACAGAAATGAGCGTGGATAATCGTTGGGTGGTTCCCTATAATCCACTGCTGTCACGCATTTTCAATGCACACATTAACGTAGAGTTTTGTCAATCGGTCAAAGCTATTAAATACATCTGTAAGTATATTCATAAAGGTTCTGATCAAGCCACATTTTCGTTACAAAGTAATAACGACGAAGTAGAAAAATATCTAAATGGTCGCTATATAAGTTCCTCGGAGGCGTTTTGGAGAATTTTTCAATTTTCGATTCATGAACGTTTTCCGGCAGTAGTTCATTTAGCCGTTCATTTGGAAAATGGACAAAGAGTATATTTTTATAATAATGAAAATCTCCAAGATCGTGTGAACAATCCTTCATCAACGACACTTACAGCGTTCTTTGATCTCTGCAAAAGCGACGATTTTGCAAAAACCCTTTTATATCACGAAGTTCCCCAGTATTACGTTTGGCAAAGAAATTCATTTTCTAGAAGAAGACGCGGGCAAGATGTTGAGGGATATCCCGGTGTAAAAAAAGACACAACTTTAGGCCGTGTTTATAACATTCATCCAACTCAAACTGAATGTTTTTATTTAAGAATGTTACTGCAATATGTTCGCGGTCCAATGTCATTTCAACATCTACGAACCGTGAATGGTGTTATTTTCCAAACGTACCAAGGCGCTTGCAAGGAATTAGGTTTACTGGAGGGAGATGAACATTGGCAAAATACCATGTCCGATGCAATTATATCCGAGCCAGCTACAAAATTAAGAGAATTATTTACCACTATCCTTATATTTTGCCAACCATCTGACCCCTTAGAGTTATGGAATAAATTTCGTGATGCTCTATGTGAAGATATATTAAACAGAATGCGTAATGAGAATCAGGATATGACATTAGCATATAATGATGATATATACAATGATGGACTAATCATAATTGAAGATAAAATTCATGAGATTTCAGATAAATCCCTAACCGACTTTGGGCTTCCTGCAGCAAAAAGAAATAATTCGCTTCTGGACCCGTTAGAAGTAGCGTTGCGAAAACCATATAATTTAAATGATTTAAATGAATATATCACAGAAAATGAACCAAGATTAGTAAATGACCAGGTGACAACGTATAATTGTGTCATGAAAAGTGTTAGTTTTAATGAAGGAAAAATTTTCTTTTTGGATGCTCCCGGTGGGACCGGCAAGACGTTTATTACTAATCTTATATTGGCAAAAGTAAGGTCTCTAGGAAAGCTAGCCTTAGCAGTAGCGTCGTCAGGTATTGCTGCAACTTTATTAGCAGGTGGACGCACAGCTCATTCCACTTTTAAACTGCCCCTAACTGTGTCTTTAGAGAAAGATAGCGTGTGCTCTATACGCAAAAATGGACCTTTGGGAAAAGTTTTACAAGACGTCAGTCTAATAATCTGGGACGAATGTACCATGATACATAGAGCTCACGTAGAAGCTCTAGACAGAACTCTCCGAGATATTAGAAACTGTGATAAAATCATGGGTGGGATTACGGTTATGTTTGCTGGGGACTTTCGCCAAACCTTACCGGTAATAGTAAGGGGAACCAGAGCAGACATTGTGAAGGCTTGCCTTAAAAGTTCTCCATTATGGAAATTTGTAAATATTTTAAAATTATCTACAAATATGAGAGCACATTTGGGGGGAGGTAGTATAACTTTCCCGTCAAAATTACTTTCTGTAGGAGACGGGAAAATACCTCATTCTAATAATAAAATTGAAATTGATTGCGATTTAGGAGTAAAAGTGGGTAACATCGAGGAATTAATAACTAAGGTATACCCTGACATCAGCCAAATAGAAAACAAGGACCACCAATGGATGTGTCAAAGAGCAATATTGGCGGCAAGAAATAGTAACGTTGACGAAATAAATGATATAATTTTAAGTAAACTCCCAGGAGATATTGTAACCTACACATCCATTGATACCGTGATGGATCAAGAAGATGTAGTTAATTACCCACAGGAGTTCCTCAATTCCTTGAACCCAAGCGGCTTTCCCCCACATTCTCTTAATTTAAAAATAGGTGCCCCAATCATTTTACTAAGAAATCTCAAACCACCAAATTTATGCAACGGGACCATGCATGGACCATGGACTATGCATCGTTGCAATAGTTTTGACTGGTCCAGCAGTTGGTCAAACAGTCCTCATACCCCGCATCCCAATGATACCCAACGACTTACCTTTCAATTTTAAAAGAATACAATTTCCGATTAAATTATCCTTCGCAGTCACAATAAATAAATCACAGGGGCAGACATTCAAACACGTGGGGATCGATTTACGCCAAGACTGTTTTTCGCACGGCCAGTTATACGTCGCCTTATCAAGATCAGGTTGTGGCGAAAATCAATATATTCTTCTGCCACAAGACAATAAAACAAAAAATGTAGTATATGCAGAAGTTCTATAATAATTTAATTTACTTAAAAAATTGTACAGATATAAATAGTTTGGAACTCGAAAAAAAAACATAGGTTTTATCCTGAAAATTCTGCGGAAACTCGACCATTCCGAAAATCCCGCAAGAACGGGAACTATGTGGGAAAAACCAAAAATCTGCCGGAAGTCACTATTCCACGCGGACGAAGTCGCGGGCAAAAGCTAGTTCTATTTAAAAGACGATTTTTGGACATGAATCCTGGTAAAGAATGGCCGAAGTAAGCCGGCCTAAAGCAATAATCTTTTCGTATATTTTATCACGCTTTATTAATTTATTTTATACGATTCTGGCGATCCAAACGTCACACCTTCTCATACACTCTCTTCGTTTACATACGTACTCTTAGGAAACAACATGTTATGAACGCAAAAGTACATAACCATTTTTGAGTTTGCTTAAATTTCACTTTAACTGCTTCTTTAAAAAGCTATTAATGCAATAGAAACCAACGTAAGTGTCATCTACTTATTTAGTAGCTTCTTAGACCCCAATTATCTCATGTTGTGTTGAAACCAAAACTTGAGTTAAGCTAGTAGTTATTGATAGATGATTAAAGTATACTATTTATTATAGAGGCGGCATACATTCAACAATAGACTGTAGGTTACTGCGGCACATCAGTCATTTCAAAACTTATTTCATTTTGATCAAAAGCTTCTGCGAGGCGAATATTTTCGTTTGAAGTATAACTTAATTAGTTTGTGTTGGAACTTGAAGGGTTGTAATCTAAGTTTTCCAATTACTGTGTGCTTTATTTCGCGGCTCACTCCGCCGTGGTGCTCCAATTAAACGATTGGGGTTAACCAAGCTGATGATAGTTCAACCAGTCGTGTTTATTTATATCATTAATTTCATCAAGTATACCTAGTGCTGTCAGCTATGTTTAATATTTCACGTCAATTGTCGTGAGATTCTTATTTTATAATACGAGTATACTGGTAAATATAGGTTATAGTAAAAGTAAAAGTAAAAAGTAAAAAAAATATTTATTTCATAAACTATTATACATAGTACTTGAAAACGTCATGATCACAAATGAAAAAAAAAACAATCGAAATAATATTACACTAAATCACGAAGCTTAGATTCACTTACATGCAACAAAACAATTTAAAAATAAAAAATAATTAAGTGTAAGTGAATCTAAGTGCCAGTTCCGAGCCACCGCTCTGTAAGAAGAACTGGCAAGAAACTCACAGGCTATGCTCTTTTAAATATGTCCATTAGTTTGGTACTAGAATTACAATCTTCATTTGTCTGTGAAGCTATACAATGCAATATAACATAACCTTAACAATATTTATGTTTTCAAGTCATTCATATTAGAATAGCCTGTATGAAACGGCAGTTTAATCCCAAGCATTTTTATCTGCCATATAGTCTTTAATAGAATAACATCCCTTTGAAGACAGCTTGTGTTTTATTGTTAATTTAAATTTATTTAGGCTCAATTGCTGTATGTTGCTTGGGATTTTATTGTAGAATCGCACACATTGACCTTTAAAAGATTTGTTTATCTTTTGGAGCCTAGTGGCAGGTACAACTAATTTATGCTTATTCCTTGTGTTTAGGTTATGTACACAGCTTTTCTTACTAAATTGATCAGTATTCTTGTGTACATAAACCAGGTTATCATAAATGAATTGACCGGCCACTGTTAAAATACCAATTTCTTTAAACTTTTCCCTTAGTGAATGTCCACACGGGAGATTATAAATTGCTCGAATAGCCCTCTTCTGCAGCACAAAGATTGTTTGAATGTCTGCGGCACAACCCCACAGAAGAATACCATAGGACATAACACTATGGAAATAGCTATGATAAACTAGCCTAGCTGTTACAACGTCTGTTAATTGGCGAATTTTCTTTACCGCGAATGCTGCAGAGCTAAGTCTACTCGACAATTCACCAATATGTGGGCCCCACTGTAGCTTAGAGTCTAAAGTAATCCCTAAAAACTTGGTAGTATCCACAAGGGTCAACTCATCCTCCTTTACCATAATAGTAGAGTTTGCCTGTCTGACGTTAGGAGTCACGAATTTAATACATTTCGTTTTAGCCCCATTTAATAGCAAATTGTTAACGTCAAACCAGTGCACCACCTTCGAGATCGCACTGTTTACTTCGTCTAAATTCTGATTTCGTTTTAACTTAAACAATAATGATGTATCATCAGCAAACAAAACTATCTCGTGGTTTTCTTTAACAAAATATGGCAAATCATTCATATAAATCAAAAACAAAAACGGACCGAGAATCGAGCCCTGCGGTACCCCCATTTTTACAACAGACCCCTGAGATCGCTTTCCATTAACCTCAACCCTTTGAATCCTATCACTTAGATATGAAGTGAGAAGATTCAATGCGGAGTTTCTTATTCCGTAATATTCTAATTTTTTTATCAATGCTTCATGAGGAACACAGTCAAAAGCTTTGGACAGATCGCAAAAAATACCTAAAGCGTCCAAAGAATTATCCCAAGCATCAAATATATGTTTTAAAAGCTCAACACCTGCATCGGTTGTAGAGCGACCCTTAGTGAATCCAAAATGTTTTGAATGCATTAATCCATTTTTATTGAAAAATATTAACATCTGGTTGTAAACAAGTTTTTCAAAAATTTTACTAAATGTAGGCAGCACTGAGATAGGTCGAAAATTTGTTGGGTCTGTTGTACTGCCCGATTTATATAATGGAATGATTTTACTTTCTTTCATTAGATCGGGAAATTTGCCGCAATCTACACATTTATTAAATATTAGAGCCAAACTGTGCGCCACTGAAACAATGATAGGCTTGGTAACTACTATGGAATTGCCCCAGAGGTCTGCAGCTTTCTTAACACTAAGAGTATTGAATGTCTTAATTATATCCATAGATGTAACATGACTAAACGTAAAATCTACTGTACATATATTCACGTTATCTTTCAAAATAGACTCCGCTAAAGTGGGCGAACAATTTAAATCTTTTGTAATAGACACTGGAATATTAGTAAAAAAGTTTTCGAAAGCATTGGCTACATCTAAGTCAGATGTAAGAGTTTTTTTATCAATATTAAGTTTAAACTCAGTATTATAATTTTTACTTTTTCCCGTTTCACTATTAATAATATTCCAGGTCATTTTAATCTTATCATCACAATTTTTTATTTTAGAGCTTAAATAATAAGACTTGGCTGTATGACATGCTTTTCTAAATATTTTAGAATATTTTCTTACATAATTATAAAATTGTTCACTGTTGGTTAATTTTTTCTCATCATACAGTTCATACAGCCTCTTACTACTTTTATGTAGCCCAGGAGTAGCCCATTCACTAAAGGTAGCTTTATTATTTACCTTAACCGTTCTGGGAGTAAATATTGATTTAAATGTGTTAGAAAAGCTGCTGAAAAAATCATTATATAAAAAATTTGGGTCACAGCTTTCATCTATAAAAGGTAAACTATAGCATAATAATTTACTGTTAAACCTCTCAAAACGATTATTGGTTTTTGGTACAAATGTAATAGTTTTTTAGCTACAGTTTCATTTTTACAAATAAAAGACATTTGTTGTCCGCAATGATCTGAATCTAATTGATTAATAATTTTTTTATTGTTATCACTTAGCATAATATTTGTAAAAATGTTATCTAAGCAAGTAGCAGAAGTAGCAGTAATTCTTGTTGGCTCCAGAAACAAATTAACCAAATTATGAGATTTAAAAAGTGCCTTTAATCTTGTACATGGACTGGAACACTCTAACAAATTAACATTAAAATCTCCACACACAATAACTTTTTTATTACTTTTACAAAATTTTCCTAAGGCTTTATCCATAATACCTTCAAATAAATCATATGAAGCTGAAGGAGGTCTGTACACACTCAATACAATAAACTGCTGCATTTCTATACAGGCCATTTCTATAATACGTTCAACAGAGAGATTGACTATATCATGGCGCTCCTTGAATTTAAACTGTTTATTTACTATAATTAATGATCCGCCATGTATAGCACCACTCCTGCAAAACGAACTACCTAACAGGTGACTGTTGAAATTGAACATGAGCTGGTTACAATTAAGCCAATGTTCAGTAATACACAAAATATCAATATGATTATCGCTCATGAACAATTCAATTTCCAGTTCCTTGCCCAATATTCCTCTAATGTTTTGGTGAATCAGGTTGATTACATCATTTTGTTTCTGCTTTGTGTACTTTTTATTGCCAGAAAAACAGTTCTCTTTTGTCTTAACACCTAGTTTAAATTGTCAAATAATGAATTATTTATGTCGGAGTGCTCAATAGAAGCAGATTGTACCAAATTCTTGGTATTAATGTCAATTAAATATAATAGTGACAAAACTATTTGTCGTTTAAAATAATTGGAAAGGTAAAACCTACCTTTGGTCAATAAATAATTATTTCTAACAATACTGTTAGTGTCAATTATTCTACATTTATTACTATAGGTACATAGGTTGTTATAATAATGTTATAGTTGTTATAATAATGGGAAGTTATGAAAATCCTTATTAAAAATATTAATTCGCATTAATAAAGTACATACAGTGAGATTAATAATAATTGTTTACCTGGAAAAAAATTTTGGTTCCGTGAGACGTAATATAAATTATACATACCTACATATATAGTAATATACTAGTGAGCATTTGGTCAAAGTATGGGCTGAAATTTTATACTTTTTAGGGCCTAACCACATTTATTCAGCTCTCTTTTAATACATCAAAACGACTTCTTTGTATGGAGGGACGTTTGGTTAGACCTTAGTCTTTTTTGCCTTTACTTTTATATGCATTGTTTGTTTGTCGTTATTAATTTGTTTATATCGAATCATGCTAGCTTTATTAAAAACATTTTACCTTTTATTATGCAATTGAACTTTTAAATGTTGCTTTAATGCCGATAAAAATACAGATTGCTTGTTGAATATTGAGCATGCAGTTCAACAGAGGCACTAATTGCGGTGTTCACAAATACTTTTGATTGCCTTTTTGCATGGCACTATTACCTAGCGCTTGCATTAATATAATCCTTTGTTTTATAAATATTTTAATTCTATATTTATTTCATAGGAACTTTGTTTCAACAGAAAGTACACGCTCGTGTCTAATGCTAGAAACGCACTGTTTAGTGTTGCTGAAATAAGAACTATTATCGGTTTTACACATAATTTATTGATTCAGGCGTTACTTTGCGGAAATCCATTGTAAGCAAGTGATGGATTAAAAATATCTTTGAGATTAATTTAAGAACAACGATGTCTTCACGACCAACGCTGAAACGAGAGATCTGGTCGTGAAGACATCGTTGTTCTGAGGCTCCTATCTTACCTGAAGATGCCCTGTGTAAGGGCGAAACACGTGTCATGTTGAATAGTTTTTTGATTTTTCGGGAAATTTTAGTGCGCTATATTTTTAATCCATCACTTGGTTTTACACATTGTAAAAAATTACATACATTTTGATAATGTGTATTTTAATGACTTTATATTGAATTACGCCGCACAAGCTTAGAAAAATCTAATGTGTTTATACTTCAAAAAAGAAGCATTCTTTAAGCAAAAAGTAGTTTGTTAAGATTGGCTAAGATAAAGCCCATTCCATATGGAAAAACATAAGAGAAATATAAAATATATGTTTAAATAAATGTAATTTTATTACTCTCCGATCATTTGTTTGTAGTGCGCGCTGCTGCTCAACTGTCAATGATTCCGCGTCACATTTCCTACTCTCTGAAGAGCACTGAACCTCGAATCTTGTAATTATCCGGCGTTTATTCCGCTCGAGTTCGTAGCATCCTGAGTTTCTCGTCGGACGTGCTATAAAACTGTCAAGAGACACTTTCTCCAAGGTTGACGCTACAACACTTGCAATCCTAACAAAGTCTGAGACCTCAACATATTTTTCAAGTTTTTGCTGTGTTTCAGCATTCGACAACGATCACCTATTTCAAACTATTACAGTTTTTTTGGTCATTCATTCAGTGAATATTGATTGGTTTGTTCTAGCTAGGTGATTTGTAGGAGTTTCTAATTTAGGTCTAACTGTTTTAAAGATTCCATACGTTTAAATAAAATTAAAAATTTATAACTCTTGTGCTTGCCTGTCCATCTGCCATATCCATTATTTTCCGTTTCTACTTTTCGGTTAAGTTGAAATGTAGCAATTTCGTGACCCAAACGCGGAAATGTAACATGAGTAGACAAATTTCGAATATGGTGGTCACTAATGGTGGCCAAGTTATTGCAATCGTGTGAAATATCAAATGAAAGAGTTATGTGTAAGTATATCAAATAAACAGTTTCTAAGTTATTTAAGGAAGTTTACGGAAAATTACCAGTCCCTCTTACCCCCGAAACTACTAAAACAAGATTTGTTCCTGAAGTATATAGAGTACGGAAAATTTCTTATCTTAAATTTTTGAAACAAATTTGGATCAGATGGCTCTTGCCCCCGTTTTTGACAGGTTGTAACATTTATCTCTCAACACGTTCGTTATACATTGTCAAACTAAGAGTCCATAATGACCTGTATCTTTAAAAAAAATATTTAATAATATCTTCATCCATAAAATAAGTTCCATATTCCATATGTACTCAGGAAAAGCAATTCCATAACATTGGTCGAAGTTTGCATTTAAACTTGAAAGCTACGATTTGTCTTACAACTCTCAGATATTATTAGTGCAATTGCAGTGACTTTCATTGAGGTCTAATGTTTAGAGAAAGCAAATTATATCATTACAGCATATTACGCGGAGTCGAGATCATGACTCAACTCAACTGTGCAACTTGCGGCCGATGTATCTAAGGAGTCGAGGCCCCGAGCAGAATCGGAAATAACTGTGATTTACTGGTGGGATCGTTATTTTGCAACTTATTGCCTCGTTTGCGTCTTGTGCATTGTTTTTACCACGTTTCTTCTTGTGGTTATTTGGTAAAGTGTTGATAATCGACGTAATTTTCACTATAATGAGAGCAATATTTTGCTATAGTGTAAGCACCATGCAAAACATTTTATGATAGTAATGTTCTTAATATTTCAAAAAAATATGTATTGTTATATTATTAATTTATTCTGGTACAACAAAATCGGAATTTATTCTTAATCGGAATTAATTTATTTCAATAGTTATTGTTAATAATAGAAATATTAACGTCCTTATTTTAAAAGACTACAATAGTTTCAGCGTAACTTACTTTACTTTTACACACTTACTTTATTTTTAGTAGTCTTTGAACGAAACTCAAACAGGGTAATTTATTTTACTATCCTTTTCTATTACATTATGCGGAAGTTGGTTAGGAAAACTAAGAGTCTATTACTCCTTCACACAAAAAGTACTGAACTGATTTTAATAAAATACGGAAACTTATGCTTCTTAAAATCAAAAATCTTTGATTCTAGTTTGGTACAATAGAGCTCTTATGAATGTCAAACTTATAAACTAACCACAAGGAAAAACGTAATTCCCACAGGAAAACACAGTCTAAAACAAAAACGAATTCTTAGGGCGGAAGCTAGTTGTCAATAAGTCACATCTCGAGTCTTTATCGTGGGACTGTCAGAAGAAAATCTAAAAGGGAATCAAGATTCACGAACGAATTGATAACACGAACTGCTATGATTAAACTTAACCGAACATCCTAAGCAGCACAAGGAAGCATAAAAAATGCTCGTTGAGGCCTTTGTTTTCGCTATTACATACAAAGCAAAGGAATAAGGTTGACGCATGCATCTGAGATGCAATATTTATTGGAGAAGCATATTTCGCATACCATGGTCAGCCAAAAATACAATCGTATCACTATAATTTACTCAACCACGTATTACTCAAATACTCGAACTTGTTGTAAAAGAAAAATGTCGTAAACGAAGACTGTCATGCTCATAAATATTCAGCGTACCTATTCGCCAAAAACATATTTTTCACTTCGAATATTCATGAATATCCATTCATCGTTAAAAGCGTGCATAATCAATACAAGTTAATAATGCAAAATTTCATTTAACTAATATCTTAGAAATTTGAAGTAAGAATTATGCCCCTTCTAAACCATGTGATGTGAACCGAAACCGTGTCAGATGAGATAATAAATCTGTTAAAGATAAGTTACAAAGACCTGGATATGAATTTTATGACAATTAAACAATTGTCAGAACTGTCGCAGACTAACTAAGAGACGGATGATTAGTTTCACGTATAACTGTTTCTTTTTTAAAAAGCGACTGTGTGCGCGTATATAACATTGTAACAATTGCACAAAAGAATCATAAGGAGTAAGTGGCCGAATGACCTGGTTTTTTTAGTCCTGGCAGCTTGATGCACAATGGAGAAAGTGACAGTGAAGCTACATAATTAGCCGTTAATCTAGGTAATTCCTTCGTATAGTATTATTATTTTGACCGCACTATCTTAGCTTAACTACTCATAATAACCAGAGCCAGCAGCTTAATGTATGTCAGAAACACGTAAGTGCTGAATATTAAATACCACACAAACGGACACTCATCTAAAGCATGCCCTCTGCAAACTCTGTTTAATGTTGGTCTCGGTAGTAAAATATCCAAGGGTATTTTATAACGAGATCCTTTGCTAATCCTTTGTAAGTTAAACTTAGTTTTATTGCAAAAAATCTATATGTAGTAAAGTAAATCTATAAGTATCAATTTTGTTTAATGTTTTAAACCTTTCAGAAGATTTGTTTTTTTTTAAAGTTGTGTTAGAGGTACCTATCAGTTTGTATTTTAATTAGTCCGCAATGCTGCGAGCCTTGTACTATGCAATATTTGCAGTAGCTCAGTTTATCCAATTAGCGAAGCGATTTATAAAGCGCACGTGAACAAATATCATGCGTGCTGTTGCGTGACCAGCCAGCCATCGCCGACCAGGAGCCTAACGAGATTTGTTGGAGTAACAAAGTGGTATCATTTGCTAATGATCTTGATACGATATTAATCTACTTACAAGATTACATATGTGGCAGTAGTTATGCTATTAAGTAGTACTCAATTAGATGCCCTATTTCGTGGCTTTAAACATTTTACAGTAGCAGTCACTCACTTCCGTATTATGACCTGATGCTTTGTTTGTGGGAGGATGCCTTAACCCAGCATTGCGAGGTTAATGGGCTGGAATTCAATTAAAATAAATTATGTGAATGTAATTAAAGACATGTCCTTTGACTTTGTTTTCCAAATATTGTTGATTAAAGAATTAAATAAATCTTTATTGTATTATCGTTCAATGCCCAAAATGCCAAAACTTTTTAAAAGATTGAAAAAAGGAGGAGGTTTTCATTTTATTTGACGTAATCGTTAAAACGTCATACTTTAAATGTCACGGCATGATTAAACTAAGGTCGTGGGTTCGATTCCCACACAGGATAAATCTTTGTGTTTCCCTATTATACATACATACATTCACACACACACACTTCGCCAATTATATAGTTGGTCTCACGTAATAGGTGGCGAGTATTATATTATGTATTTAATTTATTAAAAAAAAAAAGTATTTATGAATGAATGTTTTTCTGTTATTTAGTATTCATAACACAAGTTCTAAATGATACTTATCTTGGAATGAAATAATTGGTGTAAATGTCAGAAAATATTTATTTATTTTGTTTATTTATGTACACTGATTTTGATAGTTAAAAGAACATTTCTTTGATGTTTTTTAAGAGAAATCTACAAAAACAATTAAAACTCTTTGATCGCTTCTGTAATCTTACTCCTAATATCTAAGGGCCATACCTAATAATACCATAAACTATTAAATAATTTATTGCAAATTTTATAAAAAATGGGAGGTGATTGCTGAAGTCGTTACGATTAGGATTACATTTATGTATCGTATCAGAATTAGTTATTCAGTTATCATAAGCCGGTGCCAACTTCAAAAATGATTGATTATTTTATCTTATCGATTTAAGTGCTCACGTATTCTTATTTATTTTATTCTTATTACCATAAATATTATCGATATCAATCAATGAATCATATTTTTACTAATGATGACTTTTAAGCATTAATAGTTCGTGTACATATACTGAAATACGAGTATTATAGAATACGGCGTGCATGCGCCTAATTGCTTTTCTTTTGTTGAAAAGAGCGTTTACTGTTTTTGTTTTACGTTGGATATACTTTAACATGGATCAACTATTGAGATAAAACGTTACCTTGAATAAAGCATCTTTTACTGCATAAATACACAGAATTGCTGTTCATATCGTATTTACGTTACACATTTACAAAAGGAATCTGACTGGGAATGACACAAAATCCTATATCTCCGATGCCTTGAAAGGAATAATGGATTCCATTTGTATCGCCGAGGGCCCAATCTGTCGTAAAAGCCTGCTCATATCTTCACCCTTGCATTCAATATCGGTCAACGACGCGTGACCCGCCTTATCGAGCCAACCAAGGCGACATCAGTGAGATTATCGTTTCTTTGAGATAGCTGTAATGAAAAATCATAGGTAAATAAAAATGTATTAAGTCGAATACCTTAAAAAGCATTGACCCAAGGTTAGTAAAATGCTACACAAGAAATATATTTTTATTATCTGTTGTTAAGGAAGACCTTGACATACATTTATTCAGAAAAATATCTCTGAATAAAAAATCTATATTTGTAATTCGACCTAGTTTTTAACAATTAAAGTAATATTCTTTATATATAATAATTATATATACAATTGATTAAGATTGGACAAAGCCAGGCATTATTGTGACTTAACTTTTGTTTCTTATTTTTAATGTTAATATGCATATATTAAGCTCGATCACTTTGTACTTGACAAAATGAGACTGTTCCGTGACTAAAGTAATAAATCCAAACTATCACACAGTGAGAATCTATATAACACATGTCTGCAAACGTCAGATTGTTTTGCAGTTGTCTGTTACGGTAGCCGAGATAGTTGACAGCACACGACATTTCGCTATATTGACATATTAAAATAAAACCAAACCAAACCCTTTCAGACAATCATTATGTTCTAAATAAAAAACTTTTTAAAATGATTGATATTATGGATAAGTGTTAAATCGACTTGTTACGTTTTTATGGACAGTAAAATGAGAAGGATCCTATGCATATAAGATTAAGTAACTTTTAGCGTTACTGGATTTTCAATCTGTAACTGTGTTTGTGACCAGATTGATACCACGGAATTTAAAAAAAAAGAGTGGTGGTATCATTACAGTTCTGATTCTGCTTCAAAATGATTATCTAACAATTTTAATATTCAAAGAGCGTCATTCAAGTTTTCCGTAAGCTCGGTATCTTGAACATGGTGAAGCGATATTTTACCCACGAATGGCGGTGTCTACTTTATAAGAATCAGGTGCGGTCGAGAATAGAATATTGCCAAGAAAAGTATTTTTATCAGAATAAGTAGGTAATTACTTGAAATATTTTATAGCAGCCAATTGTTTTTTTGCCATTGTTCTGCTTATGTATATAAAGATATATAGAAGTCTTTGGAAGCTTTTAGTCGGGGCAGTGACATCAGAAGAGCTTAAGATTTAACTACATTTGGATTATATAAGGATACTAAGTGTAGGTGCATTGCAACGCCCAAAAGTAGACTTTTCTTACACTACAGGCGGCGTACTTAGTTACTTATCTACGTAATTGTCTGCCGTCTTCAGAGTGGTACCAAAAATATCCTCACATGTGCTCTGCTATGCTACTTACATACCTTGCCAAGTAAATTGTAATAAATCCTCGTTATATACAGTAATAATACTAAAAGGGGCATTTAAATAGTTGAAGCCACTTGCCGCCTCGCTGACCCTTGATTTCTTATCCGCCATGATTGCTTTTGCTGTGTTCCAACAATGCTCATCGTCAACCTTGTAGTTTAATTCTTGATTGTCGTATGATATTATTTTTATTAATAAATTGCGATAAAATTGTTCTTTTGATGAACTTAATCTACACCAACTAATGAAGGACATTGTTGTTAATAATAAGTTTTACAAGGGGCGTCCTTATTGTTAACAGCAATTTCTTCATTGGGAACTTTTAATTAGAACACTGGGATGGACAGGATAAGAAAAGAAAACGTAAATGTTATGTAAATTAGTCAATACATACATAAGTTCAAAGTATGTAAAAAGTATAGATAATATATTTCAGTTCTTTATCTGTTGTTTAGTAACCAAAGCTTTGTTTGGCTAAATCGCGTTGATTTAATTTGTCCACGGATATATATATTTTTTTTACTTAGTTACTAAAAAAGCAATAATATTATGATGAAAATTTAATGTTGTCTTTTTGTACTAGGTTAAAAAAATCATACTTTTTTGCCCGAACAAATAAATAATAAACCTCGTATTGTTCAATAAAACGTAACATAAACAAGAATATTTGTTATAAAATACATAGGTATGTGTTCAAACTTACTTACTTAAATGCAAGTATTTTACGAAAAAATGTGTTTTTTTGTTTCAGGTAATAACCGCAGGTCACGCGCGCTTGAAGCATTGTTTCATAAGGTTTGGGTCAGTACTTTGTGTTGTCAGCTTTGTTTAAAACGTTTATTTATACTCATAATGCCAATTTCAAAAATGCCGACAGCCCGTAAAACGGTCATTAAGCTGCAGATTTCTTTAATATATAGGTAAGGTTAAGGATTTTTTAATAAATTTTTAAATTTAAAATAAGTGCGAGGTTAAATAGTTCTGTGTAAAAGAGGTGTGTGTGTTCGGTGTGAACTAGTTCCATTAACGCACATCTGCGAAATGACGCTGCAGATATCTGAGTCGGCAGATTCTTATAAGCTATCATCACGTATCGATCGAGTACTACAACTCGTGGTAGAGCTACACGTAAACTTAATTCCAAGTCAGACCGTGTTTCCGTTCTAGTGAAATTGTAGCAACAAGTGACGCATTTCACTTGGCCAGTCTACCGGGGTCGGCGGCCGGCGTGTTTACCCTGCCGGCCGCGAACTAAGCTAATTGCCCGTTAAACTTCCGAAAACATGTCTCTATTTGATATATTTCAAATCGCAAATATCTATAAGATACCAAACTAATATTACGTGGGACCAACTAAAATATGATTGGCAAAATGTGGGCGTATAATATGTCTCTGCCTACCCCCGGGGAAACGGGCGTGATTTTATGTACTTGAATATGTATGTATGTATCCCAAACAAATGCGAACGCTGGTATGAGGCTAAGGGATTACGGTGGCAGTTTGCGAGCTCAAGTCGAGCTATAGTTTACTTAGGACAGTTCTTGACTCACCTTACCTAGGTTTCATATTAAGGGCTGCCGTGCTTGTGAAAGTCACATAAAGCCGTATTGTCCTTACGAAGCGTTAAAATTCTTGTCAGGATTTCCTTTTTGTGTTGGTCTGTCTACCACTAGACAGATTTGAGCAGGCAAAGTATGCGCTGGAATATCGTAGTGTAATATGACCTAATAACCCAAAACTTGTGTTGGTGCTTGTGAATCCATGCGAAATGGTTTAACGGGTGACTTATTCTTACATTGGTCAACGTTTATTAAAATTGGCTTCTCAGCGTTCAGAACCGCTTATTTCTTTTTAAGACTTCAATTTCATTATTTCATATTGTCCAACGCAAATTATTACAATTAAGCTTTATGAATAAATGGTTGATGTATACCAATATAAATGTGGTTTAACTTAATCAAAAGCAGTTGACTCGATAACTATGTAAACCAAACTAATATTATAAATTGCGAAAGTAACTCTGTCTATCTGTCTTTTCTTCACGCCTAAACTACTGAACCGTTTTGGATGAAATTTGGTACAGACATAGTTTGGGACTCGAGAAAGGACATAGGATAGTTTTATTCCGAAAATCCCGCGGGAGCGGGAACTTCTCAACAATCCCGCGGGAGCGGGAACTTCTCAACAATCCCGCGGGAGCGGGAACTTCTCAAAAATCCCACGAGATCGCGAACTATGTGGGTAAAAACGAAAATCTGCCGGAAGTCACTATTCCACGCGAACGAAGTCGCGGGCAAAAGCTAGTTTATTATGAATTAACTACGCTGCCAACTGTATTCTTATAAGTCTCGTCCGCAGGCCCACCCTTTTGACCGCAGCCCATTCCGCTTGGGCGCTTTCACTGAATCAATAAAGCTTTTAACGATAATTGTTCCTGACCATCGAGTGTGATTTAGGTTATGTTTTAGCTGCAGATTTGAAGAGAATTGTATTAAAGGTAAGTGTGTAGATCTTTATTGTTATAAGAACAATAAGTTTTGTAGACAAACAGAAAATCGATGCTTAATAAAATAAGCGAGATAGTATAGATCTTGATAGGGAGCTCCGTGAAACCGTAGGAAAAACGATCCCGAAGGTAAGAAGGGAAAGAGGGTTTACGGAGAGCTTGAAACAGGAGACAAAATATGCGTAAGTTTCGTCTGGAGCTAATAGGTAGCTACTATAATTCATTTGAAAGATAATACTTTTGATAAATAAAAATGACTATAGAAAATACAAAGCTATTGAGAGCATTGAAGAGTTTCCCTACAATGCTCTTAATAGCTTTGTATTTTAGATTAGCTTAGAAAAATACGAAAACAAAAGAAATGTAATATGATATAGCTATTCTAAAGACAAAATAAATAAAAATCGAAACAGAAAAAAAATGTGTCAATAATAAATTGTGATATACTAAGAGTGTATAAAAATAACGATGGCTAATAGTAGACCACATAGTTTTTTTTTAATTATGATGATGGAAAAATTGTCTTTAAAGGCACACTTATTTTGTATTCATAGGTAGTAGTGAACAAGAAGCATGTAGTTCAAAGTATCTCATGAATATGATACATATTATGTAAAGTAAAACTTGAAAATCGGGCATCGCCACATTACTATGTAAATAATTGACTCGTTTACTCACGGTGTTAAGCGACGATGTCGTAACAGAAGCTGAATTGTCCGTTATATTATATCATCGCTGCAGTTTAGAATATTGTAGGTTGTTTGGTGATTGCCGGAAATAGTTCGATAAAATGTATATTTGACATAATGACGTACTTAAACTGTCATTACAATTAGATTATTATGTTGATACCTACGGTTATATAAATTAATAAAATGTATATCTTGTTTAAAATTTAAAGTTTTTGTCTATTAGTGTTTTTATTTTCTCTGGCTAAGAGACAGCTGATGTTTTTTGGTAACACAGAAAAGTGATTATCCCAAAAAAATCCCGAATCCAGATGGTAATTATGACTACATCCTCTCTATATCGGGCTGGTGCAGTTTAAAGTTGCTTTATAGAATCACTTAAAAATACTTGCTACACATTTAGAAAAAAAAATTACCTACTAACAAACCTACATAATGAATAATAATAATATTCTTATAATAGTAACAAAACATAAATTATAATAAAAGACAGACGTGACTGTTTGTGACCTACCAATTCTTTCAAAGTACTTACTTAATGGATGGGACTGAAATTTTAAATACAATAAAACAAGGAAAATATTTTGTTGTCTCTACAAATTTAATGTTCTATGGTTAGTAGTTATGTTTTCCATACTAAAAGAGTTGAAGGAACCTAAAACTTCATAACAGTGTTCCCTTGGTAACGATATCAAGCACCCATATTTATTTTTTCGAAAATTCAAATTTAAAATGCAGTTTCACTTCGGTGATCTTTTCAAGCCACGTTGTGTCATTGAGCCACAAGCCCTTCGGAGTAAGACCGTCTAACAGTATTAATTATGGGTAATAAATAATTACCCACAATTTATAACTATCCATGAAGCTAATAATTTGTAATGAATTCTTCGACCAGTTTTCAGACTAACATAAGTCACAATAGTGTTTTAGTTCCTTGTTCCGCAGTGAGTTGGGTGGTTGGAGAATACGCCACTAGTTGTCTCTAACTTAACAGTAGTTTAAAAAGACTGTCAAACAGTACGATATAATGCAAATCTTCCGCCAAATTTTGGGTCGTTTACCTCAGCGTGGTCAGGTCAGCGTTTGGAAACGCCGGAGATCCTTGAACTTGTGGCACACTTTACATTGAACTCGTCATTTTTCATACAACATTATAATTTTAGTTGGGTTGGAGAACTCGTTTGTCACGTTTATTTTAATATGAATAATTAATCATAATGTTACAAACAGTGTTGATATATTAACTTTAATGGTGCTTTCGGAAATGAGGAAATTTAAATGGTAATTGGCACACATATTTTTTGTTTTGTTTCATCCAGTCCGTCATTATGTTTTACTTCTATTATGTTACTTTCTTTTTTAGTCCTTACCACGTTTACGAAAATACTTTGATACAGTTAATTTTATCAATGAAAACCGTAAAGGAATATTTGCGGTAAGCTGAAGTCGACTTACACTTTGTTTGTTATTTAGACATTATTACATGTTTTTTTTTAAATGAAAGTTTTGTCAATTTTTATATTATTTCGGATATAAAAGATTTACCACTGTGCTGAGACCTCCTTTCACATACAAACGTTAGAAGAAATCAGATAGGATTTAAGTTAATAGGTTTAAAAATTAAATTCCACTTAGACTTTCAAAACTTTAACCAACCTAATTTTAAAACCTTTCTAGTTCCACCAGATAATAAAATGAACCTACTGACCAAATTTCATTATGCTCGTTTTCGTTTTTACTTTATATAAAAGTATTTGTAGACAGGAAAAAGGAAATGTTAAGTAATCCTCGGATTACGCTTTGGATTACTAGTGGATATTTAACTACATATTGGTTTGTGATTACATTTACTTTGATAACCTAAAGTGGTTTTATTATAGCATTATAAGACAGTAGCAAAAAGTTATAAAGTGGAATGAACAATAAATTTGGACTTATTTTCTTAATATTACTATAGGAACGCTAGCAAACTCGATGATTGTATTACCCCCTAGAAGAATTAGTAGGTGTAATTAAGTTATAGATTCCCGAGGCCAATAGCGGCGTCTGTATTACCTCTTTGTATAATGCACTATTAGTGGGTTTTATTGTAGATACTATTAGTGGCTTAATGGTAGTTAGTGTATATCACAAGAAATTTGTATAATTAAAACAACAAATAACAAATACTTTGGACGACCGAAATGCCGCGGAGGTCAGTATCCCGCACTCCACTCCTGAGGTCGTGGGTTCGATTCCCACACAGTATAACTCTGTGTGCATGAACATGAATATTTCTTCTAGTTTGGGTGTATATTAAGTATGTATTTCTAAAAAAAAAAGTGTTTACGTATCTGTTCTTTAGTATCCATAACACAAGTTCTTAATTATACTTATCTTGGAGTTAGATAATTAGTGTGCCTGTAAGAGATTATTTATTTCATTTACTGTAAATCTATCTGGAAAAACAAACCAGTCCCTTTTTTGGTGAGACTTATATCAATAGGTTTGGTATTTAAGTTTTCGTACATACATTTTACAAACGGAACCCATATAATTTATATTTGGCACCGTCTATTTGTCTGTATGTCAGCGCTTCTTTCTAATAATGATTCACTTAGAATTTGCTTAAAAAGTGACTGATGTGAACAGCACATAAAATTTCGTAAGACATTACAAATAAAAAAACATATATTGATCAAATTACTGTGCGTTTTTAGGGATTCCTACGTACGTTAAGGCTGTTATTTTGAAACTGCCTGTTCATGTTTTCCCGTTTTAGATGGTTTATCACACATTTTTAAAGGGCTGGCAACGCATAAAATGATACGTATGGCGTTACAACGTAATATTGTAAATCAATATTATAATATATTGTGTTTTTTATGACAAAATATCAGTATAATTCCCCGGTAGTTTGGAGTCTCCGGCAGCTCAGTGGTTAGAGCAGTGAACTAGTTATCCAAAGGTCAGAGGTTCGATTCCTCGCCTGGTTACCACGGATTAGTTAATTTTTTCTAGTAAAAAATAGACTCTAAATATTTAACTATCTTTTTGGTTATTCGTTTACGTTGCTACGTCAATATTATCTTATAAATTCATAATAATTATATTATACATACATGTGTTCATATATGTGAATGGGGCTCCAACTATGGTCTTTGGCAATCATAAAAGTTCGATAAGTTTAAGCGGCAATAGGCTCGCCACCTATTACGTAGGACCAACAATATAACTGGCGAAATCTGGGCGTATAAATGCCTCTGCCTTCCCCTTCGGGAACACAGGCGTAATAATATGTATGGGTTCATACAATTGGTGGAAATGCTCAAAGCCATAAAATCGTATAGGTTTCTAAAATGTATTATATTATCTGACTCATCCGTACCGTAAGTAAATAACCCAAGATCCACCCACACCTGGAATTGAAAAAAACACCAGTGTCTAACCACTTCTAACAACTCGCAATAGACAATCCTACGTTCATTGAGTAGCCGGAAAATGATTCAGTGGGTAGGTACTACCGACAATCCAATACGCATCGTCTTGTGAATCTAAAATAGCACAATTATTGTTGCGTGAGTTACGTGTGTGGTATGTCCAACGTACTAGTTTTCTAACATGATAATTACCTCTATTGTTGAATGAAAGCGGTCTCAAGAGGTCATTTATCGTAAAAAAGTCATAAGTTGAAAGAAAAGCAAATATTTCTCTTTTAAACGTTACTAGAGTTGCTATCCACATCCTCAGCGTTTCTGTTACCAAAAAACCATTTACTTTTTCTAGACCACGCGACTGAACGTGATTCACAATAAGTAACAAGATATATTTTGGGATGTTCTTGTTAGAATCCTGATTCATTAAAATTTGTTAACGTTGTAACATTGCCATAACATAAGCAGCGAGTAAAAAATAATGCCGCGTTATTATTAAGAGCCCGCTACTTCAGTATTTAAAAAAAAAAAGTGTTGTGGTTCGTTCACAAAAACTTATGATAAAAAGTATTAATTATATATTCAAAAAAAAAAAACAATACTTTGTAAACAAGAAGCAAGAAGATATTTTAAAAGTAATTTTTGTATGACACTTATTTGGATTAACCTTGGGTTATATAATAAATATATGTACTACGTTACATTAAATACGTAGCTACTAAATACAGGCGTGGGCGGGCTTCTTGTAAATATAGTATACATAAAGAGCTTACGAACCAAATAGTTTACGATAAAGTTAGTACCGGTTCAGATAATCTGCCTCGTGGATCGCTCGGGAGCTGGGAGGCCCTTCCTTCGTGCCCTATTTAGTTTAATTCACAACGAGCTCGTGGGAATGAGCACGATGGTTGACGACCACGTCCTGCTGTTGTCAGACTGTCAGGAGAATCAATCACCGAAAGTTTTCACTGCTGGTAAATTTAGCGGTTAGCGGTTAGTTATCCATAAATAGATTAGACCATTTTAGAAAGTAATTACAAAAGAAATGCTATACTATGATATGCTTAAAAAAACAGTTTAACATTTCAAGTGGCAGAAATCCCGGCTGCCTGCAACTTTACAGATGAGCTGTCAAGCTAAAAAAAAAAAATTTATTTGAAAACGCAATAAATTTACAAAGCAAGACTATATGTTAATAGATTATGAAATAAATTTAATATACCATTCAAAGTGCGGTTCAGTAGCAATCCTATAATATATTCACTATCATTGAATGTTAGTACCTACTAAGATCTCCCCTCCGGTAATCTGTCAAAGCATCGACAAACGTCAAGCACCCATTCACAACATCCCATTGTGCTCCGTCAGAGGGATCTTGTATCCACGATCCAAACGCAACCATTACACATTCCTCTGTGCCGGCTTTATCGCTGACTGACTTCGGCCTTTCCAACTATCGATTTGTATTATACGTATGTTCCAGACATGTCTGAGGGTTGTCCCGATACATACTTTTCGGTGTATTTGTCGTACATTTAAAATGTTTTTACGCAAATTTGATTTAGTATTTTTCATAAAGTAAACAATAACTGATATTGACAAATGAAACAACTAAAAGGCGTACTTATGAAAATAAAAATATTGCAATAGAATAATAATTATTTTAGTTTACAATTGAATAGCCAAGAGCAATGTTTAACTCTTGTGCAGTGTAATAAAGGTCCTGAAACTATCCGATACTTTTGGGATCACTGGAAATTCGAACAGGACTTCTGTTTAGTAAGTAGACCTTAATTTTTGACCTTAATGTTTAATATTTCTTAATCATTTAAGAATTGAAGATCGAAGAATTGAAATTGAAGAATTGAGCCTCGGTGCGGATAGACTCAAGACTGGTGCTAGAAGCTACTTAAACCATAAACAGTCTGGGCCGGGTCATTAAGGTCACCCTGATGTGGATACCAGGCCATGCCGGACTTTGGGTTGCCAGGCCAGGCTCGGAAACAATATTTACAGGACCAGAGCCATGCATTGAACTCTCCATGAGTACGATAGTCACAATGCTAAAGAAGCAGTAAGTAGAGAACTTAAACATTCAAAGAGCTTCATCGGGGAGACAGGAGGCAGCTGGTGCAAAAGTAGCAGAAAACAAGCCAGACTGGCTGATGCGACTGCCAGCAGTAATACCCACTAAAAATCTTCCGACGACGCCCGCCGCTTGTTGAGAAAAAGGCGGGGGCCAGTACTTGGGTTGCAGCGTCTGACACCCCGCCTGGGGCCAACGTCCCCGGGATCAAAACCGGGAGGACCTCCTCAGAGAGGCGCAGTGGACGCGCCCCTCCTACCTCCTTGTGCGACCATAGCGTTTGTGGCCGACTTCCCGGAGGGTCTATGGTTCGACAGCAGGGGCCCCCTGCCCCCACTGCCTAAGACCCTCCTCGGGTAAGTCGTCGGTCTCTGGGTGTTACCTTTTCCCTAGCGCCTCCTGCGCCCTACCGGGAGGTACTCAGCCCCGCCACCACGACAAGGTGCAGACCAGTCGGGGGGGTACTACCAAAACCTAAGGAGCCCTAGCTAACCTCACCTGCGAGTGGTGCACCTGCCGATCAACTGACGAGGCTCTGGCGAACATAACGTGGGACCAACTATATAATTGGCGGAGTGTGGGCGTTTAATATGCCTCTGCCTACCCCTTCGGGGAATTAGGCGTGAATGTATGTATGTATGTACGCGGATGAAGCGAGGTGAAGACGCCAATATACTATACGCTAACACAATGAAAATGAGTTCAAAGCGATAAAAGTTATAAATCTTTAAAACCTTAGAGTACCTACGTATGTTGAACGAATAGAATAGAAGGTGACATAAATTACAGAGATTTAGTGGGACTCATTACAGTCCGCAGATATTCATTACTGTTAACTTTAAATCTTTTTGGATGTCTTGGAATTTTCGAGTAAGGCGGCTTCTTTGCCGACTTTACTTAAAAATCTCTTGCCCTAACTTTGTAAGAATTTGCTGCAAATCTCATCTCCTATTTTCCGTAAGTAATAAAGCTATCTGTATTACAAATTTCAGTCCGATCCGTCTAAGTGGCCCGCTGAAACGTAAATCACACTATCGGTTAGTCCGTCAGTTACGTTTTACTTTTAGTACGTTCATTTAGAACTGATATACGATTCACATTTTTAACAGATTTGTTGACCATTACTGACAGAAATGTAAATAGTGTGACAAAAGATAAATAATACTTTAATTTTTAATGAACTTCATTCCTTTAATGCTTTCAGAAGTTAACTGTAGTTGTTCGTGTATATCACGTGAGGTGCATTTAGATATTACATTTATATTTCTCCGGGCGTCTGCAACAAGATTTGCGTGGGTAATTTTTCTGCTTTATAGTTTGAATTTGTAAAATACTGGCACCAATATTTATTTCATACAATCATCCTCGTAACACAACTTTTAAAGCTAACGTCGAACGAGTTTAATAATAATGTTTTTCTTAAAACATCCAGCTAGGGCATTTTTTTATCTCCAGAAAGCTGATTTCCGAGATACTGCGAGAGAGATACGTACGAGAGAAAGAGGTACCCCGGCCCCGGAACAAACGTGTCTAAAAACTTACATGAATTGTTTTTAGTCAGTAAAACACTGACACACCCTACCGCTCTACCAAGCGGGAGGCAGTAATTTTTTTATTTTCCAATATAAAAAAAAGGCGGAAGTCAGTTGCTAACATATCTAATGAGTTTTGGCGCGGAAAAAGACACATCGCGGCAGTATTTTATTTTCCAAAACTAGTGTTAATATAGTGAACTCTTAGACATAACTTCCTTGACAAATTAGGAAAGTGATATATTACTGTAAATTGTGATTTTTGTTGTGTGTTGACTCCAAAACTGAATAGTCTCCAATACTTTACTAGGACTTGACTCGACTATTACGGATAAATTACGAAAACGCTGCATTTATGCATAAAACTTGATTTATGAAATTTCTTGACACTGCGAATACTGTAAATCAGTGAAGTCCATATTTCCATATTTAAGATTTTCCATATGTCCATATTTAAGAGAGAAAAAAACATCTAATATTTGTTTCATGTAGCCTCACGAACTTTAGTAATTTGGTTTGTTATACTTAGATTACGTGCCAATTGTCGATTTGTGGTGCATTAGTATCCGCAAGGGCACTGCAGCATTCGAAGGTCGGGTCCACACCCACAGAATAGCATTGCAGTTAAATTGGTGCATAACTTATCGAGCTAAATATGCATTGCAGTATAAAATAGTTACACTTAAAAACGCTATGATATAATTATTTTTTATAAAATATCTTGCTATTTGATTTGCGTGAATGTTGTTCAGGATACCTTCTGTAAGGGGTCTGTAGATTTTAAGTTCCTTTTTGTCTATACATGCTAAGACAAGGTTTGCTTTACCGAATTTCGTGTTTTAGAGTACTATCAGTTGATTATCGTCGGTGTGACCTGAAAAGAGATAAAACTAGTTCAGTAGTCTTCGTTATCTTAACAAAAATCTTTATACCAAAATTCATGACAATTGGTTCAGTAGAATATAGATCAACTGACCAGAATTATTTTTGAATTTATAGAAACATAGATATGGGGATATAGATAGTGGTTTAGATTTCCAAAAAGGAAAATGAATTTAAAAACTAATACTTGCCTTAGCCTGCGTATTTTTTATTTTTATATGACTTATTTTTTATTTATATTATGTATTTATGTAAAAAATAATATACCTGTATAAATACAATATGTTACTCGTTTCCCTATAGTACAAGCTTTAATTAATTTAGAGCAAGATAGCGCTGTGTGAAATGTCTGATGGTATTAATATGGGATGGGATGGGATGGTATTAGTATCAATTTTGATTGTTATTTGTCGTCAGTATGTAGTGTTTCACGCTAATAGAATGTCGAATGTTGTCGAATGTCGTCGGCCGCGGTTCCCTATAATTAATTACTCATAATATGACAGTTCTAATTCTGTTATTGTCTACAATCTTTCGGTTAGAAATACATTTTGGGTTGTAAACTGTAAAAAAAAGAATGAAAGCCGTTCGGCATGGTATTTAGAAGAAACGTAGATCATGTGACGAGAAGAGTAATACGAATATTACCTGATAAAGAGGAAGAGGACGATAAAAATGAACGAAGTGCGTGATAGATGATATTATCGAGAAAGGGGATGAATAAGTCCATAACAAATAACCGGGAATATGGGAAAAAAGACATGCTGCTCCGACTGCAGATAATATGGGAGCAGGACAGAAGTGATGAATATTTTTTAACTGTATTCATAATGCGCACATGTGTTATATTAATATGCGAACGAACCAAATACAGCATAAAGCACAATGTAGATTAAACAAAGAAATAAAGACGCGCCGCTAGAATATTTATGAGCGACTGGATAGATGATTATAAAATCATTTAGCAGCATGAGTATGACATTGTGGACACCCGTTATATGGATCCTTTTGTAAATAATCGTCGCTGTGCATAATATTCAGCGTCTTATTCTTCGCCATACTTGTGGCTATTCATATCATTTATGTTACATTTAATTTCGTATTTTATTCTTATAATAAAATTTGTACTTACATACATACATAAACAATATCACTCCTGTTTCCCCGAAGAGGTATGCAGAAGCATATTAAATGCCCACATTTCGCTAATTAAATTATTGGTCCCACGTAATAGGTGACGAGCCTATTGCAGCTTACCGGGAACTTTTATGTTCGCCAGAGCCTCGTCCGTTGTTCGGCAGGTGCACCACTTGCTCTGGTGACAGCTTTTGGTGATTGTTTTGGGCTCCTCCGATCTTGGTAGAATCCCTATACACCTATAAAATAAGTAGTTTCTAAATGAAATACAGTTCATATACTACTTCAAGACTTAGGTCTTGAAGTATTTAGTATCAGATCTTGAGTATAATTTCAAAACACTACGTAATACACTTTTATTTAAATAAACATAAGCCAGATCACCGAAAGCATTCCAAAGATTTTCTTTGCAGCTGTTGTCACTGTGTCAGAGTGACGAAGCTTGAAGTATTAACTAGTAGTCAAGGTTGGCAAAGATATTTTTACATGCTTGAGTGAGTGTATGGGAGTATATGTGTGTGTAAATAGGGTGAAATAACCATTCATTGATGACTTAACTAAAGAAAAAGACTTACATTATCAAAAATATTAAGTGGACCAAAACAGTAAGATATTTCACCAAAAATCCATAATTTTCATGTGACGACAGTCAGCCAGTCTTTATATGGATGGCTGTTAGTTCGGCTTTTGACATCAAGTGCAAGCAAAGATGGTTCAGAAGTAAGTAGATAGACGACCTAACCCAGTAGTCAAGAGGAATGTTAACAGGGATGAGATAAATTATAAAATAGCTTGTGACTCCGATTAGTATTGGTTGTTAGGTAAGATAGCTCTAAATAAAAGTACCCGATAGATTAGTGCTTTCAGAGATCTTAAACGTAGCTGAATAGACATATTGATTAGATATATCACAGTAATCTTTGCAAAAGGATTTTATTTACCTATATATGTTTTTTGTTTTATTAGAAATGAGTGAAATCCAGTGATATTTTTTTTCAATTTCAAACGAAATGCTTATAATTCCAATCACATTAGGCATTCGGGTTCGGTGAAGCAGATGTGAGCAATCAAATGTTCGCGATTAGGCATTCGCTGTGAGCGAACGTATTGTAATAGAGTTAAATTGGTTGCGGTTCATTGAACAAAAAGTAAAAATCATCCATTTAAGTATGGTTATTATCCCATTACGTCAGCGGAACGAATTATAGAACTTTTTAAGACAGCTTTAAATGATTAAATATTATATAATGAATTTGATAAATAAATAAACATCGTGTTGGTAATGATAACTATATTTCAGTTTGTTTAACAAATGACACAAAGAAGATATGCACCAGATAATTAAAAATAAAATAAACGCTTGAATTGCGATAGCCAACCAGCACGCCCAGAGTTGTTCCGTAATTGTCTGTAAATCCTTGTACCTAGCCTAAATGTAAAGGAAAAAGCAGTAGGTACATTTTATACGGCTGATCTGAAGATAGCAATTCCGTGGTCAGGGTTTCATGGCCACTTACTTACATAGTTAAGTGCTTTTTATGTGCTACAAAAATGTTGTATACTAATAGTTTGAACTAAAAAACCTTATGCTAAAACTCCATCAAATATAGAAAGCTCAAATTAAAATTTGCGAGCTCTCTAAAAGAGTTTTTTGCAATGAAAGTATTACGTAAACCTATCTTGGCGTTTGCTTTCCTCTCCAATTTATATTCAGTGCAGTATTTTCCGTAAAAGTCATTTCAAGCGCTAACTTTCTGAACATAAGTTTATAGGAAATGCAATCGTTAAAACCAGTCTTGCGTAGTTTCGCTGAAGTAAAACTTTGAATACTTTTTTTGTACAGATTTTATGTTGAATTGTTTTGAATATATATTTGAAAACACTATTAATACAAGTATTACTTATGGTTACACTGGAGAAGACTCCATATGTACTTAAATATATATGAAACCTTATACTAGTGTCAGGTTTGGCGTGTGTGTAGTGCAGTGCCTTAAAATAGGTAGCTTTACTCTCGGTAGTTCAATATCGGTGATTATACCTTATCTTTACTTTTATTTTTAAATCGTTTTGACCCAAAAAATATTATAGTTACCCCGCCCCAACTTTGCCCGAGTCACCATAAATTATTAATTACGAGTAGATAGTTGGCAGTGACCGAACAGAAACAAATTTTACTAGTTTACTGATATTAGTTATTTAAAAATTAATATTAAATATCGATCTATCTGTCTGGTTTCTATTTAAGCTGTTTCAGAGTTTACCATTCACATACGAATAGACTTTGAAAATGTTATCTCTTGAAATTAGCACTTACATATTTAGTAAGTGCTAATTTCAAAAGTCAATTATAAATTTGTTATTCTGGTTTGACTTAATAAAGCTCGTATGAACGGCAACTTAAAAACAAACATTCCCATTTCAAAAGCTCAAGTTTTGTTGTCTAGCCAGTACAAAAAATACTTAATTAATAAGTACATGTATTAAAGGTTTTTCTTAGGTTATTAGGTTTCTTAGGTAATGTTATTAGCGCTTCTCGTGTATCGGTGCCCAGTGTCTTGTGGTCGAAGACTCAAGATATCAAACCAGGGTAATGAGCCTAATGGCTCGAAGCCCGAACCTCACATCTGGCAGAAGACTCCGAACGGCTGTGTATCTTACAGACCGTTTGGTGCGTGATAACAATTTGATAATAATTCAACAACAAGGCCATTTAGTTACCTGCCTGGCTTTGGACGCAGATCGATAGCTTCGCACCACGCTCTATCTAAACTGGGACCATTTGGTTAACAGCAGTTTTAATTCCTCTTTTTTTTAAATGAAATGTGATGTCTGGTATCTTTCCTTAAAACCCAACATAAACAGATTACCCTCTCAACTTGGTTGGTTAGAGGAGGCTTGAGCTCTGTAGTGGGGAATTAATGGGATATCTAATAAGCTAAAAAGAACTTAAAGCCCCTTGCTTCATTAGTAATTATTATATCGGAAACATAGCTCATAAGTAAGCTGTTCGCTTAATCTAAAGTAATTGGAAATGAAAAGCTCCTTCTCCATAAAATTATTTGTATGATAAAGTACAATCCTCACATACCTTACACACAGTTTTCACACCTATAAAAATTAAGAAGATTTTTATTTCATAAGTAAAGTCGAATAGTTACGTAATCGTACTCTGAAGAACAAAGATATTAGCTAAATAATAAATACTAGTTTTATTTGTATGTAATTGTAGCTTGACATAATTTTTATTTTTTGGTTTTATCTTTTATGACAATTTTAGAATTTATTATTTTAATATTTCTCTTTTGTTACTGTAAATTTTAATTATTATCTGTAATTTTACTTTTATGTGACTTCTGCAAGCCAGAGATGTGCTGAATCTTCATTATATTCTTTTTAACACCTACAAGATTCCCACATTTGTGCAAATAAATGATTTGATTGATTGAAGCGGAAGCGCTTAGTGGACAAAGTCTCTGATTAACCGAAGGTCAACAAATTGAAAGCGGATGGACGAAACAACAATGGAAAAGAAAAAATACAATAAGAATAACGAAAGCCATTTGCTAATCGAATTTACTCACTGTCTAAAATACGTCAACAGGAGTTATGCAGTTTAGCCATGATTGTGCTGCGCTTCTTGCTATATCATTTTATTTACTATAATTTTCAAGTAATAAATTCTAGACACGGCCAAGTGCGGTCCATGTCAGACCAAAATATCTTCAACATACGATTCTGTTTGAAAGTTTTTTCTGTTACTATATGATGCATGATGTATGATTATAGGTTCAATAGTAACGAAGTGGTATAAAATATGTTAAAGAATTTGACTCATTTCCCAAGACATATGTGTGAATCGTTAAAAGTAATAAGCCTCCTCTTCCTTTATCGAATACCCCTTACAATTTTGTCGAAATTTGTTACAATTACACATAAAAAATTTTGTCTTGGGGAGCGCTAAAAATGTCTAGAACCAGCTGTACAAAATATTGAAATTATTAATTCAACACTTCACGCATGCGATACCTTCATAAAACTGTTAGAATTTCCATTCGGGTGAATGGAAATTCCACAAATGAAACTTCGGAATATGTTACGTGGTGTAAAACGGAATTAACGAATTCCCTTCAAAGTAAACAACCGCAGCAACTTCTAAAAGCGTACGTCTAAACAATTTCCTAGAGCGTAAAATGTTTACAAGTGCTGTTTATTACTGTTCAGGTTCCATTACTATGTTTATTTGGTTTGCTGTTTCCTAGGACGGATGTTAATGTTATAAAGAATTAATTCCGTTTCTTAACAAATTAATGTTATAGTGTAAGTGTATGGAGTGAATCTTTCTCTATTTTTTTTTAAGTGTTTTATTATCTTTCTGATAGAGTTTTCTTCTCTGAGAGAGACCAAAGAGAATGGAAGCGCTGTAAGTCCTGCAAACATGATATGTAATTAATCATACATATTGTCACGCCTCTTGCCCGTAGGGGTAGGCAGAGATCACAGTCTTCCACTTGCTACGATCTTGGCACACACTTTTAGTTTCATTCACACTCATTTTTGACGACCGATATGGCGTGGTGGCGAGTGTACCTGCATTCCACTCCTGAGGTCGTGGGTTCGATTCCCACACAGGACAAATATTTGTGTGTATACATATGAATATTTGTTCTGGTCTGGGTGTTTTTCTATGTATATTAAGTATGTATTTACAAAAAAAAAGTATTTATGTATATTTATCCGTTATTTAGTATCCATAACACAAGTTCTTAATGATACTTATCTTGGAACTAAATAATTGGTGTAAGTGTCAGGATATATATTTATTAACCTCCTCATACACGGCCTTCGGTTTAGTGTACTTTTATCATAATATCTAATCCTAATACCAACTGTCTTTAGCTAGAAGTACACTGTTCTCAGGTGACTGACGTAGCCAAAAATAGGATATTATATATTATTGTTTTGGGATGACGAGCGCAGATCGGGGTTGTCTTAATGGGCTGAAATGTCACTTGCCAATTTAAATAAATCTATTCAGTCTAGACGTTTTTAATAATAATAATTATCCTTGGACATCTCTAACGGCGGATCTCGGTACCTAAAACGATGGATACGAGACAATTAATAAACATACATAAAGTACCCTTTTCTATAATTACATAGTAACAGCAGCTTTAGCAGATGTCCGGGAGCAAAACTTTATTGTTCCATAATTTTGTCATCGACTTATTAAATTCGAGAACAATATATTTGCGCAGAGGGCTTTGAACTCTAATGTTATTTGACATAAAAACTATAAACACGACCATTTGACATAACGAAACGCTCTAAAAGGAAGGCAAACACCAATTGTCAACTGCGCACAAACAGTGATCGAGGGCCGGTCGGTCATCGCGGTCTATTTCAGTTCCTAGGAAGTAGGTGATTTATACGAAATGCCACCATTACATATTCACGACCTGACCACGAGTTGCTGCCTACCAAACCGCATCGGAATTAGAAGTGCTTCAATAATTGAGTAGCTAAACATCATCATGATAGAATTATACCTTATCTACTTTATTATGATCCTTTATGGTAGTCTATAAGGTGGAGGCTGGTGGCGGACATAAATAGTTTAATCGCCAAGAAACCGAGTTTTAATGTAAGTGAAGTAAAGTAGGGCGGTCGTAGCCTATCCGAACGTTCAGTTAACAACCATTTGGCAAATGTGTAAAAGCCTCGCAACACGGACATGTAGGCTGAATTCATGTAGAAAATGTCAAGCGTATGTATGCCTGAGCTTTATACATAAGGTATTATCATTACCATGGGGGGTTTATCAATAATGTAGTCACTTTTCATCTCGACGTGCCTATTTTTCTCTTGTTTATTCGTAAAGGGTAATCTCAGGATCAGGAATTTTTCGTCATCCTGTTGCCCTGGTACTAGTTTATTTGGGGTCTGCGCAGCATGTGTTCTAGTCCCATTCACCTAAACCACTCGTCATCGATTGATCCACTACCTTTTCATCACAGACTCAATCCATCTCTTTTTAAGTCGTCTACTTCTCCGCTGAATTGAATCGTATGACTTGGAGTTACATACAAATGATAATACTACAGGATTTCATTTGGATATTTTTAACTAAATGCCAAGTGCATTGTCTGCAGAGGTCCTGCTGTTTGAACAAAAGTCATTTGGCAAAATTACGCTTGACAAACAATATTTGACAAAAAAATAGTTTCACCAATTGATCATTTTACAAGTAATGTTTACAAACAACTCACTTTTCCAAATGATCAACACTTAAATTTACATTTTATACCTGTTTCCCCAAAGGGGTAGGCAGAGGCACATTATACACCCACACTTCGCCAATAATATAGTTGGTCTCACGTAATAGGTGGCGAGCCTATTGCCGCTTACCGGGCACTGTTATGGTCGCCAGAGCCTCGTCCGTTGATCGGCAGGTGCACACCTTGCAGGTGAGGTTGGCTTGGGGTCTTGGTGAGATCCCTATACACAAGTGCAGTGTTTGCTAATGGATAATTTGCTAAGTGAGTTCTTGTAAGATGATACTTTTGTCAAATGTCTCGTTTGCCAAATGAACATTTGGTGAAACGTTGTTTGTCGAATGACAATATGTCAATAATTTTTTGGTCAATCATTAGTAATCCCTTTGTGCATCGTGTCATGCAAACTAACCAAAAAAAAGGGTGTTATTTAACGTGTCTTCAAAATTAATAAATTGCCAACCTAACCTAACCTTTTTGTACATCAAAAATACTGATTGAGCACCTAATCACCTATTAGATGCTCACTCAGTATTTTTGATGATCAAAAAAGCTTTTTTTAGAGGTTTAGTTTATTATATTCCAAAAAAAAACACCAAACACTTGTGTTTTAAAAATATTTGCGATAAGGCATTTTATGGTTATTGAATTGGCACAAATCCCAAGGATATATTACTATTTGTATTACATTAGGCGATTCGGTTTAAAATTGACTAGGTATTTGGGTATGCTTAGGGGAAATATCTACAGAATACGCAAAACATCTAACCCAGAACATATTAGCATAGGCAGGTTAGGCCTTTTTGCCAAATTTTCAAGGCACCCAAAAGGTTTTCCAACTTGCCTTAATGACTACAATATTATAGCGCCTTTCAAAGCACGTAGGCCCTTGATGTGAAATGCCACAGAAACGGTCACCCATTTAACCACTGACATCTGTGAAATCTGCTTGCGTCGTTATTTTTAACCAGCTAGTCTTGCGGAGCTACAAGTTATTCAAGCGCAAGAATTACACGTTGCTACTTAAATCGAAAAAAACATCTCGCTTTATTTATGTTCAGTAAATATCAAGTAAGGAGTTACCTTACACGGACATTATATATCCCCTGTGCAATTAATCTTCAAGAGTGCCGTAACAGTTCTGCGCAGTGATCTTCCACGCGGCTGACTACGAAAGATTGTCCTCGTTCCATTCACGTAGCTTACTACTAGCTTTTAATGTTATGTCACTTTTGCTTAAATTCAAGAGGCATCGAATCGATAAACATTACGACCGATATGGCGTGTTGGCGAGTATACCCGCATTCCACTCCTGAGGTCGTGGGTTCGATGTATATTCTATGTATGTATATTTTTGTATGATGTATAGATGTTTTTCTATGTATATTAAGTATATATTTACAAAAAAAAAAGTATTTATGTATGTTTATCCGTTATTTAGTATCCATAACACAAGTTCTTAATGATACTTATATTGGAACTAAATAATTGGTGTAAGTGTCTGAAATATGTATTATTATTATTTCTTTAGGAAAGTTACAGCTGTGTCAGGGTAAGCTTATGCACACGCCGCGTTACGTTACGTTAGTTGCAACGTTTAGTAACAACGAAAAATAAAATTAACTTTTGTTTGTGCACTTGTTAATGAATAAAGCAATATTAATGATGAAGAGGACATGTATTCATTACTGCGATCTGGGCTACGCAATTAAATAGGTATGCCCTTAATTGTTTTTAGCACTCCACAGACAACTGTAATTGCAGAATAGAAAAAGGTCATAGTAGCACCTCTGTACATAGGAATGAGCGTCCGATTGTTATCAACGGACTAAGTGAGCCCTGTAATGTATTGATATAAATTCATCACGTTTTGACGTGACAACGTCTTAAATTAGGTTGCGGCTGGGAGTCACTTATGAAAAAGTGTAACGCTCGGTAACGTTACGATGAGTCACCGAACGAGAGAGAGGCCCGGCGAATGCCTTGCGTCTCTCTCCCACTCAACTATGATCGGTCTGCCGCGCGCGCAGCACTAGTGTACAATGTTTTAGTAAACAAAATATATTTCTATAGTTAAAATTTGTGCAATTCTTATTTTCATTCAATTCCTTGTTCCTATTGTGCAATTTAATTATATTCATATCAATAAATATTCTACCGAGAAAAAGACGTTGTCACGTAAAATCTTCGCCCGTAAAAACGACTTTACAGGCAACCATTTTTTTTATTTGTAAAGTGATTTTACAATCAACAAGCACATATACTTACATTAACTATCTTTGTTAAATCCAGCAAAATACGTCAATTAAAACTAACCCAAATTTTGGAAGAAGAAAATAGCAATCTAATAACGTAATGACGTGGTAGAAACGTTTATGTCTATCGGGATGTTGGGGATTTGTTGAGTTGGTAATCAATAAACATTCCATTTAACATTCTTAATTCCATGTCAATGATATTAAAAGCAAATCTTAACAAAGTGAAGCAAAGTGCGCACAATTTAGAAGCTAATATGTCTGAATTTTTTACACCAGAATAAATTCCCAGTGGAAGCGACTTGACAAACTTTTGGTGCTTAAAAGAAGCTTAAAAGTAAATTGGCCTTCGAGCTTACCTACTTTAATGTTCTGCTCGAATCAATTTTCTAGCTAAATTGGTTTTACCTACAACATTTTGGGGAATTCGGCCTAAATTAGAGTTATTGACATTGTGTAAATTAAATTCTTCATACTTTTTGTACCTCTTTTCTCCTTACTTCCCCTTATTATACGTATTATAATTAACGGATTACATACCTTCAAAGCATGTTTTTTTTTATTGAAATATTCAAAAGTGCACAACTAGACGACGATGAAAATTAGATCTATTGTCACTATAACTAAAATGACGCTTGAGATAACACACATTCGTTTGATAAATACTCTTTAAATTATGTCGGCAATATTCGTTATCAATCAAAGGTCTTACTTGGGTAAATCATTAATGTCACTTCATGAACCAACAGCAAGAGCTCTAACTCTACTGAATTCAGATCACCTACAAAATGTTCACAGTAGCCGGTGTTTATTTATTGGACGCTCTGAAATATTTTTAATTTCACGTCATTTAAACTGAAAGACCATGTTATGAAAAAATATTTACGCCGCGATAAATCCAATTAAACGTGTTTTCTGGTTTTAAAGCAAAGATTTTAAGTGACCCTCGTAATTAAATATTTATTTAAAGTATTGCGTTGCTTAGTATTAATAAACTGATCACATAAATATAAGACTACGAATCATGGAAGTATATGAAGTATACCATTATATTTGTATGATTAAGCGTTCAAATCACGTTTTAATATGACCTTGAGAAGGGCTTGACATTCCTTCATCGCTTGATACCCTTACACGAATTCCTTTGTCTACGCTTCTAGCGTTGCATGCTAATCACAATATAAGATATACCTATTTAATACATAAAGCATCGGTTTGAGATGCTAATCAATTTGAATGTTATGAAGTTGTTTTGGGTACTATCGCTTTTTTACTGAGTAATGAGGCTAAATGTATTTTTATTTTATTTATTTATTTTGAAATTTATAGTCGGTGATAACTGGCTCTATACCAAATGCTCAATATAAAAGCTTTTGCTTTAAAAATAAATTGTTATAATAAAAAATAAAGTAAAAACAGCAGCAGTCGTAAAAGACCACCTTGGGGCATTCCTACGTCAATACTAGGTAACACGTAACATCCCTGTTTATGATGTGATCCCGTAAAAGCAAGAAGGCCCAAGGTTTTTACTAACAATGGCAAATGTGAAGGCGAAGCGAAACGCCTGCGGTAAAAGTTCATGGTTCTTGCGACCAATCATTATTTTTTAAAGGGTCATAAACGGAAACATAATATTTTATGCAAGGTTTGTCTAACTAAACAAAGAGAGTTTGGTCTTCTACTTTGTTGTGGGCTGTCATTTGGATTGTTTTAGTTACTAGCTTACTTTTTTCTTCCAACAGACTATACCAATTATGTGTTCCACTACCCATACTAATATTATGAAAAGCATTATTAATATTACGTCTAGCTTGACATAAAAGTCTTATACTATCACTGCCGTGTATATTACATAGTATATTCCGTTATAGGAGTGAGTCACATTTGAACAAACATTTGCGTTTACAACATTCATAAGTTTTCTTTGTCAGGTACATCAGAATGCCTGTTCAAATTCTAGCCTTTTATTAGTAAAACAGTTAACATAGCCACAATAGATTTCTTTGGAGCAAACGATAGCATAGCAGAACCTTATCCCTATTGTTTACAATACAATTGGATGATGACTGCGCTTTTGTCGCTTTACTAAATGATTAGCTTATCGATTTCTGTAAGTAATGAAATGTTATTGTTCTCGACAGTCGTTAAAAGATAACTTTATCCGATACCACAGAGTTGTATTTAATATTAACGAAGTACTTAGCTCCTAAAAAAATAAATAATGAAATTATTTCCCAGTAGTCGTTCTAAACGACTTATATATTTTTATCTATAAATTATATCTTTAATATTAAATCTAGAGTATTTTTGTTAATAAAGTAAACCCGTTACTATTTTACTGAATTCTAATAAGAAATAAATGTTTCTTTTTCCAATAATATCAAACGAGAATGTTATTGAGACTTACGATTTGGGGTACTGTCAGTATTCCAAATAATTATTCGGTAATTTAGCTATTTTCAAGTTCAAGCAAGGTTTTAATGTAATTTAAAATTTCGCAGTGACTCAGTTGTCATCTCTTAAAGGTGCGATAATGCTCTGTTCTTCTAACAGGTTGTGAATCTATTCAAAATTCTCAGAAAATAACGTCGATTTCTTGATGACTAATTGACTTGTATGTTTTCCTTAATGTATCATGTTTTACTTTTTGCATTGTATTTATGACCATATTTATTGTTTCAGGTAAATGCTTCTTTTTGAACTACGTCAAAATACTACCAAGTCGTATATACCAATCACATACACTACCAATACATGTATGTATTTGATTGTTTATTATAAAACTAAAGTTATGGGATAGGGATCCTACCAAGATCTGAGGAGCCCAAGCCAACCTCACCTGCAAATGGTGCACCTGCCGAACAACGGAAAAGGCTCTGGAGAACCTAAAGTTGCCGATAAGCGGCAATAGGTTTTTTATATCTCCAGAGCCAGTTTCCAAATAATATGATATCCAGAAGATTCAAATTGACAAACTGACATATTTAACATAATGTGTTATTATAAAAAGCAAAACATATTGTGCAAATTTAACATGTAGATATAACCAATTTCCCCAGATATCTCCTATATTTACATTACTGACAGGATAGGTATTTATTTGTTGTTTCTGGTTTTGTATGACGTAAAGAACCAAGTCCAATCAACTCATATCTATAGGTTTTGATGATAAAAGTTTAACACGTGCAATAAAAATACACAGTTATATTATAGCCTCGCTGTTTACTCTATTAATTGAGTTAGTATTTACCATAAAAGCGGCTGTGCTATACATGAAACCAAATGCATGGTTGCGTTACATGCCTGGCATCATTCAAGTTGGGATTAAGTAATAATCCAGAGTACTGTTTTACCATATGTCGTGAATAAATGCACAATCATTTTGTGTTTGCGTAGGTTCTAATGTTTGCAGTTGTTATGTTTTTTCACATAATAATAATTTGTTCTAAAACTATTTCGGTGTCTTAATTTTTTGTTCATTGGTCATTATTTACACCTATTTGTAGAATAGTAATAGGAATAGTAGAGTTAGGGAATTGCACGGATATCCTTATCCAGATATCCATGCAATTGCCTAACAGCAAATATCTATATTTATATGAAACAAGTTTGTCCCTCCCAATTAAATGTTCCTTTCGCATTGCTTTTGTTTGTTACTAGTCATTTCTTGTTAAAGACATACTATATTAGTGTTGTCAAAATGATACTGTTGCCAATGTAAACAAATTATATTAGTGCCTCAAATTCTTGTCCCACGACAGCTGCATAGCAAACTTCCGTCGAACTTGGCACAGCAGGCAATGTGATATTGCCAAACGTATTATGAAATATCCGATATGTAACCTTAACCCCGCGGATTAAGGGAAACTGAATTTTGGCCACGAAAGTACGTTTTGTTATTCAAATACATTGACTTGGCTTTAGGTTCGTGAAAATAAAGCCGGCGTTGTCGTGCCAAAACTCTCTCTCTCTGCTTAGCATTAAAACCCTGGATGTTTTCCAAACTTTTGGGTAAGCGATGTTCTTGAGTGCTTTTAAGTTGCCCTGCCCCAATTGAAATTTAATATCGCTATTGTTGTTTTATTACTGATTACTTTTGCTTCTTGTGAACTTTTTGTTTTAATGAGTTGCCTCTCCAAAACGGATTCTTAAGTTCGGAAATTGAGCCACCTCCCAGACTGATTGTTTTCTAATGACACATTTTGTATATTGCTATTGCGCACTACGAACGTAATGCGAGAATACATAATAGATAAATTTTACAGAGATAAAAACAATACAGTTTTCCACTGACGGTACCTTCATTGAGAGTACGCTGCTGCCGTAGTTGGAGCTCCTTTGAAGCCAAAGAAACAAACAACTGAAAGAATACTATATCTTATATTTCAAGTCACTATGTTAAGATCCCTACTTAGAACACAGAATAGTTCTACTAACTACATCCACGGCGGGATATAAACCGCAGATTCATAATTTAAAAGCAAATGCTTGAATCAACGCACCAGGAGGCCGTCTATAAGGTAGCATTAATGTAACGGTTGACTAAAGATGAAGGTTGATTTTTGTAAATAAAATTGGAGAAACTGACTTCTAAATTAATGAGGTATCAAAAAGAGTAATTTGTTACCGTTGGTCTTTTATGTGATAAAATAAATAACTGAAAATATCTGCTTAATAATACGGACTAGAAATAATGGGACCATGTTGAGCCAAAGCCAGCTGACCTGTATGTAGACATAATTTATTGCACTTAATTAGGTATTCAAAGTATTATGCAAATCTCAACTAAACGATGCTCCTGTTACTCGGTGATGTATTTTTTAATTAACTAATTGCCACTAATGGCGTTTTTCTACATATTAAAAGATAGAAAAGTATGTGTAATGTAATATATTCCTTAGGAATAATAGTGCAATGGTGTATTAGTGGTTGTATCCTACCAAAATCTAAGGAGCCCAAGCCAACCTCACCTACTGATCGACTGACGAGGCTCTGGCGAACGTAACAGATCCCGGTAAGCGGCATTAGGATCGCCATCTGTTCTCCTTCTTCAACCCTTGGCACCCAATGCTGAGTGTAGGTCTGTTCCATTGTGCGCCAATTCAATCGGTCTTTCCCATCCAGTCTCGTTCACTTTTTTCGCCACCTATTACGTGAGCCCAAAAATATGTGATAGAAGTGTGGACGTATAATATTCCTCTGCCCTGCCCCTTTAAGGAAACAGTCGTGAATGTGTGTATTTTTATAAATACATAGAGTTATTAGTTAAACCTTAATGTGGAACATTTGCCGCAGATGAAGCAATAGCTAAAGGCGTATAGTATTGTCGTATCGATAATTGTATTACGTGTCGTGTTCGATTCGTATCAAATGAGAGTAAGAGAAAGTATTCATACACGCATTACGTTCCAAGAAACTTGATTCTGATTGATAAAGGTTTGCGTAGTCTGATGATGTGTGCATAGTATTTCCTAGTCATCTATACAATATTGTTTTTATTAGTGGAGTTGTTACCTTTTACACAAATAAATGTAAATAAAGTATTTTACATCCATATAGCATTGTTCTGTCCATAGCAAGCGTTTCTTTTTATGAGTTAAAATATTTTTAAAGGTAAGAACATAAAATATTCACATAAATCCATTTGTACAATACATGTCATAAATTAGCACTGCGATAATAGCGTATGACTCTGACCAATTTGGTATGATGTAACCGTACCACAGACACACTATGATAACTTACTTTTGCATATCTTTAGTCTTTATTTGTATTTAAATTCATGTGTTTCTAAATTAGCAAATTGAGGAGAACATTGACTCCCTACTGTTGTTATTATCCGCTCTAACTTGGAAAGTTAACATAAGTAATCTTGTTATTGAATTCTCTATGAGAAGTTACTGGAACAATTAATGATTATACAGTAGTACACTGGTATTACGATATGATAACACAATGACAATATTTTGTACTCTAATGTTCTTTGTCCATAACACAAGTTTTTAATGATATGTACTTGTAACTTCTTTGTTAATAGTTTAGAAAAAACGTTACGCTAAGTCTATGTCAATTTTGTGTTTTTTTTTCTTGCGCAATCGTCATTCTTCCGCTATTTTCCTAATAAAAATACTGCATATTCGGAACCTACTACATCACATATAGGTGATCCATATTTTGTATTGTGTTGTACATTAAATTATTAGGTTTTAATTTAGTTATAGTATGAGTATGTGTAAAGAGTTCGGCACCGTTGCAATGGGTTAAGTACTTTACCTGTAATTATGGTTGTTTTTGAAGGAAATAAATTGATGTTATATATATTTTTTTTTAAATAAAATTCAATAATTCTTGACCTACCCGATTACGAGAATAAGCAAGAGAATCTTAGTCCTAGAAAGTACAAGCGGCGTCATGTTTTTCTTTAGAAATATGATTAATTGCTATGCTTTTATCTCAAAGCTTTCTAGTAATGGATTGAGTTGGATTTGCAGTTGTTCCAGGTGCCCGTTACCGCTTCTTGTTTCTGAGTGCGATTGATAGAGATTTACGACTGAAGTTATGATTTATATGACTAAGTGGTCAGATTGGTTATTTATTTGTTATTTATCTTTTATCGTTTTATAATGTTTTGCACGTTATTTATTACTAATTTAAATTACATTAAATTAATAACTTCCCCAATGTTTATTTCATAAACTTTTTGCTCCTGATGACCACAGAGTAGAGAGTTGGAGAATCATAGGCTATGTAAAGAGGGTCCACTGTTGTGGACTAGTAATTAAAAGTAAAACGATTATACTCATAGATGGCGCAAATTCTTATTAAAACTTACATTAAACAATACTTGGATAACAAAATCAGATGCTAATTGGGTAAAAAGTCGATTACAGTCTTAAAATGACGTAAAGATAAGATAGAGGCATAAATATATGATAAATAAAAGATATGAGAATTATTTCTAGTTAAACTCTCATCGGTATGTCTGTACAGCTTAATTTCAGAAATCTTCAGAGATTTCGATAGTTTCCAATAGTAAAGGCAGAATGATGTATGAGAATTATGCATATGATCTATAGAAAAGTTGTAGTTATAATAAAAACAAAATAAATAGCACGCATTCCGCGCCTAGTTAAATTTAAACAGGCGGACAACGCCCGGCGGCGACACTAGTCTATTTATATCCGTATCAGTCTCGAGGACATTGTCAAGGTCAGGGCAGAAGCATGGTCAGGGCAGAAGCAAGGTCAGGGCTTAATGGACTAAGGAATATGTATAGTAAATTTCTGAGCTCTACGTTATTAAGACTTTTAAATATATAGCGATTGTTATGGTTGGTTTTATTATCTCGGCCAATCAGCAGTGGGGCTGCGAGGTGGAGTACGATATGTATGACCTGAGTCTCACTCAGCTTACTCCGTCCGTGAAGGCCCGTGCTTAAAAATGAAACGTTAATAGGCTGAGATGATGATGGTTCAATAAAGTATCGTGCTAGCTGTTCGTCACCTTTATGACTTAGGTGGCAAATGTCAATTTTACACTACTAACCTGTCACTTCTTTCCTTTAGTATGACTAGTCATAGTTTTCCGTTTCACTCTCTTCTTAAAACACCCCGGTATATTAGGATCTATGCATTATGTATGTATCTCACTAGAACCTCAACAAACATTTGTGAAATTAATTGCAATTTTATTAACTTTAATGAAGTGGCTAAGTTGAGTTAACCAATTTAAATGAGCAACTAGTATTCATGAATGAATAACCATATAGTAAGGTTTGCTAGATATTATCCGGACGACTTGTTCTCGTCAAGGTGTTCAACTATAAGTACTAACTCAGGTATTAACCTACATCTATTGCAAAGTATAAAACGATTAAGTGCTTGATATCAATTACCTTTAGTATTTATTAGGAAACACATACTAAATACCCAGTGAACTGTCACGTTTCTAATTTGTAACTTGGTGCCTTTTTAAATAGCAAAAGTTTTCGACTTAAACTTAACAGAAAAACTCATAAAATGTTATTTGTGCCAACTTTTTGTGTAGTATAATTAATTTTAGCGTAAGCTGTCATTAGCGGCACGGTCACGATGATTTCGTGCAAATGTTTCAACGTGAAGTTTTTCACAGTGAAATTGTGGGAATGGAACGAGGTCGAGGGTGAGGTTCTTGCAGCTTTGGGAGCGTCGCCGTTCGTTGGGCCGTGTAATGTGGTATGTCGACGGTTGCTCTGGCTCAGACACTTCGCCTTATTTATGGCAGTTTGTTTCTCTGATGTTGGTAAAACTTAATTGAAATAAGTTTCAAATAATGTTGCTTAAATTATCATCAGGCTGTCTGTAAGAAGTTTGCAGCCATTATTACAACTATCAATGAAAAGTACCAATTTTTTTGAGTAAAAAAATTAAAGCTCCATTTATAATTTAAAAAAAACCTATGCAAAAAAATTAAAACGACTGTAGAATGTATGGAATCTTCAGCAATAAGTAATAAAGCTTTATTGTAAACTGGAACTACTGAACAGGGTGCAGCGGTCTGGAAATGCTTTGTTTGCTCTGTGAGACTCCAATGCAATTAAAGGAATTTTTAGAACATATTCCTTTCTCAAACTGGACTTGCTTGCGATGAAGATGCAATATTGCGATGCAAACAGCGAAGAGGCACTGCATTTGATCTATTCATAATTCGGCCATGAATCATATCGTATACTTTTGGATCTTTTTGCAAGAAACTGCATTTAACGATATTCCTCCCCTGCCCCGTGTTCGTTATATTGATAAGTGCTATGGAAGAACACTTATTTATTACTAGCGGTCGCCCGCGGCTTTGCCCGCGTGGATGTCGGTTACCGCTGCAAAATGCCTGCCCAGAAAAGACACGGTCAGCAAAATGATTCCCAGGTCAATTCACAGACACCGACACTACCACGACGCAGTCATTATCCGCAGGCTGCATAGATTGTCTTTATGTGGATGTTAAAGTTGTTAATGATGAAAATATTTAAATGTAATTCATACTAAGTTTTCACTCCTACCGGCCCGGAGTGCAACCCGTTGTTTTGGGATAGATAACTAAAGCGATTATTGTAAAGCTTCTCTATAAACAACATTTGACGTAAAATTATTTGCAGGTAACAAAATAAACTGATGGTCGGGAGCCCCGACCCGTGATAGGGCGCCGTGCAGCAGAAATCGTAATAATTTAATTTCGCCATAACTTCAAAACCAAACGTCCAATTTTGATCATTCAAAGACTAAATATTATCTACATGCTGCAACTGCACTTAGTGATGAAATAGATTATTTTGATAAGGATTAATATCATAAGTAAATTAAATTCGTTTAAATGTAGTACAATAAAAAAATGGTTGTTATGCCTCACTCGACATAGATAGGTATAGTGTGTAGCGGACTTTTTAGTAGATATTTATAAGATCTACAATTAATTAGCACATTTTGTGGTTCTATCTAATGTAAAAGAATATTTATTTATTTATTTTAGCTTTTATAGTTTAGGCTGCGTACGCAAAATGAGTAACTGTCCTGGTTGATTTTTTACACTTTGTGTCCGAAAAACCCATATATCTTACGAAACCCTATTTTTTACAAATTAAAATTTTGCCTATGTTACTCACTAATAATGTAGCTTTGTAATGAAAAAAAAGTCCAGTACTTTTTGAGTTTATTCGTTACGTTCAAAAAGTTATAAAAAGGTATTGAAGCCGTCTTGAATATAAAGTTTTTTTTTTGATAAGGATTAATACCAAGGTACAAATATAGAGCCTTTTCAAGCGGCGGCATATAAATTAAATTTTTAGAATAAAAAACCGCTTACTGTGACGTAACTATAATATTGAGACATGCTGTCGCGACACTTTTTGTAGATAATGATGAGTTCTGCAAAGTCGTAGTACATAATTTTGTTCTATTATCAATAGTTTTCGCTGCGCACGCTACGTAAGGAATTTTTCAGGTCATTTTTTTACACCTTGGGTTACATTATTGGATTTTTAGTAAGGATCCCTAATTTAAAAAAAATATATTATAGCCTATGTTACTCGGGGATAATGTAGCTTTCCAAAGGTGAAAGAATTTTTGAAATCGGTCCAGTAGTTTCGGAGCCTATTCATTACAAACAAACAAACAAACAAACAAATCTTTCCTCTTTATAATATTTATTTATTATAATGGATCTTCCATTGGAATCAATAAAATGTTCCCATACATTTCGTATAAAACTGCTATGTTTAACCAACATGATAACCAAATAAATAAATAAATATTTTCTGACAACTACACCAATTATTTAGTTCCAAGATAAGTATCATTAAAAACTTGTGTTATGGATACTAAACAACGGATAAACATACTTAAATATTTTTTTTTTGTAAATAAATACTTAATATACATAGGAAAACACCCAGACCAGAACAAATATTCATGTTCATGCACACAAAGATTTGTCCTGTTTGGGAAACGAACCCACGACCTCTGGAGTGAAGTGTAGGTATACTGACTTCCACGCCATATCGGTCGTCAAAATGCTTACATACAAACGAATACGAAGTATAGTGTAGCGAGTGCCCAATTTCCTGGCGTTAACTACGTTTCGTGCCCTGTGCCAGACTGCGCTTGACAGGTTATTTAAACACGACACATTCGAAACTCCATTATAGGATTTTTGTACTTCGCATAAAGTTGTTAGTTTATATCAAAACAATCGTCGTCAGAGTGTAGGAAAATCGGGGGTAAATAATATTATTATGACCTCGAATCATTAAAGTGTGTACAAATTAGAACAAGTCAGGAGAAATAAGACGACCAAACAATGCATTCCTACAACCGTTGTTATCACTGAAAACTCTAATCTTAAACCGAGTACTCGTTTTCAAACGAGGCTGAGAAGATATCTAAGTCAGATTGAACAAAGTTCCTATTATTTAATAAACCGCATATTAAAACGATTCGCAGTAGTTCAAAGTAACATATTTAAGACAACACGTAATTACAGGTCATGTTTTGGTGAGGGCAGGCACCATAAAAATTGTAGCGGTTTTCGAAAAATTATCTTCCAATCATAGTTTGTGTCAGGCGACTCGCTGCTGAACAACCTTTTCCAAGTGTCTCCACAACCATATGTCCTGTTTACCTCCAATACATAGATTTCCGCAACTTAGAAACAGTCGCCGATACAATTCTATTGGGACCCAAGAAACAGACTTGAGTCTGGTTTGGATTCAGCGAAAAACTAACTAGAACAGAGTATAATATAATGTTACTATGATTGTGTAGGTACTGCAACTGCATGAAAACTGTAGAAACTTAAGTATAATATTATGTGGCTATAAGTGTGTACTGTAGATATGTGTTTTACAAACATGTTCAATGATTTGGTTTCATGGGTCCACCTTGTAAAGTAAGCCTTCGGGCACGATAGTATTATCATTACCATCATTTCGTGGTGTATACCGATAAAGCAAAAACAGTTACTTAATGTGTGTAAATAAATTCGCTGCAAAAATAGTCATTGGCCATAAAAGTGTACTTTTAAAACTTTATCTGATATACGCCAATCGTTAATATTTAATGCGAAAGGGGAAAAAATACGCGCTTTATTTCTTTAAACGACTACGATTAAGTTGTTTGGTGTAGGAATGTGGGTGGAATAGGATTTATTGCCATAGGCTATTTATAGGAAGTTAGGAATTATTGTGTACAACGTATCATATTATGCACTTGACCAACCAACCATATAAGGTTGAATTAATTTATAAAGTGTATTGGATATTCTACTTTATCCCGTTGAAGTCTTTTATTATGACATTCATAAATTTTATATTCGTCCCGGTATCCTATTATGCTTCTATCCGATTAATTCATACACCTTGAGTCCTGGCGACAAGATGCAATATATAACAATATCGAAATGACCGCCGCTCTGAAAAAGCGTGAAAAAAGTTAGTGATAATGTTTTTTGGTCTTACTCTTGACAAATTTATTTAAAATTTTTTTTTACGTAGGTATAATCTATCAGTTGTCTTCGGAGCTTCTCTTCTTCGCAGCTCTAAGCCAATTTAACATGCCAAAGCAATATATTTTTTTGGTTAATTATTTAGAAATAAATGTTTGTTAAAGAAACTAACGTTTCCATCTTGTATCTGTTTTCTCGCAGTATTGATGTTTCCAGGTAAATATTGCAGCACGTACGTAAATGTTATTTGAATAATGATAATTGTGTTGCGCCAGGAAATAATGTATATGTTCTCGAACTTTCCAACTCTTGTATCAGCAAATACCCATTAGTCAGATATATCTGTAAAATATTAAGAACATATTTTTTGTTTAGTCCGCAAATAACGAGTAGATATTTAATAGTATTCTTAGATAATTATCGCCTTGTCAGGGGTCGATGGCGCACTACGATTCATAGCCCAACATTACTATATTACTAAGCTCTTCTGTAAAATATGATTTTAAAGATAATTGAAGTTGTTTAAAATAATTGAATGTTGTAAGTTTCCACACAGGACAAATATTTGTCTACGTCAACATGGGTATTTGTTTGGTTAGGATTTGTTTTGTTTATTATATGTTTGTTATTTAAAATAGGACTTAAGTATATTTATCCATTTTTTATAACAAGCAAAAAATCAGTTCCTAAGGAGTTATTATTTTAATGTTAAGACCTCATAAAAGAGTTATTGAACAATATTCTAAACTATATCAATTAGATTTGGCTCTACTACAATATAGTATCTTGTATGTACGATAACATTTGTTTCTTTCGTGACATTTTCCTACTTACCAAAAAAGATTGTGTGGAAAATTGAATGTAATACTCGTGCTCAAATGTACTGTCTCTTGAAAAAAAAGTAAATGTCATTCTTACAAATGAACTTTAAATGAAAAACATTTCAGTATTAGGGAAATAATTTTAAATTATCTATTAAAAATGTCGCCTACACAAAAAATAATTCCAAAATGTTATGCTAAACTTCGGTATGGTATGAATGACGTTGACGAACACGCTTGTTTCGGTGTCTGACCTTCACTGTTTTAGCTTTGTGTTTATATTAGCGTGTTTATTTAAATATATTTCTATTTTTAGTGTGGTATTTTTAAAATTCTGCGTCAATAAAGTTTATTTAGGTGTCACGTTATGTTACAAGTTGGTCAAACGTATGGTCGTTGTTATGAGGAATGCAACGGAGCCATTATGAGTTCCATGCGCTATAACATAATATCTAGTCTTAAGGAATGAAACAACTATTTTATAAAGTTGGAATAGAATGTTGATTGTATACAAAACTTTGGAGGGAACGTAGTATGTATATATTTTGAATTAAAAAGAAAATTCTAGGAATTCTCTCATATGGGAAACCCGAGTATCATTGATTACTTCGTTAATTACGGTACACGTGGGCCGTCTACGGTAGTCGATTACAAGTGCAATGAGTCATAGCTGACAGCTGACAGACGTATTATCAAGTCACCGCCAGGTGATTTCCTTTGCTCTGTTAAAGCAGACATAAGACATTCCCCTAGTCTAATAATATTCCGTAAAATTAGTGCAAAGAAGAAGACGACCGATATGGCGTGGAGGTCAGTATACCTGCACTTCACTCGAGAGGTCGTGGGTTCGATTCCCACACAGGACAAATCTTTGTGTGCATGAACATGAATATTTGTTCTGGTCTGGGTGTTCTCCTATGTATCTTAAGTATGTATTTACAAAAAAAAAAAAAAAAGTATTTATATATGTTTATCCGTTATTTAGTATCCATAACACAAGTTCTTAATGATACTTATATTGGAACTAAAATAATTGGTGTGATTGTAAGAGAATATTTATTATTTATTTATTTATTTATTTAATACATAAAATGTATATATTGACAAAATTGCCTTTAACAAGTTCAGATAAGAATATTTTCTTATTTCTTAGTTTTTAGAGCGTGATTTTGCAGTGTAACGTTCGCTAAACATTCATCTTATTTTATTTTAAGCCTGACAGTTATTTACAAACAGATGTTAAATCCCGCCAAACCCGCTAGCCAGCTACCTATGTCCTCCTGTCCTGTTCCTAGTTTATCTAGGGTGGATGCATGGTAGCTGAATATCTTTTTAAACTGATATGAAAGGATTATAAGCCACGATCAAGGTTTCCACGAAAGTTCACCGAGTGTTTTCGGACATAACTTCACGTATTTCTTATGTCATTATTTTCTTATCTTCACTAAAAAGTTACTCTCAAAAGCGTAAATCCGAGTCCATTATTAATCCGAGTTTTCTTCTCCCTGTAGATTTTTTGTACATTTATACAGAGTTATAATTAATTGACTGCACGTTCCTAACGACTGATACTGAACCAATATGTTTTCCAAACTTTCAAAATGAAACCTAGTGAGAATCTATATTAGAAACAGGTGCTATATAGTAACTGCTTTCTGCAGTTCCGTGACCTAGACATGCATGCAATGATGGCATTTAAAAGGCGTTGAAAGTAATTATTGCTCTCTTCCTTTCCAGTGCCGGCGTTTTATGACCACAATTAATCTCGTGTTACTTGTTTCAGGTAATCGAGAGAGCCATACTGCTTCTGATAATCAGACGTATTAACATAACCATTCTAATTCGTAGAAGAGGAATGCAATGACATCGTGAGAACAGATAACAAGGTATTGCGTGAAGCTATTGTCTAAGGTCCGCCTGGCAACAATCGGCTAATTATATCGATGCTATAACCGAGAGATGGTTATTACATCAAATACAGCCAGTCAGACACAATTATGCGAGCGTTCACCTAGTTTATGGAGTTATTTTTCCGTGACAAATTAATTATAATAATGATCCTATCATTAACTACGTCAATAATCTTTTTATATGGAGCTGATCACACTTATACATGAGTGTTGACATATTTTTAGGAAAATTTCGTAAACTATTACTGAAGTTTATAAAATCTATATAGTTTTTTTGATAAAATGTCTCTTTATTGCAATTTTATATGGTTTTAAGTCCTACTTTTTTGTTATCGTAATTTTCGTCACCAATTTATGACGAAAAGCTCGGGCAAGTATTTTTTAAATATTATTACAACAATTGTTGTAATCGTTATCACCCAACTAGTCACTCGAGCTTTTCAGACCACTTTAACTTTATTGTACCATCAGAACTATACAGTTCTATACAGTTAAAAATTACTTTATATTCATGATACCATGATAACCTTAACTTTGACAGGTGTAGGCAGCAAACTTAGACCTCGTTAGTACAAATACGCAATAAGCAAATAGCTTTAGAATAACTACGAGCTCTTTACAACCCCCTTACTGTGCCATAAAAACTCTTTTTATGGTATCCTTAATTTTGTCAGGTGCACGCAGCAACCAATAGACCCGTTAGTATAAATACGCAATGAGCAAGTAACTCTTGAATAACACATACAATTGATGGATTAAAAATATCTTTGTAACAATTCCCGCGCTACTATAATTTTTCAAAAAAAAATCAAGAAACTATTCAACATGACAGGTGTTTCATGGGCATCTTCAGGTAAGATAGGAGCCTCAGAACAACGATATCTTCACGACCAACGCTAAAACGAGAGTAAAGTTGACTCTTTGTTTGAAGAGAGTTTACTCTCATTCCGTTTCAGCGAAAAAACACGTGTCGTGTTGAATAATTTCTCGATTTTTTTGGAAAATTATAGTAGCGCAGGAATTGTTACAAAGATATTTTTAATCCATCACTTGCTTACAATGGATTTCTGCAAAGTAACGCCTGAATCAATAAATTATCTAACACGTACAATTGTTGTCAAATTCGTAATAAAATTGTCAGAAATTTCCCTACACTCTATACTTCTTCATTACAGATAACGTTCAACCAGTTTCAGAAAGAATTGTATTTTTTTGACATTTCTTTCATTTTCAATTTACATTACAAACAGGTCTACATTACAGGCAACCTCATTAAATATCCTTTGTGTTTAACTGAATAATTAATGACTGCAGGAAAGCCCCGGGCCCCGTGTGAAGCTTTCTATTTAAATATGTTGAGCGAAGCAAAGTTGAGCACCTACTGTCTAAACTCTGAACTAAATGGTTGTTCAACTTAAGCAAAACTTAGTTGTATAATTGGTTACAATAATACTTTATAATTAAAACATTATGTTATATGTTCGGACTAATTATTATATTTTCATGTGATTTTCATTGTGGGCTTAACAGGCCTCTAACTAAGCAGGAATAAAAATTATCTTTCAATCACACCTATTTTTTAGTTCTAAGATAAATAAGTCATTAAGACATTGTGTAAAGTATCTTACTTCAAAAAAATACCCGAATAATTCAAGTATTGGCACAATACCCTACTCGATGTATTAAAGCAAAATAAATAACTTTTATAATTGAATCGGTTTGATAAAATGAATTTGGTTTTAATTTTTCAGAAATCAATGAAAACTGTTTCATTTCAATAACTATGAAGGACTTTTTTATGTTTAGTTTAGTGTTTGAGTGGTAAAAAATTAAAATAACGTATAATCTTTTGCAGATTATTAATAGTATAATGAAAAAAACCTAAAAAACAGTTCTTGACTTATGTTGTTTTAGCGAGAAATAGGTTTAGTAGTAAATGAACCAAAAAAAATTTGAACTTTTTTTAATCGTTTTTTTTTTATGGGCACTTTTGAATTATACGCTTTGACTTAAGTTGTTTTCACCCAGAATACGCATCTACCTTTGAGGAGCCATTTTCTGTTTTTGAAATGACCGATTCAATTAAAGTTTACAATGCTGTATAGTGATGAGACGAATGTTGTGATCGATTTGATTTGATCGATTAAATGTTTGATTCCTCTCCGGGACGCTGCTGTCGAGTAGATTTTTTAATTTACGACACGAATAATTTTTTACTTAAAATTAGAAAAGGTGGTCCCATTTATAGTTCCTCTAAAATATTGTAGTTCTAATTGCTCAACTATCTAATTTGGCGATTAATATAATGCCGCCTGAGTGACCTACCAAGGGTCTTCGGTTCTTCAATAAATTCGGTCTTTGACTTGATAGATATTCCTCTATTGACCCGGATTCTGTGTCGCTAAGACGTCTCGGCCTTCCGATCCTTCTGCGATTTATCCCTTCACACGAGTGTTTGTCACAAACGGATGTACGTTATTAATACAGTGAAAACAAGAATGTTTATAAATAAAATATATTATACAACAAAGGTATAAGCGGGTAGAGTCAACAGAGCTACTTATTATAAGTTTCAGTGGCGATACCACGCCTGTACTACTCTCATCCGTTTGACCTTTTTCTGTAGTTGAAGCATTCCATACAACAGCGCTTCTGCTGTTGGTGGACAACCAGGAACGTAAATATCAACCTGCAAAGATTTAAAACACATATGTCAAGCTTCTAAAGAATAGCAAATTAATCTGAAATTAGTTTTTTAACATAAATAAAACCGCCCGCAAATAAAAGTTTAATTACAATCTGAAAACTGGTATGCCACTTACACAAATACAATTCTTCAACAAAATATTAGGTCGTACATGGAACTTACATGGGCTTTTAAAGATGGCATGGCATGTCAATATAATCCTCTCAGGATTATATTTAATTAAAGACTTATTTTAAGTTGATAAATCGGTCACGAAAATTAGAGAAATTTCAAATATTGCATATGAATACAGCAAAATGTTGATTTGTAAATAAGATTAAGATTAGTATTCTCACCGGTACGATCCTATCGCACCCTCGCACTGTAGAATACGTGTAGTGATAGTACCCGCCCCCGTTGGCGCAGCTGCCCATGGAGACCACCCAACGGGGCTCCGGCATCATATCGTACGTCTTCCGGAAGATGGGCGCCATCTTGTTGGTGACGGTCCCGGCCACGATTATCACGTCGGTCTGTCGGGGAGTGCCGCGGAATACCATGCCGAAGCGATCCATGTCGTACCTGTCATGAACACAATCACAGTCAGCCACACGAGGACAATGGAGTTCTCTTCTATTGTGAGAAGAGTAAATTCATACACAAATAGCGTAAATGCAACAGAAAACTGGAACAGTGAATGTTAAGTTTATAATGCTTCGAAATGAGATAAAATCTAAGAGAAGGACGCCATACTTTTATATCTGCGCCAATGCGCACTGAGTTTGCTTTGTGGAGTCTGCCTGAACTTATAAATTAATTCTGTTTCTAAATTGGGCTCTGAGACGATTTTTGTGTTAAAAATAAATCTTCGATGTTTGTACTAAATGAAGTTCCTTTTGCTATTCTGAATAAACAATTTATTTGCAGTTTTATCTAGTACATTCGAGCAACCAAATCGCTTTAACGCTTAGGTTTAAGAATTTAAATGACATACCTTTTTTATTTAAATATTGTATATTATTAGCTAAAAAAAAGGTTAAGTCGATTTGGTTGCTCGCGAGTGTAAGTACAAACAGCCGAACACAAATTAAATATGCAATTAACTACAGTTCCGGACGTATACAGACTACAGTAGCGCTTAACTGGGCGATTACGATCACAACTTGCAATTTTTTGACTCCGTTTTTAATATAGTGCTTTTTAATATCAATTGATAAAATTAAGGTAGCGGTCATTGAAATTTTAAGAATATTAGATTTCTATGGTAACGATAGATAATTCATTTATTTTTTGTCGCAAACACAAAACATAAACGCAAAAGCATAAAAAAGACCAAAATATTTTGCGATACAATACATTACGATAACGATGCAATACTTAACGATACATGTGTGATAAAGTGTAGGTATGTAATATACAATACTAATAGTAACCTGGCTCCAGCGTAATGCATCATTTCAAGTGCGCAGCAAGCGAGGCCGAAGGTTAAGGGCCAGATTGAGGACTTTCGGCCCCAATTGAGGATGTCGTCAGCGCGGGCTACTACCCATTCCGCCTTAGACTGAAACATTACTTTGATTGCTTATATTATCCTAAAAGAAATACCGTCTCGTCACATTAGAATACCAAGATCTTCGGCTGCAAGCTCGATCTATGCGTCTAGGTGGAGATGCAAATGGTGCGGGATGTCAATTGTGTGTTAATCGCGTGCAGCTCAGAGAAATTTAAGTAAAAATGTACGAACAAGTTATACCTTCGTCCATGTCAATTGTATTTCGGACAGAGTTTCTGAGATAAGCCACATGCAACTAGAGACTTAAATTTGTAATACCAGTATGTAAAGAAACGTATAAGGAGAATAGAAACAGTGTCTTATCAGAAAAGTGTTCTCACGGAAATCTTTAATGATATGAGTAGATACAAGACTGTCCTTTAGTGCGTGTATAATTGTAGATATACGCTAACGTTAGTGTTCTGAATCACGATTATGTTAGTTCGGTAAATAGAGAAGCCACTATTATATAACGAGTAGTTTGGTAAATAGCGAAGCCCTTGTAAATGGATTTTCGTTCGCTGCATCAAACGGGGAACATACGAGTAGTTTACATATAAGCTCTGTGGTTGCGCTTCGCATAATCCTGCCTGTATCAAGGGATAAAAAGATTAACTCGTTTTTCCCTAAGGTAGACTATGTTTTTTTTAAATATATGCAACGTGTTCTTAACTTGATACCAACAATATGTAAATATAATTCGTACAGATGTTATAAGACCAAGGTAACTGACAGACGGTTAAGTTTCAAGATTAAAACTCAAAAGCCATCGAGATAAAATTTTGTATGAAAATAGTTTGAGACATGCAATATAGAATAGCTTTTATACCGGAAATCATTTCTTGAAGGATTGAAAAGGATTGTAGACGTTTGTATCGGAAATAAATGTTAATAAAATGTTAATGTTCAAAAAACAAACGTAGTTAATATTTGCAAGTACCTAGAACCTCGAACCTCTAACAATCGGGCGAAACCGCATGCAAAAGCTTTAAATAAATTGCAATATTCAGTTAATTGTGTTGTCTATTCGATATATTTTTTTCAATTAACGAACTACCTAAAGGAATTCTGCTCAAATAAATATATCAAAAAAGAAATGGGGCATAATGATGAATGGCTTTGTTATATCATATCGCAAGTTCCTTCTAACTACGTCATTAATCTAGAACCTTTCGTATATCCCGTTGTTACAACGTATTTTTACATCAGATTTATCCTGAACGTAATTCAATTGGGACGTAGGGCTGGGCTGGTCATTTCCTCCCGACCCAGATCCCCCAGTATTCGAGTAACTGTAACGAAGATTAATAATGTAAACGTCTACGGACAATTCCTTTTGTCGACTTGCCCAATAAACTTATCGTAAGTTTTGGTAATATCGTCACCGATTCAGCTTATCATTTATTTATAGTTTTTTTTAGATTTGTGGGTCATTATTTTTGTTGTTAGTTCAATAGGTTTCTTATCTTCCTAATTACTCTTGTTTAGTCCGTAGCTGTCGAAATACTGCTGGGAAGAAGTATCGGCTTTATTCACAATTATTACCAAAAGTCCGGAGTCCCTGATTCATCTACTTCCCTCAACTTTGTCATCGATCTAGTGTGACACTGCTACATCCGAGAATATTTTTGCCTCTTGCCCTTTTAACTTTGTTATCTTGTGAGCTACATACATATGAATACATTTCGGATTCAGTCAAACAATAACGATTAGCGCCTCTCGAACAATCTTATGTTCATGTCAATCCTATGTTGGATATAGATAACTAAAATAGTTATTTATGGAATCATCTTGACGACCCAACTTTCTAGTATAGGTGGAATTCCATCATACTGGTTCAATAAGTTTTTCTTTAAGATAAATGGAGCAATGAGAAATATTAGGTCGGGGAAAAAGTCTTTTCGCATAACGTAGGTATAAACTTATTATAAAATTTTTTTGACTGTACTATTTGTGTCTGGCTGGTTTTGGTAACATTAAAAAGGTTCCATTATAAAGAAAAGAAAAAAATAAAAAAAAGTTGTTTCCCGCTATTTTTCATTTGTTTTTCTCTCCGTAAAAATGAGTGAATCTAATGAAGAAATTCGATACATTTTAAAATTTTATTATAAAAAAGGCAAAAATGCAACTCAAGCAGTGTAAAAAAATTGTGATGTTTATGGACCTGATGCAGTGTCAGTAAGAGTAGCACAAATTTGGTTCAAACGTTTTCAGTCCGGAAATTTTGATGTTAAAGATGCACCTCGCTCTGGTCGCCCTGTTACGAATAAAATGGACGCCATTTTTGAAAGAGTGGAGCAAGATCGGCATATTAGTAGTTACGATGTAGCTGAAGAACTGGGAATTGACCACAAAACAGTTTTGACCCATTTGAAGAAAGCTGGTTATACAAAAAAGCTCGATATTTGGGTGCCACACGAGCTCACTCAAAGAAACTTAATGAACCGTGTACTCATTTGCGATTCATTATTGAGACGTAATGAAACCGAGCCGTTTTTGAAGAGATTGATAACTGGCGATGAAAAGTGGATCACGTACGACAAGAACGTGCGAAAAAGGTCGTGGTCGAAAGTTGGCCAGGCTTCACAGACTGTGGCCAAACCTGGCCTAACACGAAATAAGGTGATGCTGTGTGTATGGTGGGATTGGAAGGGCATTGTTTATTATGAGCTTTTACCGCCCGGCAAAACCATCGATTCTGATCTTTACTGCCAGCAACTGATGAGATTAAAGGAAGCAGTCGAGAGAAAACGGCCGGAATTGATCAACAGAAAGGGTGTGGTCTTTCATCACGATAACGCTAGACCACACACATCTTTAGCCACTCAGCAAAAATTAAGAGAGTTCGACTGGGAGGTCCTAGTGCATCCACCATATAGCCCTGACCTTGCGCCTTCAGATTTTCACCTGTTTCGGTCTCTGCAGAATTCTTTAGGTTCTGTAAGGTTGACCTCAAGAGAGGACTGCCAAAACTATTTGTCCCGTTTTTTTGATCAGAAGTCCCAAAGTTTCTACAGTAACGGGATAATGTCTCTGCCCACAAAATGGCAGAAAGTTATTCAACAAAACGGTACATATATATTGTAAATAAATGTAAATAAACTTTGAAAAAAATGTCTTGACTTTTCATACAAAAATACGAAAAGACTTTTTCCCCAACCTATTACATACGAAAGAGTATTTATCGTTTCGTGTAAGTCTTCGGCCGAACAAATACAATTATTGACATTAGTGTAAACCCTGCGGAGAGAGGATGCTATTGGCAATAGGGATCACAAGGTTTAACAAAGGTTTTCCTTATCCTAGTTACACTTATTTTCCAAGAGCCTGTTTTCTGTTAGAAGTAAATATTGAATTTGCGCTCATTTGAGCAAAATGTCAATAGCATATTGTGAGTTAGGTATATAAATCCTCTACACGCATAACGTTCAAACCGTAAAATGATCACAACGCAAAATGTTCAACTTTGGTTCATTTGCGATAACGGAATGTTCAATACGCGAAATGTTCAAAAGGTGGAATGTTCAACACGCAGAATGTTTAATACGCGAAATGTTCAAAAGGTGGAATGTTCAATACGCGAAATGTTCAATACGAAAAAAGCTGCGCGGCTTTGTTTGCTGTATTTTTTAAGACATTTACAACAACGCCATCTAGTCCCAAAGTAAGCAACAAGGCTTGTGTTATGCTTATGGGCACTATAATAGCGGATAAACATACTTATATACTTTTTTTAAAAAAAACCTTATATTACATAGAAAACACACTCAGAATCAGAATAATTCATTGTGGGTCACACAAATGGTAGGAATTGAACCCAAGACCTCCAGAGCAGAGGGCAGAGGTTTCTATCCACTGCGCCTCGGAGGCAGTCCAGTATAATATAAAAGACTCGTGAGTACAGTACAATTTGAAAATCTAATGGAAGTTAAATTAGTGAGCTATGAATTTTCAATGAGGAAGTGTTGGTTACGGAAGCGACTAATGAAAAATTTTTTATTCTGAACACAAGAGTTTACTTTATTTCAATGAGATAAATAAACGAATCACATTTCTGTATTAAAACAACAACAACAAATTATTATCCTTATTTAAAGTATATATATATATATATATATATATATATATATATATAATATCTTATGTATTATTCCCAGGTACGAATATTTTTATTTCTTATATTTTCTAACCATCTTCATAAATGTAATTTTTTTCAGGAAATTTATTGCAGAAATTTTATTTTCTTGTAATACCTCCAAAAGTTCTTTGTATTTTTTATCAAAAATAGTATATATCTTTCTTTTATTTTTTGCTAGAGGTTGAAAAAAAGAAGTCTTTATTCTGTTATCAACAAATCGCGATTCTTTCAATAATTTTTGAATCAAATAAAAGAGATTCGGATTCTTCCTTATTTTAACATTTAATCGATAATGCCAACCCTTCAAAGCGTTGGTTGTACGATGTAGAGTACAAGCACAACTCAAGAGTTCCGGTGAAAATATCCAGAGCCACTGTTTTTCGAAATACCTTTTAAACTCTGATAGCTTATAAGTATTAGCTGCGTGTGAAGTTACATCCAACCAGCATTGCTTAATCCTATCTGCCGGTAACAACGGTAAATTAGCAACCATTCTGATAATAACTCTTCCCTCTTTAGTTTTATTTATTTCTAGTTGTTTCGCTTTTTTCCATATTGCTTTCGAGTAGTGGTAGTAACATCCGGAAAGTTTTACATTTGGATATACATATTGAACTGCATTCATGACGCCAATCTCATAATCACACTTAAATGTTTTCATTGATACTTTTAATTTTTCTTTTAAAATCGTAAAAAATCGTTTGTAGGTATTCTCTGATTTGTTCGGTAATAGACCAAAAATCACTGGAACAATGTTAGTGGACTCCGTATCGGATCCTAAATCAAGGTGAACCGTATACAATTGATAAAACAAATCAGGGGCTACTTTGAAGGTGCCATCACCGTAGTATGCGTTCATCGAATGTACTTTTATGATGCGCTTAGAAGTTTTTGACGCAAATACAAGGATTCTTTCATCGTTACCGTCGTCAGCTATAAGAAAATTATGCGCTAAAATTGGCGGTATTACAACTTCGCTCAAGTTCTTAAACTTTAATAACTCAACTTCTAAAAATTTCTTTCGGGCTCTATATAGTGTATCCTGTTTCTGTTTTAAACTAGGTATCGGGTATTCGCCACGCTTGTATTTTGTTGATAAACTTTCAAATTTCTCTTCAAAAATATGTGATAATGGTTGTAGGTTACAACAGACTTCTTTCTTGCATTCATCGAACAGTTTATAAACCTCATTTGATTTCTTATTAGGTTTGCAGGTGTGTTTAGAGTAACGGATAATTTTTTCTTTTTCTTTATCTAGTGTTACAGACGCAGTGCAAATGCCTCGATTTACGCACTTCCATAATGTTGTTTTATGCTTGTTTTGTATTTGAAAATTATAACGGTGACCGGAATACAATAACGTATCGCCACCTTTTTGATTTTTCGTAAAAAATAAATCATTTTTCTCAACATTCATTATACAAAAGTAATTTTTAATTTAAAATATGTGTACTAGGATGCTATCACTGGATAACAGTTGTGACTGTCACTGCGAATACTTACATACGTCATAGATAAATAGGTTTTAAAGTGGCCAGTACTTTATACTCAAAAGGTTTATTACACATTGCCATCAAACAAACATTGCAAACTAGTTTTTCAGAAATGTACATTTTGCGATTTGAACATTTTGCGTTTTGAACATTTTGCGTTTTGAACATTTTGCGTTTTATTTATTTTAAGTTTTGTGTAATTTGCGAAATTGTACATTATGCGTATTGAACATTTTGCGTTTTGATCATTTTACGGTTTGAACGTTATGCGTGTAGAGGATACGTTATTGTATTCCGGTCACCGTTATAATTTTCAAATACAAAACAAGCATAAAACAACATTATGGAAGTAAATGAAATGTGATTCTTTTATTTATCTCATTGAAATAAAGTAAACTCTTGTGTTCAGAATAAAAAAATTTTCATTAGTCGCTTCCGTAACCAACACTTCCTCATTGAAAATTCATAGCTCACTAATTTAACTTCCATTAGATTTTCAAATTGTACTGTACTCACGAGTCTTTTATATTATACTGGACTGCCTCCGAGGCGCAGTGGATAGAAACCTCTGCCCTCTGCTCTGGAGGTCTTGGGTTCAATTCCTACCATTTGTGTGACCCACAATGAATTATTCTGATTCTGAGTGTGTTTTCTATGTAATATAAGGTTTTTTTAAAAAAAAGTATATAAGTATGTTTATCCGCTATTATAGTGCCCATAAGCATAACACAAGCCTTGTTGCTTACTTTGGGACTAGATGGCGTTGTTGTAAATGTCTTAAAAAATACAGCAAACAAAGCCGCGCAGCTTTTTTCGTATTGAACATTTCGCGTATTGAACATTCCACCTTTTGAACATTTCGCGTATTAAACATTCTGCGTGTTGAACATTCCACCTTTTGAACATTTCGCGTATTAAACATTCTGCGTGTTGAACATTCCACCTTTTGAACATTTCGCGTATTGAACATTCCGTTATCGCAAATGAACCAAAGTTGAACATTTTGCGTTTTGATCATTTTACGGTTTGAACGTTATGCGTGTAGAGGAAATATTCTAACAGCAAGACGCCTCATACATACACATACCGCACATCCGCATCGCCCTGGGTCCCGTAACTCCTCTCTCCCCGTGGCCAGGAGTGGCACATTAACGGGTTATGATGATCATGACAAAGATACTAAATTTAAAAACTACTATAACTTAACAGAAGTTGATAAAAGAATTAAGAGCTTTGGAATAAAGTTACATATATTTGTTCATTATCATAATTTATTCACACCTAAATAATTTAATTATAAGAAGATTACACAAACATATGCTTTAATACATGATAAGTTTGATCAGGAATATGATACCGTACAAATCGTTTACCTGACCGGGAAAGTGGAAGGGGGAGTACCTCCGGACTTCGCCGTCCTTGCTGGCTTTGGTCCCGTGCAAAGGCACCGGAGGACGCTTCCGCGAGTCGCTACTAGCGTGTCTCCATTCAGTCTTCATTTCCAAAATACCATTCATAGCTCTGGGCATCAATGTACTGCTGTTTTCTACATCCTTAGTATTCATTCCGGGTCTAACGTTTCGCTGGGTATATCTGAAATCAGTTAAAGGGTATTTGTAAAGGGCTGTATAAAGCTGAATTCAATTAGAACTTTATATATCTAAAAATATGAAGTTAATCTAAGCAATATTGAAAATAATCTCAAAAGAAGATAACAAGATAGCCCAGGGCTAAAATTTTTAAGACCAATAACTAAAATTGATCTGCACTAGGACAGTTTGTAAAACACATAACAAAAGAATATACTTATTAATTAGTAAAGTATATACATATGGACATCATTTATCTAAATTATATTAGTGAACCAGCTATAATAATGATTAAACATGGTAATAATTAATCGTATACATGAAATATTTTTACGATAATAGACCTCATTAGAATTGAATACATTGTTATCGAACTTCATACAGTATTCAGATATTTATATAAAATATTTATTTATTATTTTTCAGTTATTTCGTATCCATACACATCACACATTCTGAATGATACTTCTTTTGGAACTAAATAATTGGTGTGATTATAATATAATTATTTATTTCAATACTTAAAATTTCGGTTATACATTATAATAACAGTTCGCCTGTGTTACTCATAACTTTTAATATCAAAACATTTAGGACAAAATCTAGGCTTGAACAGTAATAAATTTAATATTTTTACGTCGTTTACCTATAAACAAAGTCACGAATACCGTTTCCTGAAATGCGAATCATTATTCTCTACCACAACTTATTTCGAAGTCAGTTTGCGAGCGTATTTCTTATGAATTTACAAAAATATTCCTCCGAATTTATCACTTTTTTCTTTGACAAGAACTGTCGATTGCAGACGTGACAGTGTCGGTAATTCGTTTCGAATTCGAAATGAGGTTGTGTAATACGTAAGTATACTGTACATAAAAGGTTTATTGAAATGGAACTACGAGAATATAAATTCGCAATAAGTCGCGGATAATTGATTGAACTCATGAATGAAGCGCTTAGATTTATATCTTTACTTTACTGTTTATTTTAATAGTAACTTTTAACCAAACCCTGATGAAAAACTAATGGTCCTAATGCTAGACCACAAATGTACAATTTACTTCGCTCTGATTTCAATGATTCGCATGTATCATGTAAAGAATTATAAAGGCCAAATTTTGCTGTTTTCTTATACGCATACTTATGACATATCTACATATTGTATAAGAACAAACAGCCTCCATCCCATTTCATTAATTGCGTTGGTGCGCTCTCATATTGCCACTTTCTGTACTTTTTCAGCGTAATAAAAGCGAGAGCTTTCATACAAAATATAAGATTGTTGTTATATAGGCCATCGTCTACGGATGCGCAAAATGTTCATTGTTCCCCTTTAGGAAATTTGCCATTCTGCCGGATAAGTTGCTTTATTAAAAAGTTCGCTGCGTAGTTCTTCTTCAAAAATAGTTATAGAATACTTATTTTTGTAATTTATTCCATAAGATTTTTAACAATCATCATAAGAAGCTATCGTAGAGAAAGCATAGCACAATCCGGCAAGATCTAAAAGATGATTGCGATTATATTAGGAATATTAACACTAACGACTCGGAATCTTATTCCGTTGTATCTTGTTATAAAGTTATTCATCAGTCTGCTTAGATTACTAAAATAAATTATTTAAGCTATTTTAATAAACCCATGCAAGATATGCACAATAAAAAAGCTGCTGACGAAAACGATTATACATGCACAAAGCTATTCACTTAATTACAGTAAAGTAATCAAACAAACCAGAGGCCCGTAGAGTTGTAAACATAAATAATAACGAGCTACATTTATGGGTCTCTTAATTAGGGTCAAATGCTGATAAGATGAAGCAAACAAAATTTGGATATTAACAATATCATTATAAATGAAATTTTTAATACAGACATAAACGGTAATTTTTATGCTTATACAGTAACGATTTTATAGTAAGATAATATAGTTGGTGAACTAGCTGAACACTTAAGTACTTCGTAGCGTCAATTATTGCGTTCAAATACTTAGGTAGCAAATTACTGTAATAGGGTTTTGTTAGCAAGACAAAGTATTAAAATATCGAGTTATTTTTAAAGGACGATTATACCAAATAGTGCGAGATACTTAACACGGTCTTTCAGTCGTCTTTGAAATAACATATAGGGATATCCTTCAACCTGGTCAATATATTCGGGAGATAATTCATGTTAACGAGTTACTAACAAATATTATGTAGGTCTGTTTATACAAGGGTAAAAACAGACGAACGACAGAGATCGAGAAGAAATATCTTTAATTAGAAGACTTGGCCATGAATCAACGCAGAGAAGAAAAACAGTTTTATGTATCAGAAAATGTAGGATATAAAAGGTGCAACCATAACTCCTAATAGTATCTCGGAATCGAATCACAAATGGAACAGAATTCCAGCTACGTCTTAAGTGGATTTCACAGACCCGTGGGTCTGAAAGAGGATCAAACCAATAAAGGTTTACCTATAGTTTGTACCTACCGACTAGTGCAGAATTGTGGCTTTACCCATTTCTATTTTAGGTATTGATTTACAGACTAAGTTAAGACGTTACATAAGTTTCCCTTAACTTCATTTAGATGTGGCACCCAAAATTACCTCAAGTGTTTATTATATAATATATTCATATAATTTTGACAGCTTTAAATTTGGCTAGCTTAAATAAAAGCTTCTAATGTTTTCGTTAAAAAATTAAATACTGACTTGCCACACCAACAAAAGGTCTTAACCAAAACCGCTTTTTCTTTTTTAAATGGTCATAAATAACAAAATACATAAATACGAGTTTGAAACACCATTCATTTTTAAAGTCTATTAAAAACACTATACTAGTAGCGTCAAGTAATCTAATAATAGAATACTCGTAGTCATTTACCAGTTGAAGTTTGTGAAAGCCGGCCGCTGCAGTATGGACAGTAAACATGACGAGTCTAGCACCAGTAACATCCATGGATGGAACTAGATCACCTCATTCGAGAACCTTCCGGTTGGCTGGCTTTTCACATTCGCTACTCGATTCCCAGCTCGCAGCTGCCTCCTATGTTTATTAAGTAGATACATATATATCTTCCACCACTAGTTGACATTGACATGTTCAATAATAGAAATAGATTACTAGTAAGTACTTACATGTATGCATTATTCAATATGATCCTTGATAAGTCTGATTACATTACTACATTATCGAGGAAAAATGGAAAATCCAGAATGGTTAAGCTACAAAAGATAATACATCAGTCGCAAGCTTCATTATTTTCATTCAAAGGAATATAGCCTACACAAATCAGGGATAGTTTAGCTTTCTACCGGTTTTAGGGGCATCATATCATTATTTTTATATATGCGGGTTCTTGATTGATCAATCCTTTATTTAGGTGTTATCCTAATATCAAAATATTACACATAATTTTAGAAGGCGGTTCCAAAACTAAAGTAATAATATAGAACTTAGGTGTTTCCAATATTTATTATTGCAACATTTTTTTATGTAAGTGTAACAATGTTTGTAAATTGTACGCTGAACGTGAACCTATACGAGAACGCAAAAGTTGGCAGGGGTCGATAAAACGTCTAGCAGGCTTCTCTTCTCTCAATTTATTCAATTGGGAGAATGCGGGCAAATGTGCGGAAATCGTTAGTCTGTAAAAGTTACCTTTTTTACTGCCTGAATAGTTATGCAACATTAAAACATTCCTAAGAGTATTTAAGAAATATGCCTTATATAATACATTAAACTATAATAATAAATAGGTATAGGTACTTATACGAATCTTAAAGAGTTATCTATTATAATAAAACATATTTATGGGTGGTTGTCAGTAATGCTAAATTTCCTAACTCAACAGTTCAGGCAATTCATCATGCTAGACAAAACCTTATGTTTTTACTACCTCCAACTTTACCACCTCCAATTTTACCACCATGTTAGGAACCCAGGGACTAATGTGTACAATGTTATCGGTTCCAGGCTATGCACTCTCCGCGTGACTCGGCTACGCGTGTGCGGCGCGCTTGGCGAGCCGGGCGGTGGTGCGGCAGGCGGCGCAGGCGCAGGCGGCGGCGCCGTCATCCTAGCCGCGCGCATGCACAGCAGCAAACGCACGCTGCGCTCTAACGACATAGCCATACCCCCCATGGATGTCGAGTTGGACCTTTGCTTCTCGCTCCAGTACCCGCATTTCGTGAAACGAGATGGCAACAGGTTAGTTATTTAGAAATTTGAATGCAGAGGTGATGGGATGTTGTATAGCCACATCCTTTGAGAAGTGCTCACGTGTAGTAAATAATGGGGAATAAATGCTTCACCTGCCTTTTAAAACACGGAAGCCCTTGTCATCAAATTCTACGCATAGGGAACATGGGTTCCCTATGCGTGAGAACGTTGCTCAACTACGGTGAGCGTGAATAAGCTTCTAAATATTTGCGCTTTTAGTTGCTAACTGACATAGTTTATTATCACGTGAGAGCCTTTTAGACTCACTCCTTTGGCCTATCACTTTACTTTAGGGCAATATCAATATATATCCTTTATTGCACATTCAACAAAACAAAGAAACACATATACAAATTAAGCAAGTACAAAGGTGGGCAATGATTTGAAAGCCATGTTAATCAGGATTAGATTTAGCACTACAATTGACTCCTTGCATGTTGTTGATGCATAAATCAACCGCAATGTCGTCCTTCTCTTTGTACTAGCTAAAATTTTAGTAGGATCTCCTATTTCTTTAGCTTAATCTCTCATTATACCTCTGATCGACTATACTGACTGATGCTATCTGAATATGACTCAAGAACTCCTAAGCAGGCTTGAGCACTTATGCTTTTATAATTTGGTCTAAGAAAACATGATCACATCACATGACACATTATTGCAAACACAAAAACTTACGAAAAAGGGAATCAGAATAAAATAAATGTAAACTTATTTGATAGTATAGAGTAGATAAACTGAAGACGTACTGTCGTAAAATAAACTCGAGATATTTTTTGAACAAAACATGTTGATTCGATACTTTAATTAAGACATTAACCGGTTTTATACGCTATCAAAGAAAGCGCTTATTTTTTTACTTACAATTAATTACGTATTCGATGCACGAGCCGTAATCTTAAATACTCTACTTTATTTATAAAGGCCGAGGTCACGCGGAACGATACAGTCTCGAAAATGTGGTCGAGCTTATCGCTGTTATGGTTTATCTGTGGGTTTATCAATATAGAAATCAATATTTTAGTTTGAGAAAACTGGAGCGAAACTCTGCATTCTGACGTCTTTTTTTATCCTGAGACCGATTTTACACTGATGGTAACTTGATGAAATATTTATATGACATTATTACATACAAATGGCAAGTCAATATCTAGTCAGCTTAGAAATCTTGCAAGGATCTGATTAAGCTCAATTTTGATATACCTACTTAACTTCGATGATATTGCAATGATATGATTGTTATGGCATCATGGAGCTGGTCTGATGATACAGTCTGAAGATCATTAAAACTCTATCATGTCATGAAACAAAATAACCCCGCCGTGTTTGACTTGTCTGAACGATAATTGTAATTTATTCGTGACTAAGATAATGATGATGTATCATGTTCATTCCTCTAATTGGATGATTACCATGTTACTAGCAAATATCGAGAAAGAGGCATATTTTTTATAAATAGTTGCTGTTGTTAAATCTCGTCTTCGAGCTCGATGTCTTTTTAAAGTTATTTTTAGCATAACATTAATAATAGGTAGTGATGTCCTCCAATAATAACATAATTACTGTTTTCTCTTGTTCAAGTTATAGTAAATAGGTAGGTAAATCCATCATGCGACACGATAATCCTTCTGCGAAGTTCCAATACGAAACGGTAACTGTCGTAAACATGACGCTGAGTCGTATTATGTTTATTGCTTGTAAATATTGTAATTTAATGCCTTATTTAATGAGCATCGCCAAACGAACGTAGCGGAGTGTGGTGAAAATACCACGAATATCGTTACCTGCTTTCCCTTTTGCAATAATAAATGTATGTTTTTATTTGTGTAGAAAAATCGGTGTCGAGTATGTCGACCGCATATTTCACAAAACCATAGAGTTGGTCTAAATTAGAGACATAAGGTAGTAGGAAAAATAATAGGAAATATAAACCAGGCAAGTCTTGTATTTTAAAATAGGCCTATCAAAGGACTCCATAAAGGTAATTCATACACTGGGCACTAGAATAATCACTGACTAAATAAATAAATATTCTAATCACAAGTTGTTTAAAAAGCTTGTAAGGGCAAATATAAGAGAGAAAAGAGTATTTATCCAATTAAATAAATTCAAAATCATTGGTTTTATCTCGTGTTTGATCTGAAAATGACAGCTATTGTTTGTTTATCTTTGAATAGATTCTTATAGCAATTTTGTAGTTTGAATTGTATTTTTAACTTAATAAATATTAATTTAATCATATAATTCTGATTATACCAATGTTTTGAAAATATCTTGCGTTTCACACTTTAAGTTGGTGATGAAATATATAATATTAAAGAAATTTTAATTTGAAATAAATTAAACCTTACAATATTTAAATACTTATTATAACGTTGATGTATATTGATATCTAGCAAACCTTTGAAAACAGATTTCTAAAAGCTTTTTAGTTAGAAATGTACGGTCCGCAAGATAAATTCAACACGAAAGCATCAAACACAGCAACACTGAAGAGACAGTCCATTGACTATCTGGCTCCGAGGTTAGATCTTGTTTTACGGTCGGTTTTATTACTTCTAAGTAAGTGCTTAGAGCTTATTCCGAGCCATTAAGCTGTAACCGCACGCTTAGAGGGATGTATGTACGGTATATACTTTTATATTATTTTTGTGAGAGTTAAAACTTTTTTAACCGGTTACTCTTATAGAGCTGTCTTATTTCCTTAAGCTTAGAGAAAATTAAAAGGTTTTCTCATGTTTGACAAATTTTAGTAAATTATCCTTAAAAATCCCCACTTTAGCTTGCTAATTCTATGAGTTATGTCGTTGATTTTAGTTCTTTTACGAATCTTCTCATTTCTGATATAGCCGTCATAGCCCCCCATAGCTCGCTTTAATACATAAGTAACCGAATTTAAGACAATAATAGAAGTTGGAATCCCTTTTTTTATTATAACTCTTTTTTATTTTGTTCAGGCTACAAATAATGCTGCAAAGGCGTAAGAAATACAAGAACCGCACAATTCTTGGTTACAAAACCTTGGCTGAAGGCGTGATTAGAATGGACCAGGTAATTTGTGTGTTTAATTTTTAATGTCGAACCCAGACCTCAAGGGTTGGATTCGATAAACATCCGATGTTTGTTTTAGCCTACCGTTGTACTAACTTAATATTATGTTTACTTATAAGTAAACATAAGTAAACTGGCATATATGCTATTAGCCCATAATTTGAGAATAAAATACACATATTTCGTGTACGAATGAACATTCATGTGTGTGTCCATAATGTCGACATAGATTAATGTCTCATACAAGGCATTGTGAAGTACAATTTGAAATGGATGGATACCCATAATAATTGTAGGAAATAAAATATTTTAAATTTAGATGCAAATGAACCCTCCCAACTCATGTCGGTGACAACACACTGCACTGGTGATGTGTGAATCATCTAATTAATATGCGTGTCCTTTTATATGCTAAATCGTGTTTTCACTAATTCACAGCTATCAGTTGATACAATCGTATGTGTATACCTGAATAAGTTAGTTTCTTTTGAATTGCTGAACTGTCACGGTATTTAGTTCCAAATATCATCATTATCAGCTCATCTGAACATGGACTTCAATTCATCTGAACATATGCCTTACCCATAAGCTTCCAATGTGACCGATTGCAGGCGGCAAGCAACGTTTTCCGGTGACCTTTCGCTAATGTTCTAAGAAAAAACAAATGTTACAGGTTCTGCAGCGCTCAATGGATATGGAGTTAGAGCTGGCCAGTATTGGTGGGAAAGTGGGTGCTACAGCGGGGCAGCCCGTAGCTAGGCTTACTATCACCGGCCTGGCATCCACGCCCGTTGATCACGACACCAAGAATAACAACACGTTGCTCATCACTGGTCAGTTCCTTCTACAATAATATATTTTCTATAATCACATCGTTAGTCGGCATTAATGGGGAATTGTTAGATCTGACTCCTATAGGTTGTGACACTAACTTCCTGCTAATCAGTGTCACTTCCACTGGCTGATTGTTCGTCTTCTGACGTATCTCCAAAAAGGGGGCATAGAACTCCCCAAGGGGGATATTTCTAGGATACAGCTCGTACAATCACACCAAGAAGAAAAGTTCCTAAGATATTGAAGCATCGTTGATTTATTTTCTTATTCCTCTCGGTCTTGTATGTAAAAGTTAGTTGCTACTTTAATGCCATCAAATAATGTGGTTACTTTGATGTTTTTTTGCAGATGATTATCGTCTGTTGAGAAGTATAACTTATCAAATATTTTATTACAGAGAGAGGATACTCAGACGAGGAGGAAGAAGGCGAGTTCAGCTCTGTAGAGGAGGCGGACGATATGACGTACGGTGCGCACGCGCGGCGTCGGGCACATCGGCAGCTCGCCTTCAACAAAGGAGATCTGTCTTACACAAAGGTAACATTCGCTACTCTGAACTTGTGAGTAGCAATGACAAGCAACGCGAATCTAAAGTAAATTTTCTTAAGAAGATTATTTAAATAGTCGAGGAACATTGAGATAAAAAAAAAATATATACGTTTATTTTTCATAATTTAATTCAGCGCTAATTTCGCATGTGAATAATAATGATAATGCTTTGCTTCGCTGCTCTTATTACAATTCGTGAACTGCTGTAAATTGTTATAGACAAATGGATATTCATAGATTTATTCATGGATTATAATTGTTCTTAAAAAATAACAAAAGTTCTCTTATTCAATTAACTTTGCTTGAAATGCTTATCACAACCATGCTAGTGCTATTTTGTTTATAGTTAAGAATTGTTCTAAATATGTTTGACAAAAATTTATGTTGTATTTTTTTACTAAAACTTTAAAGTATTTTATAGTAGGCAGCTATATTTTAGTAGTGAATTCAAGCAAATATAGCTTTAGCGTAACATAGACGTTGCATTGCACGCAGCTGTCACGCTCTCGCGATTTGAGCTACGTGGAGCGCGAGAGAAAGAGACAGAGCTATATGCACTCCAAGGCGAACGACAGGGACAGCGACAGTGAGCTGGAAAATGCTACCACTAAACGCAAGGGCAGTCGTGGCAAGCTCGCGGTGAGCCTGCACGCGGTATTTTGTTTTGCTATGAGAATAGAGACAATATTCCCTTGATTTTTGAAACTATTAATTTAGAGTTTCATTTTTCTTCTGACTACAATCTGTAAATAAAACTATTTATTTGAACTTAAAATTTTATTGTATCTGTTCTCTTTTAGTTTTTCTTTGGAATGATATTTGCACGCAGCTGTGGTGTATTATTTACTATTATTAGATTAGTTATAGTTCCTTGTGTAGTGTAGAACTTAAGTAGATTATTTTTGGGAAATGTAAGGATGTACCTACCTAATGTATTAATATTATTTTGCAAATAATCGATATATAGTAGCTTGAGTGAGCAATGTTTGATGGGTTCACTCGCGCTGATAGACTGGTCCATAATAATATAATACAATTGCATTTAATAAGATTTTGGATAAAACATATGTTTACTAGTTCTCCTGAACTGCAAGATCCTAGTGAATCAACAAAGTGTTATATCTAATGAAACAAATATATTACTCATATTTAACCTAGTATCCATAATATTCTAGCACACAATAGGTTTTAAATTTATGCTATTTCAAATTAATAAAATATAAGTCTATTATTTGTTGAGATATTTATAGCTATGAATTCAAGAACTTATGTTGCCTCCAGTATGCATAACAAGAACATCAATTCCACTATGTTGATGCAAAATCTATCTTTTTAACGACATGAGTCAGCCACCTAAATTTGTTTAAAGACAAGATAATAACGCCACTAAATTATAATGACATGATAGAAGATACTAAAAGAATGACAATATTTGCAGTAATTGTTTTGGAACATTATTATCATCGAGATTAGATTGTTGTGTACACAGTCGCTTGAATTTTCATCCTACAATGCAGTCATACTGTGGAGTTAATCGGTTGTGGTGTTCTGTGTTCATGAGTGGGGACCTGGGCGTGTATTATGCATGTGAGATCTATTTTCTTTATTTTAATGTTTTATTGAAAAGCTTTACTTTTATAGAACATTTAAGACAATTCAGGCTTCGCATACTAGCGTATGGGCAGAGAAGAGCATGAAAGAGGATCATTTTGTGGCTTACTAGGGAAAAAATGTCTACAGGTAATATTTGGCATGTTTCTGCTGGCTCTTCAATAACGCAAGAAGAAATACTTGGGCGTACTCAGCCACTTTTTAACTCTAAGCAATTAAATTTACACTTTAGTGTCATGTTCATTAAAATTATTGTTAAATGCTGTTGTTTGCCCTACGCCAGTTTGCGCGTCTCTTAACGATGTCCATATTCATTTGGATGTATTTATAGTTATCTCCTTACTTTAAAATATTGCTGTGGCTTTTTGCATAATTAACATCCCTTCGTGACAGTCAGTGCAAACTGAAAGGCTGTGCTTAGGTTTGGGGATACCCTAGGAGAAAGATTACGACAGAAGAGTACACTATGACTTCACAGTATTCGTTTTTAGTATTATTAGAAAATACTTTATAATCAAATTATACACATAACCTTCCAACCCACCAAGCATTGATGACATTTAACTTTTATAGTGAATTTTCATATACTGGGATGCAAAAATATCTCAACCATCATCTTCATCACACGACAAAGACATACAAACAACATACAGTGAGTCAAAAATATGATTCTAAGAAAAAATAACGAATGTCTACAGACGCAAGACATAGAAACATTACTGTGACGAATGACATAGCCAGCTTAAAGGTTGTATAATCCGCGGCACATAAGTTGAACAATGACCTTGGATGCGCAATCACATCTTATCGGGCCACAAACGAAGTGCAGCATGAAGAGGTGGCGCGTAAATAAAGCAACACGGCGACCCATCGCTTATGCGGCTACGTTTAATCGCTTTCCATTTGTACCTGCGCAGACAACCGCAATTTTCATTTAACTTACGTGCCGCCGACTATAATGCTCTATACATATCAATGACATCACATCTCAACAGCATTGCATGTCAGGCTCCTGACGGTGCATATTTGTTGCAGCAACGCAACCTGAAACAGAAGTTCGCGGCTTTGTTGAGGCGGTTTCGCGTGGCTGACGATCTCGCCGAGCGTGGCGCTACGCGGGACACGCATCACGCGCAGCGGGATATTGATGAACTCTTCCAGGTATTATTCACTCTCTCATGCTTTATTTACTTGTTGGTAGAGTTAGCTTGAAGAACTAGCGAGTGAGGTGAAGGCCTATATTAAGTAGTAGACTTCTTGTGGTGAGCTGATGATGATGATGAGTTATCTCGCAGTTATCCTTCTGCTGAAGTAAGGCTGGTATAAGGTTTAAAAACTGATGTCTCGCTGTGATAAGATGTGTAGTAAACAAATCGTATCACGATTTAAATTAAAAATATATATATAAATACTTGTATAAATAGGTATTACTAATCAGGAAGACATGACATGAATCTACTCTTGCAGTAGCGCTTTAATACCTTAATTATATGAGTAATGGACATAGTGGCAAAAACTTAATATAGGAGCTGGAATCACTGTCATGTGGCGAAGGTGAAGATTCCGGGCCGGACCAGATGGACACTATAAGCATCGGCTCGACCCCCAAACCCTCACTGCGACCTTTCTTCAGCAGCTCGCGCAGTCTGGCTAACCAGGACCATCACAGGCATTCCAACGGTTAGTTCCTCTACGCTTTGAGACCGATGAAGGATAATTTTTACGCGATTATTATACATATGAAATGGATTTCAATTGGTTTACAGTAATATTTTATTTGAGCCTTTCGAATACTTTAAAGTGATTCTTTGATTGTTTACGGTAAGATTGAGGTGAGAGATGCCTTTATTGAATTTCTTTACAAGAAACTTTACTTACAGAAATAACAAATTATGATCGATTTGAAAATAGTACGATAAAACAAGATTAAAAGCCGGTAAATAGGGTTGTATTTAGTAAAAGTTAAGTTGCTTTGTGTGAGTTTTGTATTAAGATTGTTATACATATTTTTAATTTATAATCAGAATTTGAAATGAAGGACGGTGTATATTTGCCTAATGCAGCGCAGCTTTTTAACACCCAAGTTTTATGTGTTCTTTCTATATCATAAATGCACTTCAACTATTCGCTTCGTATTACAAATGTTAAAACAAGCAATTATTTAGCTGGTATAAAACCATGCACGCAAGCATTTGTTATAACCATTTGTTGAAATAGAACTTGCTCCGCGCGATGTCAGTAATTCCAGTGCTTAAAAAATGCAAAAAGCTGTGCTGCATTTAAATGTGCGGTGTCCTTACCCTTTAACAGGCAGAGCACGTTGAAAATATTCATTGGTTTTCCACCTTAAGTTAACCGCATAAGGTTCAATTTATAGAGGTAATATATTGACCACTGCCTGGTAAAGGGTTAAGGGTTTTTTTGAGGCCAACTGAAAGAGCGCAGAACAAAATCAACCATAGCTTATACGAACCATACCTAGCAACTTGATTTCATAATTTAAGTACCTAATAATTTCTCTAAAGTGTTGCTTTACATCCAAATTAAAGTGAAAAAAAATGTATTTAGATTAAATATTTATTACCAATAGATAATACCATTTAGTAATATTTCTTTTGTTTTTACAGATTATTAGTAGAGTAAAGTTTGACAGAACTATTAATATCGAATAAGTATTGAAATATTTTTTATATACAAAAATAGGTATCATTCCATATTATACTATGAACTTGAGTAACATTAAATAACGCTTCGCATCGAATGCATTGCATAAAGACTCATACATTCGAAGAAGTGCATCGTGTGGCTTAATTTTTGTTTTGCATTACATACATTATGTTGAGTAAACTGTAATAATACATACATCATTACACGAGTTTTGAACATATACATATATATTTGTGTTTTTGTTACGTGACGCTGTGTGCAATAGTGTAGTGCATGTGTGTGTACCATCTGGCCATCAAACGACAACGACCACTTTGTGATTAATATTTGAATAATTTCTGTAACAATTGCTTCATTTTCTTTCGTTAAAAATAATACTTATGTAGGAGACGTCTTAGGTAGCGGGTGAGGAAAATAAGTAATTTCAGTCTTATTCATAATTCATTTATACTAGGCTTCTTCTGAACTAAATCTAGGAGCGCCACTTCATTTGTTGGAGTTTGCTACTTATATGATTTTTTTGGCTAGAAATTGAGCAAGGTTCTGTCTTTCTTGTCTTAGATTTATAGTTAATGTTCAGGAATAACAACTTGGTAGATTATTTAAGTGCGTCGACTACATGTGCCTACTTTAACAGACTTATAATACTCCAGAAATACTAAACAAACGAGTATATCGAACAACTGAGGTTCAAGGGTATTTTACTTTATATCTGCACACTTCGTGTGAAACTCTTCGTATTGTAAAAAGATGATTGTGCGAATATGTGAGAAGCGAACATTTCAATTTTTTGGCAGAAATTATCTTACATCGAGTAGTCATTGGCCAGGATTATCTGAGACTCTAGTTCACTTTTTTACTCGAAAATAATTTATCCTTGAACGGAAAGGCAGAATCGAAAGCGATAAAACCGCGCGTTATATACTTGGAAAGTGGTCGTTGCGTTAGTTGGGCACGTGGGCCACACGCGCCATAAGGGTCCCGCATGCGCAGTGACGCGGCACGCGAGTCTGGCCTCCGCCGTCGAGCTGGGCGCGCCGCGAGAGAGGCTGCTGGCTACGCTGCCGCTTACAGGTACCATCACTAACACCGCGTTTCATTTGAACTCAATAATTGATAATAATTATTATGACGCCAGCGCTCGTAGCTCTGATGTGCTCGGTGGTCGGAAACGATCACCAAAGAACAGCAGAGTTTACAGAGGTCAGTCTTTGGATGGGTGACCGCTTGTGTGGCATTACAAATAAATCGCTTCTCCTGTAAAATTATTTTTTTTCGTTTAGTAACGGTTTCTATATAAGGGTGCGATATGTCCCACGAAATGTGTCAGCGAAATGTCAAGCGGAGCCAGGCGATTTTGCTTGACATAATTATCTGGCAAAATCGTGCAACGTCAGGCGAAGTTGTTGTTGCCGGATATGTAGAACGAAGTCCGGCAACGTCGCACCACTTCACCAGACGTCGCTGGTGAAGTGGTGCGACGTTGTGGTCGATAAATAATTACATAATTTAACACTTTAACGTGTTTTTAAGTTCAAGGGGAGCCCTGTATTTGTCTTTTATATATTGCTTTTGCAAACATCTCATTCATTGTGTTGGAAATGAAATGCTGTGAATATTGAGCTGCTTATGAATAGTACGTGTGAAAATATAAATTATATTCAATAGGGCCCTATGCCACTACCGAAAAGTCTGAAATCGCTTATAAAATTTTTGATATTTTATTCCGTAGAACCTAAAAGAAAAATAAAGGGTTACATTAATTAATGGTAATCTAGCTATTAAAGACTTATCGCTTCTGGCGCTCCTTATTTTCTTGATTATAATATAAAATGTAATCATTAAAGCATAAAAATACGAATACCCACTCATTCGTTGACCTGATTTGTTGACCGTTGGTTGATAATTGGTTTAGATTCTAACAAACTGTCCAGGGCAGCACTGAATCTAATCCAAGTGTAAATAATATAAGTTAATTCATAGTTCTTACTACTAGAACTAAGCTTTTATCTGTCTGTCTGTTCTTTTGAGTTATTTTTTCACATTTTCATCTTCGAGTTGTTGTGATTGACTCTGAGGCATTACTTCACAAACAATAGGCGATTTCTAGGCAATATATGTACTCGATATTTACAGTTTTGATATAGCCACTAAGAAAATGGCTATAAAAGGGGCTTTTATTTATATAAAATAACCAAGAATATTTTTTAAAATTTAACTGAGTACTTCTTTGCCCGGGCTCCTCCATGGTTTGATTTGATAATGATTGATTTAAATAAAAAAGACAAGTGTATTTTTGTAAATAACAAATATTATGTACCTACTGAAATTTTGTTTACTAACGAATATTTTCTTACGGGACAGAAAGGACCTTATCGCGCACTTGATGTAATAAATGAATAAACATTTTCTAAAATGTGTCTCAGTGTCATACCACGATCACAATAGAAGCACGATTTGCATGTTACTTCTTTCAGTTAACTCTACATCAATCTTCTGCCTGATTTCGCCGGGACACTATGTTACCTTAACAAATTGTTTCAATTTTCAATATGTTTTTAGTTTTTTTTTTGACTTCTGCACAATCGTAAGGTTAAGCCAGGTGTGGTTTATAAAGACCAATTAATTGTACAGTTATTCTACGTCTGATTTTTTAGTTCATCAAAAATGTATCTGTTGTTTTTGATATTCCTGTTCCGGCCGCAACCGCCGCAAACATGATGCCTGTGTGTAAAAAAGTAGGCAAGAGGGTGTCCTCACAAAGTCTGTAAAAAGGTTGCAGTATTCTTTGTTCCACATTAAGCTAGTTGCAATTTAGCACACCATAGAGCTAATTGCCATAACTACGTATAAATATTGGACATTGACAAAAAGGAGTTTGGTTCTAAAATACTCAAATTCTTAATTGCAGAGGTGTAGTTGTTTTTAAAAAAAATAATTTAAAAAATGTATTAAAGGTGTTTCTTTTCATTAAGGCAATTTTGTTGAATTACTGCTCTTCGATCCGCCTTCTGTTTTGGTATGGTTATGGTTAACATTGTATCTAAATAACGTAGTAAAAAATAATTCAGAAGTGGGATCGGACGATATAGATGTAAAGAGTGTGGGGTCAACAGAGTCCGAAGCGGTGCGCAGTTCAGCGGGCGATGAGCGCGGCAGTGAGGGAAATAGTGACGCGGATGCCGGAGTAGACGCAGCCGTTTCCGGCGCATCCGTCTCCAGCTCGCCTCCTAATGACAACAAGATTCCTGTGGTAAGTTCTCATCGTAATATCAGCCCATCGATGTTCTAATATTGAGCCTCTTTTTAGAAACCAAGGTAAAAGGGGTTTTGGTAATAATGCAGTAGGTGAGTGGCGTCCTGATATTGGAACTTTTCAAGCCGACCAATAGAGCCTCTAGCAATGATCAGGACTACCAATGGACGTATTATACTAACACGTTCATGGGACTATCACATACAGTAATAACCGGGAACAATAGCTTAACGATTAACCAACGGTTTAGGATCTGTATAACTTTAAAATATACACTACAAGATCTCTCTGAACCCGTACTGATGATCGAGAAGCTAGGCTTAATTTTTAAAGCAGCGAGTCGATTGCAGGCATATAACTATGTCCTTGGGACTCATATTACAATGTATTTTACATAGAGCTCTCGTATTTGAATATGTAAGATAATGAATGATTTATCGTTCTCTCTTCAGGAAGACAAACGTTCGCGGCTGTTCCGAAGTGCCACTAGCGGCGGCAACCTGACGCCGGGCTGCGGCGGTCGCAAGAAAAATTCCCTCGTGTCCGTGGAGCGACCACTGTCTGCGCACGAGCTCCCAGCTCAGAGCCCCACTACGCTCGAAGTATGTTTATACTGCTGGTCATCATACAATAATTTTTTTTTCTAAAGTGTCAATAATTTTCCAATATGAACCAACTGAAGCTGCTTAACTTCGATAATCGATATCAACAATTGAAATCGTACCACATGTTCCGATTGTTTTCTAGTCACTAGGTCGTCTAGGCGTATATCGGAGAATAGTTTGATATTTTCCCTATTGAAGTTTTTTTGCAAAATAATCGTAGGTGCACTTATCTATCCACATTAACATGGAAGCTATTTAATGTGTCTGCCTTTGACATGGTATGTGTGTGTGGCAGGCGCGTCGTATATCGAAGCAAGTTCGACGCGCGGTGAGCGAGGATGAGAGTAAAATTTGTTTATTTATATTAAGTGTCATGGATACTATAATACCTCTACCAGTCGTTCACGGTGTTGTCCCCCCAGGCGCGCCGTATATCTGAGCAGGTTTGGCGCAGTCGACAAGGAGAATGTAAAATTTGTTTATTCATATTAAGTGTCATGGATACCAATAGTACCTATGCTAGTCGTTTACGGTGTTGTCCCCCTAGGCGCGCCGTATATCGGAACAAGTTTGGCGCGCGGTCGGCGAGGAGAAAACTTTGTTGATTCATATTAAGTGTAATGGATACTATAGTACCTCTACCAGTCGTTCACGGTGTTGTCCCCCAGGCGCGGCGTATATCGGAGCAGGTTTGGCGCGCGGTGGGCGAGGAGGATAGTAAAATTTATTTATTCATATTAAGTGTCATGGATACTAATAGTACCTATGCTAGTCGTTTACGGTGCTGTCCCCCCAGGCGCGCCGTATATCGGAGCAAGTTTGGCGCGCGTTCGGCGAGGAGAATGTAAACTTTGTTGATTCATATTAATTGTAATGGATATATACTATAGTACCTATGCCAATTGTTTACGGTGTTGCCCCCCAGGCGCGGCGTATATCGGAGCAAGTTTGGCGCGCGGTGGGCGAGGAGGGCCCGGTGCCGGAGTGCGTGGGCGTGGCGCCGGCCGGGCCCGCCGCCGCCGCGCTGCAGGCGCTCGCGCCCGTCGTGCTGCACGCGCCGCACGCGCCAGACGCGAGGCCGCTGCTGCACGCGCTCTACGCACGGGCTGCCAAAACGTTAGTACCTACAACACGTTTGGATATACAATAGAATTAATGAACCCTTCATTGTACACTAAATATTTTAAGAAACTAGAGTGCGTGTAGGGCGCGCTAGTTTAAGTTTTGACCTTCATAAGAGCTCTTTAGAGCCAAACTTGAGTAATTTTTTTTTGTCTCTTTTGTTACTCTATCTGTCTCCTTTTGTATGGGACATTCAGTAGTATTTTGGTCGGTGCTAGTGCTGTATATCTTGAATAAATGATTAACAAATGTTAGGTACAATGGGCGGTCTTATTGAAAACGCAGGTACCTATCACGATTTGTGTTGAAATCAAGCGTGCTGACTTTTGAACACCAAATGAAATCCAAATTGAATAATCGACACTAATGCCACTGATGATAAATATTTAATAATGTTATAATCGTTCATGTTAAAAAACAGCAACAAACTCGCGCGTACTGAATGTTGCGGGGGTCAACCCCGACGTTCGGTCGTGGTTCAGACAAGCGAATCACAAGTATTTTTGTTATCTATGGTATATATCTGTGGTACCTACCATACTGTAGTACGAAAAGGTTTTTTTAGGGTCAACAGTAATTAACCGCAAGGTAAAAGAAAATAACTTTAAAAACACGTAAGCGACAGCGGCACTGCAAACTTGGGCGGGTCACTAGCGCTGTCGTCAGATTATATGGTCATAGCATCACTAACGCAGCGACAGTGTAGCGTAGCGCTCGAATGACGTTCCATACTTTTCTATAATACATCTTACTCACGACGTTAGTGACACGGTCCCGCAGACGCTATAAAGTCACACACTCAAGAAAGAGTGCGCCTCCAAAATTAAATTATATCAAATAAAATGATTATGTACTTTCAGAGCTTTTTCAATACAAACAATCAAATCTGTCCTCTTAAGGGTTTTAGATAGTATATATTTACGTATCATTATGTTTGTGCAGATTTTTTTTTTTTTTTTTTTGTCTCTTTTGTTACTCTATCTGTCTCCTTTTGTATGGGACATTCAGTAGTATTTTGGTCGGTGCTAGTGCTGGCGTGCTCAGTATGTGACCTGTGTCACATCCTTATTTTTAGACAGTACTTATCTTTACTGTGATTGGATTAAGTCTTGAGGTATTTTGCGCTTCAATCGTCGCGCTTTGTTATGGTTTTCCATTAGCGGCCGAGCCAGGGCATTTGGATGTTGTTCGATGCGTTCTTTATAGGACTTAGTGTGGCGTGCAATTTCCTGCTTCACAGTGGGTATCCGTAGGTCATGGTGTAGTAGTTCGTTGGGTACAAACCAAGGAGCGTTGGTTATCATACGTAGTGATTTATTTTGGAACCTCTGGATGATCTCTATGTTTGAATGTGATGCTGTACCCCATAGCTGAATCCCATACGTCCAGATGGGCTTTAGTATTGCCTTGTACAAGAGTATTTTGTTTTCAAGAGATAGTTGAGACCTTCGACCAATAAGCCAGTAAAGTTTTCTTATTTGGAAGCCAAGTTGCTTCCTCTTAGTGAAAATATGTTTATGCCAGGTAAGTCTTTTGTCCAAATGCAATCCGAGATATCTCACATGATCTGCCTGTGGAATTTCTATATTGTTTAATGTTACTGGAGGGCAAGATCCTCTTCTCAAAGTGAATGTAACGTTGACTGATTTAGTTTCGTTTGCCTTGATCCGCCACTTTTTGAGCCAGTGGGATATGTCGTTTAGTCCTGTTTGGAGCATTTTTGAGGCCATATTTGGGTCACTGTGGACAGCTAGTACAGCCGTATCATCAGCAAAAGTTCCAGTAGTTAGGGTTTCAGACGTTGGCAAATCTGCAGTGAACAATAAGTAAAGTATGGGGCCCAATACGCTGCCCTGTGGAACTCCTGCGTTTATGGGACTTATATCAGACAGTGCTTCTCTATTTTGTACGATGAAGAAGCGCTGCTGTAGAAACGATTTCAGAATTCCGTACAAGTAATCTGGTAGAGCATTTTTTAATTTAAGAAGTAATCCGTCATGCCATACGCGGTCGAACGCCTGGGATATGTCCAAGAATGCACTGGCGCAGTAGGATTTTGCCTCCAGTGATTCCATGATCTTTTTTGATAGTCTGTGCACCTGGTCAATAGTGGCATGCTTACTACGAAACCCAAACTGATGGTCGGGGATTGATCCTTTTTCTTTGAGGATGGGCAGAATTCGTTGAAGCAGTAGAGACTCGTATATTTTGGATGGAATGGGTAACAGGCTTATAGGTCTGTATGATTTTGCCTCGTCGGGTTGTTTGTCCGGTTTCAATATCATCACAATTTGCGCGACCTTCCACTCCAAGGGAAAGAACTGGAGTCTGGTCATAGCGTTGAATAGTGACGTCAGAAAGGTTATTCCAGATTTGGGTAGTTCCTGTAATATACGGTTCGTTATAAGGTCGTATCCTGGTGACTTTTTTGGTTCCGCTTTTTTTATAGTTCTGGCGACCTCTGCTTTTGTAAATGGGATCGGCATTTCTTCCGTATTTTTAGGAGTGTTTCGAAGGTCAGCAATATCTGCTGCTTCCTCTGGGGAGCCCTCGTAGGGATGAGGAGTGAAGACATTTGAGAGGTGTTTTGAGAAGGTTTCGGCTTTCTCCTGGTCCGTCCGTGCCCAAGTGCCGTCAGTTCTTCTTATAGGAGGAGAAACACTGACTGGGCGTTTTAGTTTCCTGGTGGCTTTCCACAGAGAATAGTCCGAGGAAGCAGTAGCATCCAGCCCAGTGAGATAGCTATGGAATCCGTCATTACGATCTTGGTCTAGGATGTGCTTGAGCTGTCTGCTGAGGTGATTGAGGTGTTTTTTCGCAAGAGGGTCTCTGGTTTGTTGCCAATGCTTCCGTATTTTCCTTTTTTGGGTTACTTTATCCAGTATATGTTTTGCTACAAAGTTGTCCATGCTTTTATGTGATAGTGGTGGGGTTGAGGACCAAGCTGCGTCTTGTACATTGCTATTGAAGTATAAGACCGCTTCTGTTATTTCTTCGTTCGATTTTAGACTGACTGGTTGCTGGAACGCCTTATCTGTGAGCTCTCGAAATAATGCCCAGTTAGTTCTTTTGTTGTGCAGTACGCATTTTTTTAAGCGCTCTTGGGCGGTAATGTGTACTTCTACTATGATTGGTGAGTGGTCCGAAGATAGATCCCAGCAGCTCTGGCAGGATATATTATTCGTACCGATTCCTTTGCTAACACAAAAATCGATAACATCCGGAATCTTTTTTTTGTCCGTTGGCCAATAAGTCGGTTGCCCAGTCGATATCACGTTCATATTTCTTGTTTGGATGCATTTTAGAAGTTCTCTCCCCCTGGGTAGGACAAGTCTGGAACCCCAAAACGTATGTTTGGCATTGTAGTCGCCTCCTGCAATAAATCTGCCTCCAAGGGATTGAAAATATTCATTGAACTCCGTTTCTTTGATAGTAAACCTCGGTGGACAATAGAGGGCCGATATTGTTATGTCACCAGTCCAGTCGCTCAGTACGATATTTGTTGCTTGGATGTAGTTCTTACAGTAATCTTGCAGTACATGGTGCTTGATATTTGACCTGATGAGAATAGCCGATCCTCCATGTGCTTTGTTGTCTGGGTGGTTAGTGTGGTACATAATATATCCTGGTATCTTAAAGAAGCTTTTGGTTGTGAAATGGGTTTCAGAGATAAGCAATACGTCTATATGGTGGATTTTGAGAAATATTTTTAACTCTTCCGAGTGTTTGGACAAGCCATTAGCATTCCATACAGCCAATTTTAGTGCTGTGAATGTGATGACATTTTTGATATTAGATCGGTTAGCGTTTGGGTCATAATTAACATTTGGTTCATCAGGGCGACAAGTGTTTCTCTAATGGCTCTTAGCTCGTTGTCAGTTTTTTGTTTTACGTCTTCATCGTTGATTGTTCGCTTACTAGGTTGTTCGGGGAGTCCTGAGGTGGCTGAGGCATACGTTTTTCCGTTATTTATTGTTTTATTTGCTGGTTCCTGGCCATCTTTCGTGTATTCAAATTTCCTTCCACGTTTGGTGATTGGTGGCGGATATCGGACTTTCAGCAGTTCTTTGTAGACTGTGCATCCTTTGTAGTTAGCTGGGTGGTTACCGTCACAGAGGATACATTTGACCTGGTTGGATCTTTCTTTCCGTTGGCAAGCTGAAGTGTGGTGGGGTCCTGCACATTTGACGCATCTGGGCTTTCTATTGCAGAACTTTTGTGTGTGGTTGTAATCTTGGCAATTAGTGCACTGTGGGATTACTCGAATTGGCCTGGGTGCTTCAAACGCTATGCGGCAGTGTAGTAGAGATTTTACGCTATATATGTCTTTATTGTTTTCCCGAGGTTCTAACTCAATGCTCCACATTGGTAACGCCTGTTTTGTCCTTGTGTTTTGGATGTTCCAGATATTTGTAACTTTATGGTCAAGCTCCTCAATTGCTATTTTTATTTCCTCTTTATTGGTTGATGGGTGTAGGTTTTTTAGTACCACTCTAAAGCTGCGGTCTTGTTTTGGCTGGTAGCTGAAGAATTCTGTGTCTTTGACCTTCAGTTCTTTGTAAATAGAGGAATATGAATCGGGTGATTTCGACTGTATTTTAACTCTGTCGCCTCGTAGTATCTTAATTTCATACTCCCCCTTGGCTACTTCTCCTAGTAATTTTTGTAGGGGTTGTATATTTTTGACTCCATCGATAAACAGTGGAGGGGGTCTTATTATTTTCGGTGCTTGTGTTTCAGGCTTATCTGTTCGCTCTACATCGTCAAGCTCTGTAAAGCGGTTGGATGTTGCCACTGGTGGTGGTGCTGCAAGCCAGTAATTCAATTTTGTTTGTTTTTGATTTTGACTGCGCCTTGTCGCGTCGGGGCTGGATCTTTGTCTTTTGCCATAGTGTACTTCTGAGAACTGCTCTTCTTCGGGTTCTCTGCCCGTTATGTCCGCTATCTCCATGTTTATTTTGTCTTGGTTAGTTAATCCGCTAAAGGAACCTGATCTTGGCCGATTTGTAAACATTCCTTTGTGTAAGATTTGTTGTGTCAAAGTTTTTGGGTTGTTCTTATTTATTTTTGTTATATTTTCAGGAGAGGGTTGTGGGAACCCTGGTTGTGGTTGGGTGTGGGAGGGAAGGTTTGTGCAGATGAAAGCATTATATAAATGTAAATTAAAACATTTTGCAGCGGCGGACGACGCACGAGCGTGCGCGTAGTAGTATTTGGCGGCGACGCGGCTACTGCGCAGGCGCTGCGTGCGCACGCCGAGTTGGCCGCGCGCCGCCCGCACGACGCGCCCCAAATACGCTTCTACATCGTGCCCTATGGTACACTACTCATACTATTACTACTACTACTTACATAATTATAAGAGCCCAGTGGCGAGACCCATAAACGTCTTTTTCAGAGGGAATCGGGTTCAAACCTTTTTTTTTCGGATGGAAAATCATCAAATGACCGTCTTCCGCTGTGGGTGAAGCGGAAGGGTGTGTCTGACTTTTACTAACTAAAAACCATCCATGTTCCCTCTTGAGCCTGTAAAATCAAGGCCGCGGTAACCCTTTCGAACAGTCCCGCAACCTTTCGAACAGTCCCGCAACATCGGGTTCCAACCCTGGTAGCAAACCTACGACTTTTCGAAATTATGTAAGTAATTGTCGCTTGCTCCGTGTCTCGGAAAGCACATTAAGACGTTGGTCCCGGTTTTCAAGAACATCTCTGGCAGTCGTTGTTAGGAAGTCAATACCTTTTAACATTCTGACAGCTGGTTTAACCATAGAATGAGGTTTCCTTTGGGTTGTGGATTTTGTTCTATGTAATAACTGAAGCTCGGCCAAATATGGTTTAACCAGTGAGCAGATCCTGGGCCCTAAGCGTCAGTCTAATGCAACCGGGATAATGCTTGGATATTATGTTATTAGTTCTATAGGCAGGTCAAAAGTGCCCTAAACCGACGGGCGTGTATGAGGAGGTTAATGAGTGTGAATGAAGCTAAAAGTGTGTGCCAAGATCGTAGCAAGTGGAAGGATGTGATCTCTGCCTACCCCTACGGGAAAGAAGCGTGACATTATGTATGTATGTACTATATACCTATGTTTTTAAATGAATGAATAAATTTTAATCATTTATAAGTTTCGCAAGTATCTGGGGCGACGAGTTATGCATTATTTCCTTGATCTCTCCGTCGTTACCAACAACAACTGTTACCGACTGGCAACAAATAATTTATTTCTGTTACAACAACCCCAAAGTACGCACGTTTGTAATGTCTCAAGTACAGCTAGTCGTTAACGTATTTATATCATTAGTAGTAAAAGCTTCAACTTAAGTATCTTATCTAATGTGTTAACAATAAAAAAGTTATTCAGTACAAAAATTTAAGAAACAATGAACAATCATCAACAAGTATCTCCCCAAATCGTACTGGTTCCGACTGGAGTAGTCTGACCCGGATCCCTCTCACATTGGTTCGTAAGAGAAGGCTCGTTCTCAGTAGTGAGACGTTCATGGGCTGACATGATGAAATAACTAAAAATAATGTTCATTGGCTTCATTTAAGCATCTAAACGAAATAGTATGGTGTGGTATCTCAGGTCCGAACGCGTTGTCCCGTTACCTGAGCGCTACGGACAGTACATACGCGGCACTGTTCGGAGGAGAGTCGTGGGCGGCGCTGTGCGAGCGAGCCAACGACGCCGGCGCAGACATCGCGGAAATGACCTCGAGAATCGCCAGGTAACAACCGCGGCGGATAGGTTTCTTTTAGGGCCTGTTACGCAATGTCCAAATGAGTTCCTATTAGCGATTACTTGACAGATAGTCCATACAAAACTGTCACTCTAATTGTCCAATATCTCTTACTCAGATATTGTAAAACAGGCTCTTAGGTATTCATAAATTACGTCACACGAATTTCGAGATCTTTTGACCCCCCCTCCGTCCTTGTCACAGATGGTAACACTTGTGAGACTACCTCCTCCTAAGTGTGATGTCACATTTTTTGCAATTTTACAGTAAGAAAAAAATACATTAAAACAGCAGTTACAATTGTAACTAATTAGATTTTGAAATGTGACGCCACGAAATTTAGGATTCATGTCACACTTCGTCAAGCCCCTCCCACCCCCTTAACGAGTGACGTAATTTATGGATAGCCCCTTAATGTGACTCGCTTTAATGACCTCATCTTGCTTGAGTCGAAAAATGACAAGTTGAACAATAGGGGTTGGGGTTCGCGCGCATGCGTTGTCACTTACTTGTGCCTACGATTGTACCTGCACAGACAACCGGCATTTTTGTTTAACTTACGTGCGAACCCAGTGGCGGAACTATACGGATCTATCTTTACTAATGTCCGCCTTCGGCTTCACCTGCAGAATCTACAGTTAACCGCGGTCTACTATATATTTCTAACGTATCTCCAGAAACCTATTCTTAACGCAAAATATAAAGATCTTTTTAACATAGCTATTTACTTCATTTATCTTAATGACATCCTTAATTTATGTTTAGGTATCTGAATAGCATCGGCCCTGTAAACAACATCCCGATCGGCGAGGCGATGATCGCCTACAGAGAGAAGTCTGGAGACGAGGACGCCAGTCAGACCTTTATCCCTTTTGTAGCGGTCAGTATTGTTTATGTATGCTATAATGTACTATGTATCTTTATTCAGTACATTTCAATGTCGATTATATAAGTCGCAGCTTAAATTTGGTCATAGAAATGGCATAACACGTGTCTTATTAACTTGAAATTTGTCATGGCATACGACTACCGCATATTATAGTAATAACTGGGACCAACGGACTCTGCTTCACAGTGTATATTACTCGCTAACACCGAATCCGCTATACGTTTAAAAGACCAGCACGCTCACAGTCGGCGGTGGGCACTACGTTTGGCAAGGACGATGCCTAAATATTTTACCTTATAACAGGTGCCACGGGCGAGTCTGCGGCACATTTTGACCCTAAAGGGTCAATAGGATCTATTGCGCATTCCCTTGCCGTTGACTCTCATGTTTCCAAATTAATGTTGCAGTCATATCTTATGAACGGTAATAATTCAGGAGGTGCGTGTGGGTTGCAACGAAAGCGGCGTGTCGTCCCTGGAGCTGGAGGAGGGCGGCTCCCCCCCCGCGCGGCCGTCGCCCCCCGCCACCCCCGCGCCGCCCGCCGCGCCCGATGCGCAGATGCTGCTGGCGGCGCGCGCGGAGCCGCTAGAACTGCAGCTCGACTACTGGCTGGTCAGTGGCCTATATGTATAAACAAACTCGTTTTCACAGACGTGCGCACTGAATCACAAATCGAGTTCTGCCGCCTACGCAAAAAGACAGATCGCGGCAGTGCTTCATTCTTCAAAACTGGTGTAAATTTTAGTTTATATGTGTAAATTTAATTGATTTTTAGACATAATCGGCTACATACACATACATTGCTGTAAATTCTGATTTTACGCGCTGATTGACTAATAGACCTTATGGAACTGCCAAGACTTTGTCAATAGTAGATAACAGGTTTTGAGTGAGAGGTTTCGCCTCCGCTATTTTCGTCCAAGCGGCTTCCCTTCATGAATACGCGGCATTATCACATTCCTTCGAGAAGTTCCACATAATAATTTATGACTCAGTTCGCGCTTAAGTATTATGTTAAACACTCGGTGCCCGTAACACTAGCAGAATCGTAAGCGTTGTTGTGGGCCTACAAAAACGCTAACGTTTTTGTTTCAAACTTACAGGCTTATTGAGGAACTGTTGTAACTACTCATCCCCGTTTTGTAACCAAATTTTACGATGTTTTTATCGCCAAAATAAAATGTATATTACAATACAATAAAAATTCCATTTCAAATTCCAAATTAGACATCCTACCTACCTAACCCCAAGTTTTTTGCAAACTTAAATAAAATATCATATTCTTGAACACTGAAGGCGCCGGCGCGGGCAGAGGGCGCAGAAGGAAAGGTGTCAGTGAAGGCGGCGTTTCGCGCGCTTCTAGTGGCGCGGCATCACGCGCATCTCGCCATCTCATACCTCACCAAAGAGAAGAAGCAGAAAAGTTTGTACCTTCTATATTTATTAGCATTGCCTAACCCTTTTCTTTTTGTTTTACGTCGGTAACAAAATGCATTTATGCACTGCCTTCCGGCCAAAGGGGGGCCGAAAGGGGGTTTGGGACTCACCACCGGCAGACGCGACTGCATAATACCCACTAAAAATCTTCCGACGAGGCCCGCCGATTGTTGAAAAAGACGCGGGGGCCAGTACCTTTTTTTTTTTTGATTTACGTCGGTAACAAAATGCATTTACGCACTGTCTTCCGGCCAAAAGGGGGAGACCGGGAGGGGGGTGTGGGGCTCACTGCGGCAGACGCGACCGCCGCAGTCCTACCCACTAAAAATCTTCCGACGACGCCCACCGCTGTTGAAGGGGCGGGGGGCCAGCACCAGGGGATTTGTAGTTTCTGGCACCCCGCCCGCGGCCAACGTCCTCCAGAACAAAACCGGGACGACCTCCTCAGAGGATGCAGTGGACGCGTCCTTCCTACCTTCTTATGCGACCATAGCGTGTGTGGCCGACTTCCCAGAGGGTCCATAGTTAGACAGCAGAGGCTCCCTGCCCCCTGCTAAGAACCTCCTGGCGCTGCTTGAAGGGCCCTCCTAGCCCGCCAGTCTCAGTTTCCCCCCCGGTAGTCAGTACTAAGGGCACCCAGAGTCACCAACCTCTGGGTGTTACCTTTTCCCACCACCATGCCAAGCTGGAGACCAGTCCGGGGGGGGGCATACCCTAACCCTAGCTAAGTAAAACTTCGATATCCACATTATTCAGACCAGCTAGTCTCATAGATCTGCGTTACACACTCCATACCCTACCCGAAATCTCTGGGCAAGCCACTTTTGTCTTTACTATACGGATTGGGACTTATTTAAGATTACTATTTGAAATAATCACCACTATACATATATATTTCTAACCCAATTAGGAGCAAATGCTTTAAAGAAGACAGTAAATACCGCTTACCAACTAGTAGACTCTATAAAAAATGCTAACGAATCAAACGAAATTTTCGTTTACAGTAATCCGGCTTGGTAAGAAGAAAGAGAAGTCGGGTGAAGCAGAGATTGGCCGCGCGCAAACGGTAGATGGGGTTGCAAGGCTCATTTGTTCCTCAAAAGGCTCGCACAATGCGCCACTTAAAGGTACCCGTAGTTTGTATGTATACTTATAATGTATACCAACCTTTAAACATTGATTCTTATCAATTCAATTTATCTGCAGTATACATCGACGGCACGGAATGGAACGGCGTAAAGTTTTTCCAGCTGTCAACGCAATGGCAAACGCACGTGAAAACATTCCCCGTAGCGACGTGCGGCGCGCCTCTCGCCCCTCCCGAGACCTAGACCGCCCCGCCGCCATCTTGGTATGCCTTTGCTACAAGCGTTTGACAGGTCGCGACGGCCATTTTGCTTCCCGCCGACATTTGGCTGCACTCGGTGACAAGTCTTAGCGACAACCGCAGAAAAAATGCCAATACAAAGAAATCGGCGACTTTGTGTAATTATTCATCAGTGATCGGAGTAAGTAGTCGTAAATCAATATGTCTTATTATGTGACATGCCTAATTTACAATTATATTGTAACAATTAATTTAAACATTATTAAACCTTTAGTACTAACAGTAGATACTCTACAGCATAAGTTCGTATTATTTATCTAGTCCCAATAATAATAAATGAATTAAATTTTAAATGATATTCTCACACTGAACTTATTTTCTCTTTATATTGGACAATAGAATTGATTGTGATTTGTAGCACATAGTAATAAGTAATGAAATACTATTCATTCCATTTCTTTACTCTACTCGCATTATGTTCGACAATTATTATTGTTTAAATTAAGTCTGCGATAAATTATGAATAAATAAGGAAAAAGAGAAGAAGTATGTAGTTTTCTTGAGAAATATTTTAGGGAATGATAAATATTGAGGCATATCAAAATTGCAAATCATAGTAAGAACTACTACACTTAGCCGATCACTGGAAACCAGTTATTTATTACGCTATCGAGCTGCCATGATTTTTTTAGCCGTAGTCATTATTAGCTTTTGTTATGTATTTTAAATAGTTGCTAAGAAAATCTGATATTGCGTAGACAATAGTGAATTTTCAAGGTACATAATCAAAGCTCAATAATCACATTAACTGTTTATCATAGTCATTTATAATAGTTAGTGGCGTATTTATATGATATTGTAGTTATCCATGTACTCAACATTTATATCGAAAATAATGGTTCGTGACATTTCCAATATGTGTGTAAGTTAGTTTTTATGTACTGGTGTAGTGAAAACCGAATTTTTGAAAGTATTTCGTCGGCACATATCAGTGGCTCGAGCTGGGTGTTGAGTGCGGTTTTTTTAATCTGTGATTCGTGAATGCAGTTTGTTTTTGTTTATATTAATTATTTAGGACAAAGTATTGTCGCAGTCATGTTTTGTATTTTTTATAAACGCAGCTTAAATGGATAATATTAGCGTCGTTTTATTTTATGTTATGTATTAGGTGTTACACTAGAATTATTAAATTAAAAATAATACATTACAATTCTATAGTGTAATGAAATATATCCAACTTATATCTTCCCGAAGACTTTATAAACATTTATTGCATAATAGTCATAATTTGTTAAAAATTTGTTTAATGATTTTATAGTCCTGTGAGTATATAGATATCCTATTATACACAGCTACAGTATCAGTGATTGATATTAGCTCGCTCTTAAAATTAATTGGTAAATTATTCCGAGCTAGTAGGTATTTTGTTTGTACCCGTTTGTGCTTGTCAAGCGGTTGTTTGTATATCTTGGATAATTCCATTTTCTCGTATTAAATATCTTGTTGTTTCGATCGTAACATTTTGATGTCAATTGTATACTTATCTTACTTAATGGTGTATCTATATTTAATTTTATGTTTTGTACTTTTCTTCCTTGGATACCTGTTCTTAAAGTAATTAATTGGTCAAAGTCAATAATTTTATAATATTTAACTGCATATACTACAATGACTAAATGTTATTGCTAGATTGAAAAGATTAAAAAAATATACATACATTCTGTTTAAATGTGAGTATTAAATTCTGCAGCTTATAAAAAGAACCTTCAAGTAATTAGTTGTAATAATGTAAGTGCTATATAATGTACCTCTAGGCCAGGGCTTCAAATCTTCAATATATCATAGACAAAAATAAGATTCCCCGCAATAAGAGGCTATAATAATACAATAATAAATTATCCAGTGTTCTAAATTACGAAAGGTCGTAAGACCAATTTTGGCTACGTTACATTTTGGCATTAGAAGCTATAATAATATACCTACTATTGTCGTTTTACTGAAAAAGTTTGTAATAATCCAATGGAGGAATAAAAGTCTTAAGAAACAGCAAATGAGGTTGTTTACTTTGATGACAAGATTTTCACACTTCTCCACTTTTCTCTGTAGAATATTATAGGGGTAGAAATAATGCAATGGAATTATAATACATGTTGATTCTATGTTTATCAGATTGTTTAATGAGAGTGCCGTTAAATTGACCTTGTACCCCGTGAAAATGTTGGCGCCCTACCAACAGTGAATGGGAAATATGTCTGGTTGCCAGGTGGCCGATCTAAACTCAATGTGAACATTTAAAATAGTGCATAGCCCAAATTCCAATATTGGTCATAAGATACACTGAGTTAATTCCCATAAAATCCATAGTAACCTATACATAGACCTATAGCTGAACAACATTATTTTTACGTGCAATAGGATATGTCAATGTAAACTGTTATGTGAATGAGTATTTCTATATTCCAAAATTTACATGTAAACTTTAGAGCTTTGAGTGTTTTGCGATGGTGTAATTATTCAGATACAGATCAACTTTAAATAGTTAGTGTATAATTCAAATATTCAGTTATCTGCAATTTTTTTAAAGTTTTTTAAAAGTCCACATTGTCTCTATGTAAACATCAGTCAGATCTCTCTTTCGAGTCACCCCACATTTTTGAAGTTTAGAAAAACATTATTTTTTCTTGAATTAAAGAACAGAGAATATATTTTCCGCTCCCTATTGAGTAGGGTATATAAGCTCCCTTAACATACGTCTGACCTTTAAAATGTTTGTTTTAAGGAAGTAACTTGTTATTTTCCAAATCAAAAATATTATACTCTGGCCTTCTAAACAATGTTTAAAAAACCTAAAACTAATACAGTTTAAAAATATTTTAACTTGCTTAAAAGTCCCAGAAAAAATTTATACAGCAATAGCCACAGAATAACAGGACCATTTCGTAAGACCGTCGCATGTTCACAACACTGTTAGATTCCATACTGATTTTTAAGTGTATTTTAAGCTTTGCTTTATAATCATAAGTTTTATATTATAAATCAAAAAGAATTCAGTACTCCGTTTTGACATCGCGAAACTTCAGGTAGATTGTTATTATCTGAGAAATAAATTTAAGTGATGTCTTGAGGAAGGCAACATGTTAAGCCGTTTATGTATGCAGAATTTTCCTCTTCAAACTTGTTCAATGGATTAGTTAAGAATAATATATCTCTATTTAACTCATATTATCTAATAAAAAACAATCTTTACTATAGATTTCTTCTTATATAATCCAAACCATACATAAAATAAGATACTTATTATTACTTCTATCTATCTATATGTTTATTAACTTAACTGTCCTATAAGGAACGAAAAAATGTAAAACTGAAAAAAAACTAAGTATCAATTTCGTTTATGCAATATTATGATGAATTGTAATTTTAAAAATATGTTTCCCATAGAAAGTTAACAGTGAGATATTATACCTATAAATAGGTAACTTTCAAAAATAACTATTTATGCTATTTGTCATTTTAAAAAAAAAAATATGAAGCAACTTGTATGAATTTAAGTTACTTAAGAATTTTATTCTATATTTACATATTACAATATAAAACATAATAAATATTTCATTTTATTTTATCTTTTTTATTACGAATTATAGTTTATATTATAGTTATATAAAACATTTGATGTTGTTTCTCTTTTTTCTTTTCTTTTAGTTTGATATAAGTAATTCTAAAATACTTATCATTAATTATATAGAAAATAAAACTTGAGTCACTATTATCAAATGTTGTTTTTAATATTATAGTATGATCTCAAAAGCTGCTGTCTCGTCAATTCTATTTTGTATTTTGATTATTATCAGTTATCATTAAAATGTAATAAATTGGTGTTAACAATGGATACTTTCATGTTCAACCATCACAACTATTTTGTTAAAAATTAAAAAACAAATGACTGTATTTTATTGTATAAAAGATTTCTTATTTAGTTAATCAAATTAGTACAAAAGGATTAAATAAAATCAGATGTAATCTCAAGAGCTTACTGTATAAGGCACAACTGTCTTTCTATAAAATAGTAGTGCAATAGATATTATAAAAATATCTGTCGAACACTTTCAACTTAAATGAACCAAGGAAGTGAGTTCTTGAGTTACTTTATTTCAGTATATTTTTCAGTGAAATGATGAGATTTAATTATTTTATGCTGATTTGCAAGTAATGATTTGTATTTATTGTACAAATAAAGTTTTGCAAAAATTTCAATCTTTTATTAATTTCATGTACTAAAAATATACAATAATTGTATTATTTATACTTAAACAATAATAGATAACACATAACAATACTTGTAAAAATCTAAATTCTTAATATGTAATGTGTAAATAATATTAATATTTGTATCTATAAACCCTCAAATAGCAAGAACTGACCTCGGAGGCCATTTTTGCCTCCAATACCCTCTTCAGGCAAAACATATGTTAAACCATCAACTCCTCTTTTAGGAGAGAACTCCCATAAATTTTTGTTACTCTTGCTTAGTTCTTTCAGGCTCCAAGCTACTAAATACCTGGACTTTCCATGTCTGCTCAGAACATAAACATTGGTATTGTGAGAATCTTGGTCCTCAGTATCTTTGATGACTATGACTCCACAGATGAGGGCCCAGTGAGCTGTGTGTCCATTTCTCAGACATGGCGAGTGGTTACAATCTGCATCATATCTGTGTATGAGTTAGGTATAAAATAAAGGTATGATTATAATGAACACTAATTCAAAGCACACATTAAATGCATGTAGTCTAAATGCACATTGACTAACTATTCTATGTGATCTTACTAATAAAATGGGAATAAAAGCAGATGAGTTGTTGTTACATGCATCATTCATATCTTCTGACCGAGGGCCTGTTTCACAATGCCTGGCTATGAGATACTCAGCAGTGAAAATTTTGGATTTGTATGGACCATCTGTTGAGTAAATACTACTGGGAACTTACTTGAACTGTGTTACTTTATGTAAAACTGGCCCCAGTGTGTCAAATGGAGAGAATGGTATACAAAATATTAGTAAGTTTCGAAAACTAAGAAATTTAATATGCGGTAAAACTAGTATTTTACCTAACTAACTTAACTACTGGGATTTAAACACTTGAACATAGGAAATGGCTTTGAATTATACCTATGTCAAAGTTGTGTTTCTGAGTAAATAAATGCATAACTTCATTAAATTTATAATGTTTTAAGTACCTTATATTAATGGAATATTGTAAAGGATACGGCACAAGCAACATAGCACCATCTAATAATTTATCTATTATCTCATCACTGAATAGTCCTCCAGTTTTAACAACAGTTTTAGCATTATTTAAATTCATTGAGTTTATTACTTTTTGAGCTAGCCGGCTCATTTGCTTACAGCTGAACATCTCTCCATTATTACTATAGCCTTCTTGTTTAGCTATGTCCAATATTTCTGCAGCACTAACATTCCCTTTTAACAGCATTGAAAGAGCAGCCATTCCACATGTAGGACCAACTTGTTGAATAGATTCTATATGATTGTACTTAAATCGAAATGGTGGTTCCTTCAGACACAAATTATATTTTATACAAACTTCCCAAAGTTGGCGATATTCAGATGCCCAGACACATACATCTGAACAATAAGTAATTGCGTTTTGGGTATCAGGCGCAGGTGGTCTGATAATAGTCGACTGGTCCAGAATAACAGGCATTGGCGGTGGAGGAGGAGGCAGGGGTGCAGCAGGTATCGTACACATATTTGGAAAGTGAACGAGGAAACACAACACTTACTAAAATAATTGTATAAAAAAAATTATGGCCTAGCTTTTCATTATAGCAAAAAACTTTAAAAAACATCAGAAATGAAAATATACAAAATTACATCTATAAAAATAAGTCATTGAAATTTAATAATTGAGTCACAAAAGCAGGGGCAGGTCGAATATAACCACCCCTTCAATGTCTTCAATGTCGGTACAAAAACTTTGATACTATGATGAAATAAGCCAACTTATTAAAGATGGTCATCGACCAATACTATTTTCTCCTAGGGACATACTTCTTAATTTAGTTTTTTTTAACTACAATTAGTTTACTTACTTGCGCGTACAGATGTCACTATGTGGTCATAATACTTCTAAAATTAATGAACACAAAGTTTATCTATAACACAACTGAAACAGTGACCTTCTAATTTAGTCATGTTATATGCCAAGCAAATTGGCTGCATAAGGAATTTTCTTCCATTTAGTAGAATTATAAGAAAGTAAATAACTAATTTGTCAATAGATTTTTATCCCAAAATTATTTTATGTTTAATTTTTAGTTTTTTTTTTTTTTGTTTTCAATACTTTTGTCTTTTAGTTTTGATGATTTTGTACGATATAATATAAAATACGCTTTTTTAATTTTATAGTGGAAATAAATGGTAGGAAACTTTCTATGACTATGAAACACTGTGAAAAAGTTACAGTGTCATGGCCGCCTGCCTTCTATTTACATTTTGCTTTTACGTTTTTAGTATTTGTTTTTATTTGTGCCTCTTCATAAATCCGTTCTTTCGGACTATCAGCAAGATTTAGTTGCTTTTTGTGAAGTTTGATTTGGGATGGACTGAATGAAATGTACCTATGTGTTTATATTCTATGTATGGAGCATAAATTTCAATATTTTTTCTTTGATGAACTTTGATGATGACAAGAGCGTGATGCATTTTATAATTGTGTCATTCGTGATTAGTGTAATGTTGCGTAAATGTAATAAATGGTAAATAAAGAAAATAAATTTTATTTAATGAAAGACTTGACAGTGTTGTTATTATTTTTAACAAAACCCGTTTCTGCTTCCTAAGACCGTCTTAATTAGGCAGATACTGTTTAAAACAAATGCTGCATTTTTACAAGAGATGCAGTGTTTGTTTTAATCAGTATCTGTCTCTATAAGTTTGAGAAGGCATTGAAGCCAATTTGAATTTCCCGCTTTTTTCTAAAGTAGTTCCTACTTATGCGTAGAGATGGCGTTGTTTACCTATGGTAGTACTAAAAAATCATAAAGATATACCTCTATTTCCTATATATACAAATTACTCTATGCACCCCACCCACCACTTCAATGACCATTTTGACCTACGTTACGTGTGACTTTTTTTTTCTTTTAAATAATGGATTGGTTTTGTACGTTTAGCACATTTAGCCAGTGTCGAGTAAAAGATATATATATATTATTAAATTCATTATAAGTGAGAATGAGTGGTAATGAAGATGATAAATGAGATAAACTCCCCTAAACCCCTTAAGTAAAGATGTAGGACTATACTGAAATCTTACATGGGACTTCTTGAGAGAACTTGAAATGTGATGTTGCACTGTTTTGTTTGATTTACCAATAGTCATGAACAAACACTTAACGGTTAATAATACACCCTTATTGCACATTTATTTCGAAGTATCACAAGTTTTCGAAAATTAAACAAAACTGTAAACATGACGCTTCATTTTACCGCCAAGAAGTCAAGCCTATATTGTTAAGTCATGGATTTAGTATTGTGCCAAGTCAGACACATTAAAGTTCGCCCTGTACTATGACAATTCGAGTAATTTACATGTACACCTTATAAGTACTAATAATACCTAATAGCTAAGAAATATAGCTGCTAATGTCTCTTCGAAAAGAGACCCGTTTTATGATTTGAAAGCCGAGTTAAAGTAATAAGTTTATGGTGCTATAGTGGCTATCACTTACTTCCAGAGACATTCCATCAAATTAACAACACATAACAATAACAGACAGTATTTAAGGATAAACCACACTTTTTTTTTAAATAAACAAATTACACAAATTCTACTCTAGATTTATAAACACTTTGACAATGAAAGCAATAAAGCATTTATTATTTGTATGTATTGTAAAATGCAAGGCATTTGAAAGCGCGATAGCACTTGCTGGCTCTATATTCATTTCCGAAAAATCAAGCGCAAAACAGCGCTATGATTTATATTTTGTTACAAACGGACAAGCCGCTTTAAAGCGGTCGTTTAATGCGCTGTCGCGCTTTGAGTGACTATGCAATTGCCACTATGGTCCGAACTATCTCGCTTATCCTTACATTAAACTATTAAACTATATATCGTTTTTTCATTTTGTCTCGGACAGTGTACTAATAGTCCGACTGTCCGGTTAAGAGCTCGCGTCGCGTAACGTTTCTTTTCGTATAGTGCAAAGTACCTTCACCTGTAATTAGCACTTAGTTTAAACGTATATTTGTACGCGTTCTACACTACGCACAACAGACGATAATCTTTAAAAAAAAGTGGGCTTGGGCATTCACACAGCTTCACTCTTCGTTCGCTGATGAATATTCAATTCTACTTATTCGCAATAAGAAATATAATCTGTGTTCTGTGATTCGTTCGTTCGTCATTACTAGTTTGCAGACGACCAACCCAAATGAATGAATTTGAAACATATGGTTGGGGTGTGTTGATTGACTGAGTACATTCATTAAGTACCGTTGTTTAAGTTTTTTGCTAGCGAGAGGTATAGTGTTAAAAGTAAAAGTGATTGCTGCGTCTGGAAGAGATTGTTGTGCAACCGGTTACAAGAACTCATCATGTCAGAGTCGCCCAAAAACCACTTGTTCATCGATGGCGGGCAAGTCAAACAAGACGATCATGTCGCCACATATAAGGCCATACCCGAGTCTGAAACAGGTATTTGTATTGTGTTATTTTATGGCTTTCAGGTACACATGGAATGCTAGGAGTTCATAATTTTGTAGTATTCGATCTCTGCTGCTCGAGCTCAATATTAGCTTTCACTTAAAAGGTTTTGATTGACCTCGCCGTAATTAACATAATTTGAATATATAACATTCAATTTAATAACCTTTAATTTCTTATCTTTTTTCACGTCACGTCATTTGTCAAAAGCGATGATGACATGCTATAAAATTACGTAGGCTAATACTTGAATGTTATGCAGTCCACTTTTAGCACAATGTTATTTGGTGGTGTAATAAAGCGCTTTATGCTCTAGCTCAGCGCCATTTTGTCGACTGCTAGATTGTTGAATGTGATGCAAGATTATGCCTAAAAAATAATGTTTATTGGTTGACTTCGGGTAAAAGAACTGAAATCAGGTATTAAAGAAGATAAAATATGAGTGGTAAGTTTGTTTTTTTTTGCAATAACATTTGTCTAACTTTTAAATTATTAAATAAATGAATTATAAATTCATGTTTTGTGTAAATAATCATCATTAGGTTTGTTTTTATTAATGTGTTTCAGCTCCAGAAATTGAGTTTACCAGTATTGATACTGATAGTGATTATATTCAATTAAATCAATCAGAACCTGTGGATGGAGATGCACAGGATGATGAAGATCGCTGGGAAGATAAAAGTATTAATCAACTACTTAACTTGTACTTCCAAAACATTGAAAGATTAAGAAACCCTAAAATTAAGAAAAAGCATGTCTGGATTGATATAGCTAATGCGATGGGTAGGGCACCAGAGAGTTGTGATAAAAAATTCAGAAATCTTAAATTAACATACATAAGATTATTGAGAACTAAAAAAAATAAAACAAATATAAAGTGGCCATATTTTGAGATTTTTGAAGAAATTTTCAGTATAAACGGAGAGTATCAACCAGAAATACAACAAAAGTTACAAGAATGTGAAACCGAAAGTGTAGCCAAAGTGTTGTTGTCTATGAACACTTCATCTAGAGATAAGGATAGTATTGACAATGGTGAAACATCTGCATCACAAAATGATGAAACAAAGAAAAAAAATAACAAGAAAAGGTATAATGAATTCAAAAAAATATCTATGGAAATGAAAGACAGGCAAAGAGTTGTGGAAGAGAAATTAGACAGACTTATAAGAATAGTTGAAGAATCTAATAACATTCAAAGAGAGAGGAATACTTTGTTTGAACAATTCCTAGAAAAACTAAATAGATCCCAGTAAGATATTGTTATTTCTAATTATGGTTTTGAAATATAAATTACATTATATGACTGCTAAAAATTAATTTTATTATATCCCTCTTGTCATGGTAGACATCCAATTTCTCATCAGAAAATCGTCATCCATAACAAATTTGCAATAAACTTCAGTAAACACAATATGATTTTTTCTAAATTTCAATTAAATTAAATCATTTTAGTTGTAAAACTTTTCTGTCATAACATAATTGGATTTTCTAGTTTTGCATTGAGACAAAAATTCTTTTTAAAAATGTGTACCCTTAAATATTTTAACTCTTAACAGACTTCTTGTAAGGCTTTCAACATTTATATTAAAGGGGTTTATTTATTTTGTCTATATTGATTCAGTACATAATAATTTTTACTATCTGGAAGTAGGAAGACTAAATTGAAAACCCTATTCTTTACCACTTCAATACATTTATTATTTGAGTTTATTAAGTTTGCTGTTATAAAACTGTAATAAGGAAATTGGAAAACATTAAATAAATATGAAAATACTCAATGTTATTTATAATTTTTCTAATTTATCCTTCTGTTTAATATGTATATCTGTTCATATCTAAATATAACGAAGTATTATTATTGCACGAATAATTAAACAAAACTCTTTCATAAGTGTTTATTAAAAAAATTCATGTATCTTTATTTAATATCCAACAGAGTGTTATAGATTTTAAAATGCTTTAGGATTGCTTTCTCAAAATTTCATTTATTTAATACTACTATTTCCAATTGTCTATTGTATAGTCTCGTTTATTGATTTATGGCGACTGACGACTCAATCACACCTGCTTAAGAAAAAACTATATGGACAAAGAATTTAGGTGTTCAACAAAAGTTACTTACATCATAGTCATAATACAAGACAAACATAAATCAGCTATTAATTAAAACAAAGTAATGAAATTTTCTAAAACATAAACTATGAGTAATTATTATTTATACATTATGCAGCATTGTCACAATTTTACATATATGAACTACACAAGACAACAGCTGACAATAATAAGAGGGGATCGCATTTCAAAGTATTTATAAATAATCTTATTTATATGTAAATAATGTAACCAATGTGTTCCTCCAATCATGACATATGCTTGCACAGAGTCCTGCAATGGGTACCCTGAACAGGAAGGCGGAACATGGGCAGACCACTGCAGGGCAGACCTTGAACAGAAACGCTGCCTCAAGATCTTTGTGGGTTCTTTGTGGGTTGGGTGGGCATATGTTCAGCAGTGGACGCAGCTTATGTAGTAGATACCTTTGCAGATTGCTAAAGTGATTGTTTCCGACCACATATAAGTATAGTGCTTTGCGAAGTTATTCGCAAAATTAGGCAAAAAAGAAGGTAAAACCAAAAGGCTTTATTTAGAATTCTTGGGATCACTTTTAGGCACTTCGTTTCTGGTAGCTTAGGTAACTTTATAACAGGCTAAATATATTTCGGTTATAAAGTTACCTTTAAATCACTCTGATTGGCATACAAAACGAAGAAGCATATACCCCTGCAGTGTAACGGGAATTCACAATTTATTACAACGCATGGCTTGAAAATTAATCTTGATTGCTGAGTATTTCTCATAACAATAAAACCATGTGCACATTTGCGCCGTCCACCTTAATATCTTTGGTAAGGTCCGAAACCTTTTTTTAATGCAGAATCACGTTTCGTTTATCTCTGTTGTCTTTTCAAGGGTTGAGTACCTACACTAAGGATACCAATGGGCTTCCGCTGTCCGTCTGTCGGTCTGTCAGCGGACTATATGTATGTCATGAGCCGTAATAAACATATTTTAATGTTCGTCAGATATTTTAGTTGTCTAATGTTCAATTATATCATGTTGCATGATATAGATTTTTTACAATTAACTTAAAAAATAGACAATTGTTAGAGAAAACAGTTATCCATAGCAAAACTATAGATAAGAGCTTTACATACATACACGGCTTGATAAATTCTAACAGCAGGACGCCATACACCTGCCTCCGCCAATCCGCACTGGGTCAGCGTGGTGGAGTATGACCCATTACCGTCACACCTTGATTTGTGAGAGGAGGCTCGTGCTCAGTAGTGGGACGTTGATGGGCTGAAATGATGATACATACACAATGTCACGCCTCTTGCCCGTAGGGGTAGGCAGAGATCACATCCTTCCACTTGCTACGATCTTTGCACACACTTTTAGCTCCATGCACACTTATTAACCTCCTCATATACGCCCGTCGGTTTAGTGTACTTTTGACCAGCCCTTTCTCCAAAGTTTTCTGAATTTGGTCATGGAAGGTCTTACGTGGTCTTCCCCTCCCAACACTTCCAATCACTTGTCCATCATAAATCACTTTCGTTAGTCTACTTTTATTCATCTTCTCAAAATGATTAAACCTTCTAAGCGTACCTTTCTCAATTCTTGTCACTATATCTTCTTTTACACCAGCTTCGACCCTTATCACTTCATTCCCAATCCTATCACTCAATTTTCAGACCTAGAGCTTTGTCAGAAAATAATCCGATAAAACTATACTGACTCCTATTCCATCATCTTGTATTTTAATTTGTTACTGTCTACGTAATCTGGCAATTGAAGACTTAATGTTCTCGTACTCAAATCATCATTTTGAATGTTATTCAAAACGTTAATTAATTAGTTGTTTCTTTATTTTTTCTTGCTGACTTCGCGACTTTCTTATAGACCGAGTCAAGCATTAAAAAACACTAACCTACAGCTTACGATACATGTATTGTATACAGTGACTCTTTACCTAACGGGCCACTTGAGTAGTGGAGGGTGTGTTCTAATCGCAATAATAGGGTTGACCTTTTACCATAAGAAATTCACCTAATCGATTGTTCCTATGTGGAAACAAGGGCGTTGCCATCAGAAGTCCCTTAGAATAAATACTTTTTGTTACATACATAATGTCAGGCCTGCTTATTTTTTTTTTTTGCCGCTTATCGGTAACTTTTATGTGCGCCAGAGCCGCGTCCGTTGATCGACAGGTGCACAGCACCACTTGCATGTTAGGTTAGGTTGGCTTGGGCCCCTCAGATCTAGGTAGGAGCCCTATATACCTTATATTTTATGTTACATAGATTAATAATCATCGACATGATACTTAAAATAGATTCATGCTATATACAAAAACGCCCTGAGCTAAGGTAGGTACAATACCCGAAGCAGTTTTTGATAAAATCAGACTAATTACATAATTTGTTCTTAGATCTCAATAAATCCATATCATTGTAAATATTTGTCAACATTTGTTTTCACGTAAGTAGTTAATTATCGTATATTGTGTTGTTTGAATATCCTAATTCTGTCACACATAATTGATTTTATCTTCATTGTAACTCATTAACAACAAAACGTCTTTGCAAAAGTTCGATTATTGTACCAGCGAGGGGAGTGTTTGTAAGTGTGCGAGAGTATTGAGCACTCGATGTGAACACGGCCTAACGATCTGCGGATGCCGCATGCCGGTGGGCGGCTCCTGCCTGACGATTCAGTCAGTGCCCCATTACCACCTCGGCTGAATAAGACGTGTGCTGTACAAACGTTACTCATTTTTTGCGTTAGTTTACGGAGATTTCAACGTTTTATTCTATGTAAGTAGTTTAATTGTTTTTAGTTGAATAATGATCGTGATTTTTGTGTAAGTTTTCGATTTACTAATTATTTTGACTTCACAAAAAGAAATTTTGATGTGTGATGATTGTTTAGTTTCTGAATAAGTAGGTACTTATCTTCTATTTCACTCAGTCTGTTTCCCAAATAATTTCGTTTTGGTACTACCTTATCCCAAGCTCCGGTTATGTAATTGCGAAACCCCGGGATGAATACACGTGCGTCTTTCTGCGCCGGCTGAGGGCCGGATTTCGGAAGGGGAATGCGGCACTGTCGAATACCGGTCAGTCATGCTCTGCTTTAGGTTTCGTTTAACCGTTATATTTCCCAAGTTTAATAATAGAGTAACTCTAAAGGTTGTACGTAAATTTTAATGCCCTAGATACTAGACTTGTTCTTTTAAATAATGTTAGTTCTTTAATTAATTGACTTTTATTTAATAACTTTTTGTGTATACAAAAGCTTTGTAATTCACGTTTATGGTTTTTAAATATAGTAGTTTGAACTTTGAACATCACAACTCAGTACGCAGCAGGGAAGTTAAATTAATTTTAAAAACAAATAATACGATTTATTATGAACTTTAAAAATCTCGAAATTGTAAGTTAGTACAAGTACATTTCTTAGATGGCAGAGATATCATTTAACCTGTATGTCGTAACACTGGATTAAAGTGGAAATATTGTGGATTAAGTTGACTTTGGTGACAATGCGGGTTACTTATCTATTTACCTTTATAAACTGTTTTCCATATAGGTCTCCTTATGTTGCTTTGTGTGCGTGTGGACAGAGTGATCTTTTCAAAAAACTCATCCAACCACAACCAAATTATAAGAGTATTTAGGAAATAATTGTGAAAATTTCATAGTAAGATAAAAAAATTGTGAAACCTAAACAAAGAAAGTTAAAACTAATTAACTGGATCACTCAATCTGGACACCTGAAGAATAAGCCATCACGCATATCCAAGAATATACAATCTATATGTTTATGATTTGCATTTGAAATAATTGTGAAAAATTTGTGAAAGCTGCTTAACAAATTTTCGATTCGTTTCAATGCCACGTTTTCGATTTAGAACGGATTTTAAGGATCACGCCACGACGTTCTTTCCCACCTCTACTTCTGCTGTTTTATAGATCGTACTTTGCCAGTGACTGCAGTCCTTCTTGTAATCTCAATATCTAAGGTACGATCACGTAGTATACCATTGGGAATGTTTTGGAAGATTAAGGAATGCGTCTTCTATACATACGCCATGACACAATTGGATTACCTACCTACTAAATTATCAGCCCAGCCCTTCAACAGTCCCATTACAGAGCACGGGCCCCCTTTTACGAACCAAGGTGAAAGTGGTTTCAGGTCATACTCCATCAAGCAGACCCAGTGCGGATTGGCGGAGTAAATATCTAAAATATTTTCGCTCACTTTTTATTCTATTGTCTACAGAGTTTCGGACTGCAAAGTCAAACCTCAGCAAGTCGAAGGAGAAGGTGTCAGACGAGGCTGAAGAGAAGCTGCTGGACAAGGAGCAGGAGGCGAAGATAGTGTCAAGTGTCGTCATGGCCGATGCGAAGTACGTGGTGGGCGACCACCGTAACGGCGACGCTAAGATCGAGCTCGACGCCAACAAGAGGGTGAGTTCAGATCCTAGTTCATCTATACATGTATATTTTAATACGAATATTATAAAGTAGCGCTGCCTTGCGTCTTTTCTTCCTCGTGACCCCAAAAGAAAAATAGGTCCCATTTAATATCATCACTTCTATCACAATTTTGTCGTGAAAGCTTAACAATCGTGCTGACTTGCGCCTTTACAGTAGTTAGGATGATATTCAATTACCATACTTTTAACAATCACGTTAATAACAATAGGCTGGGTAACAAATCCGAGATGCATACAGGTCACGTGCATTTAAAGAAACTTCTAAAAACACAATCTTTTTATTTTTAAAATAAGTTACAAGTCTCTAAGAAGACTCTGCTTCAGGGTCTACTTCAAACATGTAGTCTCGGGGATTTTTCCTCGTAGAGTGGTGATGCACCATCTCTGCCCATTCGTAGACAAAGTAGGCAATAATGAAAGGCGGCACGACCCTCAACCAGGTCTCCTGGACTCGCCTCACCATGTTAGGCGCGCCGTATTTGATAGCCCCAGCAAACGCCTTTTGCTCGTGCGGCGATAGCTTGTAAAATATGATGCCTCGAATCTTAGCTAGTTCGCCGAAATGCAAACCCATTGTAGACTGTTTTATTTATTTCGATGATAATAAAAATACGAACTGATGTAAAGGACGTTACCAAGGAAATGACACGGCAAAATATGCGAAATAGGAATTGTCAAAGTTGACGTTCACCTAATATTAGAAAAAGATTGTTCAATATTTTAAAAAAGTATGACAGAAAGATTAGGAAATACCATAGCTGGGTAATGATTTCACAACAAAATAGGTATATAAATGAAATGTATAGTAATAATGACTTAATTATATTGAGAAGAATGGAGTCTTTTTGTGTTGGACGCCGTTTACTAAATCTAGACGATACATTTTTCCAACAAATATGCTTTACATTTTAAACCATTAATTTTATGTAACTGAAAGGTTTAGCTTAACTCTTACTGTAAATTAAAGTAACGACACAAAGAAAATAAAGTCAAAGTTGACCCCTGCGTTTCTTGACCCCTATGTGCGAAAGAAAATACCTACCTGAAATGACCTGATAATGTGAACTATCACCATTATTAGGGGATATAGGGTAAAATCCCTGAATTCGCCTGGTAATGTGAAATGTTCATTCTTAGCCGACTGCAATGAATCGCCCTAATTTCACTCCGTAATCCGTATGTAAGCGTAATGAAATAGCTTGGAAGGAAAGAAAAATGAATAAGAGAATCGTGTTCGCTCACAATCAATATTACGATTTCTCGAATTGAAAAGCAATGTTGATTGTTTCTCAGATTTGCGGAAACAACTTTATATTGTGTAAATGGATTCTGTAGGTGTTAATAGGTGTGACAGTTGAAAATATACTTTGTAGCTCTGATTAAAAAGAAAAATAAAAGGTTTTAGATATTATACAATTACAAGAGTGTACTATTTAAAATGTTTTCTATATTTAGACCGTTTATGTGTTCATGTATACTTGTGTAATTTTCGTTACACGATTTTTACCATTCTCGCGGGATATTGCAAATTTTCTAAATTGATATTGCAATCTTTCCCTCATACTTATAACTCTAGAAATGACGTATTTGGAAACCAGAAGCCTAATTTTTTTCTATAGATCGAGTAGATTTTGATGATGATTATTCATTCCTCCTTAACTGAACCTCCTTTAAATGTTGAACATAAATTTTTTTTCTTCGGTAACAATGTGTATTTACGCACTGCCTTCCGAAAGCCTGCTTTCGCCTTCTGCCTTCGAAAGGGGGTGTGTGTGGTACTCACCACCGGCAGACGCGACCTGTACCTGGCCTCCCACATTTACAGCGTCAGACATCCCGCCCGCGGACGTTTTTCTGGCTAAAACCGGGAGGACTTCCTCAGAGAGGCGCAGTGGACGCACTCCTTTTACCTCCTTGTGCGACCTTTACGTGTGTAGCCTACTTCTCGGAGGGTCTATGGTTAGACAGCAGGGCCCCCTGCCCCCGCCGCCTAAAATCCTCCTGGCCCGCCTGCTGCGCCCCCACAGAATCCGCTTAGTTTTTCCCCGGTAGGCGGTGCTAAGGGCACCCAGAGTCGTCTGGGTGTTATATTTTCCGTAGCGTACTCCACCAAGTCAAGGTCGGGGGAAAATGTTGAACATTGACATAACACCTTCTAAATCAAAGAATAAACATACGCATAAAATTGTCATATATCCAGATCAGGACAAATATTTTTCATAATTTATACATATTAATACTTTTCCTTTGGACCTGAAAGGTTGTATCGTTGCATTATAACTACCACGCTAAATGAGTAGTCATATTATAGTGTTACATGTATATTTAACTTTATGTAGCGGCCGAGTACCGCAAAACGCCGATCAACTGCAGGAGATAAATTTCACTTTACTGAGAATTCCTCATAATAATATAATTGGCTTTCAATACGCTCTACTCATACTCATGTAGTTGTGCTGTATGTCTTATTAGAAAGTGATTGAAGAAAAACGAGAGTCGCTTTGGCATAGTGTCAAAAGTGCTGCTCGCTGATATATCGGTCTGTGGGCACACGTGTTAATGCGATAGCTTATAATCTCGGATATTCTCCTGTCTGACTTCTCACTTTTATTAACTGTAGAATAAACTTTCTTGTATATTGTCAACATTTGACTGTTCAGAAACAATACTACATGAAAATGAACTCTTGACACTTACCGTTTTGCTTTTATCAATAGTTGATAGGTTTTTTGTATATAGGTAAGTAATAATATTCTCAAAAAAATTTAAGCAGTGGTATCTTGTCCCAAGCCGAGCTTATTATTATTAAGAGTACTAGATAACAGATGTTTTATTCTTTTGGTTTTTTTATATACTTATAGAAAAGTACTTTTAATTTAGATGTTCTAATGACTACCATTTTATTGAATATCTTATCTTGACTTCATTAAAATCAATGAGCCCGTCTGTCGTAAATTAACAAGTTCACATAACTTCAAGTTTTGTAATTAATTTGTCTGCATTAGTTAGACTAGCGTTGGTGATGAAAATCTGTATTATTGTCTTCGTAAGATGGCTAGAGAGTGACGTATCATAGTAAAGCAACCATAACAAAACCTTAATTGAATGTTTGTCTCCAGCAATTCTCAGGGTTGACCAAGGAGGAGCTGTTGAAATATGCGGACGACCCGTTCTGGGTGCGCTTGCGCTGGTTTATGTTCATCCTGTTTTGGGCGCTGTGGCTGTCCATGCTGGCTGGGGCAATCACTATCATAGTGCGTGCGCCAAAGTGCTCGCCGCCTGCACCCCGTACCTGGTGAGGATTACTTTAACTATAGTTGGATCCGCGAACTCCACCCTCAATATTTTACCTCAACCATTTAACATTCTGCGGTATTCAATCGACGTGAAAAATACCTGGGAAGGCTTGTGTTTAGCAGTGAACTGCTAGTGACTTAGATGACAATTACAGTATGTTGCTAAAGGGCTCCTTGGAATATTTTATTTGAATTGACGTGTTTTAATTCCGTAGATTTGATTTTACAATTGAATATACATATTTATTGGTAACAATTAACAACACCTAGCTGATTGCTATTCCGATCTATAACATTTTTTTAAATTCTTTGTGTACCCAATATTCAAGACTAATATAAGGTTGCGAATATAAAATATAACTTTACTAACCTATCATATATTAAAACAGCTTTGCAATACATTAATTATTAACGATGCCTTACTTTCTTAAATAAGGCTCTTTAACTTGTAGCTAAAGAGCTTGAGCATGATATTATATTCGACGACCGATATGGCGTGGAGGTCAGTATACCTGCACTTCACTCCAGAGGTCGTGGGTTCGATTCCTACACAGGACAAATCTTTGTGTGCATGAATATGAATATTTGTTCTGGTCTGGGGGTTTTTCTATGTATATTAAGTATGTATTTACAAAAAAAAGTATTTAAGTATGTTTATCCGTTCTTTAGTATCCATAACACAAGTTCTTAGTGATACTTATCTTGGAACTAAATAATTGGTGTGATTGTAAGAGAATATTTATTTATTTATAACTGTGACATGACTGGCCACATTATGGCTGCATACATCATGTCGCTGATACATCTTATCTCCTTTATAGGTACGAGAAAGGGCCCCTTGTCGATACCAGCTCATTGGACAGCTATGAGCAGATAGAAGCTGAGTTAGAAAACATGCAGGCGTCAGGGGTGGAGGGAATCTTTACTGACGTCACGTCGGCATATGAAGTGCGTGAGAACCCTGACATTCTGGAGCGTATTAAGCTGTTTGTTGAGAAGGCGAAGGAGCATGGAATCAAGTGAGTAAAAACTGTAAAAAGTAAAATATAACTTTATGTCATATTTAACAAAATATTTGCGTACTTGACTCGAAACGTAATGTGATGAGGTTATTAAATTGACCATAATGTCTGACGTTTTGAATCACACATCTTTCCCAAATTAGAAATTTTCAAAATACAAAATGTCTGTCTACTATTAGCATTTTAAGCGCAAAGAAAATAAATAATATTAATATGTAATTAAAAAAACAAACTTGTTCATTTGAATGACCTCGAATAGAATGAACCAAAAAATTGTGCCTACTTTTTTTAATAGAGCATTACTCACTGGTAACCAGTACTAAATAAACTGGTCCTTCCTGTATTGGTAAAACAACAAGATGTACGTATTTAAGTAAAAACTAACACATTAACCAAGGTATGTTATTTTTTTTCTCCATTTTGATGTAGAGTATTAAATTGGACTAATAATGAAAATCGTCGACTCGAATCGAATCGATGAAAGAGAGTCACAGAGGTGTCAAATCTTTAGTTTTAGTAAACAAACATGTATATAAATGTATTACTTTTAAACTAGTGCGCAGCGATAATTGCGCTTTATATGATAAAAATAATCTTACATGTTCTTATGGGGTATTGAAATGTTGCTTGTCGCAAATTTAATTACATTATTTGTAATGCAACACACAAGGCTACTATACAATGCATTAGAGTTAAATTATACAATCAAGTAAGGGTAAAAAAGTATAGCTTTTTACATGAACTGAAAACAAATTAATACACACGCACTCAATTAGTTTAGTTAGAGCATTACAGTCATACTAAAACTCGTATTATCGAATCTCATCAACACCGAGTAAGACATACTATATTGTTTACTGTTAGCTGTATGATTGCGCTTCCCACTATCCGTTCATTGAAGACCGGACGACGAAGATTAATCACGCGTGCTATTGAGGCCAGCGGTAAAATGGAACCACAGACCTTATCACTTTGACATAAATGCTTTCAATAAATTTGAAGCTCAATGTCTTGGTGTTAGAGTACACAGTAATGCGTAGATTATGTACTTTCTATCTGTTTAAATAATTTTATATTATTTAGTATGAAAGTAATCAAGAGCTGTGTCCTACCGGAATTATTACGGAGAATATTGCGAAGAACTTTGGTATCACACCCCTTTCTCTTTTACTTATCTTTTATTATCTATATTTCAATACTATAATAATGTTATAAAGAAGAAATATTTGTATTTTTGTATGTATGTTTGTTACGAATAAACTCAAATACGATTGGACGGAATACGATAATTCGTTGACCAGTAGAATGCTACGTTATTCCTGAGTGAAAAAGGTTCCATAATGTAACCTAAGATGTTAGCCAATAGGGAAGCGAGGGCGTGCCACCAGCATAAAATATTTTCGTCTAAGCTTTAAACGTGACTGATCGAATTTGACTTAATAGATATTGTGTCTTATTACTTGTAGAGTGATTGCGGATCTAACGCCGAACTTCGTGTCGATCTCGCACAGCTGGTTTGAGCTAAGTGCTAACCGTACAGCCCCCTATGATGAGTACTTCACCTGGGCGCGCGGGCAGGACTATGTGGATGGTGCGCCGCAGCCGCCGAACAACTGGGTAAGTGGCTCCAGAGTATTAATGTTGGGTCTCATAAAGTCCATGCGAACGAGTCTGGTGCAACGTGGTCAATATATTTCATTATATACACAGTGCAGCCTAATACTGGTTCGTCCTACCGCTATTTGTTTCTTGTGGCCCATATTAGCGTTTACAACTATGGTCATGTCAAGCGTAGAGTAGGTCAAAATGTATGAAAATGCATAGGTACGCATGTAAAATATTATATTTGTATAACAATGGGATTGAGGACTTCTTAATTTGTGCTTCTAACGTTAGGCTAATAAATTAGAGCGGTCCCCCGACGCGACAAAATTTAATCAAAAAATTTATACGGTCAAGAGCAGGCCAAGATAACCATTTGCAGTTCAAAATTAGCAGTTATGCCTCCGACATAAAGGTGGCACAAAGTCCCGAGTAGATAGTCTGACATGCTTTAGTTGGTACTTACGTAGTGTTTAAAGTTATTTTTTCATAATATTGGCGAAGTCTATGTTTAGCAGTGGACTTTAAGTGGCTATAATGATGATCTAGAATAATGAATGAAATAAACTAAATAATAATAGATTTCCCTTCACAAAGTAATAAATGTATACATATAAATTCCTCTTCTCAGGTATCAACGTTGAACAGTTCTGCATGGGCTTGGCACGAAGGTCGCGGGGAATTCTACCTCCAGCAGTACGGCGTAGAGCAGCCGGATCTCAACTTCAACAACGAGGCCGTCGTCGAGGAGTTTGACAAAGTACTGCGCATGTGGATGAAGGCCGGAGTTTCTGGAGTCAGGTAGGAAATACCATTATTAAACGAAGACTAAATATTGTATGTAGAGAGAACAATTGGACGAAGTTTTCTATTATAATTGTCAAAATTTTTGCTAATATGAAGCATAGTTTATATAGATTACGAATAAAAACAAATTATAAATGTTTTATACCACAACTCAAAGGTGTCGCAAGCCGTCGCAATTACTATTCCGCCATTGATTGTAACATTTGTTCAAGCCATGATACTTATGGCTGATGGTAGAAGAATATATTATTCTTCTACCATCTTGAAAAATTATCGTTATATTCAAACAAATTTACAACAAAATTAATGCTAAAACCTCTCAGGAATCACTATGTATTTGCCCGTAATCACAACGCTGAGAGGGCTGGTCGGTGATTGCAGTTCAAGCCAGTACGCAGAATTATGCTGCTGCCCATTATCCCGTAGGGTTTCTCGTCGTCGACTCTTACGATACCCCGTGAGATGAAAAGGAGTACCACACGGCTCACGTGAAATAATGTGAATGCGTGTACTATGCAGGTTACACAAAGTCCGCCAGGCGTTAGTGAACAGTTCTCTGCCGAACGAGGCGCCGGCGGCGGGTCCTGGTAGCGACGCTCGCGCCGTCCACACGCACTACGGCTACTGGCGGCATCAGCACACGCGCGACCAGCCCGCGCTCCAGGGACGCCTCAAGCGGTGGGCGCAGCTCGTAGCCGACGCCGTGCCAGGTGATACGCATCAACATATCCTATCATTATCCCGGTTGCTCATCATCATAATTATCCTATCAGGCCAACTTGTTATACCTGGCGCCGCTCACGCGAGCACTGCGTGTACTTAATGCAGTAGCAGGAGAAAGAGATTTGTTTTCGTGTTCTTTGAGTGAATTCACAAGGGTCATCTGTAGGGTATTATGCTATAGGTAGTTAGTTGTTATTAGGATAAAATAGTTAAGCTAAGTTAATTTGATATTTTATTGACGTGACAACGTCTTAAATTAGGTTGCGGCTGGGAGTCACTTATGAAAAAGTGTAACGCTCGGTAACGTTACGATGAGTCACCGAACGAGAGAGAGGCCCGGCGAATGCCTTGCGTCTCTCTCCCACTCAACTATGATCGGTCTGCCGCGCGCGCAGTTTTAGTAAACAAAATATATTTCTATAGTTAAAATTTGTGCAATTCTTATTTTCATTCAATTCCTTGTTCCTATTGTGCAATTTAATTATATTCATATCAATAAATATTCTACCGAGAAAAAGACGTTGTCACGTAAAATCTTCGCCCGTAAAAACGACTTTACAGGCAACCATTTTTTTTTTATTATTTACATTATTGCCTTAGGATTAAGTTTCTGTAAAAGTAATGTAATTAGGATTTAAAATAAATAAAAAATAAATAAGTAAATCATTATCCCGGTTGCTCTAGACTTAGAGCCAAGGGTCTACTCACTGGCGTAAACAGATTTTGACTGAATTTCAGTTATGAAAGTAAAGTAAAAGTAAAAAGTTCTTTATTTCATAAACTATTAGATAGCACTTGAAAACGTCAAAACAAAACAAATATATAAAAAAAAACTAAATATTACACTGAAATCACGAAGCTTAGATTCATTACATGCAAATAAATAAAAATTAGGTGTAAGTGAATCTAAGTGCCAGTTCCGAGCCCCCGCTCTGTGAGAAGAACTGACAAGAAACTCACAGGCTATGCTCTTTTAAATTATCATTCAAATATAATATGATGACATATGACATGGAGTGAATGCCGTGGCATATGACATGGTTAAACCAGTCTGTCTGGATGTTGGAAGGCTTTGACTTCCTAATAACGACTGCCATAAATTGAAAATCTACTGCCGGGACCAACGGCTTAACGTGCTTGCCGGAGCAAGCGATAATTAAACACATAACTTTGAAAAATCATAGGTCACCGGTTTGAAACCGAGACCCTCTGAATTTGAAGGCTTTGAGTCTCGCTACTGGACCATCGCAGCTTACTGTTAGATGATACACACCATTGCTTTATTGATAGGGATTGTATAGTCGGCATCAAATATTTGATTGATCCCAAAGCGCTATTATAACGGAACACGCCCTAACGCTTTTGACAATAGAGACGTGTGTCGATCTTTATGGCGTTTTGGGAGTTACCAACTATAGATAGTTCAATCCACGATGCCGCATGGCGACGCTCTTAATACCAATTTTTAGAGTTCAATATTGCTCAATTCATGCGTCATCGTGGATTGAACTATCTATATATGACGTTGACTGTAGGCCAATTACGACTGTCCAACATATTACATTTCGTTTAGCAATCACCGAAGTAAAGCCAGAGTTCACAGAGTCCTTGGATAGGTGACCGTTTGTGTGGCATTTAATATCTAGCGCTTCTGTGCTTTGGAAGGCACGTTAATTGTGACTTGATTATAATTTATTGTGGTTATCGTTAAGCCATGTTAGAGGCCTAAATGGGCGGCTTGAAAAGTTCTATAAGCAGGACGCCACACTCCTGCCTCCGCCAATCTGCACTGTGGCGTCGAATAGTGAACTGACTAAGGCGTCGGGAATGAGCGAGATAAAGGGCGTATTTTTATTGCGATTTATTTATTTAAATCAATGAGCTCACATCGAAAATTATTTTTCCCGTCCAGACACAGAGACAGTTTTCACGTTGGCTGAGGAAGAGAAGCCGGAGTTATTCCTGCTTAGCTTAACCATGAACTCGTCCATGCTGCGTCCACCTTCCGCCGCTCCGCTCGACCTGTCCACAAACCTGACGTCTCTTGTCAAGAGGATGACGGATACACTCAACTCAGCTCATGCTTGGCCACTCTTACAGGTACTGTAACCAATTTAACTTACTTCATACTGGTTAGGATTATACCCGGCAAGTCCAACTCCACAAGTCTGCGAGACTAGCCTCTATACAGGCTTAAAAAACCCAGCTGAAGTCCTAACAGAAAAAATGTCGGAACCTTTTTGTTCTGGTGCGGGACTGTTCGAAAAGGTTAACGCGGCCTCTGAACGTAGCAGGATTAAGAAGGAACGTGGATGGTTTTTAGTCAGTAAATTTTAATTCTTTTTACAGTTTCATGCCCAACCATACCAAATAATATTAAACATATTGGGGCTTATTACAAAACAAGATCTAAACCTGGTTTAGTTTAAAACTAGTGCTGTCACTTTTATTTTATAAAATGAAGACAGTGACATCACTAGTTTTTAACCTGGTTTCAAAATCAAAATTCATTTATTCAAGTTTGGCTCAATAGAGCTCTTATAAATGTCATACTTATAAACTAACGCGCCCATTCACTACGGGCGGGAGCTTGATCGTAAAAGAACGGGCAAGAAAATCGTCAAGGTTGGTTTTTTCTCCCGCCAGTCACAATTAAAATACATAATATTAAAACAATTGTGTTCTGCAGTCACAAGATTAAAAAGAAAGGAAGACAAAAAACGTTTAACTTTAGATCTTGTTTTATAATAAGCCCCATTATCTTTTATAATATATTTTTTTGTTACTATTATCACGCATAAAGAGATTGGTATGTGTTGCTCGCGGGGTAAATTAGTATTTGTCAAACTTTGAGATTGGGAAGGGGCCAACAACTACTGTAATATAAATATTACTGAATTGTACAGACTCGGGATACGGGAGCTTTGGTGGTTTTTATTGCTATTAACATTGTGTGATTATATGTACAATTATGTATTAGATTACAAGAAAAAAAATTAATATATTGTTTGTTTCCAGCTATCCCTAGACGGTGTCCAGACCGCCGACACGGCTGCATTCTCACTGTTGCTGCCTGCCGCGCCGGTATTCACGCCAGATCAGCTCGTGTTTGACAACGACACGCTGCCAGTAAGATATTCAATATTTATTCATCATCATCAGAGCTGTGTGGTGGCGGCTCATTCAAAAACTATTAAACCAACGCATCTCTTCCCCTGGGTGTCGTAAAAGGCGACTAAGGGACTAAAGACTGCACATACATCCAACAGCTTAGAGCGGCGACGGGCTCACCACTTATTACGCTGAGCACATGTGCAGTTGTTATTTGGTGAAAAGTGGACTGTGACAGTGGACTGCTTTTGCGGTCCTAAATTGCCTAGTCTCGGACTACCCAAGTTTATCTCAAGAAATTTTAATCCGTGGCGCTTAAGTAAAACATTTACCTTGGAACACACTATAGTCTTAATCGAAGTGGGGTAAGGGGGTAGCGCGTAACTATAGCAACGCGCCAACGCATTGCTCGCGAGCGTTTAGTTACTTTGTCTCTTTCTTTTCTTTGTCTATGATTATACCTACGAAGACAACCGCCATTTTCGCCAACGTTTCACGTGCTGCCACTATTATAATATTTGTTTTCAGAGCGAGCGTCTGTCACACTTGGTATCCTTGCGTTCTGACGCGAGTATCGAGCACGGCTCGCACATCTTGCAGACGGTACCGGCCACTGACTCCGACGCGAAACTGCTAGCCATCGTCAGGTACGTTAACGAGTATTCATACTTCTAGCATTAAGTCAATTGTGCTTGGACGCTATACATACGCACAGTGCGTACATTAAAGAGAAGTTCCAATGCAACCTTTTCACGCTCTTTATGACAATCTTTATGAAAAACCTCTCGAGGGAGATCATTCCACAACCCAGAGTACGCGGCAGAAAGTTTCTAATAAAACGCACCATAGCGCACCTGTCATTCTTAAGGTGTCAGGATGATGTGTTTGTGTGATTTTTGTGGGTTAAAGTAATTTTGCAGAACTACGTCTATTTGGGAATTATATGGAAAGTGTTGTTGGGTGTGTTCCCATTGAGGGACCACCTGTGACCGATTGTAACTTTAAGAGTGGCTACTTTTACATATGCGCCATTATTAACAATTATTCGAGAACTTTTACTAAAGGCTGATGCATTAAAAAGCACAAAATTAAAATGTGGTCCCTCAATGGGCGCTGTTGTTTATAATGTAATGTGATGTGATGTTTTTGTTTGTTTGCAGATGGTCTAGCGGGCACACCGGGTACGTGGCAGTAATTAACCCTGGCTCGGTAATGGCGCGCGCCAACGCCACGCTATGGCCGCTTCCCGCCGCGCTCACAGTGCACCACGCGTCGGCTACTGTCGCCGCTGCCACCAAGTGAGTACCACACGGGACTATTTTACACATGCATAATATAAAATAACGTCTGTTTCTGTGAAAGGCAGAGGCATATTATAAGCCCCCATTTCGATAACTTTTATGCCAAAATCTCGTCCGATGATCAGCAGGTGCACCACTTGCAGATGACTTGGGAGTCCTAAAGTTTTGATAGGATTCCTATTCACCATATCGCTATTGCATAATGACTTTAGGGGTCATCCATAAATTACGTCTCACGAATTCCGTAATTTTTTGACCCTCCTCTCTGTCCTTGTCACAGCTGGTCACACTTTTGAGACTCCCTCCTCCTTAGAGTGATGTCACATAATTGTACAGCAAGAAATAATTACATCAAAACAGCAGTTACAAAATTTTTATAGGACCTGGATTTTGAAATGTGACGTCACGAAATTTTGCATCCCTCCCATCCCCTTGTCACACCATGTCACACTTTGTCAACCCCCTCCCACCCTTTAAACGTGTGACGTTATTTATGAATAGCCCCTTATTAACCTCTCACTATTTAGCCTATGTAGCAGTACATAGGCCTCCCCTAAAGAACACGTTTCAAAGTGCAGGAGATCTCATCAAAGTCTTCGCTCCTGATAATGAATTTAACAAAGCTACAGGCCCTATTGGTCAGCTTGGAATCTGACAACACGATAGTTACGTTCGCATAACGGTAGTGTGTAGTAAAATTGAACCTTGGTTTGTGAGATAAGGCCCGAATGCAGTAGTAGGACGTTACAGGGCTGCGTTGATGTTGATAATTAATTAGTTCGTTCGAGATGTTTTTACATGTTACTATTTTTCTCTACAGTCTGAAGCGATAGGATTAGGGTTTTGTAACAATACACGATTAATGTCAGTTGCAAAATAGGATTATTTGGCTTCTCAAGCGGTGCTATGATGTAAAACAAAGGCAGACCTGCGTAGTTTGTAGAATATTAACGGATTTGGATGAATCTTCCTTAACATAATAATGTATTTTTTATAATTTGAATTTCATCTTTCTAGCTATACGACCAACCACGCTGTGCAGAGTGACGACATCCTCGTGCCAGCCAAGTCTACTGTAGTCCTCTCCTTTGTGCCCAGGACTGAAGAAAATAATTAAAATCAAGCAAATGTAACAATTAGAACAAACGCTTGTGCCGCCATGTACATGCGGCTAATGCTTTTTTTGCATTTAATTTTTTTACCAATATACAAAGACATAAAAGTAAATAGTAGTATTTGCAAGTAGTAAATTAAACTTATTGAGCATTCAGTTTGAGTTTATATTTTCCCCTAATACTCTTGTCTCTGATTGATCATTGCGTTAGAAAATAAGTGAAGATAATAAAAAAAGAAAATTAGGTTAAAAATAGTAAATTTTATTAAACGAATAATATCTGCATAGTTAATAACAATTAAAAAGCATTTATTTGTACAAACATTTATCGCCTTAAAAACAAATATGGTTTTACCAGTTTCCAGCTTTTCAAATTTACTCGACAATTCTAACTCTTCGTCTAGCAGGAGGATATTGGTGGTAACAAGTATGGTAGTGGACAAAAGAGATGACACCCCAGATGGTATAATAAAGAGCCGTCGCTAAACACATTCGCAATACAAACTCGCCTAAAGTAAAATGGCCGCCGGGTCTGTGAGCCCTGTGCGATGCGCGCCCTCGATGGAACTGCATTGTTAGTGAGGTTCGTTAGGGCTGATAATATCGTAAAAAGACTTCACTAGATAGAAAAGCGCGTAAGTAAACATAATTTGTATTAGAATATCGACTACTTTAAACGTTAAATTTCGACTTCCTAATTCTGTTTTGACCAACATTTCGAGATTAACAATTGAATGAACGCAGTCGTAAGTACAAAAGAGAATTTAGTAGATTTTAGGCGGGTAAATGTAGCCAAAAGGATAAGATGTCAGATTTATTAAAAAGTTGATTTGCTTGTTATGTGGGGCGTGTTTGTTACCGACGCTTGGGGACGGGTTTGGGTTTGTTGTGTTGGAAGCTGGAACACTTTGGGATGTGTCTCTCGGCTGCGGCCTGGTTAAAGCGGCGGCTGCAGTGCGGACACTGCACGTAGTCGGGGTTCTCGGACGGCGGCGGCGGGGGCAGGTCGCTTAGTTTACCTGTACGATAAAACAACTAAAATTAAGTCACCCTAGACACTGACTTGCACGAGGATTTTATTTCCATAATCAAAATCAGACCTCAGGCGCGGAGTGCAGGAATACGGTCTGGTTTAGCAGCATCGTAATCATCGTTTCAGCTTTATTACCCACAATCCAGACGCTCGGCAGGCGGGTTGGTGATCGTAATTCCAGCCAGTACGCAGAAAGACGCTGCTGCCCATTATTCGGTAGGATTTCTCTTTATCGACACTTAAAGACTTCACGTGAGATAAGAGGGGGTGGTACTATTCTAGGCCGGTACCACACTGCACATTACGCCAGCAACTCGGGGCCAGAAAAATATATGGTTCGTCTTAGAACTTACCGCCGGCACTGAGATGCGCCTGCACTTGCTTGGCAGCGCGGATGGCCTGGATGAACTCGTTGTGCTTCTGGCGCCAGTTGCTGTTGGCTAGCTTCTTCGGCTGTGGTTTGGGAGCCCCCGCGCCGGCTTTTCTTAGCTTGCTTATAAACGGCTCTGCTTCAGTTCCCTGTTTGCACATTGTTCATAAGTATATTAAACTTTATAGTAAATGGCAGATAGAAACAGTAATTACTAGTTATTTCAGCTTACGGCTAAGGGTTTTTTGTAACTAAGTAAAAGCAATTGAGTTGGTATAGTTTATAAATTTTCCTGTAATTCTGCGACAAAATTACCTATTTAAGTTAGGATTTTGTGCTGGGACCTTAATAGTTCCTGTGTCATAAATTATAATCAACATGCTAAAATTTTGCTTTAAGTGGTTCACACATGACAAGTGCGATTTAGTGTTTACTAACAAAATGAGGTTTATCTTGAACTTAGCAGGCGGATAAAAGATAGAAAACACGACTAGATTTTTTTAATCAAAAATGGTCATTTGGATAGCCGAAAGAAACGGTTGTGTCACTTTATTTCTTTTTATTCACAATTTCGAGGTATTTTAAGCATCAAATAGTATCTGTTTATGGAAAATAACAGTGGAAATTCAAAATTTGGTTTTTTGTGTACATTTCTGTAGGATATTGATAGATTGTATCACAATACAGAAAAATATCAATGTTGTAGGTTTATACATTTAAAATTTATTTTATATTTCAAGACTAGTTTTGTTATTAAGGTACATTCCGTAGAGGTGCAGAAAACACGTTCAAACTCATTCAATACAGTTAGTATAATAGCAGTGCATAAACACAGTTTGTGGTTATTATGGGTTTAATGAACAATAACCCTAGTTTATGTCAATAAGGTTAAGAAAATGTGTCCCTTCGAGAAATGTGATAAATGCGAAAGAGATGTAATACCACTATGTGATACACTTATTATATTAAAATTACCGAAATGTTTTGTCTGTATAAAACAAGCAAAATCGATTCGCTAGTCAAATTGCATGTAGTTGCAATATTATTAGACTCTAGAACTCCTTTTTGATAATATCAAGTGATGTGTATGAGTGGCGAGTACGAGTATGTGTGATGGAAAGCAATTGTGCCTTAACGACTGGTGTAAGATTTTGGCTTGCCTTGTAAGTTGCAGCGTCCGTACCCTGTATGAAAAAGTTTACTATCAGACATGAAATTATCGTGGTAGGTGTCTGACATTATTTAGGACTAAGCAATATGGATATTGATTGCTTATTCACACAGTGAGTTTATTAACAAATGGTAAATGTTGGTCAGTATTAAGTACATAGGGAAGACAGGTAAATCAAATGTGTTTTTGTTGTAACTTAACTATCTGTTTCAAATACAACAATGATTAGTTTTTAGTTTAAGTGCCTTATCCAAAATATTTTCGGAAAGCTTGAAAGGAAAATGGCAAAGAAAGCTATCAAATTCACGGGATCCTACATAATAATTCATACTAGAGGGAAACCCGCTCAAATCCGTGAACTTAAAAATCTGATATATTTTTTATAGTTATCGCGGAGTGTCGCTGCGATACCTACCTACAATATGACACCCAACCATAATTTCATGTGGTATTAATGCGTAAAGTGAACCATATAATGTGGCTAAGAACAATTGGATTACCACATATATTATTTATTAAAAAAATTACTTACAGCCAGACGATGTTTGAGCGCGTCAAAAGGCTTTCTTTTCTTAGCGTGCGCCTTTCGGCAGATGTCCTCGTGCTTAGGTAGACGATCCGGCGCAAATCGGCGGCCGCATATGGTGCACGCGGCGCCGGAGCCCTCCGCCGATGCCGGTCTTGCGGCCGGAGACGCCGGGTGCGCTCCGGACGATGACGTCACGCGGGTCTTAGCTCCTCGAGTTGGACTCTGGGTTCAAACACAGTAAGTGTTTTTTTAAGAAATGTGGAACTTTATTACAATGGGCAAAAGGTATGAGCGATAATTACGCACATAACTTCAACAACTAAAACAGGGGTTTGAACCTGAGACCCTCTGAATTGGGCTAATATGGGCTATAGCCGCAAAATCAATGATTTCGCGATAGCAGAAATAAATTAGCAACGATAAAATAAGTATGTAAACCTTCTTATAATAAATAAATAATAATAAATATGTTCTGACAATTACACCAATTATTTAGTTCCAAGATAAGTATCATTAAGAACTTGTGTTATGGATACTAAACAACGAATAAACATACTTAATTTTTTTTTTGTAAATACATACTTAATATACATAGGAAAACACCCAGACCAGAACAAATATTCATGTTCATGCACACAAAGATTTGTCCTGTGTGGGAATCGAACCCACGACCTCTGGAGTGAAGTGTAGGTATACCGACCTCCACGCCATATCAGTCGTCTTTTACTTAAGTACTTTATAATAAAAATGTTACATATAAAAAATATTACCGCTGTTGCTGTTTGTCGCTTGGGTACCTGTGGAAAGGAGAAAATATAGGAAATAAATATCTGTTAGTTTTCTATTAAAATGTATCTATTTATTTATTAACATGTTAAATATACAACTAAATTGCTTAACAAATAAAAACATACTTTTTTCTAAATATCACCGAAACATTTGTAAAAAGAACTAGTTGAGTACACGCTTACCTTATACCATATACTCAGGACAATTAATACATAATGTGAACCAATAGAAACTACAACATTTATATTGTAAACAAAATATTAAAGAAAAAAGAACTGTTTTCAGACAAATGTCACATATAAAGAATTTAATCAAATTGTAAGAAAATAATATTTTTTATGCACTAAATGGCCAAGTCTCACTTGGTTAAAACGAATATTGATTGTTTACCGCGTTGACTTGACACTATGGTCAATCGATTTTTGACTTTATCACTATTGACAGAAATTTATGTTGACGACTTTCTTGAACACAAATTGGTCGGCGACAGTAACGAGAGCACTTGACCGGACAAAACAGCACCTTCAATGGGCATCAAGTCAATTATCGAGTGAAACCGTCATTCACGTGAAAATTGTCAGGTGCACTTAATCTTCTCGGGGACCTATTACATATAGTCAGAAGACTTACAGACGCAGTGACGCGCTGCATACCCGGGCACTCACTGCTAGCTGACTCTTGCACTCATTACCCTGACCCTCACACCATTAAACATCCACTTGTCCAACAATACTTCAAATTTAATAACATTCCAACGTTTATTATTTACTTTTCTTATATTTTCAACATTATATTATCACATTAATTTTTAGACATCTTGACATGTCTTTCTGTCAAAATATTTTATATTTTCTTTGGTTTTAATTTTGGAAGAGATATGAAATGAATAAGGTTTTAATCGTATAGAAAAATGATTGTGGAAATTAAAATATTTATGTGATGAAAAAGGAGTCATGAATATTTACTGACAAATTTTATAGAGAAAAAATATTACGCTCATCAACAGCAAACTTTCGGTATTAATATGTCAAAAGAGTTCAGATCCAAAGGATCAAATATACCATAAATACCACTATGATGCTCCATGTCAAAACTTGATAAGACTGCAGTACGCATGATACATAATATAAAAACTTACGGCATTTTCGCTGGTAGCTCTCCTAGGAGGCGCGACGGGTGTGACTTGGGGCTTTGCTTTTGTTGGACTTGTTTTTGTGGCTGGGCTCCTATAATAAAATAATTAACAGCGGTATTATTGCCTACAAACTGTCGTACTACTATTTTTTGACTACTGTGTATAACATAACGAGGGTAGGAGGATAAATAGACCGAATCAACAGAAGTAGGATGATTATGATAAATGCTAAAATAGTTTCCCGAAAATCTTTATATGTAACAAAAAATTACTATTCTCTGAAATGTTTGTATGTGGTCATACAAAGGTATTGATTTGAAGGTGATGATATCAATAAGTATGTATTCGATATGTAGCGCTCTCATTTGATGACAAGATTTGGTCATTATGACGTATCCCATTAACAAAAAAAAAGACGACGTCTGTCGAGTGAGCTGGTTATTAAGCTATTAATGGCTACGGTTTTTTTTATACCACTAGGTGCCCTCAAGCCCGCATTCCATGGACGCTTGCAACAAGAGGTGCATCGTTAGCGCATTGCAGACTCAATAAAAAACGTTTCACGCTCTTTTTGAAGAGCTCTATGCTGTAATCCTTGGGAAAACATCGCCAGGGAGCTCATTCTACAACCCAATAGTACGCGTTAGAGCTTTCTATGATATGGTGTGGTATTTCTATACTTTAAAGAAGGTTTCAACAAGTTATTCACATGTATAGTAAAAATGCATTATAGGCTCGTGGTGAGGAAGCACCATAATAAAAAAAACATTTTAGACCTGGTAGTTATATAAAAGTACGTGTATAAGTACCGTCTAGGAGGTTTCCTCGGCTCCAGCACCGGTGAGCGCGGAGTGGGCGCGGGGGCGAGCGCGTCTGGAAAAGTCTCGTCTTCTATCAGATTTCCGTCCACCCGGTCAAGGGCCTCCAGCGGCAGACGCGTTATAGGAACTCCGTTTGTTACTGGCATCTACAGATATTAGTATGTGTTGAGGAAACAGCTGAAGTATTTGTTGTGTGACTTTATATTATGTGCCATGTGGCTTAGAATAGTTCCACCCCCTCTCATCTCGTCGACTCCTACGACTCCTCGTTAGGAGTCGTAGGAGTCGACGAAGAGAAATCCTATCGGATGATGGGCAGCAGCGTCATCCTGTGTACTGGCATAAACTGCAATCACCAACCCGCCTGCCCAGCGTGGTTATGGGCAAATACACCTAATAGAATGTAATCTATTGGGAGGCCAATGTTCAGCAGTGGACTGTATAAAGCTGACATGATGATATTTAATAACGTGTCGAACTGTGATTTAATAGTAGAGTTTTTAAATGGATGTCGATACTTTGACAACTTATTCTACGTGCATTTTCAGCATCATTTCATCGTTTTTAATTTACATTAGATTTTTTTCGGATATTAACAGAAGGTAGAATATTAACTAGCTGGTCTAACTATCGTTATTACTGTGTTACTGTTATAGTATCTAAAAATGCTGTTACTCATTGACTAATGTTAGTAAACGTAAGCCCTTGTGATGTTAGTGGTTCTTCGTCAGTATTTCGAAAAGGATTTTACTTTGATATGACTCTTTGATTGTATTAGTGTTTACGTAGAATAATGAGTATAATTTCATACTTACGCCTTATATTTTTTACATTTACCTTATTTTTGTTTAAATCCGATTCGTGGTTGTGATTGAGATCTCCGGATCCATTGACTATATTCTCTATTTTCTGTAAAAGAAAATAGATTATTCAAATCACTTATTTTGTAACAGAACAAATCTTTCAACAAAATAAGAAAGTGAAATTCGTTATCACTAGGGTCTGCGTTGCCGTAAATCGTCACAACGTAATCTAAACGTACAAAAATTAATTATTTTTTATCGTCATAGCTTTATAATGTTTTAATAGTATACCGTACGTACAATTATACATTATATTAAGTGCGACCATAATTATACAGTTAACTGCGATCTATAAATACGGCCCTTAGGTAGGTTAACCCTATACTCACATGCTGCTGTTTTTTAACCGTGTGTGTGGTTTGCGTTTTGGTCGTCTTCCTTTCCGTGTGGACCTTGGAGTTAGAAGTGACCTTGCCTTGGCCGTTTGGCAGAGGTTTCTTCGGCCGTTCCGTGTTGTGTATCGGTTGTAGAGGGTAGCTTTTGTCTATACCAGCTTTCGTCCTCCGTTCTTCAAACATTTGCCGGACCTGTGCAGAAAGATATTGTAATTGAATATATACGTTAGAAATAATACATTTTCTTTACACCTATTATCCAAATATTTGCAGTGATCAGTAGTTTTTGACCATAATTTATAATATGAAGGCTATTTTTTAATTATATTTTTTTATCTTTTCGTGTATTAAAATTGTTGGTCTTAGGGTTTGCGGTGTTTATTTGCACGCCACTGATCAGAAAGCTGATCTTAAGTGGATGCCTGAAGTTATTATAACTTATAAGCCTTACAAAAATACCTTTCTGATATGATACCGGCTGATTTGATAGCAGGAAAGGAGTGGCAGCTTGCTATGGAGGAGAATGGATGAATGTCTGGACGTTGATCTTATGTGGATACCTTAAATCCTTACTTCTACCTGTGAGATTATCTTTCCCGGCTGATGAGATAGTGTGGCAGGAATGGCAGCATGCTGTGGAAGGGATTATATGAAAGGCTGGACGCTGGTGTTACACGAATACCTTAAAACCGCCGTTGACGTGTCGAAAGCTGCTGCAAACGGTCACTCCTACTCAAAATAAAGTCTACTGCAGTTATATACGTTGACAGCAAAGAGATGTTCGTGTGTGAGAGCCCTAGGTCTTGTGAGAATACCTTTCCCGGCTGATGTGATAGCGGTACAGGAGTGGCTGTTTGTTGTGGAGGAGAGTGCGCTGCCTTGGCAGCCCCGGGGGAGTGGCGCACGCGGTCTAGCGCGCGGGCTTGCTGCGCCTCGTACAGGGACGCGATCTTCATTTCGCGCTCTTGCATTTGCTTCTGTTGATATCGGGCCTAGGAAGAAAAAAACATAAACATTAATCCCTATTTAATGTATTCGTGTATACACAAGGTGACAAGTATGTATACAATTACAGCAATTATAGAAAAAGAGTTCCCTTATTCTATTGAATCAATGGCGCGCCACATTTATTTTAGTTCAGTTCAGTTACAGAGATTCGTGTCCTCCACGACTCTTCTGCACTCAAGCTCCAAGTGAATAGGCGCGTTACTTTTAGGTACATTGACATTCTAAATTACTCCAGCCTAAATTATTATTGAACTAAGCTTTTTTTAATTTGTTATGGTTTAAATTTATGTTAGTATATGAGGTTATTAAGTAGAGTAAAAAAATTTTATATTTCCATGTAGTAATCACAAATAATTTTAACGCCACATCTGGAGACAACGGTTGAAGTAGAGCCGATTATTCAATGAACTTGATGCCCGCGACTGTGATTGCTTCGAATGAATTGTACATACAACTATTGTAATTCAAACGAGGCCTGTTGCTAGCGGATCAGCTACAGGCGTCTCAGGAAGGTGGGTTCCTCCCACGCTTGGCTGCGCATGAGCAAGACAACCTGTCAATCGCGCAAACTGTTTATTGTTCCGAAACACTCTTCCGTCAATCGTACTTTGCAATCAAGGTCGTGCAATTGTCAGAGACTATCAGTTACCTATATCTTAATACAGAATTAACTTAGCTATTTATTTAGACATTTTTTCTACTGTACTCCTACCTATAACCTATAAGGTCTGTCTATCGATATTGCGGATGTGATTAGTTAAAAGTCAGCTGGCTAGATGGAAAAAAATATTACCTACGTACGTTGTTTAAATTCACTTTTAGCAAAACGACCCATGTGCTGTGTAGTACCGGCCTAGAAAAAGGTAATTGTAAGAATCGACGAAGAGAAATTTCACCAGAAGCGTCATCCTGCGTACTGGCTTAAATTGCGATCACCAATCCGCCTGCCCAGCGTTGTGATTATGGGCAAATAGCCCCAATAAAATGTTATCTATTGTGGGAGGCCAATATTCAGCAGTTGCCTTTATACGGCTGATATGATGAAGTGGCACGTGATTTTTGTAGATCCTGGGGATGATAAGTATTTAAGTTTTTGTATTACCTTGCTCAGTGGCTTGCTTAAAACTGAATAAGCTTTCTTGATATATAGTCAGAACGAAGGCAATGGCAATTTTCATATGTTATTCAGTAGTTTGTGATTCACAACACAACAGTAGTTAGTGTTTTGCACATTATAATTTAAGTAAAGAAAGTGCTTGTTTGACCACTGAACGGGTATGATAGGCTGGCCCAACAAATAAAAAAAAAAATTATTTTCATGACAGATCCTATCTTACTTTGGTTCAGATCAGGAACTATACTATGAATTGGATTCATAACTGTTGGGTTAATTTATTACTTGTTTATACTACCTACCTACCTTCCAAAATGAGCAGTCTCTATTGAATTGTCAACCGTTTGATTGATGTGTCACTGTCTTAGGAAATATCGAAGTCCTTCCTACACGCATATTTAAATCTGCATCCATAATGGACAGTAATTTTATTTTTATAATTTTATTAGCAATTTGTTTATCTATCGGTTTGTTTGTTTATGATATGAATAGCGGCCTGCTTACTTAGTGTTTTAATATTTTTCGGGTTAAAAAGTAGCCTAAGTTGGGCTATATCTGTAATATTGGTCCAGCTGTTTCGTACATTCCATTTACATTCCATTATATTTACTTTCATTAGATGAAGACAGTGACAGCACTAGTTTTAAACCTGGTTTAACTTTAGGTCTTGTTTTGTAATAAGCAACTTAATATTTAGATGTCTATTCAGTAAGACTAACAATGAACCAAATCTTATCATTTGAACCAATATTGTAACTTATATTCATTTATTTGCATATTACATGGTCTTAAAATAGATAGTACATTTACATGTGATACCCAGCGCCGTCTTAAACTATGCTGGGGCCCTTGGGCACACAAGAATTGGGGGCCCTTTTTGAAAGTATAGAAAGCGAATTGGAAAGTAAAAATAGAAAAACACTTACATTTTTTACTAAGTACCTATGAACCCATTTATAGGTAATCAAATACACCATAGGTTTTTTGGTTACAATTTTACATTAGCGGTTTCTTTCGCGATTTCTGTTGAGCAAAATCTTCTATTATATCCTTAAAGTAAATTTTTTGAAGGATATCACTTTCTATGCACATAATTGACAAATTACTTAGTCGTTTATGTAACATTGTTGTTCTCAATTCATTTTTTATTCTTTTAAGGTGTGAAAATGACCGCTCTCCACTACAATTGGTTGCCATTAGGCAAAGGAATATCCTTGTAGCAATCTCTACGTTTGGAAAAGTTTCTTCCAATTTATCTGATTTTATTAAGTTGTGTAAGGTTGAAATCTTAATATCAGCTGATTCCTTTGGTATGTTTTTTAAATATTGGATTAAATAAAACATTTAAGAACAAGATTTAAGCTCATCTGCATTAATGTCTTCATGATAAAATTCTGCAAATTCTTTGCATTTTTTGGTCAACTCACCAGATTCCATTGTTGTTAACTGACAAAGAAAACTAAATCGACTATCTATTTCTTGGTATGCTGCCGAACGTTTTTTTAAATGTGTATTTAATGTGTCAATTATGGGGATGAAAGTATCTACACAAAACTTTTCCTTGCCGCGCAACTGTGCCTCCTCTGATGATCCTTCAAAAAAAGTGATGCGTGTACTGCGAGATCTTTTTCTTTCAAATATATCTTTTTAGTCAGCATATGGATTTTTTTCTTTAGAAGCCGTTTCGTACTGATCAAAATTATTGCGTGCGGTATTCACATAAGTGATCAGAGATTCATAAAGTTTCGTTACAACGTCCATAGTGATAGTACTTTTCTGTAAACTTAGACCAGTTTTATTCATAATTCCCAAAAGATCATTCCAAATTTCCGTTAGAAGAGCAGACTCAAATTTTTCCATTTTTTTTGCTAGGCTTTGGGCTTCGTGTCTAGTGTCTCCTGGCTGATTGACGTCACTTACGATTGAAGACAATGCTTCAGAAATATTTGAATAACCCCTTTGCAAAGCATTAATAGCATTCATCATTCGGGGATTCCCCCAACCATAGACAATGTCGACATTTATATTATAGGCCTTGTTTAGACGGTGCAACTTGACTTTGGAATTGGAGTGACTGCGTGAGTGACCGCTAGATGGAGTACGTAGTAAAATAGGTATTGCGTTCGGAAATATTGATAATTAGTATAGTAGGAAAAGTCGCAGTCATCGATAATATAATGGCGTAGTATATGATATGCCTAGTAAATCTAACCTTCTGATAAGATTCCTGGTTTGTGAAAAAAGTGTAATGTGCCCGGCAAAAATGTGTGAGAGAAATTGTGGATCCTTCGGGGCCCGCCGAGAATGGGGGCCCTGGGCACGGGCCCCGTGTGCCCTTATGGTGAAGACGGTATTGGTAATTTGTAAGAGCGCCGAAAAATAGTAGCCTTCGACTGCTTCATTGGCTACTCTAGTGAGGGTCCTGTACGGAAGACCAGCACCGCGGTGCCATAGTGACACCTCGGCATATGCTGAGTATAAGCCTTTTCGGTGCTACGATTGTCTATGATTCTTAAAATTTTTGTACTTTTGTCAATTATTGTGTCAGGGAATAGATTATTTTATTTCTTTTTGTATAAAGTGTACAATTACAAGTTTATTAACTGCAATCGTGATTCGTCAAACGGACTGATTATCAGTCAGCGACAGGCAGCCCCGTCCCACATTGCTTGCGCCTGCGTTTATTAGCAAATGTTACCTAACAGGTTTCTAATTTGCTATCATTAGTATGCGACATACTTGCGTGAATTGCGATTGGTTGCATTACACAGTCTGCCAGTTTGCTCGAATTAACAGCACTTACGAAAGGAATCTATGGAATTAGATAAAAACAGCCCTGTACATAAGTTTGTTTTGATAATTATTATGTATTTATTTAGCAACTCAATACAATTGACGACCGATATGGCGTGGAGGTCAGTATATCTGCACTGCACTCCAGAGGTCGTGGGTTCGATTCCCACACAGAACAAATCTTTGTGTGCAAGAACATGAATATTTGTTCTGGTCTGGGTGATTTCATATGTATATTAAGTATGTATTAACAAAAAAAAACAAAAAAAGGAAGGTATTTACAAACTAAGGAAGTATACGTTATTTAGTATCCATAACACAAGTTCTTAATGATACTTATCCTGGAACTAAATAATTGGTGTAATTGTAAGAGAATATTTATTTATTTATTAATATTGCTGCCAGTGCTTAAATTAGGATACCCCTGTGCTATATGCACAGGCTTAATTCCAGTGACACAGTTTAAAGAAGAAAAAAAAATGCTGATACTATAAACCTATTGGCACATCGTAGGCGTTAATGCCTATAGATGGAAATGGTAGGTAGTAACGTGCAGTGCAGGAAACAGAAGTAGGTACCTAAGGTTTGGGTTGTCAACAGGGTTGTTTTCATCCTATTGACGGACTGGGCCGCCCTGGGCGTTGTAGAATAATAGGACTCCTCAAATCATTGCACTGGTTGAAATTTGCCATGCCTATCGTCATGACCTAAGTGTCCTATATTAATAAATGGAATATGGTAATAATTCCAAGCTAGCGCGAGAGTAACTGCGAATACAATGTAGTTCAATCTTAATACGTGTCTCAAGTAAGAGTGCACCTTTTCATTTTAAAATAAAAACAAGTATTTTATGACAGAGTTGTGATATTTATTTGTAATGTAAAGAAGACATGTTCCGAATAAGCATGGAATAAAGTATCCATCAAATGACCCCCACGGCTCCGATGACAGGCCATTACTCTTCTCATGAAATTTTCCATGACTTTTGCACAGAGATGTGGCTGTATCTCACCGATGACGCGATGGATTTCCGATTTGAGCTCAGGAATTGTTTCGGGTTTATTCGCATGAACCCGTGATTTCACAAAACCCCAAAGAAGGATTCGACGGATATTTTATTTCATACTTAATCGGAATATGTCTTCTTTATAATTCAATAAAAATATCAAAACTCTGTCATAAAATACTTGTTTTTATTTTTAAATGAAAAAGTGCACTCTTACTGAGACTTCCTATAAATAAAAATAACGAGTATTAATCTGTCAAGAACTATAGGGTCTCTACAGAGGAGTTGAATGACGGATACCGGGATACAGGACATACCAGAAATTTAATTTATTGTTGTATTGTATCTTGAAACATTAATTTGTGTTGCTAGTCTGTCATTTATCTATAAAGTTGGAATATGGCTCGAAACAGAATGCTCAAACCATAGGCTAGGTTTGGCTGTTATAATTGATGTCATTTATCATTCAAAAAATACTTTATAAATAATACGACTATGTTTAAAAATATACAAGTTTAATAAAAACAGTATTACTTATAACCAAATTATTTTATTTTACTAATTAATCTACTTCCTCAAATGTTTGCTTCGCGAAGCGGAAAGTGAATGTAGACTGAGTAAACTAGCTGAGCAACGTAGGTCGGTAACTTTAATGTTAAAATGATATTTGCAAGTCTCATGTGGGAGTTCTTTAATGGATTTGCCGCCGCATGTTAATGGGACAAGGTCTGCCAGACCTCATATGTCCATTTGTGTGCACCACCGCTCAGATGACGCATTATTAGTTGGTTTTATTGAGTGCACTGAGATTTATTGCATGGTTTAGTTCCTATATATTAAAATTTTATTTTATAAAGCTTTCGTCTTCGCAATCTAGTCTTTGCGCCTCACAGAAATGAATTGCCTGGAAAGGTTTTCAGAATAGATTACAGCTAGGAAGAGACCTAAACAACAATTACAATTGCCCAATAACATCTACTTACTTTCTATATAGAAAACTCATTGACGTTAGGTCTAAAAGGGACTATACACGTAGTTATGTTGTTATTTTACTATACAGACCATTTAAGCGTCTATGTTATCACAGTTTTGCATATGATTTACCGGCTTCGGTTTAATTCTATTAATAACATTTGTTTTCCTCTACTTTTAGATCTCGTCAATTATTCAGAATCAACATGCAATAAGTACTTAAGTAGTAATAAAAATATAAACGTTTGTTCTTCTGGTAATTTTGTTCTTTATGTTATTGATGTTAAAACACATGAGATTTAACCTATGGTCTATTCCATTGAAGAAGAACTCTTGATGTGTTATTATAATTTGAATTCCTGTGCACTTAAAAAATAAATATTATAAACTGATCCTTGATTTAAGACAAGAGTGTGCATCTAAACACTGATTGAGGGTAACCTGATCTAATGGGGAATTCAAGGGTAAGTTAATACTTTTAATTTCAAAAGGTTTGGTTATCAATTTCTGATGACCGTAAATATATACTTATTAATGCCGGAACACAGCAAGATTTTTATTGAAGCGTAGACAAAGCCACAAGAAGGTGGACATAGAAAAAGTCCTAAGTCCTAAAAATGCCTTCTCCTACAGATTATCTGAACTATCCTACATTAAGGGGGTAATATTAATAAGCCTTAATGGCATTTGTATGTCGGTGGTATCTACTAACCGCACGAAGTGGGATAAGATATGACTAAATCCATTTGTAAGCACTTATGTGTTTGTTAATCTAGCAATGTCCATTCCCAGCGCGCGCGCACGACCTGTGTTTGATGACTCAATGGACGTCGACCTTTATGTCCAGTTCACATTAAGAAATGACCAAGAACACGCGGAAATGTTTTAATATTTTTTCCGGCTATCCAAAAAGTTGCATTGTCATCAAATTGACCATTTTTTTACTGACATTATTGATACCTTAATTGTTATGGAATTAAAATTGGCTTCAAATTTAAATTTAGGTAAATGGGTGCAAATTTTTCATATCTTACAGCATCTTAGTCTGTGAGAGGTCTGTGCCACGTTAATAAGCTAAGACAAAATAAGATAATGATGCCATCTATGATGATATATACGTTATTATTAGCTAAAAGTTTCAAAAGAGATAAATATGGCATACGAACCCTTTTTACTGAAATATGTGTAAGATTTTCAAAGATAATTGCATCTCCATTTACCGGTAATATAACAAATTCTTTTTTTATTACATAAACTGAATTAACTAGCTACTTAGAGTAGGTACTACTTGTAGATAGGCGAGTGGCAACCACACTATAATAGATAACATAAACCTTGTTATTATATTCAATTTTGCCATCAAAAATGTATATGTAATACCAAAGCTGTTTTCAAAGCGATTTAGGCGTTTTTACTACTGTGTTTGGTAGAGAAAATTACTATTTCTGCCGCTTATTTAATAGGGGCCAATTGGAAAACCGCTGTCCTTGGGATGGTGAGTGATGGCCTTTGTACATGCTTGTATACTAACTAACAATAGATCGAATATACTACCAGGAAATCATGAAACTGGAGATCACTATCAACATTTGATATTTGTAGTCATAACACTTCTTGCTATGATAATTGATAATCATCAATATGATTAATTCAACATGGACAATTTTCATCGAAACGAAGTTTAAAAAAAATTTTGCGAGCTGGAAAGTGGAAGAGGTCTATCTTCCACCCGAAGCAGGTAGATGATGAAGATCAATCGAGGTATATGGTAGGTTCAGTTGCGGACTTGCAGGGGCGGAGATGGTCATAATAATCACAGCAAATCAGCAATCATCGCATTTCCGAATTCATCATCATCGTTTCAGCCATTTGAACCACTGCTGAACATAAGCCTTCCTAATTGCTTTCCACGTTAAACGATCCTATGCCGCCTGTATCCATAGGCTCCCCGCCGCCTTGATCAGATCAACGGTCGATCGGATGGGAGCCCGCCCGCCCTTTACTACGTTTGCTGATTCGCGGTCGCCATTCAAGAACCTTAACGCTCCATCAGTCGTTGTTTCTACGAGCTATGTGCCCCGCCCACTGTCACTTCAGCTTGCAAACTCGCTTCGCTATGTCGGTCACTCCAGTTCTCCTACGAATTTCCTCATTTCTGATTCTATCACGTAGGGACACTCCGAGCATAGCTCTCTCTATAGCATACTGAGCGCCTTTGAGCTTTTATATGAGGCCCATAGTCAGGCACCACAATTTTCATGTACATTATACTACTAGTACTTTATTTAGTTACGAGAAATTATTACATTTCTCGTAACTATATAAAGCTGTAAAACTTCTTTCTTCTGCCTTTCCCACATTTACTGCTGGGTACTGTATTTATTATTATAGCAGATAATATATACAAAACATATGTATTATTACAAAAAAAAAAATATTATAAAAAAGCAGTGAAGTTTTATAAAATCATTTGCGATACTTAAATAAGAAATATCTTGGAATAATAACTACAAAAAAAATTCAACCGAGATTAAGATATTTTTTTCTTCAAGAAGTGCCCAATTACCAAGTTATCAGTACTTAAATTGATAATATACAATAATCAGTTATATTTGGAATCGGTGCCTTCATGTAAGTGTGTAAGACTTGATTTCAGGGAAATTTTCGGCACCGACTTAATAATTCCTACGTAAAAAAATGAATCACATTCTACAATTTCTTCGTGGTTTACAGCAATCATGCCTCATTGGCTAAAGATTATTAAAGAGGCATAAAGTATCATCAATTTCATAAGACTATTTTGGAGTATTGTTCTTTCAACCAAATTCTGTAGAACCAGACTGGGCAGCGATTCACCTGTCGTTCGTCTATCTCGACTGTATAATCTGCTGAACGTCTGTTGAAGAAAATGCCTGGTCTTGATATCCATTCTCAGAGTCTGCATAGGGGTTTATCTATTACTAGCTGTGCCTGCGACTTCGTCCGCGTGGAATAGTTATTTTGGGCATAATTTGTTTCTGCGAACAACCTCCTCAGCTTTATAAGCTATAGCTGTTACCCACGACTTTGTCCGCGTCATTTTCTGTTATTATTTTAGACAAGCGAAGAGAAGCGCTCGTAGCTCTGCGGAACTCGGTGGTCGGAAACGATCACCGAAGTATAGCAGAGTTTACAGAGGTCAGTCCTTGGATGGGTGACCGTTTGTGTGGCATTTGATATCGAGCGTTTCCGTGCTTCGGAAGGCACGTTAAGCCGTTGGTCCCGGTTATCACTAAATGTGGTAGTCGTTAAGCCATGTTAGAGGCCTAATGGGCGGCTTGATAAATTCTAACAGCAGGACGCCATACACCTGCCTCCGCCAATCCGCGAGGTGGAGTATGACCCAATACCCTCACACCTTGATTTGTAAGAGGAGGCTCGTGCTCAGTAGTGGGACGTTGATGGGCTGAAACGATGATTTTAGACAATTTAGTTTTTAAGTTTTTAAAAGAACATAATTATTTTAAAGTACTTTCGCGTAAATTATATTTTTAGTTTTATTTTCTTGTAGCAGAAGAACATATTGGTTTTCTCCACAACCTGATCTTGACAACGCGACATATAGTTGGCCGTATTGTATTGGCACAGCCTATTCACGTAGGCTTGAGGCAAAGGGTAAACAAAGAAAGTCGAGTGAAAATGGCGGATATAACCCGACATATAATAAAATGATACGTTTCGCTGTAAAACGTTTGTACTAGCCGTACCTTTTATTGAATGGTATTAAAATAAGTTCCAACTCTAGAAATTTTTTTATATATAATTTTTTTAATTAATTAATTTTATTTTTATAAATATAGAAATGTTGCAAATTTCTATTCAATATTTTAATAAATAAATTCTGACTTTCAATTCCAAACAATAAAACCTATATTGTTTTATCAAGATTTGGCTACTTCGTTTATTATTTTGGCTAATTTTATAATTTACAATTGAAGTGAAATGAAAAGTGACACATTAAAAAACCTTTTTTGTTTACATTTTGTCTCAAGGCGAAGTGAATCAAGTATAGTGAGTTAATCTTAAAAGATAGACCAGTATATGTCTATCGTGGACATTTTTTTAGATCATTTCAAGAGGAATAATTCTCTGATACATATTTTATTGGTATCTTGAACCGTTTTCGCAGCGCACGCAACGGAAGCCCTCAAGGATGAATTAACCCCGATTTTTTCACATTTTCCATTATTTCATCGCTCCTAATAGTTGCAGCATGATGTTATATAGCTGAAATCCTTCCACAATAACTGGTCTATTCAAAAAAAAAATTCGATCCAGTAGTTCCTGAGATTAGCGCGTTCAAACAAACAAACTCTTCAGCTTTATAATATTAGTATAGATTAGAGAGTGCACGTATCTCAGACCGCAATAATTATTACTGTTATAAAGTTTGCATATACATACATTTAGTTAGTGTATTTTTAATTATTATTTTTTTTATTTTATCGCATGAGGTGATCTCCAGTAATTATAATACTTAGCTGTGAACTTTATACTTTCTTATTATTTCTTTTGTAACGGTATATGTCATGTTAGTGATCCTTTTTATTAAATAAATAAACAATAATATATGAATATCGAAATCGGTTCACACTACTAAGAAAAAGAAAAAATAGGAACGAACATAAAAGCCCTCAATTTCTTAAAGACGGTTAAGTTTAAATGTCTTGAAAATTTTATTTTATTTTTATTTATTTATATTACTATTTATCAAATTGTTTATGCTACTAACATTAAGTGATTTAATAAATATTATAGAGAATATAACCTAAGGTGTTTTCCAATAAAGCTGTCAATAAGCCATTGATTATTACGATCTCTGTGTAACCGTTTTTATTAATAGATAATATTGCTGAGTTAATCGTATTCATATTATAATGACAGCAGATGGATAATTTATGTATGTGCTAATATTTGAACTCGTCAATAACGCACAATGCTATTAGAATTAATTCTTAAGCTTATGCATACGTAATAGGTTGGGGAAAAAGTCTTTTCGTATTTTTGTATGAAAAGTCAAGACATTTTTTTCAAAGTTTATTTACATTTATTTACAATATATATGTACCGTTTTGTTGAATAACTTTCTGCCATTTTGTGGGCAGAGACATTATCCCGTTACTGTAGAAACTTTGGGACTTCTGATCAAAAAAACGGGACAAATAGTTTTGGCAGTCCTCTCTTGAGGTCAACCTTACAGAACCTAAAGAATTCTGCAGAGACCGAAACAGGTGAAAATCTGAAGACGCAAAATCAGGGCTATATGGTGGATGCACTAGGACCTCCCAGTCGAACTCTCTTAATTTTTGCTGAGTGGCTAAAGATGTGTGTGGTCTAGCGTTATCGTGATGAAAGACCACACCCTTCCTGTTGATCAATTCCGGCCGTTTTCTCTCGACTGCTTCCTTTAATCTCATCAGTTGCTGGCAGTAAAGATCAGAATCGATACAAATACAAATACAAATACAAATATCTTTATTTGCTATTAAATAGGGTACAATTTAGATGTCAAATTACATTATGAGTTCTTAACCTATTTAGCCATATTAAATAGCATGCAAATATTACATTCAGACTTATGGAATTTAAAGTAGCTACAGATTTACACATTGATTGTTGGTTATTTCGTAAGCGCGATTAAAACAGGTAATTTAACAGGTATGTTTCAAATGTCATTTATTTTGAACAATGTCATTGAGATTGCAAGTTTTACAATTCATACCTTAAGAATTCATCAACTGAATAGAACGCCTTATCCAGTAACCATTTCCTTAACATCGATTTGAAGCGGCTAGTAGGTAGGTCCTTGAAATTATTGGGAATTTTGTTGTAAATTTTCCTACACATGGCATAACAGTTTTTGAGATATTTCTCTGTGTTAGGAACGGTTCCCAAAACTAGTTTTGTAGGATATCGTAAGCTTCGTTGAGTCACATCTCTTGCTTGTATAAACCTTTGCTCATTTTGCTTAACATATAGAGCTACTTCTAAAATATAAAGGCAAGGGAGCGTTAGTATGTTGAGTGATACAAAATAGGGCCTACACGATACATCCGACGGCAAGGAGCAAATCGATCTGATGCAACGTTTTTGAGCAATAAGTAGCCTCTGTATATCAGTACCATTGCCCCAAATCAATAAACCATATCTTAAAATTGACTCGACATACGCGAAATAAGCTGTAATGGCAGTTTGAACACTAGCTACTTTGGTTAATTTGTACAGAGCAAATGAAAAGCTATTTACTTTATTGCAAACTTTATCAATTTGTTCCTTCCATTTCAATTTAGAGTCAATTATTAAACCTAAAAATTTACCACTAGTAGCGTTCCGTAGAATTTGTCCGTCATAATTGATATTGATAGTTTTATTTTGAAAACAATTGAAATTTATAATATTGGTTTTAGATAAGTTAATTTTAAGATTATTATTGGAAAGCCATTTGATTATTGATGTCAATGTATTAATAATGTCAATTTCATGTTGGTCCAAGGAAGAGTTTTTGTCAGTTGTGATAATTATTGAAATGTCATCAGCGAACATTAGCATTTTGTGATTTATAATGTCAGGTAGGTCATTAATATGTAAGACAAATAAAAGAGGACCGAGGACACTCCCTTGTGGTACCCCAAATTTATTTTCTTTAAAATCAGATCTGTATGAGTGTACCGTTTTTGTTTTATCTATTTGAACTATTTCTACACACTGAGTTCTATTTGAGAGGTACGATTCTAGCCATTGAAGGGCAGGACCTCTAATTCCATTTAATTCAAGTTTTTTTAATAATCTATTATGAGGGACACGGTCGAAAGCTTTCGACATATCTAGGAATAGCACTGTCGTAAAGTTTTTACTGTTTACACTTTGCAACACTTCGTGTACGAGGTCGAAAGCTGCATATGTCGTAGATTTATTTTTTTGGAATCCATATTGGCATTCTTTGATAACCTGATATTTGTTGAAAAATGCGGTAAGTTGACAATGCATAACCTTTTCGAAAATTTTTGAAAAAATCGGTAATATAGCTATTTGCCGATAATTGCTTGTGTCTGATTTGTCGCCTTTTTTATGTAGTGGTTTTACAACTGATAATTTTATTTTTTCAGGAAATTGACCGGTCGACAGCGATAAGTTAACTAGGAAGGCTAACACAGGGCTAAGTTCTTCTTTGCAAAACTTAACTACCTTAGTATTTATGGAGTCATATCCCTCAGAATGTGAATTTTTCAGAGACATAATGACTTTACATATATAATGTTCATCAATTGGAGTTAGAAAGATACTGTTAGATAAACTAGTTCTTAACGTGTCAGTGTTAGAGGAGGTATTATCATAATTTATGTCATTTATAAAATAATCATTAAAAGTCGAGGCAATACTCAGAGGGTCAGTTATTTTTACTCCATTTTTAATAATATTATTCGTGTAGTCCCTTTTTACATTCGTTCCTGCAGTTTCATTTTTAATAACCGTCCAGGTTGCCTTACAGATATTACTGCTCTTTGAAACGAATTTTTGATTTGACATACGTTTTGCATAATTTATACACTTTTTAAAAAGGTAGTTATATTTCCGGTACTTAACACGATTTTTGTTACTTTTGTTGGAATAGTACTTGTGACGAAGATAATTTTTTGTCAGACTGCTTGTTTTAAGACCTTTGGAAATCCATTTAAGTTTACTCGATGAATTACACTTACTTTTTATTATGGGGAAGCACAAGTTATATAACAAGGTAAATATTTCAATAAATTCATTGTAAGCTGTATTTAGATCGGTCTGGTTATAAACATTCCAAAAAGAGAGGCTACCTATGTGTTTTTTGAATTTTTCAATATTTTCTTGTGAATAGCACCTTTTGAAAATAAACAGAAAATCAGGCACCTCAATTTTGTTCTGAATACTAAATGCTAAAACTTGCGCGGTATCATGGTCTGACAACCATAAGGGTAGAGTATAACCTTTTGCATCTGTGATATTACTAATTATTAAGTCGATACATGCCTTCCCCCGGGTTGGATTGCTTATATTTAGGGTAAAATTGTATTTTTTCAGAATTTCACGAAATCTTATGGAATCTTGATTATTTAAAAGCATGTCAATATTGAAATCTCCTGTAATTATTATTTTCTTTTTTGGAATTTTTTTTAAACATTTAAAAAGCAACATGTCAATTTTGTCAAAATTTTTTTTCAAAAGGTTTTGCCGGGCGGTAAAAGCTCATAATAAACAATGCCCTTCCAATCCCACCATACACACAGCATCACCTTATTTCGTGTTAGGCCAGGTTTGGCCACAGTCTGTGAAGCCTGGCCAACTTTCGACCACGACCTTTTTCGCACGTTCTTGTCGTACGTGATCCACTTTTCATCGCCAGTTATCAATCTCTTCAAAAACGGCTCGGTTTCATTACGTCTCAATAATGAATCGCAAATGAGTACACGGTTCATTAAGTTTCTTTGAGTGAGCTCGTGTGGCACCCAAATATCGAGCTTTTTTGTATAACCAGCTTTCTTCAAATGGGTCAAAACTGTTTTGTGGTCAATTCCCAGTTCTTCAGCACATCGTAACTACTAATATGCCGATCTTGCTCCACTCTTTCAAAAATGGCGTCCATTTTATTCGTAACAGGGCGACCAGAGCGAGGTGCATCTTTAACATCAAAATTTCCGGACTGAAAACGTTTGAACCAAATTTGTGCTACTCTTACTGACACTGCATCAGGTCCATAAACATCACAAATTTTTTTCACTGCTTGAGTTGCATTTTTGCCTTTTTTATAATAAAATTTTAAAATTTATCGAATTTTTTCATTAGATTCACTCATTTTTACGGAGAGAAAAACAAATGAAAAATAGCGGGAAACAACTTTTTTTTATTTTTTTCTTTTCTTTATAATGGAACCTTTTTAATGTTACCAAAACCAGCCAGACACAAATAGTACAGTCAAAAAAATTTTATAATAAGTTTATACCTACTTTATGCGAAAAGACTTTTTCCCCGACCTAATATAATACATAATGTCACGCGTCTTTCCCGTAGGGGTAGGCAGAGATAACATCTTTCCACTTGCTACGATCTTGGCACACACTTTTGGCTTCATTTACACTCATTAACCTTCTAATATACGCCCGTCAGTTAAGGATACTTTTGACGTGCCCTTTCTCCAAAATTTTCTGGATTTGCACATGGAAGGTTTTACGTGGTCTTCCCCTCTCTTACGTGGTCTAAGCTTATGAATTATATGAAGCTTTATGCTTTTGAACCGCAAAATTTTACCATGTTGCCATTTCTTTTTGTTTGCCAATGCGCGTGTATTAGACACGTATGGACAAAATTGGGTACGTTAGTCGTATGAGCGCCAACCACCTGGCTCATATTGTTGCCTAATCGTCGTATCTAAAGTTGGCAAGGATGATTATCATTGTTGTATGACATGCCGACGGATATGAGGGTCTTGTGAAATATTCTGTTCTATTTCAAGAATAAGCTCGTAAAATAGCGTATTCAATTTCCATACTTACATACATTTATTTGTATTTATGTGTATGAAATCTGAAATATGTTTATCGTTAAAATATAGGCTAGCGCTATATCTTTCTACCCGAGGCAATAAGGTCGGCCATAGATTAGCAAGTCACATCATCGGGTTGTGACCAAGAGCACATTTCTGTCTACTTAATATCATGCAATCAGTCATCACAAGCAATTCGAGGACATACCAAGATTTATTTTACATTAGCGCAGTATAACACCCATAATCATCATCATCATCAGCCTATACTAGTCCACTGCTGGACATAGGCCTCCCCCAAATCGCGCCATTTTCCCCTGTCTTCGGCTTGCCGCATCCAGCATCTGCCAGCGACCGCTCGCAAATCGTCACCCCACCTGGCGAGTGGACGTCCTACACTACGCTTGCCAAGTCGCGGTCTCCACTCAAGAACTCGTTTACCCCATTGGTTGTCGGTCCTTCGACAGATATGGCCAGCCCACTGCCACTTCAGCTTGCTAATTCTATATGATATGTCGGTGACTTTGGTCCTCTGTCGGATAACATCATTTCTAATTTTATCTCTCAGAGAGACTCCGAGCATAGCACGCTCCATAGGTCGCTGAGCGACCTTGAACTGGCGAATCAGTCTTACTGCGAGTGTCCACGTTTCGGCACCGTAGGTCATAACAGGTAGGACGCACTGATTGAAAACTTTCGTTTTCAAACATTGTGGTATAGGTGATGAGAAGACTCGACGGAGTTTCCCAAACGCTGCCCAGCCAAGTTGAATCCTCCTTTTGGCTTCCTTCTCTAAGTTATTTTTACCTAATTGCAGAATCTGCCAGAGGTAGGTATATTCGGAAACAACTTCGAGTAGGTGGCCATTCACGACAATAGGTCTCGGAACAATGCGGGCATTGATCATGAGTTTGGTTTTATCCAAATTCATGCCGAGACCTATCCGTCGCGAGGCTGATGCCAGGCTGTTCAGCATCTGTTGCAGCTCCTCCAACGTTTCCGCCATCAAGACTATATCGTGAGCGAATCGTAAGTGCGAGATGTATTCACCGTTTATGTTAATGCCCTTACCTTTCCAGTCCAGCGTCTTGAATAGGTCCTCTAGCGCGCTTGTGAATAGTTTCGGGGATATTACATCCCCCTGTCTCACCCCTCTGCGCAACTGGATAGACTTAGACTGCTGGTTCTGTACTTGGACATTCATAGTGGCGGATTCATAAAGACATCTCAGCACTTCGATATAGCGACAGTCTACTTGGCACCGCTGCAAGGATTCCAGAACCGACCAGATCTCGACAGAGTCAAAGGCCTTCTCATAGTCCACAAATGCCAGACACAGAGGCTGACCATACTCCTCGGTTTTCTGTATAATCTGCCTTACTGTGTGTATGTGGTCTATGGTGCCATATCCTCCGCAAAATCCGGCCTGTTCCGGTGGATGAAACTCGTCGAGTCTTCTTGCTAGACGATTCGTTATAACTCTAGAGAAGAACTTATAGACATGGCTCAGGAGTGAGATGGGTCTATAATTCTTAAGGATGGGTTTTATCGCCCTTCTTAAAAAAGAGAACCACGACACTTCCTCTCCACGCCTTTGGAGTTCTCCCACAGTGAAGGACCGAGCTGAAGAGGTTCTGCAGCTCCAGTACAACACTGGCGGTCTGTAAAGCTAGACCGCTCTTCTTAATTTAAGTTGATTGACTCTGGCTGTGTTGTACAAAAAACGAATTGCGAAAATATAGTACGAACAAAGCACCACGCATCCAAAGTCGGAGAGCAAGTTCGATTGCCCATATTAGGCATGAGTCACACAAGTTCGCAAGTAAACAGGCGGCTGACGTAACAGCTTTGAGAATGGTGATCGTGACTCAGATAGGCCAGCAAGTCAGATTACTTATGTCACCTAAATCTCTGTCAATTTTTCAATGTTTATTATCAAACCGATACTTTAATAAAGTTAGCACTTATAAGAAGTTCTTTGACTCTGGACAAGATACCTAGATAGTTGCCGCAGTGACATATATGGTTTTGGAATTATTAGGCATATGAGACTCAAAAACACGGAATGACGAGCGTAATCCAATAATATACTTTACTTATTATATAGCACTATCAGTCGGCATTAAATCTTCAGAGCTATCATTTTGAAAATTATATAGAGAACCGTTTCTAGATTCGAATCAACGCACTTCCATTTTATACTAGTTCAACAAAGAATGTAGTGTCATCTTATGCGCCTTAATGTTGACAGTGTGCTATAAGTCATTACTCTGATTAAAGGTACCTAGGTGACTATTATCATACGGTAAATGTAGCTCTTCATCCTACTAGATAATGTATCAGTTAGTCGTAAGGAAATGATGAAACCTTCAATAATATACTTTTCTATCTCAAGCACGAACAATCTTAATAATTCGCGAGTGCAGTGTTATAAATACTGAATCTTCTGTACTTACAAAAATTAAAACTATAAAAAAAATATCTTGTCTATATCTTTATCTTAAAATACATTCAAGAGTGTTCCTCTCCTCTGATACACTTTAGTTGATAAGTAAACATTTTAATTCATGCATAGTTGAATAAATAATATCTACAATTCAATATAGACTCAGGTACTTTATGTAAAGTTAGACATAAGTAAAGACGAATAAAACATATGACGCATGTGTTTAATATTCCACAAATACATTTCAAGTAAAATCGAATCCAATAATTAAGAACCAATTCCACAAAACGCCACACACAAGGTCAAAGGCTTTTTACGAACAAATGTACATGAATGCCAATGTATTAATGGATTATTTAATTTGGACATTAAATCGATAGGATCTACTGCTTATGGAGCAGGTGTCTGAGGCGTCAGAAGTTCACAGGGTTATTAAGATTTTATTTATGAGGGTATTGGTTTTTTGAAATATCAGAAAAAGACGAAATAGAAATATTTATATTTAGAAACTAACTGTCGCCCGCGACTTAGTTCACGTGGCTTTTAGCTTTTTTCTTTTCCTTGCGTTATTAAGCAACCTCTATTACTCTTTCCAAACTCAAATCCAGTACAGATGTGTCGGAGCCACAAACAAAGATACTTTTAAAAAAAAAAATTTTTTGTTGTCATATTACACTCCATATATAAATAGGGAACATTTAATATGTAGTAACGAATAAGGACTAAGTAAAACTTTATTTATACCAACTAGAAAGTTGTTATGTCTGAATAATTATTTACATACTATTTCTACTACTTCCAATATAAATAGCTTTATTGAAAGAACTTAAGGTAAATAAAACGGCAAAGAATATACAATACGTGCCTAAATGAGAGGTCACCAGTCGACTTTTAAAATCACTTTCTATTTCTTAATATCAGCCATAGTCATAACAAAACAAATGTAAACCCAGGTAATTTAATAACTTTCACGCATTTTGCTTGCTGAGAGTCTAGGTGGCCGGAACCGAAGTGAAGCGGTGTTTATACAGATTGAATAAAACACATTTTTATTAAACTCGAATGAGACAGGTGCAGTTCAGTATATCTCAAAAAAATAAAGTGGACTCCTAGATCCTTCTATCTTTTAAAAGGTTCTACTATCTGATCCTTACAATTCACTCTGTAACAATCACAATTGTATCCAGTAAAATTAGTACAAATTAAGTCAGACGCTTTGCTTTACCTTTTTATGTTTAGGAAAAATAATCCGACCACACATGTTAATCATTATTTTACCTCCGGGTCAGGCAAGGTAAGCCAGCCATTCCTAATCTCTGCAGGGTCTGCTCCTCCAAGAGACACCGAGGATACGGTGCGAAGCCCTCGCTTGCCCTTCCACTGTTCAGGATCCCACCAGTTCACGTGTTCCAAAGAACGGGACATATCTCGAGTCACCATTACTCTTGAATATTATTTATTTTTCACTTTGCGCCAAGGTAAGAAAATATGCAATTTTATTTATTTAGAATTTAAAGACGTCTGATTTATTTATAAAAAATAAATAAGCGTAGGTATTTCAATGTCACCGCGACCTTTCTATCAAAGCTTCGGGAGCTGAATGAATCGTGAAGGGATGGAAAACTGTTTGTATGAGTGTTGCCTAGCAACAGAACACGTGGTGAACCCAATGTCAAGGCATTATTATCTCACTATGAATAAATTACAAACTTGTGAACCTTTAAGTAAGTTGCCCGACGTAAACAGTTTATTTACCTACATATGAACAAAGAATAATTTTAGAATTATAACAACTCATATTTTATTAATAACCTTCCGGTACTTTTTAAATCGATATAGATACATATATTTTCTGACAATTGCACCAAGACGAAAGTCATTAGAAGAAGATGAATAAGCATAGCGAAGACAGAACAAATATTCATGTTTATGCACGCAAAGATTTGTCCTGTGTGAGAATCGAACCCACGACCTCTGGAGGGAAGTGCGGGTATACCCGCCTCCACGCCACATCGGTCGTCTATTCATCGATTATATATGATACATAATTGTATATATATAATTATTTTAATCGTTCTATATAGTGTTGAGGTTTTTATAGTAGCATTCTCTCTGGTTGTTTCCGTGGGATAGATTACCTCTTCTAGGAAGTTCAACACTTTCGCAAAACTACATTCATCCAAAGGGTTTGCCAAATGGTAAAAGCAATCAAAACTCAGTTTTGGCCTATCATCATAAGATGCCTAAAATTCAAAAAATATTTAAGCAGCAAGATAAATTTATTTGGAACAGCATAAGTATTGGACCAACAAAAAGAGATCATAACTTCGATATTCTCGAATTACATTCATAAAGTTGGTACAAGACATTAATGTAATACGATTATAAAATGTATTTTCCTTTACAGCTATAATATGGCCAAATATTATCATTAACTATTTTTATTTTACAAGTCTCTTTATTTATAGACTGTGTCACAAACGATAAGCTCCCGTAGTGGCCGGATCAACGATATAGTACGCATGTATGCAGGGCATGTAAGGGGTGGCCCTTTAGAGAAAAAGACATGACTGTATGTATGAGTTGTATGACACGAGAATTAAAGCTGACTATTAAACTATTCAATATAATAACGTTATCTAAAACTAGCTGACCCGGCCTAAATCCGGTACCAGGATTTTTTTTGGCAAGTATATTTTTTAACAAACCTTATTCTGACAATATCGAAGGCAATAAAAAAGTATTCAATGTGGTGCAGAGGTTTGACAGTTATGAGCGTACATCAATTTCGGCGATTCTATTAAAATATTATTTACTAGCTGACCCGGCGAACTTCATATCGCCATTATTTTGTTGTTTTTTTTAAAAAAATCTTCTCAGATACAAACATTGTCTTGACTATGTCGAACACAATAAAAAAATGATCCAATTTTGTTCATTCGATAGATATAAAATTACATAGAAGCAACTTTCTAAACTCTCGTTCGGCATGACGGCCTTACGGGTTAATCACGGATTTGAGATAGAATTGTGACAGATGGCAATCAAAACACATCGCCTAAAGCAGGAAAAGTGACATTAATACTCTGTACATTAGGACGTGTTTAATTCGCTTTGTAATAATTCAACGCCTACATGTAAAAAGTTATTGCGTCCTTGCAAGTGCAGACGAGAGGTGTTGGTACTTGATTGTGAGTCACACATTGTTTTCTTGTGTAGCGTTTCAAGTTTACATTTAAGTGCTCAGTTACGTGATGTCATCACTTTCCTTAATCTGCAGGACTGCAATGTTAAAAAATATATAACAAGGAAAGTTTTATTGCATTATTAAAGTGTATGCGAATTGCAAGTTGCATTGCTTTTTGAATAATCTACAAAATATAAGACGCAGGTAAAAACTGTGTGAGCTGTTAACGTTAGTTAGCACGGGTAGTAAGGTTAATTATGTTTATAAGTATTATATATCAGATGAAAAAGTCACTTAGATTCATTCAGGCGTAACTTTGCGGAAATCCATTGTGAAGCAAGTGATAGATTAAAATATCTTTACTATGTGGTATTCTTAAATGAAAATACAAAACTTTATTAAATACGTTGGGGTTTTGCACTTATGAGAGAGTAATAATGTAATGTAACGTATGTTAAAATAAATTTATAAAGTTGAAAAAGTTAACAAATCAATTGTATATATTTTTCATTCAACATAATGTTACACAACCAATGTAGTTTTCGTTACTGAATACAAAATGTTTCGCGGAATACGGTGCTGGTAACCTTGTCCCTTTTTCACATTAGACCTATTGATTCGCTTGGTGTTATTTACCGTTCTTTTAAAGACATAATGTGTTTTATGTAAAGGTTGGCTAATGAAACTGGTACTATTCATCATCGGGCAGTTAACACTTCATTAGTTAACGTCCACCTTTACTACACCAACACACAGTAATTATGTTGTGCCGTAATTTACATTTAGTCAATTTGATTAAGTTGGTACGTTCAAAATCTTAAAAAAATGCATAACTAGTCTACTTTGCTGATACTCCATAGATATGAATATAAAATGAATATTATTATTATAATGTATGAATAAAGCCCATAATTTTGAAAACATTGAAATACGTAACTACTTTTTAACTTCATCGTAATAATATTTTATTTTGATTCTCTTTTTGTTTTATACTAACCTTATACACTTTACTAATACTATGGAATTTTAAATTCTGAATTAGATTATTTGAATAATGTGCTGTGCTTAATTTGTTTATACTTTGCTATGATATACATACAAACATACACGCCTGTTTCCCCGAAGGGGTTGGCAGAGGCATATTATACGTCCACACTTCGCCAATATAGCTATGATTAATAAGCATATTATATAGTTATAAAATCAAATTTTAAATTCAAGAAAGAGCAGACCCAACATTATACAACTATAAGTGCCCATAGCATTCCTTTTCAAGAATTTGGAGCAACAATTCGCGTGGGCGTTGCATCTCTCCCCGCGATTGTATAATGGCTAGTTTCAATTGATCTGGTATCGAGTTTGTATATAATGTCGCCGTCTAATAGAAACAATTTTGATTCAAGGCTGATATATTTGACAATCGATCAATAAATGCAGAAGTTAAGACATTATTTTTTCTATTTATTTACTATGAACAACCAGTAACTGTTTTATTATTTTCTTAGTAATTAAAACAAAGCTAATCGTTCGACATTTTAAGGTGTCACAACATTGATATAATTATCTTACAGCCATATTATCAAAGAAAGAAATTAAAATAAGTTGGTAATAAAATGAGAACAAACAAAAAATTCAATTAAATAGTGAGAAGACATTGGTGTAAACTATACAATAACAATTAAAAAAATAGATTCTATATTCTATTCTATTCTAAAAAAATATGTATTACATAAAACATATAATAATTTGATTGTAATAACACTACTCGCACATACTATCATATAGAATATGCTAGCAGTAATTTTATATCGTCATGTCAATCAATGTTTTCTGTTTTATAAGGGCCTATTATTTCTTGAAAGGAATAAGTATAGATATTTTCTTATAATTATAGAGAATTTTGTTTATTTGCGATTACGTTAAAAAGTAATGTGATTAACTTGTAGTTATTGATGATTAATACTAAAATATTCTTAGTTCCAAACGGCATTTCCAGGTGCACAGGTGTACTTCTACACGTGCACCTGTGCAGGATACGTTGCAGCATAGTAGGTCTAAATGTTTCATTGTTCAACGATTTTATAAAGATGGCGGTCGGCTATTTTGATTTCAAGTACATGCAGGAAATAATTTTATTGCATTGAAGGTAAAGATTAAATATTTTTATAAAAATCTAGATACATTAAAATACTAGATACATTAAAATACTAGATACATTAAAATACTAGATACATTAAAATACTAGATACATTAAAATACTAGATATCATAATACATAATGCTTAATAAAAAAATGCACGTAATATAACAACTATGAGTATTTAAAAAAATATGGATCTGATACTTTTTTAAGTGATATTATTTGTTTTATAATAGAGTTACCCAATTAAGAATAGATCAAATGTTGATTGATCAATAAGCATGAGGAAAGACACACATTGTAAAATTAAAACAACAATACCTCTTTTTTTTAAAGCGGTAAAAAAGATTTATGATCGTACCTACCTCGTCGCCACGGGTACCTATCAGAGTTGAATACATTTTCATTATCAGGCTAGATCGGGGCGTGGATAGTGACTTAATTAGGTAATTGAATAAATGCCATCCAAACTGTCATGAATATTGAAATTTGTAGGCAACACGCCCATAGCCTGAAGGCTTGGTACGGGTAATGGCCTCTGACCTAATTGCTCGGATCACGAATTATTTTTAAATGTGATATTATACATAATAATTCAAATCGACACTGAAATTGCTAGGGGCATCTAGGTATTGTTCTTAATATCTTTTCCAAACCGCCAATCAGCCAAAAACCAAATAATACCTGAATTTACACCACTTTTATTAAATAATAACTTAATTAAAAGACCACACGAAGAAAAATACCCAGGTTTTATTATTGACACATTGCCACACATTAAGCATGTCAGATCCAAACTTATGTCTGTTCTTGGAGCTCTTCATAAAGCATCAAATTATTATTCCAAGATCCAAATTCAGTCAGACCTATTATCAACGACTCATTAGTAAAATCTCACCTGGAATATCTCATTAAAATTTGGGGTACCAACGAATTTTACCCACTTACAACGGACTCAGAACAGAATCATAAAAAAACTCTACAATTACAACTATTTTATGCCTACCAAACAAATTTATGAAAAGACAAAATTATTTAATGTTATAAATTTAAAACTTGTTACCTAATTAAAGCAAAAACAAAAAATGGCAATACAATCTAAAATTAAATTAAATAAAACAACTAAACACTAGAATTCTGATGTCAACTGGCCACCAAGATTGTGCGATTTAACGCAGTGTGATGTTTTTCTTTAGGGTTTTGTGAAATCACGGGTTTATGCGAATAAACCCGAAACAATTCCTGAGCTCAAATCGGAAATCTAACGCGTCATCGGTGAGATACAGCCACATCTCTGTGCAAAAAGTCATGGGAAATTTGATGAAAAGAGTAATGGCCTGTCATAGGAGTCGTGTCATTTGACGGGCATTTTGACGTGACAACGTCTTAAATTAGGTTGCGGCTGGGAGTCACTTATGAAAAAGTGTAACGCTCGGTAACGTTACGATGAGTCACCGAACGAGAGAGAGGCCCGGCGAATGCCTTGCGTCTCTCTCCCACTCAACTATGATCGGTCTGCCGCGCGCGCAGTTTTAGTAAACAAAATATATTTCTATAGTTAAAATTTGTGCAATTCTTATTTTCATTCAATTCCTTGTTCCTATTGTGCAATTTAATTATATTCATATCAATAAATATTCTACCGAGAAAAAGACGTTGTCACGTAAAATCTTCGCCCGTAAAAACGACTTTACAGGCAACCATTTTTTATTCCATACCTAATCGGAACATGTCTTCTTTACAACACAATTAAAGTATTTCAACTCTGTCATAAAATACTTGTATTTAATTTTAAATGAAAAAGTGTACTCTTACTGAGACACCCTTTATTATTATTTCAAAAACGGAAAATAATATGCTACTATTAGGCATTTCTTTTCATGAACATGTCAACAACAAACATAATAAAATATTTTTTTGTTGAGTTTGTATGGATTAGTTGCGGCTTTAGCAATATTTTACGGTACTGAGCAGACAAATGGGCAGTCCAAAAACATTATGATTTTCCTCATTGTGATAGGCTATAAAGCATTAAATAATAATTGTGTCTGTCACGGAGGAATATTAAAGGTATCCTTGAATTTGGCTGTCAATTTATTTAGCAGAGTCAACATTATAAAGTAAATATTTGTTAGCAAAATAGGTAACTTACGTTTGGATTTCAATACGTTGAATACGTTTAGTTACTGGCCATTGGGGATTCATCTCGAAAGTATCAGAGCTCGAAATCCTACGGGGTCAATTTTATCATCGAGAGCGAGACTGGGCTGGATATTACGAGATCAAATAATTCTTCGTTTCGGTGAACGTTTGAAAGATTTTAATATTTAATTTGTCATTTTGTACATACATAGGTACTTAAAATTTCCGAATTAGTTGGCCATCGCAACTATTAATTAATAAATCGTTCTTAAGATAAACACATATTATTAATTACTTCTTAATCTTTATCGCACAATAAGTAACTCGTAACTCAAAAAGTCATGGAAATGTAAAAGATCCAATTTTATTTTAACTAGATCACTTATATTAATTAAATGTGCTTAAGACACTAAATCCGTAATAGCATTTAAAAACCACGACTTAAGAAATCCTATTTATAAATAATAATTGTAGATTAATAAGTGCAAGTTGTAGGTTAAACAATAATCATAACCATTTTGATTACAACCATTGAGTGATCTATGAGAGCTTAATGATTCATTGAACGTTTAGCGTGTCTGTTGTTGCTCGTTTTAAATTGCTGCGTATGCGCTTAAGGGCATTGGCACTAAATTGCGGATGCAAGGACAGGAGAATCTATAGAGACTACTTAGAAGCTTAATGATAAAAGAAGTTTTTACTACGAATAGCTTCAATAGCAAATACCTACCAAACCTAAGTCACTTATAAGTTTCAAATACCTTTTTACTGATTTGTCAGCATATATGTGAGATGCAATGTTGTGAAGAAATATGATGAAGTAACCAAGAATATTTCTTAGTAACAGAAATCATGTAGGCGTGACTCACTGTGTAGTTCATTATTTTCCTATTATTTTTAATTCCGTTTCTAAGTTTGAGCAATTAATATTTTTGTGATATATTGAAAAAAACTACACATACTTAATCTAAATCTGCTGAATCTGCTGAGCTTCATTATTTAGTAAAAAAATTAACTAGTATAAACACAAGCATATTGAAAAGATAAAGGTTTAATTTTGCTACTTTTAATAGCAGTTGTGTTTTTTAATAATGATATTTTTTTTAAACCAGAATTTCCTTAACTTACGGTTTGTTTTTTATTGTTGGGTATATAATTCTCCATGGTTATGTTTTATTATGAAACATCCCAGAGCCCATGCCATCCAAAATATCGTGGATTTCCAAACAATCATTGAGGAATAAAAAAATATTAACCATATACACACTATCTTTTTTGGATTGACTCGTAAATAGTGGTCCCATATACATTTTTAGTGCAAGCTTCCACTCTACAGCAACCCTGTTGGATATTGACTCAAGTGTTCATTAAGAACAAAATTGTTACTATATAATCAGTTAGAGTCGACAGCCACACACTGCCAGATAATGCTTCTTCGAACGAATGGCTTGCACTGCCTGGTTCGTATTATGTTTATCTTTTAATACAGTAAAAAGAGTGCATAGATATTATAAGTATGATCGATGTATTTTATCAGGATATCGCTACTTCGGGGAAGAAAGGGCGTAAAAGCCACTTTTGGCCAAAATGAGTTAATAATGCAACTTTGTTTAGTTTTCGACGCTCTATCGATCTGTATATTTAAAATTTCAATATTCCCAAAAAAATGGCTTTTACCCCCATGATTTTTTTCTCACCAAAACCATTTTTATTAAAAAAAATTGACGTATATGACATTATTTAATTATTTCAAATTAATAAGGGCGTATCACCATAGTATGAAAGAATATTTGGTCGTAAATACAATATTTATTACGTAATGACTTTTACGACATTTTTACTTGGCAATTTAAATATGATTTGGCTTTTACGCCCTTGCACAAAAATAAAAACTTGGAGTTACAGCATTCAAATCGTAAAGGATGATACAAGTAAAAATATAACAAGGAAGAAACAGAAACTAATAAATAAACGGAAAGAACGAAAACAATTAAAAGATGAGGGAAAATCCTACCAAACCAAGAAAGGGGACATAGTTAAAGAAAAATCTATGGGAGAAAACCCATGTAAGCAGGATAAATGTAAAAGAGGTTGTTTTAATATAACGGAAGACAGGCGAAAGTCTCTGTTTGACTTCTTTTGGAGCATAAGTTCACAACGGAGGAAAGATTGGCTTATTAATTGTACTCGCCAGGTATCAATTTCCAGGAAAAGAACGGACTCTCCAAATAGTAGGAGAAATTTAACATACGAGTACTTTATCAATAATGGTGAAGATCGTCAAAAAGTTTGTCAAAAGTTCTTGCTTGAGACATTAAATGTGACCCAGAAATATTTATTATATAATCTGTCTCATTCTAAAGAATATAATATGTCTCAGGATGATCGGAGGACACGTACATTTCCGGATAAGTATTCTCCAGAAGCAAAAGCACATGCAAAGTCTTTTATTGAAAAATTGCCAGCAGTCCCTTCACACTATAACCGGAAACGAACCAGCAGGGTGTATCTTCCCCAAGAATTAAAAAATGTATCCAATTTGTATAGACTTTATGTGAAAGAATGTGAAGATAAAAATCAAGATGCAGTTGGAGATACTATATTTAGAAATATATTTAATAATGAATATAATATCAGCTTTCATTGTCCAAAAAAAGACAAATGTCTTCTGTGTACAAGAGCCGACCGAAAAGAAATAAGCAGCGAAGAAGATAAAACCATTTTAGAAAATCACATTAAAGAAAAAAATCTACTTATAAAAGGTTTCTAGCACATCAAAATTTAAGTAATCATTATAATATTAATGGTACTTTGACAGCTAGCTTTGATTTACAAAAGGTATTGACAACACCCCACGGAGATAGCATGTTGTTAGGGTACTCAAGAAAGTATGTAGTTTTTAATTTCACCATTTATGAAAGTGGAACTCAAAATGTGAATTGCTACATTTGGGGAGAGTGTGACGGAAAACGAGGTAGCCAAGAAATAGCAACTTGTCTCTTTAAGTATTTACAAGAAGTTGACGAAAGAAAAATAAAAAATTTGATTTTATACTGCGATTCCTGTACAGGTCAAAATAAAATAAAGTAGTTCTATCTGCCATAAACTATTACCTCAAAAAGTCCGTAAATTTAGAAACAATACAGCTTAACTTTTTGTTGCCTGGACATACATACATGCCTGTTGATTCAGTGCATGCAACAATAGAACGAGAAATAAAAAAACTCACCGTCTGGAGTCCTTCCCAGTGGATGCCTTACATTGCTTCTGCCCGAAAACGGCCACGACCTTATCGTGTTATTGTCATGGAGCATAGTGATTTTATTAGTTGGGACGAACTAGCTACAAAGACTTTCACTAAGGAAGCGCTAAAAAACATGCAATTTAAAAATATTCGGATTGCTACATTTAAGAAGAAGAATGTTGATCAAGTTGAAATTAAGTACTCCATGCATGAAGACACATCAGTACAAAAAGTCATTCTATTTGAAGTACCTGAAAAAAGGCCAAATACAAAAGGGAAACCTAAAGCGAGAGGAAGACCTAAAAAAAATATTTGTTTAGATACAACTAATAATCACTGCCAAGCTGAAAAATCAAACGAATTTGTGTTGCGTAAGTTATATGCCGCCAGATTACCAATTTCGACTGCAAAATATAACGATTTAAAACTTCTTTGTGACAATCACACAATACCCAGACCGTTCCAACAAGATTTTTTGTCGCTGCCTCATTTTAAAACAGTAGTAGACCAATTACTAGATACCGACGAAGAAGACGATGTAGTAGAGGAATTAGAATGAATGGGTACTTATCTACATTTTAATTTCATTAGAATAATGCATGAATGATTAATAAGTAGAAGAAAGATTTATTTTACAAATTATAATTAAAAAAAAGGTTAAACAAATAAGAAAAAGAAAAAAATATATAAGAAGAGAAAGAAGATGAATAAAAAGAAAGTAAAAGATAAAAAAAATAAAGAAGAATACGATTACAAGCAATAAAATTAAAAAAGTAAGAAAACGAAACAAAAAACAGAAAAGGAAATAGAAAAAAAAGAAGATTACTAATTATTGTCAATTTGATTTGATTTATGAATGAATAAAACTGATTTGCATCTTAACTAAATTTATTTATTTAATACACCAATACCTACCTAGTAGAATAAATTACAAACATACCATTATTTTATACTATTTTATCAATTTTAGTTAATTTATTTCTTAATTAATTAATATTAGATGATAGTAATTATTTATCACAGTTAACTTAAAATTTAAATTAATGAAAATAATCAAAGTTCAATTCAATTAAATCTTTTCTTTTGTTTCACTATTCATGAATCTTGTGCATTTAACTTAACAGGTAGGTAACCTAATTCGTTATAATAAATTTTGTAATATAGAACTATGATAAATCAGATAATAATAATTATTATGCTATTATTTTGAGCTTCTATGCACCTTAATTTCAATATTCACCACATTAAATCTTACAAAATTATAATAATTGTAGGTTTACTCACAATAATTGTTATAAGTGGTGCAGTCATTACGACCTTTTCACTGTCTAAAGATGGTTTATACGACACGATGTATGTTAGCATTATAGATATTTGTGGATTTACGTCCTATAGTACGTATTTATAGACGGTGTAAAAGCCATTTTTATTAAAATTTTGGGTCGTAAATCCATCCTATCTTCTAAACCATAAGGTCTACTTAAAATTAAGCTTCTTGATATTAAAGAGCACTTAAATGCAAGTAAATATCACCAATTCATTCGAATTTAACTCTATTGCAAAAAAAGTTATTTTCCAAAATTTAAAAAAAAAAACGTTTTTTCGCTGCCCTGTAAAGTTGCTATTTTGGCTTTTACGCCCTTTCTTCCCCGAAGTAGCGTATCTGATTTTGTTGAAGTTGGGTTATTAACTGTAACAGTTTACGTAGTTTACGAAATTTGATATCTCGTACTATATTTTTACAGTTCAGAACGAACGCAATAGTGAACTGGCGGTTCTAAATTTAAGTAACGTTCGAAAGAGCTTCGGAACTTTAAAAATTTCTTAAGTTATAAGCTAACAGAAAGTCGTGCATTTCGTTGTTTTGTAACACATATAATTAGCGTGATTATGTGATTCTTATTTATTTCTTGCCGCCCCGACTCGGCAAAAATAATATAACCAACTTAAACAAGGACTTAAAATTTTGCTATTTAGATATATTTTAAATTGACAATATAAATTAGCAGACAGACAGTAGTAGTTATATTGCCAATGTAAAGTATAATCTGAACAGCAATACTTAAATGCTTTATTTAAATTATATTACTTTGCCGAACTTACTTTTATAGAACCTTTTGACGTGACAACGTCTTATAAATTGGTTTGCCGGGTGACACTTCAAGAAACTGCGTTACGCTCCGCTCACGTTATGCGCCCACAATGAGAGCGAGTGAGAGGCACGCGTCCCTTCCACTCGGCACACAGCTCGGAGCACAGTTAGCCCGCCTAAGAGCGAGAGATTCTTTGTATAAATTAATGTTTTAAATATAATTCTTTGTATAAATAAATGTTTTAAATTGTTACTATTATTTCATCCTTCTTCCTACTATACGAATGAATATTCACATTAAAATTATTTTACCACTCAAAGTCGTTGTCACGTAAAACTTTCGCCCGTATACCGACTTTACAGGCAACCAATTTTTTCCTAATAACTTTGGGATGTGATTGTCGTGAGAGTATAGGACAATTGAATAGACAATTAAATAGCAGCTGATAACGATAAATAAAAATACCACCTACTCTTACAATAATTATTACATACCTGTTCACTTAAATATTGTATTACATATCTACTAACTATCTGGTAACTCTTCATATAATTCCTTACTTGATTTTTTTACAATATTACGTTTATAGTAGCGGAACAAAGAGCTTGCAAATCGACAAGGCGAAGGACTGCGTGGGCGTAGTTGCAATCTCAACATAGCAACTCGCTCTTCGCGACACCCACCACCGAAACGTTTGGCTTGAAGTCCTTTTCGGGCACCAGACCTCAATTTAGACCACCAAATACAAATTATAGACCATTAAGTTTTATTTAATTGTTAAGTCTTTGGTTGGATTTATTTTGGACTATAAATCATCTTTATAACTTCTTGTTTTCGATATCAAAAATGAGTTTTCTTGAAAATCGCGCTATCTAATATAATTAATGATGAATGAATATAACTTACATAAGAAAAGAAAGTAAGAAATATCTCTTTCTCTTTTCCAGGTTACAGGAATCTCAAATAGCATGCTTAATGGAATAGTGACTTAACTCAAAAAAGACTATTTTTGGGACATCACAAAAGAAGATCTTCTAAAGAATACTTGTCCTACTTGTAAGCGCATTAAATTGATACTGATTTAATAATTAGTAATTTTGCTTGTGTTTTGAACGTTTGATTAACATTGAATCGATCTCAGTAAGAAATAGAAAGACTGTATAAGTACGTAACTCAAACCTGACCTACCTATTAATGGGTCGATGTTAAATGTATTTTATTTCGAGATCTTTATGTGTGAAATGATCTATCTCGATGTTCCGAAGCGTATTGGCGAAGGTTATACATAAGAACATAATGAAATTTGTAAATAGTTCAGGTCGAAAATTTAAAAATATAAAGAAATAAGTCCATAACTCGAAAACTATACAAAATCGCGGAATATACATGGGGATGGGAGTGATTCGGGTACCCCAGGGGATGCTCTATATCTGGAATTCCGTTTGACACTTTCTGGGATACCTTGTATATAAGTTACATAAATTGATTACTAGGACGGCTTAACACGCCTTTCTTGGATTCGTTCGATATCAAATGCAATACAAACGGTTATTCAAGAGCTACATACTGTGAACGTGAACGTTTTACGTACACTGAATACAACAACGCCACGAGCGCAGGGCTACAATCGAAGTAAATCACATTATATATTCAATGCAAAAAGTGTTATATTTTTCCAACTACACTATTGACTAACATAGTGGAGTAAAGTTATTGGCCACAATTACGTACAGGACATGCACCGTCGCGTGCACAGACAGACAGACAAATAGGTCTGTGGGTTGTCTATTAATCGATAGAGCGGTACACACGATACGTTCCCACTAATTATTTATAGGTCATACAATATTAACCGGCTTTAAAAAACTTTGATACTTTTTTTACTTTACACGGACATAGCACTATATGTTTAGAAGAGTCAATTTTAATTAAATTGATTTAGTGGTGCAATTATATTATTGAAGACCGATATGACAAGGAGGTCAGTATACCTGCACTTCGCTCGTGAGGTCGAGGGTGCGATTCCCTCACAGAATAAATCTTTGTGTGCATGGACATTAATATTTATGGTGGTCTGGGTGTTTTCTATGTACATTAAGTATGTATTTACAAAAGAAAGCTAGAGAGTATGTTTATGCGTTATTCAGTATTCATAACACGATACTTATCTTGGAGATTGTTAAAATTTGGTGTGATTGTAAGAGAATTTTGTTCATATTTTTATTTAAAAATTTTATTAGTAACACTTTTCTTGGACAACATTTATCCCGTACAATTTAGTTTACAACTGCTAAGGTTGGGTGGTAGAGATCTCTTCTAGATATAAGCCCACCTTTGAACATGTTATTTTATATAGCTCATGTCATACTTAAAATTATATTGTGCAATAAAGGATTATTATTATAAATCTTAAACGGCAGGTGAAACTTTTTCATTAAATAAGGGACGGTACGGAAGGGAAGTTCAAGGTACACTTTTTTAGTAAGATGTCTCATAATGATGGTTTTACATAATGTTGTTGACGCTTCAGGCCCCGCTAATAAGCTCCCGCATAAGCTAATACTGTCAACATACATACATAATATTACGCCTGTTTCCCCGAAGGGGTAGGCAGATGCATACTATACGCCCACACTTCGCCATTTATATTGTTGGTCCCACGTAAATAGGTGGTAAATCTATTGCCGCTTTCCGGGTACTTTTATGTTCGCTAGAGCCTCGTCCGTTGATCGGCAGGTGCACCACTTGCAGGTGAGGTTGGCTTGGGCTCCTAAGATATTGGAACTGTATACACCCAATTGCACTTTGTTATGTAGCTAACACTTGAGGATAACGTAACAGGTAAGCATTGTATGTTTATCAGCTATTATGATAACACGAATGAGGTCACAGAATGACGCTTGGCGATATCAGGGAAAAATAAAACAGATATGTTGATGGTGAAACCTCGCCTCGATTTTGTGTTTAACAAGATTATAGTGGATAGGTAACTTAGGCATAATGCCAAAAATAGGTGAAATCTTAGTTGCATAGCATGTAAACAGGCTGTTTTGAAACTAGGCCTCTTATCAAGTGTATCTTTTCAACAGCAAATATACTTTTAACGAAGTTAAAATAGTTGTATAACTTGTGTAGAGCGTCTAAATGAGATTTCATTTATTTTTATGCTAAGTTAAAATCATATTAAAGGTGATGCATAGGATACATATTTGTAAAGAAATTTTAGAGAGACTTATGATGAATATAAAATTGAATCAGTCTAGTATTTTTCTTTTCATACGTTTGTAGACAAAGGCATATTATACGCTATTTATATTGTTGGTCCCAAGTAACAGATTGCGAGCTTATTGCCGTTTACCGGGATCTTTTATATTCCCCCTTAAGATGTTTAATAAGGTGAGCTTAATGAACAGTTGTTACTGCGATAAAACCAGATCGATGTTTTATCGTGAATACTTAGCTAACTTCTTGTAGCGAGCCTATAAACAATGTGTTTCTTACATTGTTAATAATTTTTAAGTCTTCATAGTCCTAAAACAGTAATATTATTTATTTATGCTGTAGTAGTACGTAGTAATAAATGCTGTAATAGCACAGCTATATTAAAGTAATTAATATAATTTCATACAAATACTATTATCAAATGACATGTACATGAACTGAAATAATGATAACATTAACCTGTTGTTGGTTATTTACGTCAATAAGTCGGGTCGTATGTGGGCCACGGAGTGACGACCCCAAAGCCGTTCATTGTAAAACGATCGAACTCGCCCCCGCTTCGGAACTTTAATTGGGACATTTGTTAGATAATAGCGAACATGGGGTAAATTGTTAAAAACTATATTACGAAACATTTGATCAGATTATAATCAAGTTTTTTTAAATCAATACATAAACTGTTTGATTCGATTTTATTTTTGTTGAGTCGATTTATAAACTGCATAGTAAATGTCAGTGGATGCAGGCGACTTAAGATTGCATGGCGTGGAAAACGACGGAGGCCTATGTTAAGCAGTGAATTTTTGTTCGCTAAGATGATAAACTGGATACAAAGACCAACAGTCCCATGTTTTAATTATAAGTAATGAATAAATCTTAAATATAGGTAGATGCATTGTGTAGAGGTCCTACCAAGATCTGAGGAGCCCAAGCCAACCTCACCTGCAAGTGGTGCACCTGCTGATCAACGGACGAGGCTCTGGCAAACAAACGAGTTCCGGTAAGCGGCAATAGTCACACCACCACCACGTAGAACCAACGTAACGAAATGTGGACGTATAATATACCTACTACAGTATATATAAATATATATATTATGCGTGATATTATGTATATGTGCATTGTGTATTGGCATAATACCACTATATTACACGACTACCCAAACAAGGAACGTAAGGTTTCCAAGGTTGTATGTAAGTTTCTTCATTCCTACACTAGCTTCTGACCACGACTTTGTTTATGCGACTTTTTATACATGGGTTACATTATTGAAGTTTTCGTAAGAATCCTTCCTTAAATTGATTAATAATACTTATAATCTATGTAATGCTATAAGGAATACTTTAAATTATTAGCTTCAACAGTACATCTTAACAATCCTTAGATTTTTTGAGAGATGCAATGGCGGCTCTATACGATAGTCATCGCAGTCATGTCTTTTGTTATGTCTATAGTTACTCATATAATATATAGTTAAAAAAAATTCATAAAATTTCACGATTACATTCTGATTAATTTTAACACTTAATAGTTATTAGTATCTATACTTTAATATTTGTAACGCCTCGTTGTACTCAACCGTACTTTCTTACTGACCAACGTGTTAACGCCATTGACCCGAAAAAACAATAGGTTTTCTTTTAAGCCGGTGACTGATGGCGTGCGACGAGTCAAAAAAGTTTTTATTTTGTTTTATAGAACACAATTTAACTCATTCATTAATTTAAAAAAAACTGTATAGACAACAAGACATCTTTAAAGATAAAACACTGTTAGCAGAGACGGTTATGAATAAGCCTTAGCAGAGCTTGCCAACCCAACTCTTCAAATTCAAAAATGGTTGTGATTGACCGAGTGGTTTTAGCCATATATTTTGGTTTTATTTGTTTACTTTATTTTTATTATTATATTATTATTATTTATGAGTATATCTTTAGGTTATTTATATATTTCTCATTAAAGTTTTAGTAACACATAACTATATATAAATTTAGGTTTATTTTTCTGATTACTATAAAAGGCGATTTAGATTACGAAACGTTTGCGATCCATTAACACAAAACTTAAAACTATTGATTTAGAAGCCTATAGAAACAAATTAAAAAATTCAATACTTAAGTACTGAAAAATGTCATTAAAACAGAATTGGTTTTGCTAGTAAAAATAAGCACATAATTCAACTTTGTAAAAAACATAAAATATCAAAAGCAATCGTGAAATTTAGCGCGTTCCATTGACTGGGTGAGACTTAATAATCCGCGAGTGCTATGAACGGAGCTGAGCGAGGTCAAGGTTTTGCTCCGAGACTTAAAATAAACAGTCCAGTAACTTTAAATTTAAAAAATTATAACTGATATTCGTGACTTAAATACTACATAATTTTATGCCAACTACATGTAGAACATAATACTTAGTACTAATTAATAATACAAGTTCTTAATGATACTTATCTTGAAAGAATTGGTTTAATTGTAAGAAAATATTTATTTATTATCAACAAAAGTTACATATTATATAGTAACATTATTTTTTTACCGAAATAAGTATCATCGTCGTTATGTGGAGCCATATGAAGTACCTACTTCGTTGAATATAAGGCTCCCTCATAAATTAATGGTTGAATAGTAAACTAAATTAATTACACAATAAAATGTATGCCACCATGATGAACCGTTAGATAGAGTACTTGAAAACAGAAATAATAAAAAGAAAATAAATAATTATATAAACTTTTCTAGACAATGGTTAAATTAAGACCATTATTTTAGAATCTAAAATTTAACAAAGTATTAACGCCGCCTTATTACTTAACAAGTTTAACAGTCAGTAGTATAGGAACAGGAAGATAATGTCTTAAGCTCTGCGTGTTTAAAGCTCTATAATTAATGTTGGTATGTACCTAATGAGCGTCCCGTCGAGTCCTTGAACTTTGCCGGAGGGAACTTACGCACTCGGGAATAAAATGACGTCACAGGAAGTGCTATTTAACAAACCATTTGTTATATAGGTTCATTACATTACAAATATTTAGACTTCTTAAGGATCACAAGAATTCCTTGTTGAGTATCTGTTATCTCAATTGCAATAAGTACGTAATGTGTAATAATACTTATTAATACAACACCATACAATATGATGATGATGAATACTTATCAATAAAGTAAATATTATGAGTCCGTATAATAATGCATAATAAATACTTACTTGCATTTGCAGTAGTCTGGATCCCCCACTTTTCTCCATTTCAAGTAGCTATAGATTTCTCCAGTTAAATCACCAAAAATCTTTTAAAAACTATGGAAGACCTATTAAATATTTATAAAAAACCTCATCTAAATGTTATTTTCCAATAAAGACGTCTTCAAAACTCAGTAAAGTAAATTATTTAACATACGTGCGATTTGAATATTATCTCTCAAACACCGTTCACAAAATTTGACACAAAAACATGACCGTTTGAAGTTTTGAAAAGTCAACGCTTCCCGCTTTTGGTGAACTATCGAAATAAAAACTTTCGTTTTAAAATGACGATTTCGATGTTTTATTGATTACAAAAGAGGCCGAATAAATATTTTAAATTTAATCGTAGGTTGGAAGCAAAGAGGCCGGTGTTGTACCGATTAAACAAATTGGCGGTTTCTAAGCGACTCAGCTGTCACGAGCGCGCGCGATACGACCGCGGAACTGCGCGACCTGCATGACTGTGCGCTGAGTAATCGGCGAGTCGGCGATGTCTGCAGCCTTCCTCCTGCTTCAAACGACACGTCAGCCGTACAAGCACTCGTCCTTAAATTGATATAAATCATTACTTTATACATAAACATCTATTTTAGCTAAAACAACAATCACACAGGTACATATATATATTTATGCTTTAATTACGTAGAAATCAAAAAGATTCAGGAGGCAATTTGTTTCTTTGTAGATGGAAATCTATAATTATTACTGGACTGTTTTTATTAGTTCAGTGAACGTCGAAACTTACTACTGAACACAAGGAAATGGACTCCTTATCCTGCAATTCCAAAATAAGTGCTCGACTGTATTAGATGGAATGAAATTGCTTAGTAAGAGCCATCAGAAATTCAATTTTATTTAGCCCTTTGACTTATATTTTTAATTTAAGCCTAGCGTCGAAGAGATTTCCGGCCTTAATGGAAGACACGCCGATACATAAGCAAGGACCCTCTGATACGCCCAGCAATTACAGGCCTATATCGCTCTTCAATGTGTAATCTAAATAAGTGGAAAAATATAATTCTTACCTTGATGATGGATCTCATTGTGTGGCAGTTTTCCTAGACCTACCCAAGGCCTTCGACACAGTCTCAATCTGTGGTCAGTAACTTTTCTCATTTTATTGATCTTTGTTAATTTTTTTATGTGAAATGATTATTGTAAATTTAACCTCATTTAAAAGTTTCTTTAAATAGAAATAAGAACAAAATCACAAGTACATTATACTAATACTCATCGGTTACCGACTATTTATATTTAAAATCAGGGTAAGTAGATTAAAGAACTATAACAACTGAAATCCAGCCACATATGGTTAAAGCAGGCCCTAAGCATCCCCCCCGACTGGTCTCCACCTTGTCGTGGTGGGGGGGCTGAGTACCTCCCGGTAGGGCGCAGGAGGCGCAAGGGAAAAGGTAACACCCAGAGATTGGCGACTCTGGGTGCCCTTAGTACTGACTACCGGGGGAGAAACTAAGAGGGACCTGTGGAGGGCGCAGCGGGCGGGCCAGGAGGGCCCGTCAAGCAGCGCCGGGAGGGTCTTAGGCAGCGGAACAGGGGGTCCCTGCTGTCTAACCACGTTGGCCGCGGGCGGGGTGTCAGAGCTGAAACCCAGGTACTGGCGCCCCGCCTCTTTCTCAACAAGCGGCGGGCGTCGTCGGAAGATTTTTAGTGGGTATTACTGCTGGCGGTCGTGTCTGCCGGTGGTGATTCCCACACATCTCTCTCGGTCCCCCTTTGGCCGGGAGACAGTGCGTAAATGCATTTTGTTACCGACGTAAATCAAAAAAAAAAAAAAAAGGCCCTAAGCATCCCGGTGCTTAGGGCACAAGGCTTAATGCTGGGATGATGATAGAGGGTTAATGGATTTTAATAAATAGACCTTTATCTTTAGCCATTGAGGCATTTATTATAAAAATTACATACAAACATTCATATTCGTTAAATGAACGTCTCTATATGTTACTGCGGCGCACGCGCACGCTTACACCTACCTACACACGTCTACTCGACACATTTCTGAGCAGCGATTACTTACACAACAGGGGTTACATTCATAAATCATTTTAAGGCAATTACTTACTTCAATATTAAGAGATCGTAGTACAAACTCATTTTTACTTAAGTTTATCTTTTTAAACCCCATAGTTTCAAGTTGAAGCTTATGAGAATGTTAATGTTTTCTTTTCCACATTGGTATTCAAATTATGAACATTTTAATATGTGTCTCTCACATATTTACATACTCGTACAGATCAATATCACTCACACAAAATACAATAATATGATTACATACATAAAATGATTTACCAAAATCAATAATTGAACGGTGCACCTAAAAAGTTTCCACTCATACGATCAGGTCGGATAATATCTTCTTTATTTTTTCCTGCCTATTGGATAATCCGGTTAGGCGTAGAATGTTAAATGTCAAAATGACAAATTAGGAAATTGTCAGGTGTTAGTATTTTGTAGCAATTGTTCAGATTCGTAATTTTGCGTTCCTGACATTCTACTCCTAAACCGGATTATCCAATAGGTAGAAATAAATAAAGAAGGCTACTCTAGAGAAAGGCCATCGCGGACTTCTTGGCAGGAAAGTGAAGCGTCATGTGCAGACAGAGTTTTGTTTTATTTTCCAAAATTATATTTTGAACATTAATGTGGTTAACAAAGGTGGATTATTAACCGTTAAGTGTTGGTAAATGAAACAAGACAGTGCAGCATTACTTGTCAAATTCTCTGGAGAAGTCCATATGAAATATTCTCAGTATAGTCCCACATGTTTACTGAAGACTCAAGGGCAGAGGAGGGTATCTCATTTACCATTTTTGATCTTTATCACCACTCTTCCTCATTTACTATAAATTCAATTTTATTGATAGATATTTTACTTGACAATGACTTAATAAGCAGAATGCACGAAGCCATTTTTTTTTTAAAAGGTTATCTCAACCAGGTTTTGAATTGTTTAAAGAAACAATACACATTAAAATCTCGATTACGGTTTTCGGTATCGTAAGAAAGAGGTAGAGGTTACCTAGACATGCCATGATTTATCGAGCCCTGGCCACGGAGCTGAACCCTTAAGAAAAATTGCAAAAGTTAGCTTTATTACTCGAAATAATGACATCTCGTCGTATGTGATTCAGTTATATTTAGATGATCCGAACCCGCTTATAAAAATATATCTATTCTTCAATGCTGTGTATTTGAATGTGTTCTTTTCATTTTATAAAAAAGATAATAATTTCATGAATTAATGTAACACCCCTGTTGCGATATCGTTTACAAGTTACGACATCAATATTACACCGGTAATGCTGCACTCACATTAGTTATTTTACGAGACCAATAAAAAAAATAAGAAAAATGTTTTTTACGCAACTTCGTAATTTTAATACACCTAAGTACATAAACTATTTTTTCTCTCAATTTACGAAGTCACATGAAAACTAAGTAAAGTCGTTCTGATTTTATTAAAGTTTTGAACAAAATATATGTAAGTGCAGCATTTTTAGTAAGGAATCACCAAATAAGCGATCTAATAAAGATTATAATTAAACATATAAAAAGTAAAGTACCATGATTAAAAAATACATTTAAGCGATTTGATGTAAGATTTTGGTAATTATTTAACATAATACAATTTTACATTATTCCTGATTAAATTGACTAAATGTAGTTATTGTAACAGGCCAATGTGTTATCACAACTCACTAAAGTAAATTTTATAAACAAAGGACCTGTTTGTTTTCTTCAATATAATTCAGTACTAAATAACAAATCATACATAGTCACCGCTAGTTGTGTATGATATTAAAATGATTTAATTTAAGCTGACAGTATCACTATCAGTATCAGTAACACTTTTTGTGTTTTAATTTTGTTTTTTAAACAGATATAACAAAAAGATTTATCGAGTGAAGCAATTTGTAAGAACTAATAAAGATTTCTTGATTTTCAAAAAAATTGTTTTTATTAATCAATTCGTTTACAATAAATATCCAAATATATATGTGATAATATTTTTAGTGGCATAGGGGCTAAAATTGCTCTAAAAAAAGTTTTTTTTTGCGGTGAGTATTTATGTGGGCTCCATTTGGTTTTATTTAGCGCTAAATTAAATATGTTTAATTAAAAAAAATCAGTTTTTGACGACAATAATATAAAACGAAGAATATGATCAAATAAGATAACGATTTTTCATGTAAAGAAACATTTTTTTCAGTAGAAAATAGAGTTAAAAAACAAAATATGGTCATTACAAGAATTTCAACTTCTAAAGAAATGTTGATTATTTTAATGTGACAATATTTCTTTATCAGCAATTTCATCTTTATCAAAAATATTTGTTGTTTCAATATACTTTTATGTACATAAATACAAAACATACAAATAAATTACAAATGTATAAATCATTTGCCATATTATAATTGTTGGCTTTGAGCTCAATTATTTTTGGCATACATTTAAATATAGATTTGTGCATTCAAATATATTATTTATTATAATTTATTTTATACAGACAAATTGAAATAAATGAATAAAATACATTTCAAACATTTCGCATACTACGTACAAGACATCTAAATAATTATTCTAATACCATAGTTACGTTAAATTTTACTACTAAATATTTTAGAGGCCACATTGCAAAACTCTTATGATAAAAATCAAATACAGTCAGTCACAGTGAAAGTGTAAAAATCTTTGAATGTATATCTTATAACGAGAATCAATTTTGAACTGACATGTACACCTTATTCGTGGTCGACTCTAATATTCTCCGCGTTAAAGATGTAAACTCTCAAAAAAACTTAATTAAAAGTTAGTCAAAAACAAAAGAAAGATATTAGATGAACATGTTTTTATAGAAAACAGCCGCAAAGCTGCAAGCAATACCGACAAATATGTGAACATTTGCTTGTAGTATTCTTTCCAAAAATGTGCGTCTAGTTTGCAATCCAAAATATTTTTTGTTTTTGTATTGACATGTAAGTCTTTTTATACCTCGCAAGATGTTTACATGTTCTTCAAAATGGCCTATCTCTGAATATTTTTGTAAATGTTTCTCGGCATACATCTCGGAAGTATATCTAGGCTACTTGTATTACTCGTATAAAACAGAGAATAATTTATACGAAACCATGTACAGTTGGGGACTCCAACCATTAAGATGATATTAGGGAGAATTTTGCAATGTGGCACTACTCGCGGGGACTGGGATGTCGACACCATGCCTAGGGTACACACAACACAGGTAATATATAATTTTAGGCAGTCTTTGGGTAGGTCGGAAGATTTATAGCAACTAGACATGCTTTTAATTAATTTTACTAATTTCACACCTAAATACCGACTCTATATGCCAATACACAGGTTATATATAGATTCGGTGGAATTATCGAGAACTTTTGAAAATAATTTAGATGCTAGCTCGTGAACGTTAATGTGAATAACAGTTCTTTTATTGCAAAAAAAATCTTTGAAAATTGTATTTATTACACACACCTGTATAGTAGGCGACATATAGTTGATAACATCCAAAGTACTATAAAGATCAAAACACGTCTCTTTTGTCAAGAGCGTAAGGGCGTTCCGATATTTACGCTCGCTTTGGGCTCTACCTACTATTTGACGCTGACTGTACTGACTTTCTTTGGTGAAAGTATTATTTTGAAAAGATCTCGATTATATTATTCTTCTTTACCGATTGGACTGCTCTCTACCGACCACATCACTACATACTAACACCGATAATCTTAACATTAAAATACGAGTTTTACGAGCAATTACAACACTTACTTCAATGGTAATTGGTGTTATTTGAGATTAATTGATGATTATTTCGAAATACTTATGTGAAAGCAAAAAAATCATATGTAATATATACAAATTAAGAAGTGCTAGATTTTAAAAGCCCTATCAAGAGTTTTTCATTATGAATTTGAATTAACAAAATTCATTTATCATTCAATAGTTTTAAAGCTTTTTCTCATTCCATTTATAAAAAGAAGTACAGTGGACCCTCGGTAAACCGGCCCCTGTCTAATCCGCCGCCCCCTGTAATCCGACGTGCAACACAAACATTGTTTCGGAAAATCCTTACAAATAAAGCTGATGCATGATTAAATAAATTGCAACTTGTACGCGCCACTTCATGATAATCTTTTAATTTTGAGCTGTAATTTTTCGAATTGCAAGATATTCTTTATTAAAAAAATCTAAGGGATTTGGGGAAGTACTCTGTAATCCGCGAATTCGATAGGCCGACACTGCCCAGCAACACGTTTGTCGGATTACCGGGGGTCCACTGTAAGTACTTCTAATTTTTAGTACTTCTTCTAAGTTCTTTTAATTTTCGTAACATTTATGGACAAACAACACAACGTATTTTTTAATCTCAGAATACATTTTACATACAAAAAATAATTTTATACAATATATTTCTATGACATGTATAGTAGAAAAATAAATAAGGATCTCAAAATGAATATAAGAATTTCACTTTCGAGAGGAACTTTAAATAGTATGAAAATCATCATCCATCATGATATTTTATTTATTTACAATTTGCTATGAGTTGTATTAAATTAACTATTGTTGAGAACACTTTTCATGTTATATAATTCAATAATGAAAGACATATAAATGTAAATATTCAAGACACATAAACTTTAAAAAATATAGTATGAAATATTTTCCGTACGTCCGGAATTGGAAGATTTTTTATACGAATTTCTATGCTAATTGTATCATAGAATGTAATTTTTTATTTCGCTACAGGGTCTCATGGCTTAATATAATTTTTTTCTATTACATATACACTGTAACAATCAACTATGAGCATGCATCTATTACAAGTAAGAGAATAGTTCTGAACTAAACACATATATTCCAAATTCGAAGACAATCAGATTTTAATTATTATAATACCTTTTTTTCGATTACATTACATTTTCAATTTTGCAAAGTTATTTTCCAAAATTTGTCTAAAATATCTAATTTTGTGAGACAAACAGGTTACAAAGTTCATAAGACGTACAAACCACGAATCATAAACATTGGCACATTGTGTTCTTGTGACCAGCACAATAAATGCCTTGAGCAATCCCACACAACGTGGTATGAAAATTATTCGTTCATTATGTATAATTGTCAATCCATGGCATATAATTACCACGATTTTGTATTGTAACATAACGTAAGGAGTTACTTTACTTATGTTCGTATTACCGTGACTCTCGTCCGTCTAAATAATGTTTTGGAACTTTCACAAAGTATTTTTTACTTAAATTTCACTAATTCTTTACGAAAAAATTGCATAATCAAAATTGCTCTTGACACAATTTCCTCGCTTAGTTTGCAACATTATTATGCAGGATTCAAACTGAGCACAAGTGTTGCCTATCAGACACGATAAAGATGAAGTATGTAAAGACTTCCAACTTTTGATTCCCATTAGTCATGCCTCCTGAAATAAACTCTGTATAATATTTCGCGATTTATCGAAGCTCTTGAAATTAAGTCCATTAAAATGTACTGTCTATTTGGAATCATTACAGTTTAAAGCAAACTGAAATGTCACAAACTTACAACCATACTTTGCGTCCATCGTTAATGGAACATGTCGGATAGATACAAAAAAATATGACAAAGGGGGAAGAAATTCGGCTAAAAACTGTAGCTGTAACAACTTTGATTATGCATTTCTTTTGTTTTCTTTAGCGTTGATATATTTCAGAAGTTGGTCTACATCATAAAGTCTCCACAGTCGACGCCGAAGTCCCAGTCGTCGGAGGTGGTAGCCGTGTCGTCGTACTCTGCCAAGGCCTGCTCGTAAGCCGACGCTTCATAGGCCGTCACCCCGTCCAACATGGAGCAGGCCTGAGATACGTTGCTGTGGTGCATGATTGGCATCGCGTGGAGAGCGAAGTCTTCTCCTTCCTGAGACCAGGTCAACCCTAAAATGAAAAAGATATTGGTTATTAGAACTAACCTTAACCTTATTTTCCAGGTGCGAACTTTTAGAACTAAATCGAATTTTCAGTAGAGTTTATTCAAAAACATTTTGACGTGACAACGTCTTATAAATTTGTTTGCCGGGTGACACTTCAAGAAACTGCGTTACGCTCCGCTCACGTTATGCGCTCACAATGAGAGCGAGTGAGAGGCACGCGTCCCTTCCACTCGGGCATGGTTAGCCCGCCTAAGAGCGAGAGAGACAGACATAAATATAATTCTTTGTATAAATAAATGTTTTAAATTGTTACTATTATTTCATCCTTCTTCCTACTATACGAATGAATATTCACATTAAAATTATTTTACCACTCAAAGTCGTTGTCACGTAAAACTTTCGCCCGTATACCGACTTAACCAATTTTTTTATCATCGTGACGTCACTCACGTCACGTAGGCATACGAAACAGGACTGATGAAGATGACTGATAAAGGCAACTGGTCTATGTCTGTACTTTTTTTATTATAGGGATCGTACCAAGATCTTTGAAGCCCAAGCCAAGTGCACCTGCCGATTATTGGACGAGGCTCTGACAATATTACTTGGGACTAGCACCGCCAATGGCAAAATGTAGGCGTTTAACAGCCTCTTTCTAACCCTTTTGGGGAAATATTGTCTTCTGCGTCGTACGGGGGTCTCCCCAATTCGACGACAGGTGCGCCTTTTTTGCGTTCTTAAGCTCTAAAAAGCTCCTTGGAAAAGACCTGACTCGGAATGATCAAGACTAACGGAGCACGACTCCTGAAGAAAGCTTTAGTTTACGTCTAGTAATATTATGAGTACATGTCTTAATACTCACGTCCGCTCCAGACGCCGTTGGGCAGTGTGACCCAGCCCCAGCCCTGCCCCCAGGCGAGCTGGTGGTCCAGCTGGCCCGCGAGCGGCACCTGCCTCTTGATAACGGCCACCAGCCCGCGCCCGTCCAGAGCCCCGGCCGCAGCCGCAGACGCCCCGCGCCCGGCCCGCGAGTACATTTCTGATGACGTCGCTGAAAATGATGTTTCCATATTTGACTAAAGATGTAAAAGTAAACGAAAATAAGTGCAACTTTTGTCAATATTAGCTTTCTGAGAAGCTTTTATATCATGTAATTTCAATTTACGAGCATGGATTAACGAGTTGATTTTTGTTTTAAATCAATATTTCAAACACATCAGACATTTTTATATTTCCGGTAGTCCTCTCTTGTGTCTTCAATAACGTTTCAAGTATCATATCATTCTTTATGCGTCTCATAACACTAGGCTTAATAAAGCCTTTACTCACAAATAATGCATAAAGAACACTCAAATCAGGTCAAATAATCATGTTCATGCACATAAATAAGCTTTGGGTCCAATAACAAATTCATGAAGCTTTGGTGCCAACACGGAAAAAGACTCATCGCTATATTTTATTTTCCAAAATCGGTGAAAATTACAGTTTTTATTCATTAATATAGTGAATCTTTAGATATAACTTCTCCGAGCAGAATCATTTTCTACATAAACAAGTGTAGAAAAGTGGTGTATTGCGGAAAATAATATAAGAACTTACTTATAACAGGCGCTGTGAGGATCACAGCTTTAATACTATGAAATAAATACATAAACATAACGATTCTATCGTCGCATATAGTCTATGTTATTTTTTAATTTTAAATGTTTAACCAATTATTTAAGATTGTTTTGATGGCTGCATAACTGATACCATTTAGTTACTTAACACTAAAACAAATTGTGGTTTGCAGCACATTTCAAAAATCATTCTAAAGTTTACTCGATTATGACGGACATTATTTGACTTTAAATTAATTAATGACGAAAACGCTGCACATTGCTGCAAATAACTTGAATTATCAAGCTACCTATTTGACACTGGCAAATATTCTAAGCGAGTGAGTCTATACTATAAGAATGAAAAAAACAAATTCGTGACATATATTTTCAAACAATTAGTCTCACCAGGGATAATTTTAGTAACAAATAATATGTTATTAAGGTAATAACTAGTTGTAGGGTAGGCGTAATTACTTTCCAATTCTTTAAAATTTTCTTAAGAAATTTACAATTTAAACATCGTCTTTGGTGTTATACTGAAAACGAACGATAACTTTTTTACAATTTTAAAAGCAAACAAATTATAAGCATAGGGATCCTTTTTTTTATATTTACGTCGGAAACAAAATGCATTTACGCACTGTGTCCGGCCAAAGGGGGACCGAGAGAGGTGTGTGGGACTCACAACCGGCAGACACGACCGCCAGCAGTAATACCCACTAAAAATCTTCCGACGACGTCCGCTGCTTGTTGAGAAAGAGGCGGGGGGCCAGTACCTGGGTTGCAGCTCTGACAACCCGCCCGCAGCCAACGTCCCCCGGACATAAACTGGGAGGACCTCTTCAGAGAGACGCAGTGGACGTGCCCCTCTTACCTCCTTGCGCGACCATAGCGTGTGTGGCCGACTTTTTGGGGGGTCCATGGTCAGACAGCAGGGATCCTACCCAGATCTGAGGAACCCAAGCCCACCTCACCTGCAAGTGGTGCACCTGCCGATCAACGGACGAGGCTCTGGCGAACATAACAGTTTCCGGTAAGCGGCAATAAGCTCGCCACCTATTACGTGGGACCAACAATATAATTGGCGAAGTGTGGGCTTGTAATATGCCTCTGCCTACCCCTTCGGGAAATAGGCGTGATTGTATGTATGTATTTTTAATGAGGACTTAAAAGATTATAGGTTACGATACAAAATAGCAATTTACTCTAGTTGTGTTTTTTACTGGTGGTTTTGTATTGCAGTATTCCTACTTAAGGTAATCTGGCAATATACCAGATATATGTACATCAAACATATATAGCATCAACATCATCATGCCTATATTGTCCCATTATGAATACTTGCTATCGCTTACGATATGTTTTCTACTTAAATAGTCGTCCCTTTATCAAAACTTCTTTCTATTGCAATTCAAATAGAATATAATGATAACTAATTAGGGGTAGGAGGAGCGTGCCACTGCGAGTCTCTGAGAAGGTCCTCCCGGTTTTGGTCCGGGTGACGTTGGCCGCAGGCGAGGTGTTAGTAAAATGCTGCAACCCAGGAAGGTACTGGCCCCCGCCTTTTTCTCAACAAGCGGCGGTCTGCCGGTAGTGAGTCCCACACCCCCTGTCGGTCCCCCTTTGGCCGAAAGGCAGTGCGTAAATGCAATTTGTTGCCGACGTTAAAACGAAAAAAAATAGTTAAACCAAGTTTAAAACTAGTGCTGTCACTTTTATTTGATAAAATGAAGACAGTAACAGCACTAGTTTTAAACTTGGTTTAACTTTAGATCTTGTTTTGTAATAAGCTCCTAATGTTTAATTTATTATGTTTAGCAAACTGTTGGTTCTCTTACATATTCTTACTAATTACCAAAGATAAGATATATAAGCAAGATATATATTATATGCAACTAGAACTTTTCAGGAGTGAGAAAAAACTAGCCTGTCAGTCAGCCTGATTGGTTGCTGTTAATTTGAAAAGATCTTATTTTCTAGCAAATGGCATAAAAATGTGCAAATCGCCACAAAATTCGTTACGTGGTGATAGAACTTAAACGAAGAAATGTTACTTTTGCGATAACAATTGTTTTTGTATTTATGGCCGGGATTCAAGCTCTCTACTTTATAAAAAAAAACATCAAAATCGACATTTCAGCTTAGATGTGCAACCGTGATAGAGAGAGAGACAGGCAGATAGTTATTTCTTGCATTTCTGATATTAATATGATTATTTCATATTTAACTATATTAGTATTTAATAAATGATTGTTCTATTCTATATTCTGTGTGTAAAATCTGAAATTTGTTTTAACTTTGTTATAGCTGCCTAGCTGATTTGTAAAATAGCGGGTTCTATAATGTTGTAGTGACACATTCTTTTCACATAATATCATTAACTTGGGCATTTCTTGTTAGGATTTCCACCCAGAGGACCTCGTAAAATATAATTTACGACGAGTAAATGGCGTAAATAAACACCTTTACAACGTAGCTGTGTAAGTTTTTCTAATAGGTTTTCGTGTAGAGCTATTAGTAAATCAACGGTTAACTAACATTTCTTACAGTGCCACCTAGTATTAAACTTGCTTGCTTTGTAACAAAATAGCATTGATATCATTATAATAATGTCAGTAAATATGGCTTCATAACGACCCTCACTTGTAGTAATAACCGATACCAACAGCCTTATAAAGTTTTCTGCTGAATTTGCCACCCCAATAGATTATGATTATTGACGACCGATATGGCGTGGAGGTCAGTATACCTACACTTCACTCCACAGGTCGTGGGTTCGATTACCACACAGGACAAATTTTTGTGTGCGTGTTCATGAATATTTGTTCTGGTCTGGGTGTTTTTCTATGTAGGTATATAAGTATGTTTATCCCTTGTTTAGTATCCATAACATAAGTTCTTAATGATACTCATCTTAGAACTAAATAATTGGTGTAATTGTTACAAAATATTTATTATTTATATTCTATTTGAGAGAATTTGTCCATAATCAGAACGCGGGGCAGGCAGGGTAGTGCTTATTGGAATCCGCTATTCATAAAAGTTTGTATTCACAAGTATGTGCACAACTAACGGACGCACAGCACGGCTTCCGGCCAGCTCGGAGCACCACCAGCAATCTCCTGAACTACATGTCGGATGTTGTGCCAAGTGTGGATGGTGGGTTGCAGGTTGACGCCGCGTATTTCGACTTTAAAAAAGCGTTCGATCTGGTAGATAATGACGTGCTACTAGATGAGCTGGCGGGGCTCGGTTTCACGCCGCATCTTTTGCATTTATTTGCTAGCTACATGAGAAATAGGCACCAATATGTGGAATATGCTGGGTATGTGTCAGAAATTTATAGCACGAGAACGGGAGTAAGTCAGGGCAGCAATCTTGGGCCTTTTGAGTTCATATTGATGGTAAATGATTTGCCGGAGGTCGTAAGGGACTCCAAGTGTTTATTGTTCGCGGATGACCTCAAGTTGTACATGGTGATAAGGGGCCCGGAAGACTGTAGAAAGTTGGAAAGGGATATTGATAGAGTAGTAGAGTGGAGCCAGAAAAACCGATTGCACTTTAACTCTTCTAAATGCGTCACAATAACTTTCACGCGCGCCCATAACCCCATTCTGAGTGGTTATGAAGTTGCGGGGATACCTATGACTAGGGTGAAAGAGGTTAGAGACTTGGGTGTTCACTTCACTGCAGAGCTCACATTCAAAGAGCATGTAAAAAATATATGTAAAAAAGCGTACCGTAATTTGGGTTTCATCTTGCGTAGATCTCACGGTTTCCAAAATATTAAGGCGATTGAGGCATTGTATAACGCCTTAGTTAGGGGTCACCTTGAGTGTAACGCGGTAATTTGGGCACCATATGAAACTAAATATAGCCTCATGTTGGAACGGGTACAAAATAAATTTGTAAGATATTTATATATGCGTCAGTATGGGGTTTATCCATTTTACCCTTTGAAATATCCTACTTTATTCGTTCTGGGTATGGTGGGATATAATGAACTTAAGGTTAGAAGAGAGCTGGCTCTGGTTTTATACCTCGTCAAAATACTGAGAGGAAAGTTGAGCAATAATGAGGTTTTAAGGAACATTTATTTGAATGTACCGGATCGGTATGTAAAGCGGCGGCGGCGGCCGCGGCTGCTCGCCATGCCGCGCGCGCGCACCAACTTACTGAGGGAGGCACCGCTGTCTCGTGCCATGCAACTCATCAATCGACTTTCAGATTGCGAGGATATCTTTAGTTGTTCTCTGAGTGAGCTCACAAGGGCTGCTTTATATGTTATAAGTTATTGTTAATGTGTATATTTTGTGAATTTATGTAATTAATGTTTATGCTAAATGTTTATCGTATTAGGTATGCAACACCTGTAAAGATAGATATAAGTTTGGATAAAATAAATAAATAAAAAATTTCAAGCCAGTACGCGAGACGACGCTGCCGCCTATTATTCGGTAGGAATTATCTTTGTCCACTTATACGATACCCCGTGATATAAGAGGGGGTGGCACAGTTCTAGGCCGGCACCATACGGCACTGTTTAACGTGTTTTAGACTAACAGTCACCAATCCAAGAGCTCACTTATGTGAACTGTGCTTTACTTAGGTGATTGTTTTGACGGAATTACGATCACTACCATATGTTCTAGCTGCAGCTGAATGTTCTTATATTATTATTATTATTTATTTATTCAGTAAGTACAGGTTATAACAACTTAGTTATAACATAGTCCCACAAAACCGTGAGTACGGTTTAACTGCGGGGTCTGATTCTCCGTACATTTATCGTCTATATATATTTAATTTTAACTATATAATTAATTTTTAGTTCTGAGAAAGCCAATACATTAACAAAAAATTATATTGAATCTAAATAGTATTGTTTTAGTTTTCTCTTAAATTTAGACTTACTATCTATAAAGGTAATGTCCTCTGGCAGACTATTTAATAAATATGGCACACGTTTAGTATAGTAAGTATTTTAAGCAAACTGATATCTAGACTGAATTGAAACACTATTGTTGCCCGTCTCCTGTTTGTCGTCTGCTATCTTGTTATCTTAGTGTTGTTTATATGACCTCTTCAGTGACAATCTTTAAATATTTTATATCTTTTACATTTTTTTATATAAAAACGAAGGGTCAATAAATAATAAGGATTGTGTTGTAGAGTAGCATGCGCTGAGCTGAGCGATAGCCTCACAGTTCCAAGCCGTGCACGTTACGATTCATTAGATGAAACTATGTAAAATAAGTTCTATTGTATCTGAGTTCATACTTGCATACTTCTGTTTTCTATACTTATCAATACTCAGTTAGCCTAATGATAAAAATATATTAATTTAAAATAATACAGTGATTCAATAGGTTTAATGTATTACAGCTACGAGAGAATTGTCAAAAAGTCATTTTAAACACGCAATTGCATCTTTTATTTTGAAATGTTACGCTTTGTCGTAAATCACACAGCCATAAAAGTTTATGTAATAATTAACACAAGCATATATATAGCACAGGTACTTATTGTATGTCTGTTTCAAATATTTCATAATAAAAACTAATGTAACAAATTAATAAAAAATATTCATGAGACCTCGTGTTTAGGTACTCATAAAAATCGCAAGGTTTACGAAAAACAGAAAATCCAGAGGGGTAATTTGTATAATGAGACCCATGTAAGGTACTTACCATCCCAATTTGATGAAATTATAAGCCCCCAGTATAACTTCATTACAAGTTTAAGGCGCCGTTAAGCATTTGCGTAGGAATATTGGCATTAAGTATAAACCAGAGAATTCATTGTTTGGGACACAACATGGCTTACCCATTACAAGTTGCTCAACTCCACGCGGGACCCGGAGCAAAAAGGGATAAAAATTTAAGAATTTCTTTTTTATTTAAAAAAAACTTGGTAGGTTTTGTACCGGAAAGTTATATGGGGGAATGGGTTTATTTCCCAAAGTAAAACTGTTGTATTTTTTACGATTGAAGTTGTAATAAATGTAAATTTAATTTAGATTCGCTTCTTATGCCTTACATAACAAGCGAATCTAAATGAAATTTAATAGACCTGATAAACGCTGAAAAGTATTTATAGTATAAAAGACTAAATCAAGCGGTGGTAGGTACCTATACAATGTATTTTAGTTGAACTGCTAGTTTCATGACATACTGTTAAGTGACGTCAACGACTAAAGACTATTTAATTTTTAATATGCAAAATTTCAGAGACGTAAGCGATTTATGAAAAATCATTATCAGAATAAGCCTTATTATTTTGATATTCAATATCCAAAAGGCGTCAAAGAACTCTATTTACTAATGCTAAGCGTGCGCTGGTCTGTCAGAAGACTTATTACCGGCAGATAGAAAACGGCGACTCTGAGTGACCTTAGTACTGACTGGGGGGGCCAAGCTGCGGCAGGAGGTAGGAGGGGGACGTCTCTGAGGAGGTTCTTTCGTTCTTAACCCGGGGGACATTGGCCACAGGCGGGTTTTCTTACGCTGCAACCTGGTAATGGCCCCCCGCCCCTTTCTCAACAAGTCGCCGATCGGATGATTTTTAGTGGGTACTACTGCCGGCGTTCGTGTCTGCCGGTGGTGAGGCCCGGGGTGTATGGGCCGGGGTGTATCTCGGTCCCCCTTTAGCCGAGAATCAGTGCGTGAATGCATTTTGTTACCGATGAAGGAAAAAGAAGAAAAATAGCTACTAGGATGAGTAACAGTGGATGTTTTCTATTTTTCGATTAAATCTTGTAAACACTACTGTACGGAGTAATATTGTCATGGTTATTTACAGGCAATAAATAAAAACTTAAACGAATTAACTAAACACATTAAGTCTGACAACTTACGCTATTGGCGACTTACTTAATCTATTTACATATTTACAAGTATCACCGAAATATATGTACCTTTCGAACGACTTCATCTATTTGGATAATTCTTTTTCATTGTGTTCGTCATTGTAAAAAAAGGATTTGTATAGTAGTAAAAATTAGGGACGTTGATTGTAAAGTTAAAAAAATCTTAATGAAACTATAATTTTTTTGTGTTAATTACATTTACATTAATGTGCCGCGTAAAACTATCAGAACAAATGTCGCAATTTGAAAAGAACGGCATGTCGCCAATTTGGTGAATTAAGTTCGAGATTGAAGTTGCTGTCATTCACTACGGACCACAAGTTATTCTTGAAAACAGTACATTGATTGTTTGTAGTGAGGTACGATTCAGATATACATACAGCAATTGGCAATGTATTTAATAGTTCTGGATTCACTAGTCACACGATACACCAGTACGCCAGAGGTTTTTATAATTGTAACTAAAGCGTTCGAAATAGCTGTCAGGTCGCTTGACAGCGTGGATAGAATGAATTTAAATAAGACGGGACAACAGTCTGTCGGTCGCCCAAAGGTCGGGGTCAGCTATATTTTTTAAATAACTATAATTAGATTTGTCTATTATCAATTTATAAATAAATATATATGTCTAACCCTGTCTAAGTAACAATGATGATAAGTCGCTGCAATTAACCAGAATATATAAGTGCAAGAACAAAGATTATTTCAGTATAAACTAGTTGTAATTATTTAGGTTTGGACATTTTGTTGGTACTGTAAAAGCGACAACTAGTTAGTAAGTAAAAGGGTGAAGGCAAAGATTAGCAAAAAATTATAACATAAAAAGTTCCTTGCGTCAACATGTAATGTGAAATGACCAAAAATGATCACGATTGCTTTATATGGCCTGTTAAATCTGTCCCTTTAATCGAAATTGACTAAAATAATTTTTTATCTCCCCGTACGCAATTTTTACATCTTTTCTTTATAAGAAATATAACTTAATTCCATTGCAAACATTAATATTGTCCAACGGAATATCTTACTCCTGGAATGTTAATACGAATTGATGGTTGTAACATGCAGGAATTTTATCATTGATAAATTGGTTGTAGGATTACCACACATCAGATTATAAAACAAAGACGAAACAGATGGATAATTCTCAACACGCATATCCTCCGAATGATAGAAAATATTTTTTTAGAAATCAGTTCTCGATTGGTGGTAATAGAACAAAAGAAATACATACAATCATAAAACCCTATTCTTTTGTACCTTCTTAGCTCTAAAATTTTGTAGCCAGATTCCAAGAGAGAGAGAAGAGTCCAGACAATACATTCATATCTAACTAAAGTAGTAACTTGCATCTATGAACTCCAAAAACGGCATTGTTTTATTTAATCAGTGGAAGCAGTTCAGACAATCAAGTTATTTAACTTTTAAAAAACTGTTAAACAAAAGTAATCATAAAATAAAATTGTAAAGTACACACAGAGCTAGAACTCGCATAGTCTGGAGCATTTCACCCGGTACACAAATAATATTTTTAAAAGCATTTTGCTGCTAAACTATGTTCAGACTAGAAATAACTGAAGCTTAGAGATCGAATCCAGACATATCATTCGTTCATTCCTTTTGGCGTCGCATTTAGGGCTGTCAGGAGTCCGATAGAAAAAGTATTATGAAATTATATAAGTATTTTTTGATTGATGTTCGGGTAATTATCGGTGAAGATATATATTACAAAACATTAATCGATATGTACTCAATAAATGAAAATCTTTTGTTCCAAAACTTGCTATTTGCTACATTACATAAGAACGAATAAGAACCCATAAGTAAAAAAGAACTTTAATAGTTATACCTTTATCAAAAACATCAAAGATGGTTAAGCGACAGGCGTCAAAACATAACATGAGCTTCCTTCAAAGAAACAAAAAAAAAACAAATTAGAATATTGGGGAGAAAAAAAAGAAAAAAAAACAAATTAGACTTTTGTTTCTTACTTTTAATCACCTGTGTAGTCGAAAAGAAAAAAAACAAATTAGAGTTTTGTTTCTTACTTTTAATCACATGTGTAGTCAATAGTCATGTCAAGTCAGTAGATGACATAGTGTCATTAATTTAAAAACAAGAAGAACAAATTAGAGAGGATCTGCTTGAAATAAAATTATTGCTATTATTATTATAACTTGTTAAAATATGCTTGTTATGCAAGAAATAACCATTTTGACATAAATTTGATACACCATATTCATGATGGTAACTTTGTTTCTACTTCTTTGTTTCGCCAAAAATATTTAATAGACTTTTTGGACAAACCCAGTGGTAGTTGGGTACAATATTCCTCACCCCGCCGCCCGGTTTGTCGCAGCCGCCCGCCGAGTCAAGACTTTAAGACGTTTCACATTAACGACCTGAAACTACCGACAGATAACATGTGGCTCAGACTATATCTAACCTCTTAGGAGTGCTCAATTGCTAAGTAACTAGATTATAAGGGTTGCCTTCGGATTTAATTAGGACAGTAGAGGAGTAAACCTAAATAATTGTAGCAGTCTGCTTCTGTCTAGTTGTGGTACCTTTTATTCTATATTGTAAGAGTAACTATCGTCAATGGTAACCATTTTAATCGATATTATAATAATCTTCTCTTAAAATATAATAATTTTAATCATTGCCACTACCGAAATGTTTGTAAAAACCTCTTTCATGTTTGTCAATAGTTGTATATTTATTAGTGGTGTAAAGTATTTTAGAGTGTATTCTAAGTTTACCACTCTAATTAGGTTTCTCGTTTCATTATGATGAAACTTAAAACTGTCTTAGATTATCTTGTAATTAATAAAATTGAAAAAGGTTTAAAAATTTCATTGTTAAATTATTTTCTTTTATACAAGAAAATAACAAAAGAGGAAGAATTATTCTCTGATATTAATTATGCATATTGTCTTAATTTTTTTAAATGATTGATTCACTTATTTATGTTGCACTTGAATAAGTACAACTCGACTAAGTGAGAGTAAGAGTACACTTTTTATTTGGCAAACAATTACTCGTGGTTACTAGGAAAATGGCATATTAGACGACCAGATTAATTCAATGTGTACGATGTTTGGCAGTGTTACCCGCAATCTAGTGTCAGCAAACATTCCAACAATTCATATGATTGTGACAGGCATTTGCATAGAAATATTAGCGGTACTGCGAAGGGATTCTGCTGTCGTTATTGCGGAGAAGGAATGGTGTAGATCAAAACACAGTAACGGATTTATACCAAATAGAAAAGCATCGCGAAAATCTTATATTTAAAAGGTTAGGGTATAATTAATTTTTTTCTACAAACATATGTTTCACGTCCAGACATTCTATTTCAGGTCGGCAGAAGAATTACTTTAATATAATTAATTAAAAGTTGTCTGTGCAATTATAGCCAAGTTCACTTTTAGTACAGAGAGCCCTTCGCCTACTTAGTCACTAGATTAGATACAATAGTTATTTATTTTAAAGCTTTAAATTATATGTGAAAGATATGGTTAGTATGTTTTTAATAATTCCTCATCCGTCAGAACCAATCCCCATGCTGTCTCGAAATATATCGTTAGTGGTTTTAAAAAATCTGGAACGGTTGATTCTTTTGCCACTTCATCTAATTATCAGGCATCAGAACATTTAAACTATAACGATGTTTTAAGGATTTTATACGGGAAATATTATAAATAAAAAATACCTTGCTGGGTTTTGACGTAAGGCAGACGAAGAGACAATCCATGTTTTGTTATCTCTGAGGATGAATGGATTTGTAGCAGAATTATCATCTCACTGAGCAACATGAGTGGAATATTTAATGAGCTGAATATTCGGCCCACGATTTGAATCTATTAGGAAATTAACATTGCGCAACGGTACATCTAAATTGCTGTATTAAAGAAGGGATTGTTTATGAAGACGCCATGTTTGAGATATGTCTTTGTTTGTCAGTATCTGAATCTTAGAGCTGAACTTATTTCTATAACGTTTTATGTAATTAAGTAAAGGTAACGTGAAGGTAATAATATATATAACGTAGGGATAAAACTCTTGAGAAACTTATAAAGTAAATATTCATAGGCTATATGATCACAGTAATAATTTTTTATCATTTCTAGTGATAATTACAGTAAATATGGTTTTACTATTCCTGATATTGGTCACAGTAATAATAGTTGGGTTTATTTATTTATTTCTCATATAATAGTAGATGTAGTTCTTACAAATATTTTTAGTTAACAAAAACAAGCCTTTAAATAAGTTAAAACGAATAGCGTTAAGAACCACTGATATTGTTATACTCATATACCATCCGTATAAGTAATAATAGTTGGGTGTAGCAATGAAGCTAATTAAAGAAAAAATCTTGGGTTGGGTTATTTATTAAAAATATATCTGCCTTCTCTCAGTCTATTACTTTTTTAAGTATTTTTGGGGATAAGTAAGGATATGTTAATGCAAAACATCAACTATCTTGATTTTGTAAATAAACACATTTATGTGTTCTCGTATTTTGTGTATTTTATAAAAGTAAGTAAGCTGTTAGTTAGGTGGATATGATGACTTTACCTCATTTATTGAGTGACTTACCTTACTTAATACTTAATTTTATGAAAAATCCATTATATATTTTTTTTTACATAACAGAATTTTCATTTGTGCATTGATACATTTAATTACGAAGACATTCGAATTTGTCATTACCATGTTGTATGTTCATATATTCGTATTCCAAAGTAAAAGAGTTATCTAAATAATATTTATGTAAAACAGTAGCTCATACTCGTAAATTACACTGAACATAGTCACGCATAGGATAGGAAATGAAAATTGTAAGCGGCGTGTGTCGACGTGTCAGAGGGACGGTTCATCAACGATGCCGACATTACTCACATCGGCACGAGCCTGTATCATTTTGCAAGATTAACCAGAAACTAAATTTCTCATATCCATCACGGAGTTTTAATGTGAATCTTTATGTATGAGTACAAAGGGGTTTTTCATTACTACAGTTCCATTACAGTTTATTAAGCAAACAAAGAAAACTGTTACCTCAATAATAGATTTAGATTCTTCTTCTTCGTTGTTACACTCTTGGCAGAGTGGTCGTGGTCGTCACTACAGTTGCAGTGACCCGTCTCACAACTCGCCGCCATTCCTCTCTGATGTTGGCCTTCCTGGTACACACGCGTAGAGCACTGTCCACAGCTGCTTTGATTCGATCCGCCCATTTAATGGGTGATCTACCTCGTGCTCGGGTGCCTTCAACTTTGCCCTGTACTACTAGGCGCTCTATGGAATCCTCGCCACGTCGGGATCGTGCCCAAAGAAGGTGAGGATACGAGCTTGCACAATGGAGGTCAGACGCTGCTCGATACCGAGTTCTTGAAGTACAGAACACCATCCACGATACCCCAAGAATTCTCCACCAGCACCACATTTCGATAGCGTCAATCCTCTTCCGCTCGTTTCCCGCAGGGTCCACGTCTCCGCACCATAAAGTAATATGGAGAACACTAGTGCTCTGACGTGTCGGATTGTTGTGGTTTTGGTGATGTTTGGGTTCCTTTCATATTTTCCTTAGCTTGTCCATGGCAGACCTAGCAATCGCCATACGCCGTTTTATTTCGTCTACACATCCACCATTGTTAGCGATTAAGGTTAGATGTATGATTGGACCACATCGCAGTTCGCGATACGTGTGACTTCTGGCGAGTTATTGTTGGCACGGTCGACAATCACCATCTTTTTCTTGCTGCGGTTAATTTTGAGGCTGTCGTTTTCTATCTTGCATAGGAGATCTTCCATATGACGACTGCTAGTAGCTTAAAGAGTTGTGTCATCCGCAAATCGTAAGTTCGAGATCCTCGAGCAACCGATCGCAATGCCTTCTGTGTATAATGAGTTCTGTGTATATATTGAACAGAAGCGGGGATATTATACATCCTTGACGGATTCCTGATTTAGATTCACTCATTAACAATAGTGTGAAGGTTCAGTTCAACAGCTTCCCAAAAAACAAATTAGTGAAATCTAATAATTTCTCCAAAAAAAATGCACGATACTCCAAATATAGTAAAGTAAAAAAAAATTGCTAAATTCTAACAATAAAATAAATAAAGTAGCAAAAATAAAAAGTTAGACTTTGCTAATTGTAAAATACTCTTAATCAAATTGTGGTGCGAGTAGACAACAAACGTTTCTTACCCCTTTATCACGAACTGCGAATCCGTTGTAAATGCGTTTGTTAGTGTGGGATGCCGCTTTACTTCGTGTAGGTATAGTATTGTCTAACTTCAGAACCCGCGTTTGTATCGCAATTATGGCTCGAGGTAACCATTCAGTTTGAAATTTCCGCTAGAAAACTTTAGCGGTATTCAATTAGGAATCGTGGTCTGAATTTCTATGTACTAAATATGTACATTTATGTCTGTATGTATGTATGTATGTACGTATGTATATATGTATGTATGTATGTATGTATATAATAAAGAACTTTATCTTCATCTGTTTTTTCCATTTAAAGCTGACAATTTATATGATAAGATTTGTTATGAAATATGCAGCTCCTTTTACAAATGTTTGTTGAATGTAATTTCTCAATATGTTATTTGTGTACTAAACTCTTAAATAAATATATTAAGCATATAACTAACATTTTATTTATTTATATTAAGTTATTTCATGATGATGTAGAGGACGAATTCCGAGAGACAGAAAACAATAAAATTTCTATTATGTTGGGACACTCGTGCCTTAAAAGATTTTTTTTCCTTGAACTGTATATTTGTTTTCACTAATAAAAAGTATTCCATATTTCATTGCTGGAGGCCGTGTGATTATTCTATATCAAATTTACATTAAAAATATATTAAAGTTTGATTGAAGTGTTTCATTGGTTCTGGCTAAAATATAGATACTGGCTTTGGTTTTCATTTCACGAAGAGTAATCTCGAAGCGCTCGTAGCTCTGCGGTGTTCGGTGGTTGGAAACGATTACCAAAGTACAGCAGAGTTTACAGAGGTCAGTCCTTGGATGGGTGACCGTTTGTGTGGCATTTGATATCGAGCGCTTCCGTGCTTCGGAAGGCACGTTAAGCCGTTGGTCCCGGTTATCACTAAATGTGGTAGTCGTTAAGCCATGTTAGAGGCCTCATGGGCAGCTTGAAAAATTCTAACAGAAGGACGCCATACACCTGCCTCCGCCAATCCGCACTGGGTCAGCGTGGTGGAATATGACCCAATACCCTCACACCTTGATTTGTGTGAGGAGGCTCGTGCTCAGTAGTGGGACGTTAATGGGCTGTGATGATGATGATGAATCTCGATTATGGTTCTGTGTCAGCAAATTCCAATGTATATTATTGTTTCATGTTTGTATTTTTAACAATGGCCTGACCGAATTATTCGTCCTCACTGAACGCAAAGAAGGTATATTATTGAAATTAGTCAAATGGGTACTAGTGAGAAGGCCTCGTCAGACGTCTGAGTTACATTTGACCAAACTTCATAAGGTACTATGTAGAATGTTTATATAACACAAAATTATACATAACGTGATTTTTGTGTGAAACGTCACACAGGTTTTTTTTCGGGATGTATAAAATAAATGACCACAATATTTTAGTAAATTTTATCACAGCACCTCGCCTAGTTCTTTATTTCGGATTTGAAACAATGAAATTACCTTCTCTCGCTGTGAGTGGAGCGGGAGGCTGTGTCAGATATTTACTGATTAAAAATCAACCAAGTTTCTTCTTGAGCCTGCTATGGTTCCGGGGTCGCGGTAACCCATTCAAACAGTCAAACTTGGCAGTAACCCTTTCGAACAGTCAAATCAGAGTTATTATGAAAGATGAATGCACTAAGATAAATTCAAAATTGATGAGTTGTATTTTTTAAATTTTGGTCTGAATTGGACTTTCAGTGGAAATTTTACTTGTCAATTAATTATTATAAGAATAGATTATCCTTGGAAAAATTTCTCGCTTTCTCTGTTTATATGACAAAATATATATACAGCTACTTATACAGCTTATCATCGTTATGTTACATAATTAAGTAAGGACGAAATTACACTATTATTATTCTATATATACATCTAAACAAAGTAATTCTGCTAGCCACTGAAGGCGATCACTCGCCGCGGCACGTGATAGGGTCACCCTGGTTGCTAATTCTACTAAATTAAACTAAGTTTATCAAAGCAATTGAGTAAAGTAAACAGAGGAAATATAGGCTGTATATCTATCGACTTAAAATCGAATCGAATGAGGCGTAGTTGTAACAGTACGATAAATAGCAGTTACGAAATTAGTCATCTAAATTGGTTCTAACCCTTAAAAACATAAGGTTACAAATTTTAATACGGCTCTGCTACAGATCTGGTTGAAAATGTTAAATTTAGCAGAATTGAGCTCCTGTTCTCGCACGTGTGCCAACTGACGACTCAGCCACAGTCAAACAGAGACAGTCGTTATTAAAAAACAATAGGTATTGTTTTGTGACGCGAAGACGTAAAAATAGATTTCTTAAGTTTGGCTGAATAAAGCTCTTGAAAAAACTATTTTCACCTTATAATCTGCCTCCTTCATATTAAGTAGTAAGGCTTTTCACGGCACTCTTTTACCGCTTTATTCCAAACGAAATGTTTTATGAGAAAGTTTGCATCGACCCATAGTTAAGGGTTTGTAGCTGAAGGCAAAAACGGATTTGTTATTTCATTACTAGCTTTCAATAAAGCTTCCAATCCTATGAATGCGTCTAAATATGAATGTGTAGTATTTTTTACATGAATTAGTAGTATTTTTAAATTTTTTTGTACAACGAGGTGGCTCTTAAGCATGCGGCCCACTTGAAAGTGATCACTGCAGCCTATGTACACTTGCTGCTGGCCCTTGTGAAATGGTTTAAGGCCTTATAGTAAGGACTATAGAGCCCTTTATAGCCCATTCCACAACCCAAAGGTCTAAAGATCAAATACCAGCAACTTGAGTGTGAAAAGTAATGTTCTTTGTAACTGTAATTAGTTGAGCATATTTAGTCAAAGTGCACTAGCTGATTATATTGGGTGTGCTTATAAGCCTCCCTCGCCATGTAAATGCCAGTGGAACCGAAAGAAAATAATAGCAGTTGTCCGAGCATTTCATTAATTTTTTTTAACACTCGTTTCATTATAATTTTTATAAAATTGTTTTAACATCCATTATGTATAAGCTGCGCTCGTTTTGACCGTGTAAGAACTATTTTCAAATAACTGTCAAACAATGTTCGATAAGGATTAAAGAGTTAGTGAGAAAAGAGTATCCTATTAAGTTTAAAAAAATAAGTGTTAACCATACACGCGGAGTTTTGGCGCCAAGGCGGATAAAGACACATTTCGGCAGTATTTGATTTTCCAAAACTATTGTAAATTCTAATTTCAATGTATTCATATAGTGGATTTTAGACATAACTTCTTTGGTAATGTACACAAATTTAGGAAAGTGATATATTACTGTAAATTGTGATTTTCCGTGTTGATTCTTGTTTTTACATTAAAAATAGGTTTTTTTGCGCCTCGCCTGCTTTTATTTTAAAAACTAGTGTAACCTCAAGTTTTTATGTGTAAATATAGTGGATTTTAGACATTTAGGGATTTTAGGGATCCTACCAAGACCTAAGGAGCCCAAGTCAACCTCACCTGCAAGTGGTGCATCTGCCGATCAACGAACGAGGCTCTGGCGAACGTAACAGTGCCCGGTAAGCGGCAATAGGCTCGCCACCTATTACATGGAAACAACTATATAATTGGCGAAGTGTGGGCATATAATATGCCTCTGCCTACCCGAGGAAGCAGGCGTGAATGTATGTATGTATTTTAGACATAACTTCTTTGGCAATGTACATACATGTAGGAATTTGTAGTGATATATTACTCTGAATTGTGATTTTCCGTTTGGCAATGTACATAAATGTAGGATTTTGTAGTGATATATTACTCTGAATTGTGATTTTCCGTGTTCATTCCAAATCTCCCTAGAAGCATTTAGTAAACTCTCCACTATTTTACTGGGGTCTGAGACTCTGGACTCAACTACGACAGACTTAACTTGACTATTATTGTACTGAATAACGAAATTTATGCATTTTGCAAATTAATTTATTAATTATATCACTTGACACTGACATATACGAGTGAATCTATATTTAAGAGACAAAAAAAACCATACTCGCGTTAAAAGTGATTAACCTAACATATAGTCAGTGAGATAAACCTAATATGAAATCGTTTATTTTGTCATAAAATAACACAATTGGGAATTAAAAAGATTTAGTATAGAATTATTTCTACTTCTAAGAAGGAAGTAAATATATTTTTACTCGTGTAAGTAGCTACTATTAAAGTTAATTTTAGTAGAAAAGTGTTATTACACTTAGATCGCAACTTTATGACCTTTATGAACTCTGCTTAATTTCCGTAATCGCCACCATAGGTGGTATTGCAAAGCTACGAGCACTTTTAGTATCTGAATAATGTAACATCTACCTAGTCGAATATATTTCGCTGTATCTCAAATAAACTCAATAAGCCTTACAATATCGATGTAACAGTTTGCTTTGGCAGGGAAACTTTATCCTGTTACCAGCTATTGTATCGATCTCCATATAGAATAGACTAATGAAGTTTCAGTGACTGTTCACGTCGAGACAGTGAAATCCTGCTGATTGGCCCCAGCGCCATGGCAGCACTAATCCGATTCATTAACTCCGCATGAGACACACTACTGATATATACATCTATTTTCTGTTGTTCCCTCTGCAAAGTAAATAGAGTTAGTTACATACATACATTCACGCCTGAGTCCCCGAAGGCATATTATACGCCCACACTTCGCCAGTCATATAGTTGGTTTCACGTAATAGGTGGCGAGCCTATTGCCGCTTACCGGGCACTGTTATGTTCGCCAGACCCTCGTCCGTTGATCGGCAGGTGCACCACTTGCAAGTGAGGTTGACTTGGGCTCCTTAGGTCTTTGTAGGATCCCTATACACCAGAGTTAGTTACGCTGTTTATAATGGTTGCTACTTTCAGTCAATCAATGAATCAGCTAAATGCATAATATGACCGTATAGTTTTAAACACTGCGGAGGAACGCGTTAATTGGTATTAGTTTAGTAAGTCCGCATTATACACACTTTTGATATATACATATCTATACATGACTCAGTTTATGTGAACGCTTATGAAACAGGACCAAATATTAATCGTAAGGTAGGGTTTAATCAATCCCTGAACTTGAAATACTAGTACACTTGCGATCGTAGGACATATGCATAATATGTTGTTTCTCATTTGTACGTGGTTGATACAGAAAAATCACCGCTGATTGGCATATCGCAGCAGCCTACGTCACGAGCCCCGTCTAATGTGATTCATTAACTCTGCATAAGACTTAAGTACTAAGTATAATGTAGACTTCTTGGCGGAAAGTGAAGCGTCATGTCTGTAGTTTTGTTTTATTTTCTGAAATTTGTGATATTTTGAACGTTAATGTGTAATAACGGTGGATTATTAACCGTTAAATGTATGTGAACGTACATGAGTGTTGGTATATAAAACAAAACAGTGCAACATCACTTTTCAAATTCTCTGAAGAAGTCCATGTGAGATCTCAATATAGTCCCACATCTTTACTGAGGACGCAAGGGGTTTAGGGGGAGGGCATCTCATTTCCATTTATCATCTCTATCACCACTCATTCTCATTTACTATAATTTATATGTTATTAATATATTTATCTCTTACTTCACACTGGCTAAATGTGCAAACCGCGCGAAGACAATATTTAAAAGAAAAAAAAAGTGTTATGTACGTAGACGTCCCCGGAATCTTTAACATAGATCAATAAACATCCATTCTTAGCCCGGCTTGCACAACAGTTACTAATGCTGTTCAGTGTTAAATCCATTTAAAACATGACACTACAATGACATATTAAATCAATTTTCGCTTTCATCAAATTACTGTGGTGCAAGCCGGCCTTGGAAGTCTATCAGTATTGTAAGTGCCATTTGGAATTCTGCCGGGTCATGTGTTTCTCAGCTTCTATAAACCCGGATATTTAAAGCAAGGCGTGAAACGGCGAGTATACAAGTTGTCGTGATAGGTTGCGCTTGCTACCTTGTTTTATCTACGGCATGAAGCGATTTTGGATTTTTTTGCCAGGAGGTGATCATTATGACATTAAACATTACCGCCCCGCCTAAAAGACTGGGGACACATGCGCCGACAGAGAATCCTTTTTATGACAAAATACTTACGTCGAACTCTGACAGTGGGCTTCTTGAATGCTGTCCGGAGATACGGCATGGACATCACCAGCTCGATGTGCGGAGGCGGTGGTAACTGCGAACATATAACAAATAATATGAAAACCTATTAGTTTAACTTCTATAATTTTTTTTTATAAAAATAAAATTACAATGTGACGTTGTGAAATTCTTGACATTGCACAAAGAGTTTTGCAATCTCACGTTCATATATGTAGTTGTAAATAAGGTTACTTTCATCACAGTGATCGCTAGATGAATTGTGTAAAATTGGTGGGAATGGTGAGAGATGACACACACATGGACTCTTGACGATCTCATTTCCTAAATCGCCTTCTACGGCATCCAAGGGCAAGTTATGGAGTAGTAGAATTATTTGGAGGCGCCGTAATCACCAGGCTTTTAAATTTAAAAATATAAAAGAATAACTCACCGTCTTTGATATTGCTGACATCCAGTCCCTTTTAGATTGCATTAAAACATAAATTATTAAATTAAGGATAATATTTAACACTAGATTCTACTAATAATGACCACATGATGTACCAAAAACCTGTATATATGTTACGGTAAATGTGAGCAATCGGTAATTATAGATAATCACCAATGCACATGGTAAATGTAGTGAATTATCCACATTTACCGGTAATTATATAAAACTTCCACGCGACCGTGGTAAATGTCGACATAAGCTTTAGAATTTGTTTGGAATGGAGTCTGTACTCGGTACGAAATATGGGATTTTAAGCCAGTTGTACTCAAAAAATGAATTCGGTGTCTGCAAAGAACGATTTATCACAATAGAAGAAGTTCCAGAAACTAATAAGTATAACTCTGAGAGAATGCGCTCGTAAGGATTCAAATTTAGGTGGATAAGGTTTTCAGCATTGCAATTGTACTTCAGATTGCAATTCAAATCGCTGCAAATGCAAGAAAACATAAGTACTTTGCAATTACAAATGTCACAAATCTCGGACCTGCAGAAATAAATAAAAGATAAAGAATTTTAAGTAAGAGTCTTACTGATAGTTGCCTGTCAATTTGTTAATTTTGTTTGATCCTATTTTTTTAAGTTTTTTTTTTAACCAATCAAAAGGTTTGGTATCTTGATATTTAATTTGTTAATTTAATAAGAATTTTATGTTTTGCTTAACCAAACAGAAGCTTTGATCTCTTGATATTTGAGAAGTATAATTATTGTTTGACTGATGTTGTTTGTAACTAAATTTTATCATATTTAAGACTAGAATTGTTTTTATTTCAATAAACATTTGATTCCGATGTTTGATTTACTACATTTACTAAAGGGGTATGGTAATGGTAATTATACATAATAACCGCACTATCCACATTTACCGTAACATATATATATACAAATATTAGTCAACAATTAGGAATCGTTGATTTTTATTTCAGTTAGCATCAGTTTCAAATCTAACTTAGGTATATACTTCGAACATCTTATATTTGTACCACTCAGTGTGTATTATTCTACTTGATGGTTTCTTCGTGGCAGAGAAGGTCTTCACCTCAGAGCAATTCTGTCGCCAAATTGATTCTGAATTCCAGAATGAAAGGTTTATATTTTATATGAAACATATAAAGTGACATTTCAAAGCTGAAATAAAACAGTGCACTGTCATTAGAATAATTTTTACATAGCACTGCAATTTCTATGGGCACAGCTCTCACCATCAGGTAAATGACATTCTGCAGACAGACACTTAATTAAACATGAAGCCAATAAAAGCGTTTTAATAGACTGTCAATGAGTTAGGAGCTTTGATCACAAGCACAGCCTGCTCATATTCCGTATTCATGGGATGACGCCGACCTGATCCCCGCCACGCTCCCCACGCGGCCTCTATTCTGAATCTCCAACCGTCTGTGTCGGAATGATGAATTATACCATCTACGCTACGCCCCTTTTTAGGGGTACATGGGCCACTGGCAAAAACCGAAACTCTTATGAAAGCAACTTTTATAGGAAATTTTACATTGGCTTATTTGTGTTTGTTAAATATAGCGTCTGTAGTAGTCAAAAAAACTCGTATATACGCGTAACTACCCTGTTCCTAAATATTGATTTTAAAACAAAACAGACATTGGACTTCTTGGCGGGAAACTAAAGCGTCATGTCTGCAGTTTAATTTTTATTTTCAAATTCGTGATTTTTTAAACATTAATGTGTAATAACTGTGGATTATTAACCATTATTTGTCTGTGAACATAAATGAGTTTTGGTAAATCAACCAAAGTAGTGAAACATCACTTTTGAAATTCTCTCAAGAAGTCCATGTGAGATCTCCCATAGTCCTACATCTTTACTGACGACTCAAGGGACTTAGGGGAGAGCATCTCATTCGGCCCGAGGTTGGTGAGCACGGCGGGAGCTCTATCTCGCCTGCTCCCCAATCTCGGAGGGAGTGGCGGCAGTTGCCGCCGCCTTTACACGGGAGTGGTGCGGTCCATAGCCCTGTATGGAGCCCCAATTTGGGCGAGCTCCATATCGGGTCGCCATCGACAGATCCTGCAGCAGTCGCAGAGGGTCATGGCGACCCGTGTCGTTAGGGGGTATCGCACCATCTCCCATGAGGTGGCATGCGCGCTCGCCGGGTCCCTGCCGTGGGACCTCGACGCCGAGGTTCTCTCGGCGGTCTACTGGCGTGGCGCGCAATCCCGGAGCCAGGGTCTCCGCCCCACACCGGACACAGTGGTGCGGTGGCGTAGAGACGCTCAGACACAGGCTCTGGGCGCATGGCGGCGGCAGCTACACAGGAGCGCCGAACTACGTGCCGAAAGATCGAGGCGCCGTATCCTCGAGGCGGTCGGGCCCATATTGGAGCGATGGGTCGGCCGTCGGTGGGGGTCGATGACTTTCCGGCTCACACAGGTACTTTCCGGGCACGGGTGCTTTGGGAAGTATCTGTGCGACGTCGCCGGGGGGGAGTCGACCCGGTGTTGCCACCACTGTGACTGCGCGATGGATGATGCGCAGCACACTTTGGTGGCGTGCCCTGCGTGGGCTGGGCTGCGGTCGACGTTAGCCGCGGCCCTGGGTGGAGTGGCTCTCTCGCTGCCGACCATCATGCAAAAGATGGTCGACAGCGAGACGGCGTGGGAGGCGATGGCCTCCTTCTGCGAAGTGGTGATGTCGCAGAAGGAGGCCGCGGAGCGGGAGAGGGAGCGGGATCCGCTCTCTCTCCGGCTACGCCGTTGGCGCAGCGGGCGGGCCAGGAGGGCCCGTCAGGCAGCGCCCGGGGGGTCTTAGGCGGCGGGGGCAGGGGGCCCCTTCCGTCTCGCCATAGACCCCCCCCGAAGTCGGCCAGTTACGCCATGGCCGCACAAGGAGGTAGGGGGGGCGCTACAAATTGCGCCTTCCTGAGGAGGTCTCCCCGGTTCTGATCCGGGGGACGTTGGCCGCGGGCGGGGTTCCAGAAGCTACAAACCCGGGCACTGGTGCCTCGCCCCTTTTCAACAGCGGTGGGCGTCGTCTGAAGTTTTTTAGTGGGTAGGACTGCGGTGGTCGTGTCGGCCGCAGTGAGCCCCACACCCCCTCCCGGTCTCCCCCTCTTGGCCGGGAGACAGTGCGTAAGCAGCATTTTTTTACAGACGATAATAAAAAAAAAAAGAAAAAAAAAAGAGCATCTCATTTGACATTTATCATCTTTATTACCACTCATTTTCATTTACTATGATTTATTTATAATTAATATATCTCTTAGATGACACTGGCTAAATGTACTAAACGCACGAAGCCATTATTTAAAAGAAAAAGAAAAACGTAATATTGATCTTGATCTAGGTATGTTAACCCATTACGTTGTAATCAAAGTCAAAATAGTTTATTTAAGTTTGGCTCAATAAAGGTCTAACACAACTGTTACTGAACTGAACTTAAGTGTACCTAATAGATGTATGATGAGTGTAGAAGAACTGGACAAGAAACTGGTTAAGTCTTGTCCTCTCGCCAATATTAACAACAATAAATCGAATGGAACTACAAAAAAAAACACAAGTGCAAGTCAAACTCACGTAGTATATATCGGCATTATGTATAGCAATTGTATGGAATTTTATTTGTTGTTAAAAAGAATGCTCAATTCGAAATTGTATCCATAAAGGGTTGTGGTAACTAATGAGGGTGAATAACTAAATATTCTGTGAAAATTTCAAGCGTCTCCCTGTTGCTGTTATAAATATATTAAACGAAAACGAGCTAAAAAATCACGTTTGTTGTGTATAGACCCTTCTTAAATATAAATGTAACTATTTATTTTTAAAGTGAATATATAACTAAATATTTTGTGAGTATTTCAAGCGTCTCCCTGTTGCCGTTATCAATATCGAGCCAAAACTAGCAAAAAAAACACATTTGTTGTATGGGAGCCCCCTCAAATAATTATTTTATTCTGTTTTTAAGTATGTGTTGCTTCGTATTACTGCTAAACACGCGGCAACAGAAATACATCATCTCAAAAAATTTCAACTATCTGACTTTCACGGATCATGAGATACAGCCTGATGACAGACAGACGGACGGACAGCGGTCCCTTTTTTTAACCCTTTGGATACGGAACCCTAAAAACTGTATTTATAGTGAATATTTTATGAAATTAGTAGGTGTACTTGATAAATCTAGATGATAGCGAAGTTGGATTATGTGCGAAAGCCAAACTCCTATATCATATGTAAGTCTCTGCGCGTGGTTTTCCTTACATTCAGTAAAGAATTTCTTGACAAACACTTTAACCGATAAAGATTCAGTTATAGTGTAAACATCTGTTTCAAATAAACATTTTATCAATCAAATAATATTTTACAATAATTAATGAACGCAAAGGGATTAGACACATACAGTTTGTTCTGAGCGAGAGTTTGTTTGCTTATAATACTTAGAATTATTGGAACTAAGAAGATCAGTGTCAACTTTTATGGACCGCGCTGCTTTTCATTAGGCAGGATGTGGTCATATTGACGAGTCACATAAAGAAAGAAAAAGGGATCCTTTCTGTACCACACGGTTAGTCAATGGAATTTTCTTCAATCCCCTAATTCAGACTGCATCAAATTTTAATATAAATGTCATACCACTGGGCACTTCTTTTCTAAACCAAAGTAATTTGTAGACAGTTTTTCAATGTCATTATATATTGTGTAGTGTGTAGCGTCCTGTTGTTAAGCCGTGCTCAGGTACGCGTAGTCGTTTACACGTGTCCTGGTAACGCCTAGTCCTCACTTGTACTCGTATACTCTCAGGATTCAGGTTTTTTCAATCCGCTTAATAGTCTCTTACTTGGCTGCTACATAAAGCGATAATCAGTTTCAAAAGCACTTAATATCAACTGCCACACAAGCGGTCATCCATCTAAGGGTTGACTTTAGGTAACACTGCTTAACTTCGATGTTCGTTACTGACCGTACAACACACAAACACAGTTTCTATGATATTATAAGTCAGGTATTTTATTGGTGATTATAAAGTAATATTATCGTGCGTAGCTTTACCGTGTCTCTAGTTTCGTATTTCAGCTATTTATCCCGTTTCGTTCAATTATTGTAAATAATGAGATAGCATCGCGTTTCAGCCTCGGCCGCCAGACGAGGCGCGGGGCTGGGGCTAAGGCAGGGTATGCGTACGAGCGAAGCGACTTTAAACTTTCTTACAACTACTAAAAGTTCAAACATATTTGTTTGAAGGAAAGAAAAATTGTTATCATCATCATCATCTCAGCCATTTGACGTCCACTGCTGAACATAGTCCTACGCAATAGATTTTCACATTGAGCGATCTTGAGTCGCCTGCATCCATCGGCTTCCCGCCGATAAAATTGATACGAAACTTAAAAAACTTAAAAATATCATTATATGAACCCACATGATATCAGCATATGCCGATGCATCAAGTAATGCCTCTACTCTAGTCTTCCGTAGATATTTTAAATAAAATATAAAAAGCTAAATAAAATAAAAACAAAATAAACGATAGGGCCAACAATAACGGCGGCACTAACGTCAACATCCTATGTCCGTTGTTATAAATAAAGAACACATAAAATTCAGAAACATACGACGACTATGAGAACTTTATATTAAAAGCCTGTTTTTTTTACAAAAAAACATATTTGGCCATTTGGTGTGAATGGTGTAGAATGTATGTATGAAAGGAATGGTATCCACCTGATGTTAGGGAAAGATGGAATCTAGCTTTGGGATAAAGTCTTACGGCTACTAGATGCCTACGCCTTGCAGAAAGGAAAGGTGCCCGTTTTCATTTATTCAAAAAGTCTTAAGATCAGTTGGAATTTCATTGAAGTAATACTGCTCCTTTTACATAATATAGTCCTTAAATCTCTAAGTTGGTGTGGTGGTGTTTTATATAGTGTTTTATCGTGGGAATCAAATAATTTAATGCCTCTAACAGCATTTTATTTCTTAACTCCAGTGCATGATAAATCTGTGAGGCAAAATTTAGATTAAATCCTTGTTCTACTTTTGGGGTTAAAAAGTAATGATGATGCCTCCATCCTTACAACACGTTCCCAATTATTACATTATTATTATCATTGGCTGAAGACTCGTCGTGCGTTACCATGGCTGCACCCGCGCCAACTGAGACTGGCGTGATATAACCACAAATAACTTACTGTGACAGCGTTAAGGCCCTTAATTAACGAAGAAATATCGACGCTTCTCCCTTCTGTAGCTCTCATATTATATTTAAAAAAATGTTTAATAAAACTTTACATCGTTATGTCAGGAGATACACTGGCCTTCAAAACTAAGTGTTACATTTTTAAGATTGCAACAACTTTTTATGTACACAAGAAATATTTTCCAAATAATGATAAATAATATTTTGGTGTTTTATATCTTAACATCAACTTATAATATTATATATTCTTATTTATTAATAACTTCTATAATTTAGAAAAAAAAAATCATTTAAAATGTGTTTTTACTTTTGCAGGCCAATGTTGATAATAATTAGTAGACTTAAGAACTATGGTATTATTAGTGTATTTGGTATGGTAAATATATGGTATGGTAGCATATTTATTATTATTTCAAAAAGGCAACAAATTGATCAGATGTTTAGAGTTATGCACATTATGGATAAGACTATTACGATCTCCAAAGAAACCTTCGTTCCACATTTTTTTAATGTTATTGAATACACTTGAAGTGCCGCCATATTCATGATTCCTGCAATGGTACAGCCTTAACAAAAAGTTAGGACTGGATCTAATACTTTTTATAGATGGAACGCAGCAAAACATTATAGCGTCAAATTGAAGTATGAGAATCGTTGCTAGCCAGGCGCGGACGGAATAGACTTAATAAGAAATCAGCCAACCTCGATGTACTAATTAGAATTACTCTATCGCTCAGTCTGTTGTGTATTGACGAAAACTGGGGTGTATTTCTCTGTCCAACATAACGCCAAGCATTTTCATATTCATAAGTCACGGAGCGTTAATCAGTATTTTCCATTATACTAATTATAGAAACTCTTATAGCTAATTCGTTTATTTAATGGGAAGGCTATCTTAAATATAATCCTCTATCTTAATCACGAGTGATATAATTGTTGAATTTTCGAGCGATTTATTCTGATTTCTATATGATTCCAATCTAAGTCAACAATTTACCAAAGCTTTTGTGATGCCATCTACTTAGTACGTCGAACGCCATCGGTCCCAGACACAATAGATATCCTGTTGTTTGTCGTTCATTTCTCGTTCAAAGACTTAACTATTTAGGCGCTAAAACCTAAGCACAACTTTCTAGTCTGAGATGAGTCGAACTACGAGACAAAATTTCTTTTACTAAAAAAAATTAACTCGTCTGCGGTTGCCCGAGTAGGACTCGAACGTGGTACTCGAACTTCGGATAGGCGATTCACTGCTCTAACCAAATAATAATATACCGGGTCTACGATGGATAATCTGAATCTTTCTAGTACGATAGATTTTCTAGTATAATAATTTCATATAGTAAATGTTAAAAAAAAAATCGTTTAACGTATAAAGGTTTATGTCCTGGAAAAATATATGAAACCATAAAACTGATATTTAAAAAATAGTATAAAAATGTTCACATAATTTGATACTCAAACAGAAAAGCTTCGAAAGTATGACAGGTTTTCTGACAAAACTCTGTTTCTGACAGACCTGTTTTGTTTTTGTTTTGAGAGACGCTGGCGATTAAGGACTATTCGCTAAAAGCGTTTGTTTATTCAAAACACTACAAATTGAAAAACGTGACAAAAAGGGGGGCGAAAATTGCCCCTTGTTGCCATGTTATTCAATTTAGGCATGCCACGTGACAGTTATTGACTACGGCTTTAGTTACAATGATTAAGACTATTTGATAACACAAAAATATGTCTCAAATTGGTAGTGTTAACGCGTTGAATGCCATTGGTCCCAGACACACAAGAAAATCTATTGTTTAGCGTTTAAAGACTTAGTGAACTTTAACTATGAAACTGCCGATTTGTACGGCAAGTTTTGATTTTTCACTCACTGGTTAAGTATTTCGTAGCGCTCGTAGACAGTTACTTCGTAGCGGCTACGGGTGATATTATAAAAATTCCGTAGACATTCCGTGAAATATTAAAAACGTGTTGTGAGCGCTGTAAATGACCTTTAGAATTCCGGTATTCTATTAAGTTTACCTCCGACCAACCTGGTACCCTGGTATGAGTGATAGGTATAGGTGTAAGCCGGTCGACACGGAGAAAATACTTATCACCACCAAAACTCTTTATGCGGTCTGAATTTAAGTTTATTTACTTTAGTAATAGAACAAGCAAACATTGATCAATCATATCTTCACAAAAGTTTTATTTATCGTCCAAGAAGAAGTTACTTTGAATTACAAAAAAGATTTATCTTAACTTTATTTCTTATAGCAATCTTTGTAAGTTTTTGTTTAGAAAGCTTTTCAGTCTTTATTTTTATAATATTATATGATGAATTTATAAGGAAATCATGTAAGATTAATTCGAACTACGACGAGTACACGTCAGATTACTAAATCATATGTTTACCATAATATACCTATCGTTTGCCCGAGGATATACGTCGGGAACAATATAAAAATGTTTTTAAAAGAACACTCAAGAAGTATTTTTTATCACACTTAACTTAACATAAAAGTTTTTATTTTGTAAGTTAGACTCGTGATCCCACAGATAAACTTTTTAATGCCCAACTCGCTGTTTGTTTAATAAATAAATAATAATAATAACATCATGCAGTTAATTTTGATATAGGAAGCGGCGATAGCCCAGTGGCGCGACCTCTTGCCTATAAATTCAGAGAGTCTCGTGTTCAAACCCTGGTTCGTAATTGTCGCTTGCTACGTGCCTCGGAAATAAAGTTAAGCCGTTGGTCCCGGCTGACATGAACATCTATGGCAGTGCCTTCTAACAACCTGACAGCTGGTTTTACCATAGAATGATGTTTCCCTCTGTGTTGCGGAGGTCAGACGGCAGTAGCTCCATGTAATAACTGAAAATCAGCCAAATCTGGTTAAACCAGTAAGCAGACTCTGGGCCCAAAGCTTAAGTCTAGGGCAACCGGGTTAATGCTATATTATGATGGGAAAGTTAATTTTGATACACATTTATTTGAGAACTAGTAAATATTACGATCTTTCTTTTGCCTTCCCTTAAGTTTTTAGGCAAAAGAAAGAGAGGCCGACAGAAAAGGTGGGACGATGACGTTAGACAAGTGGCAGGAGTCACTTGGAACAGAGTGGCTCAAAAAAAGAAAGGAATGGAAAAGGTTGGAGGAGGCCTTTGCCGATTGGCAAACAGATCTAGGAAAAGTAACCAAGCAACAAATAATAGTTTAAATCTGTGCATTGTACTAAGTAATCTGAATAAAAGGCTTTATTATTATTATTTATTATTAAATATTACGATACTAATAGGGAAAATCCTTGCATTTCTAAATAGTTTGCAAACCATTTATTGTCCTATATTTCTTTATATGTTAAAATAACTACCACACAAATAAAGTTCAATTGTATGAAAGTCGTGTACTTTTTTATCCTTCAAATATTTTTTAGGTTAGTTAAATGGATGTATATTGCTTAATAGATTTATATGAAATTAACACGATGTATTATAGTTTCTAACCTAAATTAACACAGAAAAGGAAACTTTTAACCGAGAGAAAATGTCAAAGTCCCACGGGAAAACACGATACACAGAGAACCGAAATCTGTAAGGGCATAAGCTAGTTAAAAGTTCGGTTCGGTGTATGTGGTAATTAGTATTGTACTTAACAGTCATCACTTAAAGTTAAATCTGTTTTGGAGTACTCATCGTAACATAGCATAATCTTGTTTGAAATTAAAAAAAATGATCTAATGATCCCTTTTTCTTTCTTTTTTCTTTTACGTTGGTATCAAAATGCATTTACGCACTGCCTTCCGGCCAAAGGGGGACCGAAAGAGGGCGTGGGACTCACCACCGGCAGACGCGACTGCCAGCAGTAATACCCACTAAAAATCTTCTAACGACGCCCGCCGCTTGTTGAGAAAAAGGCGGGGGCCAGTACCTGGGTTGCAGCGTCTGACCCCGCCTGCAACCAACGTCCCTCGGACCGAAACTGGGAGGACCTCCTCAGAGAGGTGCAGTGGACGCGCCCATCCTACCCCTTGTGCGACCATACCGTGTGTGGCCGACTTCTCGGAGGGTCTATGGTTAGACAGCAGGGGCCCAACACTACACGACCGCGACTACAATGTATGTGAAGATCCCAAGCCAACTTCACCTACAAGTGGTGCATCTGCTGATCAACGGACAAGACTCAGGCAAACGTAAAAGTTCCCGAGAAGCGGCAATAGGATCACCACCTATTACGTGGAACCAACAATATAACTGGGCGTATAATGTGCCTCTGCCTACCCCTTCGGGGAAACAGTAGTGATATTATTTATGTATGTATATATTTCAAAAAAAAAAATATGATAAGAGAACTGAAAAGTTCCAAATTTGAAATAATTCTTTTTATATATTATTATATGAGCTCACGATTTAGACGTGAATATGCGAAGAAAATTCACTTTGTTATGCTCGTGGTTTCGGAATAATAAGAAAAATAATGGAGAATGATTGATTGAAACGTATGATTACGCTTTATATAATTTTATACAGTATATAAGATAGGGATCAAAGAACTGGTATGAAATAAAAAAAATTATTTTTTAAAAGTAAGGAAAGGGGCGTTATGGAAAAAAATAATAATAATCAACTTGTTCAACATGAGTGATGGGCTTTACCAAAATTAATATCCGTCCAATCGGCTAATTACGCCTTTCACATAGCCAAACGATAATCGACGGTGTGTCTTCACTTTATGACTCGAAATAGCCTGCCACATCTTGATTAATTAAACCCCCATTTGTATGCGTGGCAGGGCTGTCCGCGTCAATAAAGTTTAGGATCCAAATTAAAGCAACATATTTTAGAGCGAGTTAAGTCGGCCTTAAATTGAACTTTTTCAGTTCATAATTTTTCCTCATTTTGTATTCTGGACACTCGTTCGGAGTTCGATGAGCCGCATTGTCCAGATAACTCGAGTTCCGTCCTCAGATATCTTTAGACTGTTAATTGTAAAAACTTCTATATATAAGTATATCAGCAATTTTTGAAAGCAAGAGGAGGATATGTTGATTATGTACTGTAATCTTATATGCTAGGCTTTAATTAGCTTTCTATAATTCCATATTCTGAACTACGCCTTCAACACTGGTGTTAATATACATACCGGACATAATAACACGTTATTATGTCCGGACAGCGGACACCACCTGACGATAAGCAGTGGACGCAGTTTTAAATAAAGAGCGCTTCGTACCGTGGAAAATCATGGTATCAAGCACACCCACTCAGGACAGCCTGCATATATAAGATCCTTTTTTTTTTTATTTTTTTTTTTTTATTATCGTCTGTAAAAAAATGCTGCTTACGCACTGTCTCCCGGCCAAAAGGGGGAGACCGGGAGGGGGTGTGGGGCTCACTGCGGCCGACACGACCACCGCAGTCCTACCCACTAAAAAACTTCAGACGACGCCCACCGCTGTTGAAAAGGGGCGAGGCACCAGTGCCCGGGTTTGTAGCTTCTGGAACCCCGCCCGCGGCCAACGTCCCCCGGATCAGAACCGGGGAGACCTCCTCAGGAAGGCGCAATTTGCAGCGCCCCCCCTACCTCCTTGTGCGGCCATGGCGTAACTGGCCGACTTCGGGGGGGGCTATGGCGAGACGGAAGGGGCCCCCTGCCCCCGCCGCCTAAGACCCCCCGGGCGCTGCCTGACGGGCCCTCCTGGCCCGCCCGCTGCGCCAACGGCGTAGCCGGAGAGAGAGCGGATCCCGCTCCCTCTCCCGCTCCGCGGCCTCCTTCTGCGACATCACCACTTCGCAGAAGGAGGCCATCGCCTCCCACGCCGTCTCGCTGTCGACCATCTTTTGCATGATAGTCGGCAGCGAGAGAGCCACTCCACCCAGGGCCGCGGCTAACGTCGACCGCGGCCCCGCCCACGCAGGGCACGCCACCAAAGTGTGCTGCGCATCATCCATCGCGCAGTCACAGTGGTGGCAACACCGGGTCGACTCCCCCCCGGCGACGTCACACAGATACTTCCCAAAGCACCCGTGCCCGGAAAGTACCTGTGTGAGCCGGAAAGTCATCGACCCCCACCGACGGCCGACCCATCGCTCCAAGATGGGCCCGACCGCCTCGAGGATACGGCGCCTCGATCCTTCGGCACGTAGTTCGGCGCTCCTGTGTAGCTGCCGCCGCCATGCGCCCAGAGCCTGTGTCTGAGCGTCTCTACGCCACCGCACCACAGTGTCCGGTGTGGGGCGGAGACCCTGGCTCCGGGATTGCGCGCCACGCCAGTAGACCGCCGAGAGAACCTCGGCGTCGAGGTCCCATGGCAGGGACCCGGCGAGCGCGCATGCCACCTCATGGGACATATATAAGATCCTAGACTAACGCATGCTCCAGCAGAGAATTCGAAAACCGAATGGTATAACAAAGGTACAGTTCACCAAATGGCTTGGTTCGTGTGCTGATAGTTTGCATAGTTAGAGGGTGGTACTACGGCCAGCACGCGTAGTTCAGGAAAGAAAACGAACTTTTAAAAAAATTGTAACGTACTTAATTTCAGTGTCAGATTTGGCGAGCATCCACACGACTTGTCCGGGATCCCGACGGGAGCCAAGGGCCATCAGCTGACTCAGCTTGGCACCGGGCGGCAGCGGGGGCCGCCGGGGCACCTGCCCTGTCCAGTTCGCGATGGCCAGCATCTCCGGACACTCCTTTACGAGGTGCTTCTGGGTCGCCATGTACTTTCCTGATGCGTCCTGTGGACAATTGAAGTCAGTTATTATTCATACACAGTGTGCGGCCCCGGAATATAAAGGGCTCAAACAGGATAGTTTTTGGTCAAAAAAAAAAGTCTGTTACACCCTTCCGATCCATCTATTAGATAATTTTCAGATCATTAGGTTATCATCATTTACAAAAAAAAAAAAGAAAAAAAAGATATGTATGTATGTTTATCCGTTATTTAGTTTCCATAACACAAGTTCTTAATGATACTTCTCTTGGAACTAAATAATTGGTGTAATTGTTAGAAAATATTTATTTATTAGGTATTCAGACACAATATAAACTTTATTGTTTCATGTCTTCCAGAAGTCGTCTGCTACCTATCCGATTATAAAGTTTTATATTTACTTCTCTTCACAGTAGAATAATTACAAAAACTGAGTGCAGAAAAATAAAGAACCCCGACACATATTAAAAGAAAAAATAAACGAGTACTGTAATAAGACTAGCGAATTGCCTCTATTAATCACGGGATACAACTAAGCTCCGAATTTGGCTGAATACAGAATGAACACAAAACCAAAAGGAATATGTTAAAAACCTCTCAGAATAATTTCATTCAATTTTGTGAGGCGATCGTGACGGAGAGGAGTAAAATTTTATTTAACACTCAGACACATTCCATTTAGAAATGTAATTATTAGGAATGTATGGATATATGGAACCAAAATAGTTGTAATATTTAAATGAAATTGTCTGCCCTTCACGAGTATGGTTAATAAATAATTGACGTTAAATTCACAGGAAACATGCAAAAGCTCAAAACACAATATAGTCACATACAAGTAGCTATTATCCATACGGGATTTTACTTTATTGTTGTGTAATAATTTGGAAATAAAGTTAGTACAATAAAAATTCTCAAGTTTCATAATTTCTAGTGATTCTTTAATTATAAGTTACAGACAAGTCAAACCGATTTAACCTGGATAACTTATTCTTTCGTGTTTTCTCATTATATAGTCCCGTGTTGAGCAATTCGGAATAGTTGAGCAGGTAGAAGCTTCAGGGCTCTCTCTCCCCTCACCTGTGCCTTCCCCACCCCCCCATCCTCCCCCATGAAAACGTTCTAATTGGAAAACTTGGGCCAATCGCCTGCACCGTCACCTCTGTATTGAGTGAAAGAATATCTTCAATTGTAATAATCGTTTGTCATTAAGTTTTCATATTTGACGATTGATACGGCGTTGAAGTTAACTATCAAACGTTAAACCATCATTCGTTGGTAAGTCATTCCTACGATCTTGGGTTCGGTTTCCACGCATTCAAATATTTGTGTGCACGAAATAGGAATATATTACGTTATGGCCTGTATGTATTGTATGTTGTGTGTTTCTTATGTATTGTATGTACTTAAAATTTTGTGTGTGTATATATTTTATCTTAACAAAAAAAGTGTTTATATACATAGTCTATCTGTTTAGTTTCGGACTAAAGGCGCAATGTAAGATGTCCAAAAACAAATTTTAATAGAATTATTAATCTATTCCCTATCTGTAGACTAGTCACGTTTAAACGACATACTATTTTTTAGCGCTATCGAAGTAGCTACATGCTGCGAACATATAACAGTGTATCTCTCAAGTTTAGCTTTGATTGATTTTCGTCCAAAGCAAGCAATGGATCGAGTCCACTTAGTGTTACTCAATTCTGTGTTCACTTAATACAATACACATACAGGCTACGGATTCTACTATAAAAAAGTCCAGATATCAACAACAAAAATACATGTATGTACAATCCGGTTCAAAGTATTCAACATAAACTGCTGCATAAAAAATTTTTTTTTATAGATTTATAACAAGAAACAAACTTATTGTGTATTTTTATCTTCTATTATCTTGCATTTTACTAATTTTATATGACGGCAAAGCAAAATTTTACTAATGTTGAAATTTATTGTCTGTTCGTCTTCAGTTTTTCAAATTTCTACTTTGAGGGAAAATGCAATCGAGAAACCTATTCTCATATTTATTCGAACCTTTCGAACTATTCTAACATCTATTTGAACATATTTGTAGGCAACATCTAATAAAATACCAGGTTATGCTGTACAGGGATCCTACCAAGACCTAAGGAGCCCAAGCCAAACTCACCTGCAAGTGGTGCACCTTTTTTTATTTTTTATCTTCGGTAAAAAAATGCTGTTTACGCACTGTCTCCCGGCCGGGAGGGGATTGTGGGGCTCACTGCGGCAGACGCGACCACCGCAGTCCTACCCACTAAAAAACTTCCGACGATGCCCACCGCTGTTGAAAAAGGGGCAGGGGGCCAGTGCCTGGGTTTGTAGCTTCTGGCACCCCGCCCGCGGCCAACGTCCCCCGGATCAGAACCGAGAGGACCTCCTCAGAGAAGCGCAGTGTGTCGCGCCTCTCCTACCTTCTTGTGCGGCCATGGCCTGCCGATCAACGGACGAGGCTCTGGCGAACATAACAGTGCCCGGTAAGCGGCAATAGGCTCGCCACCTATTACGTGGGACCAACTATATAATTGGCGAAGTGTGGGCGTATAACGGGGAAACAGGCGTGAATGTATGTATGTATGTATGTGACGCGTGTTATAGTAATCGATCGTGTGCTTAGTAGAATCAGCCTGGTACGATTCTGCTCGTTGATAAAGCTTTTAGTGATAACTGAATGGATCGGTTTCAATAGGGTTCCTACAGACAACAGACGAATTAGATTGATTATCCGGACCCCCTATAGTACTAGAAAACAGTGTAATTCTACAGAATGTGTTATCGTACATGTTCATATACTCAAGTCTCACATAAGATACAAAATGAATAAAGTCACTATTATTATTGTACTATTCTGTTATGTAATATAATGTTATGCAAAATAAAGTAAAAAAAGTGTAATGCAAAAAAAAAGAAAGACTAGGAAAAATATAATAATAATAGCCTTTCATTAACAATTTTATAAAAAGTCAGTGAATGCTAGTTGTGGAATAATTTTCTTTTAGTATTTTACAAATTGTAAGCCATAGGGGTAACGTTAATGATCCATCTACTGAATTTGTTTGTTCATTTTTCTTTTCTTTTCGTCATAAACTTATGCAATGTCAAATGATAAATCATTAGGTGTACTTATTAAAGTACAATATTAACCATACATTTATTTCAAGGCTAAAACCCAACAATATAACATCTTAACAAATTTTACGAATTATAAAATTACAAGTATATTGCTATCTTTAAGGGCTATTATTGAAATATTACACAAATACTGAAGGAGAAAGTTCGAGAGGAGAGGCAGCTTGCTTCACTATTGTAGGTATGATAATTATCATAGTACTTGAACTCACTACCTTTAACAACTCCTGCCTCAGTGAACTCACGCTGTAGGGTTGCCAAATCTAAATATCGCACCTCCGGTGCGAAACAGTTACTTCAGCAAATAATTTAATCTTCCAGGAGAAGCGTTTCAAAATTAAATATCCTGGTATAAAATATAGCTCTTCTTAATTTAAGAAATTAAATAGTTATATTTAAGCATCTTTTTCAGACTTAATTTCAAAGTAAAACAAAATATCTTACAATTTGGTACATTAGCATTTTTTCTCATAATCACATCAATTTCGACAATATTGCATAAGTGACGTTGTAGCACCATAGGTGCGATATGTAAAAGCTGCGGAGCATTTTAAAAGATGCGGAGGGCCTAGTATTAATAGCACCAACATCGGCAACTTTTCAGGCTAACAAAGGTTACGGTGATGTCGAAAGATTAATGCTACCTTTAATCTTGAGTTGGGCCGTCACTGTTCACAAGCTTCAAGGTACGACATTAGAGAGGGCGGTACATAATAGACCTCGGGAAAATTGTTTTTTTGCATAAGGTCAGATTTATGTGGCTTTAAGTCGTGTGAAGAATTTAGATGGTGTAGCATCAGCGGGTGCATCATCTTACTTGCATCTTTATTATAGGATTTTTTGTTAACCCTACTGACATAGAATGTGACTTTATGGGATAATAAAATAAAATAAATTTAAACCTATAATACTGCACCTTTTGTCGCAACTGCACTAGCCATATTTTACGATTATTATTCAAACTATAATTTAACCATCGTGCAAGTGTTATGAAGTATTTGTTTTAATTTCACTATAAATTGTACTTATTTAACTATTAAAAATTTAAATTTAAATTACAAGCTTTTCATATAAACTAATTATTAGTTTGCAATGTTAATAATATATTTTAAATTTTCTTTTGAATAAATGAAGATATACTTATTTTAAATTTAATATTGATCGTTGTGTTTTTGTTTTGGACTCCGAGGTAATTCGCAGCCGGGATAACGCTCAGATGATAACAAGTTCTTTTTGTGTTTAATATTTGTTAAATAAATATAAAACGCATGCCAGTTAAAGCTTAGAAACTTTGGCAACCCTAAGGCAGTGTCTGAAGGACCCTTAGTTCCTAACGAGAGTACAACACGTCTCTCCGAAATACAAGAGGCAACTTTCCGGTATCAGAGCCGAACATCTGAACACAGCTCAGGAATGTGTTCCGGTATGTCTAAGGTTACGTGGAAATAACAAATTCAAGTATAACAATCTTATTTAAAGCCTCTGGGGATTATTACAAAACAAGATCTTAAGTTAAGCCAGGTTTGCAACTAGTGCTGTCACTGTCTTTATTTTGACAAATAACAGTGACAGCACTAGTTTTAAGCCTGGTTTAACTTTAGATCTTGTTTTGTAATAAGCCCCTCTGGGTCTAAGAAACATTAACAGAAGATTTAAGTCTTAGCTTTGTACAGAATAAACAGAGTTAAAGTCTAATTTAGGCTCCATAATCTCAGCCTTTAATCCACTGCTGAACATTGGCCTCCCCAATAGATTCCATTATATAGATGATATTCGCCCATTATTAAACAATCTACGAACAATTGTCGTGTTCTGAGTGTTCCCTAGCCTAGATATACTTATTTCAAGTATGCATTTATAACAATAAAATATAAATAATAAATATTCTCTTACAATCACACCAATTATTTAGTTCCAAGATAAGTATCACTAAGAACTTGTGTTATGGATACTAAGGAACGGATTAACATACTTAAATACTTTTTTTGTAAATACATACTTAATATATATAGGAAAATATATATGTTTATCTTATGTCTATTAATTAGTACAAGTTTTGCTCAGTTTGGGACTAGAATCGCTGAGTTGGGATGTTAAAAAATATTTCAAAAATAATTAAATAATAAATGTCCTTCAGAAAGCTCGCGATTTGGTAAATCAAAAGAAGTATACAACGAACGGTTAGTATTACAGACAAATAAGCATCTTATAGTCTTTTTATTCGTTCTCTGTCTGTTAAACAGCCATTTATTTTTACGGCGCAAACTTAAACAATAAAAAAACATAAAATAAAAAGAATTGCTAGCAAAACAAGCAGAAATACGTCGTTTTCATTTTCATACAGCTATCTATCGTTTCACAAATAAAGTGCTTGAGACTTTGATGTAACTTCGGATGGCTACGGGTATAGTCGGGCCGGAGGCGTGCATAAAAAGTATTGGGAGAGTAGATCCCGTACAGTTCGTTAGACGCCAAAAGTTCCGACGCCCTACAACTTTTTCGTTGAAGACAAATAACTGATACGGCTGGCTCTAAGCCCGGGGTTGATATACGAATGTATTTGTATATAGCCCTGTAGAGGCGGTTGGTTCGGAAATACTGCGGTGTTTACCAGTGACAATAGTAGTATATCACTGGTATAAGTATATTTATGTATAACCCTTAGATAGTCTTTTAGTATATAAAATTTTTAGTTCTGCAAATATCTCAGAAAATATATTTAAAAATTTGCTATTCCTTTTTTGATTTCATATAATAATAATTTATATAGGTGTATAGGGATCCTATCAAGATCTGACGAATGAGAATGTAGTAGTGAATGGGCGCGTTAGTTTATAAGTTTGACTTTCATAAAAGCTCTGTTGAGCCAAACTTTAATAAATGATTTTGACTTTTATACCTATCTCGTGTTCATGTTTTTAATCTTATTACCAAAATAAATGGATAGATAGATAGATAGAAAATTCTTTATTGTACACAAATTAAAATAAAACAAAAAAACAATTGCATCAGAAAAGTGATACAAATGGCGGCCTTATCGCTTACAGCGATTTCTTCCAGGAAACCTTAGGATAGAGAGTTATTAAAATGGAGTTAAGTAGAGAAATCTTTTATACCCAAAGTTGGTGAGTATGGATTAAAGAAGAAAAAAGTAACATATCAGTCTATAACATCTTATGTACAAATGTCAAATAAACATCATTGCCGGCGTTACCGCTTGATGTCAGTAGTATCTTATGTGCCCTTCTCAGTATCACTAACTCTTTGTCATACGGTCCAGAACTTCTGTCTAATATTGATAGTAAAATAATAAGTTAAGTAAATAATAAGAAGTTTCTTGTTTCAGGCTGTATCACTATACTCAATAGTAGAGATGGAGCCGAGTGACGTTGCAAGCCGGTCGTAAATTGAGTACATTAACTCTGGACATTGATTCATTTAGCGCGACTACGATTTATGTGCTGATCATTTTAGTATTCACTACTATAACAAACCTCAATTCGTATATTTATATAATAAGAGTTATTTATAGAGATATTCATCATAGGCCCCTCCAATAGTACGCCACAGAACTCGATCTTCGGCTCGTTGTCTCCAACCGCTGCTTACCGAGACGTGGTCTCCACTGCAGAACACGTCTACCCCATCGGTTATCGGTCCTACGGCATATATGACCGGCCCGCTGCCACTTCAACTTGCTAATCCTTTGGGTTATGTCGGTAACTATTGTTCTTTGTCGGATCACCTCATTCCTAATCCGATCCTCCGAAGAAATAAGCAGCATATCCCTCTTCCATAGCTCGCTAATCCCCACTAATAATGGGCACCCACTAATGACAGCGTGCTGAAATGCCGTTTCAAGCCCCGCTTAAACCGAGATTACAGGAACTAGGAAACACATGAGCCGGCAGCAAAGTCCAGAGCTTAACTTCTTGGTTCGAGTGCTGATAGTTGACGTGTTGTTCGGGAGAGGAAAGGATAGGGCGGGATGAGATCAAAAAGTTCCTAAGAACATTTCCGGTAGAAGACACTGAGAAGTGCAATGTCCCTGCGTAGCTGTAGATTTTCGAAAGAGGCTGTAACCTCAGCGTCCCCTATAATGCGACCCGCTTGCCTTTGCAGTCTGTCAAGTGCGTTGGAAGGTTCATGTTTTAGAAGCCTCGTCTAGGTGTTGTTGGTTCAAGTTATTACTATATGCGATTGCTGGAGCGTGCTCTAAGACTTCAGGCAGGGTATGCAGTGTGTAGCGCTAATAACTGTAAGTCAACATCTTTTTTTTCTTTTTAAGTTAGGCTTAGCGGCCAGCGCATTAAGCGCTTGTTTCCGAGTATGGTGTTAACGCCTGCGTGCACTAGCCGTAAAACTAAATTAAAGCCACGGTGGCCACACGCCTCCCCAGAGACAGAAGTATCCGTTCATTGGTGCATGTTTCGAAACCGCTAATTGGTTTGATAGAGAAAGTCTGTACGGTGAGACATTTAAAAGAGATGACGAAAACAGCCGCTTTTTTACCAAGAAAAACTTGTTAATTTCGTATTTTAGAAAAATAATTCAAAAAATGACTTTTTAATATTAATATTATATGCAATTTCCTAAGCAAGCTGATAAAACTTAGGTTAAAATTGTGTACCTAAAACAACACATTTTGTTATATTCCCATCAGAAATACGATTCTTTATTATAAAGCAGCAACAGAATTTCTATTACCAAGTTATACTTCTAAATAACTACGAGAAGAAAAATGTGTCGCATTAAAATGAAAAATGGCGGGAACTTACAACGCAGCGCGGTCGGTGACATATTTGAGCGACATTACGACGCAGACCTTATCGAATCATCTCGGGAAACGATTCTTCTAAATTATTTAATTCTACAGGCGGCACGCGACTTTGTCCGACACACAAAAAGTGCACAACTACACTGTTCTGCAAAAATAAGACTTACCCAACTTGAATAAAGGCATATTTTCTACACTATAGAGATTTATAATAAAAAACCGTTTTATAGCTAATATTATCAGCTTTTTTTTAACTACATTGGCCTGCAGTATTCAGTATATACATAGAATCACGCCTATTTCTCTGATGGGGTAGGCAGAGGCATATTATGAGCCCGTATTTTGGCAATTTTATGGTTGGTCCCACGTGAACTTTTATGTTTTGCCAAAGCCTCGTTCATTTATTTTATATAGTGTAGAAGTAAGAGATCTATAAAATAAAACGTTTCATTGCAAATATTTTCATCATTATTTAAAAGAGGTATACTATACTTATATTAATAATTTTATAAACTTTGAACAACAAAAGTCATTACAATTTTAAAAGTGTGATACTTAGTTTTGCAAGCCAGAGTAAATGAAATCACTATGTTTTATTTAAACTCAGTTCTATCTCTATATATAAAAATTGGAATTAGTATAATCTTATTATAAAAATCAAAGAACTTTATCATCTTTATAAGCTAGCTTCCTTCGATCTCTATATAAAAATTGAAAAAATGCTTTAGGCCCGTAATTTTGTTATAAAAATAAATAAACTTTCGTATATTTTGGTACTATTATTGTTGTGATAAGTGAGTTTGTTTGTTACGCTCTGCCGCCTCTGGGGTGGTTTTGATGAAATATGGTACCAAGAAAGCGTGAACCCTTGGGTAACACTTGGAATGGTTGGGGAAAAAGTCTTTTCGTATTTTTGTATGAAAAGTCAAGACATTTTTTTCAAAGTTTATTTACATATATTTACAATATATATGTACCGTTTTGTTGAATAACTTTCTGCCATTTTGTGGGCAGAGACATTATCCCGTTACTGTAGAAACTTTGGGACTTCTGATCAAAAAAACGGGACAAATAGTTTTGGCAGTCCTCTCTTGAGGTCAACCTTACAGAACCTAAAGAATTCTGCAGAGACCGAAACAGGTGAAAATCTGAAGGCGCAAGGTCAGGGCTATATGGTGGATGCACTAGGACCTCCCAGTCGAACTCTCTTAATTTTTGCTGAGTGGCTAAAGATGTGTGTGGTCTAGCGTTATCGTGATGAAAGACCACACCCTTCCTGTTGATCAATTCCGGCCGTTATCTCTCGACTGCTTCCTTTAACCTCATCAGTTGCTGGCAGTAAAGATCAGAATCGATGGTTTTGCCGGGCGGTAAAAGCTCATAATAAACAATGCCCTTCCAATCCCACCATACACACAGCATCACCTTATTTCGTGTTAGGCCAGGTTTGGCCACAGTCTGTGAAGCCTGGCCAACTTTTTCGCACGTTCTTGTCGTACGTGATCCACGTTTCATCGCCAGTTATCAATCTCTTCAAAAACGGCTCGGTTTCATTACGTCTCAATAATGAATCGCAAATGAGTACACGGTTCATTAAGTTTCTTTGAGTGAGCTCGTGTGGCACCCAAATATCGAGCTTTTTTGTATAACCAGCTTTCTTCAAATGGGTCAAAACTGTTTTGTGGTCAATTCCCAGTTCTTCAGCTACATCGTAACTACTAATATGCCGATCTTGCTCCACTCTTTCAAAAATGGCGTCCATTTTATTCGTAACAGGGCGACCAGAGCGAGGTGCATTTTTAACATCAAAATTTCCGGACTGAAAACGTTTGAACCAAATTTGTGCTACTCTTACTGACACTGCATCAGGTCCATAAACATCACAAATTTTTTTCACTGCATGAGTTGCATTTTTGCCTTTTTTATAATAAAATTTTAAAATGTATCGAATTTCTTCATTACATTCACTCATTTTACGGAGAGAAAAACAAATGAAAAATAGCGGGAAACAACTTTTTTTTATTTTTTTCTTTTCTTTATAATGGAACCTTTTTAATGTTACCAAAACCAGCCAGACACAAATAGTACAGTCAAAAAAATTTTATAATAAGTGTATACCTACGTTATGCGAAAAGACTTTTTCCCCGACCTAATATTTTATCCTAAAACATTTGTGTATCATAAAGGACGCGGTCACGCGAAAACTATTAAGTATTACTGAGTAAATATTGGTTTTTTTACACAAAATCGAGGAAGCCAAAGAAAAAATATAACTAGAATTAGCCCACAGGAAACATCATCATATTTATTTGCCGCATTACGTCCCCACAGACAAGGCGACTCTTTTTTACCGCTTTTCGCCGCTGTAACTCTTTTGAACACCCGACAGACGGACGAATAAAAGATGAGCATTTTGTTAACTGTCTTTTTCAAATGAATCACCGCGTTATATTCACACTAATATTATAAATGCGAGAGTAATTCTGTCTGTTTTTATGCTTTAAGCGATTTAGAAGTATGTTAATGGTTTCAGACAATGGAAAATATACAAAATATTTTTTTGTTGCGGAAATTATCCCTTGAGGGAGTGGCAGTTTGTTGATATAAATAGAAAAAAAGAAACGACAGAAAATACTTTTATTGCCATTAGTTTGTTCTCAGTTGACATGAATTATACTATTAGGTCGGGGAAAAAGTCTTTTCGCATAACATAGGTATAAACTTATTATAAAAATTTTTTGACTGTACTATTTGTGTCTGGCTGGTTTTGGTAACATTAAAAAGGTTCCATTATAAAGAAAAGAAAAAAATAAAAAAAAGTTGTTTCCCGCTATTTTTCATTTGTTTTTCTCTCCGTAAAAATGAGTGAATCTAATGAAGAAATTCGATACATTTTAAAATTTTATTATGAAAAAGGCAAAAATGCAACTCAAGCAGTGAAAAAATTTGTGATGTTTATGGACCTGATGCAGTGTCAGTAAGAGTAGCACAAATTTGGTTCAAACGTTTTCAGTCCGGAAATTTTGATGTTAAAGATGCACCTCGCTCTGGTCGCCCTGTTACGAATAAAATGGACGCCATTTTTGAAAGAGTGGAGCAAGATCGGCATATTAGTAGTTACGATGCAGCTTATGGAATGGGATGCAGGGAATTGACCACAAAACAGTTTTGACCCATTTGAAGAAAGCTGGTTATACAAAAAAGCTCGATATTTGGGTGCCACACGAACTCACTCAAAGAAACTTAATGAACCGTGTACTCATTTGCGATTCATTATTGAGACGTAATGAAACCGAGCCGTTTTTGAAGAGATTGATAACTGGCGATGAAAAGTGTATCACGTACGACAAGAACGTGCGAAAAAGGTCGTGGTCGAAAGTTGGCCAGGCTTCACAGACTGTGGCCAAACCTTTTTTTTTTTTTGTTTTACGTCGGTAACAAAATGCGTTTACGCACTGCCTTCCGGCCAAAGGGGGACCGAAAGGGGGTGTGGGACTCACCACCGGCAGACACGACCGCCGGCAGCAATACCCACTAAAAATCTTCCGACGACGCCCGCCGCTTGTTGAGAAAGAGGCGGGGGCCAGTACCTGGGTTGCAGCTTCTGACACCCCGCCTGCGGCCAACGTCCCCCGGACCAAAACCGGGAGGACCTCCTCAGAGAGGCGCAGTGGACGCGCCCCTCCTACCTCCCCCTGCGACCATAGCGTGTGTGGCCGACTTCCCGGAGGGTCCATGGTTAGACAGCAGGGCCCCCTGCCCCCACTGCCTAGACCCTCCTGGCGCTGCTGAGCGGGCCCTCCTGGCCTACCCGCAGCGCCCTCCATAGGTCCCTCTTAGTTTCCCCCCCGGTAGTCAGTACTAAGGGCACCCAGAGTCGTCGGTCTCTGGGTGTTACCTTTTCCCTAGCGCCTCCTGCGCCCTACCGGGAGGTACTCAGCCCCCCCACCACGACAAGGTGGAGACCAGTCGGGGGGGAGACTGTGGCCAAACCTGGCCTAACACGAAATAAGGTGATGCTGTGTGTATGGTGGGATTGGAAGGGCATTGTTTATTTTGAGCTTTTACCGCCCGGCAAAACCATCGATTCTGATCTTTACTGCCGGCAACTGATGAGATTAAAGGAAGCAGTCGAGAGAAAACGGCCGAAATTGATCAACAGGAAGGGTGTGGTCTTTCATCACGATAACGCTAGACCACACACATCTTTAGCCACTCAGCAAAAATTAAGAGAGTTCGACTGGAGGTCCTAGTGCATCCACCATATAGCCCTGACCTTGCGCCTTCAGATTTTCACCTGTTTCGGTCTCTGCAGAATTCTTTAGGTTCTGTAAGGTTGACCTCAAGAGAGGACTGCCAAAACTATTTGTCCCGTTTTTTTGATCAGAAGTCCCAAAGTTTCTACAGTAACGGGATAATGTCTCTGCCCACAAAATGGCAGAAAGTTATTCAACAAAACGGTACATATATATTGTAAATAAATGTAAATAAACTTTGAAAAAAATGTCTTGACTTTTCATACAAAAATACGAAAAGACTTTTTCCCCAACCTATTATTATAATGTAAAAACACGCAATGATATTTCATAAAAAAAAACATGTACTTTTAATTATAAGACCATGGAAAGAGTTCAGCTCATGCAGCCTGCAGCCAGCACTCCTCCCGGCTCTCTAAGTGTATAAAAGTGATAAATATTTTATCCTAATGGTGTACTTTATGTTGGAAATATATTATATTTTGTTGATCAGTCTGTTGAACCCGCGTGTACCTACTAGCTATGTTATATAATTTCATGTAGTTCTACTCGAGGCTTAAACTGAATATCAAATGCCATTTTCTTAAAAAATTGGAGATAAGTAAAAAGTTTGGTATGTATTATATTTTAATAGAGTGACGAGACGTTCATTGACATTTTAATGGTGAGTAGCACGCTTGTCTATGATAAAAACAGTGCCATTTAGAGTAATAAGGAAGATCTGATTCAAACTGATGATTATTTATAAAGTCGGCAATGTGATACCATTAGGTGTTGTTTTGTGGTATATGTAAATATATGAAGCACTAGAAGCTCCACAAGAATAGAATAATGATACATATATACATAAATTCACGCCTGTTTACTCGAAGGGGTAGGCAGAGGCATATTATACGCCCACACTTCGCCAATTATATAGTTGGTCCCACGTAATAAGTGGCGAGCTTATTGCCGTGTACTGGGCACTGTTATGTTTGCCATAGCCTCGTCCGTTGATCGGCAGGTGCACCACTTGCAGATGAGGTTGGCTTGGGCTCCTTTGGTCTTGGTAGGAACCCTATACACCCTAGAATAGAATAATGATCACCAAGTATATCAGCGTTAGCAGCGGTTACTCCTTGCATGCATAATCGGTTCTGTGGCAATTAATATTTGGCCCTTTTCGCGGTGGTTCCGTTTATCATTATCCCCTGTAGTCCTTCAGACAAGATGTAGGATAATTTAGCTTTTCCTTTGCCTTTTCGCACTGGCTCCGTGTGGTGGAGTCATATCTGAAACCGTTTCAACATGGTGGTCAGAACAGTCCCGAGCCCAGTAGTTGGACGTACGTACGGACGAACGGAAATTTATAATGATGAATCAGAGACAGTCGGAGTACCTAAAGTAAGGTAATAGAGTCTTATATAGACGACCGATATGGTGTGGAGGTCAGTATACCTGCACTTCACTCCAGAGGTCGTGGGTTCGATTCCCACACAGGACAAATCTTTGTGTGCATGAACATGAATATTTGTTCTGGTCTGGGTGTTTTCCTATGTATATTAAGTATGTATTTACAAAAAAAAAAGTATTTAAGTATGTTTATCCGTTCTTTAGTATCCATAACACAAGTTCTTAGTGATACTTATCTTGGAACTGAAGAATTGGTGTGATTGTAAGAGAATATTATATTATATTATATCACTTGAATGACAAAATGGTTTTACGAAATTGACTTACGGTAAGCACTCGCTATAAAGCTAAACTTCGCTGAAAGTCCCTAAACCGGTTTTCCCACTTTTACGACCATATCTAAACTTTTGCTGACGAGGTTACCTCGTAACCAAAGTATTCGGAATAGCAATTTCATGTCACAAACCTCATTAAACCCCTTGTCAGCGCTAAATGACGATAATTCGTGGTCTTATAATTAAATACTTAATGTCGATGTGGTCCAGGATTATCCATCATTATCATGTGTTTCCTAGTTCCTGTATTATTATTTCTTTAGTATTCTTCTTTTATTTTAAATCTTGTGACTGCAGAACACAGGTTTTTGTAGACTTGTCAACTCGTTTTACTACTAAGTACATTTTCTTGTAACTGGCGGGAGAAAAAACAAACCTTGACGATTTTCTTGCCCGTTCTTTTACGTTCAAGCTCCCGCCTGCAGTGAATTGGCGCGCAAATTTTTAATTTTTGACTTTCATAAGAGCTCTATTGAGCCAAACTTGAATAAATTATTTTGCCTTTGACTTTATAATCCCGGGCCTTTTAAGCGGAGCGTGAAACGGCATTTCAGCAGGCCGTCATGAGGTTTGTGCCGTGCTTGTTTCACGGTGTGAAGCGCCTTAATTTTTCAGACTGCATCGACTGCTAACCATCAGGCAGAATTTAGTCATTTTGACGTGTCATATGAGAAAAAGTTATTTGTTATTAAATTGATTGCTGTTTTTTGTTTTGCTTATGTTTCATATTTTACATTAATTATAAGAACAAAACTGTTTACTACAAAGCACGAGCAACGAACGTTCCATCTATCAACATACGTAAAACAACAGTAAAGTGTACTGAGAAATACGACGAAACTACTGAGAAATAAGTCTCAGTAATCCAATAAAGGCACTACTAGGAATAAATGATATATTTTTCGACATAGTTGAACACCTTTGAACGCGTGTGTGCACCACGTGGAAGCTGAACATAAAGTATTATGACTACGTGGCGAGAATTTAATGTGAAAGTAGGGATAAAGCTTATGGCACAGAGTAGCTTACCTGCGCTATATTAAAATAGTCCTAGGCCCAGGTAAAAGACTCATACAGTCTCCGAAATCATTTATTGCAAGTTCCACGTTAGAACCTCTGAAAAATGTAGGGGGTTTTTAGCACTTGTTTCGTTTTTTCACCAACAAAGATAAGAGTGTTTTGAACATGCTCAACCAGGCGGACCCAGCACGGGTTTGGTGGAGGCATAATTGCCATCCTGCAGTTACAAAATTAGGGCTTCTAACTTAAGGACTATTACTTGTAGTTATAACCGGAACCAATAGTTTTTAAAACACTTAATGTCGAATGCTACATAAACGGTCGTCTACCCAAGGAATGATCTCTGTGAACTCTGGTTTACATTGTTAATAATTATTTCCGACTGACCACTGAGCTATGAATGATTTACTTAATGATTTAAAAAATAATTTCATTATATTTCACCATATCTAGGGCTAAACAAAGCAGATATGTACTATGTGGACTAGGAAACGGATTACCAAAGAAAATCTGGGTATTTTCATAAAGAAGTTTATACTTTATTAAAAACCGAGGTGTGTGATGTTTTGGCAAGACCACAGAAAAATCAATTTGTTTTGTGTAAACAAGCTTACGATATTTTGAAGCGAAGAGCGGTTTAACCGTGATCCATAATCTTTAGTTTGTCTTTTCCAATAATTTTACTAAACAAAAAGAGTACCAAACAATAAACCGCTATTTAAAACCGTAAATAGTGTTGTATGTATAATGCCCACTAATGAAAACCTGTGATTAAAATAATTGCAAGTTAACTCTTGGGAAGCATAAAGAATGGAAAAAGTTGTACTTAAATAAATTCAAAATTTATCTTGAGTTTTATTTATTATTATTTTTTATTTACTAAACAAACTGCGATTAGCAGTGACAATACAGTAATCCCACAAAACTATTTACATAGTTAATCTGTCGGATCACGAGTCTCGAACTTGAAAAATAAAAGCTTAAATATTAAGGTAAATTTGCCGAAAAATACTTTTGAGTGTTCTTTTAAAAACATTTTTATCTTGTTCCCGGCGTATATCCTACAAACTATTTAATACTTATAACGTTATGTTATTTTCTATTTAGTTTATTTTTATCTGACACCACTCTTATAACATATTTCAGATATAAGCTAGAAAAAATTTGAACACCAGCCTTTGACCTTTACCTGGGAGCGTCCAGAGTGTAGGTAGTATATCTGAAGTTCAAAATTTAATCAACATTCCTCTTCTATAAATTTGCAATATCCGAGTAGATCTACAGAGAGATATCGTATAATCGGGATCGTTAGAATTTACATCTCGATTATCAACTCGATCAGTATTTAATGGTATTATGCAGCCATCCTGAACAATTAGCTACACATCTCTTAACATTTAATTTTGATTATAACGAGGTAGCTGAAGAAAAGGATTCAAAAGTGCATTTCACGTGCGTCGATGGATTTGTCTATGAATATGAAGTCAATTTGAAGTTACTAGTTAGGTAGAATGTCCTGCCTTTTTATGCCAGTGAACGCTTAGGTACCACCACAGTGTTCTATTGCAAAAAAATGCTTAACACAATGATATTGGAATAATAGCACCTAATCAACTTACTAGGTATTTGATACTTGTTACGGGACTGTTCAGAAGGGTTACCGCGGCCCTGGTGTTAAAGGCTCAAGAAAGAACATGAATGGTTTTTAGTCAGTAAAAGTCTGACACACCCTTCACCCACAGCGGAAGATTTGATGATTTTCCACCCGAAAAAAAAAGAAAAAAAAAGGTATTTCATACTTGACAACTAATGTCTCGGAGGTTTCAAGCTCAATACTACCTAAATAGAAATTCCTTATAAGCAACGTGTCGTATATAGAAGAGCTCGTAGTTCCGAGGTACTAGTTGGTTGGAAGGGATCATCGAAGTAAAGCAGAGTTTACAGAAATGAGATCTTTAGATGGGCTGATGTTTGTGTGGTATTTAATATCGAGCGTTTCGATGCATAGAAGGGCTCGTAAAACCGGTTGGTTCCGGTTATCACTATATATGATAGCTGTTAAGTAAAGCGGAAGGTCAGAGGCTGCATTGGGCGGCTTGAATTATTCTAACAGCAGGACGCCACACACCTGTTGTGGGACAGTTCGAAAGGGGTGTATACATAGGAAAACACCCAGACCAGAACAAATATTCATGTTTATGCACACACAGATTTGTCCTGTGTGGGAATCGAACCGACGATCTCAGGAGCGTAGTGCGGGTGTACTCGCCACCACGCCATATAGGTCATAATTAAAATGACCATCAGTTGAAGCTTTGTATCAGCATTCCTCGAAATAATGAGAACTCGGCATAGAACTTGATTTTTGAAATATACACCAACGATATTGTTATTTAAAGTTATTCAGGTGCTTATTTTGTATATTTTTTCTCGATATACCTAGTAAATAAGTAACTACAAAGAAAGTAGAAAATATTATTTTCAAGAATTGCAACATTGTAGGCAGTGGAAGAAAAGTCCCTAGGGGTAGCACAGAGACGCCGTAATGATCGGTTATCGACGCCCAGCCGGCCGTGAGAGGGTTGAATGCCACCACTTCGAGTCAATTCCTTTCATCTAACTCAGCTATAAGTATCAATCTACACATAGCAAAAATGTACTACCAAAGAGTTCATAATAATAGTTGTTGTTGGTTCTATTTGTTCCAATGGATCCGTCGTGCTGAACTTATCACTGCCACATTTACTCGTAGTGCGTTCTTTGTGGCTCCGTGTTTAGTGAGCCCGTTCATGCTGAGACTCATATGATATCCGCCGCTAGGACGGTTGGAGTTTTTGTTTTTTTAAATTACCCTATGTAAAGTGCTTAATTAGATAATGAGTTTGTTTAGCGCTCGTTTCTTTTATATTGTGATCTTAGTTTAATAAGTAAAATTTGTTTCTCAATAAGTGAATACCTGGACTTCTTGGCGGGAAAGTGAAGCGTCATGTCTCAGTTTTTTTCTAAAATTTGTGATATATCGAACAATAATGTGTAATAACGGTGGATTATTAACAGTTAAGTGTTTATTTATTTATTTATGTGTTTGTGAACGTACACGAGTGTTGGTAAGTGCAACATCACTTTTCAAATTCTCTCAAGAAGTCCATGTCTATGACTTGACATGACTAGATCTCAGTATAGTCCCACATCTTTACTCAGGACTCAAGGGCATCTCACTTATTATGAATTAAATATGATTAATACATCCATAACTTAACACTGGCTAAATGTGCTAAACGCACGAAGCCATTGTTTAAAAGAAAATAAAGTGATAATAAACTTTTTTAATCATAATAATATGCATATATACTAATATAAATATTTTCATATAAGCATGAGCGTCTGGATATGGAGTTTACAATATGAAGACGATGTGCGAGAATGTAAGGAAAGATGTGTTTTTTAATATCCAATAGAATAGCTGCGCTTGGCAAAGCTAGGTAAATTAGGCGATTCTTTTAGTTCTTTTCAAACACATTCCTCGAATCGCAAATCTTTGGTAGTTTCGAAGCCTTATATTCGACTACGATTACAGATATTCGTATTGTCAGAAGACATCTCTCTCTGCAGCCTTAACCGCTAGTCGTTTTGATACTACCCCCAGATGGTGGCCTGATGAAGTTTTTTGGTATGGTTTATTAATATTTTAGAAAGTTTTATATCATTACGGATATACGGTTACTAATACCTTTATATTTATTGTGAAGCCAAATTTTCTATTATACATACTTTAATATAAGATTTGCATACTGTATATTAGAAAATTTAGATTCTGTTGCTATATTATGACTAATAAGATATCTCAACAGTCAATATTAAAAAAATATAAAATATAGTTCTGTTGCGCTAAATCAATAACAAGATTAGAACATACAAAAAGATTAAGAGTAAGCTGTTATGATAAAAATCGTATATCTGACTAAAAGACACTATATCTAGATATTACTTTCTGAATAAATATCACCCAAAAACTAATACAACTTTGTCAATCGACCCATAAATCTCTCCAAGTAGGTAACGTCTAGTGTCGAACTTTTGCTTATCTGTCGAACAAGAAAAAACAAAAGACGATGTCAAAAGCCAAAATAAGAAAAGTCGCGGGAATTTCGGTACGGGGGATCTAATAATGCTGGTATGTCATATTTCTTTATGGATGTAATATTATGAAGCCGGCCGACTTATATAATATTTACTGTTATATTATTCATACTGAAGTATTGTAAATGCCAAAGTAATTCTTTCTCTGTTTGTTTGTTACTTTTTCTCGCTAAAACTATACTAGGTAGATCTTAGGAAAGTATAGGCCGTTTATATGTTATCGTTACGTTTTGACACTAGACTGAAATTGCAATGCAATTTACAAACAATGACAGTGTTATTACAAAAAGACGTGTGGCACTCGGAGACTGCCGCGGTAAAGCTATTGCATAGCATTTTTTATTAACTTATGCAATTATAATTGTTTATTTATTTTATTGATGCAGTATTTTTTCTAAGCAAAACTTTGAAACCCTAAGCAGGCATAAGTCACCAGATCGCGGGGCGAAGGGGATTATGCATGCGCAATAACGCCGATGCAACCAATGCCACCTAAAGGCGGGTTGCTGAACTAAAGAGACAAGCGTGATATTTCAAAAAGTCATTAAAAGTTCTGCTATTTATCGATAGATGGAATAACTAAACAGTATCACCGCTGTGCCGGTCGGAGTGGGGAGTGTTAGGTTTATTTCGTTACGGAATTTCTGGATTCGGTCTCCACTCTCAAGGCCCGCGATAGAAGCTATGCAATACCTTAAAAATACTTAACACACTCCCTAGATATGTGTTTATCCAAACAGTGTCTAAAATTTTTAACGATGTTTAAGTAATGTTTAACTTTCTCTATAACAAAACATTGTTTAGGACGCGTTTAGTTAAAACTATCTAAGCGACACGTTCACTCAACGGGCTTTTATTCATTCATATACATTCCGTATTCCGAGTTCATTATTATAAATTAAGAATACTTCACATATTTAAAAAATGTATGATTTATGTAAAATAATCTTTTTATATATTTAAACAACTTTTAACTGTAAAAACGGAGTATAAAATACCTACCTCTACACAAAAAGCGTAACGGAGCATGAAACGAAACGTCACAGTTGTCAGCTGTACATCCTTTAAAATATAGATAAATAAAAATGTGTGAATTAATTGAATATAGTCAAAAACAATTGGAACTATTTATCATTATTTAATATGAAGGTTAATAAACATTACAATTTAAATGCAATGCAATTTAAATAGTCTCACCTCGTGGGTCACTCGGATTAGTTCGTGTGCATTTTAGTGTCACGATAGGTATGCATACAATCTAAATCTTCCATATCAATTAGGCTTATCCATGGTTAAAAATATTTATTTTGACTAAACAGCAGCAGCGATACACAAAAATGTCAACGGTTTAAGGTTAAACGCGTCCTAAACAAGCGCCAGCACGTGTTTAAATTTAAACTATGTCTAAGAGGTGTTTATTAACTTTAGGAAATCAAATTAGGTTTTGTAATAGATTTTTTTAAACGCGTGTTCAACATCTGTTTATATTTTTTGTAATAACACTGTGATGGTTTAACTGATGTTTATACTCTAATCATGCATTATTTCGTACATAGGTGTTTAGTCTGTTTTGTACGAATTTAGATCTGTGTTTATGTGATTATGTGAACACTTAGTAGTGTTAAAACGTAGTCGTTTTATGAGTAAGGCTGTATTTAATCTAAATAATTGCATGAAAATGCTTTTAATAAGTATAAGGGCCAGGAAATTGTCTACAAATATTTTATGTCTACAGTCTCAAATGGTGTTTTTTTGTTTACGCAGGTCTGCTTGCACAACAGTTTTCGATTTGAGTTAAGCTAAAGTGATTTAAAATGTCATTGCATTTCAGTAACTTGTTTAAAGTTGAGAGGGACAGAACGATGTTTTAAATAGTTTAGCTCTAATTAGCATTAATGACTTTTATCAACTGTCTGCTACTAATTCGTAGTTTCATTAACAAGCAAAAATATTATGTTCTTATTTTAAGTTAATCATCATTAATTTATGTATTTCTAATACATATCTTTAAAACATTCGTCTGAAGCATTTTTCGTGTTTGGCGTGGAACTAGCCGTCAGCTAACAAAAGGTTTTCTATATGAAGCTGTCGAAAAATTTATCGATGTTAAAAATTCTTTACGTATTTCGAACAAAACTGTAGCCTGCAGGCAAGGGTAGATCGGAATAGTTCGTATACCATTGACGCATAAAATTGGTTTTAAGTCTTTAAAAGTATATAGATAGATACGTATTTACATATATAGTTATTATACTTTACAGAATTACAAACTTTTATACATAAAATTTTATTATATTAACAAAAAATAAGTACATACTAAATAAAATATTTAATAGAGTTTCAAAAGTATTGAAGATTAAAATTTTCCGACTTACATTGTTTAACATTTTCAACTTGTATGTGTATATTAGAATAAAAAGTCAACCAGATCATTGTCGTGACCATCCCTTATTGTACAGGCTCAGCTCAGTTTCACAATACATACTTACTTGACTGTGATGGAAGGTTCCCTTAGTGCTACTTTATTGGTTACAGCTTCGGGGGACCCTTTCAGTATCATCAAATTTACACTATGTGTGTCTTGTAATAAAAATAATTTAAAAGAGCATAGCCTGTGAGTTTCTTGTCAGTTCTTCTCACAGAGCGGGGGCTCGGAACTGGCACTTAGATTCACTTACACCTAATTTTTATTTATTTGCATGTAAGTGAATCTAAGCTTCGTGATTTCAGGGTTGATATTAAAAAAAAAATTTCATGTATATTTTGTTTTGACGTTTTCAAGTGCTATGTAATAGTTTATGAAATAAAGAACTTTTTACTTTACTTTACTTTACTTTCACAAAAACGTAAAATGAAATCAGTATTTCTTATAAATTTTTATTCTTATAAAAGTGAAAAATATTTCAATAAATTCCTTTCATATTGAATGAATGGGTGTGCAAAGAAGATTCAGAAAGTATTATCTTTTAGGAGGGGCTGAGTCGGCGAGGGTGCCCGTTCTGCGCCGATAACGAAAACTCCTTACAAAGTGAAGTACCTTCAAAATATCCACTTTTATCTAATCCATTGGACCTCGGATTGAAAATGACAAAATGCGATAAGCCGTACGTACGGAAGTAGGTACGCAAGGAGTTACTCTGACTTTGGAATTAATTTCATTTTACATACATACAATCACGCCTGTTTCCCCGAAGAGGTAGTCAGAGGCATAATATAGGCCCACATTTCACCAATAATATTTTTGATCCCACATAATAGGTAGGCGAGCCTTTTGCCGCTAGGCGGGAACTTATGTTCACCAGATAACTTAATTATGTTCGCCAGAGCCTCGTCCGTTGATCAGCAGGTACACAACTTGCAGGTGAGGTTGGCTTGGGCTCCTAAGATGTTGGTTGAATATCTATACAACCGTACGTCCGGAAGTAGGTACGTAAGCATATCTATACAACCGTACGTCCGGAAGTAGGTAGGTACGTAAGCAGTTACTCTGCCTTTGGAACTTTTAAAAATTTAATTTATATAGGTCGGCTAAATGTGTGTTAGCTCACTTGGTTCGGGAGATGTATTTTGTTTACTCTTTTTTATCTTGTGAATAATGTCGTCGACTAATTGAAGTTTTTTACGAAATTTCCCTTTTGTAGTAAGTAAAAGGAACTCTTGTCCTTGTTCTCGGTCAGGATAATGGTCAATAATTATGATTTCGTTTGTCGGTTCGTAAGTTCAAATTAACCGTTGTAAACTTAACTTAAAGGGTTAACTAGTATATTCACAACAAACTTCTAGTTACGTTCCATATTTATAATATTAAATTTTTTCATTCAGTGAATTTTTACATACAGGAAGGACAAGGTTAGGCTGTTAAAAAAAGAGTTGCCTAACATCGCTGTATCGCTTAATTATATTCCATTAGCGCAAGTTGAACTAAAAAGTTAATTACTGCTAATTGACTTCAACAGGACGTTCCAAAATTTCGATTTTTATTGTTTTTGGAGTAATGTAATTTTTTTTAAAATAATTTAATAGACAGATTTCATAGAGACAGAGAATGCCCCGACGGGCGGACGGGTGCCACCACTGCCAGATATTGTGCCTTCAATTTACCACTTGGTACAGTCAGCGTCATGAAGTTGGTAACATCCGAAACGTCATAAAGATCGACAATAGACGTGTCTATTGTCAAGAGCGTAAGGGCGTGTCGTGTGTATGTATTTATGGCGCTTTGGGGTCTAACAACGCTGAATGTACTTCAACACCTAGCAGTACCTCTTTAAGCGATAGGTACGGTGTTCCGATGTGAAGGCTAGCTTGTGAACAGAACTACTAATCTTTTGGAGTCTAAAGCACATTAAATTTGCCAATTGGGCTTTTACATAACCCTTTAAAAGTCAATGGCCCAATAGACTTTCTATTAAGTGTGCTAGTACTGACAGCGTTCAACGTGCTAAACGTAAACAATATAGACAGGCATATCACTTTCTATCAGGGGCTTGTTTCACGAACTTTAGGAGCAAGCTACATCTGTCACTGTCAAGTTAATTGTTATGCATAATTGTTGCCAAGCCCGGGTCGTTTCTTGCAACAATGTAGCTTGTAGCGGCTTTCAAGTCACGACCTGCTTCTTGACGTTGAAGCTTACTGCAGGAATATACATACATAGTATCCCGCCTGTTTCTCCGAAGTGGTAGGCAGAGGCATTTTATACGCCCATATTTTGCCAATTACATGTTTGGCCCCACGTGGTCTCACAATAGGTGGCGAGCCTATTGCCGCTTACTCGGAACTTTTCTGATCGTCAGGCCTCGTTCGTTACAGGTGCATTAATGCAGGTGAGGTTGGTTGGGCTCCTCAGATATTAGCAGGATCCCTATAATTAACTGATCCTTTAAAAAAAGACCTGACTGCACATCAATCAAACCTGGGTTTTGAAGCTTGATGAAGCAAGATGTGGTAATTGTTAGGAGGTATTTACATTTAAAAAATACCTTCTATTGTTTGCTCTTTTCATTGTAACCTTTTGTGCTCTGTGGGATATACAAATTCGTCTAATTGTAATTAGTGAATTTAATGTTCTAAAAAATCATTTTTAAACGCGCCCCAGGTGTTGTCAGAGCTCTTGAAAAGAAAAACTTTATTCTACCCATTTTTACAAAAGATTCATTCCGACACAAAAGTAATCAAAGTGACATCACAAATTGAACGTTTCCAGTAGCGTCGCTCCTCTTACGGAACACATATTTTCTGAAACTTTTCTGATCAGCAAATCGAAAGTAGTCACAAGTACGTTTCATGTTTTTCTCTCTTTCCTACTTCGATCTCGTGTGCTATATTGACCGTGCAATCATGCAACTACTGGAAAACTACTGCCAGACGATGCTGTTTGTCGCTACAAATTATATATTTGCTAAGAAAACAGTAAATGTACAGGTAAATGAAAAAGAACAATAAAGTAGAATAACCCGTTGACTAACCACAGGGTTGTTCTGACTTATTGCATTAAAATCAAACATTTGTTAAGGGTACAATTTAGTTAGTATCTAGGAAATTATTATTAAATGAGCTTATGTAAATTTGGTTTCATCTATCATCAGCTTTATCATATCTATACTCATCGGGTTGTGGGTTTGACTTCCACCCAGGACAGATATTTGTTTGCAAGAACGTGAATACTTTTTCTGGTCCAGACCCAGGTGTGTGGAATATAATAACAATAAAAAAATGTTTATTAGTGCACCATACAATTTAAAATTAAAACTAAAAACAATTTACAAATGTTTATATGATGGACCAAAATGACCCAACTCAGCATATGCTAGTCAAATGTTCAAGCGCTGGTTTTCAGCTGGGCCATTTTGGGTGCAGTGCGGAACGTACATCATATACATATATAATAATTATTTACAAAAATCTAAATTAATATGCGGTACAATAATAAACAAAAAGGCAAACAACATCAGACTGAAAAATGAAAAAAATAAAATATAATTTAATCATTCGTAAAGAAATTGATAATATGTAACCTGTATTTTTATAATAATACAGGTGTATCATCAAACCGAATTAAATTATTAGAGGTTTACAATTTTTTTGATAAAATAATAAAACATATCTTCTTGCAACTCAGTCATCCCTAACAATTTTTTTATACGTCTGTAAAAACGCATACCCAGCCGGCAAAACAGATAATTAATATTGTAATTTCATATGTTTACATGTAAAACTCAAGAGTTAGGATCACTCGGACTCGAAATTTAAAAAATCGTTTATAACAAAGGATATACATACTTTATTACCAAAAGTATGTTCTTAAATAATTATATATACACTTATGAAATTGCTAGTTATTTTTGGTATTTGTGTGTTATTAATTTTAATAATTATTATATAACTAAAAGATGTAGGTATCCAGAAATATTTAATGAGAAATAATAAATTAAACTTTTGGCTTAAGAAACTATCAATTCTAGATTGCTTCGCTTCTTTTTTTTTGCTTTCATACAGATCTTGTTTTTAACGTAAAACTTCTCTCAAAATTAGGATCATTTTCTTCAAAAATTTTCATGGCGTACTCCAAATTTGCAAGGCTAAAAAGTTTTTTAGTGTAAGTTCTTTTTCAGAGTTACTAATAGAAGAAGCTTTTTATTTGACCTCGCGACAAGTGAATTCTTCTATGCCGGAAGTTGAAATAAATGACGTATCGTTGAAGAATAGTTTCAAAACATTGTTCGACGTAACTTGAAACGACGTAAATCGAAACGACGTAAGTCGAGGACTGCCTGTAAATATTAAACTCTTATTAAGACGTTACAATAAGACACTTAAATGTTATTAATTTGTATGTAAAGCTCACTTTTCCCACGGGTCAGTTAGCACTACCGATCAGTCTTCTAATGACTTAGTCCACAGAATCAATCTAGAGGAATGTATTTATCATAGACAAGCTTTACCCGTCACACGGTCTTAACTACATCAGTTAATCAGGTCTTCAAAATTTACGTTACATTAAGTTAAATATATATTTTGGTTTGGTTGTTTTCTAAGTATTTTAAGAATGTATTTAACACAAAACTATATGAAAGTATGTGTACTCATGGTCTGCGGGGATGTCTAAAGCGTTCGTAGCTCTGAAAACTAAATTATCAGAAATTATGAGCGAACTTACGCAGTGTTTACACAAGTCGATGCTTTGATTGGTAACTGTTTGCTTGGAATTTGATATTGAGCACACAAACCTGTAATGGGGGAAAAACAATTTCATATTGTAGACAAAGTAGGAATATAAAAAAATACGCTCTCAGTTGTAAAACTCCTTTAAACCTCTGTGATATTTGCACAGGACAACATCAGTCGTGTCCCCTAGTAACAATCAAACCAGATTAACTCAGGACCTGTTACAAGAAAACATGATAATACTGAATGAGTTTCATAGAGCGTGGCATTAGATTCGTGAGGCACCCGGAATGCCTGCAGGTCCCCCCTTTGAGAGGGAACGAGGTTATTCCGCAGCCCGAGTTCCTGCTTCTGATTAAATTCTTTGGCTTCATTGCCCGTGTTCCATTTGCGAGTTCACTTCTATTATTATTGTACTTTGCGATAACGACTCAGTATGGGTGTTATAGTTTATACCACTGTGTATTATGGATTATATTTTACGTCACAATAAAATTGTATTGTAGTGTTTTAAAAAGCGGTTACTATTTCTGATTAGCGCTAAATTTATTTGAAATATCGTTCTCTCAACTTCAAAGAAATGACTAAAATACAAAGATCAATTTAAGAACTGTTCTGCAAAGCCACCCTAAATGTAATTCATAACATTGGATAATTCCTAGTGAAAATTTACCACCTTTAGTGTAAATTTTATCCTTACCCTTTAGTTTATAAGGAAATCCTTATTTTCTTATTTACTCCTGTTAACACCCGATTTGTCAATCGTATGATATAATTTGATTTAATACGTCCAATAAATTATGAATCGTCTTTATTAAAATGATAGTATAAATTTACCGAATAGTGTTTACTAAATATAATTTTCAGTCGTCTTAATATTTTAGTTAAAGGTTAGTTTATAACTGGCAATTGAAAATCATACCCTATTGTAATAAAAATAACAATTATACGTATTAAGCCTGCGTAGAAGGTTTGTTGTGTTTATATAGCTTTATGTTTTGCAAAAAAAAAAAAAACCATTCCAGATTATCATTGCTTAAGGTCATTGTAGTCTTCTTACCTTAAACCACGCCATTGTGGAGTCGTCGTACAACACCACCCACTCCTCTGACCATGTGTTCCACAGATATTTTCCTGTCAACAAACAGACCTTGTAAACATAATGCAGGCAAAATAAGTTAAAAAAAATGAAATACCGACTACTTAAAAAAATATCGTTGTCTAATTATTAGATATAATAATGTTATATTTATTAGAAGATAGTGTCGATGAGGGCATTTTAAAATGTTAAAGTTTACAAACTTGCATTGTTATAAGAGGAAAGGAGTTATTTTTAACTTTTTAGAGAAAGTTAATTTTTGTAGGTCGGTTTTCTTTGTTTTTCTCAGAAAATGTTTTGTATTATGGAAATTGAATAACGAATACACATACATAAATACTTTTTTTAAATAAATACATTATTTAATAACAATATTCGTGTTTATGCACACAAAGACGAAAAGATCGCCACGACATCATATCGGTTTTCAAAATCATATTTAGAGTTCTGTAACCAATCAAAACTTATATTGTAGCTTCAAATGTGTCTGACCGTGCGACATTTTTAATATTTAAAATAAATTTTATTTTTTAAAATAATATATTTGAAACCACAATAAAAAAATAAATTAAAAGTGAAGACTACTTCAACTCACTAGAGTTACAGCTTAATTACAATAACTTATGTATAATTAATTATGTAATTGACTAATTTGGTCAAGGTTTTTCAGATTAAGTAACATAGAACACCCACAATCACTGTTGGTACCTATTAAGATTAAATTAATTAATTTTTAATATTCACTTAAGATAATAGAGAGATCGACGCCTTATGAAGTAGTATGTAAGTATTATGTAAATATTTATTAAGTTTATATTTATTCGACGCCTTATGAAGAAGTATGTAAGTATTATACACCAATAGTAGATTGTAAATATAATTAAGTACAGCAATAATATTCAGTCCATGTGTGCATACTTAGCCAACATAATTCGTCCACAACCGCAACGTACGACTAGACCAAAGCTACCAAACACATGCCGCCAGATACATTAATTCATTATTGAAGTCTCACAAACATGTCGAATATCGAAAACACATAAACCGAAAGCTTATACACCGGTTATGACTTGCGATTTTCATCCTTACCAACATTGTTTCAGAGTTGAGTTTCCCGTGTGAAATGGAACACTACTCCACAAATGTGTTTTATGTTACGAGAACATAACGTGGAGTTGACAGCTCCGTCCTGATTGTCACTTCTGTTCTATTCTGTGTGCAGATGTGACAAACGGGCACGGCTGAATTTGACGTCGTTAAATGTTTTAGATCCATCTTGATTAATAACACTTTGTGATGGGTATAGAAGGCTAAATAAATTAATAGTAGGTAAAAAATAATTAAAAGATTACTTGGTATTTTCATGTTGGAACGTGTCTAATGTTTGTAAAATCCGGTCAAGAGCGAGTCGTACTCGCACAGTGTTGCGTTAAATCGCGTTGAAGATCCCAACTGAAGTATATAATCGCAAAAACTGCCATGGGTCACATGGTCGTATCTCGGTCGAATTGCGTTGATTTGGATGCTTGATTCATGTGCTTGAAGGGACCACAGACCCAAGTGTTAGATGTTAATTAAAACTTGATCCAAAAGGTGTCCCCTAATTATTTTATAACAATAGTACTATTCAATAAAAAGCACAGTTTTCTACGACATGGTCGATCATAACTCATCGATTCGGCCATATTATCTATACTAATATCTATACTAATATTATAAAGAGGAAAGATTTGTTTGTTTGTTTGTAATGAATAGGCTCCGAAACTACTGGACCGATTTCAAAAATTCTTTCACCTTTGGAAAGCTACATTATCCCCGAGTAACATAGGGTATCTATACTAATATTATAAAGAGGAAAGATTTGTTTGTTTGTTTGTTTGTAATGAATAGGCTCCGAAACTACTGGACCGATTTCAAAAATTCTTTCACCTTTGGAAAGCTACATTATCCCCGAGTAACATAGGGTATATTATATTTTTTAAAAAATTAGGGATCCTTACTAAAAATCCAATAATGTAACCCAAGGTGTAAAAAATTACCTGAAAAATTCCTTACATAGCGTGCGCAGCGAAAACTATTGATGATAGAACTAAATTATGTACTACGACTTTGCAGTACTCATCATTATCTACAAAAAGTGTCGCGACAGCATATGTCTAAATATGATAGTTACGTCACAGTAAGCGGTTTTTTATTCTAAAAATTTAATTTATATGCCGCCGCTTGAAAAGGCTCTATATTTGTACCTTGGTATTAATCCTTATCAAAAAAAAATAATTTGTATTCAAGACGGCTTCAATACCTTTTTATAACTTTTGGAATTATTAAATTCGGACATTTCATTAGGAAGATATCACGAGTTTAAAAATGCAAGTATTAGAAAAAAGTCGCGTGGTGCCCGCTCAGCTAGCCAGCATGCGATGTAGGCTCCATGTAAGCGTCACTGGGGTGGTACGGGGGGGGGGGGGAGTCAATGTAATCTATACTAATATTATAAAGAGGAAAGATTTGTATTTTTGTAAGTAACGAATAAACTCAAAAATTACTGGACCGATATTAATAATTCTTTTTTCAATAGAAAGCTACATTATCACTGAGTAAATAGGCTATATTATAATTTCGAAAAAAATAGGGTTCCGTAAAATATTTGGGTTTTTCGGACACAAAGTGTAAAAATCAACTAGAACAGTTGCGTACGCTGCCTAAACTATAAAAGATAGAACCAGAAAATGTATGAATGAATTAAAGATCTTATACCACCTACTAAAAAGTCCGCGACACACTATACCTATATATGGCGAGTGAGGCACAACAACCCTTTTTTATTTAAAAATCTTGATTTTTTATATTTATACGGATTTTATTTTACTTATGCTATTAATCCCTATCAAAATTAATTATTTCATCACTAAGTGCAGTTTATGTAGATAATATTTGGTCTTGGAATGATCAAAATTGGACGTTTGTTTTTGAAGTTATGGCGAACTTAAATTATTACGATTTCTGCTGCACAGCGCCCGGTGACGGTCGGGGCTCCCGACCGTCAGTTTATTTTGTCACCTAAAAATAATTTAATGTCAAATGTTGTTTATGGGGAAGATTTACAATAATCGCTTTAGTTATCTATCCCAAAACAAAAGGTTGCTCTCCGGGACTGCCGGTAAGAGTAAAAACTAAGTATTAATTAGATTTAAATATTTTCATCATTAACAACTTCAACATCCACATAAAGACAATCTATGCAGCCTGCGGATAATGACTGCGTCGTCGATGTTAGTGTCCGTGTCTGTGAATTGATCTGGAAATCATTTTGCTGACCGTGTCTTTTCTGGGTAGGCATTTTACAGCGGTAGTCGACATCCACGCGGGCGGAGCTGCGGGCGACTGCTAGTAAATCATATAGGGGCTTATATGAGATTTAAAGTTAGACCAGGTTTTTGCTGTTACTGTCTTCATTTTATCAAACAAAAGTTACAGCACTAGTTTTCAACTTGGTTTACGTTTTTAAGCCCTATACGTTTTTTACACAAAACTGAAAATAAATAATGGCAGACGTCAAAGATTAACTTAATTTGGATAGTTTGTAATAACAAAGTTACATTTAATTAGATATTTATAGGCGAGTTCTTCAATGCTAGTTGGCAAAATATTTAATTTGAGAGCATTTTAACGGCCCGGCAGAATATTTAAAGGAGATATATCAGATAATAAATGGATTAAAATCTAGACTTAACAAATAATATTTTTAACACGCGATGAATTATGGCACACACAAAATCGACGGAGCTATGAAAGAAAGCTAGAGGGTAGCGCAAACCCGTGCATAGTAGAGTAGAATAGAAAAGGTTTATATAGGCTTGGGCGAGTAGGGCATCGAGAACAATCGGATAAGGATGTGCCATATCACACTGGAGAGAAAAATTCCACAATGACAAGCGATGAAAACTAGTGGGATTTCATTTTTAACTCAGATACATAGTTCTGATATATGAAACGATATAGCATGCGTAAAAGTGCAGCTAATACAGTTCGACTCTGGCGAAACGTGTCGCATCGCGAAGCGTGGCCGCGTTGGGCGTTCACGTAACAAAGAGGTTAGCGTGCTACGGGAAGAAATGTACCATGTTATGCCAAGCTTACGTGCAGAGCTTAAGGTTACGTTACGGTAGTTTTAAGAACAACAGCGGTAAACTTAATATTTTATTTCTTTAATTGTATTAGATTTTAAGACATAAATTAAAAAAAGCCTAGATTCTTGAGGCTCTTGAGAGTTTCTTGAGGCATTCTTCTCAATCTCGTTGCCTTTTTGGAAGCCTCGTTAGAGTCACCGACAGACTGACTGACTGGCTGACAATTCCCTCCCCCCTTTAGAATTATGACAGGCTGACTGACAGATCCCCCCTATTAGAGTCACCGACAGACTGACAAATCTTGAGAAAAAATCTCAACAGACAGATAAACCCGCAAACCTTGACAAATTCTGACTAAGAATCCATTTGCTTTTATTTCTTGACTATGGTACCGCTCATATCTCTTTCATTGTTGTTAAATAAATAATCGAATTTCCGTTTTGTGTGTACATATTTGACGAATCTAAATGTTTTGGTAGCTATTTAATAAAGGCATGTATTAATCGTGTCATCAAATAAATAAATTGCCAACCTTTTTTTTTATTTTTTTATTATCGTCTGTAAAAAAATGCTGCTTACGCACTGTCTCCCGGCCAAAAGGGGGAGACCGGGAGGGGGTGTGGGGCTCACTGCGGCCGACGCGACCACCGCAGTCCTACCCACTAAAAAACTTCAGACGACGCCCACCGCTGTTGAAAAGGGGCGAGGCACCAGTGCCCGGGTTTGTAGCTTCTGGTACCCCGCCCGCGGCCAACGTCCCCCGGATGAACCGGGGAGACCTCCTCAGGAAGGCGCAATTTGCAGCGCCCCCCCTACCTCTATGTGCGGCCATGGCGTAACTGGCCGACTTCGGGGGGGGTCTATGGCGAGACGGAAGGGGCCCTCTGCCCCCGCCGCCTAAGACCCCCCGGGCGCTGCCTGACGGGCCCTCCTGGCCCGCCCGCTGCGCCAACGGCGTAGCCGGAGAGAGAGCGGATCCCGCTCCCTCTCCCGCTCCGATCAAATAAATAAATTGCCAACCTAACCTAAACCTAATAAGGTTTTATTGTAAACCAGAAATAATAACTTAGCCGTCTAATCCTCTATTAGGTGCTTAATACTTGAGAAATTCTTATATTTGATTTGATTACATGGAACCAGCAATGTAATTGGCGAAGTGTGGACGTATAATAGACCTCTGCTTCTCTGTTCCTCTTTAGGGAAATAGGCCTAAATGTATGTATGCACAATCAATGTAGTTTTCTAGTAGTAAAAGAACGCATACTAACAATCAAAAAACTTAGCTAAAATGTAGTATTATGATAGATTGGCATTCCTCTAAAGCTTCATCCGTTGTATGCCGGTTTTTACACTAAAAGTAACTCTAAAGCGTTGAAACTAGCGTCATTTTTAAAACAGCTGAAAAATATAATTGCTGCCAAAAATTTTAGTGATTGTCCAAACTTGCTTCTCTAAAGCCCTTTATAGGGTTCACAAACAATGACTATCCCTACAACGTCGTGACCAAGCGAGATAAAGCTAAAGTAACGGTTTAGTAATGGTAGAAGTTTCCCGGGGTACTAAAATAACTTCAAAATAATTTAACGGCGCTAAGCCTAGTCGATTAAGCTCAGATGGCTAAGTTTGATTTACTTCGAGTCGCTAAGTCACCCTTAACACGAGACGTCACAAGATTACATAAAAGGGTGGGGAAAGGAGGCCAATTTTTACATAAGAAGTTCGAATAAGTGAGTGTCGGCTTAGAAACTTTCAATCATCGCATATTTGGTTCTTGGCAAACTGGCTGAAGGCATGCCGCTTATTGGCTGCTTTAAACACACATAGGTCGTGAATCAAGCTTTGTCTAAAACAGAACACGACTTCACTAGGTATAATATTTAAAGTGAAACTTATAGATTAATATCTAAAAATGAAGTATCATTTAAGTTGTTTTTAGTGTTCAGTAGTTAAGAAGAAACAATTTAACCAACAAAATTCTGCCTGACTCTCGGCTGCTTAGTTCAGATATAAATAGACTGAGGACTAGAAATCATTTGAAATGGGTACACATAATAATGAACACATAAAAAAAAAATTTCTTTGCTTTTTTTAAATTTTATACGGTGTTAAAAAGTGTAAATATATAAAACTTTACATTGACAAAAATCTTTGCGTCTGCTTTACACCTAATATAAGCATGATAACTATTCTCGCAATTGTTTAGAATTGAGACTTTAAAGTACAAAAGCGATTATTCGATTCAGAGATCCCTTTCTTTATAATAATAAGTCAAGTGCGGAAAAGTGGATGAGCCGTGTCGTGTATTACACTTATTCAGAGTTTTCAAAGTTAGGACTTAATTAGTTTACTTACGTTTATACCGTAACATGTAGCCGCCTTTGATTTGGGTTCCTCCATGTTCTGAAAGAAAAGGAAAATATCATTAATAAATCATTATCTCAACCCATTAACGTCCCACGAGCACGAGCCTCCTCTCACATATCAAGGTGTGAGGGTATTGGGTCATACTCCACCACGCTGACCCAGTGCGTGTTGGCGGAGGCAGGTGTATGGCGTCCTGCTGTTAGAATTTTTCAAGCCGCCCATTAGGCCTATAACATGGCTTAACGACTACCACATTTAGTGATAACCGGGACCAACGGCCTAACGTGCCTTCCGAAGCACGGAAGCGCTCGATTTCAAATGCCACACAAACGGTCACCCATCCAAGGACTGACCTCTGTAAACTCTGCTGTACTTCGGTAATCGTTTCCGACCACCGAGCACCGCAGAGCTACGAGCGCTTCGCATTCGCATTAATAAATATTCGGTAAGTATTACAATGCGCAGAATATATAAATATATTTTTTACATCAAGTGACGAGATGCTAGTGACGCACACCTGATATGGTGGTAAGAGCCTGCTCAAAGTCAGTAAGTAATATTCCTATGCCTGCTGATTACCATAAATTCAAATTCAAATCTTTTTATTTCATAAACTATTACATAGTACTTGAAAACGTCAAAATTATAACAATATTAAAAAAACTATCAAAATATAATTATACTGAAATCACGAAGCTTAGATTCACTTGTAACCAAACAATTAAAAAAACAAAAAATAGTTAAGTGTAAGTGAATCTTAGTGCCAGTTCCGAGCCACCGCTCTATAAGAAGAACTAGCAAGAAACTCACAGGCTATGCTCTTTTAAATTATCGATTGGTTAGTTACAATCTTCATTTGTCTGTGAAGCTATACAATGCAATATAATATAACATTAACAATATTCATGTTTTAAGTCATTCATATTAGAATATTTCTTGTTAACCTTGAAAAGTCAGATGTTAAGGCTGAATTTCAAATGAAGTTATTAAAAAAAACATGGGAAAAACTGAAGAAACTGCTGAAAATCTAACGAAGCAACAGGAAACTGCTAATGGCAGTCGCAGTAGTACTCGTTTAAAAATTATATTTCACTCATATTCATACTCAATTATATTTCAGTCATAATCATTAAGCTATAAGTACCAACAATTAGAGTCTTTCTCTCCTTGGTTCGTAAGAGGGAGGGCTGCGCGCAGTTGTTAACAATAATCAGAGGCTTCAGAGGAATGCCAAACTATCGTAATGTTAGTATTATAAAGAGTTTTTTGATTGTTCGTATGTGTTGAATAAGCTTTGAAATTATGGGTCCGATTTTAATAATTATTTTACTACTAGAAAGCTACATTGTTTGTGAATATATGATATTCAGATTTAATATGAGTGTTGGCTTTGTTATTATTAGAAGTTAGTCCTGTGTTTATTAAATATTTTTTATATAAGGGATATAAAATATTTAATGGGCAATCCCTATCCCCATCTTTATCCTAGGGCGTGCCCTTATCGTGTGTTTCCATTTATCAATAACAATAATCAAATGATGATTAATCTTTGTGATAACAGACATATAGACGCGTGACAAAGGATTTCGATTAAGGTAAATAAGGTTTGTGCCGTGTGGTACCCACATAGAATAGTGCCACGCCCTCTCATCTCATGGGATCCGTAAGAGTCGACGAAGAGAAATCCTACCGGTTGACCGGCGGCAACGTCATCCTGCCTTGGTGATCGTAGTTCCAGCCTGCTGGCCTCACCAATCCCCCAGCTCAGCCTGGTGATTATGGGCAAATACCCCCAAAAGATCTATTCTATTAGGGAGGCTAATGTTCAGCAGTGGGCTTAGAAGATTGTTATGATGATGAAATAAAGTTATATTAACCTAGAAAAAACAAACTTGCTTACAAAAACTTTCCATGACAAATAGAATTTCATTTACTCTCCGGGTAGTAACAATTTATTCACTCAGCCGCTTCAAACATCTCATGATACCACGATCTCCAATGCATTACTTCTTTTCACATCCATTTGAAAACGAACGCCGGCTGCATTGAAAACCGATCCATATTCTATTACGTATTGGGTCCATAGTTCTGCAGGAATGTAGGCCAGGTGTCACCAGATATTGGTTTCATGCTAATGTAATATTGAGTCGGTCAATAGGGCTGCGTTTACGTTACCTCAGTGGGGAAATGTGTATATGAAAGGCGGAACCTTAGTGAAAGTTAATTAGGAATGGCAGGTGGTTTAAATTGCATAAAGAAAAAAATAATTTAACAGTTATTTAAAATTTTGTTAGTAGTTACTTTTTCTCCCAGCAGGTAGACTTTTCTTTTAATTTCACAGTAAACATGTTTTAAATACTTTAAAATAAACGGATTGTTTGTATATGCGTGAAATGTGCAAGAATATTACATATTATCAAAGTATAGACTTCATAACTCTGTGGTTTTTGAAAAAAAAAGATCTCACAATCGATAATCATGTTTCAGTAAGCTATGCTTTATGGCCGCTATATGCGTTCAAAGATGTTACAACTGATGTGAAACTAGCCCTTATAATTTTTAAGCTTCGAAATGAAATTAGGAAAAGCGTCCTGATTCTTAAATCAACTCAAGATCGAGCTTGTAAGCTTTGAGTTGGAAGGACCTGATGTTTTACGGTTTAACTAATGGCACAACTGGCTTATGACTAGGGTTGAAAATTGCAAAAAAGTGTCTTTCCTGTAAAACACATGTATTTATTTTTAAAAAAAATGGGAGATTTGTCTGAACAATACATAATACTGTGTATTTTTTTTATTTAACAATCAAAAGGGAACAATATTGTTTATTAATAGAAATTGAATATAAGAGATTGTAATTCGTAATGTTATCGAATCAATAGCTCGGCTAATATAAAATAATTGAAAATAAAAAATCAAACATAGTATAAATTTAAAAAAATACTAACATTGTTTAATATCAATCTTTTTTAATTTTTACATTTCTGATTCCTATTAATTTTCGAGAAGAGCTAACTAAGTTGGAACTGCCAAAAGAAATAATAAATACCTATAAGAAAGCTTTGTGTTAATAAAATGGTTAATCGTAAATATTTATAAATGTAAATTTTATGAAATCGTTAGTTATGAAAATATTTTTCACCTAAAAATCCAAAAACGTAAATTAAAATTTTCCATCCAATATCGGGTCTAATATATTATAATAATTTATTTTAAGGCTTGACCAAACCCACAAAAAAACATAAAAACTCATACAAGAACCAATTGAGAATATTTTATAAAAATTACAAGGCTAAAAAGCCGAATAATGCGAAAAATACACCGTAAAATACATGTAACAAAAGAAACTTGCGAAAGATTAAACCGAAGATACACAAGTAAGTTGAAAAATACAGAGGTTGTTTGAAAGATACAAAGTGTGCCAGATTATTACAGCTTTCATCACCTTAGTCCACTACTGAGCACGGGACTTTTTTTTCTATTTTTTTACGTCGGTAACAAAATGCATTTAAGAAGAAAACGGACGGGGGACCGAAAGGGGGTGTGGAACTCACCATCGGCAAAAGCGACCACCAGCAGTAATACCCACTAAAAATCATCCGACGACGCCCGCCGCTTGTTAAGAAAAAGGCGGGGGCCAGTACCTGGGTCGCAGCGTCTAACACCCCGCCTGCGGCCAACACCCCCCGGACCAAAACCGAGAGGACCACCTCAGAGAGGCGCAGTAAACGCGCCTCTCCTACCTCCTTGTGCGACCACAGCGTGTGTGGTCGACTTCTCGGAGGGTCCATGGTTAGACAGCATGGTTAGCCCCCTGTCCCTGCTACCTAAGACCCTCCTGGAGCTGCTTGACGGGCCCTCCTGGCCTGCCCACTGCGCCCTCCATATGTCCCTCTTAGTTTCCTCCCGGTAGTCAGAACTAAGGGCACCCAGAGTCGCCAACCTCTAGGTGTTACTTTTTCCCGGCCTCAAGAAGTCGGTCATACTCCATCACCCGGATGCGTAGACTGTTCATAATTATTGAGCCGCTCAATTAGGCCTAAACATGACTTAACGTTTTCCGAACCACGGAAACGCTTAATAATTTAAATACAAACGGTCACCCATCCAAGGACTCTGTCTCTCTGTAAATTCTGCTTTACATCTGTAATCGTTTCCGACCACATAGCACCGCAGAGCTTCAATCGTTTCAACATATTTAGTGTGGATTGAAATAACTGTTGTCGGCTAAAACCACTTAATGTGGCGGGTACAATGAAATATTGGGCGGCTGGGCGGAGTTGACTCGTCAATAGCGACCATTTTGTTATTCAACTGTTTGTTAGTTTTTTTTTTATTCACTAGCGCGCTCTCATTTATTGTGTTATAAGTGACATTTCTGTTGTTGTTTTTTCACGACTGTGTTGTATTTAATGGGTTTTCCGAAAAAATATTGTTACTAAATATTTACAGACTGTGCTGTGAGTTAGTTGTTGCTCCCGGCTTCGTTTACTTTATTAATATAGCGTTTCAGGAGGCATTTCATTTGAAAGAGTATTTGAGGAAATGGTCTCCCCACAAATAACAAAACTTTATCTTCAACCCAATGATACAAAAACCGACTGACAGACAAACCTTTTTATGATATTTTTTGTTTATTTATTACACTTTGACTTGTTACTAAGAAGAATAACATAATACCTTATAGAACATAAGCTTCCTATCTAAAAATGCGTGGTCCGTGTTTATCGTGATGCGGACGAATAACTATTGACAAAGAACGAAAATTTCAAAATTCTTTCGATTGTGCCCCGTTTTGAAATGGTCACGTCACTGCTCCCTTATACGATTATGATACAAATATTTAACAACATAAACGGCTAATGCATATTATATATCAGGTCCCTACATATGAAATTATGTTTTGCATAAATGCTGATGCAGCCCACTTTTCAGTGGTGGCGAGGCGTTCTTCGCGCGTCTTATTTCGCCCTTTCGAGGGCAGTGGCCGTTTACAGGCGGCGGTGTCAGGCCTGCAAAGCCTGCGGCGCGGCGGGTCCGGCAGTCACATCCCAGGGGCTGTTCGGTGGGTCTCTCGACCCCCGTCGGGCAATCCGTAATCCGCAGTCTGCGGACTGGAGGTGCCGCTCACTGAGAGTGGTGCCGCGTGGAAGATTACCACTATAATAAATTACCCCAATCCCAAGGTGAGCGGATCGTGCCGAAGGGATGTATGGCTGGAGGAAGTTCAGTCGCTAGCGTGCGGGGGAGCTCACCCCCGAAAAAAGACAGGGAGAGTATAATAATGTCTAAAGGTAGTTTTCAAATTATTTTCCGGGCAGGTCCCCGAAAGGGGGAATCCTGCACACCGGAACGCTTCGGCGGGTGTCTGCCCCGTGGTATACGGAGGGGGCAAAAACTGTGGGGGTCGGCAGGGAGTACCTGCGGGCCTAGGTGGTCCGCACCCCTGCGTCGGAGGTGAGAGTGCTTCAGAGCAAGCGATAAAGCTCTGAGGCAGGAGAACGCCCGCCTTCTGGCGCAGCACGCGGAGGTGATGGGGGAGGTCTCCTCTCTCCGCGAGGAGGTGCGGAGAGTGGAAAGGCCTGCGCCTTTGGACCTGGCGCAGGGGGAGGAGCGCCTGTCGCGAAAGCTGGGTGCGCGCGTTATGAGGGTGCTGGACGCGCGCATCGAGGGTTTGGAGGCCGCCTGCTGCCTAAGAAGAAGGAGAGAAGGAACTCTTCAATACCAAAACTTTAAATTTAGCGATCATGAAGATTAAAGTACATGTCGCAAGTGTCCGAAAAATACATGCTCACAAGAGATTACCAGCCAAGATTATATTACCAAAGAAAAACAATAAACAAGAAAGGTTGTAAAGAATAACGGATCATCATTACCAGCTTAGTGATTAACTGACAAATAAATTTAGATGAGACGTTTTCTTGAAAATAGCATTTTTAAAAGCCATCACAAAAAGCAGATTACGTCCTTCATAATGGAAATTTACCATCGAAATTGGTTTTCCCGGCGCCACTTTTATGAATTCGCCTTCAACCCACCCTCAGTTTGCTGAACAGAATATTGACTTTCGTTCAACCATTCCCCTTCCCCCTTATGACACACTCCTTAATGTATCATGAGAGGACTTAATTAAAATTTCATTATGATTAATTATTTTAATAGATGGGTAAAGCGAAAGTTTGTTGCTCGTTCTTTCACGTTAACTGGATTTTAGTATTAATTTCGATCAGTGGCTCAGGCGAATTCAATTTGTGTGTGCTTTAGGCATGTGAGTTATTAGTTTTTTTAAAGGTTCAAAGCTGATCTAAACCTTATATTTATATTTTTTATTACTCGCACGTACCAAAATTAAGAAGAATTTACAAATGTCAGGTCTTGGATTAACTGTTTGTATGTTATTTAACATTAAGCGCTTTAAGTGACATTAAGGGATACTGAGAGCATACCCTGTCTATTGCAGGCTGAGTGACTAAGCTTTCTAAGGAGGATCATAGTCAGGCACCAAACAGTCAGGTTAGTAGAACTTGTTAACTATTCGTAAGATTAGCTGTACTTACATTTGTTTTCAAATTTACAAAAAAATACTTTAAAAGCCTTCTGAACCAAAACACATACGAACACTAATAACTAAGATGCTGACAGACAGACATGGCGAAACTATAAAGTTTCCTAGTTACTACGATACCCTAAAAAGTAACTAATGCGAAATGTAAATTTACTATGCCAACTTATGTTAGTCGTATAATACTGAAGTTTAATTATGTGGCACGTCTCGTGGCTACCCGTAATTTATGCGAGGTGTGTTTGAGAGACGAGCGTGACATGACTTTTCTCATTTAACTTTTGTCTTCTCCTAATTCATCGAAAATCTTCTCTGAAAAGTGTGTGAGATTAGTTTATATATCTTTTATTTTCTTTTTTTAAATAATGGCTTCGTGCGTCCAGCACATTTAGCCAGTGCCAAGTAAGTGATATATCAATAGTATAAGATAATTCATAGTATATGAGAATGAGTGATGATAAAGATGATAAATGGTAAATGAAATACCCTCCCCTAAGCCCCTTGAGTCCTCAGTAAAGATGTGGGACTATACTGAGATCTCACATGGACTTCTTGAGAGAATATGAAAAGTGATGTTGCACTGTTTTGTTTCATTTACCAACACTCATGTACGTTCACAAACACTTAACGGTTAATAATCCACCGTTATTACACATTAATGTTCGAAATATCACAAATTTTTGAAAATAAAACAAAACTGCAGACGTGACGCTTCACTTTCCCGCCAAGTGTTTATATATCTAATAATATTCATCAAAAAAAAAATAATTTGTTCTGTGGCCTCGTCTCAATTTTGATAAGTTACTTTTTATTTAAAGTCTTCAACAATATTACCTTTAAAGCCCGAATGCATTTTTTTCATTCTATAAGTTGTGACGTACATAGACCTGAGACTTGACTTAAATTTTATTCTGTACAAATCATCTCTCTCGGGAGACCCTTACATAAAATCACAAATAATGACCTAAGCATCATTTAGGTTTCTGCTTTAAATGTGTTATTCTTTTTGTTTGTTTTATTATTATGGAATTATGGATTTACTATAAACTGATGCCTAACTATGGGTCTTAGAGGAAAGCTCTAAGTCGCCTAGCGTACAATAGACTGAGTTACGCTCTGAGTGTCCCCACGTGATAGATTAAGAAATGATTAAGTCCGTGAAAACTAGAGTCATCGACATACTCAAGGCGAAGTGGCAGTGGGCAAGCCACATAGCAACCACTGTAAACTCTTTATGGTTTAAGTGATGATGATGTTGTATGTGCAAATTGGTAAATGAGGACATTTTATTTATGACCCATAAGTCACTAATACATAAACATTAGTAAGATTTAGAAAAAGTCGCAGAACTCGCCAATATAAGCGATTATGGCTCTTTAAATGTGTTGAGCGGATGTTTCTAAACGTTTTAGGAGATAAGAATGATATGTGAGTCGAACGAGCGTGTTTACGTCGCGGGACGCCGGGGAACTTTAGGGAAATCTTCATTATAATCTGATTATACTTGGCTGTGTTGCCGCCGAATAGATACCAGTTAGGATTCTTCATAAAGTTGTTTGATATGTTTTTTGGAAATAAGAGCTAAAGTTGCGTATCTACCTTAATAACTGACACATACTTACTATAGGATTGATTTTTCATTTATTATATAATTTACAAACAAGCCCCAAACTAAGCAGAGCGTGTATAATGGGTAAGAAGTAAATGGGTACCAAAACGAATAAACATTGTATTCTAAACTGTATGTGAATTTATATGTCTATATGTCTTTAGTATAAATAATGGTGCTTATGTTTGCCCAAAAGATGGCAGTGTCTGTAATTAGATTGCGCAAGCGTTGATTGTTTTCCGGAACCATATAGGTCCGGCAGTTTTTTTTTCGGCAAATCAATTCAGGTTATAAATCCTTCCTGGCCTTACGAACTGACCAACTAAATAAAAAACATACAAAATAGAAAAGCTGTAATTTAATACCGGAGACCTTTAGTTCCAGATACCATATGCATCACTCTGTACTCATATAATTTTAATATGGTCCAAGGTGGCAGTTCACATTTTCATTCCAACCTCTTTGAATGGGCTTGAAAAGTAGAAAACTATAATTGTAATGACCTCACTTAAAATTCGAATTATTTTTAATCTTCTTTACATTGTTATCAATGGTAAGAAGGTACATATTCAAGATTCCTCTCCTTGTCAATCATTAAGACTAACGCAATCTTAGAACTTATTGTGTTTGAAGAATTTCCTATGCTACAAAAGGTGTATTGGGATGTACAGGGTTTCAGGGTGTATAGGTATCCTAACAACATCTAAGGAGCCCAAGCTAACCTCACCTGCAAGTGCTGCACCTGCCGATCAACCGGCGAGGCTCTGGCGAACATAACAGTAAGCGGCAATAGGCTCGCCGCCTATTACGTGGGACCATAAATATAATTGGCGAAGTGTGGGCGTATAATATGCCTCTGCCTACCCCTTCGGGGAAACAGTAGTTATATTATGTATGTATGTATGTACCATAGGAAATAGTAATGTAAAGACCAAGTTTATACTCCCAAAAATGTATTGCTTTAATTAAGTTACACTCCTTATTAAGCTGTCCTTGTTATCAAATTGCTGTTTAACGTTTGGTTCCTTCTGTTAATTATGTGCAATAAAATTATTTGAATTTACATTATCACACGTTTGCTTACTTGTACAACCGAATTATTACGTGTTTCGAAGTTTAAATATGTGTTAAAGTAATACAAATAGTATTGTATGAACCAATAATAATACAAAATAACTAAATACAGTATAAGCTTTCAAAGCACAGTCGTCCCTGATATGGATGGAGGTCGACACATTAAGACGATTTTTATAAAATAAATAAGAAAATGCGTTGTGAGTTTTTCAAACATTCATAGTAAACCCTGAAACGCTGTCTGCGACGGCCCGATCGGCTGCCATGACCTAAATCCCTCTCGCCTTGTATATGAAGTGGGACTTGGTTTTGAGAGGTGTGATGATGGGGGTGTGAACATTATCAAATGCACGCTATTTCTTTCGTGACAAATGTTTTTCCCCATTTTACCAAGAAAATGGATATTTGGAACTTACTAATATCAATTTCAAAAACATTTCACAACAAATTAGCGATTTTTTTTCATAAATACGTGTTACTACATATATTGTGACATGTTAATTCACTTCACACAAATATGTTTTCTTATGTGTCCTATGATTTCTGGATCCAGAAATACCTTCATCCTTAAATTACCGTCATATTGATCGTCTACGCTACTTATGTCCAAAATTCATTGTTAAATATTTTACAATAAAACATTCCTTATTCAATAAATAGGAAACGCTGTTAAAGAAGCTGTATCGATTGCTGACATTAGTTTTGAAACCCGACAGGGCTTAGTGATAGGTGAAAGGTCTCCGACTACTTAGTGCTCCAACTAAGTTCGGATTGACGGTAGACGAGATGTAAGTCTTTTAAAACCAAATAGGGCCCCTAACTGAACCTACTAGTGGTATATGGGGCTCCTATCAAGATCTTAGGAGCCCAAGGCAACCCAACTGTTAGTGATGCACCTGCCGACGAGGCTGTAGCAAATAAAAAATTCCCGGTTATCAGCAATCGGCTCGCCACCTATATACTTGGGACCACAATACTGGCGCAATGTGGGAGTTTAACATGCCTCTGTCTACTTCGAGGAAACATGTATACGCTCCTTTGGAAAATGTAAACGAAATTCCTGACCTAAGACTAGTATTAGATGTAAAATTGGACTTACACAAACATATTAGGTCGGGGAAAAAGTCTTTTCGCATAACGTAGGTATAAACTTATTATAAAATTTTTTTGACTGTACTATTTGTGTCTGGCTGGTTTTGGTAACATTAAAAAGGTTCCATTATAAAGAAAAGAAAAAAATAAAAAAAAGTTGTTTCCCGCTATTTTTCATTTGTTTTTCTCTCCGTAAAAATGAGTGAATCTAATGAAGAACTTCGATACATTTTAAAATTTTATTATAAAAAAGGCAAAAATGCAACTCAAGCAGTGAAAAAAATTTGTGATGTTTTTGGACCTGATGCAGTGTCAGTAAGAGTAGCACAAATTTGGTTCAAACGTTTTCAGTCCGGAAATTTGATGTTAAAGATTCACCTCGCTCTGGTCGCCCTGTTACGAATAAAATGGACGCCATTTTTGAAAGAGTGGAGCAAGATCGGCATATTAGTAGTTACGATGTAGCTGAAGAACTGGGAATTGACCACAAAACAGTTTTGACCCATTTGAAGAAAGCTGGTTATACAAAAAAGCTCGATATTTGGGTGCCACACGAGCTCACTCAAAGAAACTTAATGAACCGTGCGATTCATTATTGAGACGTAATGAAACCGAGCCGTTTTTGAAGAGATTGATAACTGGCGATAAAAAGTGGATCACGTACGACAAGAACGTGCGAAAAAGGTCGTGGTCGAAAGTTGGCCAGGCTTCACAGACTGTGGCCAAACCTGGCCTAACACGAAATAAGGTGATGCTGTGTGTATGGTGGGATTGGAAGGGCATTGTTTGTTATGAGCTTTTACCGCCCGGCAAAACCATCGATTCTGATCTTTACTGCCAGCAACTGATGAGATTAAAGGAAGCAGTCGAGAGAAAACGGCCGGAATTGATCAACAGGAAGGGTGTGGTCTTTCATCACGATAACGCTAGACCACACACATCTTTAGCCACTCAGCAAAAATTAAGAGAGTTCGACTGGGAGGTCCTAGTGCATCCACCATATAGCCCTGACCTTGCGCCTTGAGATGTTCACCTGTTTCGGTCTCTGCAGAATTCTTTAGGTTCTGTAAGGTTGACCTCAAGAGAGGACTGCCAAAACTATTTGTCCCGTTTTTTTGATCAGAAGTCCCAAAGTTTCTACAGTAACGGGATAATGTCTCTGCCCACAAAATGGCAGAAAGTTATTCAACAAAACGGTACATATATATTGTAAATAAATGTAAATAAACTTTGAAAAAATGTCTTGACTTTTCATACAAAAATACGAAAAGACTTTTTCCCCAACCTATTATAACAATGATTTATAAATCAGCTATGAAGAAATTAAAGTTTATTATTAGAACTGCAGCTGACTTTATAGATTCCACAGTAGTTTGGGTTCTTTATGGTGCTTATGTTCACAGTAAACTGGAATATGGGACAGTTATTTAGGATCCTCACAAGAATAAATATGCTCTAACAATTGAAAGAGTGCAGCGAAAGTTTGCGCGGTGGATCTATAGGAGAGAGTATGAGTACTATCCCTACCTGTACCCGTCACTCTTTGTGTCTGGTATGATAGGCCTCTACATACTCGAAGTCAGAAGGAAGGTACTGCAGTATATTACCTATCTGTGCTTTACCACGAGATTGATTGCCCTGAAGTATTAGAACGGTTTTGCTTCATGGTACCAACGCGCATACCCTGCAACAGCTGCGGCCAGCTGGCGCCGCGTCTACTGCAGAGACCCTCACGCGCACCGTGCACTCCGCACAGGCTCCTACTGTTCGCGCGCTGCGCTTAATCGGGGATATGATCGCTCAATACGATGATTTAGATTTATTTGTTGACGGAATAGGCAAACTTGCAAACGTGCTTATAAGTATTTTGGTAAGTTAGTGACATAGTAATTTTTTTATTATTTTTCTTAATGTGAACTTGACTTATTTTAAATTTTAATTTGGACATTGTAATTTGAAATTTTGACATGAATTTATGTAATTTGCTAATTTTAACTTTTCTATTTTATTTTTTTTGTTATCTGGGTTTGTTGACTATGTCTATTGTGTGTCAAATGTTAATTTTAGATTTTATTTTCGAAAATCATTGGTTTATTGTGACTTGTGGGTGTTCCAGTGCAGATATTAGATTTTTTTAAGTCTTTGAAACAATATATCAGCAGGACGCTACAGACTTTCTTCCACCAATCCGCACTGGGTCAGCGTGGTGTTTAATGATCTGAATCCCTCTAACCTTGGTATGTGAGAAAAGACCCGTGCTTACCAGTGGGACTTTAATATACCGAGATGATGATAATTAATATTATATGTATTAAATAGAGGTGTTGGGCACGTAGTTGATGGGCCTGTCAGTTTTACACTAATTTTAAAAAAGCTGAGGGCCTAGAGAGTGAAAGAGATAGGTATAACGATATTTCCTGTAGGCCCTTAGCTCTTATAAAATTACAGGCAATACAAAAAAACTTTTGTGCCCAACTTTAATAAACTGTTTTTACGTACACATAAGAGAAAAACGTTCTTTATGTATATACGAGTATGTTTGACAGTCACAAAATACAAATCTATATTATGTGGATCGAAATTGAATCCGGCAAATACTCATGGTCCTTTTGTTATCTTGTTTTAGCCCAAAAGGCAAACGAAAGCAAAATAAACATCGAGGAATATAATTATTCAAAAGAATTTATTAATTCAGGCGTTACTTTGCGGAAATCCATTGTAAGCAAGTAATGGATTAAAAATAACTTTGTAACAATTCCCGCGCCACTATAATTTCCCGAAAAATCGAGAAACTATTTAACACGACACGTGTTTTGCCCTTACACAGGGCATCTTTCAGGTAAGATAGGAGCATCAGAACAACGATATCTTCACGACCCACGCTAAACGAGAGACACGAGGGTGAAACACGTGTCGTGTTGAATAGTTTCTCGATTTTTCGGGAAATTATAATTAGTAGCGCGGGAATTGTTATAAAGATATTTTTAATCCATCACTTGATATTCAAAAGACTTTTTAACAGTTAAAAAGCGCTTTAGAACTCAGTCATAAGTTATAGTAACAAGAGTGCCTCGATTCGTTGAAATGACAACCACGACTCTTCTATTTTTATAAATGCATTTAGTATTCTCGACTCGTAAGAACGGTCTTCAGAAAAGAGTCTGAAATACAATCCTTAGCTTGGAAAATATTTGCGAAACTCGCTAAACAACCCCATTCAGTTCTCTTAATCCAAAACACGAAAAGGACGCCATACATAGGCTGTTGGGTAGCGCTTGTTGTAAGAAAAATCGAGTTCGAACGGGCAATGGATGGTGTACAAGGCAAGACTTTAATTGCCAGCATTCATGGTGAGGTGAGACGTTTTATATCGATCGAGCTTTAGTTTTATGAATGGCTGCCCCTTTGCATCCCGCCCCCGCGGCCCGTTCTCGTCCACTCGGGCCACCTGAAGGGGAACCAATTTGCTCAGCTGATTTGTGACGTGACATGGTCGTTAGCCGAGCGAATAACTAAGTGCGAGGCGAGATTATTAATAATATGAGAAGACTATCAAAAATGATGCAAGCCAAACGTGGAAATTGCACTTTTCACAGTGTGTGTGTCTAAAAATATCAAATAAAAATGTACACGAGATGTTACGATAGTACGGAACCTATCTTGTGAGTAAGACTCGGACTTGGGCTGTTTTTTATTATCCTTCAAACATATTTTCATTGGCATAATAAATAATAGGTTGGGGAAAAAGTCTTTTCGTATTTTTGTATGAAAAGTCAAGACATTTTTTTCAAAGTTTATTTACATTTATTTACAATATATATGTACCGTTTTGTTGAATAACTTTCTGCCATTTTGTGGGCAGAGACATTATCCCGTTACTGTAGAAACTTTGGGACTTCTGATCAAAAAAACGGGACAAATAGTTTTGGCAGTCCTCTCTTGAGGTCAACCTTACAGAACCTAAAGAATTCTGCAGAGACCGAAACAGGTGAAAATCTGAAGGCGCAAGGTCAGGGCTATATGGTGGATGCACTAGGACCTCCCAGTCGAACTCTCTTAATTTTTGCTGAGTGGCTAAAGATGTGTGTGGTCTAGCGTTATCGTGATGAAAGACCACACCCTTCCTGTTGATCAATTCCGGCCGTTTTCTCTCGACTGCTTCCTTTAATCTCATCAGTTGCTGGCAGTAAAGATCAGAATCGATGGTTTTGCCGGGCGGTAAAAGCTCATAATAAACAATGCCCTTCCAATCCCACCATACACACAGCATCACCTTATTTCGTGTTAGGCCAGGTTTGGCCACAGTCTGTGAAGCCTGGCCAACTTTCGACCACGACCTTTTTCGCACGTTCTTGTCGTACGTGATCCACTTTTCATCGCCAGTTATCAATCTCTTCAAAAACGGCTCGGTTTCATTACGTCTCAATAATGAATCGCAAATGAGTACACGGTTCATTAAGTTTCCTTGAGTGAGCTCGTGTGGCACCCAAATATCGAGCTTTTTTGTATAACCAGCTTTCTTCAAATGGGTCAAAACTGTTTTGTGGTCAATTCCCAGTTCTTCAGCTACATCGTAACTACTAATATGCCGATCTTGCTCCACTCTTTCAAAAATGGCGTCCATTTTATTCGTAACAGGGCGACCAGAGCGACGTGCATCTTTAACATCAAAATTTCCGGACTGAAAACGTTTGAACCAAATTTGTGCTACTCTTACTGACACTGCATCAGGTCCAAAAACATCACAAATTTTTTTCACTGCTTGAGTTGCATTTTTGCCTTATTTATAATAAAATTTTAAAATGTATCGAATTTCTTCATTAGATTCACTCATTTTTACGGAGAGAAAAACAAATGAAAAATAGCGGGAAACAACTTTTTTTTATTTTTTTCTTTTCTTTATAATGGAACCTTTTTAATGTTACCAAAACCAGCCAGACACAAATAGTACAGTCAAAAAAAATTTATAATAAGTTTATACCTACGTTATGCGAAAAGACTTTTTCCCCGACCTAATATGACTATTTGAAGAATAAAATATTAAGAAAACATTCTTTGATGAATTCTAACTAGGTACACTTTTCTGTAATTTAAGTATTTATTGAACTTTCTATTTTGAAATAATTCTGTTTGACATGTCTTAATAATATCTATACATATAAAAGAAAGTCGTGTTAGTTACAGCACTTATAACTCAAGAACGGCAGAACAGATTTGGGCGAAAATTGGTAGGGAGGTAGCTTAGAGCCAGGAGACGGACATAGGATACTTTTTATCCCGTTCGACAGCGTTCCCGTGTGACTTGACATGAAACGTCAGTCACTATAAAACAACAATAAAAAAACAACAAAACGCAAATGACAGCTATGTAGTGACGTATGGATAACAATTTGATATTTGTAAGAAATCAATATTCAAACTATTTCTGACTTCTTGGCGGGAATGTGAATATGAGTTTTGAAATAATTTTTTGGGTGAATTGAAGTGAAGTTTAATTAATAATGCCGCGAACAAGACTATCGAATCTTTACCGACAAAGCCGTAATGCAAGAAGAATACGAAATACTGGAAATGAAAGGACTGAAGAAGAACAAGAAATTGCACGTGAACATCGCCGCAATAGTATGGCTCGACTTCGTGCTTCTCAATAAATAATAATAAAAAAAAAATGTCGTGTATCACAAAGTACTTAAGTGAAGAGCAACTTTGTAATAAAATATAGAAATAATAATGAATGATTAATGTAGGTATTTAATTTTTTTGTAATTTTCCAATAAAATAAAAACACAATCTGCTTATTTATTGCCATTAAGGCGGAACAAAGTTCGCCGGGTCAGCTCGTTTTTTATAAAGATATAAGCTAATGCTTCGCCAATATATAGCCTATTTTAATCTACATCACTCATGTTTATGAATTAAGAAATTAATTTAATTTGATTTGATAACACTTCGTAATTGGTAATTTGCGTTGGCTAATAATAACTATCGACTAGAAGTTTATAGTCTATTGTTCTATGTCATCGACACTCCGTTACCGAATCATAATGAGGAAAATCTTTTTTCACGGACCTTAAGCTGGAATCTAGATATAGAACGCGGAGAAAACGCCTGCTTAAATATTTAATTTTAATTTTGGTGCGGAATGAAAGTGTCTGCTTCGACGTTTTTCGTTAGTTTCGGTTGATTTTGCCATTGGTAACTTTTATGTTTTCATAGTAAACCTCAAAATAAAAAGCGTTAAGGACATATTGTCACGCATTATTTCCGAAACGGTACGCAGAGATCATCACGATTCAACTTGCTACGACTCCGGCTTACACTTTTAGCTAAATTAACGTACATTAATCTGCCCTTTCTCCAAAACCTTACGGATTAGGTCATGGAATTTCTTACACGGTCTTCCTCTCGCAACATTTCCATTCACTCGTCCATTATAAATCTTTTTTTACATAAACACATTCACGCCTCGAAGACAGAGGCAAATTATACGCCCACACTTCGCCAATTAAAGGCAAAGCCAAGGTGGCGGGACTATTGCCGGAATCCGTTCGTCAGAGCCTCGTTGATCAGCAGGGGCACCTCTTGCAGGTGAGGTTGGCTTGGGCTCCTAAGACGTTAGTAGGGTCCCTAATACACCTTTTTTTATGATTATTAACAATGTGCGAAACATATTTCCTCCTGGCTCTTCCTCGTACACAAAGTACTAGGGCTACAAGTCTGTAGCTAAACGGCGGGATATAAAATTCAACTGAACGATTAAACAATGGACTCCGACAGTCTCATGGGCATTATTATCTGTCAGAAAAACGAATAGATTCGTCTTCTGAATTCAATCACCTTTCGATACGAAATATCGCACAGTAGACAGCTGAATATCAGGAAATTTTGACAGCGTTTTGTTCTCCCGCCTAAGGCATTGGGTAGTATCAATAGTGCTGCTCGTATATAAAATCGTCCCATCAAAACCAGAGAGGCCGTGAGCCAGTGACAAATAACACTTCTCTACAATTATAGTTTCTAAAACTAAGATGTATACTCGACGATTATTTGAACGACCGATATGGTGCGGTGTTCGATTCCTACACAGGACAAATATTTGTGTGTATAAACATGAATATTTATTTTGATCTGGGTGTATTAATAAAAAAATATTAATAAAAATATTAAGTATGTATTAATAAAAAAAAAGTATTTATATATGTTTTTTCATAATATAATAATAATAATTTATTTGCATAAAACATGGTACAATAGTTGTTGTTACATTGATGTATATAGGCGTCTCACATTTTTGCGAAAATAGCGTGCAAATATTTTACAGATATAGGTCTAAGAATAAAATTGAAAGTAAGTATATAATGTCAAACATTGCGCAATTATTCATGTTTTCTCTTGAATAAGACCAAAGTGAGATTTCTTTAAACTTTCAGGAATATGATTGTATAGCTTTACTGCCATAAAGTGCGCATTCTTTTGAAGGGACAAACTACACTTAGGCACACATAAACGATTGTCCGTAGGCTCTTTACTCTAACGTCTTTGTGGGTTTCAAAATATTCGTTGTGCTGTTTCACAAACAATGCCAGCTGCTTGATATATATACCAGTAAGTGGTGGTGGGTAATGGGCGACAAGATTCCAAGTAGTGAGCACCACATATAGTTCTAACACATTTTTTTGTATCTTAAATACTCTATCCGCCTCTGTACAGTTGCCCCACATCATTAGGCCATATTGCATGACTGAAGCCATATAACTGTGATAAGCTTGTAAAGCTGCTTCTCTTGAGACAGTTTTGCTTATTCTTCTTAAAGGAAATATAAACTTATTTAATTTATTACAAGCAGATTGAACATGCAATTTTTATCGAAGTGTATTGTCAATTTCTAAGCCTAGGAATTTGAACGAAGAGACGTCTTCTATTTTAATGTCATTCAGTATTATTTCTAAGTCAAATTTTGGATTACATATTGATATAAATTGCATAACCTTAGTCTTTGTCATGTTAATCATTAAATTAATTGCTTTCAACCTAGTCAGCACATTATTCAGTGCTGAGTTAATTTCTATTTTAAGTGTCTCTTTATCAATTGATTTGATCAGTATAGTAATGTCGTCAGCAAAAAGAATTGTTTTGTGTGGAATACAACTCTGTAAATCATTTATATAGATTAAAAACAATATTGGCCCTAAAATGCTTCCTTGAGGAACTCCAAAAAACTTCAGACTGTAGTCAGATCTGATTTATTCTCAATTTGTGTTATTTCAGTGCATTGATATCTATTACTCAAATAACTTTCGAACCAGAGGGCCTACTCTAATTCAACGAAAACGAAACTTCGTTATACCCATCCCTTACACTCGATACTGATATACCCAGAGAGTGAAAGAGACAGGTACAACGAAGTTTCGTTTTCGTTGAATTAGAGTAGGCCCTCAGGTGTTAGCTATACCACGAATACGATACTAATTCAGCTTTGCCATAAGTCTGGGATGATAAACAAAGTCAAATGCCTTTCTCATATCGATAAACAGCGCCACTAGTGGTGTCTTGGTTGAAATACTCTCTGTAGCGACTTTTACCAGGTTATATATGACAAGATTTGTTGATCTATTTTTGCAAAAACCATTCTGTTCGTTGGCAGATATTTCAAATTTATTCAGAAATTGAAAAAGTTGGCTCAGCACAGCCTTTTCTATAATTTTTGAGATAACAGGGATTACTGTGATTGGTCTATAGTTATCTAATTGTAAGACATCACCTTTTTTATGCAATGGTTTGATAATGGAAATCTTAAGTTTGTCTGGGAACACGCCTTCTACAAAAGAAAGGTTTATTATGTGACTGAGGACTGAAGAAAGATATCTAACATTATTTTTAAGAAGCCATGTGGGTATACCATCATAACAGACTGAATTAGTGTTGTTCAGCGACATAATTATTTTATATATTTCATCTGAAGTTACAGGACATATAAAAATTTAATTTATTTAATTTAAGGGTAATGTAGGATATTGTGCTCAATAGATGAACAAACGAATTATAAAAACACTAGGTAGTATATCACTTTTTTGTAAAATCCGCCTTTGTAGCTCTGAAATGCAAAATACCCCGTGTGACATCTCCCGATTTGAATATAGAAAGTTTGAGAAGTAGTTATCAAGTTAGAATTTGTAATACACAGAAACCAACAATGTATCTATATATCCAGCTGACGCGCACAATACAGTGTACTAATCAGGAGCACTGCAATGGATATGAGAACTATGAGCAAGCGTTATCATTAACAAGTTAATAAAAACACAGTGAATATTTTAAAAAATATGATTCTGATGATAAAATACTGAATCACTACTGCTTAGTAATATGTACAAAAAACTTATTTTAAACTATTTTCGCTTTTCAGTAAAGATCTCTTATATTCATTAGCTACTGAATACATACCGTGTTCATCTTTATACCGTCGACATAGGGAGAACATTCTGTAGTTTGCGCGCCCCTCCTGCGAACAAAAGAGATTTGTATGACTCTGTTACCTGCCTCGATCAATCACCAGTCTACAGGGAATGCTATTACTACATGTATACACAAACTATAAGAAGGTTCGAAACCAGTAATTTTTTATTTAATAAGACTCCTTATAGGTTTCTGTACAAAAATAAAAAGTTTTTAAGTACTTTTAATTGGGGAATCGCCGTTTTTTATTTATTTATTGTTGGTTGTAAGGTTGACAGATGGTCTATTTCATTAGGTTCTTCTATGTATCCTCAATAAAAATTCTTCAAAGTGAACTTGTGTTTTTTAGCAGTCAGTTAATGTTTCATAATAAAATAACAACTAGAAGGGTAACAAAAAAATAAAACACAATCATGAAACGGGCCCAACTGGGATCGTACATTATACCTACTACCTGGCATACGTGTTGGTAGGGAATAATTGCCTTGGCGACAATGATATCTGGCAGTACCCATTAAAAAGTGACTTCGCGGTATTAAAAACAAAATAAAATAAATGTGACAATGCATGAAGTAAATATGAATATGTTAATGAAATAAATAAATATATGAAAATAGTATTAGGCTGTACGAAAAATAATGTTTTTAATAATGCCAGTAACATGTTCAACTGTCAAACAAATTTTTAATGTCAATGAACGAAGTTATAAAATTTATTAGACAAAATGATATCAAACTGTAATTTTTAACCTTACTTTAATTCTCTTTTAACATTTAGCAAAGCTTTTCTTTTGTTTCTTTATTTTTATTTACATGTGAAGTCATCTTACGAGTCTGGATGAATTGTCGTCACTACCCTTGATGACATAGTGCCATTAATACAAAAAGAAAAAGAAGATTAATACGTATACGCCACCTAAGTTTTTAGCAGCATTTTGAGTGTTTTTAGCATAACACAGGGGATGAATTAATGACGTATGTGAATGTTAAAGGGGAAAATGTTTCAGTTTCGATACTAATTAAAACTTCCTTTTTACATAAATATTTTAAAAAATACAAATTTTATAATTTTGAAAGACTTCTGACAATTAGTATAATAAGCACAAACTATACGTTAGATATAGATTTTTCCTCAGATCTTAAACTTTAATATGAATGATATAACAACAGGTAATTAAAAGCCTTAAAAATAACCAAGTTAGGTAACTACATAAAGCGTTAAAGAAAAAGTAGCACTGAATTTATCTTTCCACTCGTTTTCCGCGAGTCACGGTGACGCAGCATAAAATACCTATTTCAACAAACATTTACCGAGTAAACAAATGAAGGGAGGGTGTGGATTTCCATCTACCGTAGTCGCAAATCGTCAGTAAAGGCCGTATTTTCCAATACATTTCGATATCAATTATTTAACGCCAACATACATGTTGACAGACCAACTATCTCGGAAATATAGAATATAGATAATACCGTTAAAACACAATTTTGGAAAAAGGAGATTAAAAGGTTACGTATGTACTACTACATGCACCAATGATGAATTAATTGAACCTACGAAAATACTGGCTTGAAGGGTTGTCTCCTATTTACAAATCTGACTTTATTATCAAACTAAAATAGGCTTTTCTTAGGCTATATAATCATCCGTGTAATATTAAGTAAAGTGGTTATACAATTTCAGAAATGGACATTTAAATATTTTGTTAAAATAACAAAGATTTCCGATGTGCCAAATGTTGTCGGAAATTTTTGCTTGATTAAGGAACAAACAGCCAACATACTCAAACAAAATAACAATATGAAAAATGTATGGCTTAGCAGTTTGATATTTGGTAAACACATTGATCAATATCTGAACGCTACGAAACGAAGGTAATCGTAGCGTAAGACAGCTACGCCGTAGTCATCCCAGCTACGATAAACCCAGTCAATCGTAGCAAATTTAACATACAAGTTAAAATCAACAAAAACAGATACGCGTAAATTTTGTTTATCCATCTGAAATATGTTTTTGACCGGAGGGATTGACAAGCGGGCTAACTGCCTTAGGTAACATACCTCTGTGTAGATATCAGCTTTGTTGGGAACTTTGGACCTCTTGTCTAGAGGCGACGGCTCTAGTGAAGTGGTGCTCATGAGTGTTCTTCGGTTCGCTTAAATTAAATGGACATACCGTATTGGCCTTAACGTAAAACGAACAATTATTATTACGCTTAACAATTGTCACCATTATAATTTAGTTTAAGAACTGAGAGCTCTTATTTTAGGATCTATAATGTGAAATACCCTAAAATATATTGGCATTACCTTATTTTGGCATTAAGACGATTTTGCTTAATATATAATTGAATCGATGAATCTCTAATTTTAACATATCTAATGTTAAAAGTGCCAAAAGAGTATCAGCTTTAGAAACGAATCGCCGAATGAAAGCATGGAATTTAAATTTTTTAAGGCAAACAATTTTATTGAAAAATAAATTGACGGCAGCGATTTGCTACAAATCCGACTCTACGTTGTCTATGTCTGCCCTATCCTAGAGTGTTATTTAAGCCCGCGTAGGCGCGGAGGTGCGAGGCGGCCCGTGAGCTGAGAATCAGGTGGTTTTAACCATCAATCTGCGACCATTTGCGACGATAACATTGCAGCTGCATGCCTGCTAGCATGTTGCATGCTCTAAGTTTGCTTGCATGCCTGCTTCCATGCTGCATGCCTGTTTGCGTAGAATACCTGCTTGCATGCTGCATACCTGCCCGCCTGCATGCTACGTTAGTATTAAAATGAGTGGGCGTTTTATATTTTGTGATTTTTAATTTTGTGGGAATTAATATTTAGTAATTGCAAACTTTCGGCATTACAAATTGTCCCGCTAAATGTCGCATATGGCAATAAAAAGTTAGCCGAAGTGAAATTAGGCCAAACACGATTATGAAGAGTGAAATACTGCGAAAAACTGCGAAGCCGTTTGTGTGCCATTGCCAGTTAAAAATACAAAAAATTAGGCGACACGATATAGACCCGGCGCTTCTAGATTCAAGTAACGTCAATATCTCGGTAATAAAAATAACTTTCCATCTGATTATGAACCTAGTACATCGCGGCATAGCGATACAACTCAGGATAAAGTGATTCTTTCCATATTTTCCTTAGCGGTGAGTCTCCACTTTTTTTGGACACCAGACGACTAGCTACTGTGTCCATAATAAAAATACCACGTCGTGGAATGGTATATTTTGTATCTTTCTCTGATATGCCTTCATTTACCAGGGAACGCATAGGGTTCGACTTGTTGCTTTAAAGCGTGCTTATTTCACTGCAAACAGAAGACCAATTTTTCTCTGACTTCTGTTCGTGATCTATAGCTAGTTTAAGTGTACGTGCTATCTAATTTCAACATTTAAATTTCTACATCGAGATTACTAACGAACTCCTATATGACAAGATGAAAGTAATTAAGACCTAAATGTTATGCAGGTCAGCATACTTGCATTCCGTTCACGGGAAAAATATTTATGTTTTGGAATATGATTATTTGTGTTGGGCAGTGTTTTCCATACAGGGTATATTATGATTGTATTTAAGAAAAGAAGTATGTATGTTATTATATCTGTTATATTTTATTGTCCATATCACAGTTTCTTAGTCATACTTATACTGTAACTAAATAATTGGTGTCATTGTAAAATAATTCATTATTTAATTTTATAACTATTTTTCTTTATAATGCTGTCATTAGACCGAAAATACTATACTCTTCTTTGGTATAGGTCAGTTAAGTCTACTAGCTGAGTTGGACTTTTAGGATATGGCAAATCCAGAAAAAGATACGATCTTAAGAAATGTTTTCAGGAAAAAATTGGTTTTTATTTATATAGTCTAATATGGGATATACAGTACAGCTGTACATGTATATTGAAACTCTCGATTTTATTATGTTTTATGTGTGCATAAACTGTCAAATAAATTAACGGTCCCTACGTATAAAAGGACATGCCAAAAAAAATTGTAAATAGAACAAAACATTACGTGAATAATACTTATATTTATAACTGAAAGTTTTTTTTGACCGTCGAAATATGTCTTAAAGTGGCCAGCCTGTCGGTTTTAGGCTAGGTGAAAGTAGTCACCTCAGAATGCTGGAATCGCCTTACTTATCATAAATAATTGTGGACCATTATCAAAGACGTCCAATGCTGAACATAGGCCACTCTAAGCTTCCAATGTGTCCGATGCAGGCGGCCTGCTGCAACGTGATTCTGCAATTTATCATTTTGTAGGTAATATATGATAATACCATAGGCTGCATATATGAAGGCAAATGAATGAATACATAGATAAAAAATTAAAAGCTTTTATAAAAATAAAACAATGTAAATTGATTATTAAATTAATTTGAATGACTTGGGACCGACTGTTTTATCGAAGCCGAGCTCAAATCACTTCTTAAATTGGGTTGATAAACAAAAAATATTTAAAAAACAATTTGAATATCTCGAAATTGTAAAATCTAACCACAAAAAAAGAAAAACTTTAAAAGAAAGTTTGTAAAAATTATACTTTATAAAAATATACATTTTGAACTTTGAAAAGAACTTTTAATGATATTGGACGAAATATTCTACTCTACTTAAATAGTTATATAAATTATAAATCAAAGGTAAACCATTAATCCAATTTAATAAAATTTGGCAACCAGAGCATCTACATAATTTTAAAACAAACGCACTATTGAAGTTTTTTTTATTTGACCTCACAACAAGTGTTGTTTTTTAAATAACAAAATTTCCACACATTTGTTAACTTTTTATTTGCTTTAATGTACTTTGGACATATAAGTTTATAATAATAGTGTATATTCCGAATGTTTGGAAAATAAAAAAGTAAATTTTAAACTAGTGTCAAAGTAAAAACCAATGCGTAACAGGGTAACGACTAGGGATTTTAATCGTTTCTAATATACACTAGGCCTACAAAGCTCACCCCAACACTAAAGATAACATAGGTACAATACAGTTTCAACATAACTTACCAATTCAGTCCTATTGCGACCAAGTGCAAAACACCAGATCCATTATCAAATTTTCTAAAAAAGTGAAAAATTGCAATATATTTTATTCAAAAATCGAATGTCACAGTCACAGGCGTCACAGCACATATAAAAAAGTTCCCACGTGTGACAGCGAGGAGGTTTGCGGCGCGCGAAGGTTGTATGCCGACTGGCGGAGCTCGCTCGGTGCGCTTCGGGAGCGGTCGGGGGCCATCGGCCGCGTCTGAGGTCCTGCCTCCTAGAGACTACTTCATCAGCGCAGTAAATTGCTGCACAGTGAATTTTGATGCCAACTTTTCAGGAGATAAATGATGCATTCAGGCAATATTGCAACTGCTCAGAATACAGCTTCTCAGTGTATTCGTTCTTGTACAAGATATATGCAACAGAACGTATTGAATATAATACCGTAAAAAAAAATAGTATAACACAGTAAAAATATTAATATAGTTTAAAAAGGACTTTAATTCATTTTGAAACTTTTTAGATATTTCACCCTTTGGAGAAGGAAAAACAATCATTTATATGAGGATTTAAATTTGATTTTATAAAATTAACTGATGGCGGTTATTCACGATTACTAGTTTCTACGATTAATTATTTTTTAACAAAATTTCCATAATTTTGTATTGTATTTTAAAACATTCATACGCTATCCTATTACAAATATAAGCCTTAGCCACAGATTTATATAATATGTATGTATATCATAGATAACGCAAATGCATAATTCGAGTGTAACTCCGACCAATCGTCGGGGTTGGCCGCCACTACTTACGGTCCGCGCGCGGCTGTTGTTGATTTTGAAATACATTACGAAATAATTATCATCAGCGGCATCAGTGTCGATGGATCAGTTTGGATTTCTCGTTACTAAATATCGACAGAGACATCACATTGGGGTTTCAAAAGTCGGCACGCTTGATTTCAATACAAATCGTGATACTTGCGTTATCATTGTATATAAATATCTGTGGCCCTAACAATGTTAAGTATGCTGATACCTCTCATCTATGTATCTAAAAGGAGGCCTGAGCCCAGTAGTGGGACGTAAATAGGCTGAGATATAACAAAACAGTTCAAGTTTCTAGTTCCAACGATGGTCGTTTGAACTCTCGACCCGACATTGCACAGGATTCATGAGTTAGTTGGCTAATTGAAACAGTGCTTTGAGTTATAAACTAATTAATATGCAAATTACGGTATATTAGATTTATTAGGTGGTAAATATCGACGCGGCAGAGGACGCCTGAGTAAGTACAACCGCATAACCAGATATTCAACTGTTACATAGCATAGATTTACGCAATAATAACTAATGTGTTACGGCTTAAAGAGTGCAGTTACGGAAATTGATGATATTTAAGAATTACTGATGAGCTTGTACCTTCGTGGTGCTAGTAGAGAAAAGTTCATATAGGTCAGAACTCGCATGGTAATCGTTTGCGTGGCATTTAATATTGAGCGTCGTCATGGGTTGCCCTACTCATCAGATTAGGGCCCAAGGTCTGCTCACTGGCTACTATGTGTGTAGTCATGTGTTAAGCCATGTTAGAGGCCTAATTTTGGCGGCTCAGAAAATTCTTTCAGCAGGATGCCACACAACAAACCTGCCTTCGTTAATCCGCACTGGGTCCGCGTGGAGGAGTATGACCCAATACCCTCTCCACTTGAGATGTGAGAGGCGGCGCGTGCTCAGTAGTGGTATATTAATCAGTCAAAGTGATCAGTCAGGGTTCTTACACATAAACGCGATATGACGTCGTAACTTGTAAGTCCTTGACGAACTTGATACAAAGTCACATGTATTATATATGTATATATGCAATATGTAGTCATTTGTATGAAGCTCGTCGTCAATTTCCACGTCATGACGTCATATCGTCATTATGTGTAAGAGCCCTATAGAAGACGGGTGTATAACACTACTTATAACCACAGTCAATATCTTTTGAGGGATAGAAGTACCACAATGAGATCGTCTCAATTATCGCGGCACTCAAAATATTCACTTCAAAATCCAATCCAATAGAAAATTTGTACTAAGTTAAAGGCCATATCTAGTTTTTTTTTTAATAACGTGAGCGAAGTTACGGACAACCACTTATAATTACAATAATAAGTTATAAAAAACTGAGCGAAGTTACGGACAACCACTTATACTTACAGTAAAAAGTTATAAAAAAAATGCGCAACGATACTGATTATTCTTTGTTCCAGTATTCCGTGTACATACAATAAACGGGCAATCAGACAAAGCGATGGCTATTACATCAAATAATCATGATTATCATTGAGAATCATTGATTGGCTTTAATGATATTATGATTGAGTACCAAAAATAACATTTTTAACTCAAGCTATTCTACAAATTGTAATTTTATTTTAGCATAAGCATAAGTACATTTAGATGCTATTTATAATAGTGTTCCTTTCTGTCGACCTACTACCCTGAGAGTTCGACGGAGCGCATTTGAATTTAATACAAACGCTGCAATATCGAACGGATCCTATATTCAGCACCGAATCTCGAACATTGGAAAGATGTAGGTATCAGTTTCTAAATACGTAACTGGAATGAAAAGCCGGGCCTTCTTTTTTTAATACTACTTTTTACTTCGAGCCGTCTGTTATCGGCCTATAATAGTGCCACCCCTTCTCTGATGAGGAGTTGTAAGAGACGACGAAGAGTAATCTTAATAGATGATGGGCAGCAGCGTCATCTTGCATACTGGATTAAACTGGAATCACCATCTCGGCTTGGTGATTATGGGCAAAGTGAAAAAACGATTGAGGAGGCCTATGGTCAGCAGTGGACTTCAGATGGCTGAATAATGAACACTTGCTGAACCTCCCATTATATGGGTAAGTAATTGAGATGATATATCTGTTTAAGATTTTCTATGTGCACAATGCTCAAACTTTCGGTAATTTGTAGACCTGTTGCCACCCCCGACGCTTTTTGGAGGGGACTTAAGTCTCTGGCTGTGAGCGTATGACCAGATTGGGAATTGGTTTGATGGGCCAAAATCATCCACTACAGTTCCTGCCAACCGGAGTAGTTTAGACCATATATAAAAGTCCACTGAATGTGGATGTTCTTCTTTTTGCGAAATACAAACAAAGCCTGCAATGGGAAGTTCTAAATTCAATCGAACCAGTGAACAATGGATAAGTACATCGGGACGCGATCAAAAGTTCAAATGTTGGGAACTAGGTTTCAGTAAAGTCGTTCTACCGTGCATTTTGGTGGTGTCAAAACAAAGCTTCTGATTCCCGCTAAAAAAAATTATAATTATGATGCTGATTCCGGCATTTCTTCAAGACTACGTGAATGAAAATGTATTTTAAAAAATACTTTCTAAAACATACTTGCGAAAATGCAAAGAAAAATTAATTATGAGACGGAAGCAGCGTCGTATCGAATAAAGTAGTTAATTAAAAGCCAGCTATATGCCTCCTCGTCGTCTCGTTTATGCGCTGATGAGTGCTCGCGAAGCGTCAAATCCGATAAGACAGCACTCCAGTAGGGTATTCCCGGGTATCCGGGTGACGACCCAGGCCGCGGGGCCGGGTCACGCGGTCACCCGGTCAGGCCCGCCACCCGCCGCCGCCGGGTCAACCGCTTGCATTCCGCGATTGATTCTTGTGGATGCTGCTACTTGCAGTTATTTGGGTCGTCTGGGTCATAATTTTTAGACACATTTTTATTGCTATGACTAATCGATAGAAAACTGAACTTATCAGTTTTTAAACTGAAAATAAAATCAATCAGGACTGTGTCAATGTGAATTTCTGGCTTATCCACAGGCGATTGTTATTTCACAAGCTGTTACAGTTTATGAAGCCCAGAAAAATACTACTATATTCCTTAGCCATCCTCTTTATTAATACATAACAAAGACATGATAAAAACTGGACTATAATTCCGGCAACAACAAATAGTTTATTAACAGGACTATATTTACGTAATCAAAACTTTCACCTAAAATATAAAAATAAATATAAATCTGTACAAAACAGTAATTATTTTAGTCCTTAAGTTTTTTTGATATCCTTCGATACAGAGCTATCGAACGTACCACTCAGGCTGTCGAACATCTTGCCAAGCATTTTGAATTGAATATTCTTCAGAAGTTCGTTTTCGAAGTGTTCATATTCTGCATCAGAGCTCATTGGAAAGCCCTCGACTGGATGAGGCAGAAACGAGATACTCTTGATAAACACCTTCATTATACGTCGCATGTTGTTTAGCTCTCTCCTGAATTTTGTTATAACGTTAGTTTTTGACTCGAGTAACATTTTCAATTTTTCATTTTCCATTTGCAGGGACAAGTTTTCTTTAAGCCTTTCAATCTCTATTCGGTTTATACCGTTTAATTGTTTTCTCATTTCCTCCATAATAAGCCTGAATCCTTTTCGCGACTGTACTAGAGCCATGTTAGATTGCGCAAGTTCATGTTTCAGACTTTCTATGTCCCTTTTAAATTTTCTGATGTTCTGAGGGTTCACAGCTGGTGGATCAGGTGGAGACATTTTATTTTTGCTAGTGGTATGCATCTCTTTTACCACTACTTCAATGGCAGTTGTATTGTTTCGAAATACTTCATAACAGGCACTGGATGAGCTTTCTGCTTGGGTTTTTGATTCAGGGGTATTTATGGATAACCCATCTAATTGTTGAGTACTATTTGCTTTGAGATGAAAAGACATGGCAATTTATTCTACTTTACAAAATAATATTTTTTCGAGAACAGTTTTTGTTGTGATGAATTTGACTTTCCTGACAGGAGCAAAAAGAATATTTACGTTTTTTTGAACAGGAGTAATTAACAAACCTGGAACAAATTTTGTAGAATATAATTAATTTCTACTGACTGCTTATATTCTTATACCTACTTCTTCACTTTCCCAAGCTATTGTTGTGTGGTCATAGAAAAAATACTACCTGAAATTGTACGGGGCATAATATGAACTATCAGAGCCCGAAAATTCAAGATTTTGGTAAACAGTAAGGGGCTTATTACAAAACAAGATCTGAAGTTAAACCAGGTTTAAAACTAGTGCTTTCACTGTCTTTATTTTATTAAATAAAAGTAATAATATTTGTCTTATAGATGAGGTATTTCCATACTTTGCTGTACACAGATTTAGTTCATCTACGACATAAACCTATCTACCTCGGACGTATCCATGGCAACAACAATAAATGAGAAAGTCAATACGTCTTAAATAATAAAGAAAAGGATGGACTTCTTGGCGAAAAAGTGAAGCATGTCTGCAGTTTTGTTTTATTTTCTAAAAATTTGTGATATTTTGAACATTAATGTGTAATAACGGTTGATTATTAACCGTTAAGTGTTTTTGAACGTACGTATGAGTATTGGTAAATAAAACAAAACAGTTCAACATCACTTTTCAAATTCTCTCAAGAAGTCCATGTTTGTTCTCAATATAGTCCCACATCTTAACTGAAGACTCAAGGGGTTTAGGGGACGGCATCTCATTAACCATTTATCATTTTTATCACCACTCATTCTTATTAACTATGATTTATGTATTGTTAATATATCTGTTACTTGACACTGGCTAAACGCACGTAGCCATTATTTACAAGAAAAAAAAAAAGGTAAAATCTACCTTTTTTACTTGATCTGAGGATTGCGCTAAATAAAATTATGAAAAATGGCCTTAATTTGGCTGCCTCTTCTTTTCGAGTTTCTAAAATGATTTCAAGCCTGGATATTATCATCACGCTTTAATCGTAATTTCGACCACTTTTAATGTGTGGATTTCTTCGGCTGCGTCACATCAGACAGGGTTAAATTATGAAACTAGTACGTAGGTACCTGGAACTATATAGAACAACTACCTAATTATATTACATTTAGACCCATTTTCGATAGCAACAGTTTTTAAATGATAATAGCAAAAAAATAACAAATGTTATTAGTATAAGTGTAGGTACCCATATTCATTAAAATATGATCGGAGGAGTAAGCAGTGAATGGACCCGTTAGTTTTTAAGTTGACCTTCATAAGAGCTCTATTGAGCAAAATTTTACTAAATAATTTTAACTATTTTTTTAAGCACCTTTGCTTATTCTGAGAGACACACTCTGATCTTGTAATAACAACATCGCATTTGCACTTCCAACACTGATGCGATATACGTTTAAAGGGTAACAGTAGTAGGGTAGGATTGATATAAAAGTAAAAGACAATTTTGTTTAGTTGGTAACGACCACTATCATCTTAGCCCATTAGGGTCCAACTACTGGGCTCTGGCATCCTCTCACACACTAAAGTGAGAGTTGAGCTAAATGTAAGCTGATAGCCCCCCGCACAGGTGGAGACCTTGGCGTGGTTGGGGGGCTGATTACCTACCGAAGGAAAAGATAACACCCAGAAGAAGCAGGCGATTCTGGGTGCCCTTAGTATTGACCACCGGGGGGAAAGAGGGCCCCTCTTTCCCCCCGGGCTTCTTTAAAGGGCGCAGCGGGCGGGCCAGGAGGGCTCGTCAAACAGCGCTAGGATGGTCTTAGGCAGTGGGAGAATGGGGCCCCTACTGTCTAACCATAGACCTTCCGAAAAGGCGGCACAAACGCTATGGTCGCACAAGGAGGTAGGAGCGGCGCGTCCACTGCGTCTCTCTGAGGAGGTCCTCCTGATTTTGGTCCGGGGGACATTGGCTGCGGGCGGGGTGTCAGAGCTTCAACCCAGATACTGGCCCCCCGCCTCTTTCTCAACAAGCGGCGGGCATCGTCGGAAGATTTGTAGTGGTCCCCCGGACCAAAACCGGGAGGACCTCCTCAGAAAGGCGCAGTGAACGCGCCCCTCCTACCTCCTTGTGCGACCAAAGCGTGTGTGGCCGACTTCTCGGAGGGTCTGTCGTTAGACAGCAAGGGCCCCCTGCCCCCACTGCCTAAGACCCTCCTGGCGCTGCTTGACGGGCCCTCCTGGCCCGCCCGCTGCGCCCTCCACAGGTCCCTCTTAGTTTCTCCCCCGGTAGTCAGTACTAAGGGCACCCAGAGTCGTCGGTCTCTGGGTGTTACCTTTTCCCTGGCGCCTCCTGCGCCCTATCGGGAGGTACTCAGCCCCCCCACCACGACAAGGTGGAGACCAGTCGGGGGGGATATACAGTCATAACCTAGGTCAACGCCTTATGAAGCTTCCCAAAGCAATCGATATCATATACCAAACGCTCGCTCATTCGAGGACTTCTATGGATGCCGCTTATCTTCGTTTCTGACCACCGGTTCCAAATAACAAATAGTAGTCAAAATAATTTATTCAAATTTGGCTACATTTGGCTCTTATGAAAGTCAACTAAAAACTAAGGCGACCATTCACCTGGGGCGGGAGCTTGATCGTAAAATAAAAGGGCAAGAAAATCGTCAAGAATAGATTGTTCTCCCGAATTCCTATTATACTGCAAGCTGATTTGGTTGGAAATTACTATTTCTTTATAGAAAATAGGGGTTCTAGCCACAAGACCACAAGTGGCGGTCAGTCAACAAGGCCTCGGACGGTTCAGATTAATTGCGGTCAAATGCTTCACAATTAAATTCCTTTTTGTATAAGGCAAATGATTGAGCCGGAGTTGAGTGAGGATGATGGGTATAATGGATTAATTATTCCGTTACTGAAGCCTTTTATCTCATCTCATAAAAATGTTCATGTCTAGCGGATAAGAAGCTATTATGTATTAAGCCATTTACCTACTTTAAGTAATTTAGTCTGAAAAGTTATTGTGAAAGTCTAACAGATTAAAAAGTATTTTTTCAACAATTACTAAGCAATACTTGTACAGTACATACAAGTAAATCTGACTTACGCGTATTTTGGTGTATATTAAATTAAAATATTAGAATTAAACAGCAATAATTTTGCCTGATATTAAAATTGAGAGGGTCATGTACATAGGTACTTTTGTCTAAGAGTCCTTCATGAAAATATTAAAATATTAGCAAACACGGGACATACCAGAGTGCCCATCTCTACATCATCGATTAGTGTAGAAAATCTGCTAAAAGTAACCTGTTGTTTACAGCAGTTTAATATTGAACCATGTAAATATCTAAATTTGTTCCAGGGCTTTATTTAGTATCAGTGTCACACACGAAGCAAGCGGTGTGTGACACTTTATCGTTTTGACTTTACCATTTAACTGTAACCGCGATTTATGTCTTGAAGAATTCCTTGAATTAAAGTGCTGATATACCAACGATAAACTTCTCTGATGAACAGCCCCAGCTCAACGGCTTCTGGCAACTGAAAGTACACCAACAAGAGGCGAAAGATGCTGGTAATTTAAGCAAGAAAAATTAATTCCACTAATTATTAGCTCGCTGGATTTTGAATTGAGGAATGCGCTCCCTAGCGAGGTTTTTCTTAAGAGATTATAGCGGTCAAACGGTTTTTAAAGAGTCGGCTACGCGCTATTAAAGGCCATGGTGTTGCAAGAGTCCATAGAGACTGGTGACCACCGTCCATCAGATGGGCCGCAAGCTTGAGTGCAAACGACAGCTGAGAGGATATATAATGTCTGGTAATCCGTCGCTCGAAACCACTCAAACTACACTACACTAGGAGGATTTCAATTAGACAGGTATTTTTTTAAAGAAAATAATAAAGTTGAGCGTCAGAAAGTATCTAGTAATTCTACGTTAATATAGGCAGAGGTTATTGCTAGGTATTGTGCTATTTATTCCTGCTACCTACTACCTAGTGCCGAGGCCGTGGAAGTAGGGCGGCGAATGTACCTACTGCGCGAACGGGGTTACAGAGATGCACAAACAATGCCGAGGCAGGCTTGCCGGGCGGAGGCAGAGCGCCCGGTAAATAACAAACAAATACTTACAGAAAACTCGAAATAAAACTGAACATATTTTGATGGACATTAGGTAGGTACTTATGTACTTAATGAAAGTTTACATACATGTAGGTACTTACGCATATCACTTATAATTTTTACAACTCATATTGCGTAGAGGTCACGCCGCTTCTGAGTTCATGAATTAAATATAGACCAGACCATATATTGACTGGCAAAACAGTTGAGATGCACAGGTCTACGTAAAAGACTTAATAAAAAACACTTATGTGAGATGACTGAGCTTTCTTCGGCTCCTCTACTGTTAGCTAAGGCTGGGGTCGTAAATTTCTGTTATGGATTGTTCCTTTGCAATCAATTTGACAACAGATGGCAGGGCTGCATATAAATGTATTGTGGATGGTTAGTCTTAGGATGGAATGTTACTTGTTGTTGGTACAAGTAACCAACCATCCCCCCGTCTGTTCTCCACTTTGTCGTGGTGGGGGGGGCGGAGTACCTCCCGGTAGGGCGGAGAAGCCGCGGGCGCAGCGAGCGGGCCAGGAGAGTTGGTTGATACTTGGAATGGCTTGTTTAATAGAAACTGTTCTGTAAATGAGTGCAAGTTTACTAAGGCGATAGTTATTTAAGTTACACATTTTGTTTATTTAACCTATGCACGTAAAAACCTCGCTAGACACACGAAAAGCTAATAATTTTTCCACAAGATCATGTGGAAATTATTTCAATCTTTACATCTTGAAGATACCACTAATAACACAAATACTCACTTAAAAGCCAATGTGGACATAATTTTGAGTTCTGTCGTGTTTTGTCATGTCTTTTAAAGTCTACAATAGGCTCGACAATAACCTGAAGCTGATGCCATTAAATAAATTCAAAGTACATTTAAAAAAATGGCTTGTTGATAAATGTTTTTATTTACTGAGTGAATATTTTGAACAATAAATTTATGTTTGTTTTATTAGAATCATCTAATTATATTTTTGCATACCAGTTACTGGTGAAATATGCGGACTGTATTAAATTTTAAGACCACTCATGTACCATATTTTATGTGAAATAAAAAGTCTTTGTCTTTGTCTTTCCCAGTTGGAATTAGATATTTCCCTGCGGTAATAATAAACCTACTCAATTAGCCTAGTTTTGGCAAATTCAGGTTAACGTGCACATAAGGAGATATAAAATATAATATAAAAAGGAGAAATAGCGAAAAATTCTCCTCGGAGAAAGACATTTAATTTAGTGTACTACTTCTTGATCGTTCATTTTATCAGCAATATTCCTTCAGCTGTAGGATCCGTTCATAACCTTGGCATATCTGATCATACAGCCCAAACTTTAAAAATAAAAGTAAATTCAAAAAAGATTATAAACCAGTGGGTCGAAGTGAAAAGGGACTTTAGTGCTGAAAATATAATAAAATTTTGTAATAGTATATCATCTCTCACATTTACAGACATTTTTAACTTAAGTGACACAAATGAAACCTTTAACAGCTTCCACGATACTATCGTAATGTTTTTTAATCTTTGTTTTCCAAAAATACGCACAAAAATTACAAAAAAAGCAAATAACATAAGGTAAAACACCCAATCTTCGACAAGGCACCAATGTCCGACATTAAAAAGGTTTTCAAAATAAAATAAGAATATTTTCTGACTTCTAAACGCATTCGAAGCATAAACTATAGTCAAGGGTTATCTAGCTATCATTGCGGACGACGTTTCATACATTTTGCCATTTTGTGCCAAAATGGCGTAATGATATGTTTCGTCCGCGGTAGATCTCGAAAGAAATCCAGTTTCATTAGTGAAATTGTTTAAGGAGGTGAGTAAGATATATTGCCGATAACTTTAAAATGTTTTGCTTTATCGAAAATGTTAGTTATTTATAAAATTAGAATAGACATTCACAACTTTTTAAGAATTTCATTAGAGGGGTGAGTTTATATTAAAATGACAAAACACGCCTGTTGGTAATTGGAGATTTTTTTTCCGTTTTCTAATCTTCGACAAATGTCGAAACATTTTTTTATTTTATTTTGTATACTCTATTATATTATTTAGCTAAGCTTGTTCAGCACTCTAAATATATAAGACTTTCATTCAAATATTCAAATTGCTTCCAATGATCGACAGCCGTGTCGATGATTGGGTATCCCATACGTTCCAATGACCGACAGCCGGTGTGTCGATGATTGGATATTCTATATGCTAGCCTACATGTACCAGTAACCGACATTATTTGCAGGTAGCAGGCATTGCGCCTAAAAAAAATTACACGCCTTTCCAAATGGCCCAGGCGGTAGAAGCAGTCAGAAAAGGTGAGAAAACTGCAACTGCTACGAAGAAGTTTGGTGTACCCAGCATTACATTACATGATAAGATTTCTAGTAAAACTCCAGTAGAATGTTCCATGGGCTCTAAAACATATTTGTCAAAGGAAGAGGAGGCTATTTTATAAAATTGGGTACTTGAAATGGCTGAAAAACACATTCCCGTTACTAGAGATGAGCTCCTCGATAGCGTTCAACGTATCATAATAGATCAGAATAAAACAAACCCATTTACTGACAATAGACCGGGCAAGAAATGGTACAACCTTTTTCTAAACAGACATCCTATATTGTCTGAGAGAACGGCACAACATTTAACGACAGCTCGAGATGCTGTTACAGAAGTGCATATAAGGCGGTGGTTTGAAGAAGTTGAATCTTATCTACGCAAAAATGATCTCAAAGATGTATTAGAACAGCCGACAAGAATATTCCACACAGACGAAAATGCCTTTTTTTGTCGCCTAAGGCTGGTAAAGTTCTTGCAAAAAAAGGTGTGAAACATACCTACCAATTCGCCGGAGACGAAAAAGATAATTTGACAGTACTAATTACTGGAAATGCCGCTGGACAATTGGCACCACCCATGGTAGTATTTGCATATGAGAGAATCCCGGCTATAATTTCATCCCAGTTTCCTGAAGATTGGGCAATTGGACGTTCACAGAGTGGCTGGATGTATGGCAGCACGTATATCAATACATAGCAAACGTTTTTGATCCATGGTTATTACAGCAAAATATCCAAAAACCCGTAGTGTCAGCCATTTAAACGAGATTTATTTTGGCCCGGATGAAGATAAAAAAGGGAAGAAAAGAAAATTAAGAGAAAAAATTCCTTCTGCCATCACAAGTAAAACGTGGAAGGATTATCATGAAGTGGAAGAGAACCAAAAAAGAGAAGCAGCAAAACTAAAAAAAGAGAAAGCCCAAGAAAGAGTGGAGAAGAGACAGTTAAAACAGAGAGAAATGGAAAACAAAAAGCAAAATAGAATAAAAGATAAAGAACATAAGAAGAAAAAACGAAATACAACACCAAAACCAAAACCCAATGATACATCGTCGGACAATATAGACACTGAGATAAACTATGCAGAAAGATGACATAATAAATAAGAAAACTATTTTATAATATAGAGGATTAATTTTTTTTTAACATGCTGCAAGCTATGGTGTTAGCGTTAAAATTATTAGTTACTTAAGTACTACAATTACCAAAGCATTACATGCCAACATGTCCTTGTTTTTATTTAGTGAATTAAAATGATTAAAAGACTGAGTAAGACTTTTATTTGGGAATGGTGTTCGAAGTTAGGTCGATTTTTGGATGACGATAAATAGGATATGTTGATTACTAGATCACGACTATTGGTACATGTCGATAACTGGGTGTCGATATATAGAATTTTGCAGTCGATAACTAGGCTAAAAAGAGCCTAAATCTATCTCGTCTTATTTCCTAAGTTATTAGTATTACACTTCTTAATACTGTAAAATAATATAGAATGAAGCCTAAAATTTCACTCAGTGCATTAAAGAACCATGTATCATCATAAAGAAACCAGATATTAAAAAAATGCTCGAATCTCGTCGTTAAAGTGTCGATAATTGGGTGTTTTACCTTATGCTGGATATCAAAGGGTATGAAGAAATCATGCAAGGTTAAACGAACACTCTATTTGAAGTATCAGTCTCAGTTGGGTCCACAGAAACAGATGCATAAACTCAGGTACAAAACTTACTCCAAAATATTAAAAAACTGTATACTCGGTGTTCAAAAAAGAGGTAACAAAAAGAAAATTCAGAGAGCGAAAAACAAATGTAGAACCACGTGGAATATAATTAATACACAATTACAAGATACTCAAAAAAATGACATACAATTTATAAATTATAATAAGAATACAATTGAAAACCCTCGAGACATAGCTAACACATTTAATGACTATTTTATTGACATAACCAATAATGTTTCGACCACTTCATCCGGTAGTGCCACAACAGATAACTGTTGCTCTACGTTGTTTCTTTACCCAACTACTGAAAAAGAAATAACAAAAATTATTGACTCCTTGAAAAATACAAACTCAGTAGGATATGATGAGCTGTCAACTAAACTCCTTAAGCTAACAGGAGTGTACATCGCTCCAGTGCTTTCATATATAATTAATTTATCTTTTTTACAAGGAGTTTTTCCTGACAGATTGAAATGCTCTATAGTAAAACCCATACATAAAAAAGGAGACAAATCAGTGATTAACAACTACAGACCGGTAACACTGATACCAATCATTGCTAAAGTCGTAGAAAGAGCAGTACATTCTCGGCTCGAAGCTTTTATTAATAAATTTAATATATTAAAAGACCAACAATACGGCTTTAGAAAGAACAGAAGCACTACCATGGCAAATTTCAAACTCATCAAATCAGTCATGAGCAGCATTGAGGGGGGGATACCTATTGTAGCTATATTTTTAGACATGAGCAAGGCTTTTGACTATGTAGAGCATAAAACATTGCTTGATAAGCTCTACAAGTATGGAATCAGAGGTATTGCTAACGATTGGTTTACCAGCTATCTAAAAGACAGAAAGCAATGCGTACAGATCCAAAAAACAGTAAAAAATAAAATACACATTAGAGCGAGCTACTATTCACAATATAGAGTCAATGGGTGTGGGGTCCCACAGGGCACTTTATTAGGACCTATACTCTTTAATTTATACGTAAATGACCTACCAGACAAAATAAATCATGAAATTATACAGTATGCAGATGATACAACAATACTAGTGAAAGGTAGTACAGACTATAAGACATTGAATGTATCAGATTATGAAAATGAAATAAATATGACTCTCAATAAAGTTATAAAATGGATGACATCCAACAACTTAAAAATAAATATAGATAAAACTAAGGTAATGCAATTTCTGACATACAATAGACACAAATTGAATTTGAATGTATTTTATAACGACCAAATTATAGACAATGTTAAGACAGCAAACTTTTTAGGTATAAATATAGACGAGAACTGCAATTGGAAAAGTCATATTAGTTTAATAAGTGATAAAATTTGTAGATTCTCTTTCGCTCTTAGGCGCCTAAGAGAAATATCATCTGTAGAGACAGCAATACTGGCATATCATGCTCATGTAGCGTCCGTGCTGCAGTACGGTATTATGATATGGGGGAACTGTACAGATATAGATATAGTCTTTAAACTACAGAAAAGATGCATTAGATCTTTGTTTGGTGCTTATTACTTGGAGTCATGTAAACCTTTATTTATAAAGAATAGACTTCTCACGGTCCCTGGATTGTATATTAAACAAATTTGTATATTTGTAAAGGAGAATCCAAGACATTTCGAAAAAAGGCAGTCTGCTTCGACTAAATGTCTCCGACTCAGACCAGGGAACAAGGTAGAAAATCAGGTCTTAAAATTGACATTAGCAAAAAAAAATGCAAGTAATATGGGTACAAAAATATTTAACGCGTTACCTGATGAAATTCGTACGTTAACTGGACCTATATTTAAACGAAAACTACATAATTATTTGATAGAGGGCTGTTTCTATTCAATTAAGGACTACTTTCAGGCTAACCATGTCAATCTTTAGTTTTTAGAATGTAGAAATTATAATTATATGTAATATTAATCGGACAGTGACATTTTAATTTATTAAATAATTGTATCTTTAAATTCAATCGAAATATATTATATTATAACATTTGCACACTTAGATATAAGTAGATTTTGACGATACAACTAACCTGTATAAGACCTTTATGTAAGAACGCAAAATCAAAGCAAATAAATCTATTTCATTTCAATCTATTTCATTCATTCTTTTTATGATTCTCATCACGGAACAGAAAAAACTAGTGGAAATGGTAAGTGACAAAATTAGTATGAAGACCGTTGTCGCCAAACTCACACAAATAAACCATTGACCGTATATTACACTACAGATAAACAATGAGCGTAATTGGTCATTTTTATTTTAGTCAAAATTAGCTTAAGTCAATTGTTCTACACCGGAAAATATACATTCATCCACTATAATAAGATTTAATTTGCTTAAAAGAAAAATACTTAAAACATTTTTTAAACTAAATTCAAACTACCTATGATTGTTGAGAAAGTATCGCTACTTGACCATAGATGGTGTTGTTGTTTGTTGAAGCAATTATAACCCTTATAAAATCGTAATAAGGTTGTCATTACCGCCACAGACGTAGATTCTACTGCTACTCTGCCAGTGCAGGATGTCGCTTTGATTGTTGCAGTAGAAAGCGATATCGATAGATACGTTCGATAAAAACATGAAGTTTTTGAGAAATTTGTAATAACTTTTATTATACCTACATCAAAAATAGAATAGAATGAAAAACACGTTTATTTAAAATTTATTTTATTGTCCTTGAAATAAAACATATTTATTTGAAAACTGACGTTTTGAAAGTTTTATTTTTAATTTTAATAAATGATGTATGCGAACATTTATATATTTTTCGACAATTGCTTTCATCAAATCAGTGACATGATTGGACGCAGGAAATTCGCCTAATTGATGGAAGGAAATATCACTAAACAAAATAGTTCCTATAAACTTTCGCATAATTTGTACCATCGCCACTTCCTTTCTATATACACCTGCATCGACATGTTTCAAAAATGTTTCGGCTGTTTGACAAATTTTTACTACATCTGGTGAAGGATATAGTAAGCCACCCTGATCTCTTGCAATTATGAAATGTGAAAGTTGTAAAAGTGATGTGTTACTAACGCGTTAACACAGACGTCGCAGTTTATTTTTTTTATCAATATTCTGGCAATATATCCAGCTATATTGCCCATCGCTTGGATACTGAAATCAGAAAAGTGTCCCCCTAGATCTTCTATTTCTGATTCTTCTTCCATTTGATCACGCTGAGACAAATCTTGGGTTACGCTTGTACTTTTGTTTATCCTTTCTACAGCTGACGAAAATTTCAGAATGGATATGTGTTCCAATGCTACACAATTTCCTTCGTTCGAGGTGAACTTAACTCATATCTCGAACCACCTTGTCTTTTTGAAGAACCTGCAGGGACGTCAATATTATGTTGCTGAAATCAAAATGAAACTATTGAAAATAATACCACATAACATAAGCGATTAAAGGTTGTAAGTGGGTACATTATATTTTTAATAAAAGACGCTTACTATTAATGTAAACTATCGTTTTGTATAGTTTTGTAAAACCTTCTTTAGTATTGGAATATTATAATTATGTAGTTCAATTACAATAGTTTACATGCGATAGATAATTAACTTACTTGATTAAAAATCTTCACGATTTTCAGTGTTGGAAGCGCTGTGGGTTTTATTTTATGTATCTATGTCCTTTATTTGAGATTAAAAAATTATCTTCCAAAAAATGCTCAGAGCATATAGTGCTCGACTTCGTTGGCATCCAATTAATTCTACCGGTTGCGTCTATCCAGTTTTCTTTGGCACCGGGAGCTTAGGGAAGCCTGATATATCGTAATACATTATTTTCATTTATCGATAATATCAGTATTTCACCTGACTACATCATTAACTGAGTAGCGAAGAACATTCGAGATGGATTTGCCTAATACAGTTAAGCCAAAATGGACTTTATTTAAATACAGTAAGGTTTATTTTAGCTAGTCGTTCAATTAAATAACGTGTAAACTGAAATTACATAATTTTCTTAGAATACAATTAAAATATTACTTACCGATGGTACGAAACACCTCCATTTATAAGATTTTTTCTCCTATTATCATTTTTGCACTCTAAAATGGAACAATACGGCATATTTTTTAAAATCAAGGGAACGCAACGACTACCTACTCGACGTGATGTCAGAACACAACTGCGGCTTGACTCAATGAAGTAAGCGTAACAGCGCCTACTTGTGACACGCGCGATACGCCTACTTTGCACTTCCACTAGTTTTTTCTGTTCCGTGATTCTCATTGTCAACATGCATTTGTTTTAAAAATTATTATAGTAAAAGTCTTCAAAAAAGATGTGACCCTATTTTAAAAGTTTGGCAACGCGCTGGTGTTGCCAGCGTTCATAGGCTGCGGGACTACTATCCATCAGTCGAGCCGCATGTTTGAGGTGACACTCACCCGTGGTATAAAAATAGTAATACACAATTTTATTTGTTCATTTTGAATAAATGTTTTTTATTTTATTGAAATATGCCGTTAGATCCTAAGTAGGGCCTTCTTTCTCTAGTTATATTGTTATACACCACATAACATTCACCTTATTCTTGTTTGTAGCATTTTGAGAAGAAAACACTAGCTGTAAAACATAAAATAGCTGTACGGTTGGTTCGGATCTCTAAACTTTATTGTATACGATTTAGAAGGATAAGCTTTTTGTAGGTTTTAAAAAACTTAATCCCACAATATCTGATATCGGTACGACTTAATCAAATTATGAATGATACCAATAAGCCTATATTTCAAATCGAATGTGTCCCGAATTGCCTGATATTTTAAATGTCTACATTACAAAACGCATTTGTCCCGTAATGCCTAAAATTTTAAATGTTAGTTATCTCAACTCTTTTGAGTGTATCCATATACATATTCTACGTAAGTATTCTCCTTGCACTTGACAATGCAACTCAGTTATTATAGATAATGAACCAAGAACTGATGACGTGACAGATTGAATGTAGAACGCACGAGGAAAATAAGTGGAATAGAAAAGAATTGAGACACAAAAGCCAATTACAGTAAATGAGCTTATCCACCCGTTTTTTGGATGGTAGAAACCTAACAAAAAAAGATAAAATAAGTTTATAATCCAATAGTAAAAGGTTTTTTTTTTACGTGGTCGCTACTATTTTGCGAACCCAATGAAATGGGGGGGCTGAAAACCAGCGCTGCGCAGAGTAGCCTACTCTGTGCAGCATAAGCTGAGCTCTCTCCAGTTGCTCTTATTATCACTATTTTTAATTTTGTATTTTGTCATGTTTATGTATCCCTTAAAAGCAATAAATGATTTTTTATTTATTTTTATGATTTAAAGGGTTAAAAGAGGAGTTTATTTCCAGAATCTTAAAGGTGTGTTTTCTTACACCGGACATTTTGTGATTAATTAAACGAAACAATCTACGCTACATAAGAATGCAATTTTAAAATATTTTAAACAATGCACAATGTAGGTAGACGGGATCCTGCCGTTTGGTCCATGTTTCGTCAAATTTAACTTCCCAAAAAACTTATCGCATAGTTTCATTTCCCAAAAGAAAACTTTGCAAATTTACATTTCGCATTTTATTCATTTGGTCAAATATTCATTTGGCAAGTATTTTGCTTGCTTAAATTTTATTTAGTCAAATATAGTGTATTTTCAAAATTGGATCTTAAACTTGAACTTTTTCGAAATTCAAAATGCAGCATTTTGGTATCATGTTTATGTTGTGCTTCTGTCCTTATTCTACTAATAACTCAAACATGACATCATAAGTACGTTTATCCTTATTTGTGCTTACAAAACATAATGGAACTGTTGCCATGTAATTATTTGCTAAACAATCAATTGCTAAAAATAGTTTTGCTAACTGTAAAATTGCGAAAAGATGGTTTTGCCAAATGAAAATTTGGGAAACATACTTTGGCAAGTGTCACTTTGGGAAACGTTTATGCCAAACGTCAGTAAACCCATTCAGACATTACGGGATTCAGCTATTTTGGAATTAGATCGTTTTGAGGAAAAGACATAAAAGACATAGACATAAAAGAAAAGACCTTTAGTTGTTACAAAATGCATGTGTATTAAATTTCCGGCATTATGAGATTCAGTCCTATTGATTAGCTAGACATTTCGGGATTAAGTTCTAATGGACCGGAAGCATGGGACAAATGTTATAACAGTCGGGCGAAGGCAACAGAGCGAAGCCGGTAGATTTTGCTTCACAAGTCTGGCGATAACGCGCCGACTTATATGACGTTTATATGATGTCAAATGACAAACGTCAAATCACTTCAGCCGGCGTCGCTGTCCATTAAAACCATTTTGTTAAAGGATTTTCGACTAAAGTAGAAAGTGATGCCCCGAGTTCTGCCCCAAACTTACGCTTAAACCTCGTACATTTGACTGAATTTCAGTTTTAATTTATTATTATAGCGCATTACTAATTTAATGCTTTTATTAAAATTACATTACCTAAGTATAAAGACTAGAAATCCTTTTAGATAATTCGAGAAAAAATACTAATTTACCAGTTATAATCATTCAAGAAAAGACTAACTTCAGTTACAGTCCAGAAAACACGTACCTTTAATTCAGTTTACTATCACTTCCTGCCCTTTTCATATTATTAAAAACCATCAATTTTCACTCTCATTTAATTAAAAGACATAAATATTCGGTAATTTGTTTTATTACTAAAGTCATAAGATAACTTCCCAAAACTCTCACATTATGCCATAAGTATATAAAAGAGATTCACAGTTACTGCTAATTATGATACCTTATAAAAAATATAAACAGAATTATTATGCATTTTAATATAACGTATTACTAAAATCCAATAAGACTTGTGATTTATACATTCTTCAGTCACTAGGAAGCATAAGCGTACATAAGTTTATTTACGAACTGTTGTTTAATCGAGATTCATCTGTTGTTTGGAAGACAATTTTAGTGTGAAAATGTTGTTCATAATTATTGCCCTTAATTGTATTATTTTCTTAAAATTTTCTACACTTACATAAAGCGTTATATACAATAAGACTCTTAACATACCAAAAGCAATGTAAAATCTACAACTTATATTTTGGTATATTTTGTACCTTTTCGGTAAAATTCTAAATGGGTTAGTCAAACCTTTACAAATTTTACCGAAAGTGTTCTAAATGTTTTAACATTTGACATAAAAACTTTAAAAGCCACGTTTATAAGTGCTTATTAACAGTAAAATGTAATAAATAATGTATTTTAATTAGAAGATATTTCCAAAAAATTTGAAATAAAATATGTAATGTACATCTAATACTCGATAGGCACTTTACAGTCTCACTGTCAAAAAGCATAATTTTTTAGGTGTCATTAGTAAGATATCCACTTATATGAACAGACCTACTGATATATATTATTAATTATAAGTACAGAGACATACACAGTAAATTTTGGTTGTTTTTATCCCGATGAACTGGGTTAAGAATTCATCATCAAATTGTTATTTGTACACCTTGCGATGTGCTGTACACCTTCAAAAATCATAGTGATACTCTAATTCCATCTGTGAACACCATCTTTGCATAATGTAACATAAATTTTACAAATAAATGAATTCTATTCAAGAAATGATGAAATCCCTAAAGTAGAATAAAAAATCAAGTGCTTCTTTTAGTAATCAAAATCAGCAAGCACTGAACTGGGTTAAAAAATTTACAGTATTATGTACATTAATAAACGGACCAATACGAGACTAAAAGAACCGAAATAATACCGGATATTAGCAACAAAGTATAAGTTTCGAAAAACAACTAAAAAATTGTTGGTGAATTTCAAGTGTCTTCACTGTCTGTAACTAAGTACTGTTTATTTTTTGTAATCCTTTGTGAAGAGAGAAATAAAATATTCATTCAATATTCATTCAAGTCATACTTAGAATACATGAAATCTTAGCAAGAATCTTATTTATTGAATATTATTTTATAAACTTAGTAATTAAATAAATTATTTTATTAATAAACCAAAATTAAGTAAAAGATTATAAATTTTTGGTGATTTACATTAATAAAAACTTTAAAATAACAAATTATTTTTATACTTAATACTAATTAAAAATTTACTCTCCGCTTGCCAATTTCTTATGAAGTATATGACACACTTTATCAGAGTAAAAGTGAAACTTTTATAGGCTTTTGTCGTATAATAATTTAAAAAATCTGCCCAGCTATTTACCCGTAAAAACATGACAAACAAAGCTTTATAATAATTTCATAACGTTTTTTTAATTAATTCATAAAAGTGTTTATAAAAATGTATATAAAGTATTGAGTATTTCGACTATTCGTTTTACATTACGTAACGTTTTATTTTAACATCTTAGAAATAATGTATCGAATTTTACATCATTATTCATACTATTATTATTTAAGTATGTAAATATATATAATATTTACAGACTGACTGACCAACGTACAGCTTAAAAATCTAGTATATTATCTAGCCCGGATATAAGCTTTTTTTTAAACTCAACCCTAAAGATTTAGGTAGTATTATCATACTACCTTTAGAAACGTCTTCAGAACTAATATTTACGATTGCAAAAGCTAAATGAATTTTTTTATCAATGAAATATTTCATATTTTTGTATATTATCCAACGTATTGTCATGGCCCTTTATGATAATCTCATTGAAATAGGAATTATAATGAGCACATCAATTAATCTGTCAGCACACAACACAGTAATGTAGCATAAAACTTACTACTATTTCGCAAATTAATATCAAACGTTACCCAAACAAAAAGATTTATAAACAATATTTACTTTATAAAATGCGTTACAATTTAATTTGTGAGTTATACAAAATAAGTAAAAGATTAATAAACAAAACGTTTATTATAGAACGGCTCAGTGCTCTTAATTAAAAAAGAATGCGATATTATATGGCGAAACAAGAAAAAACAGAAACGGTTAAGTATCGCAAATTGAACCGTATTTCTATAAATACTATATTACAATGAAATGACAATTTTTCTAAAAAAGTTTGATATAAGAAATACACAGATTTTCTGCATTTAAAATGCTGCATGTAAAAGAGTATGTGGGACACACCATCATAAATTGAGAGACAAAGACTATCGACACCGTACAATATGCGCATGGGCACTTGATATCAAAAAACAAACAAATATTCAACATAGTAAAATTTTGCATTATCAGTCAGTCATTCTGTGTCTTAAATAATATTAAGTAGAAGATTGCATTATACTACAATATATTATAATACATTGCATTATAATACATTATAGGGATAATTAAAACCAATTTCAACTAGAATCATCCAGGTCCGTACCATCCGACAACGGCCAATTTCTAGACGGTCTAGACTAGACCACAGCGCTGCTTGCCATCAGGTTAACCCCACAAGTACCGTCGCCTCGGAACACACGGTAGTATCCTTGCTCGCCCCAACCTTTGCCCCACGAGTTCTTCACGATCCAATATGGCAGACGTTTGTTGAACAACGGGTACTCTGAAAACATAATTATTTCTTATTACAATAATATCTTCTATATCTTGCCGTGTGGTGTGAGTGGTATTCAGGACATATTTTACTACACGGCCCCGTTGAGATTGGCAAAGGCTGGCGTTCGACGTTCTGCTGTTAGAACTTTTTAAGCCTCCCCAATAGGGACCAAGATCTTGACGGCACGAAAGCGCTCAATATTAAATGCCATACAAACAGTCGACAATCCAAGGATAGACCTCTGAGCACTCGCTTCTTTACTTTACTCGCAACCACTTTACTTCGAAAATCGATTCCGATCGGCTACTATCGTAAAGCTACGAGCGCTCCCATATCTTCATACAATCAAAATTAATTATATTGAGCTCTAGAGGGGCGAGTGAAAATTACGCGCAATAACTTTAATACAGCTTTGCGACACGCGCATAACAATATTATCAATATCATGCACAGGCCGTTGACTTCTCCAAAGGTTAAATGCCATTTAAATTTGGTCAGTACCTACCTACAGTAGCTAACAAATACAGACATAATAAACTATTTAATATGTAATCCTCCTCATAATTGATGGGTTCTTAAAATAAGAAATTAAAAAATTTTAAAAATCTACTACTGATTTTCCAAACTTTTTAATTGTATACATAAATATTTCAATTAGAAAGAAAGAAAGAAAGAAAATAATTTATTCTGTGACACATGAATAAATTAATTACTTAATTATTATCAATTAGATTGATGTATATATGACTGCTGCCTTTATTGCTGTCCACAATAGTTACATGATGTCATTCAAAATATACAGATATTTGTGGAATCTTTGCAACATACCAGTCGGTCTAACCAATACTCCAGAAGTAATTATGCAAAATTTTCATTTTGAAATGAGTTGGCCAATATTTATATAAATACTAATATATATATTTATTGGTATCTGTACATATTTTCCGGGTCTCAAAAGGTTACAAAGCAATCGCGACAAAAGAAGCAATTAGACAAGGTCGAATATATTATATAGATTAATAATTGAACGATAATAATAGCTTCATTTATACTAGTGTCAAACACTTGCTCTCGAACATAAAATGTTGGAACAGCGTAATGCGCTCATGATAGCAGTTATATTGATAAAATGAAGAGTGTAAACAAAACTGTTAAATAATTATTTTAATTGGACACAAAACTGAATAGGCCTTACGTATAAACACAAATTATGCACTACTGTAATAGTGTTTATGTCTTTTTGCTCAAATCTAAGTTTGTTTATAAGTGAGTATTGTGACATAAGCAAAAAACTATTTAATCCTTATCTAGGCAGTGGTCAACATACGACGATTTTGACGTTTGCAAGTACTATATAATAGTTTATGAAATAAAAATTATTTGACTTATTTTTGACTTGACACTTTAAATTGGCCTTAAGGAGGAGCCAATTACAACGTTCAATCTGCTCAGCCTGGTAAAGGGTTAATTAAGTAACACTCAAGTAGTATTTATATGTCAGACTAAGGTTTGATTTTAAAAATCTCGGATATAATTTATCTATACTATAAAATATAATAGGAGCTACTTAAAATGTCATTATCTATGTATAATTATTTCATTTATCATGGTCTACTTATATTATCTTCTGTGGTAAATTTTAGCAGGCAATTGGGTTTTTACAGTTTTTAGATAGGCAATTACAATATTTTAAACCAGAAGCCAATCAAAATTGTTTTTGAACGGTCTACGGCGAACTATGTCTATGTCACAGTCTAAAGCTGACCCGTATTACCAGGACTTAAGATACACACAGCAAAATGTTAAAATACTTGACTGAAAGTATGACTATACCTATTTAATACATAAATAGATATCTACTACAATATATCAAGAGACTCTCACACTTCGATGACCTTTACACATTATTAATGTTGATAAACTCAGTGATACTTACATGCTTTGATATTAAAACCATAATTGCGCACACGTTTCAAATATTAAAATTACTGACCGCAAATTGAGTCAACAAAAAGATAGGAAGATATTATAAGAACACGCGAATAATGACATATATTATTACGCAAATTAGTTTGATCCGCGGCTTAAGTAACTACAAAAATATACTCTCTACAACTGTATGCGATTAGGACTCATAGATAATGTCAAGAGACGATCACGAGTTAATGATAGAACCCCCAATTAATATAATGCCAATGACAACAAATGTGACGACATTCATTCTTAATTTTTTCCCATTCTACACTAAACTCTTTAACCTAAGTTAGTAGGTCTTAGTTATGTGTGAAAGATGACTTTTAAGTAGTTACCAATGCAGTGCTAGTTTGCGCATCATTGAGTTTCAGTTTGAATCGTGCTATATCCAAAAAAACTAATATAGCATGTGAGACTTAACCACTGATGTCAGATGTGTGACAATTTACATATCATAAGCTGAACGTCTGCTCCGTTTAGTAACTTAACAAAACAGTGTGCGAATATTCAATTCCACTCATAACTAACCTTTAATGCCATAGCCAACGACTAGGACGCCGTGGTCTAGATTCTTGGGACTGCAGAGCATTTTCCAAGGGTGCGAAATGCCACCCACGTAAAATTGCATCGCGTTCGCATTTATACCTGGACCAAAAATCTGTTGTTAGAATACACCGTGTCGATCGTTTGATTTATTGATAGCCAGGCAATGGTTATAATTAACCCTCGGAGAATAACGAACGCTTCAAGTACAGTGTTCATCGACTCTCTAAGTTTCTGCCCTGACCTGGTGACTGCTACACATTGAACAGTTTCTTGTTGGAAGAATATTTGTTGATCAATTGAATCACCAATGGTGACTGATCCTTAACTGATGAGATTTTTTTACGAGAACCACTTGTCTCACTACCGTTACTGTGCTGTAGTTAATGTGCGCTTCGTCTCTTTATCATCATATCATCCCAATAGAATCCACTGCTGAACCTCAGGCCACTTAGGCTCACTTAGGCTCACTTAGGCCTCCCCATCAGATTACAATCTATCATGATTTTCATTTTGCAAATCTGTTTTCTTAAAAGCGTCGATTTGGAGGTACACCTGTCGCACTCACCAATGGATATGAGCCCGTTGCGGGCTAACCACTGCTCCATCTTCATCTGTTTAGAGGAAATATTGACGCGCCAGTGATCTGCACCCTGGATAGGATCTTATTGAAGGTTTACTTTTCTTACTCACCAATGGATATGGGTCCGTTTTTGACTAGCCACTGCGCCATCTTTGTCTCATTAGATGAAATGTTGACGGCTCCAGAGATCTGCACCGTGGACAGGGTCTTGTTAAATACGCACTTGTCGTCTTCTCCTTCGTATGGGTACTCATCCTCGATCTCCAAACCACCAAGTTGTTCAATTGCTCTGGAACATTTAGACGTGACAGTAGTTAGGACTTATTTTAAACAATTAAACCATATCATGTGTCTAAGAAATTACGGTACATAAATGTTTGTCAAAGCATCAGAACAAAATCTTGCAAATTCTTTACATATTAAGGCTACTCAATTATGGAACGTTCTACAGTATTGATTTTAGATTTGCACAAAGTAAAAATGTCTTTAATACTATGTTGCATGATTGCAATTGAAATAAATGTATGTATGTATAATAAATGTGTGTATGAAATAAATGAAACGTCGTCGGTTTAATTCTCCCTACTATCATCTTGCCTGTATTATGTATATGTAGTGTATTACTATATGTACTTTATTACTATTTTCATAGGTGTGTCAATTTATGTAAGTTTATTAATATTTATTTTAGTCTGTAGCGTCGCCTTTAACCCTTTTAAGATCGCCTTTGTATTACTTTTTGTGTGCAACAGATAAAATTAAATAAAATCGGTCATAATTTGACATAATTTAAAAACCTGTAGGCGTGCGGGGTTCAAAAATGGACTAGCTTAAAAATAAAGTTACGCTGGCAAAACCATTGTTGGTGTAGTAAGAACAAAGTGTTTTAATGTAAGTACATCTTTCTTTAAATCGAGTATGAGTATGCTGAGGAATATGAATGATCTCTGTATACTTTTAAAAAATACAATCTAATTAAGTTTATCACAGCAATGAATGCAATTGCCTTGACTGAAGTGACTACATTATCCCCACTCTTTTGCGTTACATAGGTTATCGTTTCTATCTCACAGTGTCATCAGCGTTAATTTATAGTACTATATAAAGTTGTATAAAATAAAAACATTTGTGATAAAATAATTAAACTGACATGACAATAAACAGTCGCGTCCTGATTTTAAATACCTATAAATAATTAATATCAATCCGTATTCATAAAATAACACAAATAAATAATTAAATTTAAATAACATGATATGATGCCTACACTTATTAAGGGAGAATATTAAAAAAAGTTTTATTAAAATATAGCCTGGCATCCATTTGTTAATGCTATTGTTTGCAACAGTGACATCGATAAATTAAAGTTATACTGTTAAGCTCAATTAAATATAAAAAGCGAATAATTAAATTAAATAAATAATTGTTTGTGCAGTTTATTATATTATATTTAGATTCGAGAAAACGGACGACATCACAAAAGATTACAAATTCTTATTCCTGCAGCAAATCATTTCTGTGTAGGTACTTGCTTAAGAAAACCGCTTAAAGCGTCTATATTTTCTGTTTACTTATTTTACCTTTTTGATAAGTTATCCATTCAAACGCCTATACATGTCTGTGTCTTGTGAGTCGTAAGAGGTTGGCAGTAAAAAAATTCGAAGAATGTGTATTTCTATCGCCGATATACCTAACAGCAAATAATAATAATGAAACAAAATCGAACGTGACGAAAGTGTGATTTACAAGGTTAAATCTTTTAGGGAAATCTTGTGACAAACTTACACAAACTTTAAATTTAATTTAAATCTTTACTATATCCATGTTTCTGTAGATATCACTTGTTTTTTGTTGTAAATGAAAGAGTGTGCAATGCTCATTTTGCCCTAGTGCATGAGAAATATTGCAAAATGAGATCAGGTAGTTAATCAATCTATGTTTTAAAAGCGGAATATTTACAACTACATAATAACTGGCAACATTTATATACCTATACCAAGAGGGATTTGATATGTTAGTCATTAGTCGCCATTGTATTTAAATTGCATAAATGTGATGAAACAACTGTTATGACGTCACCGCACAATAGTCTGACATCTTCTGGAATGATAATGTTTTTAGTCATGACCAGAGGTCGGAATTAGGTAGAGTTATTCATGTACTTACACTGATTTCACACAGCGAAAGAATATAGTGGATATGCCTCAAATCCCGGGATTAATTTTAAAGAATAGAAAAAATCCCGTTACTTTTTAATAAAAAGTTATTTACTTTTACTTTTTTAATTTAGACTACTGCACGCGCGACGTTGCCAAACTTACATCAATGATATTGGATGACCGAAGTTGCAAAATTCCAATACGCACACGCGCGATGTTGCCACGTTTATTGTTCGCACTACATAGCTTGTGAGAACAAAAGAATACAATAGCGAAAATGCGGAGCACTCCCATTTGAAATCCATTTGAAATCCCGGGAAGGTCCACATTAATATCAACATTTCGATCATCATCTCATCATCTCAGCCCATAAACGTCCCACTACTGAGCACGAGCCTCCTCTCACATACCAAGGTGCGAGGGTATTGGGTCATACTCCACCACGCGGACCCAGTGCGGATTGGCGGAGGCAGGTGTATGGCGTCCTGCTGTTAGAATTTATCAAGCCGCCCATTAGGCCTCTAACATGACTTAACGACTACCACATTTAGTGATAACCGGGACCAACGGCTTAACATTTCGATGCAAGTACATAAATAACTCTACCTAATTCCGACCTCTGGTCATGACACTATCATCTGTAGGAAATATTAGGTCCCTGCATACGAAATTTATGTTTTGCATGGCAAAAGGAAGCGCTCGTAGCTCTGCGGTGCTCGGTGGTCGGTAACGATCATCGAAGTACAGCAGAGTTTACAGAGGTCAGTCCTTGGATGGGTGACCGTTTGTGTAGCATTTTGATAACGAGCGCTTCCGTGCTTGGGAAGGCACGTTAAGTCGTTGGTCCCGGCTATCACTAAAATGTGATAGTCGTTAAGCCATGTTAGAGGCCTAATGGGCGGCTTGAAATATTCTAACAGCAGGACGCCATACACCTGCCTTCGACAATCCGCACTGGGTCAGCGTCGTGGAGTATGACCCACTACCCTCACACCTTGGTATGTGAGAGGAGGCTCGTGCTCAGTAGTGGGCCGTTAATGGGCTCACATGATGATGATGATGATGGAAAAAGGAAAACTATTGTTTTTATTTACATTTTTTTTATTCAATCAATCTAAGTATATACTGTTATTATCTATGCATTTTTGCCATTTTACAGCGAGTTTATTGATTCCTTTGCTGAAAAAACTGCGGGAGCGAGAATTAACAAAATCTTTGAATGCCATTATTTGGTACACTTATTTTAGTATGGTATAAACTTTTGACTGTGCACTATGAAATCTGCCTCAATCGACAATATTAGATAACATCAGTTTCATCCAACAATCTTCAGTTTTGCGCTATACCAAACCCCTTAAATATGTTTACTTATAAATGGAATGTTTAGGCCGAGCAATGTTTTACATTGTTTTGTTTACGGTACCTGATAAACGGCTAACACAATGACATCACCATCACACATGCAGTAAACAGGAAATTTTTAAATACCCCGCTAGGATTCGGAATGTCATCAATAACGTGTGCTAAATATGTCGACGATTTCGAACGTTTAAACAATAACAAAATACTACTTATTATGCGAGATAGAAGCGAATCATTGAAAATGTATCATGTTGTACTATCAGGCACGACGTGGTCATTATTCAGTGCCAAATTTAATAAAAATTACCTTTCCAAATTTAGTACAATACATTGAGTAGAAAAATCTCTGTTGCACGTATAGAAATTAAGAATTTAGGAAATAAATAATGTTAGAATTTTTTAATTTTAAAGAGAGAAAATATAATAGATTTGTATCTTATACAATTACCATTACGTAATGCAACGACATCGCTCTTATTATCAGAATGCGTACGTACTTCTTATGTTGAATCATTATTGTTCTACCTAACACAAGAATATTTTTACTTAAAAGGTAGCTCCATTCATTAATATTGTATTAGACACTAAGATAATGAAATAAACATTTTGTATTTTTTTGGTATTTTGTATCATTAAACATTACTACCTATGTACAGACAATATGTTATCGAATGTTACCGTGTTTCTAAATAAAAACTAAACTGCGATGTGGATGCACCATAAAATTGTACGTTCTGAAAATAAAATTATCATAGAATTTCAACAAACCTATAGGCATTGTCCATATAGCCGCCATTGCAGCCCTCATCGAGCTTGTCACAATCCACCAACTCTTGCTCCGACAGTGATAGCAACTCGCCGGTTTTTAATTTCCATTGCCCTTCAACGTTACCTGTACAGAAATAATGTGTCACTAAAATAAATTTTCATTTATTGTGTAATATTTATACATGTTTCATAAAATAAATTTAATTCACGGAAAGTGATAAAGAAGTGCGCTATGAAGCAGTAGTGCCATTTATGTTAACACTGCACACTGTGTCATTCCGACATATCAGTTGTTAAGACAAGAAACGCCACAAATAAATATATGTTTTATTTGTATATGTCACCGTAAAATTGTAAATAACGTTAAATTATAATCTATCCCGCGATATTGTAATCTGTCGAAAAATTGTGATCCGTAACAAACTGCTTACAATTTAACGCATTATTTTTCGATAGATTATAATCTATCGAAGACAAACCGTCAGATTGTAAAATGGCATGCGACAGAACGCACCTCGCGCTCTGATTGGTTGAACTTCATGTTCCCCGCTCAGCCGCCCGTCGTCGCCATCTTCGGTTGTTATTAGTCAAATTCATTTGTTGTGAAATGTAAACAAACAGTGTTTTGGTGATTTAAAACAGATTTAGTGTTAATAATAATAACGCATTGTATTATAATATGTTGTAGGGAGTGTTAACGGACCTGTGATAACCTAAAGAAGTGCAGTTAAATAATTAATAAGAGTTAGTCACCGAACATAACCTAATTTGTATTTTCAGTGTTTTAATATTTTTTATGCGGGTGAACCTGTGTGAACTCATTTAATATCTTATTTGATAATATTTACAATGTCGGATATTGAGTCTGTCTGTCAACAAAACTCTGAAATACCAGTTATTGTTAACCAAAACGAAATCTGTTTTAAATCACCAAAACACTGTTTGTTTACATTTCACAACAAATGAATTTGACTAATTAGCAACCGAAGATGGCGACGACGGGCGGCTGAGCGGGGAATATGAAGTTCAACCAATCAGAGCGCGAGGTGCATTCTGTCGCATGCCATTTTACAATCTGACGGTTTGTCTTCGATAGATTATAATCTATCGAAAAATAATGCGTTAAATTGTGAGCAGTTTGTTACGGATCACAATTTTTCGACAGATTACAATATCGCGGGATAGATTATAATTTAACGTTATTTACAATTTTACGGTGACATATACACATATTTATAATACACAGCAAACTCATAATTAAAGACAAATATGTCGTCAATAAACAAAATGTGGAAATCGAAGCAACGACCATAAAATCGGAGTGCAGGTCTACCGACTTCCGCGCAAAATCATTCGTCATACAATTTTAAATGCGAATTCAAATTTTTTTTTCTAATGCGGAAAGCAGGTTTAGTTCATATCTAATCTAAATAAATATGTCACATTATGGTTTATTTTCCCAATAGCCAATTAAATAAAAAGTTCTGAATAAACAAACTCTTAAAAAGAATAAATAATAATGAAAATCATGCAATAAAATTTTAAGCAATTGGTTACTCATACCTGTGACGCTGAACGCCCAACAACTGCCACAAGACCCTTGATCTTTCACCTCAGTGACCACTCCTTGTTGCCTCCAGTCGAAACTATCGGGAATTTGAACTTTAGGAATATTTGCCAAGCTCATTGGTATTTCATTAGGATCCTTCAAACTTGTCTTTAAGCCTAAATATTTATTACTGAACTCTTCATATGTCAAATCTGTAAATCTTGTTACCGCATACACGGCCGTTCCTCTTTCGTGCGTATTTAATTCATGTATCTTTCTGATATTGCTCTTGAAAATATCGAACCTCTTTGACATCTCCATCGGATCATTTATATATTCTGGTTTGTATGTTGTAACAAAATTGTAAAATATTTGCTCAGCCTGTACTTGATGGTAAAGTTCAGAAGTAGCCCCTTCTTGATAATCACAAGAGACACGGAAATTTGGTGGATGCTCAGTCCAAGGTCTAATCCATACATTTACACGACAAAATCGATTTAGAGATCCATCATTAAGTAGGTGACAATCATCTCGAGTACTTAGAGCTACGCAGTCAGTAGAGCCAATTTCAACTTTCATTCTGTAATGTAAACCAGCTACAGCTTGTTTCTCTAAAGAAAATATGCGTATCACTGCTTGTTTCTTGGGATTTGGGTATTTAGCTTCGATATGTTTCAAAGCTTGTTGTGCTAGTTGCATAGCTGTTTCTGCGCTTTCGAATTCTATATGCGCCTCTAACGGTGTTTCGTCATCTTGACAGTTCACTTCGATATTTCTACCATTTGTCCTCCAAAGGTGTTCCCAGATTTCTGCGACACAGTGTCTTCGTGGCAAATGTTCCAAAAAACCACAACTTGTAATGTTGTCAACCCATTCGTATTTTAGACAAGTGGTGTAACCGACATCGAAGTCTATAGTTGTTATTTTCCCCGAGATAATTTTAGTTGAATAACTGTTAATTTTTGAGACACGTTGTTTATATCTATGCAGAGACGACATTTCCAACTTTTCTAATGATTCTTGTACCATACTTTGTATTTCGCGAGTTGTGTTCGCAACAGTAAGAGTCCTTTTTGTTCTAATCTGGTTGGGTATTTTACAGTCAACATCAACATCTAAAATTTTTCTCTCATTAGGTACGAGCCATATGTCAGATCGGCAAATTTTATCCGGTATCGTGGAGTCAACGAAGCATTTCACTTTATCTCTTTCTACATCTAAATATTTAGAACAATTAGTCGAAGAAATCAGCAAACTCATTTTGATTGGACGTTGAGAATGGAGAGTAGGAATAATATTCGGTTCTCCTCTATGCACTACTTTATAATCGACATCTTTCGAACTTTCTATTTCCTCTATTATTATTCCGGTCAGAGCTGGTATTGAGATACCAGTAATAGACATAAAGTTTTCATCATCATCGCATACAACAAACACACGTAAAACTACTAATTCATCTTCAGCAGGGAATATTTTTACGAAACACAATCTATGACTTAAGCTATCCAATTCATCACATTGGCTCAAATCCTTTTCGTTGTCACTTTTGACACAATAAGTATAAGCTGTTTCTATGAACATGCGAACCAGCCGAGTATTCATTTGAGTACTACTAATGTAATCATGAACTGTAATCAGCTTTTGCAAATTGTCTGAAGACGAGCGTTGGTTTAAGTAACTAATAGCTTTGTCGGCGTAATAGTATTTGGTGTCGTCATCAATAATATCATCTTCTGGTCGTGTCTGACGTTTATTCCTTGATACAGGGTAACGTTCCACATTATCAATGTTTTTTAATTCATTAAATCGTTTACATTTTATTTTTATATCTTCATCAGATAATGAAAGCACTGATTCTACCACATCAGCAACACAGGATAAAGTTGCTTTTGGTATTTGTAATGGGCAGTCATCGATCTTATCGTTAAATGTTTTTAAATAACAGATAGTAGGTGATATTGTAAAGTCAATCTTGGTTTTGATTTTTGACCTAACTTGTTCGGAAACATGATTTATCTGAACTACCTCATGATGAAAAACAGTATTTGAAAATTCTTGGTATTTTTTTGTTGCGATTTGCGCCAACTTTTTGTATTGCGTAACGTCAAAATTTACAGAGTCTATGCTATCTTTAACTCCACTTTTCATATCTGGATTACTTTTAGAGCTTTTGTATTTATCTTCAAGATCGTAATCAACACAATAGACATTTATTTTCTTCTGTTTTAGCCAAGGAAGATCCCATATTTCGGTATGGCAATAAATCATTAGATTTTCGTTACTTTTCCTACATAAAGATACATTTAACACATCGTAAGGACATGTAGAGGGTATAGCAGTATAATCTATCTTATACATCTTACCTTTTACTACTTTTGTCATTACTCTTTTCACATCTAAAACAATAAATCGATAGCTACTTTTTACCATATTCTGGTGTTTTAGTAAGCTTTCATCTGCTAATTTTCTGTATTTTTCATCAGCTGGGCTATTTTCTACAGCATAACCGCCTTTTTGGTGGTTGTTGGGAATTTTATAACTTTTTCTAATTTTTTCTTGTATAATTTCTCTTTTCATTCTATTATCCAGTAAACAGATTGTTTTGTAAAGTTTACTCTTTTTCCACGGCCTATCCCAAACTTCAGTGTTACAATGAGTAGCTTTACTGTTTTCTCCTACATTGCATTCACCGCTTGATTTTTGTCCATCGGCTCCAATCTGGCAATCTGTTGGTAATATCTGGTATTGCAATCTAGTTTTGCTACCAGATACCACTTGCGTTGCCACATATTTAACTTTTGAAACTACATAATGCTGGCTTATTTTTTCAGTCACCAAATACTTCAACAAGCTATTTTGAGCTAATTTCTCATATTCGGGATCATTTATATCTTGCAAAACGAATCCACCGCTTAAACTTTCAGTATTTTCAGAAGATCTCTTTTCTCTTAACTTTTTATAGCTGTAATAGTTTTTAAAATTTGCTAAATTGTCTAACCAGTAGGGATCAGCTTCATTGCGAATGTTATCTAAACATGATACTTTTATATCTATTTTCTTCGTATTAATGTGCTTAAAAATTTTCGAGTGACATTTTTTGGTGTGAATATTGTTTTTTGTAACTGTGAAATCGATTTTTGTTATACTATCGTTCAAACCTTGAGTACTTACTTTATCAACTTTTAGAACTGAGAGCGGCTCATTAGATCCAGCGGCTTGCATATATTTTAATAAGGACTTTTCAGCTAAAGTTTTGTAAAATGGATCATTGGAGTTTTTCAATGTAACCTCAGCAGTAATTTCCCTTTTTGATTTATAAATTGAGTTACTTTCATTACATGTCGCATTTATAGTTTTTTTATTTAGCCATTTTTGTTCCCAGATTTTAGAATGACATTTAATAAAACCAATATTACTTTTTTTGACCGTGAAATCAATCCTGGTAATTAAGCCTGCCACAACTTGCTCTGTAACCTTGTCAACGCTTACAACGCTATGTGGCTCGGCCACTTGAGAATCCTCGATATATTTTTGCAGAGATTGCTCAGCAAGCTTTTGGTATCTTAGGTCTTTGCTCCTTTTTTCGGCCGCTCCTCCGAGCGGAATTTTGTCCGGCTCAGTTAAACTATCAGATATTTCGTATTCTTGATTTGATTCATTTTTATTGTTAATATTCAGATTATTGCCTAAAGATATATCTCTTTTCTTTCTTATTTGAAAATCATTATTGTCTTTGATATCATATATATTTTTGGCGTTAGGCGTATCTCCACATGATACATTAAATTGTCGACCATCTTCTAACCAAGGTCTTTGCCATACTTGAACATGACAGTTCCGAATATTTCCTAATAAATTACACTTTTGGGAATCAAAATCTAGGTTATTTTGACAACTTATAAAACCTACAGTGAAATCAATATCAGTAACAATACCAGCTATTAACTGAGTTGAGACTGAAGTTATATTAATTATTTTTAATTTTCCGTTATGGTTAGATTCAGTTTCCAATTGTATTAAAGCTTCTTTAAGAATTTCCAGGACGTCGGGGTCATCCACATTCTTTATTATTGGTTTATGTGTCATAAATGTATTATCCACTGATCTATCTGTACAAATATATGACACTTTTTTTTCTCTTAAGTGTTTTCTTTGCAAAACTTCAACTTCGCAAATTTTTGTACCTAAATGGTCTTGAATGGTGCAGTTATTCCGTTGGTGAAGTGGCATATACTTAGTACAATTTACGTAGCCAATATGCATTGAAAATTTAGTCAATACGCCTGATACTATTTGTGTGTTCGCGCTAATAATTTTAATTATTTTAAAAGCATCTTTGTCAGGATTCTCTAATTCAATTGTTTTTAAAGCATCGGTTGCTAATTTCAAAAGAATAGGGTCATGTACTGGTACGTCTTTAATTTTGCTAAGGTTTGACTGAGTAATGTCATTGTAACAAAAAGTTGTCATTATTTGAGGAGAATTTTTATCTGTGCCATCGATGACACCATTACAAATTTTCTTTAATTTATCAGTATTGTCACATTTTGCTTTGTTACAAGGAATCACAACACGTGATTGTATGTAAAAGAATCGATGATTTGATTCTATTTCCTCTTCTGCTGCATTAACAGACACAAGGACCCTGTTTTTTATTTCCATGTCCATTTCGTTCAAATATTCCACCATATATTGTGCAAATGAGTAAATAAGTTTAGCGTTGTCCATGCTTTTTTTAATTTTTGAAAACTTTTCAACTAATTTAAAATTTTCTAAATCGGTACTGTAGCTTCGTTTTGATCTAAGACTTCCCCCACCTTCGGAGAAATTTAAACTGGCATAGTCAAAAAAAGATAGCCAGTCATCTATAGCTTTTTTTTTATCTTCAGGAATTAAGTTAGCAGGTTGTGATTTTTTCTCTGATTCGTTAGGTAAATTAGATACCTCATGAATGTTTTCATTTTTTATCTGACTATCTTTTTCAATGCTTATTTCTTCTGTGGTTCTTGATTCAAATCGGTTATTTGTAAAAGATTGAGCCACTTGATCATAAGGAACTATTTGTTGTTCTATATTTTTTAAATCTTCATCAGTGAATTCTTTGTTTATTTGTAACTGTGCCTGAACATCTGGGTTATGGACTGCCCTGAACTCATCTTCAATTGGACCAGTATTTGGGATAACACTTCTATCGTCAGGGGCAGGGGTTTGTGAATTATGTGAATTATCACCTTTATTATTAGAGTTATCTTCAAATAACCAATTTTCAGTACAATTATTAGCAATTACAACTCTATATCTGGAACCATCTTGAAGTTTGGCCCATGGTTTGTCAAGTACAGATATTTTACATGTTTTAGTATCAATACAATTCTCAATGATGCCTTCAGAACAACTGTTATAATCTATTAACATTGTAAGAATATACCTTACCCCGTTGACCACCTAAAATGTAATAAATTGTATCATCAATAAATGCCTCAATTTATAAAAAATTGGCTGGTTTTAGTTCTATTTGCTAAAACTCATATATTGCTGAGTGGTACTCATATATCATACCTGAACTTGTCTTTCGACAGTAACAACTTGATTCAATGTGTGCCGCACACTGGGCTCCAGAGAATTGAGATGTTGGATGCCCAGTAAAGCCAGGTCTGATACGCCTGCCGCTGATGGATTCACTCGGGACGCACATCCAATGCAGGGTGAACGGGGCACAGCAATGAACTGTTCTCCTGAAGTTACCTAAATCATATAAAACAAAAAAAAATAGGTAGCCATAAGATGCTCCCATAGAAGCTCATAACAAATATATTTTACAAAATGCACCAACAAGAAAAAAAAGGAAATAATATAAAACAAAAGAACACATGATTACTCCTTTTCTTAACAGAGGTCTCATTAAAGGCATTAAAGGCATCAAGGTCTCATTAAAGGCACTTCAACAATATTGACAGAGGAAAATACATTTATTTATTACAAGATGCAATTTTATACAGATAATTAAGATGTGTGATAACTTCTATTTTAATGATTTTATTACAAAACTTCAATTATAGACGATTTTAAAACAAAAAACAAATAATTCATTATATCAGGATTAAGTCCACTGCTGAACATTAGCCTCCCCAATGGAGAACATTCTATTGTGGGTATTTGCCCATAATCACCACACTGGGCAGGTGGGTTGGTGATCACAATTCAAACCAATACGCAGGATGACGCTGCTTTCCCTCATTTGGACAGAAGAACTTTTGCCGGCCTTACGGATACACTACTCTCACACCTAAACTGTGCCTATATTTTATGCAAACACATAATTTATATTCTTTTCTATACTAAAAACTTACTGGCTCAGTTTGGACTTCATTGTCAAGTTTTATGGTATAATGTGTTGGTGTTTCAGCAGTAGTAAGTCCTTCTGTAACTACTTCTTCGAGATTTTCAATTGGAAGATTTGTGTTGGGAGCATCTTCACATTGATAGTCATTAGACACTTCATTTCCATTTTCCGGATTATTAAACACAGTGCCAGTACATTTCACAAATTTAACACTTGAATTATTGTCATTTTCACACCTTATACGAGCTTCAATTTTGTACGAATTTTCAGTCTTAAACAATAAAATATTAAGATAAGCTTCATAGAGATAAAGAATTATTCAATTTAAAAAAAAAAACAAAACTATTTGTACACCTATTTAGAATTAATTTAACCAGGCCCCTGCTGAAAATCAGTGCAGTGGGTTTGTACACAGACTCAATGCAAATACTGAGCAGGGGCCTTTTTCGATATCACGCAACCTATATGTGTCCTGTGTATTGTTTTATTTCTTTATTAGGTATGTTGTGTGTTGTTAAAATAAATAATTTTTCATTTCAATTACAAACTTATGAAACTCTTCTAGGGCAGCCATGATGAATTGAGGGATAGGAACTGAAATTGAATTAACTACTTTGTTGCAGTGACTGTAAAAGTTATGTTGGGGCCTTATAGGAACTCTACAAGACCCACATAAAGTTTTTGATCATCATCATAATTTCTCATTAGTATAGCACTACTGGGCCTAGGCCTCCTCTCAGAAAACATAAGGATAGTCTGAAGGACAGGATTCAAGACTTACTCCACTAAGTTCGGGCCAGCTCATTAGGTCTGCTTGATTAAGGTCGATTAAGTATTGTGATATAGGGCCTCGGGTCAATAGTGACACAAAAATAGAATGATATGATGAATAATGTTTTTTTAAATGTTATAGTGTTAACATAATACTAGGCACTGAATACATGATGTGTTATTCACTTGCATGTATTTTACACATGACAGATTATTTCCAAACTTTGAATATAGAAATGTAAACGAAGTATTTTTTTGTGAGCAAACTAATATTTACCTACAACAATGTTCATTTGTTTATCTAAAATCTTTTAGAATCAAATAGAAAAAAGATAGACTATGAAGACTTAATTGTTTGTATTAGAGATCTTTTAATAAATCTACTTTATATAAACCAGTTTACAGGCTGTAAAATCTACTTCCATAACTATTGACCCCTATTACACATCGATTACAAAATTCATGGGATTTGCCAAATTTTTATATTTTTTATTGGTTTAAAAAATTATTAGTCATACTTACAATTTTTGTTATGGTCTCTAAAACTCCTTCATGTAGAGTGTAACTTTGATCCGGCCAACTTTTTAGGTTGTTAATAAAAGTATTAAGAATGATATCTTTCTCCTCAAGAGAAAGATCTTCACAACTTGATTTGTAAATTGATAGAAGAAATATAAATTTCAAACTTAGCCAATACATAATGATTCCGGACTATATTAACATGGTTTAAGCGCTACGAAGTTTGGCAGACGACTAACTTAATTACGCGCAATCCAAAAATTATAATATTATTTGTTTTTGTTTGAGAAACTGACAGTCACGCACGACAGCAGGCGGGCCAACCACAGATTACTATTTACTATACTATGAGAGGCCAACTAAGTTTTTGTGCCCGTAAAGCGCTGTAATTGCATGTAGAAAAATGCCACTACCCATCGCCATAAATGTATTCAGCCTATGTCTGTGACTGATTCATTGTTTGAGCTAAGGCGGGAAAATTCTCTTTGCATTCAAAAATGTGCGTGCGCCTTAAAAGTTTTTAATAAATTTTGTTAAATGGGTGTATGACATCGGAAAATAGATTTTATCTGTTAATTTTAGTAAGTTTTAGTCTTTATATTCATTCATATTCATTTATTCAAGTTTGGCTCAAAAGAGGTCTTATGAACGTCAAAACTTAAAAACTAGCGCGCCCATTCACTGCGGGCGGGGGCTTGATCGTAAAAGAACGGGCAAGAAAATCGTCAAGGTTAGTTTTTTCTCCCGCCAGTTACAAGAAAATGTAGTAGTAAAACAACTTGACAAGTCTAAAAAAACCTGTGTTCTGAAGTCACAAGATTTGAAATAAAAGAAAATAACCTTTTTTTAAGTTATACGAGCATGATTAGCAGACCAGTTAACGAGTATGACGCATGAACCAGCCATCGTTTCGCTCAACCATATTTTAGGGAACGTAACGACCCGACGCATTACGCCACCAACGCAAAGACATTTAAGTGAGCATGACATGAAAATAATTTTAACAAAAATAACATTATATTGATTAAATGTGCTGCAAACCACAAATATTTTTGGTCTTATGAAAGATATTATTTACAACAATTTAGTCTTAATATCTATATAATCATTCGAACAATACTATGCGTTCCTAATCAAAAACAAATACCCATCAGTACAAAATTTAATTCATATTACACAGTATGATTTAGGAAAATGATAGGACTACAAAAGTTGTGTGTGCAGTTATTAGATTAATAATAATAATAACTTTTTTCAGTTAGCTATTTTTAATTACAAATAAAGATAGTTGACAAGAGCAGACCAGTCCCCACAAGCAGCACTCGTTCATGAGTATGACGAATGAACCAGCAGCCATCGTTTCACTCAACCATATTTTTGGGAACGTAACGACCCGACGCACAACGCCGTCACCCCAGAGACATTTAAGTGTGCATGACATACTCGAGCCACAAAATAATAAGATTTATACAAATGAGAAATAACAATAATATTATAAAAAATAAATAGCTGCAGACCACAAAATTATTTGTCCTATGATAGATATAATTTACAGCCATGCCGTCTTATCATTTATATAACCTTGCGTACAATAGTATGCTTTCTTAATCATTTTTTCTTTAATAGCTACTTTAAATGTGTGTAAGGGCAAATTCAATATATTCTGCGGAATTTTGTTGTAGTATTTCATACCTTGCCCCTTATAAGACTTCTGAATTTTTGGAGTCTTAGAAATTGATTGAACAGTTTATTTTTATTACTTGTGTTAAAGCTGTGACGTACTCAGCGTTTAGAATTATTATTTATATTTTTCCGTACAAACAAAATACAGTTAAAGATAAACTGCAAGGCAGTATTTAAAATACTAATTTTCCGAAACAACTCTCTAAGGGATGATCTAGACCGTAGTTTATAAATAAAACGTATAGCTCGTTTCTGTAAAATGAAAATAGTCTCAATTTCAGCGATAGATGCCCACAATAAAATATCGTAGGACATCAAACTGTGAAAATAGCTAAAATAAACAATTCTAGCAGTTTCGACATCCGTTATCTCACGAATTTTTTTAGTCGCATATGCGGCCGAACTTAGTTTACCAGAAAGGCTTTCGATATGTGGGCCCCACTGAAGGTTTTTATTTAGTGTTACACCTAGAAATAAGGTTGAATCGACCATTTCCAACCTTTGACCATTCAATACTATATTGGTTTCAACATCTCTTACATTGGGTAGTGAAAAATTAACACGTTTAGTTTTTTTTGCATTCAACTGAAGATTATTAACAATAAACCAGTGAAGCAATTTCGAAAGTGCGCTATTTACATCGTCATAATTATTTTTGTTTCTGTTGGTTTTTATATTATTGATGTGTCATCCGCAAATAACACTATTTCACACTTTCAACTAATAAAGAAAGGAAGATCATTTATATACACCAGAAACAGAAAAGGACCTAAGGTTGAGCCTTGAGGAACTCCCATCTGTATACACGAACCAGATGATTTAGCGCCATTAATATCTACTTTTTGAAATCTAGATGAAAGATATGAAACTATCAACTTCTGAGCCAAATCACACACGCCATAGAAATTAAGCTTAAGAATAGGGGTATTGTAGTAAACGCAGTCAAAAGCCTTCGATAAGTCACAAAACACTCTTATGGCGTTTTGCGATCCCTCCCAGGCATCATAAATATGCTGTAGTAACGCAGCACCAGCATCAGCTGTAGAACGACCCTTCATGAAACCGTATTGTTGACTGTGCAAAAGTTCATTTAAATAAAAGTACGCAGATAACTGATCTAAGATAATTTTTTCAAAAACTTTATTTAAAGTTGGCAAAATTGAAATTGGTCCTTTGAGCCAGCCTTAAACAGAGGTATGACTTTATTAAGTTTCATAAGATAGGAGAAAGTCCCTTCATCGACGCACTTGTTAAATAATTCTGCTAGATAAGGAGCAATAGAATCCAAAATAGTCTTAATTACTTTTACAGACATTTTTCACAGGTCGCCAGTATTCTTTAACTTTATAGTTCCAAAAGTTTTAAATATGTCTAATTGATGAATATGATGGAACTTAAATGTGGAAATGTGGATCAGGCAAGGATTTCTTAAGCACAGCTAAGGCAGTGGACGGTGAAGATTTCAGCTTAGAAGTGGTCAGGGTAGGAATCTTTGCAAAGCCTGGTGATGTCGCAGAAGGAGGCCGCGAAGCGGGAGAGGGAGCGGGATCCGCTCTCTCTCCGACTACGCCGTTGGCGCAGTGGGCGGGCCAGGAGGGCCCCGGAAGGGGCCCCCTACGTCTAGTTATAGACCCCCCCAGAAGTCGGCCAGTCACGCCATGGCCGCACAAGAAAGTAGGGGGGGCGCATCACATCGCGCCTCCCTGATCCGGGGGACGTTGGCCGCGGGTGAGATGCCAGAAGCTACAAACCCAGGCACTGGTGCCTCGCCCCCTTTTCAACAGCGGTGGGCGTCGTCAGAAGTTTTTTAGTGGGTAGGACTGCGGTGGTCGCGTCTGCCGCAGTGAGCCCCACACTCCCCTCCCGGTCCCATTGGCCGGGAGACAGTGCGTAAATAGCATTTTTTTACCGACGATAAAAAAAGGGTGTGCGGTCAGGAGAGCAAGCCGCGCGCTGCGCCCATGGCGTAACTGGCCGACTTCTGGGGTGGTCTATGTCTAGACGAAAGGAGGCACCTGCCCCCGCCGTCTAAGACCCCCCGGGCGCTGCCTGACGGGCCCTCCTGGCCCGCCCGCTGCGCTAACGGCGTAGCCGGAAAAAGAGCGGATCCTGCTCACTCTACCGCTCCGCGGCCTCCTTCTGCGACATCACTACTTCGCAGAAGGAGGCCATCGCCTCCCACGCCGTCTCGCTCTAGACCATCTTTTGCATGATGGTCGGCAGCGATAGAGCGACTTCATCCAGGGCCGCGGTAAGCTTCGCCCGCGGCCCTGCCCCCGCCGGGCACTCCACCAACGTGCGCTACGCAGTGTCGACTGCGCAGTCACAGTGGTGATACCACCGGGTCGATTCCCCCCCTGGCGACGTCACACAGATACTTCCCGAAACAACCGTGCCCGGTAAGCACCTGCGTGAGCCGGAAGGACATCGACCCCCACCGACAGCCGACCCATCCCTCCAAGATGGGCCCAACCGCCTCGATGATACGGCGCCTCGAACCTTCGGCACCCTCGGCACTCCTCAAGAGCTGCCGCCGCCACGCGCCCAGAGCCTGCGTCTGAGCGTCTCTACACCACCGCACCACAGTGTACGGTGCAGGGCGGATATAGTGCGATACCCCCAAGCGACACGAGTCGCCCTGACTCTCTGCGGCCGCCGCAGGATCCGTCGATGACGACCCTATACGGAGCTCGCCGAAATTGGGGTTCCGTACAAGGCTTTGCGCAGAACGTTATCAAATCTCCGCAGATATGGAGGCACCCCGTGTTGAAAGCGTTCGCGATATCGAGCGACATCGCAATCAACACCACACCCCGGGACACCGCCCTATCTGACAGGTCCCGCAAGCGGCCAATCGCGTCAATCAATCGGCCGCGGCGGAAGCCTTACTGCGGACCTGATCCTCCAGGTACTCGAAAAGACGGTTGGCGATGATACGCTCCAGGAGCTAGCCTGCATCGTCCACGATTCTCCGATAACTGGAAGGTTCATCGGCCGGACGACCCCTTTTGGAAAGGAGTACCAATCGGATCTACTTCCAGCGCCGCGAAAAAACCCCATTTCGCAGACACCTAGCAAATAAAGAGGTCACGCGGGGCAGAAATGTCGCGTCCTCCCTACCCAACACCGGGTCCATGCCCTTGTCGGATTTGCAGTCAATCTGGGGCCGTGCTCTTGCCCCTCAGGCGTAGCACGGCCGTTCCTACTTCCTCCTGGGTGACCGCGGGCACATCCTTTGTGAGGACCGCAATACCTACCTAGACTGACACCCTACCCTGATCGCCCTAGGGCTTGATCGCAGCGAAAACCGGACTTGACACCCTGGACTGACGCCACCCGGCTGAACAGCCCCTCCAAAGCCGCGACCGTTTTTACGCGCGCCATTAGAAACTATCATATACGAATGCTTAGGTACTCGTAGAATGTGCTGCGCGGGTAATGCCCACTTGCCACTTCTAATGACTTACCTCTGTTCTGTGGTAGGTAACTACTTACTTGTATATGATATGTTAAAAGTGCATAAATTTAAATATTTTTAGAGAAGTATTTATAAACGACTAGTAACCTGGCTTAATACCATTTGAATACATCAATTGCATATTCCATTAATCATATTTTGTACAAGCAAAAATAATTTGAACTAAGACGACATAATTCAATTAATGTAAACTTTGACTATGCCAGAGTAGATTATTTTTTTTATTATTACCTATTACATTTCAGAACTATGTATTACTAAAGGCAGTATGAAGGAAACAAGGTGCACATATAATTTATTGGACAAGCCTTTTTATTAACTTTTGATAAGAAATGCACGGCTTAATTTGAAATGCTACTTATAACACAAAATAATAATATTTTATCGCACTAAGTATTTTTCAATTAGTTACGTCTTACACTTTCGATTGGTATGGAATAAGTCTATCAACCAAACCAGTGAAATGTGTAAAAAAACAAATTTTTATTATATTTTTAGTTAATCATATCCTCAACAGAACTTTTATTAGTCAATTCATTCGTAATTTCTTTATTGATATTATGGTATTTGATACAAAACCATTTTCACCAGCAAAGTAAAAATATTTGGCGGGATATTTGACTATTTTCGATTGTAAAAAAGGGCAAGAAAATCGTCAAGGTTTGCTTTTCTCCCGCCAGTTTCAAGAAAACGTACTTAATATGACACTGCAGAACACAAAAAGGGGCTTATTACAGAACAAGTTTTCTTTTTATTTACCTATACAACAAAACTTTCCTTTTTGAAAGAAGGTATCTTATCTCAACTACAATCTAGCCTATCTAAAGACTAATTAGTAACTTTTTTTTATCATAAACTACTACTATTATTTTGAAACTACTACTATTTTGAAAGTAAGAATTTGTCCCATACAGTGCCGTATTATCCATAAGGCACTTTAGGTCAGTGCCTAGGGGCCCACTATGAACAAGGGCCCAGCACTCCCGATTAAAAAATGAAAAAAATAACATATGTCAAAGATTATTTTTATGCAACAAAACTCAAACCACCTTAAAATTTCGCTTTATTTTGGTTTACCCATTCAATTGTAATAAGTATTTCGATATTGTGAAACTTAACTCATTTTCGTAACATTGGCGTTACTGCTTTGGTTTACATGACAGGATTGGGAGAATCCCCGTTTTGTTGGAAACTTACGGTAGGTAAGGAGAATGACATAAAAGTGGTGGTAAACTACCTTAAGACAATTAATCCCCTCGCACACTACGTTCCATGTGCAGCGCATTATTTGAGTTTGGTTGGAGTACGTGCTGCTGAGAGCTGCGTTGGAGCAATTTCTTTTCTTGGATTAGTGCAGGCACTATACAACTTTTTTTCGGCATCAACTCATAGCTGGGAAATTATTCTCAAGCATCTTGAAAACGATGATCATTGGTTCTGAAAAGAGAATCAGACACGAGATGGTGTGCAACGGCTGAGACTTTGTCTCAGAGTTACAACAGTTTCCAAAAAGCTTTACAGTCTATTGTTTGCGATGAAACTCAGCCGTCACAAGTGATTCACGAGGCTGGATGTCTATTAAAGGATTTGGAAAAAAAGAAAACGTTGTAATGGCCGTGTTTTGGGCTACCATACTAAAGCGAATCAATGGCGTCAGTTTATCGTTTCAAAAGTCATCTGTTGAACTTCGTACAGCAGTTCATCTTTTAAAATCTCTTTTCGATTTCTTACTTGCCCAACGAGAATTATTTAACGATTACGAGATGAAAGCAAATGAAAAAGCTGACTTCCAATACAGTGATGAAAGTCAGCAAGTGCAAAGAAGATAAAGACATTACGACGACGGATCAGCAGAAGAAGTGGTTGATAGAGGTAGAAATAAATTAAAATTGAAACCTATTTGCCCGTTATACACATGCTCTGTACAGAATTGTCGCGACGACTAGAAACATATAGTGAAATTGATTCTCTGTTTGGATTCCGAACGGATTTCTTGAAAAAGCTCGATTGGGATATAAGATAGGCAAGGCTCTAATTTTAAGGACAATTATTGCAATGATATCGAACCCGAATTCAAAGAAATGGTCCACTTCAAACACTTTGTGTCACAATTAGGGGATACCGGAAATAAAGAAAAAATTTACCTGCCGAAAAATCTTACAAGCTGATTTATGGTAACATGGCACAATCGGCATTCCCAAATGTGATGACGCCACTGCGAAATTATAGAAGTCTTATGATTACGAACGCAACAGAAGAACGAATTTTTTCTATATTGAAGTTAATCAAAAAACCAGGTTTTTAAACCAGGTTTAAAACTAATGCTGTCACTTTTATGTTAATTTAAAATCTGGTTGGACTTTAGATCTTGTTTTGTAATAAGTCCATAACTCTTTATATCAAGATGAACATAATAACGGATAAACATAGTAAAATTATGAGCAGACCAATCCCCACTGGCGGCAGCCCAGCCATCGTTTCGCTCAATCATATCATCGTGACTACTCAACGCATGATGCCACCACCGCAGAGACATTTAAGTAAGCATGACATACACAAGCAGATATAAAGGAGCAAGCAGGTATAATTTTTTTGTAACATAAATAATATTTATATTAAAAGAACGAAATGTGCTGCAAATCACAACTTTTTGTACTATAAAGTAATTTATAAGAAGTTATCAGATTTTCTATGCAGCATCAAAACAAATATAAATAAATCTTATTCAAGCAGCCTTATTAAAATAACGTAGAAATGCCTTCTAGTTACAAAAATATAATAAAGAACACACTGAGTAAATATTTGGTGAGATTAATAAGTTTTCCCAGAAACCGTAACCAATAAAGCCAAATTACCAATAAAGGAGCTAAATTTTTTAAATAGGGGATGGTCACAACAATGATCTTTGATCGACTTGGTTGACTTTCTATTCTAAATTATATAATTTATACAAGTTCAAAATTTAGAACTAGTTAAGCTTGCCTAAGGTCGTGTTATACTGGGATCTTGGACTATTACAAAGCTGATAACTTTTATTATTAAAATAATCGCAAAATTCAACTGCGAAAAATAATTCCAAACAGTAACTACCTATTTGTTTTTGGATATTTTTCAGTAGTCAAAAATTCTCTAAATCTTGAAAATAAAAATATATGTATATGCAGAAATGGCGGTATTACAATGGGGGTGATTCAGGTACTCCAAAAGTGCTTTATTTTCAGCTCTGTCTACCTTTTTGCCTTTTGCTGTCCTCCGATAAAATTACTTGAAACTGAAATATGTGTGTATATATTCTTGTGGAATTTTAATGAACTATTATGTAGATATTGATTTTAAACAAACTAAAATCTTACACAGTAATTTCTTCGGAACAAAGGAGAAGTAAAATCAAAAACCATGTACACTGTATTCTGCCCTAATATTTCGCGGGAAATTGCCCTAGGTGCCTTGTGTATACATAATCTTTCCAGTAGAGACGACCCTACTAATAAAGAGAGACAGTAGATAATTTCAATATATTAGGATTAAATATAGATTCTAATTTAAATTGGAAAACCCATATAGAAAAAATTTTAAGTACACTTTCTAAATTTATACATGCACTTTATTAAATTATACAAAGCACAAATTTGAAAACAGCGATTTTCATATGCCTACTCGTGGCTGAAATACGGCATTATACTATGGGGAAACAGCGTTAATTCAAATGAACTATTCCTATTGCAAAAGAAATGTATAAGAATTCTAGCACAAATTGACAATTCGCAAAGTTATAGACCTTATTTCATAAAATTTACAAATTTAAAAGAATTTCCTAAAGTAAAAGACACACAAAACATAAACACTAGACATAAAAATAGACTCTACTTACCTAATTCCAGAGTAAAAATGTTAAATAATAGCCCACAACACATGGCAATTAAATATATAATAAACTAGCAGTCGCCCGCGGCTCCGCCCGCGTGGATGTCGGCTACCGCTGTAAAATGCCTACCCAGAAAAGACACGGTCAGCAAAATGATTTCCAGATCAATTCACAGACTCGGACACTAACATCGACGACGCAGTCATTATCCGCAGGCTGCATAGATTGTCTTTATGTGGATGTTGAAGTTGTTAATGATGAAAATATTTAAATGTAATTAATACTTAGTTTTTACTCTTACCGGCAGTCCCGGAGAGCAACCTGTTGTTTTGGGATAGATAACTAAAGCGATTATTGTAAACCTTCCCCATAAACAACATTTGACATTAAATTATTTTTAGGTGACAAAATAAACTGATGGTCGGGAGCCCCGACCCGTGATAGGGCGCAGCAGAAATCGTAATAATTTAAGTTCGCCATAACTTCAAAACCAAACGTCCAATTTTGATCATTCCGAGACCAAATATTATCTACATAAACTGCACTTAGTGATGAAATTAATTTAATTTTAATAGGGATTAATAGCATAAGTAAAATAAATGCGTATAAATATAGTACAAAAAAAATCAAGATTTTTAAATAAAAAAAGGGTTGTTGTGCCTCACTCGACATATATAGGTATAGTGTGTCGCGGACTTTTTAGTAGGTGGTATAAGATCTTTAATTCATTCATACATTTTGTGGTTCTATCTTTTATAGTTTAGGCAGTGTACGCAACTGTTCTGGTTGATTTTTACACTTTGTGTCCGAAAAAACCAAATATTTTACGGAACCCTATTTTTTTCGAAATTATAATATAGCCTATGTTACTCAGTGATAATGTAGCTTTCTAATGAAAAAAGAATTATTAATATCGGTCCAGTAATTTTTGAGTTTATTCGTTACATACAAAAATACAAATCTTTCCTCTTTATAATATTAGTATAGATTACATTGACCCCCCCCCCCCCCCCGTACCCCAGTGACGCTTACATGGAGCCTACATCGCATGCTGGCTAGCTGAGCGCGGTGAGCGGCAACCACGCGACTTTTTTCTAATACTTGCATTTTTAAACTCGTGATATCTTCCGAATGAAATGTCCGAATTGAATAATTCAAAAAGTTATATAAAGGTATTGAAGCCGTCTTGAATACAAAGTATTTTTTTTTGATAAGGATTAATACCAAGGTACAAATATAGAGCCTTTTCAAGCGGCGGTATATAAATTAAATTTTTAGAATAAAAAACCGCTTACTGTGACGTAACTATAATATTTAGACATATGCTGTCGCGACACTTTTTGTAGATAATGATGAGTACTGCAAAGTCGTAGTACATAATTTTGTTCTATCATCAATAGTTTTCGCTGCGCACGCTATGTAAGGAATTTTTCAGGTAATTTTTTTACACCTTGGGTTACATTATTGGATTTTTAGTAAGGATCCCTAATTTTTTTTAAAATATATTATAGCCTATGTTACTCGGGGATAATGTAGCTTTCCAAAGGTGAAAGAATTTTTGAAATCGGTCCAGTAGTTTCGGAGCCTATTCATTACAAACAAACAAACAAACAAACAAACAAACAAATCTTTCCTCTTTATAATATTAGTATAGAAGTATAGATTACCAGCGGATATAAATAATGAAACAAAATTAATTCCATTTAGTAATAAGTAAAAAAAAAATTAGTTGCAGGATGCTTCTACACGCTGCACGAGCTTTTTACATATAATTAGATATAATAAGTTCTATGAATTTGTATATAAAATAATTAATGATTAATATTAAGTAACTATAATTTTATTACTAAATGCATTTCATAAATTATAATTTTAAATACCAAACACAAAATTTAGTAAAAATGTATACTTTTTGTGTAATTACAAACCTATTACCTACTAAGACTATGTATAAGATATTGCAGCGCATATAAAGGTATCTAAGTTGTATCAAATTTACTTCTTACCATTAAGTACACTTAGATGTCAAAAAATGAATTGAATTGAATTGAATTAAATAGGCACTGCTTAATTGTTATAATATATAAGAACTAAATTCTGAAGTCAAATGCGAAAAAAATTACAGTATGTATTTACGAGGAGTCATATCTAAACGACTGTATATGTGAGCCTTAATTTGATTGAAAGCCAAGACTTGTTACATAATTCCAACAAAGGCTAGGTATATAATAAATTCATTCCCAAGCAACTTTTAATTTCAGTTCTTTTCTGACTTCATTGAACGTTAATAGTCTCGACTATAATCATTATGTTTCGATTGGTTTGTCAAGTTTTATTTGTTTTATCGATTTTCAACTTGTGTACATGTGAAGTTCCCATTGAATGGGAGAAAACCGATGTAAGTTTTGTCTTTTTTTAAGAAAACACATTTGTCGATTTGTGTGAACATCCGGAATATTAAAAATAAATTATGTTTTTACTCAAAGCTGGTATTCAATCTGATTTTAAATTAAAGGTACTATGAATTTATGTAGAAGACTTAGTCGAAACAATATTGACCTCATATTTATGTTTCATCTCCAAATTCAGACAGTAGATATCAATGGAACTGTCCTGCTGGAACTGTCCTCAGGGTTGGATGTAGGAATCAATTCTAAATTTAGTTTAAGTATGTAAGTGATTTGCCAGAGCTGGAAAAGATCTGATTTTTTTTGAAGATATTTCTTTCTATTAAAATATATGATTCGAATAACGATCGACCTGGAAATAAATATTACGAAGATTATGATGCTCTTGCAAAGCTGCTCCGATGGTTCACTGTTAGCAACTTACTTATAGCTAAATGCTAGAAACTAAATTTATTAAGTTCTCTGTTCTAAACCAACGTTACTTTCAGCTTTCCGAAAGTAATTTCAATATTCTCATTCAGTCATTCATTCCCAGTCTTACGGGATTCATAAGTGGGGAAAAGCAGCAAAGGTTTTCCACAACGCGGATAGAAGTGTCCGAGGCTGCGGCAAACCTGGGGGTTGGGTGTTGTATCTATATATGTATAGCGACCAGCTTGAGGAATTGCGTTTGTGCGATAAAGCAAAGGGTGATGTTATCCTCAAATAATGGAATTTCCCACATAAAATTATTTTTTCAATTTGAACCATTAGCTCTTTTTCAATTTGAGGGTGAGATTTCAGTATAGTCCCACATCTTTAGTGACGACTCAAGGAGTTTAGGGGGGAGGGCATCTCATTTACCATTTATCAACTTTATCACCACTCATTCTCATTAACTATGAATTAAATATTATATTTTATATACATTCATTGACACTGGCTAAATGTGCTAAAAGCACAAAGCCTTTATTTGAAAAAAAAATACTCATTAATCTTCATTATAGCCTAGCATTATACCGGTTGCCATAGACTTAGCTTGGGAATCAGGGTCTGCTCACTGGTCTCAGCAGTTTTTGCTGAATTTCAGTTATTTTTTGGAGCGACTGCCGTCTGACCTCAACCTCATCATTCTATTGTTAAAACAAGGATCTTAAAAGTCACTGACTAGTTCCTAATAACAACTACCATAAATGTTCACGACACCCGAGCCACGTTGCAAGCGATAATTACGCCCATAACTTCAAAAAACCATAGATGCGCGACCACAGTTTAAACCCGAGTCGCTCTGTTTTTGACTTCCATGGGTTTCACTACTTACATCTAGTTGGTTTGTTATGCTTTCACGGCCAAGCCACTGGCTAATTTATTGAAAGAAAGAAATAATTGGACCAAAAAAAGCTTAACAGCTTAAACGCCCAGCCGAAAATACTAGTTTGCTCTATGGGCCATGGCAGCCACCATATGTCCGACAACCCTTTTGTTATTTTTCAATAAGCCAATTGATAAAACAAACTGGCAGATAAACGGTGTCTGCCCTGGCGTTTAACGTGTTAAAAACTAGATAGTCACATAACTGATGCATTAAGCCGCTTTAAGAATTATTCAATATAATTCGTAGCCTCGTGTTCTTTGCTGCTTATTGACTCATATGCGTTGCGCATGTGGGCCGGCTATATCATCATCATCATCATCATCATCACAGCCCATTAACGTCCCACTACTGAGCACGAGCCTCCTCACACAAATCAAGGTTTGAGGGTATTGGATCATACTCCACCACGCTGCCCAGTGCGGATTGGTGGAGGCAGGTGTATGGCGTCCTGCTGTTAGAATTTTTCAAGCCGCCCATGAGGCCTCTAACATGGCTTAACGACTACCACATTTAGTGATAACCGGGACCAACGGCTTAACGTGCCTTCCGAAGCACGGAAGCGCTCGATATCAAATGCCACACAAACGGTCACCCATCCAAGGACTGACCTCTGTAAACTCTGCTGTACTTTAGTGATCGTTTCCAACCACCGAACACCGCAGAGCTACGAGCGCTTCACGCACTGATAATGTGGTAAAAAATGTAGTTGATCTAACTTTTTTCGTTTCAGGCTGTGATCGATGAGACGAGCAATCCAATGGTCGCGCAATATCGGGGGAAAAGAGGAAACAAGTTAGGTGGAGAGGTGTTGTGTGAAAACTACAATGATCCCCAATTATTGAGTTATGCTACAAAATCATTAAATAAATATGTGCAGGAAAATGGAACATACGAACCGCATCGTGTTGTGAAGGTGGATTTAGCAACAACTCAAGTTGTACAGGGTATTAAATATAAAATAGTTTTTACTGCCGCCACAAATCGAAATGTACTAAAATGTTATTCTGAAATATTGGCATTTGGGCATGAATCTATTGATGTTACATGTGGACGCGTACATGCTTTATATTAAAAATAAAAATTTTGAAGATGCAAGAGATGTTCATTAATCACCCAAAGTCGAAACTAGTGTAACCGAATGGCATAAAGTCAAAATCATTTATTCAAGTTTGGTTCTATAGAACTCATAAGAAGGTTAAGGATTAAGATTAATAAATAATAAAAATATGCCAATTTTAGATACTAGATTGAGTTTATGTATAGAGGGCCGCAAAACATCTTGTAGTCATGCAAAACGTTTTTATCGAAGGCAAACTGATGACTTTTTTTTAATTTTTTATGAATTTAGATTTTGCTGAATGCATAAAATTTTAAATGTCTTGACATATTCAATAAAACCGGATTTAGATATTACTCTGATAGCATTCCAAATGTTTATTAGTGACTGGTCTATATTGAACTATTTTATGAACTTCAGGCTGATTATATTTATAAGATAATATTAAGCCTACGTAATAGAATCAGAAATGAGTATATCCGTAGGAGAACTAGAGTGACCGACATAGCGAAGCGCGTTTGCAAGCTGAAGTGGCAGTGGGTGGGGTACATAGCTCGAAGAACCGACCGAAGAGGGCGGCCACCAACGCGATGGACCGATTATCTGGTCAGGGCGGCGGGGAGCTGGTGGATGCAGGCGGCAAAGAATCGATCTACGTGGAAAGCAACTGGGGAGACCTATGTTCAGCAGTGGACTTCAAATGGTTGAAATGATGATGATGATGATTAAGCCGTAATGATCAGACGGTAGGCAATTTAGCATAGTATATTAAGTGTGTTGTGAAAGTTGTTACAACAAGAATATAATAGAATAGAATTTATTGGTTTGTTAAACATAGGTATTTTACATTAAGGTGTTGCATACTAAATATGTGCGCTATATTTTGTCGTTGAGACATACAAACATTAACAAAGAATATTAGACTAATTATAATTACAATTACAGTAATGTCTTATCTTCTAGGAACTCATCTACTTGGTAATAACATTTTTCAAGTAGTATTTTAATTAAAGATTTTTTAAATTCATGCAAGATCATGCTTTTTATTACATTAGGTATTTTATTGTAAATTTGTGGAGCAGTGCCAAAAAAACTTTTTTTTTACTAAAGCAGTGTTACATATTATATTATATATTACATTACATTACATAATCGGTTCTTATATTGTGTACGTGTTGGATTTTTTCTAGTGTGGGAAAATTTTTGAAACAGATGTTTCAGACAAGACAAAAAGAGCAGTTTCTAGTTTATATAGAGAGGGTAAAGGTACTTTTTTAAATTATTTTAAATAGGAAATACAGCTATTTAAATTACACAATGATCGTATACGATGGTGTATACATCTTTTTTGCATTTTAAATACAACCTCTATATCTGTCGAATTTCCCCAAATAATTACACCATACCGCAATACTAAACCTACTAATCCATGGTATGCTGTAACGAGTAAAACCATTGTGGAACGCAATAAAGTATTGAGTGTTTCCATATTTACTTTTTGCGATAATTGGAACAGAGCATAAGCATATTTATTTAGTCGCTTACATATTTCCTGCAAATGAGGTTTCCAGGTAAGTTAACTAACTAAAGTTAGTACATTCTTTAATGGGACAATTATTCAACATTATGTTTACTTGTGGTTCATTGAGCCGTTGATAAAAGTGCATTATTTTAGTTTTTTTTAAAATTAATTACAAGATTATTATTATTTAGCCAATATAGAATTTCAGAAAGAGAATTATTTATATCGTCTTCATAATCATTTTCTATATTACGTTTCATACAATCGTCTGCAAAAAGTACCATTTTATGTTTTACAGTTTTTGGTAGATCATTTATGTATGGCCCCAGTATGCTACCTTGAGGTACACCATATTTAACACGTTTAGGATCAGACATATATATTGTTTCTAGTTTACTAACGGGACATATTCTAAAGATTTCTGTACTTTGTAACCTATCTGATAAATATGATTCTAGCAGATTAAAGATGTTACCTTGGATGCCGTAGCTATGTAATTTTTGTAAAAAAACTTTATGGTCTACATAGTCGAAAGCTCTTGTCATATCTGTATATATGGCACATATAGGGTTCTTAAAACAAATAAAAACAACCAAATAAAAAATATTTTAATAAAACATATAATTCAGAGAAAATGACAGAGTTGTCCTTATCGACGACTGATCCATATCAGTCGTATGGCACGGAAGTCGGTGTTATTGTACTTCGCTCTTAAGGTAGGTGGGTTCGATTCCCACACAAAACAAATATTTGCGTGCATGAATTTCTTGGTCTGGGTGTTTCCTATGCTTCATCATCATCATGTATGTACGGAGAGGCTAGAAGCAATGTGTGAAATATTTATGTAATACCAATTGTGCAGCGGGGACAACCACGTGGGGCCTGACTATGGGCCTCGTAAGAGAACCTCAGGGTCGTCCAGGCTTCAACGGACAGAGCTATGTTAATTTATGCTTTGATCGGAGTGTTTTTAAGGAATAGAATCAGAAATTAGGGAATCCGTTGGAGTGTTGGAGTGACTGACATAGCAACACGAATTAACAGGATAAACTGTCTGTGTCTGTCGGGGAAGAGAGACGACTGCTGATGTGGCGTGATGGTTTTCCAATGGCTTCTGCAAACTGTCAAACGTTGTAAATAACGGCCTTCTACCCGATGGACTGATGATCTGGTCAAATTGACGGGAAGCCAGTGGAATCAAGTGGCTCGAGGTCGCCTGACTTCGAAAGCGATTGGGGAGGTCTATGTTCAGCAGTGTCTGAGATCATCATCATCACGTCAACGTCAACGTCCCACTACTGAGCACGAGCCTTCTCTCACATACCAAGGTGTGAGGGTATTGGGTCATACTCCACCACGCTGACCCAGTGCGGATTGGCGGAGGCAGGTGTATGGCGTCCTGCTGTTAGAATTTTTCAAGCCGCCTATTGGGCCTCTAACATGGCTTAACGACTATTACATTTTAGTGATAATAGGGACCAACGGCTTAACGTGCCTTCCGAAGCACGGAATCCAAGGACTAACCTCTGTAAACTCTACTGCACTTCGGTGATCGTTTCCGACCACCGAGCACCGCGGAGCTACGAGCGCTTCGAGTGGCTGAGATGATGCAGACGAAAGAGACCTTTTAATGATTAGTTTCTGGGGTGTTCTAAAGTGTGGGTATGTAATAATATTAAGTACAAGTTTATATAATTTATGACTTCTTTTAAAATTACACAAATCATTAATTACAAATAAAAATATATTTATGTGTTATTTAGTAATATATAGATATTTATCTTTTTGAAAATTGTTGAAATGAAATATACAAAACATAATAAACATATAAAATTTAACTTATTTCTTTTTTCCTTTACATTTTAAGCGTTATTATATAAGCGTATGCTTATTTAAGTATAAAGTTTTGTTCCGCCATTTATTTGTAATTGATATTAAATATTCCTCATAATATATGTATATCGCACCTTTCATACAATGGGGGTCCAATTCGAAACAAATAAAATTTTTGGAAAAACACGTTTAAAGATTTTTGAGATGAACCCCTATAGTAGGAAAGCTGCGATATATTAATATTTACGCATTTATTCTCATGTGTCATGCTCATGTTAGCAGATCAGACTTAATGAATGTCAAAAATGAATATCCTAACATTATGATGGAAGTTCTCCATCACATTTGAACTGTAAATGTAATTTGGTTTGCACAATATTGAATAGTTTAAAATGTTATTTTACGATCATTAACTTTTTAAAGGTTTTCCAATAATCGACATGTAAATTAATATTAGTTTTTTAATGTTGGGTTCAGCAGTTATTCAGTCGGCGATGAGAATAACTTGAAAACTATTCGAAATAAATAAATATAATCGAGATTCTCACCATAGCCCCAGCATATATTTCGCTTAGACTCTTTTTGTAGTTCGTTATAGTCTCAACCACCCTTATGGCTGGTTTTCATTTGCTAAATTTCCGTGCTATTTAAGCATTGATTTTTAAGCATGCTAAATAAAAGAGTGCTAAATAAAGACGCCGATTTACATTTGCTATTCTTTTTTCATCATTAAAAGAAAGAAAATGCGAAGAAAGCACTCGAATTGCATTTCGAAAATATGGAATCTCTTATAATTTTGCAAGCTGTTGAAATAATTTTAGCTTTACCTTTTACTGTTGTTGCTTTTTTTTTAAAGCACAGATCATGGATAAAAAATTTGACCATCAGTCAGATTTTTTTGCCTGCTAAAAAGCAAAGCGTATTTACATTTGCTAAATGCATGTTTTTTTAGTATGGTCTAAAAAAGCATTCTAAAAAAGTATTAAAAAATAGCAAATGTAAACCAGCCATTAGAGTGCGTTTCCACCAGAGATGAGCGAGGATGCGTTGCGAGGAATAGAATCGCTGAATAGAATCGAGTAGAACTGAATTAGCGGTTATAAAGCCATTTGCATTAGCAGAAGAAATTTTAAGTAGTTGTAAGAATCTAAATATAAAAGAAAAAGACAGAATAATTTTGTGTATAGGCGAAAATGATTGTAATCCTACGAAAGTATTAATTGAATTATCTATTGTGTTAAACGAATTAAAAGATTATAAAGTCATAATATTAAGTATTTTAAAAAATAAATTTATAAGTGTTAGTCTATTAAATAGAAATCTTTATTTGATATGTAAACATTTTAAAAACTGTACATACATAAATACTGATTTAAATTCTGATAACTATATTGTTGACATTGCAAAAAAAATTAATTTTCTTATAGACTGTAACGATTATGACGAAAAATTTTTACCATTTTATAAAAAAAATATGACTGATTCAAAAAAACGAACATCTCCTTTCTTTCAAAAAGGATTGAGTGAACTAAGCTCTTACTCTAAATCTCAATCTCTTGCCTCATTGAATAATATAAAAGCAACTAAATCTAAAATACAGACTTCGTTACTAGACTATTTCCGTAGAGTCCCTTATAAATTTGTTAGTAAAAGCTTGAAAAATCCTAAAAATGAGTGCGCTGTTCAGGAATATGATGTTTCTACGATGGACTCGAATGGTAGAAATGTGTTTTTTCGAGACCGACAGCATGGACACCCTAGTAATATGTCACCAAAACATAGCAGGAATATTAAGTAAAGTAGAAATATTTCAAGTAGCTTTGGATGATATGGCTCGACTGGGGCAAAATATAGAGGTTATATGCCTTTGTGAAACTTTTCTAAAGTCAGGTGAAGAAAAGAATCTACATATCAAAGATTTTTTTGTTGCCGATTTTTACTCTAGATCTAACATGCGACGTGGAGGAGTCTGTGTTTTATGTAAAGACTATTTTAGTGTTAAAAAAGTTTCTATTTTAAATGACTTGGCAGTTGATAATGCTTTTGAGTGCTGTGGTGTCGAGATACCACAGTTAAAGTGCATTATTATATGCATTTATCGTACTCCAAGTTCAAATCCTCGCATTTTTCTACACCGTCTAGAACATCTTTTATCAAAATTAAGATATAGAAAAAATATGAAAATAATCATCGCTGGAGATTTTAACATAAATTTATTAAAAGAAAACGATATTCAAAAAGAATACATAGGAATTAATGAAATGTATGGCACTACTATTCATATAACCACTCCAACGCGGAAACAGTCCTGCATTGATCAAATAATTAGTAATGTCGCGACGGCCACTGGTAAAAATCATAAAATGGGTCTGTCAGACCACGATTCTTGCCAGACTCTTAGTATACCAATACAAAATAAGCCAAAACAATATAAAGAATGGTTTATCTACAGGAGAGATTTCAGCTTGGAGAATATGAATAAATTTGCCCAAGCTATTTCTAGTCTCTCTTGGGTTGAGGTATATAAAGCTTCAGACTTAAATAAGTCATTTGTAGAATTTCACGAGACTTTAATTTTATTCTTCAAGTTATGTTTTCCAATATGCAAAATAAAAATAAACAACAAATCCAGCGGAAATAAGTGGCTCACTAATGGAATAAGAAAATCATGTGCCACAAAGCGAAAATTGCGTTTTAAGTACTATACTACACAAAACCGGTACAACAAAAATCTATACAAAAAATACCACAGTTTGCTAAAAAGATGTATTATTAAATCACGTAAATTAGACAGTGAAACACAATTAAAGAACAGTAAAAATATCTGTAAATCGACATGGAATTTGATAAAATCTTATGATAGTCCTAAAATGAGTAATAACTATATCAATAAGATTACACATAATAACATATCCACCAATAATCCTTCTGACATTTGCAATATATTTAATAATTATTTCGTTGACATTACAAATAATACAATTGACAAAAATCTGACATCTAGCAATAGTATACAATCTGATGATGGGTTTAACTGTAATAAATACCAATCTAAAAAAAACTTAACTTTAAACCATGCCATTAAATCTTTAGACAAATCCATATTTTTATATCCTACTACAAAGGATGAAATATTCAAAATTATAAGACAACTTAAAAACACCAAATCAGTTGGTCATGACGAATTTCCCACAAAAGTACTAAAGTATTGTGTTGTTGTACTTTCTGTTATACTGTCTTTTCTGGTAAATCTGTCCTTTGCCCAAGGAGTATTTCCAGAAATGTTGAAGATATCCATTATTAAGCCTGTACACAAAAAAGATGACACAGACAAATTAAATAATTATAGACCCATCGCATTAATACCTATATTAGCAAAAGTTTTTGAAAAGGCAATGCATTCAAGAGTCTGTAACTTCTTGGAAAAACATAATGTCTTAAGGCGTGAACAAAATGGCTTCCGCAAAGGGAAGTCTACTTCACTCGCAGTATTTAATTTAATAAAAACCGTGACTGCAAACATTGACAATAATATAGATACAACAGCAGTTTTCTTTGACATGAGTTTGACTTTGTTTCGCATGACATTCTTCTGCATAAATGCGAAAAATCTGGTTTGAGAGGAGTAGCTTTAAATTGGATTGAATCATACCTTCGAAATCGGCGTCAATATGTAGAACTCAAAAATTTTAACCATAAGAAAGAGGAAATATCATTCACCTCAACGCTGGCTGTAAACAATGTCGGTGTCCCGCAAGGTACTATCCTAGGGCCTTTGCTTTTTATTATTTACATAAATGACTTACCTGATATAACTACTTATCAATGTAACCTATTTGCAGATGACATATCGGTAGTTATTCCTAGAACAACTGACTTAGACTATAGTAACGAAATTAATGCTACTATAAAAAATATTTCAAATTGGCTTGCAAATAACAATCTGCACTTAAATATAAATAAGACTAAATATATAAATTTTTATAATACCAAACCTAAATCTAATAACTTAAATATACTTATTAAAAATGAGCCTGTCATGGAATCTAAATCGTTAACTTTCTTGGGTATAGAGATAGATAATCAGTGCTCTTGGAAATATCATATAAAAAAAATATGTAACAAAATAAATAGATTCGCGTATGCATTGTGGCGTTTAACTATGCAGGTAAACCAAAATGCTGCTTTAATGGCTTATCACGGATATGTCGCATCCAATCTTAAGTATGGTGTACTTCTATGGGGAAACTCCACAGATATAAACAAAGCATTTGTGTCTCAAAAACGATGCATTCGAGCCATATGTAACGTTTCGCCAATGACATCGTGTAGACAGCTATTTCCTAAACTGAATGTACTTACTCTTCCGTCCATGTACATTCTAGAATGTTGTATGTTTGTAAAAAATTATCCCTATATTTTTAAATTTAAAAATGCTAATAGCTGCAGTATAGCGAGACATCACGGTAAGCTGATGTTGCCAAATACGCACACACAATATTATAAAAGGAATTGTTATCCAAATTGTGTTAAGATATATAATAAGTTACCAAACTCAATGAGAGAGCTTAGTTTACCCATATTCAAAATAAAACTACAGTTATGGCTTAAAACTAAATGTTTTTATTCACTCGCAGAATATTTTAACACTAAAATTGAAATTATATAATTTGATAATATTTGTTATTTTGACATCAATTTTATTTTATTATGATTATTACAATGACTTTTTAATTCTACTTATTTTATATTGACATTCACACGCCCTGCGTTTGGCAAAATAGATGTTCTTTTATATACGAAAACCACCTCATGTTACTCTATTTTATGTGAATAAATTATTTCATTTCATTTCATTTCAATAGAATAGAATCGAGAATAGAACAACATACAATACAAATTATGTCTTAAAATTACAATAACAGGAGGTGAAGCTATTTAGCCGTATAAAAAGGAATGCAAACCTTAAATATAATAAAAGTATTATCGATGAAATTGAAATGATATTAAATATACAACACTTTTGTAATTGTTAAAATTCAATATTATTGTTTAAATTACTGATAAATGCCACATACATTTGCACATCACAACATGCCTATGTTTATGGTAAAAAAAAATCGCAGTCCTATGCGTCAAGTGCATTTTTGTTTGTAATGGAGTACGCACGCAAGCTACCTGGTTTATACTTAATGAACTCATTAATTTATTAGAACGTCTTATTTTATATATTTTTTTATTCGGAACAACAAACAATTACACTATAAAGCTTACATATAATCACACACTTACAGGTTACTTGTAATCTAACCACTAGCGTTATTCACAAAATAATTATTGTAACTGTGCATTAAAAAAGAAAAAAAAAATTATTATACAAATAATACATAAAAAATATTAATACAAAAATACATAAAAAATAACAGTACAGAAAATTATTCTTATTGGATTATCAGAAAATTATCATTTACGCAAGAATGATTTAAAATGACTAATACTTAGATCTTTGAAGCTATTTGGTAGTTTATTGTAAATATGTCGGCATAAAATTAATTAATGCATATCTAGATACTTACTAGTAACTAAATATACATCTACGTCAGTGTCTAGCAATCGTAAAATTTGGTGGGCTATAAGAAAAACCACATAGTATTTGACCATAATATCAACCAAAATGAGTGTAAACTCCAACATCACAATCCTCTTTTGTATCTCTTTTTCAATATTATTCACCAATAAATACAGAAAATAAAACAACATTAAAAATTTACTTTAGATATGTAGTTTAAAGTTCTGTAGAATCTAGAAAGATAACATTTTACAGTAGGCAGGCACTAAAACACATACCTACTACAAACCATATAACAACTATCTTGAGATTCCTTACATACGTCTTCAGATACTATTTCAAGCTTTACAAGATTAACTACTCGCTTGACATGTTCTAGTTCAGCTGCCAGATGTTTAAAACACAGTTATCGCTAAAAAAAAAGATGACCCTACAGTAACTTGAAGACTCAAAAAAAGTAGTACCTACTTGAAAATGTCAAATATAAATACAAAATCAATCGAAATATGATAACACTAAAATTACGAAGCTTAGATTCACTTACATGCAACAAAGCAATTAATAAAATATTAAAGTAAATGGGAATCTAAGTGCCATTTCCGAACCACCGCTCTGTAAGAAGAACAGGCAACTAACTCACAGGCTGTGCTCTTTTAAATTATCAATTGGTATATTTGCACTTGGTTGATATGATATTCACATAGAAAAAAATCGTAAATCTGTCATGTAGAACTAAACTTACTGCTCTTCTCTATTCCATTCTAAATAAATATACTTAGTGTAAAATATCCATCAAAAGTGTTTCCAGTTTGGTGTTTTCTGTGTTTGTTCACGAATGAAGCTATTTTCTGGTATAATCAGCGCTTGAAAGGTAAAAAAAAAAAAATGTTTATTTGATCTCACATGTTTTGGTTCACAATATTATAAAGCAGCCCCGGTAAGTTACTAAGTACTTGTGTTGGGGCTACCTTGCTTCTTCCCATTGTAACAATTCATAAAACTGAGCAATACAATTGTGGTAATAATAGAAACTAACATAGAGTAATAAGTTAAATGGAAACAATAATAAAAATATGCGCATGCGTGTGTGTGTGTGTGTGTGTGTAAGTGTGTGTGTGTGTGTGTGTGTGTGTGCGTGTGTGTGTGTGTGTGTTGGGATATTACTGTGTAGTTTAGGTAAGTCTGGTTAAGATCATTTCTGTTTCTTCGTACGTGAGAGTGTTCAACCATTGTGTAACAAAAATTTTACATTCATGAAGTGATTTAGGATTAATATTTAATTTTAAGTTTAATTTATTATACATATACGTATATTGTCGTCTAGCAAAGACAGTACGGACTGGTGCGGAATAGGCCACATTAAGATTCCGTCGTTTGGCCTTGTAATCTGGGTTGTAAGTTAGTCTTATGTATACGTAAGGTTATGTTTAAGATGTACAGTTTTCTTATAGAAAGTAGATCGCTAATCTTGTAAAGGCTGACTGTAGGATAGATTAATGGCTTAAAGTACATAACTTTAATAATGAACCTTTGTGCTCTTTCAAGTTCTAAAAGCTTGGTTTTCCCAGCACCACCCCATACCGAAATACAATAAGTAGTTACGGACTGTGCCAGAGCAATATAGATTTTATTTAGTAGTTGTGATTTTGCTACATGACGTAAACTTTTAAAAATCCACATTTATTTCCGGACTCTAGTCATGAGTGCCTCAATATAAGGATGCCACGATAATCTTTTATCTACTGTAATACCTAAGTATTTGATAGTATTAACACGTTCAATACTTTTACATCCACAAGAGGTAGAATTTACTGAAACACCACACCCATGAATCACGACTCCAAAATCTTCATCCGGCTGTGTCCTCAAAGTCGGAGTAAAACAAATGAAGTTAGTCTTTGAGATATTGAGAGTCAGCAAACTTGTATTAAGCCAGTCAGCTATTATAGCCAAGCCCTGCTCCGCGGCAGCCCGTACAGCAGGCCACGATACGCCTGAGAAAACAACTGCAGTGTCATCTGCGTAGCAAAACAGACGCCCGCCACTGCACCCAATACTACAAAGATCATTTATATATATTAGGAACAGTGTCGGGCCGAGCACGCTTCCCTGTGGGACTCCGTAAGCCACATTTGCCTCCTGGCTCATCAAATTGTCAATTTTGACTTGTTGCCTCCTATTTTGCAAGTAGCTTTTAAAAAGAGAATGTGCGATACCTCTAATGCCAATCTTATCAAGGCGGTTCAGAAGGATGGGGACAGAAACTGTGTCAAAGGCTTTTTTGAGGTCCAAGAATACTGTAAGGCATTTATCTCCCCTGTCTACTTAAGTGACTATCTCAGTCGTCAATGCTACAACAGCGTCTTGTGTGGAGATACCCTTCCGGAATCCATATTGAGAGTTTGACAGTATTTTGTATTTATTTAAGTATTTAATTGGTCTGGCGTTTATTATTTTTTTAAAATTTTAGAGATACATGGCAAGACAGAAATTGTCCTGTAGTTATTGATATCCCGCATGTCCCCACCCTTATGAACAGGGGTCACTATAGATAGCTTAAGAACATCAGGAAATATTCCTTTTACGAATCACAAATTAGCTAACTGACTCACCAATGGAACCACAAAATCCCTAGTCAAATTTAAAAAGGTGGGTATGCCATCCCATCCAGGTGAACTCCCAGAGTCGAGACTCATGAGTATTCCGTTTACTTCCTGCGGGTCCGTCTCTAATAACACGAACGAGGGGACTTGAGATTTTACGACTACGGTATTTGTGGGTCCTTTCAAGCTACAGATGATGTCCTCTGCTAGGGTTTACCAATACTAACGAAAAATTGATTCACGCGATTCACCGAATCTAGAGGGCTAGGCGCTATATGTAAGAGTCTAGTATTTGATGACTTGGGATTTTTAAATCGAGTGATTTCATTTATTTTTAGCCATAGTTTTTTAGGGTTTTTAATCGAGTCAGCTATTTCTGTTCTTTGATATTGTCTTTTTAGCTTTTTAAGCATATTAGAGCAAAAATTTCGGTAACGTCTGTAGCTAATTTTTAATATTATATTGCCTGGATCTTGTCTTAGTTGGAGATGCATTCTATTTCGAAATTTGATACAACGTAGTGCCCCCAAAGACATCCAAGGCTTTAAAATTGTCTTAGTGCCAGAGACAAATTTTACTTTGGAATTTGAGAGTAATGTCATCTTAATGACTTCTATCAGATTTTGAGCTAGGATGTTAGGATCACTATTTGTGTTTAGACACGTCTTATCTATTTTTATGAGATGTTTATAGGAACTTTCAAAGTCTACAACCATATTTCGCTTGTTATAATTGTTATATAAGATTGTGTCTTTAGTTTTATGTGTTATATTTAGTATTACCATAGCATGATCTGTTATAGTCGTATTTAAAACCGCTACAAAGGCTGAGTTGCTACTCATGTCAATTTTGAGGAGGACATGATCGAGACAGTTTTGGACTCTGGTAGGTAGACAATGGCCATTGAGGACACCATGGCCTGCCAGCATATTTAGATAATTAGATCTATTTCTGCGCTGTTGTGCAGTTTCAGATTCTTTATGAATTAAATTAATGTTTATATCCCCCAATATCATAATGTTTTTATGTGTTTTAATTGCATCTAGGTATAGACTTAAGGAATTTGTGAAGTTATCAGGACATGTATTTGATGGGGAACGGTATATGCCTATAATGGTGTACTCAGCGATGCATACCTGAATGGCTGAGGCATGTGTTAGTTGGATTTCTTTTACGTCAGAAAAGTACTTATTTGTAATATAAACAACCACCCCATCATTTTGATTATACTTATGATTTGTATAATAGGAATTGTAATGATTAAGTAGCGGTAGTTGCAGGTTATAGTTAAGTCTGCATTCTGTTAGAATTATAACATCTGGTTCATGTTTTAATTGGCATAAGTTAAGTTGTAGGTCATCAAAATTACTATAGACACTTCTAATATTTTGAGTCAAGATCGTAAAGTTTGGGTCTCGTACACTATTGGAAAATTGTTCAATGCCATAATAGCAGAGTTTGCGGTTTCAAAGTTGTCCAATTCATTTATAGTGATTAAGTTGTTATTCATTTAGAAATGTAAATATTATACGAGGTACCAGAAATTGTACAAGCTAAAGCTAGTTTTGGCTGAACTAATTAGTAAAAATATATTATATTCTATCAAGGGTTTATAACCAGTATCAAAAAGGGATATATTATTATGTTTTATGAGTGAGTTGAAAATTGTAGTGTGGTTTAATTGTAGTGAATGAGTTTGAAATTGAAGTGAAATGTAGTGAGTGAGTATGTATTATTGTGTATGTGTATTATAATAGTGTGTTGATTTTGTGTATATACTGTAATTTTTTTTACAAATAGTCCAACAAAAATAATGCCATATGCATAAACTTTGTAGATTAAAACGTTTACAGATGAGATACCCGAGTTCAGTCACAACTCTTGAAACAGGTGTTGAACTTGAACTTCACTCTTGATTAGAATAACCCGAGAGTTTTCATCCTTCTTCACAAATACACGCCCAAGTTTGGTCCAACACTATTTGTATTGTTTAGATTTGGCTAAGTCCCTGGCCATAAAGAATAGACGAGCTCCTTTGACAGTCAATTGCTCTGATATGTACACAGGGATTTCCTCATTGTTAGTAAACCCAAGGTGTTTGACCTGAAGTTTTATTTTATTTTTTATGTTTAATGTCTTAGTTTTCTGTAGTATATCTGATTTCAACTTTGATGACCCAAGTTCTACAACAACAGGTGTATTGTTAATCCCCGCCTTTCTTCCCTGAATTCGATGAATGTCAGTTATATCTTTCGGAACCAGGTCAATATTTATATGCTTCGAGAGGCATAAAACCATATTAATTAGGTCGTCTTGATTTTCATTAGGCCGTTTTGGTACGTTTTTTATCTCTGTACTGGTTTTTCGCGAATACCTCTGCAAATTTTCTATATTGTCTTCAAGTATGGCAATATATTGTTTTTCTTTTTTTACTTGTAATTCAAGAGATTCGATCTTCTTTTGGAACTGTTCATACTGAGAGTTTAGGTGTACAATAGACGCTTCGATATTGTTGTTAGAAAGCTGGAGCTCCTTCAGATTTGTAGTAATTTGTTTTAGTTCTTTCTGTTGGGCAGTCATGAACGTTGAAAACAATTCCTTGATATATTCCTTAAATTTGCAAGACTCTGACTGAAGATTTACATCTTCTTCTCTCATTCTTTTGTTTCTCTTCGCAACAAAGTTAGGTGTTGATTTCATTTCATGGATATTAGAGTCAGACAAAGATTTATTTAATTGCGGTAAAGACATGTTTTATTTTTAAATTGATAAAATCATAGTAAAAATTATATATAATTTATCTATCAAACTTGTTGGAAATCTTGAATTATTGTTATATAAATAAGAACGTATAATAGAACCACAAGAAGTTGTTAGTGGTATCTTAGATTTGAACTTGGAGTCGCTTATGTAAGACTAGTCTCTTGACCACCCCGCCACGGCAGCTATTACACAGGTTACAAAATTTTGCTTCAGACTCGATGTGATGAGAACTCCTGGTACTCGGGTGCAGATAATTAGTTGATTAGAATAAATATGTTTGTCTCTCTCACCCGTGGGCGGGACTTCACTATTGCGCAGCGCTTTGAGTACGCAGCCGTATTTGAAACTCTTTAATACTTATGCACTCCTACCTACTAGTTTACTAGAATTTTTAAATTTATGTCAGCTATATTTAATATTATTTATTTAAAACTATGTAGATTTTCACACGTCTGCTCGATAGCGAGGTCCGGGGGAAGAGGAAAGGTATTAAACTAACTAGAAAACCTTAAATCTTGACAAGTCGTGAAGCATTTTTTTTTAAAGGACCCTACACATTTAAGTGATTGCATACCCACAAATTGATTAATTTATTACGGCTTTGGATATTTATCATTTGGCCAAGTAAGGATTCCCACAGAAGGAAAGGATAAAAGAAAGGAGTGTCGTTCCTTGAAATCATAAGATAGAAGAAGTTAACTTATGATATTCAATGCGCAAATGAAACAAGTCAAGCCAGTCAAACGAAAGGTATTTTCGAATGGAACCGCGTCACAAAAACAGTTGGAAGTGCCCAGCCTGCCTATGTAATCAACATAAAACAGGAAACTTAAAAACTCCAGAGTGCACTACTGTGCCCTATGATGCTGATGCAACTGAAGACACGGGAGTTAGCGTAACCATGCGGACCAAACGGGGTAACCAAGCCCATCTAAATACTCCGACGTCATAACAAGAGGAGAGACTTCGTGAAATTATTGCGAATAAATTTACAAAAGCAAATATTGCCACAATTACTGAACTCAAAAGTATAAGTGAAAATTTTTTCACTATTCACGAGTCTCTGGACCTACCCAACAAGAAGTTCGAAGAGTTGAAAACAAGTCTGAATAAGAAATCAGCCACAATAGCAGATCTCAAAAAAGATAATGAATCCCTTAAAGCCACAGTAAATGACCTTTCGAGTCGGTTAAATGCAGTTGAATTGCACATGCGCGAGAGTAACATAGAGGCTAACCAGACAGATACCATAATTATTCTTGCTAAGGCGGTGGGTAACTCCATAACACCCAAAGATATGATACAGGCAACCAAAATGATTAAAGACAACGACAGACCGTGTGCTGTGGGGTTCGCGATGCTGTGCTAGCTGCCGTTAGCAAATGCAATAAAGATAATGTCCAGAACAAATTAAACTCGCACCATCTTGACATAGGAGGAACTCGCTCAGCCATTTTTATATCTGAACATCAGGAAATAAACACCTACAAACGAGCTGTGTGCTGTGTGAAAGCAAGAGAGCTGTCTTATAAATTTGTCTGGATCAGGAACGGACGTATCTACGTTCGCAAAAGTGAAACTTAGCAGGCGGTGTTAATTAAAACTGTCGATACTCTTAAGCATTCGACCTAGCATGGTTTATATTAACAAAAAATAAATGTTCCGTAGAAATAGTTGTTAACATGCTTGATATTTATTATCAGAATGTCCAAGGCTTGAAAACAAAAACAAATGTTTTACATAAAAATGTGTTTACCTCGAATTACGAGATCATCGCTCTTACAGAAACTTGGCTTAATGGGAATATTAGTAAAAACGAAAAAATAGATGACAGATATATAGTGTACCGCAGGGATCGCACGAGCTCTACAAATGATGGAGGAGGGGTTCTTTTAGCCATCTCACGCGATATCCCTTCTAAACGAGAAAGTACTTGGGAATCTGACGCTGAGGATCTCTGGGTAACTTTGGAAGTGAAATTTAATAATCTGTTAGAGATGATTTCTATCTGTGTAGTTTATCTCCCATCTCTTATAAAATTAGATACTTTATCGAAGATTCTTAATAACATAGAAAACAAAACAGATCAGTGCGATGACCTCGTGATACTGGGTGACTTCAACCTTGAGTTTATTCAGTGGCACAGCAGAGACAAACATTCTCAAATTTTTGCAATTATAACACCATGTTAGGATATAAGCTTATTGGTTTTATGACAAGTAATGCATAACATACTATTGAGCCTACGTAATAGAATCAGAAATAAGGAAATCCGTATGAGAACTAGAGTGACCGACATAGCGAAGTGCGTTTGCCAGCTGAAGTGGAAGTGGGCGGGGAACGTAGCTCGAAGAACCGACGACCGATGAGGCTTTAAGGTTCTTGAATGGCGACCACGAATCAGCAATCGTAGTAGAGGGCGAACGCGATGGACCGATGATCTGGTCAGGGCGGCGCGGCGGGGAGGATGACGACCCGGTGGATGGAGGCAGCAAAGAATCGATCTACGAGGAAAGCAATTGGGGAGGCCTATGTTCAGCAGTGGACTTCAGATGGCTGAAATGATGAATGCATTGCATCAGTTAAACCGTATTTCCAACAGTTACAATCGTTTTCTCGACCTTATTTTGTGTAAATCTGTTAATGCAATGAAGGAAACCCACGAGATAGGTTAGAGTTTCAATTGCTCCGGAGTCGAAGTCTAAAGCCTTATGATACATGTCTTGCAGATTATAAAAATGTTAATAAATCAAATATTACCAAAAATCCCAAGCCATTTTGGAGTCATGTTAAAGGTAAAAGAGGTGGTATTTTGGAGTTTCCTATAAAGATGCATTTATATGAAACTATTGCGCAGGCTAGGTCAGATATTGCTAATTTATTTGTTAGTCATTTTCGTTCTGTATACTTCATCAATACAGTGACACCGAACTGCCATACCAAGTGTTTGAACAACTGTGACAGCGACTGCATTGCCAAACTAAAATTTAGCGAAAAAAGTATTCTGGATAAAATTAAAAAATTGACATACTAAAGGGCGCTGGGCCGGATTCTATTCCTCCTATATTTGTGAGGCGTTGCGGAGCCGCAATAACCCTACCACTCGCGCTAATATTCAATCGGTCACTTGAGACAGGAATATTCTCTGATGAGTGGAAAAGGGCTCGAGTTGTTCCGGTCTTCAAAAAAGGTTCTCAAGACGACATAAAAAACTATCGCCCCATTTCAATACTCTCGTGCTTCCCTAAAATCTTTGAGCCATTTCAAAATTATCCGAAAAAAAATTCAGATCAACAACATGGCTTTACACATGACCTCATCGTTACACACAAACAAACCTTATTTATTTATTTAACAATTTATGCACATAAGGAACATACACAAAGATAAAAGTTAGGAAAGACATGTACAACGGCACTGCTTGTCCCTAAAAGGAATTTCTTCCAGCAGACCGAAAAAAGGAAAAAAAACATATACAAAGTAGACACGTGCACAAAATACGTTACAGAACAAACTCAAATAAAACAACAATAAAAACTAAAATCAAACAATAACACACTAAAATTAAGCAATTAGACAAAAATTTACAGCTAGCAGGCAGCCAGGAAGTGTTCCTTTATTGCCTTCTTAAAAATGGAAATAATTTTTTGAAGTGCGAATAATGACTGGCAACGCATTCCACAGTCTAACCGCATACCGCATAACCGCGAAAACGAATAGGAAAAGAAATCGGAGTTATGAGAGGGGAATTTCAGGAGTAAAAGGAGATCTGACCTACATGAGGAACCAGGCGCATGAATAAAAGAAAACCCTCACGAAGATACGAGAGATAAGAAGGATTAAAAAGAGAATTTTACAGTAAACATAGGATACGAGAGTCTCTGTGCCTTCGAATGGGAAGCCAATTCAGAGCTTTGCGATAACTCGACACGTGATCAAACTTTCTCAAGCCATATATAAAACGAATACACGCATTTTGCAGTCTCTCAAGCTTATTTAGGAGCTCCTCCGTGGCATCTAAGTAACAGACATCCGCAAAATCCAATACAGGAAAGACCAGGGCCTGCACAAGGAGTATCCTTGAGGCCTCAGGTAAATAACCCTGAAGACATTTCAGCGAATGAAAAGTAAAAAATACCTTGCGACTTAACTCGCTTACATGCGTCCCCCCAGATAAAGTGCTATCCATCTGAACACCAAGGTTCTTCACGGTACCGGAATATGCAATAGAGGAGCCCCCCAAAATCACAGAAGGTAACTTCTGCAGAATGTCATTAGTAGTAAAATAACGGCTACCCATTACAATAGCTTGAGATTTTACCGGATTCAAGCGGAGACCATGGGCTTCTACCCATTCACCAATGCGGCACAGGTCTGCATTCAAGGCAGCAAAACCATCATCAGCATTAAGCAACAAAAAGTGGCTATAAATTTGGGTCATTGTCATAAGGGGGTTCAGTTTGCAAAAAATAATAAAAAATAATATTTTTAAAGAAATCTACATTTATTTAATAAATGAGATCAATTGTAATAGTACTAAATTATTGTCTGAGATCAGAGTGAAGAACTAACATAGTTATTTGAAAAAAAAATTTTTATAGGTCCACCAAAAAGGTGGTTATGTCCAAGTTACAATTAAATAAAGATTAATTACTTACAATTCTAACATATAAAGTAAAGTAACGAATTAATAAGGTTTTACTTACCAAAATCCACAAGGAACCGAAAAGATACACTCAACTTTGAAACAACTAGCAATTATAAACAAGGAGCAATAATTTCGATCTTGTGCGGCCGGCGACAAAATGGAGCTGCGCCGATCAGCTGACTGATCAGCTTTTGGACGCGTATGGGAATAACTTTCCTTTCACAACATTTTATTGTTTTCATATATATTTTGTAAAAAAACAATGTCGTCTACCAAATAGATGTTGCATTTAATAACAATATTACTATAGTTACGCAAAAAGTGACTTGTTTTTAAGGCATAATTTTTATTATTGAGTTATTGAAGTAATTAAAATGTCTTATTTAGGAAAACATACTCAAATGTTAAGTTTATTTGGAAGGTTTTTCTAATGATCGAATTTATATTGAAAAGGGTGAGCGGTAACAGTCCACCGAGGCTGACTTTTCTATAATAATTGTGTTGTGGAAAGTTTATCTTTATTTAATCTGTAATTATAAATATACGTTAATACATAATGAATTATTATCTTTACTATAAAATAATAATAAGCTCTGAACTTTATATAAACATTTTAGATTTCTGTCTGTAACAAAATTTTACGTGGTTATGACAATGACCCATTTGCAGATCGTCTGCATAGAGATGGAAGCGAGAAGTAACAATGACCTCCGTGATCTAATTAATGAAGACAGAAAAAAGCAACGGGGAGAGAACTCCACCCTGCGGCCCACCTGAAGAAATACTACTCCAATCGGAGACTGTATCATTATAGCGAACACACTGCGTGCGCTCTGAAAGATAGGATTTAAACCACCCTAGAGCTAGATCAGACACGCAGTGAACAGATTCCAGATGGCAAGAAGGATATCAGCATCGACTGAATTAAAAGCATTGCTGAAATCAAGCAATACTAAAACCGAAAGAAGTTTGTTATCCATAGCCCAGCGAATGTCATAAGTGACATTGACGAGTGCAGAGACAGTACTATGGCCAACACGGAAACCCGACTGAAAAGGGCGAATAAGATTGTGCAAAGACGCGAAAGCCAAAAATTGTCGGTGTACCAAGTGCTCGAGAACTTTAGATAGGAAAGGCAAAATGGATATGGGACGGAAATGGCTAGGCAAAGAAGGAGACGAAATTTTAGGCAAAGGAATAACATGAGCCATTTTCCAAATAGTAGGAACAGAAGATGAGGAGAAAGAGAAATTAAAAATATGAGCAAGGATGCCAAGGATTTGGGGGAGAATCAACGTAATCATTTTCGAGCACAAGCCATCCTCACCAGCCGCATCAGACGATATGGAGCAAATGGATTTTTAAACATCCGACAGCGAGACAGTACGAAACTGGAACACAGCCCAATCAGGCCGGGATCTATGAGAAAGCTGCAACAAGGTGGAACTCTTAAGTGCACTGCTAACTGCTTCAGGCGGCCGAGAGAAAAAAGAGTTTAGATCGCTGATGTTGAATGAAACCTAAAGACTTACACTGAACAGACTTGCCCACACCCACAGACTTCAAAAACTTCCAGACATCGGAAATACTACGATTAAGCAGGGAATTTTGAAAATGCTGCCTCTTTGCAGCCCTACACAAGCGACCAACAAGATAACGAAGTTCTTTGTAGTATACCAAATTGAGGTCTGACGGAAAACGCTTCAGCCTGCTCTTTGCTCTGTCACGAAGAACCATCTGCTTCTTTATACTATCAGTCAGCCAAGGGGCAGGATTATACCTAACTCTAACTCGTTTGAGTGGAGCATGAACCTTATCCCTTTACATCTGATCTTTCTAGGAATATTGATAGTGGTATGCAGGTCGACGCTGTACAGACTTTAGCAGCGCTTTTGATATGGTCGACCATAAAATTCTACTTATGAAGCTAAATGCGTTGGGTGTAGAGGGGCCTCTGCTTAAGTGGTTTCAATCGTATCTTACAAATAGACTGCAAAGCGTCGTCATGTGCGGTCATAATTCTGAGACATACGTTGCTCAATCTGGCGTGCCACAAGGTTCTCATTTGGGTCCTGTGCTTATTTTGACTTCTAAAATAAGACACTGCAGCTTCGCTTGCTCTGCGTCACGAAAAGAACGTTAATCCATAGGTCCCGGCTGTCATGAACATCTATGGAAGGCGTTATTTGGAAGTCATTGCCTTATAATGTTATGGGTTAACCAAAGAATAATGTTTCCCTTTAGAACGTGAAGATCAGATGGCAGTCGCTTCATGTAATTACTTAAGTTCAGCCAAATTTGTTTACACCTGCCCTTAGCCCTGGGCTCTGAAGTCTGGGACAACCGGGATAATGCTAAGATATGATGATAATTTAATATTTATCTTTAAAGTTAACTTTATATATTTCATAAAAATAAATTATGATCTGAGCCAAAACAAAGAAAGATTAGCAGAGGAATAAAACTAATTTCCACTAAAAAATCCAAATAAGATATTTATACTAATATTTGAAATAAGTTTTGATTTGGCAATAAGCTGCACAATAGGAAATAGAAAAAATTATATATTTATTAGCTGCATAATTATAAAGGATATACAAGTTTTAATTGTGCAGACTTATGGCATGATTTAGCATAATGCAACTATTCGACTCTTCTCCTAAAATTACAATTGTTAGGTGTAAGGTTAGGTACTGCTAAAAGATTATATAATTATTTATTTTGCTATAAAAAATAATAATAATAATAATAATTTATTTGCTATAAAAAGTTTTACATTAAATTAACAGTGACCGAGGTCATCTTTTAAGCAAATAATGCCTTGTTTGTGAGTGTGTGTGTGTGTGTGTGTGTGTGTGTGTGTGTGTGTGTGTATGTGTGTATGTATGCCTGTGTGCGCGTGTGTTTGTTTAGGTAAGTGTTAGTATTTCATCAACTTTTTATTATTTTCTCCGTTTCTTCATAATCTAATGATAGTAAAAAATTTGTGACGGTATACCTACATTTGTCCAATGTTTTGTCGTAAATCTTAACTGTTTTATTAATTTTATTATATAAATATGATGAAAGTCTGTCGAATTGTCTGCGTGCAAAGGAAGTCTTAGTACGGGGGATGGAAACAACATTTTTCTTTCTAGCACGTAATATGCTGGGGTCATATGGAGTATTTTTATGTTTTCTCAGTACTGAGGCGAGAATATATAGCCGTCTAACCGATAGTACTTGACTGAGGGCGTATAGAGACACCGTTGGGAATCGCCTACGTTTAAAGTGCATGACCTTTAGCAAAGCACGTTGTGCACGTTCTATCTCCTTCATTTTCGTCTTACCGGCTCCTCCCCACACAGGAATGCAATATGTTAGGATTGATCGCGCTAATGCTACATATATTTCTTTGAGAATATTTCTCGAGGAGTCAGGATCACTTAGCTTCCCGCCCGGCACCACATGTCACCAGATTACCTTTCCAATAGAACTCAACGTGTAAAAATAGATACCTATATAAGTGATGACCTATACGTCGAATACGGGGTTCCTCAAAGAAGTATACTTGGTCCTCTACTTTCTTCTCGAGTACGTAAACGATCTTTCCTTACTAACTCTCCACAGAAATAGTAAAATAATATCATACGCTGATGACACCGTTTTGCCCTGCAGCGCTGAGACATGGAACGAAGCGTTTGACTTGACACAAACTGATTTTAACATAGTTTCTAATTGGCTTAGTCAAAATTTACTAACACTTAATCATGAAAAAACAAAATATATTACTTTTTCCTTTAATGCACTCACCCAACCAACATTAAACTCATACTCAATCAAATCCCATCAATGCATAAATTCGTCAACATCAAATAACGACTGCTCCTGCCCCTCAATTTGTACCACTGATACTATTAAATACTTAGGCATAATCATTGATAAGTATCTAAATTTCAAAGCACATATAGAGGCACTTACAGCTAGAGTACGGAAACTAATATATGTATTTAAAAACTTAAGAACCGCTGCAAATAGCCAATTATTGAAAACAGTTTATCTTTCACTTTGTCAATCTTTACTAGTATATTGCATTACATCTTGGGGTGGTACTCATAAAACGACCCTTCTTAATTTAGAAATTGCACAAAGAGCCATATTAAAAGTTAGTTATTTCCTCCCTTTTCGTTTCCCGACCGCTGAACTCCTTGCTGATTGTGACGTCCTCTCTGTACGACAACTCTTCATTTTACTAACAGCCACTACACAACATTTAATTACTCCTTACAACCCAAAACAAACCAGCAAAAGACGGGCAGATTTAGTATGTTCTGTAGAACTTTACCGTACAGCACACTCCCATAGATTATTTTGCTTTCTTGGTCCTTTTCTATATAACAGAATAAATCTTTCATTGGGAATCTACCCAATGAACATTTTTGCATGTAAAAATAGTATTAGAGAATGGTTAAAAACCAAAAACTACACAGAAACAGAGTACTTATTATTGGTTGTTAAGTAGTACGATAGTCTTTAAGTAATATAAATAATGCTACATAGAATAAGTAAAATGTTGCAAAAAATAAATTGAATTGCGTAAGCATACTCCATTGTTATTTGTAAGGAATTTTTTCAAATAAGCACTAACACGTATTTATTGTGGATACCTAAGACATAAGTAATTAAGTTTACTTAGTTTAAGTAGATACCACTTTAATTAATTGCATTACTAACCCAATTTATGTTCGTAAAATATTGTAATTAGGCTAATTATCATACAGTAATAAATTATTATTATATTAGGAAAATTGTCATAGCTGCGCTTGTTTTATAACAACACCTTATGACGCAGAAAAACAAAATATTATGTCAGAAGTATGAAATATAAAACAAACAATAGTGCTATAAATATATATTTTATTTGCTGTAAAATATAATCACTTTGTTTTTTAATATATCACCTTAGTCACGCCATGGTCCACCGAACACGAAATTCTATTGGCGATGAAAACTTTAAGACAAACTCTTTGTTCGATGTTTTTATCCATTATTAAATTCGCAATACGCTAGATATTATAAAACTTTGGCCGTGTGGCGCCGGCCTAAAATAGCGTCACCCCTTCTCATCTCATGGGGAGTCGTAAAAGTCGACGAAGAGAAATGCTACCGGATGATGGGCAGCAGCGTCATCCTGCGTACTGGTGGAACTGCGATCACCAACCCGCCTGCCCAGCGTGGTGATTATGGGCAAATACCCCCAAATGAAAATTGCACTCACGAGGAAATGGCCCCCAGTCCCCGGCGGCCCTGCTATTCCAGATTACGGTCTTGGTAACGGCGGGGCAGGGGGTGCTGAGAATCACCGGCAGAGATCCGGCTACCACCCCAAACGACGACTTCTGCACCTGGCAACTTACAACACGCGCACACTGAGGACCGACGAGAAGATTGACGAGCTGGAGGAGGAAATAGAGCGGTTGCACTGGGACATTATCGGGTTATCCGAAGTCCGTAGACAGGGGGAGGACACGGTAATCCTTAAGTCCGGCAACTTGCTCTACCACCGGGAGGGCGATCACCTGTCCCAAGGTGGTGTTGGTTTTATCGTCCGGAAGTCTATCCGTAACAACGTCGTGTCTATTCGGAGTAGGTCGACCAGGGTAGCGTACCTAATACTCAAAATCACCAAAACGTTGAAGGTAATTCAGGTCGGACACCGACCTCGGCACACCCCGATGAGGACGTGGAGATGGGTCCCTATCGGATCGCCTAATTTTTTGTACGCCTAATTTGTAATGGCACCCAAACGAAAAGCCTAAAATTTTTTCGCCTAATTTCACTCTTCAGAATTGTGTTTGCCCTAATTTCACTTCGCCTAACTTTTTATCGCCACATTGTCATTTACCAAATGCGTCATTTGGCAGAACAATTCGTAATCCCTAAAGTTTACAAACCCTAAATATTAACTCGCACAAAATTAAAAATCATAAAGTACAAAACGCCTACACATTTTTATAAGTCATGCAGCATGTAAGCGTGCAAGCAGGCATGCAGCATGCAAGCAGGCATGCATGCAGGCATGCAGCATGCATGTAGGCAAGCAGGCTCCGCGCCTACGCGGGTTTATATTGCACTCTAGGGTAGGGCAGACAAGACTACGTGGAGTCGGGTTTGCAGCGATTCGCTTCTGTCAATTTATTTTCTCAATAAAATTCTATGCTTTTATTCCAATACATTATTGGCACATTTCATTTTAGATATGCCAAAATAAACTTATGCCAATATAGTTTAGGCTATTTTACATTAGACATTCTAAAATTAGGCCTTTCAATTCTTAGGCCAAACTATAATGGTGGCAAAACTATTTTTAGGCGAAACAATAATTGTACGTTTTAAGTTTAGGCCAAAACGGTTTGGCCAAACCATATTAGGACAAACAATTTTAGGCGAACCAAAGGGCACCCCGTGGAGATATTGTATGATGACATTTCTGCCGCCATTCATACTTCACCGACTCACTACACGGTTGTTATGGGAGACTTTAACGCAAGGCTAGGCCAACGAAGCGGTGACGAGCAGAAAGTGGGCCATTTGGAATAGGGCGAAGGAACCATAGGAGACAGCGGTTGGCTGACTTCATGGAGAAGGAGGGCCTCTTTATGATGAACTCCTTCTTCAAGGAGCCACCACACAGGAAATGGACCTGGCTAAGCCCCGATGGTTTCACGAGAAATGAGATAGACTTCATCATGACCACTAAGCGACAAATATTCAATGATGTCTCTGTGATCGCCAGGGTGAAAACCGATAGCGATCACCGAATGGTAACGGGCACATTGAATATTAATATAAAGCTTGAAAGGTCCCGTTTGATGAGGTCTACGCTCCGACCCTCAGCTGCCCATATTCAAAACCCCGAGAACTTTCAGCTCGAGCTTCAAAATCGCTTCGCAGGTCTGGAGAACTGCGTAACCGTTGACGAAATAAGTGGCGGGCTGGTTGAGACTGTCCAAGTTGTCGGGTCCAAACATTATAAGACTCGACAATAATTTAATGATTCAGGCGTTACTTTGCGGAAATCCATTGTAAGCAAGTGATGGATTAAAAATATCTTTGTAACAATTCCCGCGCTACTATAATTTCCCGAAAAATCGAGAAACTGTTCAACACGACACGTGTTTCGCCCTTACACAGGGCATCTTCAGGTAAGATAGGAGCCTCAGAACAACGATGTCTTTACGACCAACGCTGAAACGACTCGACAAACTAAAACCAATAAACTGTCGTCTCAAACTCTTAGTCTCATGGAAGCGCGACGAGACATGCCATTGCAGTCTTCAGCGGAACCGTCTTCTTATTGGCTCATCAATAGACAGATCTCGAAATCATTGCGACTCGATATTCGCAAATTCAATACAAACTGTATTGAAGATGCAATAGAGAGGAACAGGGGTTCAAAAGTGTTCGCACGGGTCTGTCTGTTGGTCAGAGTCAGTTGACACAGCTGAAGACCAACGAAGGCAGTCTAGTTACGTCGAGACCTGAGATTATGAGGTTATTATGAGGTATCGAAAGGTTTTATGGACAGTTGTATACCAGTACGCAAGATTCCGCTACTTGTTTGGCTAAAGACCCTAGAGCCAAACTAACTCTACACACCACCGAAGACATCCCGGACGTCAGCCTGTACGAGATTAGGATGGCCCTGAAACAACTAAAAACAACAAGGCACCGGGGGAAGACGGGATGACAGCAGAGCTTCTGACAGCAGGTGGTACACCAGTACTTAAGGTACTCCAGAAGCTCTTTAATACCGTCATTCTCGAGGGACATACGCCACAGCCATGGTCCAGTGGTGTGGTTGTCCTTTTCTTCAAGAAAGGTGATAAATCCCTTTTGAAGAATTATAGGCCAATCACGCTACTGAGCCACGTCTATAAGTTGTTTTCACGGGTCATCACGAACCGTCTCGGTCAAAGGTTTGAAGACTTGCAGCCTCCCGAACAAGCCGGTTTCCGAAAAGGCTTTTCAACTATAGACCACATACACACGCTGCGGCAGGTTATACAGAAGACCGAGGAGTATAACCAGCCACTTTACTTAGCGTTTGTGGACTATGAGAAAGCCTTTGATTCGATCGAGAGCTGGGCAGTGTTTCAGTCCCTGCAGCGATGCCGCATTGATCATCGGTATATCTAAGTGCTGAGGAGTTTATACAGAAACGCCACCATGTCCGTACGAGTACTGGACCAGTGCACGAATCCTATCCTCTTGCAGAAAGGCGTGAGACAGGGTGATATCATTTCACCGAAACTGTTCACTGCTGCTCTGGAGGATGTTTTCAAGCCACTGGACTGGGAAAACTACGGCATCAACATTATGGGCGAGTATATGACTCACCTTCGATTTGCCGACGACATAGTGGTCATAGCGCAGTCGCTTGTGGATCTGGGCACAATGCTCGGAGACCTCGACAGAGCTTCTCGAAGGGTAGGTCTTAAAAAGAACATGGATAAGACGAAAATCATGTCAATTATCCATATAATCATGTTAATAAAACGCAAGCTGTCTTCAAAGGGATATTATTCTATTAAAGACTATATGGCTGATAAAAATGCTTGGGATTAAACCGCCGTTTCATACAGGCTATTCTAATATGAATGACTTAAAGCATGAATATTGTTATATTATGTTGCATTGTATAGCGTCACAGACAAATGAAGATTGTTACTAACCAATCGATAATTTAAAAGAGCATAGCCTGTGAGTTTCTTGCCAGTTCTTCTTACAGAGCGGTGGCTCGGAACTGGCACTTAGATTCGCTTGCACTTAAATGTTTTTTGTTTTTTTAAATTATTTGGTTGCAAGTGAATCTAAGCTTCGTGATTTTAGTATAGTTATATTTTATTTGTTTTTGTTATTTTTTTATAATTTTGACGTTTTCAAGTACTATGTAATAGTTTATGAAATAAAGTATTTTTGACTTTGACTTTGACATGTTGTGCCTACCCCAGTAATAGTGGGAAGCTCGGCCCTCGAAGTTGTCGACGAGTACGTATACCTGGGACAAAAAGTCCAATTAGGTAAGTCCAACTTCGAGAAAGAGGTCAATCGTCGAATCCAGCTCGGTTGGGCTGCGTTCGGGAAACTACGCAGAATCTTCTCGTCCAATGTACCTCAGTGTCTCAAGACTAAAGTCTTTGACCAGTGTGTGTTGCCAGCGATGACGTATAGGACTGAGACATGGTGCCTGACTATGGGCCTCATAAGGAAGCTCAAAGTCGCTCAGCGTGCAATGGAGAGAGCTATGCTCGGTGTCCCTACGTGATCGAATCAGAAATGAGGAAATCCGTAGGAGAAATAGAGTGAACGACATAGCGAAGCGCGTTTGCAAGCTGAAGTGACAGTGGGCGGGGCACATAGCTCGAAGAACCGACGACCGATGGGGCGTTAAGGTTCTTGAATGGCGACCACGAATCAGCAAACGTAGTAGAGGGCGGCCCCCAACGCGATGGACCGATGATATGGTCAGGGCGGCGGGGACCCGGTGGATGCAGGCGGCAAAGAATCGATCCACGTGGAAAGCAATTGGGGAGGCCTATGTTCAGCTGTAGACTTCGGATGGCTGAAATGATGATGATGATTATAAAACTAAAAACAGCACTGTTTTTAATATAAATGACAGATGCAACTCAATCTCCACGTCAAAATGGAAAACAATTGTGCAAATCTAACAACAACAAAAAAAACAAAATTTGAATTTGGAACCATAAACAAAACATTAATTTTCAATACTTTGTTGACTGAATGTATATCGACTATTTTCGAGAGACATAGTCTATATTATATTATTAGTCACTGTGTGTGAAGCGCTCGTAGCTCCGCGGTGCTTAGTGGTCGGAAACGATCACCGAAGTAAAGCAGAGTTTACAGAGGTCAGTCCTTGGATGGGTGACCGTTTGTGTGGCATTTGATATCGAGCGCTTCCGTGCTTCGGAAGGCACGTTAAGCCGTTGGTCCCGGTTATCTCTAAATGTGGTAGTCGTTAAGCCATGTTAGAGGCCTAATTGGGTGGCTTGAAAAGATCTAACAGCAGGACGCCATACACCTGCCTCCGCCAATCCGCACTGGGTCAGCGTGGTGGAGTATGACCCTTTACCCTCGCACCTTGATATGTGAGAGGAGGCTCGTGCTCAGTAGTGGGACGTTAATGGGCTGAGGTGAAGTCTATATTTTGATTTACAGACGCGTGTGAGACCAGTTTCTAAAATTTAACATTGAATTTTCATCCGAACAAACGTAAAAAACAAGAAAGTTGCCGTTTTTTGATAACAATAATTGAAAAATCATGATTGAGTACCAAGCAAACTTAAAAAAAATGCTATACGTACTCTGTCCTAGCTTATTTAGATACATTTTTACCTATATAAGTACTCGAATAATGAGGAAAATTTATATACGCCTAAACCATAGAAATATTAATAATAATCTACGAAGTGCTATGCGCACCGAAAATCGCCTGGCGCTCTGGTGTATCGTATGGCACCAGTATGATTTGGTGTTTAGTTGCTCTACGAACATGTACAGGAACTATAGCAACATGAGTTCCTTATTATTTGGACCGTACCGCACTGCGAAAAATCAATGTACTTGTTGTCTGCAATGAATGACTACGTCATTCTCGAACTTTTAGTAGCACAGAAGCAGTAAATGGTTGCGAATTAGTGGCGTGCCAACGATATTTCGCATACTCATTTCAAGTAAATAAAGTACTGAAAGCACTTGTAGCAAAATATAAAGTGAAGTATTAATTAACGTAATATCGTAAAAGGTAGTTAAAAAAATTCTTTTAAGTCAGTTAACCAGCAATAACCGTTAACCTTAAGTTATACCATACATTGTATTTAACACACCGTATTAATTTTATCAACTATACATTAACGCATTGTTTGTAAGGTTAGTAACGTCATGTGGACTAAAAACAAGGTCATGAGGTCCAAATATATATGAGGAGAAATAGCGTATATTGTTCATAAATCCATTTTTTTTATTTACGTCGGTAACGAAATGCATTTACGCACTGTCTCCTGGCCAAAGAGGGAACGAGAGAGGTGAGTGGGACTCACCACCGGCAGACACGACCGCCAGCAATAATACCCACTAAAAATCTTCCGACGACGCCCGCCGCTTGTAGAGGAAGAGGCGGGGGACCAGTACCAGTACTAAAACCGGGAGGACCTCCTCAGAGAGACGCAGTGGACGCGCCTCTACTACCTCCTTGTGCGACCGACTTCTCGGAGGGTCTATGGTTAGACAGTAGTTGCCCCCGCTGCCTAAGACCCTCTTGGCGCTGCTTGACGGGCCCTCCTGGCTCGCCCGCTGCGCCTTCCACAGGTCCCTCTTAGTTTCCCACGGTGGTCAACTGACCACTTAGTCTACTGACTAAGGGCACCCAGAATCGCCAACTTCTGGGTGTTACCTTTTCCCGGCCTCCGGTAGGTACCTGTTCGGGGAATATTGTTCATAAATACAAACCCTACCTGACTATGGTCCAAGAGTCGGGACAGAAGAATATTTTATATAAAATAGCAGATTTTTAGCAGATATTTTTCTCTATTATCAAGTTCGTCCCTTAATAAAAGCTGACTGACATACCTAGTAAAAGTATTATGTAAATAATAATGTGTCTCTTGACTATATTCAGCAATTGCCAGAACCAGTTTTATATATTTCTAGATACTCCAATAATATTTAAACTAAATTAGATATTGAGCGAAAACGTATGGCTGTAGATCAACGACTAAAAGTTACAACAAAATACTTCAGTAAGTAACCAGAATATACAGGTATAGTATAATAAATAAAGATTGAGATACTTGTTAAGTATTATTCTTCTTGTACACACCTTAAACACCTTCACATTAAAAATAATATGTTGCCGATGTGTTAGGCAGCATTTCGTATCAAGCACAAGAAACCCCCAGACTAATAAAGTTTTCCACAAGCCAACATAGGTTTATATGATTTAGTACATATAATACGGTTTCTTACCTCATCTAACATTATAAAATAATAAATAATATCGTATATTTTTTATCTAACGACTCACGACTTCGCACATATGCATTGGGTATGATGAAGTCATTGAAGTAAAGAAAAAAGTACTCTTAAACTTTAGGACAGAATTAAAAGTAACAAATATGAATAGTTACATAACGCAGGTCTGTAATGATTTTCTTTTTTTGATATCTAAGTAACGTTTTAACATTGTTGTATGACTCCTGGTTACGAAAAAACAAACATAAAATTCCATGCTAATTATTTGAAATTAAATATTTAAGATTTTATTTTGTCTCTTTCTATTAAAAAAATGTCTTGGCGTAAATATTTTAAACAGCATGTTATAACTTTAGCCTAATTTAATCTAATTAGTTCGCTAGGACAAAGTAATCAATTCTAATCAGTAATTTGTTTATTACTAGCACACAAAAACAGTAAAGTAATTCGCATTAAACATAACAAGAACGGGTCACATTGATCTAATTAAGTAATGAGGATAGATGATTTCGTTCTTAATAAACTGTTAATAGATAAAATGCCCTTATTGTTGTAAATATTACTAGAAGGAAATAATTATAGTACCGAAATATTTTTTTGATTTTTTTATTAGTTCAAACATTGATTTAGAAAGGAATCCTGGAATTGAAGGCTCTGTCTTTATAGAAATATAAGCGATATTCATAAAAAAATTTGGTGCAATGGCCTTTTAAAATAAAAGCATTTAACTTCGTTTACTGAATTCTTACATTAATTGGTTCTTAGAAAATCTATGAGCCATTACCGAGGAATAAGGCATAAAAATTTCTAATGTAGGTTATTGGAATGCGATGATTCAAATCGGAATTTTTATTGAAAATCAAAGAAAAAGTTATCAATCATAAATTTACTTGTAGTTGAAAACTCGCAATAAGATATTATGTATTTAAACATTTTTTTTGAAAAATTAAGACATTTAATACACTTAATGTTAAGAAGACTTAACTCTCTTACGTCTGGGAAAATCCATCATAGTTACCAAACCTATCATTGTTTCGGTGGCGCACAGTTAAGCTCTAATATTTCATAAATGTGTAGATATTTATAATAGAGGTACCGCAGGGTTCGATTCTCGGTCCGTTGTTCTTAATTCATATAAATTATTTGCCACATTTGTTAAAGGAAAATCACGAGATAGTATTGTTTGCTGATGATATATCATTATTATTTAAGTTAAAACTATATCAGAATTCAGACGATGTAAACAATGCGACCTCAAAGGTGGTGCACTTGTACGACGAAATAAAGCCTGAATAAATTTAGATTAACAATTTTATCGCAAGCTGTCTTCAAAAGATACTATTCAAAGACTATATGACAGATAAACTGCTTGGGGTTAAACTGCCGTTTCACAGATTCTATTTTGAATGGCTTAGAAAGTGAAAATTGTTATATTATATTGCATTGTATAGCTTCACAGACAAATAAAGATTGTAACTAACCAATTGATAATTTAAAAGAGCACAGCCTGTGAGTTTCTTGCTAGTTCTTCTTACAGGGCGGTGGCTCGGAACTGGCCCTTAGATTCACTTACACTTAAAAAAAATTGTTTTTGAATTGTTTTGTTGCATGTAAGTAAATTTAAAATTCGTGATTTCAGTGTAATCATATTTCGATTGTTTTTTATATTCATATTTAATTTGGACGTTTTCAAGTACTACGTAATAGTTTATGAAATGAAAAGATTTGAACTATGTTATTGTTCAAATCTTTTTATTTCATAAACTATATTACTATATTTTTATTTCATAACTATTTTATAGGTCTTATTACAAAACGAGAGGTTACTCGGAGGTTCTATGACTCGAAAGTTCTATGATAATACAGCAGGGGCCCCCTGCCCCCGCTGCCTAAGATTCTACTGGCGCTGCTTGACGGGCCTTCCTGGCCCGCCCGCTGCGCCCTCCACAGGACCCTCTTAGTTTCCCCCCCGGCAGACAGTACTAAGGGCACCCAGAGTCGCCAATCACTAGGTGTTACCTTTTCCCTAGCGCCCTCTGCGCCCTACCGGGAGGTACTCAGCCCCCCACCTCGACAAGGTGGAGCAGTCGGGGGGGACCCAGCTACGGACCTGGCTTATGCCCGCCGGCTGGATAATATCTCTTTTTTAAGCCCACTTGACCAACAATTAATCGCTGCCTATCTCTCGTCCTGACTATTTCGTCTTAATCGTCATGTTACGTGTTGCACATTTCAGTCTGTCACAAGCGAAACTCGCCGACTCAAATTTTAAGAGGATACAATGATGTACTAAATTGTAACTCTAAAATCTGGGAACAAACCTGGCTGTATTGAGTAGAATTTAATGTAAATTGTGATAATATTGCCACCTGAAAACAGAACCAACGCCATGTACTCGGTGAACCGCAAATATCAGACCACAATGCTTCTGAATACCGCAAGTTAGCAGAAGAACCTTTAAACAAATATGTGCATTAGGCTGAAGCCACCGAACCGCATACGGTTGTAAGCATGGACAAAGTAACAACGCAACTTCTGTCACGTCTTCTTACCAATATTTTCTTTACCGTAAATTTTAGTAATTGGCTTCATATATGGCTCTTAAAAAAATATATAGACTATGTCTATTGAATATAGTCGATATATTATCTCTCCATAAATGATAGACTTTTCAAACCAGTTTCATAGTTTCAGATTTTAAATCCCTTTACGAATAAACAACAGACCATCAAGTTTTATCTCGGAATAAATTATTAAAATATTATGCATACTAATAATATTCTTATTATTATGGTTCTACGAATAAGACAATATTACCTACGAATAGGAACGTCATCGCCTTGTTAAGCACTTAAGCATTCATTATCTAACAGTACCTTCATATATAATGAGCCGGTTTGACTTTAAACTTTAGTCCTTCTTCGAACTTCGAGCGGTCTCGACTTTATAATCATGGCGTACCAATTGATTTGTAAGTGTGCGCTACTTTGCATTTTATCTTTGTGTGGATTTTCTAATGGACAGAAGAACACAGATGTAAGTATTTTACTATTATTTTGATCATTTTAATAAACAGACTGAGATTAGTCCTAGGCTCCTATTGATATAACTCATAATTTAACATAGTATACTTTTACATATTCTTATAATAGTTACGAATATTGTTAATTCCGCATAACTGTTTAGTCAAATATCAGGCATTACTACAACAAGAATAGTATTTTTTGTAATGTTATAGCATATTATTCTAAGGCATAAAATAATTAGGTAAGAATCGAGCATTTTGTTAAATAGAACATTTCTATTAGACGTAAAAAGATATCCCAAAAGACCTTTAAAAAATTACATATTGGCAATATTCGTTACAATTGCAAATTTTACTTATTATATAGGTAACAGCAACATATTATGTATGTAACATTGTGCGATTTGAAATTATCATAAAAGATCATTCAATATAAACTGTATGCCTAAATAAATATGGGATGGTATTTATATACCAACAAGATATAGTTATGCTTAAATAAGGAAAATAGTTATGCTTAAAGGGGAAGCGCTCGTAGCTCTGCGGTGCTCGGTGGTCGGAAACTATCACCGAAGTACAGAAAACTTTACGGAGGTCCGTCCTTGGATGGGTGATCGTTTGTGTGGCATTTGATATCGAGCGCTTCCGTGCTTCGGAAGGCACGTTAAGCCGTTGGTCCCGGTTATCACTAAAAATGTAATAGTCGTTAAGCCATGTTAGAGGCCCAATGAGCGGCTTGAAAAATTCTTACAGCAGGACGCCATACACCTGCCTCCGCCAATCCGCACTGGGTCAGCGTGGTGGAGTAAGTCCCAATACCCTCACCACTTGATATGTGAGAGGAGGCTCGTGCTCAGTAGTTGGACGTTAATGGGCTGACATGATGAAATAAGGAAAAATACATTTTGCAATAAAATGGGATCCCCATAAGCCACAGAAACTTTGCTATTTCTTAAAATAAGAACCTAAACACTACACTTAAGCTTTTATTGTAGCTATAAAACTCTCTACATATATTAAGTTCATGCCTTATAGTCTGAAGTACTACTACTGCCGCCAGTGAGTGTGAGGCATAGGAGGTATGTTCAGTACATGCAATCAATATTATCCATACTTATTTGCGAGATTGTACTGTACTGTACCGTTCGAGAGTGTATTGAGATGTTTTTTGGAATACTTTTTTTTTGTTTCTAGGAGTTAACTCAATATAGAGTACCTAATTTTCTTTGCTAGTTCTGTATTAGTACAGGCAAATCACGCAAATGTCAATCTAAAAGGTTTTACATTTTGCGAAATCAGATGTTAAACTAGTTGATATGTAAGAATCAGAGGCCAGTAGTGGGTCGTTTCTTCAAATACTGCTAAGGACGTGATGGTGCCATTTCACTGAGTTATCAATTCAAATCTTTGATGCAAAACATCACCAAAGGGCTGAATTAACAATATTTGTGACCATTATTAGAGACCCTGTGGAATTTGTACAAATGGTTGAACAAAATAAAAAAAACACAAATGGTCGAATATTAAAACTTATTTTTAGTTATTTACATATATGCTCGCCTGTTTTCCCGAAGGGATAGGCAGAGGCATATTATACGCTCACACTTCGCCAATTATTCATATTCTTTTCTATGGATATTTTAAACCACGGAATATACTTTCTGTCTGTTTGTTCACGATATTCTCCTGATTATATTTTTCTATATTACAATACCTATTGGAATCCTTACCCAGGACCTGTCCTTTTTATATTAGAAAAAAAGTTAATCAAGCCTTCCTTATTGCAGGTTGTGCCTGGACCAATAGTTTTTGGAGGATTTACATCAAAGGACAATAACGACCCCCAATATCGAAAGTTAGCTGAAGAATCGTTAAAAAAATATGTCCTAGAGTCTGGAGCCACCGAACCGCATATTGTTGTGAGCGTCGATGAAGTAAAAACACAAGTTGTGGCTGGTACTCTTACTAGTCTACTTTTTACCGCAATAAAAAATGACGTTAAAGTACTAAAATGTCATTCTAAAATCCTGGAACAAAGCTGGCTAAATAAAGTAAAATATGATGTGAATTGTGATTCTATTGCCACCCGGAATCGAAGGAAGCGCCAAATACGAGGTGGACATAAGATACAAAACAACAATGCTCCCGAGTACCGGAAGTTGGCAGAAGAATCTTTAAACAAATATGTGCAAGAAACTGGAGCAACAGAACCGCACAGGATTGTAAGCGTAGACAAAGTAACAACGCAAGTTGTTTCTGGTAGTCTCACCAATATCTTCTTTACCGTCAATAAAAATGTTAATGATGTACTTCAGTGTCATTCTAAAGTCTGGGAACAGAGCTGGCTGAATAAAGTAAAATTAAATGTAAGTTGTAGTGCTACTGCCAGTCAGGTCCGAAGGAAACGCCAAATACCCGGTGGAGAGACTTTGCAAAACCACCATGCTCCTAAATACCGCAAGTTAGCAGAAGAATCTTTAAACAAATATGTGCAAGAAACTGGAGCAACAGAACCGCACAGGATTGTAAGCGTAGACAAAGTAACAACGCAAGTTGTTTCTGGTAGTCTCACCAATATCTTCTTTACCGTCAATAAAAATGTTAATGATGTACTTCAGTGTCATTCTAAAGTCTGGGAACAGAGCTGGCTGAATAAAGTAGAATTAAATGTAAGTTGTAGAGCTACTGCCAGTCAGGTCCGAAGGAAACGCCAAATACCCGGTGGAGAGACTTTGCAAAACCACCATGCTCCTAAATACCGCAAGTTAGCAGAAGAATCTTTAAACAAATATGTGCAAGAAACTGGAGCAACAGAACCGCACAGGATTGTAAGCGTAGACAAAGTAACAACGCAAGTTGTTTCTGGTAGTCTCACCAATATCTTCTTTACCGTCAATAAAAATGTTAATGATGTACTTCAGTGTCATTCTACAGTCTGGGAACAGAGCTGGCTGAATAAAGTAGAATTAAATGTAAAGTGTCGTCCTGATAACTAAATTTAGATCAGCAATGTGATTAGTTACGAAATAATGCGTGAAAAATTAATGTGTACAGATAAACGTTCCTTAAGAACCGTTAGCGAGATTATGGTGATGTATTAAAAAACATATGATTATATTTTACAGCAACTAAAAATATTTGTTTATTTTATATTTCTGAAATCATTATTCGAAATTATCTAGTTATAGTAATGCCACTGCGTAATAACTTAATAAGGTGTTCCTTGAAAACCAGTGCAGCTATGACAATGTTTCATTGGTATAGCTGCATTATGCAAAATCATGCCTTATGCAGATAATAAATATATCATTCTTTCTTATTTCATTTTGTGCAACTAATTGCTAAAGCGTAGCTGATTTCAAATATTAGTGATATCCTATGTGATTTTGTGCAACGGATTGGTAAAGCGTAACTGGTTTCAAATATTAGTCATATCTTATGTGATTTTGTGCAACTAATTGCTAAAGCATAACTGATTTCAAATATTAGTCACATCCTATGTGTTTAACACAATTACCTTTTCGATGAAAAAGGACACCAAACATTTTAGAACCGAAATTGGGCGCTTTCTATTGTAAACACAACGGAGAATAAGGAATTAAGTGACATAACTATTTCAAATAATATTATTATTTCTGAAATAATATTTGAGTTTAACTACAAGATGCTAATATATATTATTAAAACAAAACATCATCAATTTCTTTATCATGTTTATTTATAAACACAAAAAAACTTCTGAAAAGTTACTCTTTTGCAATAACGCCCCTTTTCGTGGGATATGACGATATTATTACTTTTTTGTTTTGAATTTGATATTTTAATAAACAAGTTATTAAAATATACACATTCAAAACACGAAAGATTCCTACATAATTATAATCAAAGTTAACAAGAGAATATATTTAAAAAGAAAAAAAACAATAAGTAACAACGACCAAAGTTTCCACGTTGTAGGAAGTTGGAAGCACAAAACTGGTTTATATTTACGAGCCGCAACGAACAACGAGCCGGCGAATCGCTGCCCCACCATACAGATCTACACGGGTCGGGCTTATGTTGTGTTATTTATTTTTTCTTATTATTCCTTATTTATTAGTACTGACGTACCGAGGGCCTGTTCAGCAGCGCCAGGAGGGTCTTAGGCAGTGGGGGCAGGGACTCGTGTTGTCTAACCATGGACCCCTTCGGGAAGTCGGCCACACACGCTATGGTCGCACGAGGAGGTAGGAGGGGAGCGTCCACTGCGTCTCTCTGAGGTCCTTCCGGTTTTGGTCCGGGGAACGTTGGCCGCATGCGGGGAGTCAGAAGCTGCAACCCAGGTACGGCGGGCGTCTTTTGAAGATTTTTAGTGGGTATTACTGCTGGCATTCGGGTCTGCCAGTGGTGAGTCCCACACCCCCTTTCGGTCCCCTTTGGCCGGAAGGCAGTGCGTACATGCATTTTATTAAACTCCTTATTTGTACTTAAAAAACATTATGGATAAGATGACATGTTATTGTTTTAATCAATCATCTCAGCCCATTAACGTCCCACTACTGAGCACCACTACTCTCGTATATCAATGTGTGAGGGTATTGGGTCATACTCCACCACGCTGATCCAGTGCGGATTGGCGGAGGCAGGTGTATGGCGTCCTGCTGTTAGAATTTTTAAAGCCGCCCATTAGGCCTCTCATATGGTATATCTCATATTTAGTGATAACCGGGACTAACGGCTTAACTTGCCTTCCGAAGTACGGACGCGCTCCATATCAAATGCCACACAAACGGTCACCCATCCACGGACTGACCTCTGTAAACTCTGCTGTACATCGGTGATCGTTACCGACCACCGAGCACCGCAGAGCTACGAGCGCTTCCGTGTAATTAAATAATTATTTATTAGTAATTATTTGCTTAAAAATAAATTGCTAAAAATAGTTTTGCTAACTTCAAAATTGCGAAATGATGGTTTTGCCAAATGTTTTTTTGCCAAATGAAATTTGGGAAACATACTTTGGCAAGTGTCACTTTGGGAAATGTTTTTTTCCAAACGTCAGTATACCTTGTTCGCCATAGCCTCGTCCGTTAATAGGCAGGTGCACCACTTGCAGGAAAGGTTGGCGGCTTGAGCTAGCGGCAGACCTTGGTAGGAGCCCTTTACACCCTCCGCTAAGTTTGCTGGTTCGTGGTCGCCTTTAGAGAACCAACCTAAACGCCTCATCGGTCGTCGGTTCTTCGAGCTTTGTGCCGCGCCCACTGCCACTTCAGCATACAAATCCGCTTTATGTCAGCTCTAATACTAAGTCAATGAACGCCGGAATAGCAATAAATAATGACCCACCTAATATAGGAAAGTTTATTTATCTGAAATGTCAATATAAGTAGTGAAGTTTCGAAGGATCTAGAATCGAAGGATCCTAGATCACTTCTTTTATTTGTAAATTACCCTTTGCAGTACTTGCTCATTCAATATCTGACCATAAATCTAACAAATAAACAACAGTCTTGTCATTTCCTGCCTTGATTTCCTTCAAAATAAGTTTAGGTATGTAAGTTGGATCCATTTTGCATAATTTCATCATTTCAGTTAATGAACCTTAAAATGCATTTTTGTCTATTTTACTAATATTGTATTATAATATTGTAGTTTTCACTCAACACCTCTCCACCTAACTTGTATTTTTTTTTCCCCCGATATTGCGCGACCATTAGATTGCTAGTCTCATCGATCACAGCCTGAAACTACATTTGTTATCACATTTTGAGTGCGTTATTATATAGCCGGCCCACATGCGCTACGCATTTGAGTCAAGAACCGACCAACGGCAGCAAAGAACACGAGGCTACGAATCATATTGAATAATACTTGAATCGGCTTCATGCATCATTTATGTGACTACCTTGTTTGTTTGTAAGCTTTCTTTCATCATAGCCAGTGGCTTAGCCGTGAAAGCATAACAAACCAACTTGATGTTACTACTTGCAGACACGACTGCCGGCAGTAATACCCACTAAAAATCTTCCGACGACGCCCGCCGCTTGTTGAGAAAGAGGCGGGGGCCAGTACCTGGGTTGCAGCTTCTGACAACCCGCCTACGGCCAACGTCCCCCGGACCAATACCGGAAGGACCTTCTCAGAGGAGCGCAATAGACGCGCCCCTCCTTCCTCCCCGTACGATCATAGCGTGTGTGGCTGGCTTCCCAGAGGGTCCATGGTTAGGCAGCAGACTCCCCCTGCCCCCACTGCCTAAGACCCTCCTGGCGCTGCTGAACGGGTCTTCCAGGCTGGCCCGCTGCGCCCTCCACAGGTCCCTCTTAGTTTTCCCCCCGGTAGTACTGACTAAGGGCACCCAGAGCCGGAACCTCTGGGTATTATCTTTTCGGGGGGTTTAACGATATACCTTTAATCAAGTGCATCTAACTCCATTCTGCACATATATTGATGTACCTACTTTATCAGGCACTCCTCAGTTTCTGCTGATAAAATAGTTTGCCCTCCTTGTTTTTTCATCGTTCTTACACTATGACTATATAAGTAGTACACTTTTGTCGATACTGTATTTCTCGGCTATCGCCTTTAAAGAAAAATTGCCATAGGCGTATGCGGCCACAGATTCATTTATAGTATTTTCGTCGTACTTTCTGTACCTCTTGCCTCTTATAAGGGATTAGGCTTTTAATTTCGAGGCATGATTCGAACCTATAATAGAAAAAAAAATAACAAACAGGTAGGTAATTAAATGTACATAAAATTGGGAGTCAAATCCCGATTTGGAAGTTTATAATTTTAAAAATAACCTATATAGATGGATGGACACATTTATAGTGCAGGTGCCTAGACCTCAACCTTTAAACAGCACTAAGTATCTGTTAGATTATTATTATTTCCATGTCCAAAACGTAAAATTCCCAAAAAATATTATTTCTTAACAAAAACTAATAATATCTCAATAGTTAGCAGCCCTAACACATGTGTTTCTAATCATCTCTTACTCGTTTTCCTATAGAATCCTATTACGTATCTATTAAACCCGTAATTCATATCTAATGACCCCATACTATGTATCTATTTGACCCTTACTCGTATCTCCTCCTCTCCGTATCTCGTCCTCAAATAAAAAACGGAAATAATTTATTGATTCAGGCGTTACTTTGCGGAAATCCATTGTAAGCAAGTGATGGATTAAAAATATCTTTGTAACAATTCCCGCGCTACTATAATTTCCCGAAAAATCGAGAAACTATTCAACACGACACGTGTTTCGCCCTTACACAGGGCATCTTCAGGTAAGATAGGAGCCTCAGAACAACGATGTCTTCACGACCAACGCTGAAATGAGAGTCAACGTCGAATTCGATCGTCCATCATAAATATCAAGGACGACATCCTTTCATTATTCTTCTTCCACTGATGCTCTTAATTATGATCAAACCAGACCAAAGATACAAGTTATGCATAACCTTTCCCAGTCCTTGTGACAAAGTGTCAATGATGTAGTGACTTTTTCTACACAAGTCTTTATAACTTCATTTCTGTACCTATATAATTTAAGCACAATTCAAAATAAAACACTAAATTTATTATACAAATATTTTATTTCATTTTAAAATATAATTTATTCTTTATAAATTAAACCTATTAAGTAATTAGATCTAACGGACGGATTAAATTAAAATATAATACAAAGCTACACAATGGTTTCAATGATAAATAAATTAATATTAAATAGAAATGGATACTTAGGTGCATTATTGCTATCCTAAAGTCTGTCGCGATAGCCTTTACTTGAGACAATAGGATAGTGTCCTATATCCTATTCTGCGTGTTATTTTATATTAATCAGAAATAATTATTTAAATCATACATATTTGTGAAAGCACAAGTAAAATTGTTTGAAATATATATCCTTAATAACCTCAATAGTCCATTTCAAAAGTATGGAATAAATTTAAAAAATCTGAAATTCTACATAATTTATAGCAATTTTGGCGAAGTAATATATACGGAACATTTATTATAGCTTTTAAACAAAGTTTCCACGCGGTATATCCAAAATAGCAAAATATGACGTCACAACGTAGTCATATCTAGAGGAGTTATCAAACTATAGAAATGATTTATTCACGATTGTTACTATGATTGTTATGTTCTTTAATAAATTGCCAGTAAACAAACCAACCAGTGAACTACCCTTTCAACCATCTAGCAGTCAATATTAATGCACATGAGATGTATGTAGTGTGACAGTGTGCAGATATCTTATAGAAGCAAGCAATGTACACGATCACAACTGTCAGGTGAAGGCCATCGTGATGGATTCTAATTTCTACAATATTCATAAATATTCACAACTAGTATTTCATTAATATGTTTACATAACACTGTATAAATTATCTATATAAAATAACGTTACTGAATTTTAAATAAAAATTGTTCAAATCGTTTCATTTGAACTAATACACACACATTTATTGAGACTCACAATAAAAAGGACAAATATTGATTGCTGGTGAAGAATATTTTAAGAAATTATTGACACTACAGCTCTTCTTAAAGAACAACACTTCAAATCAAAACTCCCAAGACTCTAACCATTTTAGGCCAGTCATAGTAGAGTTCGGTTCATGTGCGAGGGGCCCCTCCATACCGTAAGCTAGTGGAGAGAACAAGTAGAAGCTGTAAACGGTGGTTGCTATTATGAGGCCCATGGTGCAATGGTACATAGTCTTACCCAACTCTTGGTTCAGATAACCTCTGATGCTCTGCAATAAGTATACCGTTAGGATACCTGTAATAAAACATGTTCCTTCATTTAAGTGTCATTTGGGACAGCCTATTAAAGTCCCAGTATTAGTTTCAGGTCTCCTATCTTAAATTAAGGTGAAAGGGATTCAAGACATACTCCACGGCGCCGACCCAGGGCGGAATGGCGGATTTGTTAACTGCCTAAAAATGTATGTAGCTTAACGACATTAGTAATTAGTAATTAGGAATGTAGTAACATTAGTAATAATAACGGCAACAGCAAGCAAAAAAATATTTTTGTATATATAGGAATCGAACCCACGACTTTCGGGAATAGAATGCTTTATTTGCACTTGATTGAGGTACATTACAGTTCTTGTACAATAAAATAAAGCTCCTCCCATTCAGCCAACAACGGTGGCATGCAAATTATAATTAAAATACACATCAATTTTTAAAAGTAAACTATACTTATAAATCGTATTAAATTTTAAATGTGAAAATTGCGAATTAGTAACTAAACATTATTGATGTCAAAATATGGACCCACAAGTCATTTATAAGTACAATCACAAAAATAATAATAATAATAAAATCGAAATCATGTCACAAATGCGCAAAATATTAGTCAAACCAAACATAGACAGTAACTATAACCTTTTAGGGTAAAAACACTACTACTACTGTGTGTGTGTGTGTGTGTGTGTGTGAGATAAGCCATTTATATAATCTACTTTAGAATATCTTAATGTGAAGTTCTTTTATACTTTCAGGTACTTTGATTGTATATAATAATGCACATAGAGAAGCAATTTTTTTGGAATTCTGGGGATAGTGGAAGTCACCAACCTATTTCCGTTCCTAGTGTTTCTTGGATAAACATCATTAGCAAGTGCAGGTAAACTGAAATTTCAAGTTGTAGTGAAGCATCAAATAAATATGTTTAATACCAGTGAGCATGGTACTGAAGACGAGCGCAGGGAAGTAATGGTGGAAGTAGAGGACGCGACCCATCGCCCAGAACGGCACGTAGTGCAGCGCCCAGCCCACGCCGCACCAGCTAGCGGCTTGCAGCAGGCGCCTCTGACTCTCTGCCCACGGACATTCTAACACACAACAAACTTAGTGAGATTTACTACAATTTGAAATGAAAACGATTGTTTAATTGAACTTTTTTTAAAAAAAATTTTTTAACATAATTATGTAATTATTTATTTATATTATGAACCGGACCTACAAAGACGGAAATGATTGTATAATTAATATTTGTAGCTCACTTATGGTTATTGCGACACAGGCCTGCGAACCTAGTATAATAACCACTGTAATTCATTTCTTTTTTATATGCTATATTGGTAAATAAACGATTATTATAATTATTTAGCAAGTTATTGTTGGTCATGTCTCATAAAAGTAATATTACAAAATAGATTTTTAAACTTGACGTCTATTAATGTTTAGCAAAAGAAAATATTCACAGTGTAAATTTTCATTTAATTTTGAAACTAGCTAAAGATTCATTTGGGATAAAATTAATTTTACAAATTATTTGGTAAGTGAAATTTACCGCACGAACGTAAATAACGTGTATAAGAATCCTACCAACATCTTAGGAGTTCAAGCTAACCTCACCTGCAAGTGTTGCACCTGCCGATCAACGGACGAGGCTCTGGCAAACACAATAGGCTCGCCACCTATTACGTGGGACCAACAATAAAATTGGCGGAATGTGGGCGTGTAATATGCCTCTGCCTACCTCTTTGAGGAAACAGGCGTGTTTGTATATACATTTAACGCAAAATTATTTTCTTTACGAATAACCACAAAGTCCATAACACAAATTGTGGTTATTTTATTAGCAAAATTTTGAATGACCCTTTTTTCATTGTTAATGTTGACTATACTTACTATCAATATAATGGAATTTCTATACAAGGAGGCAATTCATACCTGACAATGGCGTTCCAAATGCCTCGGCCCTTTTTCTCCTGATCGAGTTGACGACAAAAACTATGAAGAATATAAGCAGAAATGCCAGGTTTCCCCACCACACTACTGGGTTCCCTAGCAGGTAAATGCGGTGCGCTGAACCGGAGAAAAACTGACCCTGCGAATAGAAATTAAGAATAATAATAGGTTGGGTAAAAAGTCTTTTCGTATTTTTGTATGAAAAGTCAAGACATTTTTTAAAAGGTTTTTTTACATTTATTTACAATAGATATGTACCGTTTTGTTGAATAACTTTCTGCCATTTTGTGGGCAGAGACATTATCCCGTTACTGTAGAAACTTTGGGACTTCTGATCAAAAAAACGGGACAAATAGTTTTGGCAGTCCTCTCTTGAGGTCAACCTTACAGAACCTAAACAATTCTGCAGAGACCGAAACAGGTGAAAATCTGAAGGCGCAAGGTCAGGGCTATATGGTGGATGCACTAGGACCTCCCAGTCGAACTCTCTTAATTTTTGCTGAGTGGCTAAAGATGTGTGTGGTCTAGCGTTATCGTGATGAAAGACCACACCCTTCCTGTTGATCAATTCCGGCCGTTTTCTCTCGACTGCTTCGTTTAATCTCATCAGTTGCTGGCAGTAAAGATCAGAATCGATGATTTTGCCGGGCGGTAAAAGCTCATAATAAACAATGCCCTTCCAATCCCACCATACACACAGCATCACCTTATTTCGTGTTAGGCCAGGTTTGGCCACAGTCTGTGAAGCCTGGCCAACTTTCGACCACGACCTTTTTCGCACGTTCTTGTCGTACGTGATCCACTTTTCATCGCCAGTTATCAATCTCTTCAAAAACGGCTCGGTTTCATTACGTCTCAATAATGAATCGCAAATGAGTACACGGTTCATTAAGTTTCTTTGAGTGAGCTCGTGTGGCACCCAAATATCGAGCTTTTTTGTATAACCAGCTTTCTTCAAATGGGTCAAAACTGTTTTGTGGTCAATTCCCAGTTCTTCAGCTACATCGTAACTACTAATATGCCGATCTTGCTCCACTCTTTCAAAAATGGCGTCCATTTTATTCGTAACAGGGCGACCAGAGCGAGGTGCATCTTTAACATCAAAATTTCCGGACTGAACACGTTTGAACCAAATTTGTGCTACTCTTACTGACACTGCATCAGGTCCATAAACATCACAAATTTTTTTCACTGCTTGAGTTGCATTTTTGCCTTTTTTATAATAAAATTTTAAAATGTATCGAATTTCTTCATTAGATTCACTCATTTTTACGGAGAGAAAAACAAATGAAAAATAGCGGGAAACAACTTTTTTTTATTTTTTTCTTTTCTTTATAATGGAACCTTTTTAATGTTACCAAAAACAGCCAGACACAAATAGTACAGTCAAAAAAAATTTATAATAAGTTTATACCTACGTTATGCGAAAAGACTTTTTCCCCGACCTAATATAATTAAATTTACTGCTAGTAGGTAAATAATAGGCAATAATAGGTCCAAAACTAGTGTTAAAGAAATGTTTATTGAAAAGTATATTAAAATAGAAAATATACACTGATTGATGGGTATGAATTATCGAATAATAACAAAACGGCACAGATCAGAACTGATATCTCACCAAAGACAAACTATTTAGCTAAATATATAATTGAAGGTAGTATGCACTTATGCTGTGAGTCTTTTGAATATATCTATGACATATTTAAATATAATTAGAGTACTAATTTGTAATCTTTTTTTTAAGTCATATAACGAAATATTGAGTCAAAGAAAATTTGCAGTAATCTATACAGGCAAGCTACGGGCAATGTAATTACCGTCTTAACGAGATTTTTGTATGACCACAATTTGTATAGAAAATCGTCCGTAAGGATACCTGTCCTGGCAGTCGATAAATCATATACTAGTATCTACTAGTAAATAGTATTTTTAAATATTAATACTGACGTTAGAACAAGTCCCTTCTTTTTTTAAAAATGACGAACTGATACAAGATCTACCGACGTGTTTGTAAGGGGGCATATCAACCATATTGAGATTTGAGAAAGGATATTCTACATGTGCGAATCCTTACCCTATAATTGATCGGCCACTGCCAGGGCTGTGAGGTGACTTCGCCCTCCTTGGGCTTGAGGCCTGAGTTCCCCTGTAACATCACAGCGTGCGACTCCAAAAAGCGCTCGATAAACCCGGACGCATACGCTTCAAAACTCACTTTTGGTACTGTAATTATAAATTACACAATATAGTTGGATCTTGTTAAATATAATTTTATCTACTACTACTGAAAACTTTATAAAAATCACCGGATTAGTTTTTGGACAGCTAACTTGTACAGACATATGCAACGAAGTAAAATATCTTGCAATTTTGTTGACCGCTATCGGATCCTCAAGCAAAAATAAGAAACTAAGTATGAGAAAGCCAACAATATTACCCCGTTTACCGTTAACACCAAAATTTATAAGTTTTAAAAAAAAAGCCTTTTTAATAAAATGTTTGTTATGGGTGAAATATTATAAAGCTTTTAACAAAAAATATCTTATCTAGAATTGGACGCACTCTGAAGTATTACAAAATTATATCCGAATACACTTTGAAAGAATATAGGCCTATACAAAGTAATGAAAGCGAAGTAAAACTTATTCTAATGATTATATAGATATTAAGACTGAATTGCTGTAAATAATATCTTTCATAAGACCAAAAATATTTTTGGTTTGCAGCACATTTAATCAATATAATGTTATTTTTGTTACAATTATTTTATCCTGTAGCTTGAGTATGTCATGCTCACTTAAATGTCTTTGCGGTGGTGGCGTCATGCGTCGGGTCGTTACGTTCCCTGAAATATGGTTGAGCGAAACGATGGCTGGTTCATGCGTCATACTCGTGAACGGGTGCCGCCAGTGGGGATTGGTCTGCTCATGTCTACTATGTTTATTCGTAATCATGCTCGTATAACTTAAAAAAAAGTTATTTTTTCTTTTATTTTAAATCTTGTGACTGCAGAACACAGGTTTTTGTAGACTTGTCAAATTGTTTTACTACTAAGTACATTTTCTTGTAACTGGCGGGAGAAAAAACTAACCTTGACGATTTTCTTGCCCGTTCTTTTACGATCAAGCTCCCGCCCGCATTGAATGGGCGCGCTAGTTTTTAAGTTTTGACGTTCATAAGAGCTCTTTTGAGCCAAACTTGAATAAATGAATATGAATTTGTATTTGAAAACTTACAGTCTTCAAAGATGTTCTCTTCGACGTTCCAGAGAGCACTCTTGTCGCGCAAGTTGGGGTTGCAAGCGACTTCTTGTTGCTCGAAGCCCCATTTAGGCAGCTGTTTTCCAGTAGTCGTCAGAGCACAGGCCTACATCATCATAATTATATACCTTAATAATAAAGAAGTATTATTTTGAATAATTACAGACTCAGGCAGTTTTTTTTTTAAACATGGTTTTACTCGTTTAGAGTATTTGCCAGTGTCAAGTCATATAATTAATCAAGTTATTTGCATAGGGATCCTATCAAGACCAAAGGAACCCAAGCCAACCTCACCTGCAAGTGGTGCACCTGTCGATTAACGGACGAGACTCTGGGGAACATAACAGTGCCGGATAAGCGGCAATAGGCTCGCCACCTATTACGTGGGAGCAACGATATAATTGGCGAAGTGTGGGCGTATAATATGCCTCTGCCTACCCCTTCGGGGGGACACGCGTGATTGTATGTGTATGTATCATTTTCGTTGGTCTTCAGTACAATCAAAGTCATGTAAAGTCCGTCATAGTCGAGACCAGCCAGAGTCATACCCCAGTAAAATAGTGGTGACTTTACTAGAGGCTCCTGGGGAGTTTTGGTGTCAATATAGAAAATCACAATTTACTGTATTATGTCACTTCCCTACATTTGTATACAATTGGCCATATAAGTTATGTCTAAAACTTCACTATATTTACACATAAAAACTCAAATTTGCACTAGTTTTGGACAATAAAATACTGCCGCGATGTGTATTTTACCGCGTTGGCGCCAAAAAACTACTGGCCTACTTAAATATTATAATATATACAAACTACGAAATTATCAAATTTGAAACGGAGTATGTGATTAGATATTCCGTGTTTAGCCCTAAATTGAAACTATGGCAGCGTATACAGTACCTGTAAATAATGGACGAACATGAGTTTACTCCTCACAGTTTGGACTTCATCACCATCTTTTCCTCCAGATATTATTATTTTCCAAACGTCATTTGCATCGCCGATTCCATCCTGATAAAATGATTATGATAAGCATGGAGATATATTTACATTTAAATTGATGATTTTAAATGATTGAATGATTTTTTTAAGATTAGTTTCTATTGCAAGAACCATAAGTTTTGTTAAGAGTTTTTTCAATTTCTTTTCAGTTGAGTTTGGTTACAGTTGGCACTTGAGTTGAATAAAAATGGCGGTTGTTTGTGCAGGCACAATTATAGAGCATAGAAAAAAGAATCAGAAGCAACTAAAGGAAAACTCGAGGGATAAGCAGCATGTTACTTACAAGACGCCATGCCGCACTGGTGTATTGGGATCCTACCAAGACCTAAGGAGCCCTAGCTAACCTCACCTGCAAGTGGTGCACCTGCCGATCAACGGACCAGGCTCTGGCGAACACAACAGTGCCCGGTAAGCGGCAATAGGCTCGCCATCTATTACGTCGGGCTAACTATATAATGGCGAAGTGTGCGCGTATAATATGCCTCTGCCTACCGTTCGAGGGAACAGGCGTGAATGTTTTGTCTTTATGCCGCACTTCCATACGGACCCGAATCCGCGCATTCAAGGTCATAGTTCAACTTAAGTGCTGCGGTAAACTATCCAAGTCGTCAAATACAAAAAGGAGTCCAATTGGTCAAGCGCTTTTAACAGCATATTTTGGTTCTAATTACCTCTCCGTAGCCGGTGACCTGCATGTGCTTGGCCGAAAGTGGGGCCCTCTCGCGGTGAGAGTGCAGGTTGCGGGAGGTAGCGACATGCGTCAGCCGCACTAGGTCACCGCTTCGGACCACGACCACGCCCTCGACTACCTCGCGGTCGTACGGTTTCACTATCCATCGGTTGTTGTCGTCTTTGTGTGTATATGTCGTTATCTATAATGAAATATTATATAATTAAGTCTGATTGCGTTGTAATAAAAAAAAAATAAGTTATGTAGCATTTCTGATCAACGTTATAAAATTGACCACAGACTTTAAGATGTGTTGATCGTATCGTATCGAACAATCAAGACGCACTCTTAGTGAATCACTCAAATCTTTATGATACAATCTAGAAGGAACCTGCGGCACATGTCGCCAGAGACGTCGAGTGAAGTGGTGCGAAGATTTCTATGGACATGTCTGACAACATCTACGGAAATAAGTCGCGCGAAGTCACCAGATAAGTCAAGCAAAAATTTCCGTCTTCGGTTGACTTGTCGCAGACACGTAGGGAATTTGTAGGACGTTGATCATAATTATAATTTAAAAATAAGTTCCTACATAAGTATACGTGTTGTGCAATCCCGGAAAGGCCCTTTAGACACTAACCTGTTGCTGTCTAGCCCCAGCCCCGGCCGGGTAGAGGTGATGGTGCGAGTGCAGATAGCCTCCTCCTGTACGATGGTTCTTCAGCGATAGCGTAGCACCGTAAGCTAGCACTCGCGGAGCGCTGGCGTTGTGCAGGCTGTTTCCTATCAGCCGTGCTTGAAAGCCGGACGAGTAAAACCCGTCGCCGTTGCCACTGAAAGTTCATTATCAAACTATTAGTATTACGATAATTGTTACTGGGTGGTAATTTAGAACCTTGTCAAACTTGTGACAAATTCTTTGTTAACTAGGTTTTTTTTTAAATTACCTTGTGATATATTTTTTTCTTTTAAATAATGGCTTCGTGCGTCTAGCACATCTAGCCAGTGTCAAATAAGTGATATATTAATAATATATAATTCATAGTAAATGAGAATGAGTTGATGATAAAGATGCTATATGGTAAATGAGATACCCTCCCCTAAGCCCCTTGAGTCCTCAGTAAAGATGTGGGACTATACTGAGATCTCACATGGACTCCTTGAGAGAATATGAAAAGTGATGTTGCACTGCTTTGTTTGATTTACCAACACTCGTGTATATTCACAAACACTTAACAGTTAACAATCCACCGTTATTACACATTAATGTTAGATATATCACAAATTTTAGAAAATAAAACAAAACTGCAGACATGACGCTTCACTTTCCCGCCAAGAAGTCTGTGATATTTTATAAACAAGATTATTTTGTATTTTTTTTTGAATTGTGGCAGAAATAATTTATACCAGCAATTGAATTACTTCAATAGAAATAAGATCAGCGCAAAGGGATATCTACGGGAACCACAATATAAAATCATGTAGCGGCATCTTGTAGGGATGTTACTTACCTACAAACTGTCGATATACTGGAGTATTTACCACAATTATTGACTACACTAAATTATAATGTTATTACCTTTTATTGAGAACTGTGAGATGAATCCAGAAAAAGCATACATAAAGAACCATTGGCCATAAAATCAGAGTTATACTTCTCCCAACTAAATGCTTTACTGTCAAACTCTGAAAGAAATAATATAGAAATAAATTATCTACACTTAATTATAATTATTATAAAAACCTATATTTTTACTTAACTAGACGCTCGACTGATATTACGTTAAAGTCAAAATCATTTATTCAAGTTTGGCTCAATATTGTGAACGTCAAAATTAAAAATTAACGCATAAAATTGCGAATACAAAAATTATGTTTAGCTTAACCCTATTAACTTGGAAATATATATTTTTTACCTAGTATAGCGTGAACTAGCGAGCTGTAACTCTAACTGCTTTAAGTTTTAAATCAATACAAATCATACTCACAACAGGTTTCTCTAAATCACCTAACACATACCACAGATCTGCTATGGTTCTTAGACCAGCAAATATAACTATAAATAATCCAACAAATTTCACAGATATGGTACAAGCGAGAGACGCTCCTAGAAATGCTTGCCAACAAATCATGCGTCTGGAAAATGGGTCTAGATCTTCTTCAGTCAGTGTTTTGACCTGCAAAATGAATATATCAAACATGAATGTCATGCAAACACTTAAAATTAAATGCCAAAAACAAACAGCTTATAATGTTGCTTACTTTGAATGCGCCATACATTGAGCAACACATAAAGAACAGCAAAATTGGATCCAACAAAATATATCTGTTGAGGGTAAGAAATCCAACGTCTGAAAAAAATTGAGAACATTTTATAAAACTATTAATTATTTATTATAGATAGTAGCAATATTAATTAAGACATTACTCAGACAATTGATACGGAGTGAGTTCAGTTTCTTACACTACATTACACTATTTCCCTTTTGCAATAAATAATTTGAGTATATAAATTTTTGGTGATGTTTTAATTATTCTATACATATAATAATATGTATTCACTGAAAGTATATTAATAAGCATATTACTAAGTAATTTCATTTATCTCTTAGCTCAACATCTGCTAGATTCGAAAGAATATGGCACAGTGTGCCATGATAGTTTGTTTTATTTCGTAGTCTTATAAATTAAACTAAGGGCAACATGGAAAATATAAGTCACACAGGTCATAAGGGATCCACTGAAACATGTCCGACACCATAGAAATTAAAGAATAAGGTATTAATTATAAATAATATCGCAAGTGGACAACCTTACCACATAACAATAATATTGTGCCAATAAAAGCTGCATCCAATGATTTACAACTTTCCCAAATAGTTAGAAATATTATTGGTATTACTAATGCTCCTAAAGTGGTACAAAACTGAAAAGAATGAATATTTGTTTAAGACAGTTTAACATCTTGCAAAATATTAAAAAATATTGACAAAAAGAAATTATAACAGTTTACAGAATTAAGGATTTTTTATAGTAATGCAAATGGTTATTTTAATGAGATAAACTATTTATTGATATTAAATAAACTTCAGCCAAAGCTATCATCATTGTATTCAATTTAAATAAAGTTAATTTTACAAAAAATGTAATACAAAAAGTACATAAAAATGTAATCTTACTATTCTCAATCCTTCATATTTCGCACCTTCATACTTATCTCCAGGTTTTTCAAATGGGAATTTTCCATCGTATCCAGTCATCTTACCAGATAGAGCAATGAGCATCTACAAAGTTACAATGCAATGTCAAATTAAAAAAAAAATTTGACTACAAATTAGTTTCTTCAATTTCCGTGTTGTGTAACATGATAGGATGTATAAGGGTCCTACCAAGATCGAAAGACCCCAAGTCAACCTCACCTGCAAGTGGTACACCTGCCGATCAACATACGAGGCTCTGGCAAAGTTCCCAGTAAGTGGCAATAGGCTCGCCACCTATTACGTGGGACCAACTATATAATTGGCAAAGTGTGGGCATATAATATGCCTGTGCCAACCCCTTCGGGGAAACCGGCGTGAAAGTATGTATTTATGTATGTGTAACATGATAGTATGAATTTTAACAGCCTAAAATTAAACTGGTATATTAGATTGGAAAATACTTACTTTTCCAAGTGGTGGGTGAACATCAAAAAAAAATGTTTGATTGATGTACCAGCTAGCCATTTTACCAAAATGGGTCTCATCCCAGCTGTAAACCACAAATTAAAATTCACAATTCACTATATAAATATTATAAATATTTTCTGACAAATATTTGGGTGCATTATCTTAATTATGGTCTGGTTTTTTCTTATGTAATGAAGTACTCATTTACAACAAAAGATTTCAAGCCTACAAGCAAAAAAGAATTTAGTTTCAAGCAACAAGAGAAGATAACCAGAAATAATAATTAGGAGTGACAACTCACACATTAAATGAACTTGTTTTACAAATGTACAACTACCACTGCAGTGATTATAAAGATGAAGGCATGGACATAGTAAGTAAGTCATAGCTGTCACCTAAGAGAGATAATTGATTTAGGTGGAAGTTCACTGCTCCCTGGGACCCATTGATGTATCATCATCATCTCAGCCATTTGACATCCACTGCTGAACATAGAACATAGACCCCAATAGATTTGCACATGGAGCAATTCTAAGACGCTTGCATCCACTGGCTTCCTGCCACCTTGACCAGACCATTGGTCCATCTCGTGGGAAGCTGTCCTATACTATATTTATCAGATTACCATCACCATTTTTCCTGAATACAGCCAAGCCAAGCTGGTCTCGATGTTTGACCTCTTTCTTGAAGTTGTACCTACCCATTTGGAATTTTTGTTCCAGGTATACATACTTGTTGACGACTTTAAGAGCCGAGCTTCCAACAATCTGGGGTAGGCACAACATGGACATTCAACATAATTCTCATCATTATCACTCATTCCAGCTCTGTCAAGGTACTCAAGCATTGAGCAACTCCAGTGATGTATGCAACTATTCATAATTTTACATACATGAAGCACTCGTAGCTCCGTGGTGCTGGGTAGTCAGAAACAATAACCAATGTAAAGCTGAGTTTACAGCTATCTGTCCTTGGATAAGTGACCGCTTGGGCGGCATTTGATATAGAGTGCTTCCGTGCTTTGGAAGGCACGTAAAACCGTTGGTCCCAGTTATCACTAAAATGTGATAGTTGTTAAATCATATTAGAGGCCTATATGGGTGGATTGAAAATTTTTAACAGAAGGACGCCATACACCTCTACCAATCTGCACTGAGTCCGCGTGGTGGAGTATGAACCAAAACCCTCGCACCTAGGTATGTGAGAGAAGGCTCGAGCTCAGTAGTGGGACATTAATGTGTTGAGATGATGATGATGATAATTTTACATCAAAATATTTAATAAGCCAGACCAATTTTTTTTCAATTTAGTACAAATTATAGTTGTAATCAACTTAGAACTAAATATCAAAAATATCTTTTGAATTCTTCTTCCAAAGTTTCTGTACTCTTCAGTCAATGTTATGTGACTAAATCTGCACAATAGATAATTGGAACAGACACTACGCTGGCCATGCCTTCTGAAATGTTTCTGCTGTGCCAGACATATGAGAAGCAGTGGAAATTAACAGTTATTATTTACCATACATGATCAGGTTCTAATACTTTATAGTACCGCGTCAAGAAAGTAGCACCACACAAAACTGCAAAAGTAAACCACCATCTAAAAAAGATAACTTATTCATTACTGCCATAAATAATATTATTTACTAAATGCGACCGACATTAATGAAATTATAAATTTTATTTGAGAAAACCTAGTCGTTATTTACGTTTTATATCCTGAATTCACAGAAATTTTTGAAGGTTTCTTACACATATTTGTTTTATCATCAATAAATTATTTAGTTTAGGAAAATAATATAGACGTCAAAAAGTTTCGAAAAGCAAACAAACTTGTAAATTTGACATAACTGACTGCCTTGTGCGGGGGAGGATGGGACGTGATAGCTGACGAGGCTAATACACAGAATAAATAAGTATGTGTAGCCTATAAACTTTTTATATTTACTAACATTATTAATTCTACTCGTAAAGTTTTTTGGAAGTTATAAATTTTATTAGAATATTATTTATTAGAATATTATATATACTATAATATAAAATTAATTAAAATTAATTCTTAACTTAGCTTAACTATAATGATCTGTTAACATTTAGCAAAGCATCTCTTTAGTTTCTTTACTTGTATTCACATGTAAAGTTATCATACGAGTTTACTGAATTGTCGTCACTGCCTGCACTCGATGACATAGGGGTAGCCTAATGGAAATTTGCAATATTATAATTTAAGCACTCATTGCTTGATTTGAGCAAAAAAAAATTACTAATTTCGGAATTACGTTTCTTATACTTTTTTTTTCTTTTAAATAATGGCTTTGTGCGGTTTGCACATTTAGCCAGTGTCAAGTAAGAGATATATTTATATCATATAAATTATAGTAAATAAGAATGAGTGGTGATAAAGATGATAAATGGTAAATGAGATACCCTCCGCCCTAAGCCCCTTGAGTCCTCAGTAAAGAAGTGGGGCTATACTGAGTTCTCACATGGACTTCTTGAGAGAATTTGAAAAGTTATGTTGCACTGTTTTATTTCATTTACCAACACTTATGTACGTGCACAAACACTTAACGGTTAATAATTCACCGTTATTATACATGTTCGAGTTATCATAAATTTTAGAAAATAAAACAAAAAATGCAGACATGACGCTTCACTTTCCCGCCAAGAAGTCCTTTTTTAAACGGTTTTATTTAGCTCACCCCGTTTGTTTTATTCTAGGGTCAAATTTATTTGTATTTATGTCATGGAGTCAATCGTCAATTTTTATTTGTAGAATAAATTTTTGATTGACCTGTTTCTGCTGTCACAACGCCTGTCTCCGTACCCGTTTACAATAATTATCATAAAGACAAAAGACCACGGTGAATGATTAATATAGTCCATTTATACAATTTAACAGTATTTTAAGCATCTGATGTGTGTATGCATATGTTTAAAATTTTTATCTATCTCTCTTATTACAGTTGAAGATGGGGGAAGAGATTTCTTTTAAAATAAGTCCACCCTGGTACATATATACTTCTTTAAATTAACGTAAAACCCTTGTTTTTTTTAAATTTATATAAAAGAATATATTTTTCAATATTCTGGTTTAAACGAATTTAACAAGCAAAATTTTAAATCAATCCTACCTATTTTGTCTTATTGTTTTACATTCGACCCGTGCATGTTTATAATATTCATGACTGGCCACTTTCTTGCTGTAGCACCTATTTGACATAAAAAAGTATAGATTACAAATGGCGTTTACATAGGATAGACAGATGTGTTCACGGCCACGATGGGCGATGATTCTTTGATATTACGAGAAGATGGTTATATACGTATGAACTTTCCTGTTACTTCTTTAACATACCATAGTAATCTAAATATAATACTGGTGAAGACTGATGTAGGTGGTGTACACGTTTTGGATGTGAACTCTGGTGTGATACTCCAATCTTCTTGTCTGTCAGCGGGTAAGTTTAGACGCTAATGATTCTACACCTCAATACTTAAAAAATAATAATCGAATCATGTACCTATCAGAATATTGTGTTTGGGATTTCTGAACATTTTTCGTTTTTTATCTCTGACAAAGAAATCGTATCCGTGCCCTACATTGTTCGTCTTGACAGTTGATAATAAACAAATTGCTAATGAGTTTAGATGTTGTAGATGACGGTGGTACGCTCGGCGTTGAATATGCCTCTGGCGCGGACCGGGTGTTTGTTTGGGACAGCAGTGGAGTAGGCGCTCGCACCGATTACAATGGAGTGCTCCTGCTTCACACGGCGCTGCAGCGCCCTTTGCCGTCCTCTCAACCTGACAAAATAATTCGTATTGAGCTTGTTTTATCTGAGGTCAGTGTTAAAACATTATCCTAATTCAATACTTCTTGTCGGAAATTTCAATGAAAAATTCTAAAACAGTTTCGATTTTGTAAACCAACAACATAACTATTGTAAACAGACATCAGCCTAACAATTAGGCACTACTTATTCTTCTACGGATCCTACCAAGACCATGGCAGCCCAAGCCAACCTAGTCTGCTAGTGGTGCACCTGCTGATCAATGGCAGAGGCTCTAGCAAACATAACAGTTCCTAGTAAGCAGCAATAGGCTTGCCACCTATTACATAGGACTAACAATATACTTGGTGCAATGTGGGCTTTAATATGCCTTTGCTTACCCCTCTGGGTATAAAATACATATGGTATATAAACAGGTATGATAATATGTATTATGTATTGTGTAATATTATTAAATGTTTAATGTTACAAAGTGTTAACATAGAATTTAGGTGACAAATTTACTTGCTGCATCATGCAATAAGAGTATCTAGAGAGTTGGAGGTGTTGTTTGCAAGTTTATTTATTTTTAAAAAGGGTGGACAGCTGCAGGCACATAACAATATATATTTGATTGTCTCTATATGGATGGCTTTTTTAATATCCTGATTCATTCATTACCCTTTTATGGTTTTAGTCAATAAATTTGTTAACTTAACCTGTGAAAATATGTGGTTAAAAAGGTGAAACACAAAATAGGTAACATTAAGCTAATGACTTTTACATTTTGTTGACAGATAACATAATTGTTTTATGTTCTTTTATAATGTACATTAGGGGCCTATTTCAAAAGCATGATTAGACAAGAATAATACTGAATCTGGCAACTTTTTTCATATTAAATGATTGGACAGTGACTGAAATGCAAATGAAGGAAAGTTTGATGTTCAGATTTAGGTAGCATTCCTAATTTTAGGTACATAGTCCAAGTAGTACGTATTTGTGATTAAATTCAAATTATTATATAGCTAATAAAGGGCATGTGAGAATAAGTAACAGATGTTATGTGGTGATAAACCCACCTCAGTGCACATTGAGAAGTTTGAATTGTTGCTTAATCAGCCTTGTTCTTCATTCACTTGTTTTACTTTATATTATGGTGAAGCCTACTGGATACTTTATAATAAAGGATACTTAACTCAATAATTGTAGTAAAGGCATTCTGTTTGGTTTGTTTCTTAAACACTTATTACCTTAAGTTACTTGTACCACCTGCTAGCAAGCCTTAAAATGGCTATTATGCGGGTACTAACTTATAGGTACTGTGTACTTTGCTATGCATTTTGTAAAATTGTTATTTTGGAATTCCAAACACTGTAGTCACTGTCTTTTTATTCATTTTTTAAACCTACTTTGTATAATCAGAGATATAAATATAAACTCCATCCAAAAGTATCACATTATTGCAATAAATTATTTAATTTTTAAACTAATTTGAATATTTTTGTTTGTGTACACAGGTGTTTTTTAAATGAAAAAGAATTTGTACAAGCACAATTCTAAAACCAAAGGCTTTATTTACTCTAGGCACTTATTGCAGAACCATCTTGCAATAATGAAATATTTTTTAAAATTAGCAAGTTTCATTATCTAGATAAATTAATTCTTATTTTTTTGTAGAAGCTAAAGGTGTCTATTTTTTAGAAGGATCACAATGAGAACTTTACTAAATATAGGTATATGCACTCTATACCAGAGCTGGGCACTATTTGATGGAATGACAAATATAATGTTATTTTGTAACATACATACATACATACATTCGTGCCTGCTTCCCCCGTAGTTAGAGGCATACGCCCACACTTTGCCAATTATATAGTTGGTTATAGGCACGTTATAGGTAGCGAGCCTATTGCCACTTACCGGGCACTGTTATGTTCACCAGAGCCTCGTCCAATGATCGGCAGGTGCACCATTTGTAGGTGAGGTTGGCTTGGGCTCCTCAGGTCTTGGTAGGATCTCTATACACCCAGTAAAGGTTTTGATTTCTTTTTTGCTTTCATATTGAATAATTAAAATTTCATCAACCAAAATTTACAGCATAGGGTTACTACATGATTTACCTTTTATTGCAGGCTGTACTATTATATCAGTGTCTGCAGAGCCTCGACGCCCACTCCATTGAGGGTCTTACCGATTTCTTAAATGAGCTCAAGAATTCTATTGACGCTGAACCTGTCCGCAAGGGGGTTAAAGCACAAAAGGTATGTTTCTTTTTGCTTTATTTTTTGACAATATCTTCAGTAAGAGTTAATTCACACACTGTAAATTAGAAATATTGAATAGTAATAGAATTCTTATATCTTAAATTTTCTAAAAGGTTGTTAAGGTTTACATAATTATTGCGTTATGTTATCCTTGAGCGATGTCAATAGCAAATTGCTTCGTTTTTCCCTCTTTAGTGGAGCACAGTGACAATCAGTCTGCCACAGTCGATTGTCCGCTTGGTCACGACTGGTGTAGTTCAAGAACTGAAAGGTCAGAACCGACGCATCCCTGCGCTGGCTATCGCTTCGGCAGTTAGTCAGCGCGCTAACGAGCTGGTACCCTGTTCACGCGACGAAGAGGCACGTCCTCTGATGTACTCAGAAGCTGAACGAAAGGAGACATTCAAGAGGTGGCCTCATATGGATTACAAGTGAGCAATATTTTTTTGGAAATATAAATTTTGACATTGACTTGGCTTCTCTTTTATTTGACTGTGATATGTTACAATGTTACAATTTAAATATTCGTATCGTATAATAATTGTTCATTTAATGATCCAGTATATCCAATATTATATGAGGATATTGCAACATATTTATTTAATCTTACCTTGAAAATAAAATTTTGGCCCTTTATCCTAGTTTAGAATAACATTCTTCACATAATTACATTATACAAATGGCAATGTGATAGTTTTACATGACAAGCATTAGTTTAAATTATGCATTCAGGTGGGCTCTCCCAGCACGCATGGCCCAGGCAGGGTTTTATCATCAGCCGACTCCAACAGGCGACGACCGTGCCATGTGCTTCACATGCCTCGTGTGCCTCGTCTGTTGGGAAAAGTCTGACGAACCCTGGGTGGAACATGAGAGACACTCGCCCAACTGCCCCTTTGTCCGCGGGGAATATACTCACAACGTTCCTATTTCGGTTAGTACTGTTAAACTTTTTATTTGAAATCAATCAATATTTTGTCTGCTCTTTTCGAGCTACATCAATGACAGTTATTACTGCAATACTGTTGGTAAGTTATTTAATACAAAGAGTGGTGCTAGTACTAAAGGTTCAGTTCATTTATGATATGTATCGATGATATCATTTAAATGATACTAAGTAAATTGCGATGTTCTCAGGTATCAAACGCGACATCATGCGCTGTCCCATGCGGGGGTATATCAATAGTATCGCGCGGTAACCGGGGCTCGCTGATAGCGGGCGGCGCGCGAGATGGCCGCGTGAGTGTGTGGCGTTTTGACTGCGGCTTGCGGCTCGCTAAGTACATCCACCTTTCGCCCTACGACTCCATCTTCAGCGGTGTACTCGCTACTGATTCCAACAAAGTATGGGCCGCCAGCTTGGAGAAAGATACATGTGAGTAGTTACTCGTGTAAGAATAAGAATTACAACTCGAGTCTTGTTTTCATCTCAAAAATATTATATGTTAATTATTTTCCAAGTTTCTATACCTTATGACAATTTTTTTAAAGTATGCAATATTTTGTGTGTCATTTGTTTTTATTTACATTGTATTGTTATGATATGTATAACAGAATAACAATTAGAAGTTATAAAATCTGTGCTCTTCTTTTGCAGCTACTTACGGTATCGAGTTAACAGCGATGTCATTCGTTGGTATGACTTCACAACAGGAACCATATCCCCAAACTCAAAACTCAGAAAACATAGAAAAGGAGAACCCTACTTGCAAGTCTAAGCCATCTCTTATCTGCGCCGTCATCATCACGAGGACCAACTCCCCACCTTCAGATCAACCGATCAAGGAGGACTCTAGCAAAGCTCTGTTTGACTCTGGAGTAGACAAGTCTAAGCAAAGCGTTCAAGCCATGAATGACCAGAATGAAGCCAAAAGTAATTTAACACCCACTAATAAAATGTTATTCCTGTTAACTTATGATATACATAGTTCGTCACCTGGTTCTATAACCACAGTAGTGCACACATCCAATAGCAGCGGTAATTCGAAACCTGGAGGTAGTAAAAAAGTTTTTACAGTGGCAAGAAAAGATGATGCGAATATTTACGACGAAGTATACGTTCAGTACTCTGACGAAGACACAGAGCTTCCTCAGTGCACTAGTAGTTTAATAGACGAACAAATAAGTAATGTTATTAACTTGAACGCGTCTTCGAGTAAAGAAGACTATAAAATGTTTGAACCCAAGAAAATAATTTTTACGAAGCATCCTAAAGTTATGCCACCTCCTCCTCCTACGGCATTATTGCCAGAGTTACCAGAATCTGGACAGGGAAGTATGTTAGATTTTGTTGGGAAGATCTCACAGATGAAAAGTTGGAAGAGTGGCAATTTGTATTCTGTCGGTACTAAGCTAGCAGATCAGACTGATGCTGTTCTTCAGCAAGCTAATCCAATAACGCACTACCTCAATATGAATGGACCCCTGGAAATTTCTGATCTGAAGTGGTTGGACGGCGGTGACGGCACGGGGAAGATTAAAGTGACCACATTTGGTGGAACTAAAGTGAAGGGCCAGCTAGGTCAGACTGTCGTGACCAGTAGCAATAATGATGGTTTTGAAAGTGATCCACCTCAAGAAGAAATAGTATCACAGGGTGTAGCGATTCAATGCCTAAGTCTTCCTTCAAAACTGAATTTTAAAGAAGATTCAAGAGTCACTCATTTATTCCCTACAGAAGACAAGGAGCATCTTCTTGTAGTGGTGTCTAGTGTTGATCCAGAGAAAGTGAAAGTCGAAGACGAAACAGAAGGCAATGGTGATACGAAAATGGACGTTGATGAAGTTTCCGATCACAGTAATAGAGATGCGCCGGAGTCAAAAGCTTATTTTCTTCTGTATAAAATTAATAATAAATCGTCTGTAAATACTTTGGACGACAATCCTGTGGAAGTAAAAGAATTACCATTCAATGAAAGTCCTGTCGATATATGTTTACTGCCCGTGAATAAACAAGAACAGTTTTCTTTTGCAGTGGTGGGCGTCGATGGTAACCTAAGGTTATACTCACTACCAGACTTCAGAATGCTATCGGAGAAACGAGTACTAAAGGGCCAATTTACTTCAGTCACATATTGCGCTTCAGTAGAACGGTTAAGTGTATCCACGAAACACGGTATGATATACTTTTATGCATTAAACAATGGTGAAAAAGATTCTTCGGGAGACATTGACGATGATGATTTTGCCAATATAGATTTTGACATGCTTCAGAAAGCACCCCGAGATGACGTAAGCTCAACGTCGGCTCCAGTTATATTAGCTAACAAGACAGAGTTAGATATGAGCGAGTTGGAGTCGTTGATATCGGTAACTGGGTGTTATGGCACAAACACGACTGTGCCCTATAGTGCGGTGGTACCGGGGTTCTGGTGCGAGCTGTCTCCGGCGCAGCGCTCGCGCTCTGACCATCAGAACAACCGCACGTGGCGCTTACAGTCCTCTACCTGGGATGAGCATGTGCTCGAGCTCACTCTGCCTTACAGTGTATCCTTGGCTCATGTCGAATTTGGATTTACTTTGCACACTGCGTGCTCGTCCACATTACCCATCATACAAGTCACATTACTCAAACAGAATCTGCACGGTCTAGGGTACAAAAAAGACGCATCTTTTGGACACAGATCCGAATCACCAGTGAATATCTCTTTAGATGCTGACAATTCTACTGTTGAAAATCCTGTTAATACAGAAGAATATCTCCAGGCACACAACGCAGAGATTCTTGCTGGACCGTTACTTTTGTCCTCGGGGTTAGATCTAACACAGCAGTCTGGCACTTTGATATTGACGAGTCCCCGCCTTTACAGGACTAGGGGCAGAACTTTTTTGATCCACATAAAATCGTTATTTGATCCGGCCAAGGACATGGTTAAAGGTCATTTAAAATCGAACGAAAGTAATTCGAAGAAGTCTGGTTTCGTAGGGTGCGATTGGTTGCATCAGATTTCGCTGACAGTTCGCGCGAGCCCACCTACAGATGTCCCTATGGACAGACAACAGAGAATAGCTATGCTCGAATCAAATTCATTTTTGAACACTCTTTGTGAAATATCCACCGGGAACGGAGATATCGAAAAGCGAAAACTAGCTTTGGATTTAATTATTTGGACGATCTCTGTTCGTATACAACGAATGCGTGCCGCTAAGTCAGATAAGGGAAAAGGCAAAGAAACAAGCAATCCCGTAGAGGTGCAGCAACTCGAGTGCGTGCGCATCATCGAGCAACATACTGATGCGCTCGTTAAAAACTGTATCATATTCTCTAACAGAAGCGTCGCCAAAAAATGCGTCAAGATAATGCTGATTATTAGCGAGTGAGTAAATTCAAAACACCTTTCTTTTGTTTAACTAAAGCGTGTAGTGTAATAAATTTAAAATCGCTGTGTTTTTTGTAGAGGTGTAAAGCAGCTCAGCGCGCCGTGGAAGTGCACGTTCGAGCAGACGCTCGCGAGCAGTGTGACTGCTTGCGTGCCGTACCTGGGCGCGTGTGGGTCTGCGGGCGCGCTGCGGTGGTTCGCGGCACTGGCCCAACATGCAGCTCCTCGCGCCGCCACCGCCGCGCCGCTCGCCACCGCCGCGCTGGCACTACTTGGCCGCACCGCGTGCGCCCTGCGGCCCCGCGCCGATGTTTACCATCGGCTATTGCGAGCAAGGTGAGTTACTAAGCGTTAAGGGGTCACCGTGACTGTGCCTCGTTTACAAAGCCCAGTTCATGATTGGAGGTATTTTGTATTTGATATTAAGTGCTTCTCAATCCACGAGGCTATTATAATAATAAAAATAAGTAATTATAGCCTAATTACATTATTTTTACGTATGTCTATATTGTTAATTAAATTGTTATCTACCTAAGCTAATTAAACTTATTTACTCTAATATTGCATCATATCTAGTCGTAAGATTATTTTTGTTGGAATAGTATTGGTGTTTAGTGTCTCGCTAACCTATCGAGTGTGATGGCAGGTTCGGCCTGTACGGGCTGCCGCTGGAGCGCACAATGTTCGCGGCGGAGGTGCCGGAGCTGGGGCGCGGCTCGTCGGCGCCTGTGACGTATGCAAGCGTGCTGGCTGGCGACTCAGCCACGCCCCCCGGGGTCAGCGCCGCAGCTGCCGCCATGGGCGACTGTCAGCTCAAGGACCTGCTCAATCTGCCACCCGACATTGGTATGCATCCGAAACCCTTCTTGACACCTTAAGGTGCTGCCCGCGCCTTATGAATAGTGATCAGACGCTTGCCTCTAGAGGTCTCATTAATTCATTGCTAACCCTTAAAATCCTTTTAAGTATCATTCAAATTCGATCTAGGATTTCATTAATACAGTTTATGAATGTTTAAAGAAGAAAATAATAAAAAATTTTTGCTGGCGGAAGAAAGCTTAATTTCTTGTCCATATCTTCTCTACTCAGCTGACTGCAGTGTAACGCACCCACGTTAGCTTTTAACTTAACGTGCATAAGTTACGTAAAGAAATGTAAAGATATTTAATTTATACTATAGCTATGAGAACAAAATTTTCATAACAGAAGCATAGGTTATATATAACCTTGCCTTGCGAAGATACAATATATTAACTGAAGTTTACTATAGAGAATGTAGCTTCCACCCCCCCAGACCCGAAGTTGCCGCCTGCGTCTGTGGCGTTGTGGGCGCAGAGTCAAGGAGTGGGTGTGTTTGGGGCGGGGCTAAGTGAAGCCATGCCCCTTCACGTCACTTGTCATATGGCATCAGATGGCACCAAGCTGGAATCCAGTGGCTCGAGGCACCATCCAGCTGTTGTTAGCGCTTTCCCTGGAGCATTTGGCGCTGTTGACCCAAATCAGGTATTTTATTAGTGGTAGCTTAGATTATAATTAAAGGTATATCTAGAGAAAGTTAATGCGATGCTACAGAGATTTCAAAGAGAGTTCAAATTCAATACAAATAATTATGTTGTAGTTTATGTATGTTTTAGGACGTTAAATAGACCCTGATAATATTATTTTATAAACAGATATGGTCAGTAGTAAAAGACGGGCATATGAAACAATCCTCACAAGATCCTGACTCTTTGGAGGATGTCGAAAGCTCCCTGATGGACTGTGATCCTCAGGAAAAATTGGAGTTCTCTGAAGAAAAGCTATTCAAGGTATTTTATATATGTAATTTGTCTCTTTTGAGACAGTGCAGTACATTCATTAATTTCTTAAATAAGATTTACATTTACCTCTATTGCCATTACCATACTGACTAAATACTATAAATCTGAATCAAGTTTCTTCGGTGTTATCTTTTAGGGTTTTATAACTTTGTCTTGCACAACATAGAAATAATTGTAGGCATGTGCACCCATATTTGTCACGTTGTTGTCGTATGTAACATATATAACCGATACGAGTTTTTCCATGGCAGGATCATGATCAGTGCCACATTCCGTGGGCCGCCCTTGTGACGCGGCCGCCGCAGCACACGCTGGTGGTAGAACGCATGCACTCGGGAGCTCGCCGTTACATCGTGCTCGATTTCGGACACGCGGTGCGGCTTACAGATGTGGTGAGTGGCGTCATTCTTCATCAAATTTTAAATATTAGTATTATAATATCGTTTGTTAATTTGATACAATACCTTCTTATTATATATGTGACTTGTATTTTTTTCTTGTGCAATGAGGGATATACAGCACGCCAAAATCACCACACCAAATGATCTTTGTTTATTCAATGTAAACCTCAATGTATGGAGTTTTATGGTTTTATGCTAAATTTTGGCGTGTATTATATTGCCTCTTTATTTTCCCACCGGCTATGCAAACTTTTAAATTGTAGTGTTTATTGTAAATTTAATATATATTTACAGATAATTCCGTCGTGTTCAGACTTAGTGACTCTGTGCATCGACATTTGGCTGGTAGGAGAAGAGACTGACTGCGTGAAGCTTGCGTTCGCTACGGATATCGCTAGCAAGCACCTCGTGCTCACAGATATACAGCCTCCGCCGCTATGTAGATTCATGAAAGTAAGCACTAAGTTATTAATAATATATTAGGTCGGGGAAAAAGTCTTTTCGCATAACGTAGGTATAAACTTATTATAAAATTTTTTTGGCTGTACTATTTGTGTCTGGCTGGTTTTGGTAACATTAAAAAGGTTCCATTATAAAGAAAAGAAAAAAATAAAAAAAAGTTGTTTCCCGCTATTTTTCATTTGTTTTTCTCTCCGTAAAAATGAGTGAATCTAATGAAGAAATTCGATACATTTTAAAATTTTATTATAAAAAGGCAAAAATGCAACTCAAGCAGTGAAAAAAATTTGTGATGTTTATGGACCTGATGCAGTGTCAGTAAGAGTAGCACAAATTTGGTTCAAACGTTTTCAGTCCGGAAATTTTGATGTTAAAGATGCACCTCGCTCTGGTCGCCCTGTTACGAATAAAATGGACGCCATTTTTGAAAGAGTGGAGCAAGATCGGCATATTAGTAGTTACGATGTAGCTGAAGAACTGGGAATTGACCACAAAACAGTTTTGACCCATTTGAAGAAAGCTGGTTATACAAAAAAGCTCGATATTTGGGTGCCACACGAGCTCACTCAAAGAAACTTAATGAACCGTGTACTCATTTGCGATTCATTATTGTGACGTAATGAAACTGAGCCGTTTTTGAAGAGATTGATAACTGGCGATGAAAAGTGGATCACGTACGACAAGAACGTGCGAAAAAGGTCGTGGTCGAAAGTTAGCCAGGCTTCACAGACTGTGGCCAAACCTGGCCTAACACGAAATAAGGTGATGCTGTGTGTATGGTGGGATTGGAAGGGCATTGTTTATCATGAGCTTTTACCGCCCGGCAAAACCATCGATTCTGATCTTTACTGCCAGCAACTGATGAGATTAAAGGAAGCAGTCGAGAGAAAACGGCCGGAATTGATCAACAGGAAGGGTGTGGTCCTCATCACGATAACGCTAGACCACACACATCTTTAGCCACTCAGCAAAAATTAAGAGAGTTCGACTGGGAGGTCCTAGTGTATCCACCATATAGCCCTGACCTTGCGCCTTCAGATTTTCACCTGTTTCGGTCTCTGCAGAATTCTTTAGTTCTGTAAGGTTGACCTCAAGAGAGGACTGCCAAAACTATTTGTCCCGTTTTTTTGATCAGAAGTCCCAAAGTTTCTACAGTAACGGGATAATGTCTCTGCCCACAAAATGGCAGAAAGTTATTCAACAAAACGGTACATATATATTGTAAATAAATGTAAATAAACTTTGAAAAAAATGTCTTGACTTTTCATACAAAAATACGAAAAGACTTTTTCCCCGACCTAATATTTTCACTTACTATGTGTAATACTAGTTTCCTGCACTTTCATTTTCTGAATATGTTTGTAACAATGTAACGAAATTTATTGCAGATAACGACAATAGGACGATACGGCATGTCAGCAATGAAATGCAAGATTCCGCTGGGCTGGTTCTATGGCGAGATAGTTGAAATTGCAAATGTGCAATCTTCTGTCAATGCGCTAAATGCCTTACAGCAAGATTTGGAATGTCGGTTCAGGTGAGTTTAAATTTGGCATCTCAAGAACAGTTCACTTGACCTATATTCTGAAATATCAAATTATTATTTTAGATTAGCTACCGGAAAATTAATGGACCTTCTGAACCCCTACTTGGAACTGTACAACGGTAACGCAGCCCACATGATGGCATACCTCAACGCCGCTGGAGACGGCGACCACGGCGTGGTATCTGCCTACCAGGAATGCTTGGAACTTCAGCAGCAGCTCCATACGTGCGACTTAGTGCTGAGGAGGCTGCGCGGCACAACCACAGGCAGTGCGGCGCTTCTCGACTACATACAACGTGGGGAAATGTCCTCAGAAGCGTTGTTAGAGCGATCTTCCACCGACAAGCTCACAGTCATCAGCGAGACCTTAGTCGATATGCTGCTGCACATTTTCTTCCAAATGGGCGATGTGGTAAGTCAGTTCATATCGTAATCATTCTTTTGAAAGGCGATATCAGATCTCTTAGGCTCTTAGAGTGTGAGTGTTCTATAAAGATAACTTCTGCCTGATATCAATCCGGGTAGTAAGTGTAAGTTATCCAAAGAGTTTAGTTATTTACAGTGTTCTGTGATATATTTAGTTACGTATTATTAGCCCATTTAATGTAAGTAATTGTACGCATGTAAATGGGCGGTGATACTTGATACATGTATAAATGCTTACTAGGTAGGTATAGTACAAAAAAGAACTTGTGGTTTGACAAGAAGTACAGAATTCTGAACAAATATTTTTGAATGCAGCCGCACGAAGAACTGAGTGAAGATTGGTGTCGCACCGTTTGCCCGGTGTCGTGGGAGTGGGGCGGGCGTGCCGGCGCGGCGCTGGCGACCCTGGTGGCGCGGCTGTGCGGCCCGTCGCGCTGGTGGGGGCCTTACCTGGCGGACACGCTAGCGGCCGCTTTAGCGCACGCGGATGCGCCGCCACTTGCGCTTGATAGGTATGTGCCGCTCGCGTATATACTGTACAGAAAGAACATACACCGTCATTATCATAATTTCAGCCGTTCGAGATCTACTGCTGAACACGTGCCTTCAATAGTTTTTCATGATGGTCTACCTTGTACCGCTTGCAACCAACAACACTGCCGTAGATTTTCATGACAATTGCGACCGACGGCTTAACATGCTTTCCAAAGCACGGAAGCAACAAGCAATAATTATGTACATAACTTCGAAATGTCATGGGCCTAGGTAGACTAGGATTTAAAGCCGTGACCCTCTGCATTGCAATTTATTGTTTTCGCTACTGGTTTATCGCTGCTAACGCAATCTTGACTGACACATGCTGTTACAAGTACGGTACACATAAAATAAAAAGCTTTTATTAAGACATTACAAACAGACACTTAAATTTTTTGTAAAGATTGGAGTGAGAAGTCGTAAAGATGACAAGTGATGGATTAAAAATATCTTCAAGTCGAGTCAAGAGAGTTTTTCTCTCGTTTCAGCGTTGGTCGTGAAGACATCGTTGTTCTGAGGCTCCTATCTTACCTGAAGATGCCCTGTGTAAGGGCGAAACACGTGTCGTGTTGAATAGTTTCTCAATTTTTCGGGAAATTATAGTAGCGCGGGAATTGTTACAAAGATATTTTTAATCCATCACTTGCTTACAATGGATTTCCGCAAAGTAACGCCTGAATCAATAAATTATCGTAAAGATGACGTTGACACAAAAATGGTTAAATACAATATGACGTGTTGATGTTGTAGGTGCCTGGTGCTGGTGATGTACATGTGCCGCAAGAGCCTGTTCGCGCAGGCGGAGGCGGAGCACGGTGTGGCGGCCGCGCTGGCGGAGCGCGCCCTGGCACTGGTACAGGCGCCCCAGCCGCAACCCGCGCTCACCGCCGCACTACTCACCGCGCTCGCCGCCGCACTAGACGCCGCCGCCGCGCCCGCGCTGCCCGCTTGCCTCGCGCACACCCGACACAACAGGTAAGAGTGGGTGCGCTTATTCCATGCGCTTTTCTTTTTTCGGACTGTATTAATCATCAACAGGAAGTGGTCCTATATTTTTACTGCTTAACGGGCAGAACATGCAAAATTTATCTTTAGTTTTCTACCTTAATATCTTTAAATCAACTCCAAATGATTCGGTGTATAATGGAAGTATTTAACATGCAAAAGTTACATATGTCCAATTTTTTTTTTCAAGAAGATTTTATAGAAAATTAATTTAATTTCCAAAATCTTTGAAATCAATATTCAAGCCACAGAAATGTCTTTTTTTTTAAATTTCGTCAGCAATAATTTCCAACAATAAAAATATAAGGATTGTATTTTTATTTTTGCTTGATTTGAAAACATTGGACAAATGTAGGTATACCGTCACAATTTTTTTACTATCATTGGAATATGAATAAACAGAGAAAATAAAAAGTTGATGAAATACTAACACTTACCTAAACACACACGCGCGCACACAGACATACATACACACATTACACATACATACACATTGCACGCACGCACACACACACAATGACCTATAGCTATGGTAGAGCGAGGTCATCTGGTATAGGCATTATTTGCTTAAAAGATGACCTCGGTCACTGTTAATTTAATGTAAAACTTTTTAAAGCAAATAAATTATTATTATTATTATTTCCCAGCAGTATTTTATGATGCTTATGGATAATGAAATTATTTTTAATAATTTTAAACATATTGAGGTAACTGAATATGGATTCAACAATTTTAGATGGGACTGGGTGACGGGTGGACGGGTCGGCAGTGGCGGCAACGAAACGTCCTCTCCGCGATCTGCGAAGTGCAATCTGCACAAACGGAAACTGCACAAGAAATTGTTGCACCAAATGCAAGAGCTAGAGGCTGCTCGTCGCGGCATTCAAGTTGCTCTGGAAGACCAACAGGTGATTACATTTAAGTTATCAGTGTTACTCTCAAATAAATATTCAAATGCTTGCATACAAATATGTAAATCAATTTGACTTTGCCAATTGTGTTCTTTTTAATTATGGTAAATATGATTATAGACTTTTCAAATTATTTTTACAAGAAGATTTTTTACAATACATAAATACAATTTTTTAAAATTCGATTTTGTTTGTGTAGCGCGGTCGATTTAGCTTGAAAGCTCGCATGGCTATGGTCGGCAAGCGGGGGGAGAGCACGACTCGCGCCGAGAGTGCGGAGCCGCTGGTGGCGCCGCTGCCGCCCGCGCTGGGAGCCTCGCTGGCTGCCGCACTAGTGGCGCACATGCTGGCTGCAGACTCCGGCACTGATGGAGACGCGTTGCTACTGCAGGCTAAGGTATAGTAATTAATATGTGACTTAAAAATGGAATATAATAAACTGAACCTCTAAAAAATACTTTTTTGATCATCAAAAATACTGATCTAGCATCTAATAGGGGATTAGGTGCTCCATCAGAATTTTTTGATGTACAAAAAGGTTAGGTTAGGTTGGTAATTTATTAATTTTGATGACACATTAAATATGAGCCCTTAAAAATTGGCTATTGTCTCCGCTGGTATAGTTAGCGTCTTATAGTTGGTAAGATCCAAAGCGCCATAAATATAATATCAAGAGCATTAGGGAGTGTTCCGATGTATATGTTACCGGCCAAACCCGATTTTAGAACAAACTAGTATAGCCTAGTCCTAACTAAAAGTATAACCGAAACAAAAAGAGATACTTATACTTCTCTTTTTGGGTTAGGTTGAGGTAATTTTTTTTCTTACCATTAAAAAACATTTTATTATAATAGTTGCAGCCCACCTAAATTAGTTTGGACTAGGCCATACTAGTTTGTCCTAAAATCGGGTTTGGCCGGTAACATATATATTGATTTGACGCCCGATATGGCGTGGTGGCCAGAATACCCGCACTCCACTCCTGAGGTCGTGGGTTCGATTTCCACACACGACAAATATTTGTGTGTATAAATATGAATATATGTTCTGGTCTGGGTGTTTTCCTATGCATATTCAGTATGTATTTACAAAAAAAAAGTATTTATGTATGTTTATCCGGTATTTAGTATCCATAACACAAGTTCTTAATGATACTTATCTTGAAACTAAATAATTGGTCAGAAATATTTATTTATTGAAGCGCTCGTAGCCCTGCGGTGTTCGGTGGTCGGAAACGATCACCAAAGTACAGCAGAGTTTACAGAGGTCAGTCCTTGGATGGGTGACCGTTTGTGTGGCATTTGATATCGAGCGCTTCCGTGCTTCGGAAGGCACGTTAAGCCGTTGGTCCCGGTTATCACTAAACGTGGTAGTCGTTAAGCCATGTTAGAGGCCTAAATGGGCGGCTTAAAAAATTCTATCAGCAGGACGCCATACACCTGCCTCCGCCAATCCGCACTGGGTCCGCGTGGTGGAGTATGACCCAATACCCTCACACCTTGATATGTGTGAGGAGGCTCGTGCTCAGTAGTGGGACGTTAATGGGCTGTAATGATGAATGATGATGATTTATTTATTTATATATGGCGCGGTGCTACCAATTATTTCACTCTTACTGTACCTATCTATTGTCTATAGAAAGCGATAGAAAGTGAGTTGCGTTGCTAAAGTTAGCCGCCAGCCACCATCTTCGTACGTCAGCACATACACACACAGAATAAGCGTAAACGCCGGGAGAGAAACCAAATGCCTTGCTCGATCTTTTTGATCCTTTCATTTTGTCGACGCCAAACGACGTAGAGGTTGTTTCCGGAGTGTACGAAAAGAGTTGATACTTAAAATATTCGCAGTTTTTGGGAAGGTACTCCTAAACATTTTATCAATCGTAACTGTTGTTATTTGTTTTAACAGTTGTTCTTTGTTTGACAGTGATAGATTTGCTAAGAATATGCTTATTGTTCCAGGTGGTTGGTCGTCTGAGCGCGGTGTGCGGTGGCGCGAGTTTGCTGGATCCGGCGAGTGTACTGGGTCTGGCGCGGCTCGCAGTCACTCTGCCGCCCTGGCCAAGACACGCGCTCACCACACTGCTGCAGGTAACCCTCATAACGTACATTATTATATGGCCTACGGTGCAAATTTAATATTGATATTAAAGCTAACGTTTCATACTTTATAAGGCAGTTCTATTTATCTATTCTTGTATACTAATATTATGAAGAGGACCCTTTTGTATGTTTGTTTGTTACGAATAAATTAAAAAACAACTAAATGGATTACGATGACACTTTCAGCATTAGAATGATTCAATCTCTCTGACCAACAAGGACTATATTTGTATAACGTACAATATAATATAGTCTAAAGGGACAGTAACGAAACGTTAATAGGCAACCTGTAGTTCTAATTTTGTTGGGTTGTTTGTCTACTTATAAGTTGTTTGTTTGCGTTTAGGACCTGGTAGAATACGAGAGTAACAATAGTGGCAACACTGGCGCGGAAGAAGCCTGGACCACAGCGGGCCCGTCGCGACACTCGCGGCCTGCGCATCGGCCCAAAGCTGCTACTGTCGCTGGTCAGTATCGCACTTCTACACTGGTCAAATCTCTCATCGATCTATAAGGTTATGTTGACTGACATCGCCGCTTTTCGCATACAAATAAAAATAAGACTAACAGGCTATACAAATGCATTTACTATTACCGAACTTCGTCTATCTCGTATATTTGGCATAATTTATAGATTGCGAATTATTATTCTAGCGGTTTATTTCTTGTTAAAAAGTAATAAAGTTAAAACGTATTATTTTGTGTTCTGATTGATTTAAGAACTTCTGACTAATTCCGTTTGCCTTAAACTAGACATCATAACATTTTTACCTCGTAAAACCAATAAACAAAATCGGTAGTTAAACAAATACTTTCTTCAATCTGATCACAACCGCGCATTAAAACTATTTTATTTATTTTCAGTTAATATCACGGAAAAATAAAATCACTTATATAGCTATACGCATTAAACTAACTTAAAATATATCTTTAAGCTTTAAATGACATAAGAGACAGCAACGTTTGTCTATCTGTGGCTTAGCAAAAATAATATTTATCTGAAAGTTTCCCTAGTTTACTCTCACAACATAATTGTGTTTGCAGATGCATTAGCCGATAGTTTTGGTCTGACGAAGAGTAGCAACTTTAGCAAGCCCAAATTAACCCCTCAAGGTACATCACGTAAGAAGGCAGTACGCGGTTCTGTCTGTTTGTCGCTTGTTACAGGACTAGCTTGCTGTTAGGAAATAGTAATACATTATCATTTGATCTAAATTTTTAGTGTGTATTTAGCATAGCTTGCTGCATTTTGCTGCAATATGTTGACACGAACGCACTTTGTGTTTCATGTGCACAAGTTATTGTTTAGCGCACTTTTTTTTTTGTGTTTAGGCTTTTTATTTTACTCGTAAAATTTAACTTTTAACATTATCCTAAACAGCAGTTTTCTAAGTTTGACGTTTGCAATTAAATTGGCGTTCTGAATAAACTGCAGAAATAAATAATATTCATCTGAAAACATTGTGAATAATATTAGACTACATATTTATAGCTTAGGTATAATAACACGGTTAATACTTATTATATCCAATTATGTTATCTTAATATCATCAATCATATTCTCATTGCAAAGAAAATGTGAGATATATTTTATGGGAATAGAGAAACACTATAGTCCAAAATAGAAAAACGAATTTCAATAAAAAGTTCTATAAAATATTTAACTTGCATCATAATTTAAGGAAATATTGACAATATTTCACGAATACAATAAGTGTTGTACGAACAGGCGACAAGTAGACTCAACTTACTATTATTGTAATGAAAATTTAAAAAAAATCGAATAACGACGCACTGAGCTTACCTGATGTTTATCAATTTGCAACTCCATTGTGTTCAAATAAATTGTTGTTAGTTGGATGTCGCTCAAAGTATCATTGCTTTCAATTTAATTAAATCTAAAGTTGTTGCTCTTGATGATAATTGGAATGCTTCCGCCTGTTTTGTGTTAAGTGTTAGAATTTCGCCAAAAGCATTAGCGGAGTCATTTGCACTAAGCCGAATCGACCGATCGATACTTTGACCGAGTAATCCATTGCAGATTTTCTAAAGGACATCGACATTGAGGAACAGTTGACGCAGGTGACTGAATCCGATGACTCTGACACCGAGGAGAAGGTGGAGCAATACTTCCTCGAAGCGGTCAAGAAGGAGACCAAGAGTAAACCCGCCTTAGATAGCACAGCCAGGCAAGTATCTCCTTTAAATATTATGAAATATCATCATACATATTTTTTACAATAAAACTGTCAATTTTGATTGAATATATCTATGACATACCTGCTATGCCTATCGGCGCAAGATGCGTAGCTAAGGAGTCTTGCTTTTATGTTAATTTAATTATGTAAATAGTCAATAGTTATAATAATAATAAAATCTATGTTTTAGTTTGGTGTCTGTTTGCTGTGACGCTCGAGTAGAGAGCGGCGCTGGTGGTGCGGGCGCGGCAGCGGAAGCCCTAGCGCGACGAGCGTTGATAGCGACTGGCGGAGCATTGGCCCGTGCCCTGCGAGCGCCCACGCCCCCGCCGCGCCCCGCCGCCCCCGCGACCCCAGCCCCCGACGCCGCCTCCGTTGCCGCTTCGCCCCCGGCGCGGCCACACCATCCGCCGCTTACTCATACGCTTTACGATGTCTTTAGGCATCTTGCACTCGAATTTCCCTCACAAGTACGTACACAAACAATTTTTAATATGGATTATTGTAAAGTAAGTAAATTAATTAATTTAATTATTATTATTTGGGCCACCACCACCAATTCGCACTAGATCGGCGTGGTTAAGTATATTCTAAACCCTCTCACCTTAGTTTATAAGAGAAGGCCCGTGCTCAGTAGTGTGAGTTGGAAAGTCAATGTGTTGAGACGATGATCGTTTTATAATATGTTTAAGATTGTCTGATTTCGATACCCTAGTTCGCAAACCAGCCAAATGCACGTTTTTTGCGTAAACACTGATTCGGCACAATTTGCAAAAAACTAAATAAATCGAGCTGTTATATCACGCCATATAGTGTTGTATGTGATACAACCATAAAATTTACTTATTTAGCTTTGGCCCGACACATGCCTTTCAAATATGTCACAATTGGCCTGAGATTGCGTATCTGTCGAGACGCGCATCCGTAAAGTTGCGTGCCTGTCGATTTGCGCCTTTGACGTGTTGCAAATCTGACGAATTGCGTCGACACGTGTATTTGACCTCTTTAGTTTCTGACGACATGCTAGTAATCCTAAGTGTAACACGTAATATGGTGTGCAGATGGACTGCACGCTAATGGAGAACGTGGTGGCGCTGTGGCTGACGCTGAACGGGTCGGCGTGGGGCGGCGGCGCGTGGTCGCTGGCCACGCTGGCCGTGCCCGCCGACACGCCGCGCATCCGCCTCGCCTCCGACACCGTCAACGCGCTCCTGCACGAGCTCTGCACGTCTGTACACACACTATTTTATTCGTTTTGGCACAAACAGTCATTACATAAAAAAATACATTTATGTTATAAAAAATACATATCGCCGGCTTCAAGCCAGGGGGGCGAATAAGCCCTTACTTTTCAGGAATAGCAAGAAACTTAATAACTTTTTTTCTGATGTATGTGCTTAGTAATTAGTATTTTTTAAGGTATTTTACCTATAATTAAAAAAAATGAGGTTGTTTATATCGATAAAATTCCAAAAGATTGACCCCTTTGGCTTGAAGCCCGCGATATATGTAAATATAATTTGAAAAAGCCGGGATGAGTTTCTTGAGGCATTCTTCTCAATCTCGTTGCCTTTTGGAAGCCTCGTTAGAGTCACCGACAGACTGACTGACTGACGGACAATCCCCTCCCTCCTTTAAAATTACGACAGGCTGACTGACAGATACCCCCGATAAGAGTCACTGACAGACTGACAAATCTTGAAAAAAACCACAACAGACAGATAAACTGATAAACCTTGACAAATTCTGACAAAGAACCCATTTGCTTTTACTTCTTTATTATGGTACCGCTCATATTTCTTTCATTGTTGTTAAAAAAAATATATGGAATCTTCATTTTGTGTAAATGTTTGACGAATCTAAATGATCATGTTGACCTTAAAGACAATAAAGTAAATTTTATTTTATTTATTTCTATTTTCATTAAATAAATACAAAATGTGAAGGATAACCAGTGCTGAACAAAACATGAAAAAAACAATACAAATTAAGAGCTAGGCACAAATCAAAAATATGAATACATACATACACATATAGTTATTTTTAATAGAACTTGACAAATTATGTTAACAAACAATTTTTGGCAGTTGTGACGCGTCATAGTGTGTGTATAATTCATCCTATTTAATTATTTCAATTAATCCAAAATAATCATGAAGCAATTAAATTTGAGGTAGAACCTTTTAATAGACTTTTTTGATCGTTTTTAGGGTTCCGTACGTCTGAATACAAAAACGGAACCCTTATAGGATCACTCGTGTGTCTGTCCGTCCGTCGCTTACAGTCAATTATCTCCGAACCTATTAGACCGATTAAGTTGAAATTTGGTACACATATCAATTCCTGTAACCCAAACACAGAGGTGTGACGTGAGCAGATGAAATCTGTATATGGGGGGTCATTTTAGAGGGGGAAGGGGAAAATTAAATTTTTTTTTTCTGAAAACTGCATCGTGTGTCATATCAAATGAAAGGTCTTGTTGAGAAGATCTTAAATGTATTTTTTTGTAATTTTAAAATAAATAGTTTCCAAGTTATTCAAGAAAATAGACGAAAATTGACCATTCCACCCTCCTTATCTCCGAAACTACTGAACCTAAAATTTTGAAAAAAAATACAGAAATTAGTTTTCTCCTTATAGATTATAGGAAAACCGATAAGAAGTCCATGATATTAAAATAACATGGTAAATCACTCAATATTGTGCGTACCAACTTACATTTGCAGGTGGAATGTGTGGGAGAACATATTTTTTAACTCCAATGTTAAGTTTTGTTGAATCGGTTTGTAGATGAATATTTAATGAAAAAAATAAGCCTACAATGAGCATTCTACGACCAATATTTTAGGAGATATTAATAAATTTTTAGTTACCACAAACAAATTTGGGTCAGATTTAAAAAACATGATAGGTAACATCGCACGGAACCCTCTTCACGCGAGTTCAACTCGCACTTGTCCCCTTTTTTTTTATGTAATACGGATAAACTTTTGTCCAAATGTGTAATGGTAAATGATAAACTAATATAACCATCGTACAATTTATGTGTTTGCGAAATTTTATTGAAAATTCAGATTAATTTGACTTAGTTAATATAACTGAATCGATTTTTATTTCTTTTCGTGATATTGTTGAATTGCCTGAAATTTGATTAAAACTTTACGTGATATTGTATTTAAAATCCAGTTCTGTTATAATCTATAGGCTGTTTGACAGAAGTACATTTATAATTTTACATTGTAACCTATTTAAGATTGCATGTAATAGAATAAATCTTATCTTTTATTTATAATAATTTGCACTGTATACTGTTTGGAAAAAATCTATTCAACTAAGTTGAAATATGTACTCTAATCTATAGTAAAATAGAGTCCATCTGGATACAAGACTGGCCAACTTTCACTTCAGCGTACTGATCCTTTGTACAATGTCGGTAACTTTAGTTATTTTTAGCAAATAATGAATTCATTACAAAATCTATCGAACAATTAAGAAATAATAGAGGCATGGCAATTGGAAAAATTATCCCTCGTTATTGCACATAGTTTGGACTAAATTCGAACCAAATTAGAACTATTCCCCTGCTCTTGATTTATTTTGAAAATATCGCCATCGATTTAGATGATTTGGTACTTGGGAACTTCTCAGCAATATACTTAAAAACTCAGGCAAGCTAACTTTGTACTAACTCAAGCCTCTGAAATCTTGCCTAACTGCCATAACATATTTATTTTACGCACCAGCGTAAAGTTGAGTTTAAACGAGAAGGTGCAAAGCTAAAACCGTATAGAAGTTTAATATCTTTTCATATCATTTTTTTTGTTGCAGATTAGAAAACATATCACTTAGATGTTGGGTACTATCAATGCAAGCTTTGGCTTGGATAACCAGTTTACCACTTCAGGTGAGTTCACACATAAATGAAAAAAAAGATTCCTTTTATTTCCATTGTATTTAACGACTTGTGTTTTGTCAGATGGAAGGCGTCACGCAGACGATGGGACGTGTAATAATTGAATGTGAACATTTTGTTCCGGCTATAGTCAAATTCATTAATATGAATGTCAATAACGACGGCGCCGTCATATCTTCAGAACCTTACTTGGTAAGTTAGTTAGACTTATTTTGGTTTTTTGTGATATTTCAATAGACCTATAGTGATTTAGTCTAAAAATATTTCGTATATTTAAATACATACCAGCAGCTCGATCTTCTCCTATTCTTCGTATTGGGGTCATATTCGGCTATACCTCGCTTTTCGCGACCTCGATTGATTTAGAAATCAGATTTCTATTCCACCATTACATGTTATATTGCGAAAGAAGTTACGTCTAAAAATCTACTTTCCACATAAAAACTAGAATTTACATAATGCTGCCGCGATGTGTCTTTTACCGCGTTGGCGCCAAAACTTCAAGCTTTTATTAAATGCTTAGAGCATTAGCATATTAGAGCATAGTCTTTAAATAAAACCAAATAAACAATATGTTACTTTCACCCAGCAAATGCCTATATTGTTAGTACAAAGGCATTTGTTGGCCTTACGGGGCCACTGTGACTGTGGGAAATAAAATAATGCCGCGATGCGTCTTTCCCAGCGTTAGCACCAAAACTTTTAAGAGTTAAATAATTGAATGAGTATGTGTGAATGAATATTAAATAAGTATGTTCTTACATAAGCTCGTTCATGGTCAAGCTCAGTGCAGCGTTCTTCTGCAGCGTGTTGCCTTAGCTGTACCATATAGTTACCCTAGATATAAAGTAAAAAAAATATTTATGACACCCGCCTTTAGAGCTAATCTTGGTCTCCAATCCCCAATAAATAGGATACAAAATGACTACAATACGCTTCAGAAAATAGTCACAGATTTGGACATTTTTTGGCGACACCTACATTAATTTTAAAAGAAGGATACGACAGTTTATGTTAACCCATTGACTTCATTTGTTTTACAAAAAAAAAAAAAAACCCCTCAAATTTAGATTAAGATGGTTATAGTGTTGTGCTCATCTATAAGAGACATGTATATTAGATTGAATTTTGTTTTACAATGTGATATATATGTGGTTGTTGTGCCTTAATAAATAAATGAATGTGTGTGATTAGAGCGGAGCGAACATAGGTGCTGGTGCGGGAGCCGCGTCCGCGTTACACTCGGTGCTGTCGCGCGTGGTGTGTGCGCGCGGGTCGGCGGGCGCGCCCACCGCGCTGCGCATCGTGGCGGCCGTGTGGCAGCGCGGCGAGCCGGGCCCCGCGCACGACCTGCACGCCACGCTGCTGCGCCTCGCCGCGCCCATGCTGCAGCTGCTGCCCGCCCGGCACTCGCCGCACGCCGCCGCGCTGCTCGACGCTGTCGGTATGTACTCACATACTACCACCGGTCAGCTCTGCATCTTCAATCAATCAATCTGTTTGGGCCGTCCCGGTGTTCGTTACAGTTTGAATGTCTGTTGACACAACCTTGTCGATAGATGACGCTGTACTATTGTTACCAGTTTCTGATTCGCGCTATTATTATTTGTTTGTATAATATATATATGTTAATGTGGTAATTTAGCATTAGTTGAGCCTGGTTTGTAACAGATTAATATTCGTTTTATTATCCAGTATTCTGTGGCTTTATTACTTGGCGTGGCGTCGTTAATTTCACCCGGTGTCAGACAACTACAGTTGTTGAAATGAAAAACGTGTGTAGCTGCCGAGTGCGTTTATTAGACATGGGCGTTTTCGTTTTTTTACCAAAACCGTTTTGAAACCGATATACAGTTTTCATATCGATATGGATAACCGTTTTTAAATATCGATATCAGTAGGTAGAGTTTCATAACTTAAATGCGTTATGTTATTTTATTAGTTACGGCAAACTAATAACAAAACTTAACGCGCATATTATCGAGTTATTTATAAGCATAAATATGTTATACAGATCCCACTCGCTTTTAGTTATGGCGTTTTTCCTTTGTCTTTCGCGACATTGTTAATAAAAATATCGATCCTATAAACCTACTAACCTACCTTAGACTACGTTCAAACTAATTTACCTATTTACAAATTCGTAAAATAACGAGTCACTAAAAGTATCATAATAATTATTTATAAGTAATCCTTTTTTTATAACACTATAACAAATGCAAAAGTTGCACAAAACGCAATGTTTACTTTCTTAATTTCACGGCACGTGTCACCAAGGTCAAGGGCGCATAAAAACTATTACAAAAAAACTCTCTCAAACAAATCATAACTAGGTACTAAAACTAATATTTCTCAAGCATTGCATCCAATAAGCAAAAAAATCGCTTTATCTCTTTTACACCTCTATAAGAAGACAGAGAAGAAGCGAATATCCTCATATTCGCATCATCTCTTTTACACCTCTATAAGAAGACAAAGAAGAAGCGAATATCCTCATATTCGCATCATCTCTTTTCAACCGCTATAGTAAGAAAGAGAAAAAGCGAATATCAGTACATTCGGTTGTGCACGGTTTGCGTTTTGGGCAGTTTTGGTCAGTTTTGGTTATCTTTAGTTATATCGTTTCAAACATCATAACTAAGTAGTTTTGATATCGTTTCGATATCATAGTTTTTGCAATAACCGTTACGGATAACTGTCATATCGATATGATATGGTATAAAACTCAAAACGGTTATTAGTTACGTTTTGATATATCGAACTCATGCCTAGCGTTTATTAGTTATTAGTAACTGAATTATTAAGTTAGTGTAATAACTTATTTCACTAATATAATGTAATATAATGGTCTCACGTTAGATCTCGTTTTGTAATAAGCCCCTCTTTGTTTTCGGATAGAAAATCATCAAATGACTGTCTCCCGCTGTGAGGAACCTCGGGTCCCAGAACCTTTCGAACATTTCCGCAACGAACATTGGTTTCCTCCAAAAAGCGCTAACCATTCCGGTCTTCTGCAGAAAGCATTCATTTAATAACAATCGCCTGTCTCATGTCGTTGATCCACAGGTCGATTTTGTTAAATGGAGTGATTTGCTAACTTAAATAATTTCGTTTCCGGCATTTAGTCACAATCAAAGTAATGTCAAGTGGATTCCGTTATAGTGAAATCGTAGTACAGTCTTGCAACAGTAAGTATTGGAGATTCATAAAAATACCACAATTCAAGGTAATGTCACATCACTACGCTTGCGTACGTTGTCGAAAGAGTTACGTTTAAAATCCACCATATTTACACCTTAGAAACTAGAATTTATACTAGTTTTGAAAAATTTCACGCGCGTGGGCTTCAAAATTGCATGTGTTTGCAGCTTCCATGTCTTGCGGCTGGGTGCGCGAAAGCAGCAGCGGCGGATCCCGTGGGGGCGCTGTGGACGCGCGCCTGAACGTGCTGCTGGGCGATGTGGGCAGTGCGGGCCGGCGCTCGCCGCACTGCCGCGCCGTGCGAGCCTCTCTATTGCACTACGCGCGGCGGCTGCTGGCCGCACCGGCCGCGCCCGCAAACGACGCGCGCACGCAACAATCTCCTGAGGTACGCGCAAGAATCTTAAACAACTAGATGGTAGTTCTGTCAGCGTCTAAAGCGCCATAATGATCACACACTCGTCTTTATTGTCAAGAGCGTAAGAATACTGCTCACTGTGTTACGGCTATGACAAATATTCTTCCGCCATATAATAGTGATTTACGCAATATTGTGTTTTAATTTGAAGAGCCTAACTACCAAGCTAAATAAAAGTATTTTTTATCTTTTTAACTTAAAAATTATTTGTATACTTGTATAGAGTTCTGTTACTCTAATTTTTTATTGTCCGTCCGTATTAACTTAAGTAATCTTTGAAGCGAGAGTAATAACACTGAAATTGAATTAATAAAAGTATTATGAGAGTTGATCTCTCAAGAAACTAAAAAGTTCTGATTCGTCAGTAGGTAGGCCAGTAGTGAAAATATAACTTAATAACAAGATCGCAGGAAGCGAAAAACTATAGAATAATGTTTAAAATGTTATTGGATTTTGTGGCATTAGTTTATATGTTTTATGCCGTGTGGCGCCGGCCTAGAATAGCGTCACCCCTTCTCATCTCATAGGGAGTCGTAAAAATGGCGAAGAGAAATGCTACCGGATGATGGGCAGCAGCGTCATCCTGCATACTGGCTGGAACTGCGATCACCAACCCGTCTGCCCAGCGTGGTGATTATGGGCAAATACCCCCAAATGAAAATGGCACACACGCATAAACGGCCCCCAGTCCCCGGCGGCCCCGCTATTCCAGATTACGGTAGCAGTCTTGGTAACGGCGGGGCAGGGGGTGCTAAGAATCACCGGCAGAGATCCGGCTACCACCCAAAACGACGACTTCTGCACCTGGCAACTTATAACACGAGCACGACGAGAAGATTGACGAGCTGGAGGAGGAAATAGAGCGGTTGCACTGGGACATTATAGGGTTATCCGAAGTCCGTAGACAGGGAGAGGATACGGTAATCCTTAAGTCCGGCAACTTGCTCTACCACCAGGAGGGCGATCACCTGTCCCAAGGTGGTGTCGGTTTTATCGTCCAGAAGTCTATCCATAACAACGTCGTGTCTATTCGGAGTGTGTCGACCAGGGTAGCGTACCCAATACTCAGAATCACCAAACGGTATTCGTTGAAGGTAATTCAGGTTTACGCACCGACCTCGGCACACCCTGACGAGGACGTGGAGATATTGTATGATAACATTTCGGCCGCCATTCATACTTCACCGACTCACTACACGGTTGTTATGGGAGACTTTAACGCAAGGCTAGGCCAATGAAGCGGTGACGAGCAGAAAGTGGGGCATTTTGGAATAGGGCGAAGGAACCATAGGGGACAGCGGTTGGCTGACTTCATGGAGAAGGAGGGCCTCTTTATGATGAACTCCTTCTTCAAGAAGCCACCACACAGGAAATGGACCTGGCTGAGCCCCGATGGTTTCACGAGGAATGAGATAGACTTCATCATGACCACTAAGCGACAAATATTCAATGATGTCTCTGTGATCGCCAGGGTGAAAACCGGTAGCGATCACCGAATGGTAAGGGGCACATTGAATATTAATATAAAGCTTGAAAGGTCCCGTTTGATGAGGTCTACGCTCCGACCCTCAGCTGCCCATATTCAAAACCCCGAGAACTTTCAGCTCGAGCTTCAAAATCGCTTCGCAGGTCTGGAGAACTGCGTAACCGTTGACGATATAAGCGGCGGGCTGGTTGAGACTGTTCACGTTGTCGGGTCCAAACATTATAAGACCCGACAAACTAAAACCAATAAACTGTCGACTCAAACTCTTAATCTCATGGAAGCGCGACGAGACATGCGATTGCAGTCTTCAGCGGAAGCGTCTTCTTACCGGCTCATCAATAGACAGATCTCGAAATCCTTGCGACTCGATATTCGCAAATTCAATACAAATTGTATTGAAGATGCAATAGAGAGGAACAGGGGTTCAAAAGTGTTCGCACGGGATCTGTCTATTGGTCAGAGTCAGTTGACACAGCTGAAGACCAACGAAGGCAGTCTAGTCACGTCGAGACCTGAGATTATGAGGGAGATCGAAAGGTTTTATGGACAGTTGTATACCAGTACGCAAGATCCCGCTACTTGTTTGGCTAAAGACCCTAGAGCCAAACTAACTCGACATACCACCGAAGACATCCCGGACGTCAGCCTGTACGAGATTAGGATGGCCCTGAAACAACTAAAAAACAACAAGGCACCGGGGGAAGACGGGATGACAGCAGAGCTTCTGAGAGCGGGTGGTACACCAGTACTTAAGGTACTCCAGAAGCTCTTTAATACCGTCATTCTCGAGGGACGTACGCCACAGGCGTGGTCCAGTGGTGTGGTTGTCCTTTTCTTCAAGAAAGGTGACAAATCCCTTTTGAAGAATTATAGGCCAATCACGCTACTGAGCCACGTCTATAAGTTGTTTTCACCGGTCATCACGAACCGTCTCGGTCAAAGGTTTGACGACTTCCAGCCTCCCGAACAAGCCGGTTTCCGAAAAGGCTTTTCAACCATAGACCACATTCACACGCTGCGGCAGGTTGTACAGAAGACCGAGGAGTATAACCAGCCACTTTGCTTAGCGTTTGTGGACTATGAGAAAGCCTTTGATTCGATCGAGAGCTGGGCAGTGTTTCAGTCCCTGCAGCGATGCCGCATTGATCATCGGTATATCGAAGTTCTGAGGAGTTTATACAGAATATATATTATACGCCACCATGTCCGTAGGAGTACTGGACCAGTGCACGAATCCTATCCTCTTGCAGAAAGGCGTGAGACAGGGTGATTTCATTTCACCGAAATCTGAAAAAAAAGACTTCACTGCTGCTCTGGAGGATGTTTTCAAGCCACTAGACTGGGAAAACTACGGCATCAACATTAATGGCGAGTATATGACTCACCTTCGATTTGCCGACGACATAGTGGTCATAGCGGAGTCGCTTGTGGATCTGGGCACAATGCTCGGAGACCTCGACAGAGCTTCCCAAAGGGTAGGTCTTAAAATGAACATGGATAAGACCAAAATCATGTCAAATATCCATGTTGTGCCTACCCCAGTAATAGTGGGAAGCTCGGCCCTCGAAGTTGTCGACGAGTACGTATACCTGGGACAAAAAGTCCAATTAGATAAGTCCAACTTCGAGAAAGAGGTCAATCGTCGAATCCAGCTCGGTTGGGCTGCGTTCGGGAAACTACGCAAAATCTTCTCGTCCAAAGTACCTCAGTGTCTCAAGACGAAAGTCTTCGACCAGTGTGTGTTGCCAGCGATGACGTATGGGACTGAGACGTGGTGCCTGACTATGGGCCTCATAAGGAAGCTCAAAGTCGCTCAGCGTGCAATAGAGAGAGCTATGCTCGGAGTGTCCCTACGTGATAGAATCAGAAATGAGGAAATCCGTAGGAGAACCAGAGTGACCGACATAGCGAAGCGCGTTTGCAGGCTGAAGTGGCAATGGGCGGGGCACATAGCTCGAAGAACCGACGACCGATGGGGCGTTAAGGTTCTTGAATGGCGACCACGAATCAGCAAACGTAGTAGAGGGCGGCCCCCAACGCGATGAACCGATGATCTGGTCAGGGCGGCGGGGAGCCGGTGGATGCAGGCGGCAAAGAATCGATCTACGTGGAAAGCAATTGGGGAGGCCTATGTTCAGCAGTGGACTTCAGATGGCTGAAATGATGATGATGATGATGAGTTTATATGTTAAACGTTGTTGACAGTCTGCAACGAGTCCTGGCGCGTCGTCGAGTGAACAATCCCAGACAGACGAAAGCAAAGCGCAGCAACAGGAAGCTACCAATGTCGAAGACGAACGCAAACAGCAAGCTGCGCGCACGCCGTGTCACGCCGACATTGGTAACAATCCTTCTTATAAAATTACTTACAATTCATTACTAGTATTGAATTGTAAACTTTTATAATGTGACAGTATTGAAATGAAAATTTTATTCTTGCCAACAGTGTTACAACACCCACACATCATGCACAAATTTTACCGGACCCTGTCTATGTGTGATGGGATGAACAATTTGATGTTAAACTCAGGTATGTTTACAAGCCAATAATCAGCTACCATATGGTATACATGTATTAGGTCGGGGAAAAAGTCTTTTCGCATAACGTAGGTATAAACTTATTATAAAAATTTTTTGACTGTACTATTTGTGTCTGGCTGGTTTTGGTAACATTAAAAAGGTTCCATTATAAAGAAAAGAAAAAAATAAAAAAAAGTTGTTTCCCGCTATTTTTCATTTGTTTTTCTCTCCGTAAAAATGAGTGAATCTAATGAAGAAATTCGATACATTTTAAATTTTTATTATAAAAAAGGCAAAAATGCAACTCAAGCAGTGAAAAAAATTTGTGATGTTTATGGACCTGATGCAGTGTCAGTAAGAGTAGCACAAATTTGGTTCAAACGTTTTCAGTCCGGAAATTTTGATGTTAAAGATGCCCTCGCTCTGGTCGCCCTGTTACGAATAAAATGGACGCCATTTTTGAAAGAGTGGAGCAAGATCGGCATATTAGTAGTTACGATGTAGCTGAAGAACTGGGAATTGACCACAAAACAGTTTTGACCCATTTGAAGAAAGCTGGTTATACAAAAAAGCTCGATATTTGGGTGCCACACGAGCTCACTCAAAGAAACTTAATGAACCGTGTACTCATTTGCGATTCATTATTGAGACGTAATGAAACCGAGCCGTTTTCGAAGAGATTGATAACTGGCGATGAAAAGTGGATTACGTACGACAAGAACGTGCGAAAAAGGTCGTGGTCGAAAGTTGGCCAGGCTTCACAGACTGTGGCCAAACCTGGCCTAACACGAAATAAGGTGATGCTGTGTGTATGGTGGGATTGGAAGGGCATTGTTTATTATGAGCTTTTACCGCCCGGCAAAACCATCGATTCTGATCTTTACTGCCAGCAACTGATGAGATTAAAGGAAGCAGTCGAGAGAAAACGGCCGGAATTGATCAACAGGAAGGGTGTGGTCTTTCATCACGATAACGCTAGGCCACACACATCTTTAGCCACTCAGCAAAAATTAAGAGAGTTCGACTGGGAGGTCCTAGTGCATCCACCATATAGCCCTGACCTTGCGCCTTCAGATTTTCACCTGTTTCGGTCTCTGCAGAATTCTTTAGGTTCTGTAAGGTTGACCTCAAGAGAGGACTGCCAAAACTATTTGTCCCGTTTTTTTTGATCAGAAGTCCCAAAGTTTCTACAGTAACGGGATAATGTCTCTGCCCACAAAATGGCAGAAAGTTATTCAACAAAACGGTACATATATATTGTAAATAAATGTAAATAAACTTTGAAAAAAATGTCTTGACTTTTCATACAAAAATACGAAAAGACTTTTTCCCCAACCTATTATATAATTCATCTTATCTGAAACCTTTTAACTATAATTAGAACAATAATGATACTAAGTAATATTTTTCTCAAGGTTTTTAAAATAAATATTTCCTATATCAGCAACCCGAAATTGGTTAGCATTGTTAATAGCCGTGCTAACTCTGATGAGGAAACTGACGTCTGTAGTTTGTATGAGTGCCAAATGAATCCTGAAGAGGATCTAGGTAATCAAATATTTCTTTAGCATTTTTTTTATCAGAATAACGCATGATGAATTGAATTTGCTCGTCTCTAAACAATAATAATATGTTATTATAAATATTTGAATAGGCATGAATGCGGACCCGTCGTACGAATACCCGTCACTAAAGGAGGAGGTGTTCTGGCTGGTTGCCACCATACCTAATGTGGCTGCGAACCCTGCGCTCATGGTCCCCAGTCTAATAGACTTTCTCAGTGAGTATGAATTCTGTTACCGTTACCGGTGGTAAACTTGATAAAGGAGCTGCTTTTTCTAGTTAATACCATCTCAGTTCATTATCGTCCCAACTATAAAATATTAAGTATTTCTTACAATTGCACCAATTATTTATTTTCAAGATAAGTATCATTAAGAACTTATGGATACTAAATAACGGATAAACATACATAAATACTTATTTTATAGTAAATACTTACTTAATATAAGAACAAATATTCATGTTCATGCACACAAAGATTTGTCCTGCGTGGGAATCGAATCCACAACCTTAGGAGCGAAGAGCGGGTATTCTCGCCACCACGTCATATCGGTCGTCAATAATGGAAACGTGCTTCGTTTTTAACACAAACCCAAAAATCACCGGCCTTAACATGTTACTTAAATCCATCGATCGCCTTCACATTGACATCGAGAAAATTCTATGTAAAAAAATATCACAAAATATTTCCGAAATGCAGAATCCGTAATATAGGCTGAACTTTTACTATGATATTAACAGCCTATCACCTAGTCGTTGTTTTTTCTGGGATTTATAGTATAATTTATTGTTTGTGACATACTTACAAGTACGTTTAGCAAATAAAATGCTTTGTGGTTATTTTCAGGAAAAGAGGAGATAGTTCACTTGTCGCAGGCGCTACAGCAGCTGCTGGTGCGAGTTCTGGACAAGCCCGAGGCACTCGCCGCCTTCATCGACGCGGGCGGCCTCGAGCTTGCCGTCGACAAACTTACTGCCTGCCATCAGGTATGCACTGGAAGTTGGAGATGCGAATAATATATCTGCCCTACATACGTCCGTTTGATTAAGATTGATATGCATACGTCTATAGATTCGTCCTATCATCTTATAAATAGTCCGTCAGCAATCGCATCAACAAACTGGACATTAATTTCGTTCAGTTGACCCTTATTATTTAGTCAAGTTATAATTATCGATGCATTAACTTAAATAAATATGACCTGGAAGAATATTATTATGTAAGTTTCTTAAACTAATTCGTTAAAAAAAATGTAAAGTTATGATTCGTGAGATATAATGAATTTTATTACAGGCTGGACCGAATAACAGCCAAGGACTAGTGTCGTCCTTGATGAACTACCTGAAGCTTCCACCGCAATTAGTGAATTTATCTACTCCTGCCAGCGGTAAAAAGAACCAAGCACCGGTCATAGAGACCGCTAACGGGCTCGTGAACATTGCACCGTTATGTGAGTTTGTTTTTATTTATTAATTAAATTTATATATTAGCGATTTTTTAAATGTGCAACTGTGTTGAAAGTAAATCTTTAAGTTTTATTAAGTCGTAGTATTTATCCATCTTACGTCTTACTCCTGAGCACGGGACTCTACCCACAAATTAAAGTGAGAGGGATTCATTCGTTTTGCTGTTAGATTTTTCAAGCCGATTGGACCTTTAACGATTGCCACATTTAGTATATACTGGACCAATGGCTTAACTTGCCTTCGCAAAAGTAAACTCATCCAAGAACTGTTATTTGAGAACCATGATTTACTTTCTATGATTGTGTCGGACCACATAGTATCGCGGAGCGTCATGATAGTTATGGTATCGACGTAGTAGTTTCATGGTAGCAAGCTCCTACTCTAATAAATTAAAAGCGCTCCTAGGTTTAATTGACGTTTACAGGATTTGCGGAGTGAAGCAAACCTTGAATAAATTGATTTGAATTTTAATGATAGTATATAGAGTCGTCGTTGTCACCAACATGGGCCTGCTGCTTTATCCCGATTGTGCCCTACTCTTACGCTTGGGACTCGGGGTCTGCTCACTTTAACCAGATTTGGTTGAATTTCAGTTATAGTATAGGTGATAATATTTTATTGAGTATTATGTAAGTATGTAACGTTTTTGATGCCATAATCTTGTCGAAACTGTCTATGAAATTAAAAAACTTTCCCCAGAAATTGTCTCAAATTTCTGATACTTTTAGCTGTCTTGACACTAGGAGGCGCCACTTTGTATCCGAGTCGTGTAGCAACTATTATAATGTGCAGGTACCGTGTCGTGCGGCAACCCGACGGCGCAGGCGGCGGACGTGCTGCTGGAGGGGGGCGGGGCGCGCGGCTCGTGCGCGGCGCGGCGCGTGCGGGCCGCCGCCTGGTCCTACCACTTCTTCAGCGCCGACGACACCTCGCTCGCGCTCACGCTCACCCTGCCCTACGCGGCGCTGCTGCACGAGCTGCAGCTGCAGCCGCATCTCACTAGCCTCGCCAGTTTGTATATTTCATTTGTATTCAACTTAATAATATTAAAACAGGCGGTAAGAAAGGGTGAAATATTACACGTTACATATATGTGGCCAATGCGGTTTCATTATAAATTTATAACTAACTTTTCAGTTCCGTTTGCTTATGACCTATGTCACGACGCACTATTACCCCTCGCACCCTGGGCTCAACAAATAAGCCAATTGAGCATTTCAGACAACACCCAGCTATATTACCCTCGGAATACCGCCGCGGTAAACTGGTTAAGAAATTAAATATTACTGTAATGTGTGTTTTGGTAGAAGTGTGAAATCATCATCATATCCTAGCATTATCCCGGTTGCCCTAGACTTAAGCTTAGGGCCAAGGGTCTGCTTACTGGTTCAACCAGATTTGACTGAATTTCAGTTATTACGTGGTAGTAGAAGTGTCAAATGGTTTTGTTAATATGCAGCATGTCCCGGCGCGGTGGGCGTGGAGGCGGGTTGCGGTGGCACGGTGGTGCCGCTGGGTCCACCGCAGACGACAGCGGGTATGACGATGATCCGGCTGGCTCTGGCGCGGCCCGTGGTTTGCTCCACGGTGCAGCTGCGGCTGTACCGGCCGCGGGACTCTTCCAACATGGGCCTGCTGCAGCTGAGGCTGCTAGTAGCGCCCGCATTCGCCTCGCACGCTGCGCCGCCACCACATGCACCAGCCCTGTGAGTACCCTACCACCACACCATATCAAACTGAAAGTTTGTCATTTTCTATGGATAGCTTCTGTGTTTCATATATACAATTGCTTTAATTGAAAATGTGCCAAAAAAATCATTTCACGCTTGCCTGTAAATCCTCACTGAAGGACGATTAGTTAAATCCACTCACCTTGCTATAAGAGTAAGAGTGTAGTGAGCCGAGTTGATTGAAGATTTTATTGCATGTTTTAATATTTAGTTACTTTTTTATTAAGAATTTGTTTGTTCGTAAGAAGTGTCCCTCAGAATAATAAGATCTATTATTTGTGTGTTAGCAACAACTGGGCGTGTGTGATATCAGCGTGCACGCGCGGGCGGCTGTGCCCGAGCCTCTGGAGCCGCGTGACGAGCGGCAATGCGGTGAGCGCGCTGTGCGCGTGCGTGGTGGGGGGCGGCGCGCCCGCGCATCACGCGCACCACGCGCTCCTGGCCGCCGCTCACCACGCGCCCGCCATGCGACCCACGCTCATGGCTGCCTTACTGCAAATGGACACGCAAGCCCACGCGCACGGTTCGTCCTAACATATAATATAAATATATAAAGGAACATCGACCCATTAATAGATAGGTCAGGTTTGAGTTACGTACTTATACAGTCTTTCTATTTCTTACTGAGATCGAATAAATGTTAATCAAACGTTCAAAACACAAGCAGAATTACTAATTGAACATGTCTGCAATCATAGGCTTTCTGTAAAGTACCCACAGTATTCGCCGTAAATGCATGAGAGTGTGCTAATTTTGCAATAACATCTTATTAAAGTCGTGTTGCTACCGTGTCTTTATTTTATTACCTTTATAAAGGCTGCTTATTTAAAACTATGTACTGGTTCCAGAATTCACCGTGAGCTCTCGCAGCGGTAACAGCGGCGCGGGCGGTGCGGGCGGTGTGGGCGGCGGCAGCATGAGCGGCGTGTGCGAGTTGGCGCGGCAGGTGTGCGCGCGCTGCCCGGCGGGCGCGGCCGCCGCCTACCTCAGTTGGCTGCACGCCGCCGGCGCGCGCTGGCTGGCCACGCGCCGACCACCGGCCGCCGCGCTGGTGCACACACTCGCCACGGTCAGTTCACACATACATCGTAAGCGCCAAGAATACCAGAAACTGGTTTTATAGCAACCGTTAGGCCCTCCGCACATGGAGCTACTCAAAAGGAACTAATCACAAACTCAAATTACTAACGAGTTTTTTGAGCGTACCGCCCATACATTGCCATACAGGTCCGCACACGACGCGACTAGTCACTAACCAGTTAGTAACGCGTTGGCAAATGATCGCGCGCGACGCGTCGTGCTGGTCGCCGAGCTACTAGGTTACCCGAGTTTACTGTGTTTTGATGTGAAAAATGAATGAGCAAGTCTAAATATTAAATTTGTGCAGAAAGTGGAAGAGTATCCATGTTTATATAATTATAAACTGACAGATTACTCTTTTACGCGTCTGTTATGATGATAATATAGTATAATGACATCGTCATCTTCGCTCGATCCACTCGACATTTTTATTGCTTCCAATATTTTCCCTTGCTAGGTTTTTCGCACGTGTTTTTTTGGTAGTAGAAATAACAGGAGTGACTGAAACCTTGCAATGTGAGTAGCGTCGTGTGCGAAATACAGTTTGTAATTCTAATTACTGATTAATTCCGTCATATTTGAGTATCTCCATGTGCGGAGGGCCTTACAGTACTGAGTCAGCGGCGAGAACCCTTGCCTTTAAATTCAGAGGGTTCAAACCCTGTAGGTATGACGCACCTATGACTTTTCGAAGTTATGTGCGTAATTATCGCTTGCTCCGTGCCTCGGAAAGCACGTTAAACCGTTGGTCCCGGCTGTCATAAACATCTATGGCAGTCATTAGGAAGTCAGTGCCTTCTAACAGACTGACAGCTGGTTTTACCATAGAATGATGTTTCCTTTTTGGTTGCGGAGGTCAGACGGCAGTCACTCCACGTAATAACTGAAATTCAGTCAAAATCTGATTGAACCAGTGAGCAGACCCTGGGCCCTAAGCTTAAGTCTAGGGCAACCGGGATAATGCTAGGATATGATAACAGTATTGAGCCAAATTTTAGCATTTAAATAAATAGGGAGGTGCCGATATGGCATTTCGTAAAAATTTTGAAATCAATGCCACAAATATTGTGAGAAATATTTAAAAAAAACCTTTATTAAAATATGCAAAATTGCGGGTACGATCTTTTTCCTAAAAAGGCTCGATATATACCGTAAACATTATCTGGATATTATAAGCAAACTTACTTCACTGGCCTGTGGTATGAAAAAACACTTCATTACGGTGTTTTCCTATGTATATTAAGTATGTATTTACAAAAAAAAAAGTATTTATGTATGTTTATCCGTTATTTAGTATCCATAACACAAGTTTTTAATGATACTTATCTTGGAACTAAATAATTGGTGTAAGTGTCAGAAATATTTATTATTATTACAAATGCAAATGTAAATTCTTTTAAATAAAAAAAAATGCTACTACTATAAAACCTAAAGGTTCCAAAGATGTAGTTCTGATCTCTTCTATTATTTGTTAAAAGAATGAGAGAAAGATTTGTTGTCGCTTTTCGTGTTGTGATAGACAAGTAAAATATTATATGATTCTTACGAGTCAGAACCGCGAGAAACACATTTTTTAAGCCAACACACAACACTAATGCTTAGTGATACTTAAATTAATCACTTTCAGAAATTATTAACTCTGTGTCTAAATTTATTTCAAGTTAGTATATATTCTTCGTGCTGAATACAATGAAAATGAAATAGTAACAAATACGCTCTTCCTTACAGGTGCTATGGAGTTTGAAAGAAGAGAAGACACTGGACACTTTAGAAGAATTAATAACAGATGAGCTGTTCGAACTAATCTACACATGGGTGAAGGATGTACCTGAAACGGGACTGCTGAAAAAAGCTTTAGATGCCAGTAAGTTATTTCAAAAACTAATTTCGGAGACAAATAGGATTTATGTCTATATTCTGTAGATACTTAACGGATTTATTTTCTTTTCAGTTTTATGTTCGATATGTTATATACGACCGGAGCTGTTTAAAATGTTATTAAAACAAATGGATATACCTATGGATGAAGAAGAAAGGTAAATACTCTAAATATATTACATTTCCGGAAAAGTATATGATTTCACAAATAGACAATCTATTTGTGAAGTTATGTAACATTACTTATTTTTTAGCTTTCTAATTTTCACTAAAAAATATTTTTATTCATAATGTCACGTCACTTTCTCGTAGGCAAAGATCACATCCTTCCATTTGCTACGATCTTGGCACACACTCTTAGCTTCATTCACACTCATTAACCTTCTTATACATGCCCGTCGGTTGAGGGTTCTTTCGGCCTGCCCTTTCTCCTGAACCTTCTGGATAATATAAATTTACAAATATTTCTGTGGACTTATCCTAAATGTAAATATCTTGTTTGCAAAGCTTTTGTGACTTGTTTCACTATAATTTACTCAAAATATTTACTTAGTCTAACAGAGAAAGTCGGCCTTAATCCTCAAATTCTACCTGATTCTTCCGTACTTGAAACATAATAATTTCTAAGACATACTTAATCTATATATATAAAAATCAATTGCTGTTCGTTAGTCTCGCTAAAACTCGAGAACGGCTGGACCGATTTGGCTAATTTTGGTCTTGAATTATTTGTGGAAGTCCAGAGAAGGTTTGTACGTAGAGAAAATAAAAAAAAATCTTGAAAAAGTGTAAAATCAACATATTTCTATACTCCCATATACAAACAATTTGGACTAATACTTAAAAGCAAATTTGAACCTTATCAAACAAATTTAATGTCAAAAGTGACGTTAGTTATATCAAAAAAATTTAATGTCATTTCATTTTATCAGCGATAATTATTGCTTTGTTGTGTTTATATTTTCAAAAATATTGTTGTTATTGATTTGTGTTTATATTTTCCAAAATATTATTGAGTTGTTGAGTGAAGGTAAAATGCCATGAGCAAGACGACAAAACATAGGCCGGCGATTGCACGGCGATCAAGAATACGTCGTGCTGTTTTGGATGAAATGCTGCGTGCTGCTTTTAATTACAACAGTCAGATTGATTATAGTATATACGGATACATTGGAATGATGGACGCAATATGTCCACATTGTGATGCGGCTAACTTTCGTGAATTGGATGAACGTTGTGCAATTGTTTCAAATACAAGACCATCCAAGGTTTTTCCATCATCATAACGCATTAGTTCAATTGTTCAAAATTGCTCTCGATCGTATGCCAAAATTATTGAACAAATATGAACATTATATGGCAGAAGACATTTTAATTCGTATGCGTCATCATGAAAGAAATCCCGATTTGTTGATTACCTTGGAAATGTACAACGAAGCTTTAATAATAATTGAAGATATGTGTCTAAAGATTTTAAATAAAGCATTAGCACAATTGGGTATGACCGCACCAAATCGTAAGATACATGATTTTTTTGATCGTGAATTGCAATATGAGCAGGAGTTCAATTCTAATGCAAATCTTTCGTTGTATCATTGATTTTAGCGACTATTCGATCGGAACAGAAAATTGCATTGCATATTCGGGAATTGCTGCTACATTATTAGAAGGTGGTTGGACCGCACACTGCATTAAAATTGCCTTTGAATGTACAGGTGATTGAAACTCAAACATGCAATATTTCGAGAAATTCTGCTATGGCAAAAGTTATGCGATTAACGTCAATTATTTTATAGGATGAGTGCACAATGGCGAATAAAAAATCAATAGAAGCATTTAATCGAACAATGCAAGATTTACGCGGTAATCAATAGCTTTTTGGTGGTGCTCTGATATTGCTGTCAGGGGACTTTCGTCAAACATTGCCTGTCATTTCTCGATCAACTCCTGCTGATGAAATAAACGCCTGTTTGAAGTCATCAGTTCTTTGGAGATATGTACGAAAATTTACAATGAACATTAATATGCGTATTCACCTACATAATGATGCCCATGAGTTTTCAAAACAATTGTTAGAAATTGGTGATGGCAAAATGTTTTTCACATGGCCAACTTTATGTTGCCTGTTCCAGAACGCCCAACTGTTTATTTATTCATGCTCAAAATGGGAAAACAAAAATATTGTTTATCCAAATGTTTTGGACTAACCCATATAAACCCACCATAGTAATAGTACCCAATTCTTTTTTATTTTTTACTCTTTGCTGATAAATATAATATATAAACAATATATCATTTGGGTCATTTGGAATTTTAAATAGCTAGAATATTTTTTTATATTTTTTTGTTTGAATAAATGAACTTAATAATCATTTTTTTTATTACTATGCCTTATACGTAGCGAAGCACGTACCGGGCCGCTAGTTTAGTTATAAATTACATTATATGACATAAATTTAAACAATGTCCTACATAATTTGTATTGATACTTTATTAGCATGGAGGGTCTGACGGACGACGGAAAGGTAAACGCGCTGCCGTCGGAGGAGGCGCGGGGCGACAGCGGCGTGGCGCGGCGTCTGCGCGGCTGGCAGCTGCAGAGCGTGGCCGCCGCCGCCATGTCGCCGGCCGCCACCCTCGCGCTGCTGCACTGCAGGCTACCCGCCGCCGCCGTGCACGCACTCACCGGTACACACATCTTTATTACCATTCGGCTTTGGAACTCCTTGGGGCCTACCGCCGAGTTCGATGGCAATCGATTATAAGGCAAAATGGATTTCGAATTGATTCTGTCGTACCGCCGAACTCATGGAAATCGAAACAAAATGGCGTTCTCCATTTACCTATTGGTCTGTCACGGACTGAAGGTCATGAATGAGGGGTGGCTGTCGGCAGATTCCCCGGTACGGATTAATGAACGTAAACAAAGTTTGATCTAGATGGATTACCGGTAATCCATCGAATTCGGCGGTAGGCCCCCAGTACCTCTCATTACTAGGTGTGGGTCGTTATGTCATTTTTAAGAAACGTAACGAAACCAGTGCCATGGTCGGCGCCACCTGTTTTAAAACTAGGGATTTTTGTAACTAGTTATTTTCATTTAGCCAGTGCAGCCAGATCGTGGGTAAAAAGTATCAGCTCCAAGCGTCCTTTTTACATTTGTGTCTACAATGTCTTATGAAAAAGGGACGTTTGTAGGGGGTACTTTGTACTCACGATCTCACTGCACTGGGGTCATACCGTGATACGGCATCACGCGTTTGAGAATAACGCATTTACAAAAATCACTATTTTTAAGTACTAGTGAAAACTAGTGACTCAGTTACATATCGCGTCACAGGTTATTGTATGAGTATTGTAGTGACGTGAAATAACGCCCACGTCTACCCATTACTCCTCTTACTAACCTCCAGACCTTACTAAGGACCACGACCTATTACTAATATGAGCTAGGTTTCCTAGCTAGCTAGAAAACCGGGTCGGGAGCGGCGATGGCCCAGTACCGAGACTTATGTCCGTAGTAATCGCTGTCTCCGGGCCTTGGAAACGGAACACGTTAAGCCTGTAAAAATTTGTGGCAATCGATATTAGCAAGTCAGTGCCTTCTAAAACCCCGTTAGTTGGTTTAATTATAGAATGATGTTTCTCTCTGGGTTGCGGAGATCAAACGGCAGTAGCTCCATGTAATAACTAAAATTCACCTAAATCTGGTTAGAACAGTGAGCCGACCCTGGGCCCTAAGCTTAAATAAAATAGGATGATATAGTCCCGGATCGTGAAATAGTCATAGAACGCTCAATTTTTTTTCGGGCTGCGTCGACTGCTTACTGCAGGCAAGATGTGGTTATTACGACGATTAAGATGACATTAAGATATTGGTTTCGGTTATCACCTATATAAGGACATCGATCACTTGCATCCGCTAACCCGCACTGAGACTGCGTGGTGGAGTAAGCCACCTCATTTTGGTAAAGAAGGCCCGGCCCGTCCTTAGTAGTGAAACGTTCATGGTTAGAGATGTTAATAACGGTAATTTATTATCGAATCCAAATACGTTAAATGGATACCTTTGCAGTTACCCTGTTTCACTTCAGACAATTTTTTTAAAATTAATTATTTATGTATGTTGTCACAAGATTTCCAGCCTAAAAATAAGTATATTTTACAGAGTACAGCGAAGCTAAACTAGAACTTATTAAGCAGCAACTCAGCTCAAAGGAAGACGTTTCTATGTCTGATTCTGAAAAGGAAAGCAGTACCATTAACACAGGTAATTGACACTGGATTTTCTTGTTCAATATATATAGCAGTGTTGGGCAAAATTTTGTTAACTAATGATTGAATGTGTTAGTTAGGATTGAATGTGTTAGTTATGATTGAAGACCAATGATTATTTAGTTTAATCACGAGGTGATGACTAACGATTGATTAGTTTTAATCTTAATCAAATAATCATGATTATTTATTTATGATTGATATTTTTTAATACCGGCTAAAGTAAAATATTTTTCTGCATCTTAAAAAAAATACTGAAATGCACATAAAACGTTACTGTAGGTTAGGTTAGACTTTAAGTGTTTTAGTGTAAAATTCAATATTTTTTGGTGGTCAGATAAATACATGCCCCAGTAAAATACTCGTAAGGCACTAAGAGAAAATCAATCGTTTGATACAGGGTATAAGGTACAGCCCCTGAAAACTGAAACCATGGACTCAGACAATCCTCCTGAGCTAAGTCCACAAAGAAATTGTTCTCGGAAATTGAAAGAATTTTTAACATCTCCATACATAATTGGCTGCCGAGTCGCATATTTTATATGGAGAGAGAGTCAGAAAATTCTTTTCATTTTCGAGAAAAATTTCTTCATGGAGGTAGGTCAGGATAGAGCCCTAGCCCTGGTTTCAGTTTCCGGGAGGTTTTCCCTTACACTCTTTATATACAGGGTGTTACAATAAACCATAATTTTTTGTATTTTTTTCGAATATCGAAATTCTTTTTAACTTCCGACGCAAAAACGACGGTGTGTCTGTGTGTTTGTCTCTGTGTGTGTCTCTGTGTGTGTCTCTGTGTGTGTCTCTGTGTGTGTGTCTGTGTCTCTGTGTGTGTGTCTGTGTCTCTGTGTGTGTGTCTGTGTCTCTGTGTGTGTGTCTGTGTCTCTGTGTGTGTGTCTGTGTCTCTGTGTGTGTGTCTGTGTCTCTGTGTGTGTGTCTGTGTCTCTGTGTGTGTGTCTGTGTCTCTGAGTGTGTGTCTGTGTCTCTGTGTGTGTGTCTGTCTCTCTCTCTCTCTCTCTCTCTCTCTCTCTCTCTCTCTCTCTCTCTCTGTGTGTGTGTGTGTGTGTGTGTGTGTGTGTGTGTGTGTGTGTGTGTGTGTGTGTGTGTGTGTGTGTGTGTGTGTGTTTGTGTGTGTGTGTGTGTGTGGATGAACCGATTTTGATGTATTTTTTTTTGACAGTGCAATAGGCAAGGCGAAAGATTTTGAAATCCTCTTCCGTAATGCAGATAACCATCTACTGTTTACAACAAAACCTTTATTTCGGTAATAAACTTAAGATTTTGGAAGTTTAAAGCCATTTTTTTAATCATTTTTAAATATTGCGCGAAAACAGCTCGCCGTGTCATGGCGTCGTGTGTGAAGTCATACTTACGTAAACGTCAAATTGGTTTACGCGCAGCTAGACAGCAAAGTAAACAAACATTGCGTATTTTTTGAGATAAAAATGAATTCTAAAGTTTATAAGTGGTGTGCAGTGCCTCAGTGCAAAAATACATCAATAACGACACCCAACAAGGTGTTTGTACATGTCCCATACAAGAAAATAATAAGAGATAAATGGTTAAAGCTTGCACGGCGAAACCCGAACGATGTAAAGACAAATTCACCACTTTATTTCTGTGAAGATCTCTTTAATGTGTGTATGTTATTATCATGTATTGATAGATTTTTAACTTATTATAATGTTTGTTTGACGTGAAATAGTTGAAAGTAGAGGCTATGGAATAACTAGTCATTTATTGAGGTTATGTTTGTGTTAGTCTTGGTTCTCATTCTTGGTGTCAACCTAAGTCTAAAACTACCATCACTTCTCATATTTAGGTGTTTCGAAGTTATACAAATTTTCTCGTTTTGTTAGTTAATAACTGGTTTAGCAAACATACCTATACTGTGTAAGGTTGTGTTATAATTTAGCATACAATATTTTAATATATAATTATGATTACTATTTAACTACCAGTGACGAGTATCTGGTAACTGTTATATTCTGGCACTAGTATCATACCTGTGATTTATAAGTCTATTGGCAGTAATGTTGTTATGACACAGACATACTTGATACTCGTCACTTGATATAGAGCTGTCATTCGGAGCGGAGGTGTTTAGTAAAATAGATAGTTACGGAATTAAATCAAGGAAAATCAAAGCAATCATCGTTTTATTTTTAGTTTTGAAGTTTGATCTTTCATCTCAGAAGTGGAATAAAGAAACCAAACCCACAATTTCTAGAAAATCAATACCCATTTTTTTTAAACGAACACGTTTGATTAAGTTTGAATGTTTACAAAAGCAGTTGTATAATAAAAAAATAATGGATGAAAATACGCCGGATGGAGCTGAGGCGCAAACGACGTGTTGACCACGCGAAAAGTGGAAAAAATCAATTAACATAAAACGTTGCAGACGTCATAGTATCAATGTAAAGGAGAAGTCGATCAAGAGAGCGATCTCTGTAACGTAGCCGTAGGCATTATCACGATCATCGACCAAGCCGCAGTACGAAGGGGAACCGAAAAGAGACGCGATGTTCAAGACACAGGCGTTCTTCGTCGGGTCGTCGTAGCAGCGTGTGTGGTAGCGACGTAAGTGGCATCGTGACTTGGAGCTTGATCTAGGCAGTCAGTGTACATTAATACAACGCAATGAAGCATCGGTGGCGGCAATGGGCTCGCCGCCTGTTTCGTGGGACCGACGCGACGGTGTGACTGGCGAGGTGTGGGCTTACTGTTAGCCTCTGCCTGCCCCTTCGGGAAAGCGGGCGTGATGTTGTGTGTGTATGTATGTAAGCATTTAAAGTAAGAACTACTTGGTCAGTCAGTAAATTACCAGTTATGAGAGGATTAGAAAATAATACAGTTGTCCCTATCGGTATAGCTCGCTTGTATATTGAGATTTCTAATATTTCAGAAAAAGTTCAAATCAAATCGTTTATTTGCATAACATGGGTACATTACAATTTGAAGATGTTATAAAAATATATTTGTTCGCCATATTTAACCTTTCTAGGTGTGCAAAAACAGTACAAATTAGTCAAAATAAGTAATAAGAATAATATAATCACAATTTATGTCACATTGAGAAGAAAAGTAAATTTTAATATTATTTTTGAATAAATTTATACATAATAATTAATTAATTTTATCATAAAGAAATTAATTTACAGAGTAGTAGGCTTTATTTATTAAAAATAGCTTAAGTTTGTGTTTAAAGCTTCCAAAAGAGACAACAGTCTTCAAACTCTCTTACTGATTCAAATTTGAATTGTGGCGAACATTTATAAGACGTTAAAATTGGCCAACTCAGAATTTTTTTAAAAAACTATCAGTGTTGTTTTTCCTTAAGTTTACGCGATCTAAGTTATACCTATATAATTCACGAGTGGAGATTTCATTAAACGACAACCAACCGACAGTCGTTACCGACGAGGTTATCGTACCCAGAAAGTGAACAAGCTTGATCAATGGTACAGGAAATGATTGAGGCTGATATCGTTTGCGAGTTCAATCCAACCTATGCTAGCTCTATCCTCTTAGTAAAGAAGAAAACGGCTGAAAAAAATAGGCTATGTGTCGAGCTTCGAAATTTAAAACACATAATGAGAAATAATCTTTTATCATTGATCGACGATCAGTTCGAGTTCGGTCTTACACTTAAGTTAAAGAAATGTTATTTTTTCCAAAGAGAACTCGATATTTTAGGTTTTCATGTTTTGGAAATAACATACGTACATAACATATTAATGTAACAACATTTTTTTTTCTAAATATCATGTCTGAAAAAAATAAACATGTACGACGTACGACCTTTTTTTTTAGTAATTAAAGTAAAGTAAACGTTGGACAGACGAACAAACGCAAGCATTTAATTCCCTAAAGGAAAAACTAGTTGAACAACCCGAATTAGCTTTATTTAATGCTCATCTCGAAACCGAGTTACATACCGATGCGTCAAAGAACAATATTGCAGGCAAACTTACGCAACGGGACAAAGACGTCAATTTAGACCAGTAGCCTACTATAGTAGGAAAACGTCAGAGGATGAGCAAAAGTTTCACTCTTTTAAGTTAGAAATTCTTGCGTCACTCATTCTATTTGCTGGGGTTAAAATTGTTATTATAATTAAAATAGTTACTGACTGTAAAGCGTTGCGTATAACATTGAATGAAAGAGAACTTATCCCTAGAATTGGCCGTTGGTAGGTCCAGTTGCAGGAGTACGACTGCAGCATTGAGTACAGAGCAGAATCACGCATGGCTCATGCAGATGCCCTAGATCGTGCTCCAGTAACTGAGTCACCGAGTGAATACGATACACTTGTTATTGACGTTCTACATGAAGAAGTGAAAGACTGGATTGCGACAGTGCAAAGTAACGACGAGGAGATAACCCGAACTAAAAGCATTTTGTTAGCTGACGAGACTAAATTTTTGCTGATGTACGAAGCAATGACTAAATTTTCAGGGTCCATATCGGATAGTAAAAGTTTTAGAGAACGACAGTTTTGTTGTGACAGACACACCAGTTACTAGAAATGAAATAAAAGTTATGAAAACGTAGTAATAGATAAAGTTCATCAATGGCTTAATTTAATTGATTACGATTCTGAGGCAAGCGATAATGACAATGAATCTTTAAACGCTCATAGGGAAATCGACCCCTAGAACTATTTATCGATTGGAATTATTTTTATAATATAAAATAGTTATATTTTATTTATTATTGTAATTTGTAGTAGATTGGTTTTTGAATGTTTTACAATAAGCGATCAGTGCAGAAACGTATAGCATTGTTAATCCAATGTTGCATAGATGATCGTAGATTATTGTAGAACAAGTGATGTTGTCATGAAAGGTTGTGAAGATACTCGATTAGAACTGAAAGCGATCAGTACTTATTTATAAATTATAAATAAAGCTGCGTTGCACTTTAGCCCAGATGTTTGATTATTTATGTTATGTTTTCATTATTAAGTTAATTTAATATTATTTTCAGATGTTAATGTTACTATGTGTTTGTTGATAATATTTTTTTTATGATTTGTAATGTGAGCGCAAGTTACGAGCAATTAGTGCAGATAGCGAATGGTATCGAGTAATCGGTATCGCACAGATGATTGCAGATCGTGACAGATTGTGCCGTTTGGTGTCAGCGCAAGTTGCGAGCAATCAGTGCAGATAGAGAATGGTATCGAGCAATCGGTATCGCACAGATGATTGCAGATCGCGACAGATTGTGCCATTTGGTGTAAGCGCAAGTTGCGAGCAATCAGTGCAGATAGAGAATGGTATCGCACAGATGATTGCAGATCGTGACAGATTGTGCCGTTGGTGTAAGCGCAAGTTGCGAGCAATCAGTGCAGAAAGATAATGGTACCGCACAGATGATTGCAGATCGTGACAGATTGTGCCGTTTGGTGTCAGCGCAAGTTGCGAGCAATCAGTGCAGATAGAGAATGGTATCCAGTAATCGGTTTCGCATAGATGATTGCAGATTGTGACGTTTGGTGTAAGCGCAAGTTGCGAGCAATCAGTGCAGATAGCATATGGTATCGCATAGATGATTGCAGATCGTGACAGATTGTGCAAGACAGGTTGGTTAGTAAGTTTGATGCATATTTACAAATAATAAAGTATGCGAAGTTTTTTTTGTCCTTTATTAATCTTTTCAATTGTTATTGTTTTGTTTTACAGTGAGGGGACTCACTTAGTAAAGGATGGCCGAGTTGTAAGGTTGTGTTATAATTTAGCATACAATATTTTAATATATAATTATGATTACTATTTAACTACCAGTGACGAGTATCTGGTAACTGTTATATTCTGGCACTAGTATCATACCTGTGATTTATAAGTCTATTGGCAGTAATGTTGTTATGACACAGACATACTTGATACTCGTCACTTGATATAGAGCTGTCATTCGGAGCGGAGGTGTTTAGTAAAATAGATAGTTACGGAATTAAATCAAGGAAAATCAAAGCAATCATCGTTTTATTTTTAGTTTTGAAGTTTGATCTTTCAACTGTAAGGGAGCTAACCTCAAAAACAAAGACAAGTTTATTGTAAAAATAACCTATAAAAGTAAAACGAAATAAACTTCTACGAGTTTAAAACGAGTCTGATTGCTATTTAGTCTTATTTGTATCTAGAGTTAAAGATAAATACAAATAAAATATACTTACAAAGAGGTTTTCACGTTTCTAAATTCGGAAGAGCAAAATTCTTTATTTGTTGCAAGGAACTCGCCCAACATCAATAAATCGATCCTGGGCAAATTTGCACTGTTTGCCTTAACAAAGCCTAGTTCCATTGTTATAGATAGATTCGTGTTGTAAAGTCGATAAATCACAAAAACAAATATATATCAATCGTAACGCGCAACCAGTATGTAAGGTAATCAAAACACAGTGAAGCTTAAATAAGTATGACGTCATGCGCTGTGATTGGTGTTTCAGTCAAAATGGCCGATTGCAGTATTTTACTCTTTTATTTTATTGAAAATCTTATTAATCTCAATTTTTTAAATAAAACTAAATCAGTTTTTTAAATCCTTTGAATGTGTATTTTCCTCTAAAGTCATTAAATCTTTGATAATGTCATACTATCGACACGCCTATTGTCGAGAGTGTTATGACGTAAGTTTGATGAAAATCGTTCATCAAACTTACGTAATAACACAATTTTTTTTATTTAGGTCGGTTAATTCCTTATGTTGATAAGTTTATGATCCGGAGAAATGGTTTTCAGTATAACGGGGTTTTTTTGTAACACCCTCTATAACTTTAGTAGTTTTTAGGGTTCCGTTCCTAAAAAGTACCTCAAAAACAAGATTTATTATTTAAGAGCTCTCGTACAACAATCGTGATTTTTAACCGTTTTTTTTTGGTACGGAACCCTAAGTGCGCGAGTACAACACGCACTAGGCCAATTTATTTATTCTACTGATAAGCTGGTAAAATAAAATTTGTTTCATTGTTAAATCAGTTTTTATTGTTTAAAATCAAATCAGTACTTACTAATTAAAATATTGAAAAGATTGTTGAATCTACTTCTTAAATTATTCTTCATAACAACTCTGTACAAATACGTCATCTGATAATTTGTGATTTTTTGGAAGATTTATCATTGTAGCAAATGAAAACATCCTTTCGACAGGTCCAGACGATGGCATACTTTAAAAATACATTTTTATTAGTGGGTAGCGATTTAACAGCTATATCTCGGTTTTCTTCGCTAAAAAAAATTTTGGCTTTTCTATACAAAATTAGCAGCCGACTTTAATATTTTGTATGCAGAGTCAAAAAAAATTTTCATTTCCTAATTCCCTCAGTACTTTACTCAAGATGATGGTCTGAGACTTCGGTCAGCTGATCCTTACACCATGTATCTGTAGTGTACCAACACCTGTGCATCGAGCTTAGTCATACATTCATGATTAAAACTAATGATTGATGATTTGCGATTAACGAATTTAGTCATGACTAATGATTGATCTCGTTAGTTATGATTTTAATTTATTAGTCATGACTAAATTAATCATGATTGATCAATTGATTGAATAAATTAGTTGATTTGCCCAACACTGGATATAGGCAGTCCTCGACTTAAGTCGTTTCGATTTACGTCGTTTCAAGTTACGTCGAACAATGTTTTGACACTATTCCTCAAGGATACGTCATTTGTTTCTATTTCTGGCATAGATAATTCACTTGTCGCGAAGGCAATTAAATAGCTTCTTATACTAGTAAATTCTGAGAGAAAACTTAGACTAAAAAATCTTTTCGTGGCCTTTGCAAATTTGGAGAATGTTATGAAATTTTTTCAAGAAAACGATCCTAGTTTTGAGAAAAGTTTTAGCGTTAATAACAAGATCTGCATGATAGCAAGAAGGAAGAAGAGAAGCAATCTAGAGTTGATAGTTTATTTAAGCCAAAAGTTGAATTTATTTTTCTCATTAAATATTTAAGTTTCACAATAATTATCACAATTAATTACACACAAATACCAAAAATAACTAGCAATTTCTTAAGTGTATGTGTAATTATTTTAAGAACATAATAAAGTATATATAATCCTTTGTTATAAATGCTGTTTTTTTTCCAGCAAAAATAAATTTTAATTTTTATGTATATTCAAATCTCTGATGAATAAATATAAATCAAAGGTCGTAAAGTCGGCCTTAAGACATTCCCGTACGACGCACGAATTACTGAATCATTTGAAAATATTTGTAGAGTTACCTCCCATGTCGTCGGTGTGTCAGCTGGTGGAATTCCTCCGCGCGCTTTGTGCAGACCGGCGACTGAAGGACTGGCTCGGCACAGCTGGCGCCGGCTTTTGGCAGCCGCTGCTCACACTGCTATGTTATCCTAGACCACCCGAAAGGTAAATGGTTTCCTTACTCCAATGTTCATAACAAGTGCTTACGTTTTATACCACATGTTGGCACTCAATTAATTCGACCCAAATGGAAAATGGCCACTGATGCTTTTAGTGTTGCAAACGTCTCTACAGACGTCACCAAGAGCAACACTGAATTGCCGACCCTTTAAAAACCGGCCCTTTTAATACTTGATTTAATTTTAAACGATTTATGTAGATATATAAAATAGTTTTTGTTGTTAAGGGCACTCTGGACGGAAGCGGGCGAAACCCTACAAAATATCGCGTGCTTAAATGGGTTCAGAATTATCGAAATTAAACTAACATGTTTATACCATTAATATGATATATATTTATTAAAAAATATTTTTACATATGTAATGTAATATTTTTTTTATTTTAGTACATGGCAAGAAGGCGCACAATATGCTCAGCTTGAAGAAAATACTATTCGCTTATTTGCTGAATTGAACGTTTGTCATGCTGCCAATCAGAAATTATTCGCACACACTCTGCATAGGATATTGGAATCGTTACATTGCACGGGTGAGTTTATTTTTTGTGTTCTATGTTGTGATAATAATATTGCAAATTATAGTTTGCATTATACTCGATTGTTGTTCTTAGTAGAGATACGCGTGAATCAGGCTTAAGACCAAAAACAGCAAGTGCTCGTAATTAAAAATAATCACTTATGTAAATCAGAGTTAAGATCATAGGTCACTTTTTGGATGGGTGACCGTTTGTTGCGTTGAATACATTGGTAGTCAAGTCATGATAAAGACCATAGTAGGCCCGAAATATTTTTACAGCAGAACTCCATACATCTGTCTCCGCAAATCCGCAGGCTTATTCTCATTATATTACATTAGCAAAATATTATAATAGCCAATAATTACATTCACAAATGATTATATTCTCAAAATATTACACAATGCATAATCACACACAAAAAGGTTTCTGATTTACACGAAAAATATAATAATAATAATAAACATTGGGTAATCATTATAAACTGGCGCTATCCCATGCGGCCACGTCGTAATAAATCTAACTAATATTCTATCGACCTGTAGGTTTGCAATAAATGCATTATTTTTTATGATTGTACTTGAATAGATAAACTCTTTGCTGTTCCTGTCAGATTACAATAAAACCTATTTTTATTTAGTTTCAAACCCGTGTCATTTTTATTCGTCGATTGTTTTGAATCAATGTATGACATTAATTATATCCGTAGGAAATAGTGTAGAAATCAAAAGAATATTTTTAAGAGAAATGTAAATCTTGTAACATGTCTGAAAATAGTGAAGTCAAGATTATAACAAGCCAAAAAGGCAAGCCTGCTTTATTACATAATGGTTACAAATATAACTTCTTTTTGGAAAACAAAAATGGCACAACGAATTGGAGATGTTGCAACCAAAGGGAGTGCAAGACTTCAATTACATTATGTCCCAACAAAGACATTTAACTATTACTATAGACAGGACATTGAGATCAAAACTGTAATCCACAACTTATTACCAAGTGGTAACAAGTCGCTCAGTATGATTTTATGCGCCCTCTAGTGTAGTCGTGTTTGTGCGTGAACAGATTTGACAAATTTTATAGAAAATATGCCAAATTGCGTGTTGCGATATTGCAAATCCCGTTATGATAAAAAGGCTGAACGTGATTACAGTTTATTTTCGTAAGTATTTTTTATATTTACTCAATAATCAGACTATATACTAATTTTCAATAAATTATTCTAGAACATTGCCCTTTGCCGACCTCTAGCGGTGAAAAGCAAAAGCACTACTTTTAGGATCTCGCCACACTTGTCGATGCGGAAGTAGATGATTTAGTGATGTTCAAGTGATGTCGTTTTATTTATCGATTAATGTAATAAATAATATTTTTAAATTTTAAGTATAAGTTTAATATAAGTATAGTTCATTCGCGTTAAGAAAATAGTGACTCATCAGTGCAACTGCAGGGTAAGGGTGTATTCATAATGGAGAAAAAATGGTTGCCTGTAAAGTCGTTTTTACGGGCGAAGATTTTACGTGACAACGTCTTTTTCTCGGTAGAATATTTATTGATATGAATATAATTAAATTGCACAATAGGAACAAGGAATTGAATGAAAATAAGAATTGCACAAATTTTAACTATAGAAATATATTTTGTTTACTAAAACATTGTACATGTAAACTTAAACTTAACTAATTCCTATTTGAGTGATTTTGTTGAGGATAGGACGATGATAGGAGATTCTCTAGTGCTGCGCGCGCGGCAGACCGATCATAGTTGAGTGGGAGAGAGACGCAAGGCATTCGCCGGGCCTCTCTCTCGTTCGGTGACTCATCGTAACGTTACCGAGCGTTACACTTTTTCATAAGTGACTCCCAGCCGCAACCTAATTTAAGACGTTGTCACGTCAAAAATTAAACATTTTTTTTCAAAACATTAAATAAGTTTAATAGAAAAATAATAAAGTATCAATGATTTTAAACATGTTAAAATATTCCTATTAAGGTAATTTTTAATACCGCATGCACTTGCAGTTTTAATTACTATGCTCTCCATTTCTCATTTAAATCAATCTGTTTGAAATATTTATAAACATTGTAAATTACGCGTCTCTCTCCGCTATGTATAATTGATCCACTTTTATTTTTTTTAATAGGTGAGATATCCATTTTCCAAATTTAATTTTAAACAAGTAGTACGCAAAATACACAACCGATCAGTTCGAAGGTCTGACTTCAACTGAGCACTGTGAACTCGCCTTACTAATTTCTAGCGTTTTAATTGGCTAGGGGGCGTGGCTTGGCCGGCAGTCGGTGATGAGTCACTATTTTCTTAACGCTAAGGAACTATAGTAATATTCTGATTCAATAATCATTGCGTTGGGGGACTGTTATACACTGTAATAGTAAAACTTTCAAATCAATGTTTATTGCACTCCATAACGTTTCACAGAAGGTTATTTTTTTATTTTTACATTATTTTTTAAAAATGATCATATCACATATTTAAATAAATTTATTATAACTTTAACTTATATTTATTTTTTTATTGTCTTGTCATTGATATAGTCTTTTATGTCGTAGTAGGCCTTATTTACTAATATTTCTTTGATTATGTTCACAAATGTAGCGTTACGGATTTCTGTTTTATTAATTCAGGGAGTTTATTATAAATTTTTGGCTATTGGCTGTTAAAGTGAAACATTTTACCTGATTATTCTCACGAATTGATTCGTAAATCCAATCACACAACAATGTTAGATATTGCTTTGAAGTAAACTCGATTCTGGTCTACGGGATTGTATAGAAAGCCTTACTTATGATTAGTGTTCGCGGGGTGGGTTTATTTCAAAAATGAGTGTTGTCAATAGGTACTATCTAGGTACTTATGTTAATTCACATTGTTTTTTAATTAGTAGTGTTGAATTTAATAAGTTAACACTTTTACTAAATAAATAATAAGAATCATTGAAAACACCGGAATTTTTATATACTACTCTAATTGTCACTTGCTTATTCAAGTTTTATGTTTTTTATACCGATTTTGGTTAACCTTCTTCAAAATTATCGATACGTCGAATTCTAAACGGAACATCCCTACTGCAGAGCGACGCCTACCGTGGAGTAGGTAAAACTTATTCTAATTGTTTTTTATATGCTGTTTTGCTTTTCAACGTTAGATAGCGCTACTTCCGCGCCAGCTCAAATTTTTTGTATAGAATAGTCTCTAATAGCCGCTCTATTACTATATTAAATCTCTTTGTGTCCCAATAAAAAAGTCGTTAGACAGCCTAAACATACGTGTAGTGTTGATTTTGAAAGAAATATCATAGGCATAGCTATGGATGAATGCAAAAAGGAAGTTTGCGAGAATTTTGAACCAGTACCAAAAATTTTTGAAAAATACTTTTTGGAAAAAAATATTTTTGAAAACAGGGAGCATCTAATTCCTACATTTGCATCAAAAAAAGATACGCTTTATAGGGCGAGAAATAAATTCTTAAATGTCAGTACATCCAAGTTTTCTAAGTCGTCTAATGTAAGATTGCCTCACAATATTGTACAAGATTTTTTTTTATATGATGATTATGATTGTGAAGTGGATGATAGAATCATAATGCTTTCGATTTTACCTGCTCAAAAGCTACGCGATTATTCCAGTCAATTGATATTGTATACGGTGACGGAACTTTTAAGGTAACACCGTTCCCTTTTTATCAATTATATACTTTGCACATTGATATCGCACGAGACAACAATACTATTAATTTTGTACCTATTGTCTATGGTTTATTACCGAATAAGAACACAAATACGTATAAAAGATTATTTTCTGTACTTAAAAATCAATTTCAAATGAAAATAAGTACATTCAAATGTGATTATGAAATTGCGGCCATACATGCCATTCGTGAGGTATTTCCAGAGATAAAAATAAAAGGATGCCTTTACCATTTCTTAAATGCGGTGCATAGAATGAGTAAAAAGTTGAATTTCAACGAAACTCCTTTAGAACGCAAGATCACACATCTCTGCACAAGTTTGGCTCTGCTACCGCCTATTCTAATACCAGAAGCATATCTTGCTATACATGAAATGGCACCAGAGACGGAAGCTTCACGGAAGTTTCTACACTACTTTAACAGCCAGTGGATTCAAAATATTACTCAACATATATTTAGCTGTTATGGTGAAAAAAATCGCACTACGAACGCAATTGAAGGATGGCACAGAAGAATAAATTCCCGAATTCCATCTAAACCAACCATTTTCCAGTTTCTAGTGTCATTAAAAACAGAAGCTCATATTCAAAATAAAAGGTTGTTAAAAAGCGCTTTTCACTGCCCTGATAAAAAAAGATCTTTAAAATATATTGACAAAGATAAAAAAATTAATTGCATAATAACAGACTGTTTATCGAATAAAATCACATTAGTAGAATGCTTAAATATGTTACTTTCCTTAAATCATATGCCATAGATGTATTAGTGGTAAGTGGAGTAAAATAATAATTTCATTTAGTTTTTCTTAAAATACATTCATTTTGATTTTTCACTGTGTTTGATTGTACTTCTAATATTTTGAGAATATAATCATTTACGAATCTAATTATTGGCTATTATAATAATTTGCTAATGTAATATAATGAGAATAAGCCCACGCCATATCGGTCGTCAAGAGTAGATATATGGCCTGAATCCCTCTCACATTGTTTCGTGACAAGAGAATGTTAATAGGCGTCAGAATTATTAAATAAGGCCAATCTTTGCATAGAATAGAATAAAACCTGATTAATTCAGAGTTGTTTGTTGTTGATTCAATAGGTCCTGAAGGTATATCCGGTTTCACGCGCGCGCTGATCTTGCGCCTGGTGGTGTCCGGGGAGCGCGTGCGCGTGGCGCTGGTGTGGGGCGGCGCGGGCGCCACTCGCGCACTGCCGCCGCACCCCGCCGCGCGCGCAAGGCACACACTCACGCTGCCACTCGCCACCACGGTGCGAGCAATACTGGCCGACCATCGCCCACCATGTGAGTACATCCACATTTATATAAATAAATACTATAGACGTTTCTGTTCGTAATGTGATAATAAGATTTTTTTGATAAATGTTCAAAGTAATACAGAGAACAATAATATTTTTTACTTTTGCTTGTTTGACGAATTCTTTAAACAGTTAGAAAGAATTTGAGATAGATAAGTTTTAAGAAACCCCACTCAAAATACTTTTAACCCCAAAAAAAGAAAATACCTGCGCGCCACGAGGACGAAGCTAAAAAGTTAGTTTTATTTTTGTTTTATAAGACTTTGGAAAGTAAAAAAGCACTCATTTTGAATTGCTGCCAAAAATAATATACAAATATAGGAGTTCCTTCCCAAGATACACCTCAATACTTCTATAAATGTGTCATTTATGAAATAAATCTGAATTCTTTCAAATTACTACCGAATTAATAATATGGATTGTAAAACCGAATTAAAAAAACAAAAATAAAAAATATTAGATTATAACATTTGTTGAATGTCTCTATTCAGTGCCTATAGTGGACGATGCGGCAAAGATGTGCGTGTCCCCGGGCGGGTTCGCGAGCGGGTCGTCGAGCGGCGCGGCGAGCGGAGCGGGAGCGGTTTTACGAAGCGCGTCGGACTCAGCCGTGCGCACCGTGGCCGAGGCGTGGGAGCTGAGCCTGGCCGCCGCCAGCGCCTCCAAGGACAAGCGAGTCAAGGACGTCAAGAACTCCTCGCTCAAGCACCAGAACATCAAGAAGCGCCAACTCAAAATCAACAACGAATCTTCTATTCTTTCCGTCACTGATGGTACCAAACATTTTATTCCGTCACTGATGGTACCAAACATTTTATATATATTTCCGAACATCTCATCAAGCGCTATTTAGCTCGAAGCCAAGCAGAGCTTATGTATTATAAATGTACTATAATTATATAGTATTTTTCTGAAAATTTTAAAACTGACCTCATAAATACAGATTAACTTTGGGAAATACTCGCGGTGACACAAGCATTGTGTGTGGGTTTCCTGACTTCTAATTTTGTCTCCTAGCATGCTACTTTTCAAGTTTAACGAATTACACTAAGTATTCACAGTAGAAACGAATCTTGGAATAATGAACATAATTATAATATGTTTGTTTCAGAGCTGATAGAAACAACAATCCGAGTGCGCGTCCCGGGGCTTGAGGGCTATATCCCCCCTCACACAACACTGGCGCAGCTCGCGCACGCCGCACCTCACGTGTTCGGGCCGCATCTCACGCTCACACTGCATCTTAACACGGATGGAGGTTGGTTCCATAATACTTGCAGAATTTATTGTCCCCATAACAACCTGGCTCCAAGTTCTCTAATTTTACTGTCCCCAGAGTAATAACAGATCTTAATTTTGATCACCTTTTCCCACAAGGTGTTTTTTATTTGGTTCGTTTATTGTATATGTTTTGTATTGTGAGCAATAAAGCGTCCATCTATCTATCTAATTTATTTTAAAAATACTAAACCTAGCTCGCGAAATCTACGCAGCAATCTACAAGTAAATGGGAGAGCAGAGCGGGTCCAGTAATGGCCGGATTTCCTCGTGATATCACGCATTATTTAATAATTTTGTTTTTGCGACGATCTTTTTATATGTGCTTTGTAATATTCATGTTATAATCCTATCGTAAATTGGCCAGGTCTGCCTAACCTTTACCTAACAAAGTCACAGAACACCAGTAAATAAAAGCTAAAATAACTAGTGGCCTATCATGATCTGCAGTCATATACTCAGCACGGTTCTGTTGCGTTTAATGTTTTTTTTAAATATTTTTAAGCGGACCTTTAGTAAAAATAATTGTGTTTCGCAGAAGTTTGGTCTGGTCCGACGTGGGAGCCCGGCGGGTCAGGTGCAGCGGCGGGGACGAGTGCGGGGAGTGGCGGGGCGGGGAGCGGTGGCGCCGTTCTGCGCGAGTTTGGTCTGTGCGGCGGGTTGGCGCTGGTAGCGGCGAGACTGCCGCGCCCGCACGCGCCTCCCATGCCTGCGCCCGCGCCGCATATCCCACACGACCTGGACTGGGTTAAGATCGACGATCCATATGAGGTAACCTCACCTGAACAAATTTTCCTATCAATTCTTCGTTTGAGAAAATTCCTGTATTTCAAAAGACCTAAAACAGATTTAAGTACTATTGACGGAAGATGCATAAAGCTGCGATAGCATACGCGCGTCTCTGTTTTTATCGATATCGCATGCTACACTGTATGGGTATGGGCATTATCAGAAAAACTTGAACGTCTCGTTTTTTCTTGTCCCTTGAACAAAATAATATTTTGTTACAAATTTGGTGTTTACCGTGACGTATACATTCCAGCGAAAATGTCTGTATACCTGTACTGGTTTGATGTACACTGCTATTGGAATACGAATTTTAATTTTGATTTGAAGATTCGTCATAGTTGTGTAGCGCGGGTACGCTGATTTTTAACCCAGCTTGATCGCAAACGACGTAAAAGTCTGTGATGTCGCACTACGTGATGAAGCGCGATGCACTTTAATCAGATAAAAATGTAGTTCCAATGTGTATGTATATGTGTATGTGTCTTTGTGCAGGAGGTGGTGGAGCTGGGCGTGAGTTCGGCGGGCAGCGCGTCGGGCGAGGAGGCGTGCGGGGGCGTCCCGGCGCACGCGCTGGCGGCGCTGGGGCTGCTGCTGAAGCTGCCGCGGTACGCCGCCGCGCTGCTCGACGAGGGCGCGCGCGCCGTGCAGCTGCTGCGGCTGCTGCTGGGCGTCACGCGCGACGACGACGGACGTGCGTACACACACACACCCACACGTACACGCGCACACACACTAACACACATCCAATGTGTGTGTAATAGTATACACATTCGCATTCATACAACGATACACCCACACAAGGTCATGTACAAAAGATGCGTTTAAGTTTCGTTCTATCTAAATGATGATGTCATGATTTTATATATAGTACCGTAAAATCTAAATGATGATGTCATGACTTTATATATAGTACCGTAAAATATATGTTAATTAAACTATTGCGTACTTAATTACTACTAACTAACAGCAGTCTTTTCATTGTTTGGCACGTAAAAGAACTTTTTCTTTCACTATATTAATATCGTATTAAATATAATGGTATTGATAGCCGATAATGTATTTTGAAACAAGTAAGAACTTAATCCTGATTTAGTATTATTGATGACCCATTACCCGCTTATTACTTGTCATACAGTGTTGCCTCAACTGTTGTAGGAAATATAGTGGTCGCAGGTAACGGATCCGGCGGCGAAGGCAACTGGTCGCTGGGCACGTTGCCGTTCCGAGTGGTGACGCGGCTGCTGGAGGAGAGCGGGGCGCTGTGTAGCGCGGAGGGGCGCGCGCTGCGGCGGGCGCTGCTGGCGCTGGGAGCCGTGCGGCTGGTGCTGGGCTGTCTCGCGGTGTTGACGCACCACCGGCCCGCCTCGGGCGACGTGAGTACGGGTGCTGCTAAGGGAAGGGCGGGGCGCTGAAAATATTTATTAAAGAAATTCATATATTTGGACCTCGAAGGTCTTATTACAAAACGAGATCTAAAGTTAGGCCCAGTTTAAAACTAGTGCTGTCACTTGCATTGGATAAGATGAAGACAATGACGGCACTAGTTTTAAACTTTTTTTTTAATTTTTTTTATTTTTATTATCGTCTGTAAAAAAATGCTGCTTACGCACTGTCTCCCGGCCAAAAGGGGGAGACCGGGAGGTGTGGGGCTCACTGCGGCCGACACGACCACCGCAGTCCTACCCACTAAAAAACTTCAGACGACGCCCACCGCTGTTGAAAAGGGGCGAGGCACCAGTGCCCGGGTTTGTAGCTTCTGGAACCCCGCCCGCGGCCAACGTCCCCCGGATCAGAACCGGGGAGACCTCCTCAGGAAGGCGCAATTTGCAGCGCCCCCCCTACCTCCTTGTGCGGCCATGGCGTAACTAGCCGACTTCGGGGGGGGTCTATGGCGAGACGGAAGGGGCCCCCTGCCCCCGCCGCCTAAGACCCCCCGGGCGCTGCCTGACGGGCCCTCCTGGCCCGCCCGCTGCGCCAACGGCATAGCCGGAGAGAGAGCGGATCCCGCTCCCTCTCCCGCTCCGCGGCCTCCTTCTGCGACATCACCACTTCGCAGAAGGAGGCCATCGCCTCCCACGCCGTCTCGCTGTCGACCATCTTTTGCATGATGGTCGGCAGCGAGAGAGCGACTCCACCCAGGGCCGCGGCTAACGTCGACCGCGGCCCAGCCCACGCAGGGCACGCCACCAAAGTGTGCTGCGCATCATCCATCGCGCAGTCACAGTGGTGGCAACACCGGGTCGACTCCCCCCGGCGACGTCGCACAGATACTTCCCAAACTAGTTTTAAACCTGGTCTAACTTTAGATTTCGTTTTGTAATAAGCCCCCATGTATTTAAATCTTTCGGAAGTGTCTTTGTAAGAAGACAGCCGGAATGACGTTTAAAAAATAGAAAGCTGGAATTATTTACAGTATTAACACTAACAAGAATGTGGGGGCAAATGTGGATGAACTATCCTCCGATCAACACTGAGTTCATAGTCGTATATTTTTTTATTTTGATGACCTACCTCATACTTTCTTTTGAACGTAATTTGTTTTTTTTTAACAGAACAGTCAAGCGTCGAACGGTTCCTCGGGCAAGTCTGAGGAGAAAAGTCAGCTGTATTGGGCAAAAGGCACAGGCTTCGGCACGGGCTCCACTCAGCAATCCTGGAACGTGGAGCAAGCGCTTGTGAGGCAGCGAACTGAGGAGGAGCACGTCACCGTGCTACTACAGGTTTGTATGGCATGCTGTGGATACAAATAGTGCGGGATGAAAGATAAAAGACAAATAAAATAATTAGTGCCCGATACTATGACTTGCTAGTAAATTTTCGTAAGTATACAAAGAAAGAGTCAAATAAACAACTGAAATGTGCTTACGACATTAATTTTTATTATGCAGGTATTAGCTTCGTATATGAATCCTGGTGAAAAATGGCCTCCAGAAGAAGAAAGCCCAGAGGAAGAGTCGACGAGTCAAGAGTCGAGTACGCCGCCACCGTGCAGCGAAGAGTCCCCTACTTGTCCGGAGATGTGTGGATGTCCGGAACAGCCCGTACCGGATGCCCCTATAGCGAAATCCGGCAGCACACCAGACGTGTTGCCGGACCCCGAGACGGACGTAGATATCAGAGCCGAGCCACACGCTCTGCCGTTAGAGTTTATCGATCTCATCGCTGGCAGTTCTCTTGTACCAGCCATCTGTTCCTACCTCCGCAACGATTCAGGTACAATCAGTGTTTTATATTTTCGGTTATGTTCAGATAATATATAAATATGTCTAGGTTTTTTTCTAGTTCTTCTTTGTTTTTGACCTGCGATATTACTTTTAACCATTTTGAAAATGTACCTAAAGATAGTGTTATCTGAAAAAATACTTGAATGTAGAGAATTATTTCTTCTAACATATTTGGTGTCATAAATTATGGTTTTTGTTACACTGCGCTGACCTATTTCGTTATCTATAAAATTTAGATTGGAGTGATAATGTATGTATGCGCATTTGTTGTGACAGTCCTGGACATGTCGCGACACATCCCTCTGTACGTGTGCGTGCTGCGTTGCGCGCGCGCGTTGCTGGCGCTGCGGTCGCGGCGTCTGGCGCCCGCGTTGCGAGCTCTTCCGCGTCTACTGCGGCAAATGGCCGTCACCACCAACTCGTACGCGGCGAAACTCAGGTACACACCGACTCGACCACTCAATTGTGTGAGAACTGTGAGAGGGCTATCGGCAGACAGGAAACCAAGATTGATCTTAATCATTAGTGTCTACGTACCGTTGGCTAGAAAGGTTGGGGTCCATTGTAATTTAGAAATATACATCGACTTGAGCAATAGCTCACCGGACATACCTACTATGAAAAACAAATTGAGACAACTAGTAAATTAAATTTAAAAAAAAACTTATTACTGCTTTAATTTGTGTATGCTCAAATCAATTTAAACTTAGAACTGATTGGCCAAATTTTTAAATTTAAAATCAAATTTTCGAATACAGCAGTTAAGAAGTATCTCCAATATAATCTAAAATTGTAACAGTTTTCAAGAGTACTTGGCTTTTTAAATAGGATTAAAATTAAGAATTAATTTTAATGATCACAAGTATTGTACATTAAATTAAACAGTAAATTTTAGCATTACTCATTAAGCAATATCACTAAAGTACCAACCTTTTTGATGGAAATTATTATTATTAGTGGTACTTGATCATATTTTTTAAGCATATTTGTGTTCAGCCAATATTGTAAACATTGCAGCAAATCTTTAACTCAGTTGTCAGTTTGGGTGTAATTTATTTATATTACAATAAGTTTAAAGTCTTTATTAGCTCTTGTTTACATGGTCATTTAAAACTACTTCCTTATTCATTTCAGGATGAGTAAAAAGAATATATTCGGAAAAATGACATATAGCCAAAGATTTTGTACTTCTAGTAATTCAGAACTATCAGAAGAGGACGAAGGACTAGCAGCGCTAATAGCAGATATACAGGTAATTTAAAATTTTATTTTATTTAACTACGCAATATATTTAAACTCCCTCTTATGTACCCACTTATAACCCCTTATAACGTGGTACCCACTCAATTATTACTAAAAGTAATTACAGCTACGTTATTAGTAACATGTGAATCAGATAGAGTGATCATGAGAGTATTCATCATATCCCAGCATTATCCCCGTTGCCCTGGACTTAAGTTGAAGACCCCGGGTCTGTTTACTGATCTAACCAGATTTGGCTGAATTTTAGTTATTACACGGAGCGACTGCCGTTGACCTCCGCAACTTAAGAGGAAAACATCATTCTATGTTACCAGCTGTCAGGATGTTAGTAGGCACTGACTTTATATAAACGACTGCCATAAATTTTCATGACAGCGGGACCAACGACTTAACGTCCTTGCCGAGGCAAGGAGCAAGCGATAATTACGCAAATAACTAAGAAAAGGCATTGGTGTGATAATTGAGTTTATAAAATATAAAAGTGACTTTATGTTTAGTATAGTTATTTGTATATTTGCATATCCAAGCTATTAGTCATCAAAAAAAAATGTACAGGCGCATTTCAAAAAAGCATACAAAACATAACCTGTCTGTAATTTATCTTGTTTTTATATGATTTTTGAAATGACTTGTGTGTCCTTTAGGCGACATCGGCGCTTGTATGTCGGTCCGAGGGCGAAGGTGGCAGCGGCGAGGGGGGCGGAGTGCCGCGGGGACTATCCGGAGCCACCAGAGAGGCGCGCTACATCGAACTTATGCGGACCATGCAATTTGGTCAGTATGAACAGCTAATCACTAATGGTTTATTCATTTTACGGTTTACAGTAACTAAAAATGTGTTACTGAGCAATCGACGTAAAATTTTGCATAATCACGAACTTATTACGTAGAAGTGGAAACTTTTTTGTGTTGCTTTTGTGAACTAACTTTCTTGTAATAAATAAAAAAGAAAACAAGTCAGTGAAAGTAACAATTAGACGACAATATCTATGATAACAAAAACGACGACTAATGAAAAAAAATACAAGAAAAACTAATGAAACTGGATTGGATAACGGGCAAGAGATTTTGTTTTGTTTCAATTGTTAATGATTTCAATCGATAATTTTATTTTAAGATAAGATTACGTCAAATAATTAAGTGCGTTCATCGTGTTGCAGAAACGTTCGAGATGATCACGGAATGTTCAGAAAACGGGTTCCGTTTCGCGGTGCCGTACCACTTCGAGGGCGCGGTGCGGGCGGCGGGCGCGCGTGCCGCCCCGGCGCGCATGAAGCGGCTCGCTCAGGAGGCTGCCACGCTCGCCACCTCGCTGCCACTCTCATACTCCTCCTCAGTCTTCGTGCGCACTGACTCCGATCGGCTCGACGTTATGAAGGTAACGTAGTCTTGCTCTTCTCAAGATTATAGCGATACCCATATAATATGCACTGCATACCCTGTTTGAATTCGATAATTTGCAACAAATGTGTTTACGGGTTTTGAAAAACAGATTTAAACTACACAATTTACTGTGATAGTTTTAGCACATTTGAAGTTATTCAAATGCATGCATGCCGCGTTACCATAGCAACGAGTCAACACATCGATCGCACGTATGCGTTTAATCACTTTCTTTCCCTTCTTTACTTTTGTCCACGATTGTAAAAATCTACAAAACTGGCGGTGTGCATCACTTTTGTTCAACTTACGGGCCGACTACTATTATATACCTACCTGCAGTTTTTAGCGTTCTTATGAATGCTGTCGTTGTCGATGATAGTGTTACATGATGGTGAGTGCGCATTGTGTTTGCGTTTGTTCCTTAGGTGCTAATAACCGGTCCGTCGGACACGCCATACGCGAACGGATGCTTCGTGCTGGACGTGTACTTCCCGGCGGAGTACCCGGCGATGCCGATGCTGATCAACCTGGAGACCACCGGCCGCCACTCCGTGCGCTTCAACCCCAACCTCTACAACGACGGCAAGGTGTGCCTCTCCGTGCTCAACACGTGGCACGGTCGTCCTGAGGAGAAGTGGAATGCGCACACATCTAGTTTCCTCCAGGTACGCCACAGTAACCTACCTACTCACTATTATATAACTGTACCGTCTACGTCACACCCTGACGCTCTTGACAATATACGTGAGTCGATCTTTATGACGCTTTGGATATTACCAACACCAATATGACGCTGACTACCATCACGTAAAGCACGTTACGTTGCTTTTAGAACAGAGCTAACACTTATTTATAATGTATGTATTTTCTGATATATTTATGTATATGTTTTCATTATAATTGTATGTATATGTTTTTGTTTTGTTGTTCTTTTTTTTACCCCCAATAGTTACTATACAAATTTATTATTTCGTATTGTGATCCCACACACTAATCTTTGACAATTCTGCTAGGGTTGGCTGGAAGAGATTTCTTATAGAAATAAGCTCACCTTTGTACATTTTTTTTTTGTTACGGTGGTTTTATGAATGTTTATGTGCAATAAAGGATATATATATATATAGTCGTTAAGCCATGTTGCAAGCTCTATTAGGCGTGACGCCATACAACTGCTTTTGCCTATCGGCGCTGGGTCTATGTGGTGGAGTCTGACCTGAATCCCTCTAATCTTGGTTCGTGAGGAGAAAGCCTTCTTTATTAACCCCGGACGTCTCAGATCAAGTAAAAAAAGGTAGATACCTTACGACTAATAACAAAGTGAAGCCATATTTTTAACTATGTGTGAGTTACTGAAGTGTTGCCACTTTTTGAAAATCTTCCCAGATATTACAAGTATAATTAATTAATAATAAATATAAGCGATTTACGTTAGTAAATTTACAAGAATCAATTTACCCGGTGATATACCAAATTCAAATTTTCTAACGATTTTTGCAAATTTCAGCTCTGTACGAAGTAGAATTTTAATTCAATTAAAACACTTATTGTAAATATTATTACAATTATAGTATAATTTGACATAATGACAAACAGACGCAAGGCAATAAGAAAATTAGAATTTTGCGATATATCAGGCATATTTTAATTATTTTTTTAAACTTTATAGTAATGTGTAAAAAAAACAGACAGCTTTTGTAAAGTATTTTTATTTCACAAAGTAATATATTTGGGAGGGGCAAAAACTAAACAATAATCTAAAACACGTTATGCTGTATAAATTTTTTAAAATGTTTGGGGCTTAGAGCTCAGTGTCATCGTCAGTGTATTTATTTTAGAAATATGATGCAGTCTTATGTCCAAATATTTTTTTATTACCAATCGGATTAAATTTACTTTATGCCCATTACCAGCACTGTAATGGTCATTTTCTAGGTTCTTAAAAGTTTTATTATTACCTGTAAAATAACCTAAAATTTTAGTGACCTTATATGTGTGCTGGTTAATTGTCTCTTTCATCATTGCATCTCTCAGTAATTTCTACCGGAACTACTATGATAGTGTTCTGAGGAGCTTTTCGATCTCATCCCGCCCTCTCCTTTCCTCTCCCGAACAACACGTGCTGGTCTTAGAAACCATCCTCATACTGTGCAGACTATCAGCACTCGAACCAAGAAATTTGGGAAGTCGTTTCTGAGCAAGTGGAATTCACTGCCGGCTCATGTGTTTCCTATTTCCTATAATCCCGGATCTTGTAAGTGGGGCGTGAATCGGCATTTTAGCAGGCCGTCATGAGTGGATGCGCTTTGTACCATGCTTACTTCACGGTATGAAGCGCTTTCATTTTTTATTGGACTGCATCGACTGCTTACCATCAGGCAAGATGTAGTCATTATGACGTGTATAATATTACTTGGATGCGGCAGACAAGTATTAAAAGTTTGCCTCACGTATTCATATGCCTTTGGTGAATAATAGTCAAGTGTTAGATAAAATATTAAATAAATTTATAATTGTAATATTTTCACTTAATGAATTAAATAAATCTGGGTCTATTCAATTTAGTTTTTTTATATTAGTAAAAATATCTTTCCTCCGGACCTCCGGACAAAAACAAACAAAATTAAAAATGATTATGGCGAATTTATTTATTCGTGCCAAAGCACCCGATTTTAGTACCCACATTTTTGTTGAGTATTAGAAATACCAACTACTGGCAACACTGTCTGGTTGCGTCAACTCGGGTTATTTTGTCAATATTTTTTCCGAATAACCTACAAATTATTTTGAAACATAAAAAAGATACTTTTGTGTTAACTTATGTGTGAAACGATATTTCTTCAGACTTTTTGTTCGCTTTAGTGTTGTTTTAGCACCATTTAATCACACAGGACGGCATTTTATTGACAAAGTTACTACTCGGTGTCTCGGGAGATACTAACGTAAAACTAAGCTCATTTTACGTATGTGTGTGCGTGAGCGCGTGTATTTACACAAATGAGCTTACTTTTGTGACTTCAGTGCTATCAATGGCCATGCGCTATCTACCTTTTTTTACTTGATCTGAGCCGGACGTAAACAAAGGGATGTGATGTTGGTGGCCATTTAATTTTTTTTAAATTTGAAATTGGATTTGCTGGAGATTGATATTAGCTCTACTTCAATAAGATCTGTTTTTCTTAACTGAATTGGGATTGTTTGCAGGTACTGGTGTCAATCCAGTCATTGATCCTAGTGCCGGAGCCATATTTCAACGAGCCGGGCTACGAGCGAAGCCGAGGAACCAGCGCCGGTACTAGCGCCTCGCTCGAGTACAATGCCAACATCTACCAAGCATGCGTTCGTTGGGCCATGCTGGACCATCTGCGCAGCCCTGAGCCTTGCTTCAAACAGGTACATACTATACACTAGCTAAAAAAAATATTTTTGTCTTAAATATGGATCTCTCTCGTTTAGAGTACTTTCCAGTGTCAAATTATATAATTAATTAAGTTATTTGCATAAGTGTATCATTTTCGTTATTCAGTACAGTCAAAGTCAAAAAAAGTCTGTCATAGTCGAGACCAGCCAGAGTCATACCCCAGTAAAATAGTGGTGACTTTACTAGAGGCTCCTAGGAAGTTTTAAAACCAACACGGAAAAATCACCATTCACTGCAATATGTCACTTTCCTACATTTGTATACATCGCCAAAGAAGTTATGTCTAAAAAGCCACTATATTTACACATAAAAACCGTGTCAATTTCCCGTTGGCGCCGAAAAACTTGCATTAAAATTTGTGTTAATTTAGCAAAAAAGAGCCAACGCGGTCACTGGACGCATTACCGACACTGCATTTACATAATAAAAAAAGCAATATTTGTGTATGTTTATCCGTTATACAATCTGTGTTTAGTAAGGCTAGAAGCGATGACCAAAAATATTTATTTAATTATAGTAGGGGTAAACCACCCAATTATTGGCACTTTAAGCAATACGATTCAAGAAACCTTTTCGAAAATGTAATTAATAGGTTGGGGAAAAAGTATTTTCGTATTTTTGTATGAAAAGTCAAGACATTTTTTTCAAAGTTTATTTACATTTATTTACAATATATATGTACCGTTTTGTTGAATAACTTTCTGCCATTTTGTGGGCAGAGACATTATCCCGTTACTGTAGAAACTTTGGGACTTCTGATCAAAAAAACGGGACAAATAGTTTTGGCAGTCCTCTCTTGAGGTCAACCTTACAGAACCTAAAGAATTCTGCAGAGACCGAAACAGGTGAAAATCTGAAGGCGCAAGGTCAGGGCTATATGGTGGATGCACTAGGACCTCCCAGTCGAACTCTCTTAATTTTTGCTGAGTGGCTAAAGATGTGTGTGGTCTAGCGTTATCGTGATGAAAGACCACACCCTTCCTGTTGATCAATTCCGGCCGTTTTCTCTCGACTGCTTCCTTTAATCTCATCAGTTGCTGGCAGTAAAGATCAGAATCGATGGTTTTGCCGGGCGGTAAAAGCTCATAATAAACAATGCCCTTCCAATCCCACCATACACACAGCATCACCTTATTTCGTGTTAGGCCAGGTTTGGCCACAGTCTGTGAAGCCTGGCCAACTTTCGACCACGACCTTTTTCGCACGTTCTTGTCGTACGTGATCCACTTTTCATCGCCAGTTATCAATCTCTTAAAAAACGGCTCGGTTTCATTACGTCTCAATAATGAATCCCAAATGAGTACACGGTTCATTAAGTTTCTTTGAGTGAGCTCGTGTGGCACCCAAATATCGAGCTTTTTTGTATAACCAGCTTTCTTCAAATGGGTCAAAACTGTTTTGTGGTCAATTCCCAGTTCTTCAGCTACATCGTAACTACTAATATGCCGATCTTGCTCCACTCTTTCAAAAATGGCGTCCATTTTATTCGTAACAGGGCGACCAGAGCGAGGTGCATCTTTAACATCAAAATTTCCGGACTGAAAACGTTTGAACCAAATTTGTGCTACTCTTACTGACACTGCATCAGGTCCATAAACATCACAAATTTTTTTCACTGCTTGAGTTGCATTTTTGCCTTTTTTATAATAAAATTTTAAAATGTATCGAATTTCTTCATTAGATTCACTCATTTTTACGGAGAGAAAAACAAATGAAAAATAGCGGGAAACAACTTTTTTTTATTTTTTTCTTTTCTTTATAATGGAACCTTTTTAATGTTACCAAAACCAGCCAGACACAAATAGTACAGTCAAAAAAATTTTATAATAAGTTTATACCTACGTTATGCGAAAAGACTTTTTCCCCGACCTAATATTTCCTTTAGAAATTGTTGATTATGCATTAAGATTAATCTACATATTGTGAGGATCATATCGACTATACTTTTCACTGCATCTGTTGCACTATTAGCCACTTATACGCGTTTTTATCAAAATAGACCTGTAGCCCATTTATTGTCACCTTTAAACATATGGTTGGCACCTAATCCACCAATTATTGGCATACCTGTGGCAATATTAGGAATCATTTAATCTTATTATTCGCATTAAGGTAGTAGGTATTTTAGAGCCCATTGAAAAGCCTAGATTCTGTAAAATTCTCAAAAAGGGAACAAGACATTTTATGTTAATCAAAAATAGGCTTTAACCTACAAAGTTATAGGATGATAATTTTAACAAAATAAAACATTTGCCGACGAAACAAAGTAAATATTTTATTATTTATTAAATTAAAACACTAAAATAGGAACAAAACCATCTTCAATTTTCTCAAAATCTTAGATTAATCAGATAAAAACACTGAGGTATAATCAGTCTAATAATCAGGTAACTAATTTAATAACTTCATTTAGGTATCATTCATTTCGGAAAGAATCTTCTCCAGCTCTTCAGTGGTATAAAACTTACTAGTTCTTCTTCGTTTAATATTTTTCGGTTCGTAATCTACTATTTCACTATCTGTTTCAGTCTTATAATCAAGAATACTAGGACTTTCTAGCTCATCATTTTTTCCTCTTGTTTTTAATATATCTTTATTAATAATATTTGTGGAACTGCTAGGTTGTGTCATAACAGGGCTGAAATTATCACTATATTTCTTTATTGCATTAAATAAGATAAAAGATGTAATAAAATAATTAAAAGTAAAATACAAATTATTTGCGTTGTGCCAATAAATTAGAATTAGGTATAATTGTCTTACCAATTATTGGCATAGTAATAAATTAAAAACTAGCAGACTAAAAAGTAAAATGCCACCAGAAACACGTAGATTTGTTTATACGGAGTTATAAACATATCGAAGATCATGGTTAATCAAAATAATTACTTAAAAAACAACCCACGTGACAGAAAACTTGTTGCGGCTTGAATAAAGTTTTAAAGTTTGATATCTGTTTAAATAAACTGACGTTTAGTGTTGCCAATTTATAAAGTTTTTTTTTCGACAGGACACAGATAATGGAATATATATGGTTTTCTTTTTTTTGATAATTGTTAAAAGTGCCAATAAGTTGGAGTGGTGACAGCAATAGGGCATGTTACCCTATTTGTAAATTTGTCAAATGAGAATAAACGGTTTGTGTTCGTCAGGTTATCCAGACGCACTTCTGGATAAAGCGCAACGAGATCATGCAGACCGTGGCGGCGTGGATCGACGAGCTCGAGGCGCACGTGGACGAGCGCGCGCAGCGCAACGTCCAGCTCAACCTCATGGCGCTCAAGGTACATACATCCCACCATACACCTCTTACTACTAACTCCTCTTTTAGGTGTTTCTACACGTGTCATTTATATCGATACCTTCATTTGCAAAGCTGCTAGCTCCATATGGACAAATTTTTCAGAAGACACTTTAAATGTTATTATTTCTCTTGTGGTTATGAAATATCTGTAAAATTGTTATTGTAAAGAAAAAAGAGAGAAATCTGTCTCATGTCAGTGTCCTTTTCTTGTGGGATAATAATATTTAATATGCGGTTGTTTGCAGCGGCATTACGTGAAGCTGCAGGAGGAGCTGGCTCGGCTGCCAGCGCCGCCGGGGCTGGAGGAGCTCGGGGAGCCTTTCGCGCCGCCGCCCGCCGCCGCGCCCGCCGCGCCGCCCGCGCCTCCGCCCGACCCCGACATGGAGCGCCTCGTCGCGCACGTGCTCGAATGACCGCGTCCGCCACTCAACTCAGCGCGACGCGACCTGACGCGCCCCGACACGCCCCCGGCACGCTCCCGACGCGCTCCGACACCTCCCCGACACGTCCCTCGACACTGTACATTTATCACCGTATTACGAAGTGAGCTTTTTATACTGAGCAGACAGACTATGAACTCGATTAAAAATCCTCAGCTCGCGCTGAGTATGTTTTACAAAAACTTTTTTTAGTTTAATCTGTCGCTCATTTCTTTAGTGACAAACGATTGTATGGATATTCACACGAAGTTAAAGTTATACATTTAATTATTATTATGACAGTAATTAGTCAACGAAAGAACTGGCATTTTTACCAATGAATACGAATTAGATTATTTTGACAAAGAAGCTCAATAGAATCAAGAGCCCCGAGCGTGCTGTTTATCGATATGATAATCGCTATCTTCTGTTGCAACTTCTGATATTTGTCCAAATAATTCACTGACTATGGCACTGCTGATACCGTTTCAACAAATGTGCCAGTAAACGGTCACCATTTGCGAGATGTTTAGTCTGACGCGTATTCTGATACTACGAGGGCCCGCGCGGCGCCCAATAAGATGTTCGCCGTGTAGTGTACGGATTCATTGTAAAGTAGTAACGCTGCGGCGTTTCGCGCCCGTGTACATTGAAATATTATTTGGTGTATATAGACATATAGCCTGTTTTAATTTATCAGCTCTTAAGAATTATAATGTGTATGTATCTATATTTTACTCTCGAAGAGTACGTACGCGAAAGCAAGGCGATGCGATCGAGTCGGCTTAGTAAATTATTAGAATTGTTCTGAATACACCCTCGATAGTCGAATTATATGTACAGGCCTAGCCTTTCGCAATTTTAACTGTATTCACTTTGATTTTATTATGTAAATGAACTGACAATAATATGATTTAATTATTGTTTCGGTGCTATAAGCGCACTGGCCGGCGGATCGTCGCTCTGATTTACGTCATGTGTAATTTGAATGATTTGTACATAAAAATCATCAGTAGACTCGATGTAATGTTTCTTATTTGTACTTTCGTTGACTGATAAGTGGATGTAGGACGTTTCTTGTTATATTTAACTGTGAATTTTGGAATGTAAATAAAAATTTATGTTATCGCACTTTCTATTTCATTTAAAAGTATCCTAGAAAATATCTAATAAACTGTTATTCCTTGGAATTTCGTATCGTATCCACTGACAGCCAACACCTTTAAACTACTTTTTTAGGATGGGTACACCTATTATGGTAGAACTTTTTAAGTAATAATTTTATATTGCATAACAACTAATAGCATAAACCTCTTTTCGCAGAATATCATTTGACATAAACTCATTTAGCATACATTGAAACCCATAATTTTGTAAGTCAGAATCATCTGTACGCATAATTTTGGTATCCATAATAATCACAATGTATAATCATCACATCGCAGAAAGTTCAAAACCAGATTCACCTTTTGGCATATATTTCTTATCCATAACTATTTAAAAGTATAACCATCATTTCACATAATGCTTACAGCAAGAATCATCTTTTATGATTATTGCAACACTTTTCTAATCAGGCGTTATCATTTTTACTATTGCTATTTGTTGGAGGTAGTAATCACATGAATCATTATTAGTTGTCGGGTACCCTTAGTTGTCATATCGATATTGTGTTATTGTGTTGATCAAAACAAGTTAAAGTATATTAAATATGGCTTGCCCATGAGAGCATGTTCGTTTCTGACAAGATGATAAGAGGTCACAGTTCTAACCTAACCTAACCTACGCATTTTTAAAGGAGAAAGTAACCCAATCTATATTATTCTAATTGAAATTCTATGATCTTCATAGTATGCCTAGTCAAATTATGCCAAATAATCTGTACTCTAAATGAACGTTATGCTAAATGAAATTATACAAAATTTTAACTATGCCAAAGGTAATTATGCCAATAAAAATTCTACTATCTTAAATGTATGCCATTCTAAATTCGGTCATAAGCACATTATGCCTAAAAATATTTATGTCAAATATTTTTTATGCCTAATAAATGATCGACTAAAGAAGTTTCTGCGAAGTCAGTTATCCCAAATAGGTTTCGGAGTATCAAGTTTCTACCAAATAGGGCGCACCCTTTTAGGATATTATCATATGCTGCGCTGTCTAAATGAACGGCATAGTAACGAACAATTCGAAAATAAATTAATACACATTAAAATCTGGCACACAACAGCTCGGCTCACATATGTGATTGGTGATGTGAATGTCAAATAAATTCTAATGTCAAGATATTTTATATATGTGTGTTTACGTATAAATTATAACTACAATATATAATAACACATGTATGCACTGAACAAACCTTGTTTTTAAAGAAAAAGGCCAGGAAGGATTTAACCTGTATTGAACTGAAAGCAAATAGGAAAACTACTGCCGGACTTATATTGGTCCGGAAAACAAATAACGCTTTTTGCGATCTAAATACTTTCAATTACATCTTTTGATATACTTACGAACTAATATGTATATTCAGTTTTAAACATTCACCACTACATTATGATTGTGTATGCAACATATGAATACCATGTTTCAAAACCCTGCTACCACTATATTATTTTTAAGTAGTTGTAGCTAGATTACAGTCTACCCCTAGACCCCTACTAAATGGGATTTATAAGATTATGTATGTATGTATTTCTTACAAGTGGAACGCCCTTGCTTCGTTTCGATAGCTATTTTACATCTTGGGTCACGTTATTGAAATTTTAGTAGGAATTCCTATATTTTCTAGGCATAATGTTGCGTTCTAATCGTGAAAGAATCATCTAAGTCCGTCCTGCAGTTTTTTCAATCTTTTCTCTATAGTATTATTATAATACATTTTAGATATTATTAAAACTGCCAAAACACACAAGTGCTACCAGAATAACTTAATAAAAAATACTAGGCAAATTAAAAGGCTTATTGTGCTATGTAGATTATCATTATTATGTTATATGATTTTATTTTTCATTACCCTAAAATTTAAAACTTACTATAATAGTTGCATGATTCTCTTGTTATATACTTTTATATATTTTCCATCAAAATGGCAATGTTTTTATCGATTTGCTAGTAAAAGAGTCTCCATACCCCTGATAGCTCGTTTTCCCTTTTATCGAATATTAGCTTCTATCGAGTTTTATAATTAAACTGTGTGAAATGACATCTAATATCAAAGTCATTTTATCAGAGCTCAATCCTGATAAAACCTAAAATACTAGTTAATTTGCCGCTACTTTAGAACGCCCATAGTACGATCTTGACAATTTATAATAGTAGTAAAACACTTATCATAGAAAATACATCCACAAATCATACTTGTTGATTTAAAAAAGTACATCACCTTCAAAGGCATAATACTTAATTTTGAACCAGCGTCCATTTATTGCCAGATATCCAGATGGCTGGCCGTGAGCACCAGAATTAGGTCCAGACCTGATCACTTAACCGTCGGGTTACGAATCATCTATATTATTATGTAATATGATTATGATAATTCTGCAAAACACCATTACATTCGTGATATCTGCGATCATCTATTTATAAATTATTTATAAATTGTTACATAATAATTTATTAATGTTATCGATGCTCCTGAATTCGAACATGATATCTATTTTCGTTCTCCAATCGAGTAGAATATTTTTTGTTTTTTCATCTGATTGCTTAAACGTTGCTAAAAGTTGTTAAGGAACACCACTTTACCCAAAACTTTTATTTATGTGGGTAATGCATAAGTCTTATGTTAAGGTAAAAACAAACAACCGATATATGTTTATTATGTTTAATATTGCTCACTATGTACATTGTCACAAAATATGATTCAAATTTAAAAAAATATTATGACTTCTTGTTAGCCTAAATTTGACTTTTACTTAATCATCAGTTAACTGTCGCCAATATCTTATAATTGTATCTCTATACCTTAGAAATAAATAATTTATTTTCTATTTCTTCAGGACTAATCTATTCTTAATGTATTGTTTTATGATCCATCACAGATGGAAAAGTTAGTGACATTTATGGAATTTAATATATATTTACATGGTCGCTATTTTCTATCTACAGTAAAATCTATTGGTACGTTTAAATCTAATAACAAAAACAGAGTTATAAAATTCGTCACATTTAGCTCGAAACAACAAAATAGTTTTAAAATGTGATTTTTTTCTGAACAACATTCATACAAAGTTTACCCTAAGATTTAGTTTATGGCACTTGATTTATGTGACAGCATTCTATTACTAGCTCAGTTGATGTATTGCCAGTGTCCATTTTGCCAGAAATAGGTACTCTGTTAACATAATACAGCCTCTATTTTACTCTCTAATGTGCACTTGCAATAAAGAAGACTGCTGCTGTGTTTATTTTCTCTTCTTCCACGCCTCGTCAGACTGCGTTCCCAGCTCTAGGGGATTTAGCTGACCGGCTTCTACACATGACTTGCAGCAGAACCTGTCAGAATTACAATATTATTGTAGTAATCAATTTAAAGGAAACTATTTGATTAAGTTTTGATGGACTGTTAGATTATTTTTTAAGAGTTAAACTTATATTGAATTAAGTAATTGTTGAAAGAGAACTTACTTCGAGTAGTAATGGTGGTGGCAGAACTTGCTGCGCACGATGAGTTGGCAGTCCGCGAAGAATGGATTATCTGTGCAGTGAACTGGTATCGCCACACCTGAGCAACACAAGGAATCGTACTGATTACATATTCACATCATGTTAACAAATTAAGCTTTAAAAGGGTTTCGTGTTTGGTACTTAGAGTAGAAGTACGCAGATTAACTCAGTTCCTCTATGAGACTCGCAGAGGAAATATGATGAGATGGACAGGACGCGTAGCCCAGGGAATTCCTAGTTTCCGAATAAGTCAGACCATACTAAAAGTTGTGGTCCCAAAAGTTTATCGATCATACATTTTAATTATTCTGTGTAGGTAGATACAAAAATAAGATTTTATGTTGGCGTAGTTCACGACGCAACGTTACCGAGTGCTTTTGTTTCTCTTAAAAAAATTTAATAAATCCCAAAATTATTTATTTAATACAGTTCGATGTTGTTTCAAAATAAGGTGAGTATTTTTGAGATTTACTGATTATTGAGTGTCATCAGATCAATACTGCTAAAACATTACCTTGCACGGCGACCTGCACTGTAGAGTAGTGCGAGCTGTATTCGTTCCTCGCGTGGCAGCCGTACACGCCGCCGTCCTCCGTCGTCAGTCCTGACAGAGTCAATCTCGCTTCTGGAAGTGGAAGGATATTGTGTTGACTACATTATAAGTAATTGTTTTTATATCGTGTATCTTTACCATGAGCTGCTATAAAATGCAAAAGAGTGAGACGCAGCTTTACATTGTCCATACTACCGCATATGCATAGCAATGAGAACTTATTAACTTTGGCAGGAGATAGAACCTTTCGGACTTTCTTGCAAACTTCTACCCGTAAAGTGACATTCCAAGATCCTATAAGAGACGTTGAAAAGCGCAATAAAATAATTATGTTCAAATATTAGTTACCTGTGAGTTGAAGGCGGTTGGATGGAACAAGGCGGACTCCATCCCGCGTCCAGTAGACTTCGGGTAACGGGTAGCCTTCTACGTCACAAGGCAGGCTCAGCTCGCCACCCGGCGCCAGCGTCAGCGAGTCCACTGATATACTCGTGTTCACCGGCACTGCCACATACAAAGTGGAGTTAGAAAATCATCTGGTCGGATTCATCATTAATTATATGACTGGCCTCTCACAACAGACACTTTATACAGAAACACCAACGTATTTTTTTGAGTCATTGACGTTATTCTCGCAGATCACAATACCTTCATAAGTCCACCCCACTGTGTGTGTACTACCTTGAATGAAATCAGTCAGTCCTGATCATATAGGTGAGCTGGATAAGTACCTTACTTACCTACTTATTTACCTTCCCTTATTTATTTTGGAATGTATTACAAGTTTTAAAGTTATGAAGATAACTATAATTGTTAGATGGTACAAGTACTACTTAGTACACAGTGTGTGTAACGCAACCGTGCAAAGAACATGAAACATGCAATCATGCGCCAAAACCAACATTTAACTACTAAAGCCACGTAAGTTCTATATCTAATTTTTTTAAGGAAATATCTGAAAAAGTAAGAATTTGAATTATTATGTAACGATTTATTAACTTTTCACGTATTTTAATGAATCAAATCGATATCACATTTTACCTGTGTATACTGGAACATCGATTTCCGGTGGTGGAGTGGCTGCGGCTTGCGTGCCGGCGGGCGGCGGCGCGGGCGTGTCGTCGGCGGCGGCGGCGGGCGCGGGCGCGGGCGCGGGCGGCGGGCGCGGCGAGCGGCGCGCACTCACGCGCACCGTCCAGTAGGCCGCCTTGCCCACGCCGTTGTAGGCCTGGCACGAGTAGTCGCCGAGCGTGGAGTCGCTGAGGCGGCGGATCTGCAGCACGTTGCCGCGCGCCTCGTACAGCTCGCTGCTGTAGGGCAGCATGCTGCGGCCGCGGTACCAGTAGATGGAGGGCGGCGGGTGGCCGTACGCCAGGCAGCGCACGTTGAGGCTGTGCCCCAGCTCGCCCGCCACCTCGGCCCCCTCGTCGCCCGCGATGCCGACGGCGCTCGTCACCGGATCTACCCACTCCCGCTTGTTAGTGCTACTCTAGCCGAGTCGGCGGGGCCGGGTTGTCGGCCGCCGCCCGACTCGGCGGGTTAATCTACTGTATTCACTACGTGAAAGGACATTTACGAATGAGGTTAAAGCTTCGATTGGATGCTTCTGGATTTAATATTTAATCGATTTAGCCAGAAGAAACCAAAATAAGAAATTAATCAATGAATAATGAGATAGGTTAATTACAAAAGTGTTATTGACAACCTTCGGCGGCACACGTGCAGGCCGACGCGATCACGAGCGCCAAGGAGAGAACACAGCTGCCCATCATGGCTGTACCGTCTTTAATTGACTATTCCGCACGACGATATTAGACTCACTATCTAACAGCGCGGCCGCAGGGGCTGTTAAACGGTAATTGTGCTAATGGCGATAGATAAACGACTATTGACTGCGTAAGATTGCTAAGACTGAACGGACTTGACGATTCAAATGTCTGCATATAAAATTATTGCTTCTGAACGATAAGCCGCCAAATTGTAAGCTCACAAAATTTTGTGTATCTACTGAATGATTGCTTGGCATTGAATTTTAAGATAAGAACTAAATTAGATTATTGGTGCTACAACGGCGTTCTTGTTATAAACAATGTGTACATTACGGGACGTAGGATGCCTGCAAGAGCGTGAGAATTGTAAATATGTAAAAAGTAAATAATATGAGACACAAGAAACTATCTGTAATAATAATATGTATCTGCACGGGTGGAGAGGTCACTGTCGTGCCACCGGTCTGTTTACGACTCAGTATATTAGAGGAATGATAACATGGGTCAATATTACTGATGAGATACTGTAGATACATACTTATTGATATTGCCGCGATCATAGACTCGTCACTTTGTTTAGTTGAGATAGTTATTATTAAAAATCGGTACTGCATTTGATTGACAACTATTAATGATCTTTCCTAATGACGCTCGCGATTATAGGAAGGTATCTAACAGGAAGATGGAAAATTAACAAGTTATTGGTAAGTAATAGAAATAATGAGGTAGATTAGAAAAACAGTGTTATTAAGAATAGAGCTACAAATTGTAGACTCAATCTTATAAAATTTGAAAATCTATCGTGGCATAAGACGTTATCATGCTACGCAACTAACTACTGCATATTCAACCTCAAACCAATGCTTTTAAATGCAAAGCTCTTAAATCTATTAGCTAAAGATAGGAAAATCTAACTACTAAAAGGAAAACACATACTTCTTGCATATTCCGCTTCTCAGTGAGTGTACATTACCCATATATGGTTCTTCAAATGTACAGCTGTACACAGCTCAGCGTTTTAATTACAGTACATTGACAAGCAATTGTAATACTGCAAAAGATCTTCCCAAGGTTAGACGTCTCTAGCTTGGACTACTTGCGTCGATTCCAATGCTCTCATGTCGCATTATGTGTTGTCGGATTTTTATCATAAAGCCAGCAATAGATTGTTGATTTCCCAGACACCTGAAAAGAATAATTTTGAATACTCACCGTTGACTTCTAGCCGAACTTCCTGCCGACTGACGCCGTGCACGTTCTCTGCGACGCAGATGTAGACGCCGGAGTCGTTGCGGTACAGCGATACGATCTCGAGAGCACCATCAGACGTCAATCGGTAGCGGCCTACATCGCCGTCGATCTAACCGAATTTTACAATGAAAATTACTATACATTTTTATTGAATGTGTATGTTGCCCGCTTGTTTTAAACAGCTACTAAGTTACAACCTTCTTCGATGTGTGAATTACCACATAAAGTGCGTTCAATGTATTGTGAATATTTTGTGAAATCCAGCCAGTACGCGTACATAGTTATTGATGAAAACCCATTATCAACATGGTTGCTAGCCAGTCGGTAACAGAAGAGCTTTTTCTACACGAATCAAATATTTGTCTATATAAAGTGATATTTACCGTAATTTCGCCGCGTCGCCACGTGATCTTGGGCGGCGGGTTGCCGTGGAAGAGACAGCGCAACGTGGCCTTGCCGCCCTCCGCCGCCGCCACTTCGGGCTGCGTCTCGGGGTTCGCTTGCGGCGCCTGAGGTAGCTCTGTAAGGAACGCAGGTCAGTTACTACTTTATATGCAACTATAAAATTTGTGAATATTATATCATATGAATCCTTTATATACCTACTTATATGTCAATGTGTAAATATAAATATAATGTTATTATGGTACCTCGAACTGGTTCTTTATTTTTTTTTTTGTTTATGATTTTATTGTTCGAGCTTAATAATAGGTTGGGGAAAAAGTCTTTTCGTATTTTTGTATGAAAAGTCAAGACATTTTTTTTAAAGTTTATTTACATTTATTTACAATATATATGTACCGTTTTGTTGAATAACTTTCTGCCATTTTGTGGGCAGAGACATTATCCCGTTACTGTAGAAACTTTGGGACTTCTGATCAAAAAAACGGGACAAATAGTTTTGGCAGTCCTCTCTTGAGGTCAACCTTACAGAACCTAAAGAATTCTGCAGAGACCGAAACAGGTGAAAATCTGAAGGCGCAAGGTCAGGGCTATATGGTGGATGCACTAGGACCTCCCAGTCGAACTCTCTTAATTTTTGCTGAGTGGCTAAAGATGTGTGTGGTCTAGCGTTATCGTGATGAAAGACCACACCCTTCCTGTTGATCAATTCCGGCCGTTTTCTCTCGACTGCTTCCTTTAATCTCATCAGTTGCTGGCAGTAAAGATCAGAATCGATGGTTTTGCCGGGCGGTAAAAGCTCATAATAAACAATGCCCTTCCAATCCCACCATACACACAGCATCACCTTATTTCGTGTTAGGCCAGGTTTGGCCACAGTCTCTCGACGAGGCGGGCAAGCTCCTGGAGCGTGTCATCACCAACCGCCTCGTCGAGCACCTGGAGGAGGTCGGACCAGATCTGTCCGACCACCAGTTCGGGTTCCGCCGCGGCCGATCGACGATTGACGCGATCGGCCGCTTGCAGGACCTGTCGGAGAGGGCGGTTTCCCGGGGTGGGGTGTTGATTGCGGTGTCGCTCGATATCACGAACGCCTTCAACACCCTGCCCTGGTCAACGATTATGGAGGCGCTTCGATATCACGGGGTGCCTCCATATCTGCGGCGGTTGTTGGGGAGCTACCTGTCGGAGAGGGCGGTAGTCTTCCCAACGATGGGCGGAGGAGGCTGTCGTCGGCGTATGGTGTGCGGTGTTCCGCAGGGGTCTGTCCTGGGACCACTCCTGTGGAACATCGGATATGATTACGTTCTGCGCTGTGTGAATTTGCACGGCGTGGACGTGATCTGTTACGCCGACGACACCCTCGTAACATCCCGGGGTTCTGATCCCCGGGATGCGAGAGTGTTGGCCACTGTCGGCGTCGCGGCGGTGGTCGAGAGGATACGGCGGCTGGGGCTCGAGGTGGCACTGCATAAATCCGGGGCCATTATTTTCCATGGTCCCCGGAGGCGGCCGCCTCCAGGCCCTAGTATCGTGGTAGGAGGAACTCCCATCCCTGTCGAGAACACGCTGAAGTATCTCGGCGTCCTTCTCGACAGCAGATGGGACTTCGAAGCGCACCTTCGGCACCTGGGCCCGAGGTTGGTGAGCACGGCGGGAGCTCTATCTCGCCTGCTCCCCAATCTCGGAGGGAGTGGCGGCAGTTGCCGCCGCCTTTACACGGGAGTGGTGCGGTCCATAGCCCTGTATGGAGCCCCAATTTGGGCGAGCTCCATATCGGGTCGCCATCGACAGATCCTGCAGCAGTCGCAGAGGGTCATGGCGACCCGTGTCGTTAGGGGGTATCGCACCATCTCCCATGAGGTGGCATGCGCGCTCGCCGGGTCCCTGCCACGCCAGTAGACCGCCGAGGTTCTCTCGGCGGTCTACTGGCGTGGCGCGCAATCCCGGAGCCAGGGTCTCCGCCCCGCACCGGACACTGTGGTGCGGTGGCGTAGAGACGCTCAGAGGCAGGCTCTGGGCTCATGGCGGCGGCAGCTTTTCGGGAGCGCCGAATTTCGTGCCGAAGGTTCGAGGCGCCGTATCCTCGAGGCGGTCGGGCCCATCTTAGAGCGATGGGTCGGCCGTCGGTGGGGGTCGATGACCTTCCGACTCACGCAGGTACTTTCCGGGCACGGGTGCTTTGGGAAGTATCTGTGTGACGTCGCCGGGGGGGAGTCGACCCGGTGTTGCCACCACTGTGACTGCGCGGAAGACACCGCGCAGCACACTTTGGTGGCGTGCCCTGCGTGGGCGGGGCCGCGGTCGACGTTAGCCGCGGCCCTGGGTGGAGTGGCTCTCTCGCTGCCGACCATCATGCAAAAGATGGTCGACAGCGAGATGGCATGGGAGGCGATGGCCTCCTTCTGCGAAGTGGTGATGTCGCAGAAGGAGGCCGCGGAGCGGGAGAGGGAGCGGGATCCGCTCTCTCTCCGGCTACGCCGTTGGCGCAGCGGGCGGGCCAGGAGGGCCCGTCAGGCAGCGCCCGGGGGGTCTTAGGCGGCGGGGGCAGGGGGCCCCTTCCGTCTCGCCATAGACCCCCCCCCCGAAGTCGGCCAGTTACGCCATGGCCGCACATAGAGGTAGGGGGGGCGCTGCAAATTGCGCCTTCCTGAGGAGGTCTCCCCGGTTCTGATCCGGGGGACGTTGGCCGCGGGCGGGGTACCAGAAGCTACAAACCCGGGCACTGGTGCCTCGCCCCTTTTCAACAGCGGTGGGCGTCGTCTGAAGTTTTTTAGTGGGTAGGACTGCGGTGGTCGCGTCGGCCGCAGTGAGCCCCACACCCCCTCCCGGTCTCCCCCTTTTGGCCGGGAGACAGTGCGTAAGCAGCATTTTTTTTACAGACGATAATAAAAAAAAAAAAAAAAAAAAAAAAAAAAGGTTTGGCCACAGTCTGTGAAGTCTGGCCAACTTTCGACCACGACCTTTTTCGCACGTTCTTGTCGTACGTGATCCACTTTTCATCGCCAGTTATCAATCTCTTCAAAAACGGCTCGGTTTCATTACGTCTCAATAATGAATCGCAAATGAGTACACGGTTCATTAAGTTTCTTTGAGTGAGCTCGTGTGGCACCCAAATATCGAGCTTTTTTGTATAACCAGCTTTCTTCAAATGGGTCAAAACTATTTTGTGGTCAATTCCCAGTTCTTCAGCTACATCGTAACTACTAATATGCCGATCTTGCTCCACTCTTTCAAAAATGGCGTCCATTTTATTCGTAACAGGGCGACCAGAGCGAGGTGCATCTTTAACATCAAAATTTCCGGACTGAAAACGTTTGAACCAAATTTGTGCTACTCTTACTGACACTGCATCAGGTCCATCTCTCTATAGTCGGTCCCTCATGTCTGAGGATCGTGGTTAGCATCGGAGTAACATCTGGAGCGAATGATCTGCTTCCACCGGTTCCGATCCAGCGCGTCTTTCACGACCGCGTAGAATTTGGAGGACGATGAGTCCCTCACTTGATCGTTCCATCTGGTTGGTGCACGACCACGCGATCGTTTGCCTTCTGTGTTTCCAACGACAATCAGTTTTTCCAGGCTTTCATCGCCTCTGCGCGCTATGTGGCCAAAGTACGAAAGAATACGTTGTTGGCATATGGTCGACAAGCGGGTTTTTATTTTGAGTTGACTCAAGATGGAAACATTAGTGCGTTTTGCGGTCCAAGGTATTCTAAGTAAGCGCCTCCAGCACCAAATCTCGAATGCATCGATCCTTTGTCGTTCTCGGGCTAAGATCGTCCAGGTTTCCACTCCATATAGAAAAATAGGGAATACCAGGGCTCGTATGAACCTGATTTTGGTTTTGATACCAATTCCTCTCCTTCTCCAAATGTTGTTCAAACGGGTCATAGCGTCCTTAGCCATTCCGATGCGTCTTTTTATCTCGGGGACACAGCTGCCATTATTGCAGATCTGGGAGCCAAGGTAAATGTAGTGGTCGACGATGTTAATACCCGGAATGTTGCAAGTGACATTTGGTAGGGTTCCGGCTCGATCCACTATCATCATTCTACTATCAACTATCACCTTTGTTTTGGCTCTGTTCACTGCGAGACCAATGTTACCGCTTTCAATTTCGAGTCTTTGGAACAGCTCACTCATATCTTCCATTGATGTTGCCAAGAGAACGGTATCGTCGGCATATCGGAGATTAGATAATCTCTTCCCACCTATAGGAAATCCCTTCTCCCAGTTTTCGATAGTCTTCCGAATTATGTACTCTCCATATATGTTGAAAAGTGCAGGGGATAGGATGCAACCCTGTCTCACACCTTTTTTCGTCTGGAACATATTGGAGAATTCTGTACCTATCCTAACGAAAGATCGATTTTCTGTGTACAGACTCTGGATTAAAGCGACAAGATGCTCAGGAACTCCCATTTCCAGTAGCACGTTCCATAACTGATTCCATTGCACGCAGTCAAAAGCTTTTGTATAATCTATAAAGCAAAGGATCACGGGGCTGTTGAATTCCCTGCTTTTCTCTATTATTTGGCGGACGTTCAGAATTTGTTCCCGTGTTCCTTTGCCCTTGACAAAACCTGCCTGCTCTTCTGGTATCTGCCGGCTTAAAAAGTTGTTAAGACGTCGGTTGATGACATGGAGGAGGATCTTACTCGCATGTGATATTAGCGCTATCGTTCTGTAATTACCACAGTCTTTAGATGAACCTTTCTTATGCAAGGGTATGAACACCGATTCTGTCCAGTCTTTTGGCCATTTCCCTGTTTTCCAGATGGTATTGCATATATCGGTAATAGCTCGTGTGCCTTTTTGACCAAGATTTTTTAGTAATTCGGCCGTAATACCATCTTTGCCTGGTGACTTTTTGCACTTAAGAGCTTTGATAGCATGTGCGATCTCCGATGGTAATATGTCAGGTTCTTCTGCCGACCATGTGATTAAAGCGTTTGCAGAGTCGCTAGTGTCGTATAACTCCGCACAGTAAGTTTCCCAGCGCTCTAACACGTCAGTCACATCTGTAAGTAGATGTCCTCTTTTATTTTCAATGACACAGGTCTTCGGTTTGCGCGTTCCAGTCAATTCTTTAACCTTCTGAAAGAGATATTTAGATTCGTTCTTCAGAGAGTGCTGTTCGAGTTCTAGACAAATTCCATTTATGTAGCTTTCATAATCTTTCCGACAGTGTAGTTGGACTTGGCGGCTAAGTTCTGAATACCGCTGCAGATCTTCAGGTAAACATAAACCGTGCTCTTTTAGTTTACGTCTTTCAAGAATAATTTGCGCTGTTTCTGGTGTGATAAATTCTTTCATGACGGGATTTGCCAGCTTGTTCTCAGTAGCTATCTTTTCAACCATCCTTTTGAATTGCTCCCACTTACTATCGCTGTCTGTAATGTTATTTGGCATGTCTATTACTCTCTGCTCGAAACCTTCTCTGAAGCCATTGAGTTCTAAATTTCGCATGTTCGAAACGACTTTAGTTCTATGGATCCTCTTTAGCCGAAACTGGATCGTTGCTACAAGAAGCTGGTGGTCGGAGCCGCAGTCTGCACCAGGGTAAGTTGTGGCATTCGTCACTGAGCTTCTCCATCGTGTCCCCACTAGTATGTAGTCGATCTGGTTTCTACATCTGTCGCCAGGGGATATCCAAGTGTACAGTCTGCGGATATGATGTTTGAAGCAAGTGTTGGAGATGGTGTAATTTTCTTCACAACAGAATTGCAACAGTCTCTCGCCCCTGTCATTCCGTTCACCGATACCATGTTTCCCTGCAACGCGACGAATATGATTATCGCTCTTAGTGTCACCAACTTTGGCATTAAAATCACCTAAGATAATGGTAACTTCCCGCCTTGATAGCTGTTTAAGTGTCCCAGTCAGCGTTTCATAAAATCCCTCTATTTCTTCTTCAGTTGACTGAGAAGTGGGAGCATATACCTGCACGATGCTAAGCTTGCACGGTATGGTGTTAAGCGTCAGTGTGATTATCCGATCACTGACTGGATTGTAGCCCACAACGTACCTGTTCATAGATCGTGGCACGATGAAAGCCACTCCTCTGCTGCTTTCGCCTTCTGGGCCCGAAAAATACACTGTACTACCAGAATCAGATGTATAGTGACCCTGACCTTTCCAGTGTGTCTCGCTTAGCCCTAGCAGATGAACATTTTTCCTTTGCATTTCATTCTCCACAATTTGTACTTTGCCAGGTTGGTTGAGCCCACGCACATTCCATGTTGCGATGCGGTGGGGGTGGCGGATTGATTTGCTGGTCTTTGCTTCATCAGTAACATAATTTCCATGCGGCGCCTGAAGAGCCACGTGCGCATGGCCGGTAGCACATTTCACGCCACTTTTCCCGGGAGAGCGGCGCCGGGCGTCAGCCGGATCGCCAGACACAACAACTTCTCTGTGATCCTTCATGCTAACTTTCTTGGGAAAATGGAAGCAGTGGTTTCCCGTTGCCTTCTGCCCCAGTCTTTTTTGAAGTTATTTAGACCCCACGGCTGCTGAAACCTCTTCTGATTGGTTGCCCGACCAGGTGTATGGTTATACCGCCATAAACATCACAAATTTTTTTCACTGCTTGAGTTGCATTTTTGCCTTTTTTATAATAAAATTTCAAAAATGTATCGAATTTCTTCATTAGATTCACTCATTTTTACGAAGAGAAAAACAAATGAAAAATAGCGGGAAACAACTTTTTTTTATTTTTTTCTTTTCTTTATAATGGAACCTTTTTAATGTTACCAAAACCAGCCAGACACAAATAGTACAGTCAAAAAAATTTTATAATAAGTTTATACCTACGTTATGCGAAAAGACTTTTTCCCCGACCTAATATGTGTATACTTGATACACGTGGCCTTCTGTAACTTGTTAGTTTTCAAATTGTAAAAACTAATTGTAAGTTTAATTAAAATTTACTTCATAGTACAATAGTAAGAAGAGAACCTCTTTGAAAAATGGTATGTAACTATGGAGTATTTACTTAAAAGACGCGTACGCACTGTGCGTACATAGCTACGCATATTCTGGGAAAGCCATTGACACTACGTGTAATGTGTGTATAATCCACCTTTACCACCTGTTTAGTTACAACCACAACACATACAGAAATATAATACAAATACATACAACATAATTATGCACAGCACAACGCTTGTTCCATATAAGCTTTAAGAAACCTAAAGTGATCATATTCGGATGTGACTTTTTTGATTCAGGAGTTGAGTGGTGTCAATAGACAGGGTTTAATTCCCCAGTCGCTTTCTACAACCAGACTTTTATATGTGGCGACACTTACCGCACGTCACTAATTAATTGTATATAAGAAAATGCAAATTCAAATTTATATTCATTTATTCAAGTTTGTCTCAAAAGAGCTCTTATGAACGTCAATGCAAATTATGTAACAGCAATAACTATACAATAGAGACTTCTGATATGGCGACTTCTGATATGATATGGAGACGACCGATATGGCGTGGAGGTCAGTATACCTACACTTCACTCCAGAGGTCGTGGGTTCGAGTCCCACACAGGACAAATCTTTGTGTGCATGAACATGAATATTTGTTCTGGTCTGGGTGTTTTTCTATGTATACTAAGTATGTATTTACAAAAAAAAAAAAAAAGTATTTAAGTATGTTTATCCGTTGTTTAGTATCCATACCACAAGTTCTTAATGATACTTATCTTGGAACTAAATAATTGGTGTAATTGTCAGAAAATATTTATTTATTATTATTAGCGGGAAAGTAAAGCGTCTTGTCTGCAGTTTTGTTTTATTTTCTAAAATTTGCGATGTTGCGAACAATAATGTGTAAAAACGATGGATGATCGAGTGGTACCTGGCGAGTGCGTGGTGGAGGAGTGCGCGCTGGTGGTGGCCGAGGCGGGCGCGAGGCAGAGCTGGCTGCAGCCGCGCGCGCAGCACTTGCCCGCGCCGCGGCAGTCCGCGTCGTCGTTGCACTCGCGCCGGCACTGGCCCTCCGCCAGGGTCGTGTCCTCCGGGGGACAGGTGCCTTCCTTCTCCACTGTTATAGCATTTTAACAATAACTTCAATATCAACAGTTCCACTACAATCTTTATTTATTTCTATTTAACTATTTTTATCTTTATTTAAAGACTAATTAGTCTTTAAATAGGCTAGATTGTAGTAGATAAAAGATACCTCCTTTCAAAAGGAAAAGTATTTTGTATATGTAAAAATAATATATCAACAGTACTACATAGGATTTCGTGATTTAAACATCATTTTCTTAACATGCTATTAAAATGTCTCTTTTTCGTATATGTAATTGGTCAGATAAAAAAGACATTATCACAGCCCATTAAGGTTCGACTACTAAGCATGGGTTTCCTCTTAGAAACCAAGATAAGAGGGAATTACATCATACTTCACACTGACCCTGTGCGGATTGATCGATTAATACACTAGTTAAGCAAGAAATCATCATGTGAAATAAAAAAGTCTTTGTGTTGTCAAGCCTCATCCACAAATGAAGTTATTTACCTTTGTAGCAGTCGGCAGTGTATGCCACTTCTTGAGTAATGGGGTGTCTGAAAGGAGAGGCCACACATCGTTCGCCACTTGAACAGTTTTTATGTTCACAAGGATGTTGGATGCAAGTACACCTATAGATAACAAAAAAAGTTAGGTTAACCTTAATGTACCATAGTATCAACAATCCACGGCACATAAGTTGAACAGCGACCTTGGCTCCGCACTAACACATTATCAAGTCTCAATAGAAGTGCGGAATGAGGGGTGTCGCGTAACTATAGCAACGCTAGACGTCGGCTCGCACTTATTGCGTTAGTCACCTGTGGTTGTCTACCTCAATTTTGTTCAATAAACATGCCTATGTTTATTGGATCCTCTCGACATTACCTTTCACATCCATCATCGCCGACGTGCTGCCTGCGGCCGTATGTGCAGTTGAGTCGCTGGCACTCCTGCTGCAGCAGCGTGCAGTCCACTTCGACGCGCACGCACGCGCACCGCTCGCAGCCGCCGGCCGTGCGCGTGCGCTGCACGCCAAACTCGCACCGGATATTAGCGCACTCCTCGTTGTAGTCGTCGCAATCGGGCAGCACTTCGTTGCCCTCTGATTCTGGGAACACAATCCAAATTTTTAATCTCTCTCTATAAAAAACTAAAAATTAGGAGATTTGAAGTAAGCCAGGAGTATAATGTTACCGAAATTTGAGTTTTAGTTACTTAGAGTTAGAGATCTAGTTACTTACCTAAAATACAAAGAAGAAAAAAAGTCAACCTAACATAGCGTTGGTAAAAATAAAAATAATAATAATATGTTATATTGTGAAAGTCTGTACAAGTGTATAGTTTAGCTTAGCACAAGCGGGTGCAAATAGCGGTTAAAAGTGCCTATTAAGTTATAATTACTGTTGAGCAGGGTGAAAATTTTTAATTTGCATGTATCCTAGACGAATTTTAAACTCCTAAGTAACTGCCTTCCTTCGTTTTCGAAAAAAAACCTGCCTTGCATAAGTAATTATTTTATTTCTGCAGCATATTCTCAGCAAATAGGTACGCATTGGCAACATTTTGTATTAGAATTCGATGCTGATATTTCAAGCAATAGAGCAATACCGGGCAGCACAACGCGACAGTGCGTGGCGCACTCTTGGGGCGAGCGGAAGTGATTGCGTCCGGCGCGGCAGCCCACGAATGTGAAGGCGAGGCACTGCGCTGCGCCTGCGTCGTAATACCAGCGCCGCCCGCCCGCGCACTCCACTCCCCCCTCACCCGTCTGCACTGGCTCCAAACAGGCCGCTTCTGTGGTCCCAACTAGCTAAGTTATCGAGTAATGGAGTCTTTGGCGTGACTACCACATTTCAAGAAAGCGTAGTCCTCTCTATAGATATAAAGAATCTGTATTTCTGGTGCCAGATTAAAGTACCATTATTTTTAGAATTCACTTCGTACTAACTTGCTTTCAGTGACAGGAGCATATCTCACTGGGCCCTATGCGTGCCTATGTTGCCCACAAAGAGTTTTTTCCTATATCTTTCATATGTTATCTTATGATAATTGAAGCATGGACTCCACAGCGACACATCCATAAAGTGTTATTCTAGACATGCTATAGAAATTTATGAAGTTGAGATTATATATAGAGAGAGAGAGAGAAGTAGAGTAGGTACATTTAACGTTCTAACTACAAAGATAGTTTAAGAAGGTTATTCAAATGTTAAATAAAGTATTTCAGAAAAATAACGTTAATAAAGCAAATATGCCCACCAGGTCCAGTTTCGCCGCATAGTTGGTAGCACTCCTCTTCGCTGGAGAACCGATTGGCTCCTCCGCCACAGCCGCTGTACGCGAACTGCTCGCAACGGCCTGTCTGCAGCTTCCAGTAAAACTTGGGGATCGCGTCGCTGCACAGACCCACGTCCAGCGGAGATCTGCACGGGTCTGGTGGAAAGGAATCAGGATCCTTATTATTAAACATATTATCTATCAGCTTTCACTGCGACAGTTGATCGTTTGGGAACAATTACTGTCTTTATTTAAGTGAGTGTAAGTTTTGTAGTTGTAGCGACACCGTACAAGCGATGAACGAAACGTAAAAGATGAATAAAATCCTGAATCGCGCAAAAACGAAATTCCTCAAGCCCGTAACTATATACAACACCAAACCATCATCGGTTGGGCCGCAGCCCCCAGGCACATCCATCCGCCTGGTGGAAGATCTTCCCTTTGGTGGTGAGTACCTTCCACTTCCTACAGTGGTGACCCTAGTAGAACAACAGCAGCCTTCGACTAATAGTCGGCGGCACTCACTCCAGCGTGGCATTCACTGCACATCAGCAGCTCGGACGAAATCGCAACCCGACGCAGCCCTATCGTCACTCAACTCTAACACGTCTCGACTCACCGCAGACCGCAGTAGACAACCCACCGTCACCTCATGCTTTCACGCGCAGATTTCTGAGCTTCAATGGATCGACCTTCGGTCTAGGGGGGGAGCGATGTAGCGACACCGTACAAGCGCTGAACGAAACGTTAATGATGAATGAAATCCTGAATTGCGCAAAAACTATTTTTTTCCAGCCCGTAGTTATGTATACAACACCCAACCATCATCGGTTGGGCCATGAAATTCTCATTCATCTTTCAGCTTTCGTTCATCGGTTGAACGATGTCGCTACATAGTTATTGATGACGATACCTACCTCTTCCGGTCATAAAAACCGAAATGCTATTAAGGGCCGCCTGTGAATTGAGGAATTGGGGGCGCTAGTTTTTAACTGAACAAGTCATTAATCTGCAAGTATTCTGTCATCGTTCGTACAATTCGCCATTAACGTGCTGCACAAGCAAATCCATGCTTAAGTATCGACGGCTATTCAAAAATGTGATGGGATTAGGGATGAAGGATGTGTACCTAGTCCCCGGAAGAGTCCGCAGCGACGCAGACACTCTTCCTCGGATTTGTAATTGTTGGCGATGCCGCAGGCTCCCAGCGGCGCCGCCAGGCAGGCGCGCCGCTCCGCGTCGTAGTAATATGCGGTCACGTTGCGGCCGCATGGAGCAAGCGAGCTCGGCGTGCGGCATTCCTGCTCACAAATATTCCTTGTTCCATGATAGTAATTCGGAAAACAACTTTTAAAATGTTCGCGGTGTCATCATCATCATCTCAGCCCATTAACGTCCCACTACTGAGCACGAGCCTCCTCTCACATATCAAGGTGTGAGGGTGTTGGGTCATACTCCACCACGCTGACCCAGTGCGGATTGGCGGAGGCAGGTGTCCTGCTGTTGCTGTTAAAATCCTGCTGTTAAAATTTATCAAGCCGCCCATTAGGCCTCTAACATGGCTTAACGACTTCCACATTTTGTGATAACCAGGACCAACAGCTTAATGTGCCTTCCGAAGCACGGAAGCGCTCGATATCAAATTCCACACAAACGGTCACCCATCCAAGGACTGACCTCTGTAAACTCTGCTGTACTTCGGTGATCGTTTCCGACCACCCAGTACAAGATGTATAAGTTAAAAAATTACCTCTGATGCGCAGTAACACATTGGGTATGAATCGAAGTGCGGCATGGGGGATAACGCGTAACTATAGTACCTAACGTGGCAACGCGTCGCGTCGCTCCCGCGCATGCGCTTACATACCAGGCATTGAACACATTTTGATTATATATAAATAACCTCAGGTTGAGCAGGTGCGGGAGCAGGAGTGGCTGGCTCCGGGGCGGGTCGGCCGCGACATTGGCCCTCGCACTGCTCGCGACTGGAGAACCTGAAATAAGACAAAAAGAAAAACGTATTAGACTATACTTAGATGTTATACGTGGTGGTTTTTAATTGTGTTACGTTTTGAATACCATTCATATAAAGCTGTAAGCTATCCTAAGAAAATTCATACGTAAAGTTTATTGCAAGTGCTTTGACTTACCATGATGTGCCATACCGTGTGTGTGATGAGTATTCCAGGCGTATTGCAAAAGGCGAAAATAATTACTATCATTTACAATGTTTATTTATTTATTATTGTTTATAAGTATAGAGTAATTTAATTATTGTTAATAATTTTAAACCTTCTGTACTTTTGTACTTTATCTTTGGCACTGAATAAATGCTTTGTAACAAGTTTCGAGTTTAATCGCTATAATTTGACCGCTAGCGCTGTAACGCTTACCGAGTTATTAGGGAACGCTTTGAATGACCTAGTCACAGGCTCCAGCCATGACGAAGTGACACATTATTCCCATGCACATAATAAGATAATCTAAGCAAATTGAGGTTCTGTACAATTCCATTGTACATACGCAGAGATCAATCGTTTATATATCGGTATAGCATTTGCGGTCAAGCTATAAAAGGCATTCATTTTTAGGTAATAAATAAAACCATAAGAAATAAAAGACGTGTGGCACTCGGAGACTGCCACGGTAAAGCTATTGCATAGCATTTTTTATCAACTTATATAATAGGTTGGGGAAAAAGTCTTTTCGTATTTTTGTATGAAAAGTCAAGACATTTTTTTCAAAGTTTATTTACATTTATTTACAATATATATGTACCGTTTTGTTGAATAACTTTCTGCCATTTTGTGGGCAGAGACATTATCCCGTTACTGTAGAAACTTTGGGACTTCTGATCAAAAAAACGGGACAATAGTTTTGGCAGTCCTCTCTTGAGGTCAACCTTACAGAACCTAAAGAATTCTGCAGAGACCGAAACAGGTGAAAATCTGAAGGCGCAAGGTCAGGGCTATATGGTGGATGCACTAGGACCTCCCAGTCGAACTCTCTTAATTTTTGCTGAGTGGCTAAAGATGTGTGTGGTCTAGCGTTATCGTGATGAAAGACCACACCCTTCCTGTTGATCAATTCCGGCCGTTTTCTCTCGACTGCTTCCTTTAATCTCATCAGTTGCTGGCAGTAAAGATCAGAATCGATGGTTTTGCTGGGCGGTAAAAGCGCATGCCCGGCCAATAAACCATTGTCCATAAACATCACAAATTTTTTTCACTGCTTGAGTTGCATTTTTGCCTTTTTTATAATAAAATTTTAAAATGTATCGAATTTCTTCATTAGATTCACTCATTTTTACGGAGAGAAAAACAAATGAAAAATAGCGAGAAACAACTTTTTTTTATTTTTTTCTTTTCTTTATAATGGAACCTTTTTAATGTTACCAAAACCAGCCAGACACAAATAGTACAGTCAAAAAAAATTTATAATAAGTTTATACCTACGTTATGCGAAAAGACTTTTTCCCCGACCTAATATTAATTCAAGCTACACTTTGAGCGTGGTAACCGATAAGAAAACAAATTAGTAAGTACTTAGCGAAGTCAATGAGTCACCAGATTGCGGGGCGAAGAAGGGGATTACGCATGCGCAGTAACGCCGATACAACCAATGCCACCTAAAGGCGGGTTGCTGAACTAAAGAGACAAGTGTGATATTTCAAAAGGTCATTAAGGTCGATAGATGGAAAAACTAAAAAGTATCACCGCTGTGCCGGTCGGAGTGGGGGGTGTTAGGTTTTTTTGTTACGGAATTCTTTTTCGCTCAAGGCCCGCGATAAAAGCTATGCAATAGCTTAATGAAATTCAAATATATAGTAAGGTAGTAATAACCTGGTGGTGTCTTCCTTGTCGCAGGAGCCATACGAGAAGCACTCTCCGCGGGCCTCGCTGTAGAACCACGTGATGTCGTAATCCACGCATTGCAGGGCTTTCGGCGCGCGCTTGCATGGGTCTGTCAACAATGGCATTTTACATAACAATTCAAAATAACATTTGCAATTATTTCAAATGTTCAAAAGAAGTAGCTCATATTTGACTTTTCTCATCTTAAATTGAATTGCCTCTCAAGGTTATAAACTTAATGAACGTCAGGTATGTGTAAATTTTACATTTAGGTACAAGTAGTAGTGGTATTTTAGATCAACATTGCACGTAATATAATAAATCTTATTAACATTATTAAATGGATTTTAGTTTTTTTTTTATTTACACGTGTGTCTTATAGTGGTCTTATTTGTGGGACCTCAGGTTATGTACAACGTGCAGTAGACACCACCACTACTGGTTTTTTACACTACTATCGAAACTGTGTTCCGTCTTTCAAATTTATATGTGTAGGTAATTGACAAAAGTCTGGAGAATTAAAAAGAGCATGCATTTAATAACGCTTACCTTTTTCGTATTTGCAGATGTCCTCGCACTCCTGGACCGAGCTGAAGCGGTTGGGGCCGCCGTGGCAGCCACCGTATGAGTAGGGCATGCAACTGTCTCGCTCTTTGTCGTAGAAGAACTTCGGAATAGCCGCGCGGCACGGACCTGAGTCCACCGGGTAGCGACACACTTCTATAAACGGAAGGGCTCATTTATATAATTTCAAAAATATATTTTTATTACAAATATATTTAGTAGACGAACAAATTATCCCCCCGATGGCAAGATACATGACTGCACATTTGAGATAATTATTTGTTGAGTTCCAAATGTTTTATATATAATTTATATTGGGTGTGGTCTTCAAATCGAAATAAAGAATTGCGTTTAGCTCTACTATTTGTAGGCTAAATGTGTAGGTTTTCTGTTACTTTTCACATCTAATAAATACTCTGTGGTGGTTGTTTGAAATTTGTAATTTGTGGGCTCGAACGCCCAAATAACACAAAACTTAAGCTTTGTAAAATTTTAAAATTTTTATATGAAGTGTGTTTAAAGATTTTTAAAACATGACTAAAGCAGAGAACCTTAAACAATTGAACTTGTATTTTAACTTGAATGATGTAACTTTACAATAACGTATATAGGCTTAACCAAATGAACTGCAAAGACTGACCGATGTTCCTGAAGGCACCGCAGGAGCGCTCGCAGGCTTCCTCCGTGGGGAAGGTGCCGGCCCGCCGACAGTCGCGGCCGGACGCGGGGTTCATCATAGCCACACATGCGTTCTGTTCAGGGTCCAGGAACCACACTTCGCCTTCTTCTTCACATTCCTCATCAGCAACCGCCGAGATGCGACATTCGGGTGGCACCTCGTCAGTCTTCAACATAAATGAATAATGTTATAAAATCTCTACAAATTTTACATTTTAATTATAATCATTTTATTTTGAAGAAGCTATAAGTTATACACTATGACCAGCTGTATCTCCGCAAGACTAGGAAACAAAACGGAATCGATCACCAAAGTTAAACAACGCTTACATAAGATCTTAGGACAGACATACTATGTAGCATTTGTTTAGAGCGTTTCTGTACTTCGGAAGTCACGTTAAGAGTGGTAAAAAATGACCTAAATTCCTCTTTTCTTGGTTTTTAAGCGAACGGAGGAGAGTAAGGCTGGTATCAGTATCAAGGGTATTTAATTCATCTTTGCCTTATCTCGGTTATAGAATTATGATTTTTGGCAAAATACATTGGGAATGGCAGGGACGCAGCTAAATTTGCATTAAAGGCAAGGTTACTGTGGTAACAGTTAGTGTGGAAGTAAAAACTGGCTAAAAAATATTTCAAAAGCAGATTATGAAATGTCTTATGACTGTAAAACGAAGTCATAGATGTCACTATACGCCAGTTTTTCTTGTTGGTAATTGATAAGATAGATAGATAAACTTTTTTGAGGCATTGGTCTGTTTTAGGTTGAGCATTGTTCCATAATTCCCCTCGTAGCTATGACCATGGGTATTGGACCAAGGGTATATTGATAAAAGCTAAGTCACTACATAGTATACAACAAAGTCGCTTTCCTCTGTCTGTTCCTATGTATGCTTAGATCTTTAATATTACGCAACGGATTTTGATGCGGTTTTTTAATAGGTAGAGTAATTCAAGAGGAAGGTTTATATGTAGCTAGCTAGCGCATTTGATATAATGTGACGTGACAATCGGCAAATATAATTTAGTAAGTAGTAATATTATATTTACTAGTCGGGTACGTCTACTATTACTAATAAAAGGGACGGTATTAACGTAATAACAAAGTTGTTTTACCGGTGCAAGCGTGGTGGACACCTTAGCGGCGGGAGTATTAGCGACCGGCTCCGGTCCTGTCCGGCAGCGACTCTCGCATGCTTGCAACGATTCGAACCTGAACCAAAATGTATCAACCATAATTATACATACATACATAGTTACAAATAAAGAAAAACTTGTACAATCACAACAATAATTTAGTTCCTAAACAAGTATCATTTGTAAATACTTACATAAGATACATCATAATATCGTACACTCAGACTTAAAATATTCATGTTGATTTGCACACAAAGATTTGTCCTGTCTGGGAATCGTACCCACGACCTCAATAGCGAAGTGCAGGTATATTGAACTTATATTATGATCCATTTCGTTGTCAAATAACTTAACATTATATAATTCACAATGAATATAATCAATGTTGAATATTACTGTTATACATTATTAATATTGCTGTTTAAATTATCTTTCGTTATTTCCATTAATAATGGAATGTAGCATATTCTATAAATATTATAAATTAAAGCATATTGATATCCAATTTTCAATCGGTCTTTTGTTTACTTATTTTTATATATCTAACCATATTTTATTAAATAGGTAAGTCTATTTGCTTCAGCCTTATATATTTACGTATAATTTATCTATTTATTTAACAAACTCGATGCTGCATTAGTGGGCAGATGTGAGGATGTGTGTTATAATGAACATTTTGAAGGTTTTCCAAACCGGTTGTCGTTGCCTCCGCAGCCGCTGTAGGTGAACTGGCTGCAGGCGTCGGCCGACGGGTCGTAGAACCACTGCATCACCGAGCTCTCGCACTCGCCTTGCAGCATCGGTAGCTGGCACACGTCTGCGGACACCCATTAGTAATTTAATTTTTTCCTTTTTTTTCTTTTAAATAATCGCTTCGTGCGGTTTGCACATATAGCCAGCGTCAAGTTAGAGATATATTAATAACATATAAATTATAGTAAATGAGAACGAGTGGCGATAAAGATGATAAATGAGATGCCCTCCCCTGAGCCCCTTGAGTCCTCAGTAAAGGTTTACTTTTATTGGCATCATCATATTCTTTTCAATAGTCAAATTGTCGCTATAGACATATCGTTTAGAAACATCAGTCATTGTCGACATAGGTTGAACATTATTCTTTACTTTAGACCAGTAATATGAACATCGACTTATTAATAGATAGGTCAGGTTTGAGTTACGTCTTTCTATTTCTTACTGAGATCGAATCAATGTTAACCAAACGTTCAAAACACAAGCAGAATTACTAATTAATAAAGGGTGTTATTTAACGTGTCTTCAAAATTAATAAATTGCCAACCTAACCTAACCTTTTTGTACATCAAAAATACTGATTGAGCACCTAATCACCTATTAGATGCTCACTCAGTATTTTTGATGATCAAAAAAGCTTTTTTTAGAGGTTTAGTTTATTATATTCCATTAATAAATCAGTATCAATTTAATGCGCTTACAAGTAGGACAAGTATTCCTTAGAAGATCTTTTTTTGTGATGTCCCAAAAATAGTCTTTTTTGAGTTATGTATATATTCCATTAAGCATGCGATGTGTTGATTGTTATGGCTTCTTGGATATTGACAAGTATGTGTCAGTGGGTGTACCTTGTATGGAGCCGCAAGTGCGCCGACAGTAGTCTTGGTCGGGGAAGTTGTTCTGGTTGCCGCCGCAGCCGCCGTACTGGAAGGGCACGCAGGCGCCGTGCTGCGTGTCATACGCCCAGCGCTCGCGCACGTCAGTACACGGCCCGGCGTCCACGTCCAGGAAACACAGCTCTGATGGCAGAAGCAATTAGTGTAGTAGAAGGCATAGTTACTTTTTTTAGCAAAAGACATTTTTAAAAGTAAATCTCTATAATTGTATTTATAATATTAAATAAGCAAAAATATAATTGTGAAATAATGCCGATGCCGACAATGCCGTGTGATACCGGCCTAAACTAGCCACTACCTCTCATCACAACTTCATGATTTTGGAAATTCAACTGAAATAAAAATGGATGACTTATTAAGTTAAAATTCTAAATTTACGAGGCATTGTTATGGCGTCCCTGACTTATATGGCTTAGTTTGAAACTCCAGCATATCTATCTAGCTATCGCTATTCGCTGATTTAACAGATTTCTGCTTTGCAAGCAATTAGATGTTTAAGAAGCAGAATGATGTATGAAGTTCAGGCCTGGATTGCTTGGAGAACGTTGGTAATAAAGTGTCGACGGCAGAATGGAAGCAATTAATGTCAAACGCCACACAACGGTTATCTGTCCAAGGACTGGCTGGTGGAGCGGATATACCTATGATTTTTTTTAAATAATTAAAAATAAATTACCCTGTCCATAGGCGGGCCGCTGCGCCGGGGCCTGTGTGGGCGCCGCCACGCAGCGCGCTGCACACTCCGCTTCGCTCGCAAATCGGTTGGCGTTGCCGCCGCACCCGCCGTAGTAGAACTGACGACATCTGGTGAGAATCGATTTCGTTTGTTTATTAAACATTCATTGTCATCATGTATTCGACGGAGTGCCAATAAATGAGCGAGAAACGATGATAAAGTTCTGAAACATCGAGAGAGAGCTTTCAAACGAGCTGGTGACAGACAAATATGTAAGCAAAGTTAGCGTATTTGTTAAAGTTTGCTTTTTATCAGTAGGATATTAAGTGAGTGAGATATTGTGATTTAGTATTATATTAGAGTTTAGAATATAAGACAGACATACCTGCTGATACTAGAGTCGAAGAACCATTTCTCGGTGTAGTCGTCACATTCGCCAGTCATCGATGGAAGCGAACACACGTCTGCAGCTAAAAGAATAATGTTGAAAGATTACTGCAACGAACGATGCATAATGCAGAATTACTGAACATTATTGGAAGACCAGTGCTGCTGTAGCATACGTATTTGTGTAAGTTCTATAATAGTATAAATAAATAAATAGTTCTCTTTGAATCGGTTGTCCTAGTTTAATGACGCTTGGTGGTGATAGTTCTGGTTCCTTCTGCGAAGTGGTGATGTCGCAGAAGGAGGCCGCGGAGCAGGAGAGGGAGCGGAGTCGGCTCTCTCTCCGGCTACGCCGTTAGCGCAGCGGGCGGGCCAGGATGTTCCGTTCGGAAGCACCCGGGGGGCCTTAGGCGGCGGGGGCAGGGGGCCCCTTCCGTCTAGCTATAGACTCCCCCAGAAGTCGGCCAGTTACGCCATGGCCGCACAAGGAGGTAGGGAGAGCTCTTCACATCGCGCCTCTCTGAGGAAGTCCTCCCGGTTCGGACGGATGGCAGTGGACGGAGTGCTAGACGCTACAAACCCAGGCACTGGCCCCTCGCCCCTTTTCAACAGCGGTGGGCGTCGTCGGAAGTTTATTAAGTGAGTAGGACTGCGGTGGTCGTGTCTGCCGCAGTGAGCCCTACACTCCTCTCTCGGTCCCCCCATTGGCCGGGAGGCAGTGCGTAAACAGCATTTTTTTACAAACGACAATTAAAAAAAAATGCATGTCCTGGTTACAGTGAAGGTTTTTTCAAGAAGTAATGAGTTAATGAACATGATGTTTTAGGATTAATACCCGCGGTTCGATTGTGGTGGCGATTTTTGGGACCGGAGGAATGCAACAATCCCATGTAAGTACTGTTGTTATAACTTGCTAACTTGAAAAGCGGTTTTAAAATAAAAGCTTTACAATAAAGACCAACAGGGCGTCGAACAGTAGAACGCCTGAACTATATCTGGAGAGACGAATCCATTAAAGACTTAAGGACACTGTAGGTGCGAGAATGGACAGAACTGGCATAGGGCCGGAAGAAATGGCGAACTTTGATGAAGGCCAAGACCCACTTAGGGTGGCTGAGCCAGCGAAGTAAGTAAGTTATCATCATCCTTGCATTCCGGTTGTACCCCAGACTTACGTTTAGAACCAACTTACTGGTTCATCTAGATTTGGCTGAATTTCAGTTATTTTACAAAACGACTGCCGTTTGACCTCTGCTATCCATAGAGTAAACATTTTATAGTTGAACTAGCGTATTAGAAGGCACTGACTTCTTGATGACGATTGCCATAGATGTTCAGACAGCCAGGACGTGCTCGTGCACGGGCTCAACGTGCTTTCCATAACACGGAGCAAGCGACAACTTCGGAAACTCATAAGTGTGCAACCCTATATTTGAACGCGGACCTTCTGGATTGCAGTCTATTGGCCTCGCCTCTGGGCTATCGCTGCTGTAAGTAATGAAGTGATAATAAAGATATATTACGTGTGGTGGCTTCAGGGCGTAGTGGTGCCGATGTGGTGGTGGTGGCGAGCCTTTCGGTGCACTGGCTCTCGCACTCCTGCTGCGTCGAGAAGCGGTTTTCGTTACCTCCGCAACCGCCGTAGTAGAACTGGCGACATCTGCAATTAACAGGATCTATAGAGTCGCCGCTATTGAGAAAATATCAATGGTAGCTGTTGTGGTTCGGGTATACTTGAATTCCGCTTCAAATGGAATGAGTTTAATTCTCAAACAGCGTAAATATTTTTCCTCTAGTCTCTTAATATAGCTGTTGTCTGTGTAATGGGTTTGTTAGGTATTTTTATCCTTAGTCTAGTTTTAAATTTTAAGTCACTGCTTGTAGTGTCAACAATAATTTATTTATTATTTAGTGTATGGTACATTATTATGAAACACCTAAAAATTACTTTGATTAATTTGTGTTATTAACAAACCTTTTAATAGATGTGTCGTAGTACCACTTTTCGGAATAATCTGCGCATTCACCTGTCAGCGCTGGCAAGGTGCAGGTGTCTTTTACTGAAATAATTACAATTCAAATTCTTGAAATGTTTTTCATCACTGTAAATGTAGAAAAAATTAAACGTGCAAGAATTTTAAACAAGAACTTTAATAAAGGTTTATACATAATATTACAACATGCATCTACATTTGTTAATAACCAGATGCGTCTTCTATGCCATTGTGTTACTTCTTTATTATAACACACACAAGTTTTAGTGTGTAGTTTTAATCAATTGTTATCACCTGTTATGCACTACATGAATAAATCGTATTATTTTAATACTTACATATAATCACGCCTGTTTTCTCAAAAGGGGTAGGCAGAGGTATATTATACGCCCATACTTCACTAATTATATTGTAGGTCCCATGCAATACATAAGTGGCGCCTAATGCCGCTTACTAGAAACTTTATGTTTCCCAGAACCTCGTCCGTTTATAAGTAGGTGCATCACTTTCAGCAGCAGCGGCCACAAGCGGTCAAGACGCCCGTTGTTTCAATATTACTAAAAAAATGCAGTGTCTGAAGGATCCTTACCATAGAGGCTTGGACAAGCCTCCGCGCAGCTCTGTTCGGAGCCGAACCTGTTCCCATTTCCCCCGCATCCCGTGAAATAGAAAGGCACGCATCGGTTCTCGGTGAGACTGAAACTCCAAGCCGGCAGCTTTTCCGTGCAATTTCCGACGTCTTTCGACTCTTTGCATTCCGCTGTTCGTGCAACCAAATGTTAGTAGGGCATTTCTCTATAGACACGTCTCAAAACTATTGTGCTTTATAATTTTAATTGTAGTTATTTAGTCATCTGTCTGAATAAATCAGTTATGCACATGTCTATGGAGAAATATTAGGAAATGATAGTAAGAAACATTAAAAACCGTCAACCATATTAAATAAACAGAAGAAAAATACTTTTGGTAAGTACAGATAACAACAACAAAACCAGACATGCGTGAAGTAAATAAGGACCCCATGCTTTATTACCGGCCAGTTAATTGATTTAATGATTATAAGAAAAGCTGGAAGTAACAACTAAACCCAAAGAAGCTTATCAAATATGATGCTCAAGGAAACACAAAAATCATAACTCTTACAAGATAGGTATAATACTTGCAACTGTGACTAGACTAGATAAAATTGGCTTTCTCCATTGAGGATATTTGCTTTTAAAGATTGAGACTTAAGTTACTATTGAATGCCTTTAACACATGATATAATTTTACATCAGTTCAATAAATTCAGAATGTATCAAAAATACGTGCGTTAGTTCTTAAGTGCTCCATCTGATCCCAAATTGAATAAAGCAATTTGCATTTAATTTTTATTTCATTTCGTGTATGGGAAATACTGTGGAAAAGACCTCAATGGAATATGGCTATAACATACAATAATATTTCTGAGAAGAATCCCATTGGAACTGGGAAAATGAGACTCACGCAACTGCTGGCCCGGCGGCAGGCAGTGGTGCCTGCAGGCCTGCTCGGAGCGGTAGCGGTTGCCATTGCCGCCGCAGCCGCCCCACTCGAACGGCCGGCAGCTGCGTTCTTCTGCATCGAATCCCCAGCGTGCATATGCTCCTGCGCACTCTCCTCGTTCAATAGACAACGAGCAGGTATCTGATAAAAAAAGAAATCTCTTGAAAAACCGTTAGTAACTTCAACCTGTAAATACCTTGAGCTGGTTAGCATTAACTGATGACTGCTGCATAATTGATAGTTGAATTATGGACATACAGATACGAATATTTGAGTCTTGAGGACCGTCTTCTATGAATGTTATGTATCTTTGAATTTAGTCACGCGACTCTACTAAGGTTTTTAATAATAATTATAAGTGCAACATTTTAACATAAACCAAAAAACGGTTCTGCAGACTCAAACTCCGACAGAATAACAACTATATACATCCGGTGCCTATGTAATTACCTGTGCTTTTGTGTGGTTCGCACTGCACCTGGCAGGCATCGCGCGATTCGAAGTTGTTGGCGTTACCGAGACAGCCACCGAAGATGAACTGGCCACATTGCTCGCGCTCAGCATCGTAGTACCAGCGCGGGTGATAACCCACACACGCGCCCTTAACCTTTGGCAGGTTGCACGCATCTGGGATAACGTGCAAAATCATATTATAAGATGTTTTTTATTTCTAGTAAAAATAAATCATATCAGGTTTAGGTCCAATTAATTATATTTTTATGAACTCGCGTAACATAAAAACCATTTTTAAATCGACATTGACATCGACATAATAAATTTACCTTTGGGCGCCGGCTGCACACAGACATCCTCGCACTCCTCTTTGCTGGTGAAACGATTCCCATTGCCTTCGCACCCTCCGTACCAGAAGCGGGAACAGCCGCCATACTCCATATCATAATACCAGAGCACTGAGTAGTTAGTGCAAGGTCCACGATCCGTAGATAAGCTGCAACCCGCTAAAAGGAGTAAGAAGATATTTTTATAAAGTTTGATATTTGATGATGCATGATGGGAAAATTAACAGTGTCATTCTGTGCAATGAGACTGGGGATTTTGCCTGAAATTGAGGGGTGCAATGTTCCTTTTTGAGGCATTCTGGCACGCTGCTAGTTAGGCGTTGAGCTGCTTAAAATGCTGTAGGTTTCAAGGCAACTAAAAGGATTCAGTGTAGAATCGGGGAGACAGCAAATTTCGCTGCCGTGAACCGTTAACAATCTTCTTCCAGCTTTGAGTGTGTAATTTGTTTATAGAATAGGAATGGGAGCAACTTTTATTATTACCTTGTCTATTTTCGGGTTTGTCCGTGCATCCAAGGAATTTACTGCCGTGAGCCGGGGTTTCTCCATCGGGACAGCAGCCGAACTTGCTGGTGGAGCAGTCACAACCGGCGTGGTTGGGTCCAGAAGCCGGAGTCTTGTCATCTCCACAGCAGCCGAACTCTGACTGTTGGCAGAGACATCCTTGGCCGCCCGGCCCACGGGCTGGCTTGATGCCGTCATCGCAACATCCGAACTGGAATGTACTACAGTCGCAGCCCTCGTAGTTGGGGCCTGATGCTTCGGCGTGTCTGGGTAAGAAATTAAATTTGATATTTAACATATGATGGTTTCATAAATAATCTTTCATAATATTAATCTGATTTTATCTAGAGTTTATCCTGTATATTACCTGTCTGGACAACATCCGTGCTGCGAATGCTCACAACCGCAACCCGCATTGCTGGGTCCTGTGGCGATGGTAATGTTATCAGGGCAGCAGCCGTATGGCGCGTACTGACAATCGCAACCTGGGAAATTTGGTTTTGATTTTAAATATATGCCTGCCTGAGAATGTTGGTAACATTTGTCAGACGAAATCGAGTACTGAACGAGAACATGATCTTTCATTATTAAAATGGAGGTGTATACAAGGGGGACGAGTATACCTACTAAATCTAATAGAAAGAATGTGTTTTATATAACAAACACTAGACTGGATTATGTAAGAACAATTAAGGTTCACAATAAATATGTGCTACTGTAAGGTAACACTGTATATGAGACAAAACTTCCGAGTTATTTTTACCAGTATATTTTAAAAAAATAACCAAGTGAGTCAATTTCTTGTGATTAATAAATATACTAAAGTATGAAAAGCTTTCGTCATACTATAAAAAAATATTACAAACTGTGAATCTATAATGTTAAATACCTATTAGATTTATATGAAAAGTGACCTGCCGGCGCCCAGATTAAACCTGCGAGGTTTTTCGTGGTGTAGCATTAATCGTGAAGAAAGGTTTTAAAAAAAAAAACCATTATATTCATATCCATAAAATAATAGCAGTGCACCATAACGAATCTGTAAGTACCTACCTCATCTTAAATACTTAAGGATTACCTTCAAAATGCGGTCCTTCTGCGGATCGGTAATTGTCGGGACAGCAACCGAAGGGATCCAGCAGGCAGCAGCCCTGCCCGCTGGGCCCATGCGCGGGAGTCTGCCCGTCATGACAGCACCCGTATGCTGATGAGTTGCATGACATGACGCAACCCTCCATTTGCGCACCACCGGCTGTAGCAAATACCATTAGTACATAACTGCTCTTGGAATTTACAAGCACACTAAATAGCAGCAAAATATTATTTATCTGCAATCATATAACTTATCAATGAGTAATGTAAATTACTTTAACGTCAAAGTAAGAAGGTTATTTAGAAATTTGCGACTTGTCTCAAGTTCTTTGAAATATACGCCAACCTTCCTATGTCTCGACTCAACACTTAGGTTCTAGAGGTTGAAATGCGGGAGATACGCGCAAAACCTGCGTACACAACGAAGGTGTGACTATAGCAAGGGCAGTGATTACCTGGTGCCACTCCGTCAGGGCAGCAACCAAATTCTGTAGCGTTACATGGGCAGCCTTCACCGTCAGCTCCAGTGGCTGCTGTGACGTTGTCAGAACAACAACCAAATTTGGATTCAAAGCAATCTTCCTTGAATCTGCTATCCACTGATGGTGCTGAAGAGAGAAAGAGAGAATAATGCAGATTATAAAATTTCCTATATTAGGTAGATCTTTATATAAACATCCCATTAGTCACATACCTGTTTCAGGGCATCCTTTCTTTTTTGGTCCTGTGGCTTGAGTTTTACCATCTTCGCAACAGCCAAATCTATAAAAGCAAGGTTGTGTTAATTAAAGTTGATCGTACTTAGAATATAGTAATTTTTTGAACTTCTGCAAGAAGATATTCTGTGAATGTACCAACCCTGAACCTAAACAAACAACTCTAACTTTAAATCTAAATAGATACCTAGGTGAGGTATTATTAGAAACCTGTGCCAAAGATAGTGTCTTCTATATAATAACGCTTGACATAATTCTGTGTTTCAGTTGACAGGTTTTAGTAGCAAAGCGATATGTGTTGTATACAAATTTTATTCGAGATTATCTAACCATCTTTTCAAGTTGCACACATAATGTCAGCTTTATTTACACTCATTAACCTCACTTTTCATGCGTCTCGTATTTGGTGCTTTATTTATTAATAAATATTTTTTGACATCTCACTTAGACCAAAACTAAGCAGAGCTTGTACTATGGGTACTAGACGACGGATAAACTTATGTACATACTTTTTTTTTGTGCTACCTACAATAATACATAGGAAACACTCAGTAAAAAAACATGCAATTAAATCCGTGTAGGAATCGAATCCACAAGACTTGCTCCACGCTGTATAAGTCTTAATTATTGATTGATTATTTAATTATTAAAACTTGTGGCAATTGTTATTACTTAGACGATTTGCAGGCAGGAGGAGGCGGCGGGCAGCCCTCTTGATCGTTGCCCTCAGCTGGCGTTTTTTTGTCGGATTTGCAGCAGCCGAACAATGTCTCGATACACGGTGGTATTGGGCATCCCTTGTCGTTGGGGCCGGTTGCCGGAGAGACTCCGTCTGCGCAGCATCCGAACTTGGTTTCCTTGCAAGTCTTTGGATTTGCACAACCTGCACGAAGAATGAAATTTATGTAGTTATGATGTGTCATAATGACATAAACTAACATAGTGCATGTTTGAAAATCTTACAAACTACAGTAACGACAAAAAAATAAGTAAAATAAATTTATTTTAAAGGTCTGGTTTTAAGGTTGTTTGATTAGTGGTTAAAAGGTTACCTTCGTCAAACGGCCCAGCTGCTGTGGTTCTCTTGTCAGGGCAGCATCCGAACTTGCTCTTCTTACATTTCGCAATCCTTGGCTTACACTTTTGTTTCTTTGTGACGAGCTCGATAGTAGACGCCCAATCCCATAAAGCTACAATCAAATGTATATTATGAACATCCTAAATATTAAATCAATCGCACTTAATGTAATCCACTAGAGATGCTTACTGCTTCCTGATACTGTAGATTCTTCCCCTGCTTCAGTTGTCGATGAACTTTCAGAAGTGCTTTCTGTACTTCCAGTTTCTGCAAGCCAATGTTAAATTATTTACACATACGTTCTAACGTACATAACATTAAACGTTAATTTATATACCACCACCGGACCCGACAGACGTTGTCCTGCAATACACAAAAAATATTCAAGTCGATCGAGCTGTTTAGTTGCAGTATAGATAAATAACATATGTGCATCGACTGCTTACCATCAGGCAGAATGTAGTCATTATGACGTGTACAATAAAGAATTTATATATACTGACTGCAGCGCCATTTGCCGGGCTCATTTCTGAATCTCAACCATCCAGGGCGCTACCCAAATGCATATAAAAAAATAATTCTAATGAGTCCAGCCGTTTAAGATGAGATTAAAATGTGTTAACGATCCTGTGATGTTAATCTAATGATATTGATATTACCTTCGGTAGCGCCAGATTCAGTAGGTCCTGTGTCTTCGGTCGATTCGCTAGTGCTTTCGGTGCTGACAACCTCTGTGGTGGATTCTTCAGTGGATCCCGTTTCTTCCGTTGCACTTTCTGCAGTCGACCCTGTTTGATATTATACCTATTATTTTTTGAATACCTGAATATATATTTTAAATTCTCTTGAAGGTACATATATAGTAACAGCTTTACTGAAAAGTTGTGTGATTACCTGATTCATCTGTGGAAGATTCAGAAACCAAATCTGTTGAACCGGCCTCTGTAGTAGAACTGAATTCAGAATCGTCTGTAGACCCAGATAAATCAGTAGCAGAAGACTCTGTAGATCCTGGCTCAGTCGACTCTTCTGATGATCCTGAAACTGTACTCTCTGCTTCAGTGACGGAACTAGATTCAGTAGAACTAGGCAAATCGGTAGATCCCGTTTCTGTAGACTCTTCAGTTGGCCCTGACACTGTACTCTCCGCTTCTGTGGTTGAAACAGATTCAGTAGAAGTAGACAAATCTGCGGAGCCTGACTCTGAAGACTCTTCAGTTGACCCTGTAACTGTACTCTCCTCTTCAGTGGTAGAACCAGCTTCAGTAAAATCAGTAGTCTCTGTTGTCGATTCATCAGAAGAGATGTCGGTAGAACCTGTTGAAATAGATGATTCTGTTGTATCGGAGGAGCTATCTGCTGTATTTTCTTCGGTAGAGCCTGTTGGTTCTGTAGAACTTGTCTCAGAAGTTTCATCTGAAATAGTAGATTCTGTAATAGTTGTTTCGTCTGTGGTTGCTAATTCATCGTAACTAGATGTCGATGATTCATCAGTATAATCTGATGACTCTGTCGAAATTTCAGTCGCGGAATCTGTTTCTGTAATTTCAGTTGTGTCTGTGCTACCCAAAGATTCTGTGTTTGATACTTCAGTTTCATCTGTTGATTTGGACAAAGTGGAACCTGTTTCTGTTGTTTCTGTTAAACCAGTTTCAGTTGTTTCATCTATGGTCGTGGATGCATCCGAAGCATCAGATGATACCGTGCTACTATTTTCTGTGGAACCAGTAGCATCAGTTGAACTTTCAACTGATGTGTCAGTTGAATATGAAGGTTTTAAGGAAGAGTCTGTAGTTGATGACTCGTCGGAAAGAGTAGAAGAATCCGTACTGACAGTTTCGGTATCTTCTGTAGAACCAGTGTCTGTTGTCCATTCTTCATCTGTCGAAGAAGTGACATCGGTGGAACCATAGCCAGAACCTTCCTCCGTACTCAGTGATGTTTCTGAAATTTTAAACATTGCATCTTTATCAATAAAACACTTGTATTTCTTGTTATTTCGTAATAATATAAACATTTATAATATATAACGTGATGAACTTACCATATCCGGATCCAGATTCACTTGTAAATTCTGACTCGAGCTCTGTAAAAATAAATATGAATATAATATCATAGCATAAAATAAATATAATTACAAAAAGTAAAAATCGCTTCTTCATTATTTTACTCATTTAGATTACAACGTGTAATTTTTTCTGTTGCATGGTTTGTAGTGTAGCCTGTGCAAATTCAAAGAGGCAACAACAAGTCGTGAAATTTATACTTTCATAATATATTTCAATTCTAAATAAATCCTGCATATTTATATACATTGAACAGCTTACTTAATATTTAAATTAAAATTACCAAAGTATATGATCTTCTAAGTAAATTTTATTACCTGATGTAAACGGACTGTCGCTGAACATTAAATCTTCGGTCTGCAAAGGTAAAATACATAAATCTTATTGAAATGCATTAATTATTTTCTTATAAAAATTATTAAATAAAATTAAAGAAATTCTCGCTTTAAAAAGATCGCTATACACGTCTCCTACAAAAAGAGGGCATTCTGATTAACTAAATTTAGAATCTGTTAAAAGGCTTGCCAGCTGTTTAGTAAAAATTATATTGCTCAAGTAGTTTTACAATATTGTATTTTGATAATATTTTATTAATATAAAGTTCATAGTTAGAAGTTTGTTATTACCATCGCAGTGCCCAAGTCAGAGTCATACTCGTCGCCAGCTTCAGGATATTCTTCGTCTTCTTCGCAGTCTTCATCTTCGTAGTCGTCCATAACAGGCGTGGAGTTGGGATTCAATGGCAGAGTTTCATCTATTGGTAAAATATATTCCAATATACTTTTAGTTTTTTCAAATTAAACATTTTATTAGACTGATAGATTATATTACTAGTATTCTAGAATAGATTCTATGAGATTAAAAAAAATAAATTTTATGCAAAAGCTATGCAATATTTATAAGTAGGTACATTTTGCAAATTTTTTATCGATACCCGTAGTATAATCGCAAGTTGAAAAGTAATCGCGATTGCCTGCGCCGTAGCAATCGTAGAGAAAATAAAGAAAGGGACATAAAGTGACTAAAAGCACACTTTGCTATGGTTGCACGCACCTCGATTGAGTGAGTCCGCATCCAAAACTATAGTTCCCTGTTCCAATGGTTTCATACCTTCGTTGCAGGGTCCCGTGTTGCAGGACTGCGCGGAGTCCAGCACGGCCTCGCCGTCGCAGTCGCTGACGGCTTGCTCCCCGCGCAGGCACATCACTCGGCGGTACTGCTCTCCGCCGTTGCATTTTGCTGAACACTGTAAATAAATAAAATTAATAAAATAAAAATAATAACTATATATAACTATAGAATACAATTTTGTCAATGCACAAGTGGTTTTTCATTCAATGAATTATCAATCAAAACTCGATTTGTTGTAACGATAAGCATAGAAATATTAACCTCAGACCAGGGTCCGGCGAACCATTTGGAGGGGCATTTGTCCTTGGGTACCTCGCAGCGTTTGGTGTCGTTATACTTGGTGACGTTGTCGCAGCGTGAGTCGTCCACCTTCAGGACGGAGGCGCCATCGAACATGCCGCAGAACACGTTGCGGGACTGCGTGCCTTCACCACATTCAGCCGAACACTGAAAAATTATATTAACAAACTGTATTAACGAAGCTGCGTGCTTTACTGAGCCAGAGAAGTGGCGTTGAATATGCACATTTCTTTCTTTAGTGATTCTAGAAAACTATTCGTATCTTTTCTTATCGTTGTGGGTGCTTTTTTATTCTGTGAATTGTTATCGATTTTGAACGAATTTAAAGAAATATTTATAGATTTATTCTCGCAAATGCTTTCGAAGAACCTCAATGCAGTCTGCTAGCGGTGAATGCTTGCGTGCTGAGATACGCGGGAAGCTTCTTTAGAGAGCGGTAGAATATTTTCTTACCCCTCCATGCAGCCTGACATAGAAGAGACGAAGAGTAAGAAAGGAGTACCTACGTATGGCATGTCAGGAGTTGCCTTCCGAAACCAAATTATTTTGGATAACATAATAAAGGAGAAATCTAAGTGTTTTAAATTACTTTAAAATAATTTACATTTCAATTTAACTACAGAATACAAATGTAGTGCGGTAATTCCAACCAAGAAAACTTATTATCGAACAATTTATGCCGAATATGTTTTTTTTTCTGGATCTTAAGAATGCTTTTATTGTACGTAAATTTATAACGCATTTAAAAGGAAAATACACACTCCGCTGACAAACTGAGTGTCGGACAGGGGGATAATGATGGGTGTAGGTACTGAAATGCCTCAGTTACCTTGCTCCACTGCGTGGCGTACCACTGGACTTCACAGGGGGGCAGCTTGGTGCGGTCGCAGGGTTCCTGGAGCACTGGGGTCGGGTGGTACGCGCACAGCTCTGGAGCCACCACTTTATGGTCCTTCGTTGCGCACGAGGCCGACCGCGTCCGTACTTTTGATAGGCAGTTGTCGCACTGTAATTTGAAGATAATTATGATGACTTGCAGAAGTTGGAGATGCATGTTTTAATGTTACAACATAATAAGCAGAGTAGATCAGTTTAAATTCAAATGTAAAAAAGCATGATTATAACGTATGAGCCATAAAGATAAAAAGGTAAAGGTAAGTATCGACTAAAGATCTTAGAGTAACGTTGACCTTCCCAAGAATACATTATTATATGTTTTGTATAACTTATTTATGACAATATTCGTTGACATTTATTAAAACTGAATAAATCTTTCGCATCTGTTTAAAAATAATAATTTTGCATTTGATAGGTCGTGTTACAGTATTGGGTTTTTAGTCTGTAAGTTGACATGTGGTTTGTATAGTATATTTGACTATGTATAAAGTACTAACGCCAGCCCATTCGGAAAGCACCCAGTCGACGCCATCACAGGGATGCAGCAGGCAAGGCTGTTCGCTGGCAGGCTTCTCCTCCCCACACTGCTCGTCGCCCAGCACCTCAACGCGCGCGCCGCTCTTCTGGTAGCACACCACTTGACGCGTCTGCTTGCCTTCCCCGCAGAGCTTATCGCACTACAAACACATAAACATATTGTAATTTTATTTGTTAGCTATATTTCTACCATGAAATCAATCGTGTTCAGTAATTTAGCGCGTTCGGGTAGAAGACTAGAAGAGTGCTCTGCCCGTTAAAGGGTTAAGAAAAAAAATATTAATGACTCTTAAACAGAACTATAAAGTTTCATAGATTTTTATCAATTTTGTTGAGTCAGCAAATAGACAAAATTCACCTTCGTCTGATGCTAATTGTCGGCCTTTTACTAAAGGAACACAATGATAAACAAACAATAAGTATATTGTGAAAAATAAATAATAATTTTACAAACACCAATTATTTATTTCCAAGTTATGGATACAAAATAAATAAACATATATTCATTACTTTATTTATGAAAAAAATTGTTTTTGTCTTGAATTATTACATACTTATATTTTCATGTTATCGTTTAGCAATTTAGATAAATATTTAATATGTGAATAGCTTACAGGTTTCCAGGGTCCAGCAAACCACTGCGGGCAGGTGGCGTTCAGGTTGCACTCCTCGAACAGAGGCGGTTTGGGGCCCAGCAGGTCGAAGCATTCCTTGTCCGCTACCACTGAAGGTAATCTGGGAAAGGAGGTTCAATATTACTTCACTGACAATATTATTTTGAGTGACTAATGGTGAAATAGAAAGATATTAAAATTATAAAGTTCTGGCAACTTATTTGAAGCAAATAGTCATATTATAAAGTAATAATAATTATAATAATAATTATCAACCATATTTTAAAAAATACATTTACATTATATTCCTAAAAAACAAACTACACTACCCTGCAAAACTAAGTAGCACTTTAAAAATTACATTAGTTTGTATCATTTATTTTGTTATTTTATCTTTGCTTTGTTTCAAACAATATTTGAAGCAAAAAATTGGTTGCCTGTAAAGTCGGTATACGGGCGAAAGTTTTACGTGACAACGACTTTGAGTGGTAAAATAATTTTAATGTGAATATTCATTCGTATAGTAGGAAGAAGGATGAAATAATAGTTACAATTTAAAACATTTATTTATTTATACAAAGAATTATATTTATGTCTGTCTCTCTCGCTCTTAGGCGGGCTAACCATGCCCGAGTGGAAGGGACGCGTGCCTCTCACTCGCTCTCATTGTGACCGCATAACGTCAGCGGAGCGTAACGCAGTTTCTTGAAGTGTCACCCGGCAAACCAATTTATAAGAAGTTGTCACGTCAATAATATTTGGCTGGTAATATTTGGAATAAAACCTTTTTTTTATTTTATGTCTATAGCTTCTTTAGTTTAGATTGTTTTAATTGTAAAAAGCTTAGTGTATGTAAGTTAGCAGTGTAAGTGAGCAGCGATAGCCCAATGGCAAGACCTATAGGGACTTATTACAAAACCAGATCTAAAGTTACACCAGGTTTAAAACTAGTGATGTCTGTCACTGTCTTCATTTTATCAAATGAAAGTGACAGCACTAGTTTTAAACTTGGTCCAACTTTATAGGTTTCAAACTAGGGACGTATCTGGTTCAAACCGGCTGTCATGAACATCTATGGCAGTCGTTATTAGGAAGTCAGTGCCTTCTAACATCCTGACAGCTGGTTTAACCATATAATGTTTCTCTTTAGGTTACGGAGGACAGACGGCATTTCAGACGTATTAAATTAACAATAATTTAACACGTCCTTAATCCTTATCAACTCACCCGTTGGTGATGATCTTCTCGCAGTGCACTTGCCGTGACCTGGTGCCGCCTTCCCCGCAGGGCTTGGAGCAGGGGCTCCAGGGCCCGTCCACCCAGGTGGCTGGGCACGCGTCCTTGTTGCAGCTCTCCTCCGTCACCGGCTTCACTATAGCTTCACAGAGTTGCTCGTCTACCACGTCCAAATCTTCGCGAGATCGACACGTCACGTTGCGGGTCTGAATTCCTGTATATTGGAAAATAGGTAGGAATATTCTCCGGTAGCTATATTCTACTATTTCTTATTTATGACATAATTTTTTCTATATTGAACATTTTGAATTTCACTGAATAACAAAAGGGACGTTAGCCTTATGATAATAAGGGATAGTTACATAATATATAATAAAGGATAGGCAGAGGCATATTATACGCCCACATTTCGCCAGATATATTGTTGGGCGTTGTAAAGGTGGCGAGCCTATTGCCGCTTACAAGGAACTTTTAAGCGGCAATTTACTCGCTATTATGTTCGCCAGAGCATCGTCCGTTGTTCGGCAGGTGCACCACTTGCAGGTGAGGTTGGCTTTGGCTCCTTAGATCTTGGTAGAAAGCCTATACAGCGTAGCGGGCAGCGTAATGATAAAACGTAAATTCACACTGAAAAACTTTAATGCTATTGACAAATTAGTCTGCTAGCTAGAAGTGCGTAATGCACCGCAACCATGTTTCCGCGTCTTCTGGTCGGGAGCGTGTTGCAGTATATTTTCTATCAAAGCTTAAATAGAAATGATAAGTTACCTCCACCACACGGAGCGCTGCAAGCCGAGAACTCGTCATGGACCCAGTTGTATTGAGCGTTCGGAGGGGGCGCCAGGGCTGATGGGACACTGTATTCGTATTCAACTCCAACGTTTGGCTCTTGTATAAGAATCTGAACATTAAAAAAGAAATAGCTACAAACTTACAAAAAATTTAAAGAGCAATAGACATGTATAATATTTGCGCGATATGTAGGTTCACAAGAAAGAAAAAAAATAACCTAAGTATAAAAAAAAGTTGGTCTTACAGAAAGATATAGTGGTTCATCAGTAGGTCCTTGGCACCGCAGCTTATCGGGAGAGGGCAGACCATCTTGGCTCCTTTCATAATGCCAAATGGTACCCGCAATTATAATGGATCTCGGGAAATCGATATGATAGTCCCCGTTCAGGTAATATGTGTTATTCTTCGCTCTGATTGCTGGAAAATATATATGAAACCTTAAGTTTTTTGAAATTCTTATGTAGCATAATGTTTAATCAAGTCTGTTAATAAATTTACCTAAATAATTGCTTGATGACCTGACTTCCGCGATATAAATACTCGTTGCACCTTGAGGAATGAGAAGTATATCGTTGTAACCTGAAACATAAAGTTAATTGTAATGTATCGTGACTTTTATCAAAACCCTTAGGCATAAAATGTGTGATATTTAAAGTTCTAAAGAGGGCGTATAGAATTATAATGAGCTAATTTAATTCAATTTACTACTTACACACATACGTAAAGTAGGCATAAATGTTTGTGACGTAGACGTCACCTTAGAACCTTCACGACCTTAGAAGGTCTAACATATTATAATTAATTTCATTATTTTACCCAGAAATTGAGTTTGTGAGAGAAATTGAGTAAGATGAAAAGGTTAGGAACACAATACCATTTCGTAAGTCCTGCGTGTCAAGTAGGCCGTTGGCGGTGTGGCAGTTGGCTCCGTCTCCACGGCATTGCCGGCATTTGTCCTCGCGCGCCGCTGAACCCAGCATCATGTCACAACCCACCGGCTGCCGAAACAAAGCAGTTATAAGTGTCAAATAGTTGGTAGTATAATCGCCATATATTAATCGTAACAAGCCCTAACGCTCTTATTGACAACAGAGGCGTGTTTCGATCTTTATAACGCCTTTGATGTTATCAACTTTCAGACGCTGACTGTAGAGACCTCTGGGCAATATTGATCTTTAAAATGTCATACTAAGGTTGAGAGGGTCCTAGCTCGTGCATTACATGTGCAATATAGTTGAAGCTCTGCGATTATTGCAGTTTTGTGTTAAGAGCTTTCCTTTGAGTATGCTTATGCATAAACTAATATACAGAAATACGTGCCAATGAAAGCAGCAAAGGACGACAGGGCATTGTTCAGTCATATTTTTACATTAAGTAATGCGTATGAAATCAACTTGAAACCTTGAGCAAAAATCTATTAATAATTCCAAAGTTATGATTTATTTCATTCCGATGTCTGTCTGTCCCTTACACGCTTTTATTGTCTTCACTGTAAACCTTTTGTATATAAACAATTGTTAAACGTAATTATTAAAAAGCTGTCTAATTAAAAAAATATTAAAGAGAGGGCTATCTTACCTGACAAGCTCCGTTGACGCAGACATCGAAGGACTCCTCGTTGCACCGCGTTCCGTCGATGACTTTGTTCTTCTGTCTGTAGTAGAACCTCTCACCACGCGGCATGCAGTTCAGTTCGCAAGGATTTGGTCCTTTTGTGTAAGGCACCCATCTAAAAGTAGAATAACGTATTTAATCATTATAACCTTGAATTCTTATTTTTATTTTTTTATTTTTCTGAGACTTACACCAATTATTTAGTTCTAAGATAAGTATAATTAAGAACTTGTGTTATGGATACTAAATAACGGATAAACATACATAAATACTTTTTGTTTTTGTAAATACATACTTAATATACATAAGAAAACACCCAGATCAGTACAAATATTCATATTTATACACACAAATATTTGTACTGAGTGGGAATCGAACCCACGACCTCAGGAGTGGAATGCGGGTATACTCGCCACCACGCCATATCAGTCGTCACATGCTATCACAATTCATCAAATTTACATAGTAATGTTTGATTACTTAGATATGCAAGAGTTTAAATGAATGTAATTTAGAAGAGTCTCCATAAGCATAGAGGTTATCATATCCGCCTTACAAAGTCCACTGCTGAACATTAGCTTTCCGAATACATAACAGTATATTAAGGGTATTTGCTCATATCACCACGCCGCTGCCCATCATACTGTAGAATTTCTCTTCGTCAACTCTTAAGACTCCCCGTAAGATTAGAGGAGGTGGCCCTAATTTAGGCCAGTACCACACGGCACCAGAAGGGTCTTAACCCTTCGCAAGGCAGTGGTAAATATATTCCCACCATAAATTGAACCTTACGGAGTTGAGTTAAAGTATAAAACCAATGAAAAAGTTCAACATGTTCTGCCCTCTAAAGGGTTCTAACTCGATTGAACCGTGAGTAATGAAATTGAAAATGATCTCATTGATTTTCAGGTCAACTATCGCATAGAGATATTTCAATTAAAATATGACCGTCCATAGGTTACATTTTTTAAATCCTTTTAATTAGAGAATAGAAAATAGATGACATGTCATTATAATAAACTTACGTGTATCGAATGCCCTTGAAGGCCTGACTGTCGTACTCCGAACATTGTTCGGCACGGAAGTCTCTGGATCCATCCGGGCAGTCTTGCGTCTGGCAGGAGAAGTACTTCGTGTCCCCGCCTCTGCACAAGGGCTGGCCATCAGGGCTGTTGGGTATAAGAATATACACATGAGTTTGCTTAAAAAATATATCAGAGGTTTCTGATTAGCCTCAATTACATTATTATTTATGTCGTTTCATAGTAATAATAAGACTAAGTATGTCTAGTTCCTTATTTTTTATATCTGCAATGATACCCAAACTAGTATATTCTAATTTGTAATATAAGTGGTAATTTAATTGGATATATTACACAATTCAACTAAATATCTTAGTTCTACCCTCTTACCTTTCAGAGGAGTCTATAGACTCGGATTCTCAAGGATTGAAGTCTGATAATTACACTATAAAAAACCTTGTTAGTATTATTCCTGGTAAAGATATTAGGGTCGATGAAAAAATAGGATCGCCCGAGTGCAGTATGATTACCGCTTCGACACTGCATCAGGACGACCAAAAACGTTTAATTTGAGTGAGACTTTAGACTGCGATTTCCAAAAACCTTTACAATGATTGATGAAGGGAATATCAATCCCGCTGTATCCTAATGTTTACATAAATGTCAATACGTCTTCCTTACCCCAATCTCAAACACATTTCCGAATAGAAACGCCGCCGCCGCAGCTCCGTAAGCAGGAAGACACCGCCCCTCACTCGCCCCACGCTGTGAAGCCTTCCTCCCTCCACAATATATGACAAGAATAGTCCCTGTATCTTCAGGAACTATTCTTCTGTCAAGACGTCATCCTTACCCCAGCTCGAGACATATCCTCTTCTGGCTAGCCACTCCGCCGCCGCAGGTCCGCGAGCAGGAAGACACCTCTCCCCACTCGCCCCACGCCCCGGAACCCTCCCCCCCGGGCACGACGTACGACGACGACAGGAAAAGACCGGCACCCTGCCTTCTGTGTCTACTTCGGTGACCGTGAACCTAAGGAAAATACGAACACATTTGCTTATAAATTTAATGGGCAAAAAGAATAACATTATGCAAATATAAATTAAAGTTCTCGAAGCTCCGCGGTACCTGGTGGTCGGAACAATCAAATGTTCGAACTGTTCGAAATGTTCGAACAATCAAAAGGTCGAATTAAAGCAAAGTTCACAAAAGTCAGTCTTCCGATAAGTGATTGTTTGGGTTGCATTTAAAATCAAGCGCATTGCATTAACCCTGCTTTATAAGGCCCGTAAAGATATTGATCCGGGTTATCGAAAATTCAATCAGCGAGACGCCACACACCTGACTTCGCCAATCTGATGGTAGAGTCTGGTAGATGTAGAACCTGGTAGAGTCTCACCTTGGTTCTTGTGAGGAGTGTTCAGTAGTGCGTCGTTAATAGGCTAAAATGATGATGAATTGAGAAAAAACACGCACTTCTAGATTTTTATTACAAGTATATAATAAAATTATCTGTAGGTAATGTGTATTATCTGTCTTCTTATCGACAATTTTGTTATTGTTTTAAATATTTTAGAATGAGTCCTAATATATATATATATAGATAAAGGGTATCTCAGTAGGAGTGCACTTTTTCAGTTTAGTATAAAAACAAGTAATTTATGACATAGTTGTGATATTTTTATTGTATTATAAAGAAGACATATTCCGATTAAGTATGGAATAAAATATCCGTTGAATGACCCCAACGACTCCAATGACAGGCTATGGCTTAAACTTCATGGATGTTAGTCAATAGTTCCTAAATAATGTTTTCAACAATGTGGTGGAGTTGGATGGTGGTGGTGGTTTAAATTGACAATTTTGTAAACAGTGTTTTAAGATAGCGAAAATAATAAATTTCGACAGTGCATCTTATTTATAAAAATATACTTTATACTCAGATAAAGATAGATAGATAAACTTTTTATTGCAACGAAAGACACACATATAAGACAACAAAAACAAAATAACAATAATTAAAAAAAATATTTGTGCATGCATTCGCATAGTGTGCATGTGTGTCGCAGCTTGTTGTCGGTTTTTTTTGCTCTGAGAGAGCAAAACACTGATTTTCAGCTTTTGCCAAAACAGTAACACGAGACGCGCCCATAATATATATTATAGCATAAAGTACAATTTTATAAATAAAGTTATAGCTATAGAGTTATATAAGAGCGTGATCCACAGATAAAGTCACTGGATATCAAAGGGTATATGCACAACTCAATATTAAGTCTAAATAACCTTTTTTTTTAACAAAATACACAGGTATTTTCTTTGAAAATGAGAATCTTTTAACATGTATATCTCTTCAAACGAAATAATGTTTAAACGTTGGGCAAACATTCCTGAAAAGTAAGAGATGACGCCAGCACGTAGCTTTTAATAATTCATGGTATTTGTTTCCGACTAACTGTTCCTTACTTACTCTTTTAGTACAGACTCCATAAGAAAACCTCTTTATCTAACCATCGGGTAATGTTACGAAATTTAATTTAGCTATTTTAATAGCACCGTGACTGGTCCTGGACGCTTAGACAGGGCTGTACATTATAATAAATTATATTTTCTTAATACACGCGTGGCGAGCCGTAGTTCACATATGAAATAGTATGGTTAATGCACTTACATACGTCGAAAGCCGCCCGTGGAGTGGTTTTGATCGAGAGCCTGTTAGGGGAACTTCATAGTCTTCGCTGACACGAGAAACATAGTCATGTTTTATTTAATTTTGCAGTACAACTAACGGATTTACTAATAAACCTTATTTTTAGTGTTAGTGAACTACAATGTTTTGCCTTGGTTAAACACATTTCAACTCGATTTCAAAATTTTTTTTCTTAACTAGCGGAAGAAATAACCAACCTTGACGATTTTCTTGCCCGTTCTTTTACGATGAAGCTCAGCCGCAGTGAATGGGCGCGTTAGTTTTTAAGTATGACTTTTATTAATGAATTTGACTTTTTAACTTTTGAAAAGATGATGATGAAGATGCATGTTAATAGCTAATCTACTATATTTATTTTTATGGCTGTTTGTTTACACATAAAGTCTACTTACTCGTAATGAACTTTAAAGAGAAGCTCGAACCATATACTAAATCAAATCATTTTTATTTAATATTTATACCTTCCTTTTACAAAAGAAAGTACCCCATATTAACTACAACCAATATAAGTAAAAACCAATCAGTAATTTTCTTTTAACTTAAACTTCTACATATTATTAAAGGAAGAATTCGTCCAGTAACACTATTCTTATTGTGTCTAGTAGGGCTAAGAAATTCATATGGATAATTATAATAGAAATATGACTTAGCATATTTAACTAATTGTTTATACGTGCTATAATAAAGTGCAGTGTCAGTCAATGTCAATAAACTCGCTGGGAAGGTGGAAATCGTTTTTTCATACAGGTTTTACTGTGTAAATTAGCTCCAATGTGAAGATAAATGACAAAATCGAGCTTTTGATAAACAGGACGTCACGCAGGCGAAGAAGCAGCGTGAGACAGTGTTAGATATACGATAACAAAGTATATTGATAAATATATAATTAAGCACCAACCAAAATTAATAAGTAAACATTGTACAAAAACAAATAGAGTAACTAATTTGTCTTATTGCTGTGCTGTTGTTTCGTTAAATGGGCTTATCGTGGTAATTTAAATTAAAATAGAGTTGTCATTGTATCACATAAGATTTAAGCATTTTTTGGTGTTAGATTCGTAAGTTCTCCTAATAAAATAAAACTCTGGCACTCCATGAGTTACGATAGAAGAGAAAAGTTAAACAATTGCATGTGTGCTTACTATAACAGAAAAAGAGCGGAATTAAATTAATTGTGTATTTTTTTCGAGTCGGTGATGATTTCGCAAGTTCAATAGTTTTTTTTCTTAATAAAAATTTATAAGCAATAGAAATTTGTCAATGTGATCGTGGCTTTACATTCAGAATGCCGATCACTGCGGGAACCATCGCCATTTGACGGCGGCTCAAATAAAATGTTATGACGATAAACAACTCATCAATTTTCCAATACAACAATTTCCCTGACTCTTATGACTCTAAAATAAGGATCAATATTGCCTTCAACGTAATCGTAAATTGTAAACTTCATAGCGTCGAGAGTGCATTGCAACATCTCAGCATTGGGTGCGTAAATAAAGATTGATTTTGAATTATTATAAATGAGAGAATTATTTGCTTTACCGCCTCGTGGATTACTACCGAGATGTCGAGGAATTGCTTAGAAAATCGTTACAAGTACCAAGATACTTAGAAAGTGTTATTGGTTCAGACCACAATACATACAGTAGGTATTTTATTATAATTATATCGTTACCGGGACCAGTTTATATTCCTATATCTTTATATTTTCATATGAGTGACATGCACCCATTTCGTCGGTATCTGCTGTTTGATAAGTCAATCAAATTACTAATTAATCAAAAACAAATAGGATTCAGGTTTCTTATAAAACTAGATAGTCTTTCTTTGCATTTGTGTTTTCTAGTATTTTCAAAGTTACCAAAGAAAATTTAATGTAATGTATGTATTATATCATAAATATAAATATGTATGAAGAATAAAAAGGTTTGCCAAATAACAATCAATTAATATTAATTCATAATTTAAAATACCTAAACAATAAAGAATCGTCTAATTAACTAAAGGATTGATTAGGTATATTTATGTACGAATTCAAAATTCTCTTAAGTAGCTAAGCGCTGAAAAATATAATGATTATTGTGACTTGACATCACGGTCATTATTTTGTATTATGTTATCCTTTATTTACCAACATTTGTATGGTAAGAAGGTATAGTACCTATACTGTAGTCGTAGAATCTTTCACATAAACCACTCAACAATATAATGTAAGGGCCACACATCAAAAATGGACATAAGTAACATTATTAATATATTGTTATAACTTAACTATGTGTTAACATACGTACATACGAGTAGTCGGCAAACAAGATAGATTTATATGGGCTTATTACAAAACAAGTTTTAAAGATAAACCAGGTTTAAAACTAATGCTGTCACTGTTTTCATTATAGCAAGTAAAAGTGAAGTAGAAGCGCTTTACAGAGGTCAGTCCTTGGATGGGTGACCGTTTGTGTGGCATTTGATATCGAGCGCTTCCGTGCTTCGGAAGGCACGTTAAGCCGTTGGTCCCGGTTATCACTAAATGTGGTAGTCGTTAAGCCATGTTAGAGGCCTAATGGTCGGCTTGACAAATTCTCACAGCAGGACGCCACACACCTGCCTCCGCCAATCCGCACTGGGTCAGCGTGGTGGAGTATGACCCAATAGCCTCACACCTTGATATGTGAGAGGAGGCTCGTGCTCAGTAGTGGGATGTTAATGGGCTGTGATGATGATGATGAAGTAAAAGTGACAGCGCTAGTTTTAAACCTGGTTTAACTTTAGATCTTGTTTTGTAATAAGCCCCAAAGTTTTTTGTCACCAGTTTTAATTGATTTGATATCTACTGTGGGTGATCTCATTGCTTTCATAATAGGGAGATAACTACGTTACATCTAAAAATATCTTATTTTAGACATACTCCCAAAATAGTTCCCATCAAATGCCTGATCATGACCATCCTGATCTTCCGTCAACGAACTCGTCATTCTTGGCGCCCGTCTGATTGGCTTTATGACTGCTCTTATATTTTTCGTAAGATTATTAAGAGCTAGGGCTGTCGGTTAAAAAAATTGATGATAAAACAACTAGTTTCAAACATGGAAAAAATATATTTTTTACAGAATTGTCTTTTAAAAAATAACCGTCATCGCAAAGCGGTTAATTTTTGTGTCAGTGGCAACAAGTCCAATTTCGAAATAAAAACTGTTTTAAGGGTTTAACAGACTTGATTGCATAAATCTCTTATATATTGACTTTGATTGATCGACAACCTATATGGCGTGGTGGCGAGTATACCCGCATTCTACTCCTGAGGTCGTGGGTTCGATTCCCACACAGGACAAATATTTGTGTCTATAAATATGAGTATTTGTTCTGGTCTGGGTGTTTTCCTATGTATATTAAGTATGTATTTACAAAAAAAAATAGTATTTATGTATGTTTATCCGTTATTTAGTATCCATAACACAAGTTCTTAATGATACTTATCTTGGAACTAAATAATTGGTGTAAGTGTCAGAAATATTTATTATTATTTATTATTTATTATTGACTGAGCCTCAAATGCGGCTCAATTTTCATTTTTGATGTGCAATCAGTATAAGCTGGCAATTCATTAATTTTAACGATTATCGTGTCGTTAGAGCCCATTAATATTATCTCAATCAAGTAGATCGATCACTCACGATCGATCACGCTTTGAGTCTTTCTATTCATTATCCATTCCAACGTCTCCATTCCTTCATATTGGAGTACCTACACTCAACAACCCTACCTTAGGCAACACTAATGTGAAATGTCTCATTGAAAAATATGTACTTATATCATAAAGTATTTTCACACGTCCCAATAAAACAATCAATGACCAGGCGCTTGATGCGTCTTGTGTATGTCAAATAAGTAATACCTACATTATGTAATTGTCTGAACAAATTTTTGACTGACAATACAATTGATACGAATAAACTGGAACGATACTCAATATCGCCAGTAAATTTTGCTTTATATGCCATAACTCACTCTCCGAAGAGGCAGACAACCGGTAGTGTTCATAGTATACCATCTAGTTGTTAACATAAAACTTGGCACAACAATGTGGCTATGGGCAGGCAGTAATTTGTCGCTTGGTCGTAAAGAAAACATTGTCGCGCAGAATTGTGAGCTTCTGAGTTTCTCTACTTTAGTGGAAAATGAAAGCGGGCGGAAGAATTGCGTATATTTTATTTCTACACCACTATTACTCACCAGAGCTAGTTTGGTAACATAGCATTTTGTTATGATGTTTAAAACGAATCCGTTAACTTTTTAGCGGATCGTAAATAAACTAACATAGACTTTCATTCAGAGATAGCTAACATTATATACTTTCAATCCTGTCAGAATAAAGATAGGCATACCGGAAATTCCCACGCCGGCACATGTTATGTAAGTTTGAAGTATCTTTAAAAATAAAATAGGTGTTTGGAAAAATAATAAACTAAATTTGAATTTCCTTTAAATAATGAGTACTCTTCAATAATTTGGAAATCCTACTTCCATAACTGTAGTATACTTTGCCACTCTTTACCCCTCTTTACCCCTTAGGGGTATACTTGCGCAAAATCCCGCCTTCGTAAGCACCTACGTTCTAAAAGGAACTTCTATACAATATTTTTGATTTGCTATCTAGTTCTTCCAGTTTCTGAGATTTCGTGACAAGTAAATTAGTGACCTTTCGATTTTATAGACATAGATAAATTAATATATCTTACAAATTATTTCTTAATAATAAGGGTGAATACTCACATTATGGTTATAGTGATGCCTTGATGCTGTCCAGGTAACGCATTTACAAAGGATGATTACTGCGATGAGCAGACATCTGAAACAAAAATATGTTGTACAAATAAAAATCCTGTCCTGTTTTGTTCTGTTAGGATGACCAAAAATTCAACGAAAAGTATTTTTATTCGAACCTGCACTAAGCTGAACTTGTCTTTACTGCACTAATTTTACAAAGAATATCTGAATACAACCACAATTTATCAAGATATCGATGAATACATATGAAAAAACACATCAGAAGAACATGGAACCTTCTCTTTTGTCGAATCGATTAAAAATAAATTGAACTGACAGAATCGAATGCTTCGTCTGCTTCGAATAATAATCGATGAGATATCATCTCAATAACACTTCGGGTACCAATTACCAAGTGTAATGGTATGTAAATAACGCATATCTGCCGAAATCTCTTGGCATTGGTCATCCCATGATCCCACACCTACGTTTGATGAAGGGTTTCGATAAAGGACTCTCGCTCTCGGCTTTACTTACGATTAGGGCCCGACGAGGAGAAGATAACATCTCAAAGAAATGTGGGGCGAAGTACAAGATTATTGATCTCTTTGTATCGTGCGGTACTTTTTTCTATAGGATATGTTTATTTGTTGCCTTTATTTCTAATGAAAAGATCAAAAGCCAACAAAAGCTCTTTGATGTTGCGCACTTGTTTTGACCTAGGTGTTAGATATATTCATGTTTTTCGAGTGTATGGCGCATGACCGGTAATATTTAAACGATTTTTCAGTGAATTTTTCAAAAACATAATTTTTACAAAACTTTATCCAAATCATTAATTATACGACAATAATTTAAATAATCAACTATCAACATAACATAACACATCAATAAAATTATCAACTCTCCTGCGTCGTCCTACATTGTGATAATTACATTGTTTTGAGTGTAAATATGTATTTGTAAAGTATGTAGGCTGAAATCGAATTAGTTTCTAGGTTTTGGCTTCAATACAGCACGACGATACGTCACAATTATCTTGATTTCATAGAACAAAATAAGTCGTCAGTCCTTTATGACTTGGGCCCATGTGTACAATTTTGGTCTGAGGATCATCTCACGGGCCAGAATCAGATATCACATAAGCTGATCCAGATTGAGAGAAAGGGTTAATTAACGCCAGTGACTCCACACAAAGCATGTTGTTTTGAATGGAATGATGAAATGATGATGTTATGATTATTAGTTATAAGATAATTTAAATAATTGACTGGTGTTTTTAAATCGTATGTCGATTGATCCCAAATGAACTAATTCAATGGGATTTTATCGCCTTTCTGTAAAAATGTTTGATTTATGATCACCAACCAAGGCTAGAGGACAGAAATGTTCATCACTTAACTACCACGCGCGTACTGTACGTATTGGCGGAATGTCATGCTGTTAGATTTCTTCAAGCAGCGTTCAGACATACGAAATAAATAGTACATAAAATAAATATTTAGTTCCAAGATAAGTATCATTAAGAACTTGTGTTATGGATACTTAATAACGGATAAACATACATTATAACATTTTTTTGTGAATACATACCTAATATACATAAAAAAACTCCATGACCAGAACAAATGTTCATATTCATGCACTCAATGAGCGGAGCGGTGAGCGGGTATACACGCCACCACGCCATATCGGCCGTCATTTGTCGATATTAATCGATACATTTACATAGAGTTTAAGGGTGTTAATATTTTTGAGTTATGGTTCTAGGTAGGTATGCAACTTATCGAGTAAGGTATGATGGTAAGTACGTAGTCATTGTCGCGAGATACTTGAATGGTAAGTGCCCATAAAAGGAATCGAGGCCAAGCAATTTTAGACTCCCAAAAATCTAGGCTTTGTGCAGACTACAAACAATCATTTCATAATTTAAATATGTATTATGCTAAATTTATATCTGATTCAAATTAGCATGGCTTTTGTTATGCATCAGTGAGCATCAATGTAATGCGTGTGTGCAGTTCTAATAGAGTAGATTGCATAATAGGGATTTGCGTTTTTTACTTACCTAAGATATGAGTTCTGGCTTGCTTGAAGACAATAATTAGCTCTATTTAGTACTCAGACGCCTAATATAATCACGATACGATCAAGTCAGTCCTTGATTGTCTATGAATTTGCAAGATTCCCACAAGAAGCTCTTGAAGAAAAGAAAGAAGATCTTGCTAAAATCTCTACAAGTGTTAAATGGTGAATCTATAAAAAAAAACAAAAAATACTAAGTATTTTTTTTTATATAAACTGCGTGAGTCTTTATGTACAGGTAATAAAACTCTTCATATAAAAATAGCCTATGAAATGCTCGTAAAAACATAGCTAAATCGGTGTATAAAAAGCAGGTGTTTGCTAGGTAAACAAAAAAATCATAGAGCACATGCTTTAAGACAAGTCTAGTTGTAAACGTTTTGCGCAAGATCATCGAACGCTGTTTTTAAGCTCAAAGGGAACCGTCAAAGCGCAATAAATGTCGCAAATAAACAGGCGCGTGCGCAGGGATCAACGACATCGCTGGGAAGAGCTGCCGTCGAACGAGGTTCGGGGAACTGTCCCAAGCCTGATATAATTATATGTTACTTGTTGTAATTTAAAGGAAACACTTCGTTATACACTTTACACGTGGTCAAGTTAACGTAGGGTATACTTAAACATAATAACTTCTTACAAGTTTTGTTTTTCTCTTTGGTATGGACTCACTTGTTTAGAGCACTTGCCAGTGTCAAATAATTGAATAAATCAAGTGTTTTGCATAAATGCAGCATTTTCGTCACTTAGTCACAATCAAAGTCAAGTACAGTCTGTCATATATATATATACATAGTCTAGTCAAGCCAAAGACATGACCCAGTAAAGTAGTGTGAACTTTTATAGACTATATGGAGTTTTGGAGTCAACACGTGAAATCACAATTCACTGTAATAAGCCACTTTCCTTCACTTACGTTGCCGAAGAAGTTATGTCTAAAAATCCACTATATTTACACATAAAAACTCGAATGTACACTAGTTTTGGCAAATAAAATACTGCCGCGATGTGTCTTTTTCCGCGTTGGCGCCAAAACTCATCCTTACAAAATTTTTACCTTTTTCATAAGTCTCTACCTCTTTGGTTACTATTGATATTTACTGCATATTTATGTAAGGAATGTCATTTGGAAAAGTGGCTTATATCGCTTTAAGTTAGTAAGTAAGTTTTATAAGTATTGAAAATTTATAGAGATAGACAGCTTTTCAGTATTTATAAGGTCGCATACTTTTGAGAGTTTATAACATTTTTGTGGTTGAATGTTTCTTTTTTGACATACCGAAGTCATACATATTCATACCTAAGTGAATAAAGTTACCATGAAATCTACTTTATACTAACGCGCCGGAGCCCATGAACTGCGGTCAAGTGCTTAACTGGAAAATCTGGTAATAATCGGTCAAGTCAAGTTTTAATGACTTATTATGTAATGTATTAGCTACTTATCATTTTTGTTGAATAGATCTGTTGGGACAGGTCCAATACTTCTAATATTTCAGACCCTAAACGACTAGGTTAAGACGATACATCCATGTGTATAGCCATAAAAAGCTCTTCTATTCTTATGCGCAGTTAAAAGTTAAGGTACATGTATTTATTGAACACTGACATAATTTGTAAACCTGAAAGTATAGAATTATACTTAATAATTTAATGAAATTGGGATTACGTACTGAGAATTTTTGAAGGAAAAATAAATTGATCTGGCTTACTCTAACTATAAACAACAGTAACTGTAAACTGCTAAACAGTTCTGAGTATTGATTTACTATTCATTCAAAGCTGGATAAAGTTTCCACGAAAATTTAAAATTACTACGAAAATTAGCTGCATCCTCTTTTAAATTTTACATACACTCGTTTCCTTACTTTACACATTTCCGCATAGAGAATATAGATATTGGTTTCTGTAACCAGTGTTAAAATTTTATTTTATTAGGTATAGATTTACACATTCTAGCCAAATATATGAAATCCGTTGCTTTTATAAAATAACTTTACACACGAAACTAGAAATGTAATATCGTAAAATAGTTTACTTTTTATAGAACGTGCTCTCTTTATTATTTTATTCTTTGATTTCACTATATGTATATATTGATTTGCTGCAAAACAATCTATAAAGTAGGTATTCATGATATATTTGCTTTTTCAGGAGAAAATAAATATCAGGTACTGGACTGCACTCATATCTATGACATCCAAATGAGAGAATACTTTATATCTTGGCAATTCAATTTCCTCTAAAACTGACCTAATTTTCACATGAACGTTTTTAGCTATAGTGGGACCTTGTATCCGGTGCTGATGTTAAGATCACAAGACAACGTTAGGTCTGCTAATCCTTGACCAGAATAAATCAAGTCTTGTAGGTATTAGGTTATAGGTTATATTAGGTATAGGTTGTAGTATTGTATTTGAAAAAAAGTTTGTCGCCAATTAGTTGACATAAAAAAGCTGTGTTTTCTTGTGAAAAATTTAAGCATATACGAAAACTTAACAGATATATAGAGACTAAAGGAGGGCTCTCGAAACGCAAGTGAACAGTCAGAATTATTGACACAAGCTTGTTTGCGTGCGTTCAAGAGCACGCGGCGCGGCGTTGTGTGTGCGCACGCGCAAACAGTGACTTCATAAGCGTTATGCAAAAAGCTTTAGAAACTTTAGAGAGAAGTTCTAAATGCCCATTTCCTATTCATCGCATCAATGATGTGTGTGCTTTCTTAAGGACATTAATATTTCTCATTGTTCAGAAGAACAGTTGGTATCTAACAATTAAAAAAATGCTTATTATCTTGAGCTTTGTGTCACTATGAATTACTGTCGAATGACAACAAATGAATCACTAGTAAGAGTATTAACATTAAAAAATGTGTGAACCGACCAAAATCAGACAAAATTGAAAATTAGTTGACAGTATGACAATGTGAAATACGTTGTAAACAATACGAAACCCTGGGTGCTTATTAAATATATAGAACAGCCAGTAGCATTGAACTTGTCAGTTCCGCAGGAAGGGGACCTGACACTTTCCTGGCGGCGACCTTCGAGTCCTGTCAATTAGCGATGACACTGACATACGGCTCATTAGGCGACCACGTGATAAGGACGACGGGGTGCATTCAACTTGTCATGTTTACAATTTCACTTTACACAACTATGTGATTCTATTTTATTTTATTTTTATTTATTCAAAATCCACAGCTCTTAAAGATAAATTACAGAGTTTATATTGAAACTTACAGCTAATGACGGATTTTATATACAGGTTTAAAATACATTACGGGATAACTATCAGAGGAGGTTTATAAGGACATATTAGAAGGTATATGAGGTAGGCACAATTAAGAAACACACTATAAAACATTATACACACGCACAAAGAATAAGTATATAGAAAATGCAAAAACAGATACACATATATTCCAATAAATAAATATAAACATATAATTTACATCATATATTATTATTTAGCATTGGCTATAATCTGGCCAATGTCTTCCCTAATGGAAGGGAGTGACAAACAGAATAAATCTAATGAAGTAAACTTATCATTATAAGTTTTCTGCAGGCGATGTATCACAGAGTTTTGAGCATAACTGGTGTAAACAAACTTACAAGTAAAGAGCTTAGTATGTCTGGTCCGAACGGATGGAGTGCACAGATTCAAAGTCTTACTTACTAACTCGGTACTATCCATTTTGCCAATGACCTTCTATACACAGATACATGTGTATAGAAGGTCATTGCATTTTGCTGTTACAAATTTTATATAAATATGTCATGTCAAGAAGACAACGTCTATCTTGAAGCGTCATTAAACAATGTAAGTTACAGGAGTCCTCCAAATAGTATCCTCCAAATGGTGATACAAAAATAATTATTTTTGTATCTTTCTCAACAGCATGATTAATGCGAATGTTTATGGGGATAGTAGACGCATAAACTACTGAACAATATAATTACGTTGTTTCTTTAAAAGCAAAGTTAGATCCGAGTGTGACTTGAGCCCCTCTCGTCTTGGTTTGTAAGGCGAGGCCCGTGCTACTGAGCAAGTTGTGACTTTAATAAGCTAAGATGAAAAAGGAATTATGTATACTCTTGTTAAATTTGATACATTTAGGTACCGAAGTGAAGGCAGCCTTGGTTTTTATCCGCTTCATTAGAACCAAAATTTTCTAAAACTTACATTTCGTCTCGAAAGGTGAACAACTTATGCCCTGAAATTAAAACCTTGGGATTTTTTACTCATATAGATATCAAACGAACAAAGTTGTGGGCCCTCTCTGCAACGATACTTTTTTGTCATAAATGCTCATATGTTTTTTGAAATTATTATTTATACGTAAATTGCTCTAAAGACCAAATTTTCAGAATATTAATGGTGATTACACTTCGATTTTTGTTTTTATGTGATGCTTATCCAGTCGTGCAGGCGGCCATGAATATAGACAGGTCGATGTAAAAATGTTTTGAAATCTTTTTATGTGAATTTATATAAAACTAAATAAAAAATTTACTATCGCGAAATATCAACTTACTCAGTATAATAAAAAAATAAACTGCGTTCGATTTCGCAGTTCAATGCAAATAAATTTTGATTTATGATAAAGAATAATATTAGCCATATCTACAAGCGCGGGTTTATGGAATTGAGCGGGATGTCTGTTTCCGTCATCGAGCTGCGAGGCTGTGCAGACCCACTATGATATCACTATGACACCAGTGGTATTAATAGCCGTATCATAAATTTCATCGGGCAACTCGGGTGACCGCTGAATACTAAATCATATTGAAGTTATAATGCAGAGTCGTTCCCGTGGTGAAACACCGCAGAAAATAATAGAATTTCACTTAGTATGCTTGCCATGACAAACGTTGTAGCGGTTCGGAAACTAAGACGGTGCCTTTTCGTCTGTGCGGAATAAAATTCATGAGTTTTTTATATATACATACTAATAATAAACATTATACGCCTGTTTCCCCAAAGGGGTAGGCAGAGGCATAATTTACGCCCACATTTCGCCAATTGTGTTGTTGGTCCCACGTAATAGGTGGCGAGCGCATTATATACTTACAAAAGAAAGAAAAATAGACTGATTAATCAATTAACGCTTTCAAGTCAAGTAAAGGATTTAGTTGACATTAAATCACATTGGCAAAAAGTACCTTTTTCATTTTTGAAACTTCTACTGCTAAGAGTTTTGTATAGTTAATTGAAACGAAAGTTTGTAATGAAGCTTTAGACTCATTGTGTTATAAAACGTTCCGTAAAGAGGTAACCGAATCAGTGTAAACAGAGAATCTCCTTCTTTTCGAGAATACAAGCATCATAATGTCCATTATTTTTCACATATTTGCAATTTTACAGCTTTCTAGTATGTACTAAACCGCGGACAGACAGACGGACATGGTGAAACTTAAGTACATATTAAGGTTCCTTTCTTAGTAAGCTTATACAGAGTGTGGTGAATTTTTTTTCGTATTATTCAGTAGGAGCGAAGACAATTCCAGTAAAATATATTTATTCCATACCATTGTGGCAGACTAATGAAAGGGTTCCAAGGTTAAGAAAAACTTACACAACAGGCCTCAAAGTCGGTACGCGATTATTGTCTAACTTCAAACATTGCGAAATTTTACTTTTAGATCTACTGAAATAGCAAATGTTAGATGAATTACATTTTGACGTTAAACGTGCACAATAAAACCGCGCTATGTAAACACCGAGATCGTTAGCTTTAGTTTTTTACGACTTGCCACGAATTTACGGAATATCTAAAACTGGTGCGAATTGCTGGAGTTTTTAAAAACCTCGGTGGCAAGTTCAATGTCTTAAGTTGTTGAAATCCACGTCTGCCACGTAAAAATAAATCATCGCTTTATCTTTAGATTCTCACTTCTTTTGATATAGAGGTTTTGGCTTCCTTCAGGTAGTTTAAAGGCTTGCGCCGAAAACAAGATAATATTTTTATCACCGACTGGCCAAAATAGTTTGCTGGAAACAATGAAACAATATGAGAAAAGGTAAGGGGAATGGATGACTGTTAGTCAACGCTGTAATATCTGAGAAGCCACTATATAACTAAAAGAACTCACTAAATAGCTCTATCGGACCAGTAAACATCTAAGTGCCGTACCGTAGTCGTATCTGGTTTTAATTATATCAAGTTTTGTAGATTTTAAAACAATCGTGGCTTAGCCAGACTAGGAGGTGGTGAATCGAAGTTAAGTAACTTTCACTCAGTTCTTGGATAAGTTACATGCATCTTCATCAATATGACAATTCACGTCGAGTTGATGATGCAAAAGGCATGCGTTAAGCCGTTGCTCCCGGCTATTACTGCATGTCTTTAAACCAATAAAGACGTTCTAAGGGCTTTTTAAAAAATTATAACACCAGGACGCTAATACCTGCAATTCTTCCTGCGACGTGGTAAAGAGTGATCTTCCTCAATATGCCCCTTATTATACAAAACGTATGTATGTTATAAACGTTAGGTATAACCTAAAATTTATCATTGTGGTCTTAACTTGTGAGGTAATATAGCAACAGCAATACTTGAACTTTTTACTTATGAAGTATATTTATAAATTGAATGAAGATGATCCTTTTAAATCTCTCTAATTTTGGTCAGGAATCGGCTGGAGCCTTAATGGGAACATTGATTAATGTATGTTTGAATTTTTTTGTTTTGTTATATGATACAATACAGATTAATGAACGTATTTTAACATTAAATATACAAACACATCATACCGATTTTCTTTTATTTTACGCTATCTATCTGTTTGTTGTATATGTATTAAAACAGTAAGCGACGTGTGGAAACAATAAATTAACTGGTTAATAAGCTGACAGCTCTGCATGCACAAAGTATGTAAGCCAGTTGTGTCGTGGACCGCCCGCGGCGCGTCACCGGGACATCGCGCCACCGCGTCTGCTGCTTCCAGTGCACGCACTTATTTACTACGACATAGATATTTAATAGACCAATACTTTTCTTAAACAACCGAGTCTGTCGAGCAACTTACCAACGAGTCAGGGGGTCTTCTTTGATATTTAGAGTCGCGAATAACGACAGGCCAACGAGTGTTCTATGCTTTGACAGACAAATATGTTAAAGTTGAGGATCTATAATTTTAAATTACGGCTTGTCGAATACTTTTATTATTCATATGTTTTATTTATTCATATGTAGCGTTCGTAAAATGAAGCCCTATAATATTGCATGCCTTTTAATTATTTAAGGAAATTCGATGAACACCATACTTAAGTCGTCGTTACGAAACATCAGTTTATAAGTCTCTTATACTCTTTTGTTTAATTGGCTACAAGTAAAGTAATCAGTAATACTAAGTTCATAATCGAGGATTAAAGCATCAGCGGGGATTACATTGGTATTAACTGCAGATTCCATCGCTGCGCTAATTACTAGCAATTGTTCATAATTGAACACTGACAGCGCCTTTCAATTTAGCGCGACGGCTATCTCCAATCAACCAACCAGCAGATGGACAATCAGTTCGAGCCGTCACCATTCCCAAAGTTCATTAATCTCTTGCCCATTGGTTTATGACATATAATTTTGGCTAATTAAATAATAAAAGTGTAGGCTCGTTGCCAGCCAAGCGCTTCATGATTATCATATCAGCGTACCACTGCTGACCATGGGCCTCCTTTCACAAACCAAGATGAGAAGGCCTCAGTTCATACTTCGGAATGCTGACCCAGTGCGAATTGGGGTTAGTAGGTATATGACGTCCTGTTGTAGAAGGAGGTTTTATACCCACCTTTATATCGCATCCTACTTGGCTTATCAACTACCGCATATACCGTGATCAGCGGCTTAAAGTGCCTTTCAAAGCACGGAAGCGCTAAATATCGCATGCCACATAATCGTTCACCTTTTCAAGGATTGACCCTTATGAACTCTGCTTTATTTCTGTGATAATTTCCGACCAATTAGTACAGCGGAGCTTCGAGAGATTCATGGACGCATACGCTTGGCCATCGTAAATAAAGGGTTTAAATTCTGCCTCACTGCTTTTATTTCATGGAAATCCACTAAGAAATGATTTTCAAAAGCTATATACGACAAAAGCAACATAGCTGCATATTGAAATTAAAATTAAATTGAAATTGAAAAGTTCCGGGTGAAATAGTAGTTGAAAGTTTGTACGGAAGTCAAACATTTCTAAAGCGAATGTTTTAAAAAAAAATTGTTATTTTGACAGTTAACACTTTCTATATAAATCTTAGTGAGCTGAACAAAATCCGGCGAAAGATACATTACATAAATATATAAGCAAGTCAACATTATGTAACTATAAAGCAACAGTTAACGATTCTCGAGGATTCTATTAAATGTTGATTACGGTACATTCATTGTAACTATTGAAATAAGCCGAAAGTATTGTGGGTGTCCTTTTATAATACAGAATAATGATTTGTAGACTACCTACAGTAGGAAGCAACCTCTGTGTAGCAACACAGCCTAAGAGAAAGTCTACTAATACTATTTGAATATAATACGATGTTCAAATATAGGAGCTGGGATATGAAGATATAAATTATTTTATTACGGAAGACAAAAAATATATAGAAGGTATCTCTTTAATGTCAAGAAAATAATGTCCCAAATAAATCGAAATAATTTTACGCTAAAATCAAGTATCTCAGTTCAATATTTAAAATGACTTGCTATATCTTCCTGCAGACACTGACTCTTCGCGGCGATTAGTCTAGCTGCATTTTATACTATTTTACTTTAGTTTTGTGTTATTTTTATCACATCCGGCTTCTGGTCATTGTTGAAGTAACTATAAAACTGAACATAGGTACTAAATATAGGTGTCTGTTCTAATGGGAAACAACTCATTTTCACTCAAACGGTATGTACTCACAATTTTAGTCCCACTACTGAGCACGAGCCTCCTCTCACATATCAAGGTGTAAGGGTATTGGGTCATACTCCAACACGCTGACCGAGTGCGGATTGGCGGAGGCAGGTGTATGGCGTCCTGCTGTTAGAATTTTTCAAGCCGCCCATTAGGCCTCTAACAAGGCTTAACGACTACCACATTTAGTGATAACCGGGACCAACGGCTTAACGTGCCTTCCGAAACGGAAGCACAATTTTATAGTACGACAAATTTCCGGAAAGTCTTCACCTAGTTGACGAGTGCAAAAATAGCGTACTCACTTTGTCACTTTGGTATGGAAGGGCAAAGTCAAAATATTGGCCCAACAAAGCTCTTTAGAACGTCAATTTAAAAACTAACTCGCCCATACACTGCGGGCAGGAGCCTTAGGTTTTTTTCTGAAACTTCTGATGCCAAACAAAATCTCCATAGCAACAGCTAACTTTAATAGCAGTGGTGACGTCATAGGACATTTCCAGGCATAATATGAAAATAAAGAAATCCCAAATATTTTTTTGCACATTGCAAATAATATAAACACATATAGTATAAAAGGGCTTTTCATACCGGGCTTGCCCGCAACAAGTCTTTTAAATTCACATGAAATAATTTTATTTCAGAATTTCAATAATAATCTTCCAACGTTGCAAGAAACAAGCTACAAGCCAATTTTCATTTAAAAAGCCTAGTAATTTATGCATGAAAACTTAAATGGAACAATCAAATTCACTTTTGCCTATACACATTAAGTTTATCACAATAGAAATCCATTATTTCATATAGAAATCTAACCTAAAATCTAACTTACAACGCCCAATTCAAATATTTGCCAGCCAACTCGTGTAAATGTCGTTGTGCAATTCATTGTCCCTCAATTTGATCTAATAAACACTAAACTGTTAAGATAATAAACAGACCACTTCGCCAAAATTTTACGAGACTTTAATAAATTATTATGAGAACTAGGTCTCTGAAAGCACTGAACTACTAAATTGATTTATGTGAACCCGAAAGACAATTTGCTAATAACGCTGCCAGTTTTGGGAACCGTTCTTTGAATCGGCTTGTTGAATATACCTACTCCGAATTCCTGGAGCCCCTTTGATTTAGCCGCCTAATGTTAATTCATAGTATTTTTAGCATAAAACAGCCCCGAAGCTATCAAACAAGCATTATAGTTAGGGCCATCCATCAATCTGGGAGTGATTTTGAATAATCTTATACAAAAACCGTTTCTCGTTTACTTTTGCTCTAAATATAATTACATGATCGTTAACAACTGGACTGACTATGCAAATACAGGGCTGCTCATCTTAATCTATGGGATACGTTAGTGTAAAAAGATATATAATTCCAATTGGTTTGGATCTTGACAACAGGCTCGCCACCTATTACGTGGGACCGACATTGTAATTGGCGAAGTGTGGGCTTTTATGGACCCAACTATTTTGAATAAGACGCTATATAAGAAAGTAACAGAGTAATGTTGCTAGCAAATTAGGATTTTCCTTAAATGGTCATTATACTGATCATGGTTCGTCTTTTCAGACGATTAAATAAAAAATATACAAAGCTTACGGTCCTATATTTGCCATAGCTAATTAAAAGTCTAGATTGTCACAATCGGCGTGGTAGCTTTTAATCGATTAGTTTTGAATCGTCATACTTCAGTAGATACTACTGGGACTATGAAGTCATTGCGATCTTAATGGGTTTAATGACCTAGGTTTTAGGCATCGGGACGGCCGCTACTTTATTTAATGACAACGAACGTTAGCGACTACGCCGACGCCTCTTTGCACATTGTGTCTGTAAGGATATGCAAATTATTATTGTTTGTTTTATGAACCGAATTTGGAGAACAAGTTGTTATAGCTTTAATGTAGATATAACATACAAATGTAGGAGGTTTAACTTAGTAAATCGCAAAAATAGACCTTTATCTTATAGAGCTTTGATACATGGTTAATAACAGGAGCTTAAAATAAATGTCGCTTATTGATTTTCTTCTTTATTGAGCTTCCGAAACGTCATAAATGGACCCTATTTCCAAGCTATCTATCTCTTTTGTAAATATGTCTTAGTCACTTCTTGAGAAAATAAGTTAAATTTATAAAGACATATTACATAGAAATCAGAATAATAAGAAACTAGAAAAAGTATGTGCCGCGTAAAACAATCGGAACATAATTGTCGCCAATTTAAGTTAGAGATTGACGTTGCTGTATGGATTACAAGTTATTCTTGAATACAGTACATAAATTGTTTGTAGTGAGGTACGATTCAGATATATCGAACGCAAATGTATTTAATGGTTCTGGATACACTAGTGCCATAATTATGATACATTAGTACGCCAGCGATTTTACGCGCACATAGCAACTATATTGTTATATCTTTAAGATTTCTATGATATATTACTACTTAAAGCTAAATAATTAAAATCATGACGATATAACAAAATTATTCATATAAGATAAAAATGATTTTTTGCTACTACTACTGTCAAAGTTAATTTATAGCCCGAGATGCACAGTAAAGTCTAACGGGTTGTACAAAATGAAGTAAAACTGACATGTATATTTGTAAAATAACCGCTCTTTAGCTACCCGATGCATATGAAAATATATTTAAATTGATTTTAGGTATGTCTGTTTGTTTCGGCTTATCTCCGATACGCTTATTTTAAGTCGACTCTCACAAGTCAAATAAAACCGGTAATTTTTTCGTTCAGTTTGCCAGTTTTATAATTTATTCAAAAATCACATTTTCGGTAATTGTGTGAATTTTCTAACGCTATGTATATGTGTTTCTAGTGTATGCAATGAAATAACTCAAGTTTAAAGATATAGGGGCTTATTACAAAACGTGATCTAAAGTTAGACCATGTTCAAAATTAGTGCTGTCACTGTCTTCATCTTATCAAATGAAAGTGACAGCACTAGTTTTAAACCTTTTTTTTTAATTTTATTTACGTCGGTAACAAAATGCATTTACGCGCTGTCTCCCGGCCAAAGGGGGACCGAGAGAGGTGTGTGGGGCTCACCACCGGCAGACACGACCGCCAGCAGTAATACCAACTAAAAATCTTCCGACGACGCCCGCCGCTTGTTGAGAAAGAGGCGGGGTGCCAGTACCTGGGTTGCAGCTCTGACCGGGAGGACCTCCTCAGAGAGACGCAGTGGACGCGCCCCTCCTACCTCCTTGTGCGACCATAGCGTGTGTGGCCGACTTCTCGAAGGGTCTATGGTTAGACAGCAGGGGCCCCCTGCCCCCGCTGCATAAGACCCTCCTGGTGCTGCTTGACGGGCCCTCCTGGCCCGCCCGCTGCGCCCTCCACAGGTCCCTCTTAGTTTCCCCCCCGGTAGTCAGTACTACCTTTTCCCTAGCGCCTCCTGCACCCTACTGGAAGGTACTCAGCCCCCCCCCCCCACCACCACAACAAGGTGGAGACCAGTTGGGGGAGACTAGTTTTAATCCTTTTTTTTTTTTTTTGATTTACGTCGGTAACAAAATGCATTTACGCACTGTCTCCCGGCCAAAAGGGGGAGACCGGGAGGGGGTGTGGGGCTCACTGCGGCAGACGCGACCGCCGCAGTCCTACCCACTAAAAATCTTCCGACGACGCCCACCGCTGTTGAAGAAGGGGCGGGGGGCCAGCACCAGGGGATTTGTAGTTTCTGGCACCCCGCCCGCGGCCAACGTCCCCCGGATCAGAACCGGGAGGACCTCCTCAGAGAGGCGCAGTGTGTCGCGCCCCTCCTACCTCTTTTTGCGGCCATGACGTGACTGGCCGACTTCTGGGGGGTCTATAGCTAGACGGAAGGGGCCCCCTGCCCCCGCCGCCTAAGACCCCCAGGCGCGGCCGGGCGGGCCCTCCTGGCCCGCCCGCTGCGCCAACGGCGTAGCCGGAGAGAGAGCGGGTCCCGCTCCCTCTCTCGCTCCGCGGCCTCCTTCTGCGACATCACCACTTCGCAGAAGGAGGCCATCGCCTCCCACGCCGTCTCGCTGTCGACCATCTTTTGCATGATGGTCGGCAGCGAGAGAGCCACTCCACCCAGGGCCGCGGCCAACGTCGACCGCGGCCCCGCCCACGCAGGGCATGCCACCAAAGTGTGCTGCGCGGTGTCTTCCGCGCAGTCACAATGGTGGCAACACCGGGTCGACTCCCCCCCGGCGACGTCACACAGATACTTCCCGAAGCACCCGTGCCCGGAAAGTACCTGCGTGAGCCGGAAGGTCATCGACCCCCACCGACGGCCGACCCATCGCTCCAAGATGGGCCCGACCGCCTCGAGGATACGGCGCCTCGATCCTTCGGCACGAAACTCGGCGCTCCGAAAAAGCTGCCGCCGCCATGCGTCCAGAGCCTGCCTCTGAGCGTCTCTACGCCACCGCACCACAGTGTCCGGTGCGGGGCGGAGACCCTGGCTCCGGGATTGCGCGCCTCGCCAGAACACCGCCGAGAGAACCAAGGCGTCTAGGTCCCACGGCAGTGACCCGGCGAGCGCGCAAGCCACCTCCACAGAGATGGTGCGATACCCCCTAACGACACGGTTCGCCATGACCCTCTGCGACTGTTGCAGGACCTGTCGATGGCGACTCGATACGGAGCTCGCCCAAATTGGGGCCCCGTACAAGGCTATGGATCGCACCACCCCCATGTAAAGGCGACGGCAACTGCCGCCACTCCCCCCGAGATTGGGGAGCAGGCGAGATAGAGCTCCCGCCGTGCTCACCAACCTCGGTGCTAGGTGCCGAAGGTGAGGTTCGAAGTCCCATCTGCTGTCGAGAAGGACGCCGAGATACTTCAGCGTGTTCCCGACAGGGATGGGAGTTCCTCCAACCACAATACTGGAGCCTGCAGGCGGCCGCCTCCGGGGACCATGAAATACGATAGCCCCGGATTTGTGCAGTGCCACCTCGAGCCCCAGCCGCCGTATCCTCTGGACCACCGCCGCGACGCCGACGGTGGCCAAAACTCTCGCATCCCGGAGGTCAGAACCCCGGGATGTTACGAGGGTGTCGTCGGCGTAACAGATTACGTCCACGCCGGGCAGGTTCACACAGCGCAGAACGTAATCGTATCCGATGTTCCACAGAAGTGGTCCTAGGACAGACCCCTGCGGAACACCGCACACCATACGCCGACGACAGCCTCCCCCTCCCATCGTTGGGAAGACTACCGCCCTCCCTGACAGGTAGCTCCCCAACAATCTCTGCAGATATAGAGGCACCCCGTGGAATCGGAGCGCCTCCATAATCGTTGGCCAGGGCAGGGTGTTGAAAGCGTTCGCGATATCGAGCGACACCGCAATCAACACCCCACCCCGGGACACCGCCTTCTCCGACAGGTCCTGCAAGCGGCCGATCGCGTCAATCGTCGATCGGCCGCAACGGAACCCGAACTGGAGGTCGGACAAATCCGGTCCAACCTCCTCTAGGTGTTCGACGAGGCGGTTGGCGATGACACGCTCCAGGAGCTTGCCCGCCTCGTCGAGCAGCACGATGGGCCGATAACCGGAAGGGTCATCGGCCGGACGTCCCTCTTTGGGAAGGAGAACCAATCGGCCCTCCTTCCAGCACCGCGGGAAAGACTAGTTTTAATCCTGGTCTAACTTTAGATCTCGTTTTGTAATAAGACCCATAATATTCCAAAAATTTCTTCGAAAATTTACGCGAAATAACTTTCTGTGACAAATTAAGCAATAAAGTAAACAAGTGAAAAATATTTTCCACTTGTTTATCCATAAATATATCAATTAAATTATAAAATTGTGTTATTTCTGATATTTAATCCATAAATCTTCGAATCGAATGTAATTACAAAAATCATCAGTCATGCGGCGCGGCCTGAACCGCCTGAATCAATTACGGTCTGAATCATTGGAGGCGTGCGACAGATGACGCCAATCGGTGGACTGACCGGATCAATCAATTAACTTAATTTATGGACTTCTGATAAAAATATTTACAACGATTAAATTACATGCAAATCAAAACATCGACTTGCGTTATGTAAAAAAACCCCTTTTGAAAAAAAATAAATAAAAAAACGGTAATCTAACAGAGCTTGTGTGTTTGATTATTCCTAAATTCAGTCTTGTAAGTTTCAAGTAAGATAGTATGCGGAATAAGAAACAAGGAAAATACGATACGACTAGTGGTTATGTTTTAGAATTTTTTCTTTTCAAGTACTTTTTATTGTATATAGGTAAAATATATATAAACTACACATATATTATAAAACACAATAATAAGGCGTCATAAACAATTATTGATATCTCGAAAAGAAAAACTAATTTAATTTTACGAGTACTTAGGCGGTGTGTATGAAAAAATAATATTTATAGAATATTCATTGCCAAATTACAACACTTCAACTGTAGCAAATTTACACACCTACATTTTACTTTCGACTTTATTGCAATGCTGTAAAGGGTTAAAATGTTCAAGCATATAATCAATTTAAATGCTTATGACATCCAATAAATTCGTGTAAAGTTTTCAGGTGCGAGGGCTCTCAGGGTCGTCATCACTGGTACCGTGGGAGCCTTATCACCTGGTTCCTGGGAGTTTACCTGTGGCAAAATGCCAGCCTAGTACCAGGGTAGCAGAGCGATTGAGGAGGTCGTAATATCACCTGGCGCATGCGTTCCAGCGGCCCACCTGTAATCTACCTGTTTCACCTAACTTGAAAACCAACTTAGTAAGATACTCAACGCTCTGCGGTAGATACTATTCGCAGTACGAATTCTGGTTGATAAAGAGATGTCTGCAGGTCAAATTACGTTGGTCGCGGATCGGGGTGCACTTGACGTGACGCATGCGTGGAGCAGGTTTACCTGTCGGCTCGGGCCGTCCCCTGTTTATTTGTTGGCACGAGCCTGCAGCGTCGGACGCACGTGTGTTCGGGCCACTGGATTGCAGTCAATTTCTTTGTTATGAAGGGTGTTTTTATACTCTCAAACCCGTATTAATAAATCGCAATTTACTATAAAAGCTTTCTCGAGTTGTAACAATAGTAATACGGCAGTAATTTTTACAAACAAATAGAGGTATTTAAAAGATGGAGAGATATTTAAATTAATTGCTTAAATATGCTCATATGTTCAGCTGATTGAATGGAATGAAAATTATTCTCTAAATCAACCATAGACGTAATGGAAAAGGTCATAGACAGAGTATTTTGAGCATAAAATAACAGTATTGTGTCAAAGGATCCACAAATTTGAGTCGTGTTAGTGATAATAACGCAAGATTTACTCGAATATATACCCCAAAAAACCAGTAAACCTGCGTAGTAAAAAATAAGTACAATAACGTTATTGTTATTGTACGTATGTAAGTAGTAGTAAAATAGGCACGCTGGATACAATTAAACAGCATATTATGCGAATACTCACAAACGAACTTAAAGTATAATGCGATCTGAAAAACCGAGCCATTGTAAGAGTTCACATCATAAATAAAATGTAAAAAATATTTATATTATGATTTCATACCTTGTATAAGTGTTTTAAAAGCATACAAAGATGAAGAAGAAAGCTGCTCAGAATTTGGGGAATGCTCGGCCAGCTATGGACTAGTTGATTAAAAGGAAAAAGAAATGAAGTGGGAGATTAAGTCAATCTATTAGAAATCAAAATATTTGTTAATTTCTGATGTTCGTAAAATACGATTTTAATCATATTCTAAACCAGATTTTAATATGCATACCTTTTTTGATCATTTCAGTAATTAAACGAGTCTGTTTCCAATAAAAAAGGAACTGTGGTCGACTTTATAGATTTAAAAAACGATTATGAAAAGTATGAATTTATACGCAATTATGTCTGCTCCGGGCTGGCTGTAATAAAATTGAACCCGTTAATGGTATGACGCGGCCGCGGACCATTAGTTTCGTCTGGGCCGATTCGACCACCATTTTACACAACATTATCTACAATCTGGAGAATATATTCTATAGAGACGAAATTGTTGTATGTTCTTATGGAAACGTATGAACAGCGGAATGTGTAAACCAATGTCACTTACATCTATTGAAAAGTGAAAGTTATTGATTTAGTGCAAAAGAAGGAGATGAAAAAGCATTTCCGAGCTGTATTCATTGTTAAGTTTGGTTTAGGTTAAGCAAAGTTCTCAGGTGTCAATCCTTGGATTCTAGACTTTGGTTTTGGGTACCAGTTGCAAGTGAGGGTCTCTGTTTATTTTGTGATTGTGATAAAGGTAAAAATTTTGACATCAAGGCTCTGTAAGCACTATGAACATCGGCACTGAGTCCGCGTGGTGGCATCATCTTTATCCCTTTACCTTTATTTGTAGGGCGCTTAGTAGTAGAACGTCAACAAGCTGAGTTATGATAATAATTATTATTATATTACGTCTCTAGAAGTTATATCTACTTCATGTGCACATTTGTGTTATCTGCGTGGTACATTTTAACAGATGGCAGGATATGCCTATATCTTCGTCACTAAACAATATTTTTATATATTGCTAGACCGCGGCTCTTTTTTGCGACTACATAATAAAATATGAAGTATGTGCAATGTACTTAATTTTTCTGATATCATACATCAGACAATAAGATTTTTTCTATGGAACAACACATAGCAAAATAAAAATGTGAAAGCTGTGTACATTTTTAAGAGATATACATATAAGAACTTCTTTTGGTGGAAATCTTTTAAAATTGTAATATATGTATATTGTTAATGTGCCAATTATAAGTACATATAAAAGTTTTAGTACATTTAAAAGTCACAAGACGCTGGACTGGAAAGGCAAGGGCATTAAAATAAACGGTGAATACATCTCGCACTTACGATTCGCTGACGATATAGTCTTGATGGCGGAAACGTTGGAGGAGCTGCAACAGATGCTGAACAGCCTGGCATCAGCCTCGCGACGGATAGGTCTCGGCATGAATTTGGATAAAACCAAAGTCATGATCAATGCCCGCATTGTTCCGAGACCTATTGTCGTGAATGGCCACCTACTTGAAGTTGTTTCCGAATATACCTACCTCGGGCAGATTCTGCAATTAGGCAAAAACAACTTTGAGAAGGAAGCCAAAAGGAGGATCCAACTTGGCTGGGCAGCGTTTGGGAAACTCCGTCGAGTCTTCTCGTCACCTATACCACAATGTTTGAAAACGAAAGTTTTCAATCAGTGCGTCCTACCTGTTATGACCTACGGTGCCGAAACGTGGACACTCACAGTAAGACTGATTCGCCAGTTCAAGGTCGCTCAGCGAGCTATGGAGCGTGCTATGCTCGGAGTCTCTCTGAGAGATAGAATCAGAAATGATGTTATCCGACAGAGGACCAAAGTCACCGACATAGCATACAGGATTAGCAAGCAGAAGTGGCAGTGGGCTGGCCATATCTGTCGAAGGACCGACAACCGATGGGGTAAACGAGTTCTTGAGTGGAGACCGCGACTTGGCAAACGTAGTGTAGGACGTCCACTCGCCAGGTGGGGTGACGATTTGCGAGCGGTCGCTGGCAGATGCTGGATGCGGCAAGCCGAAGACAGGGGAAAATGGCGCGATTTGGGGGAGGCCTATGTCCAGCAGTGGACTAGTATAGGCTGATGATGATGATGATGATGATGATAAAAGTTTTATAATACATGAGCGCAATGTCTATTCTTCTTCAAACGTTACAAGCTGAGTGATATTCATAGTCAAAATATTAAATATTCATAGTAAAGTCTACGCTAAAAAAAGATTTAAGACATGTGTCACCAATAAATCAACTTTATCACAGAAGTCAGTTCATTTCCATATCGGCATATTTGGTGGGTTGAGTAAACAAGGTCAACATAAAACTCAAATTGGGTGAATAGTACCCTCCCACGCCGTTCCTAAGAAAGGGTTATGTTGAACAATCTCCTGAGGGGATCGCCGACACGTAGGACGTCACGTACGTAAACAGTAACGTCTTATGAAATATGGATATATTTTTTACTTTGAGTGACTTGGATTGTATTCCATTAGGTTTACTAAAGTAATAATATTAACATAACATAACATTTTTATACATAGGTATTGTCAAGCACGCCTTTTTCTCGTAGGCAGAGATCACATCCTTCCTATTTTTAAGATTCTGGCACACACTTCCCTTCCCTACATTTCTCTTATATTCAACATATACTAGCATTATCCCGGTTGCCCTAGACTTAATCTTAGGATGGGTCCTACTGCTCACTGGTTAAACCAGATTTTCTAAATTTGGAGCGACTGCCGTCTGACATCCGCAACCCAGAAGGTAACATTATTCTATGAATTTCTAAAAATGACTGCTATAGATGTTCATGACAGCCGAAAGTAACGGCTTAGTGTGCTTTCCAAGGCGCGGAGCAAGCCAAAGCAAAACGACCATGCAAATTTTCCAAGTATGGGAAACGGGTTTGTTTAAAAAGCATACAATACAACTTATTACCATATCAAACTTGGGAGGGTTGTTAAATAATTGCACAAGGTAACCTAATAAACTCACGATTACTAAAGGAGCTAATTCGTTTTGAGTGAAATCAAAGAATATAGACCGTACTTTCACAATTTGCCTAGTCGTTTTGGAAAACGCCGCTTTTTATAATCTGCTGCGACATATACAAATATAACGTCGAAGGATAAGTGTTACGTAGCATCAAATGTTGAAAAAAAATATGAGTTTATTTTAATCCCACCCCTCAGGATCCTTTTCTACCGGAAGAGCACGAGGACATTTCACTAAAATAGAATATTTCTACGAAGCGTTTCCAACTTATATGCATAAGTGATGTACAGTTAATTCAATGTTAGTTTGTAACTCGTTTGACGTTCTCTTTGGTTGGTAAACACAATAATAGCAAATATTTAAATAGTTTTTATGCACATATCATATTTTTTACATTTTTTCTTTTGCTAATTGACGATCCTTGAACATTTATGATAATTGTACGTCAAATAATTAAGTAAACGAAGTATAAGTAGTTATTTTTTAATATATTTTTTTTAAATGTTGTTGTAGTCCTTGCATCCTTACGTAATATATTTAACCGAAGTACAAAATTTCAGTTTTAGTGGTTATGTGTAAAAGTTATGTATAGTAAAAAAAAATATCTACATAGTAGTCGATTAAATACATCTCGTTTGTTCAAAAAGCTCAATCTCAAACTCAAATTTTAAAAGAGAAGGTTTTTTTGTTTGTCTTTTACAATGTTAGATAGGACTAGGTAGCAATCTTAGCAAGTTAACAATTTAATCATAATAATATTTTATCTTTAGCAAGAAGGTAAGTGTACAAGTTAGATGTGCGCCATTAATTTCAACGGCTTTAGTACAAAGGCGACTGAGCAAACGGGCGACTAATAATAACAATTAGGCAATTACTCGGTGATTATCCTAAATACAGAGCCAGGCAATTAGTTATGGTTTGTCGTAGACCAATATTATGTTATCGATGTTTGATCTGCGGAGTTTCTTTAACGGCTGCATACTTTGTATGTTGGGTGGGTCGCTATTTGTTTTATATATTAATATGAAAACATCTCTAAGCTTAACAAAATTGGGATAAATTACATGGCGTATATGATTAGCTAGAGAATTAAAAGTGGCATAAACCATTTTTTTTATTTTACAATATGTTAGGAAAACTTTTTTTTTTAAAAACATGTAATTAATTAGCGTGGTATAGAGGTGCAAATGTACCAGTACTAATTTAAAGTGATATTCGACCTCAATCTAAGTGGACAGCTTTTTTAACAACTTTAAATCAACTACTTTTTGTATACACGAATCCTTAGGGACTATTATTGAAGAATGTAACAGATAATGTAATAAATTAAAACTCTCGACGAATAAAGCCACAAATTCTACAAATCATACGGATGAAAGGATCCTCTGTGTTTTTTATATGTTCGGCTCGCGGTAGAAAGGAGGCGGCTTAAGTAGCACTTCCTTCTTAGAAGCCCTTCGAGATTGGAGCTTTTGACTGAGCTTTTTATACCTCATCACTCTTGACTTTCAAATTGTCCTGTCATTAGGGCTTCCGCGGGTCACGCACCGACTAGCGACAGTTAAAACGATTACGTACATTCTTGAAAATCATTGACATCCGCAGCTATAAGACATTAGTTATGAGAAGATCCCAAAATAGAACTGGATATAAAATTGGTTATAGGACAGCTTTGTAATCCAATTTATTTATGTTGCTCATGAATAGTTAATGACTTTATGAATATTAAAGTGTTAAGAAGTTTGTACAGAAACGCAAACCATCTACGGTCAGTATATGACTTTCCTTCGATTTGCCAAAGTCAATGGTGAAGTCACTTGTGGATATCGGTGTAGCTTAATCAAAAACTATGTGAAAAATAAATAAAGAAAACTAAAATAAGTGGTTAATAGAGGAATATATATCGAATGTAATCGTTACTTGTTTTAGTTTTTGGTAGTTTCCCAATGTATTTTTATAAAATTTGTTGCATAATAAATATTTTTATTTTATTTTATCTGTTATCTGTTAATTAACAATTTCACGATACAGTATCTGTGGAAAAGAAACCCAATAAAAAACCAGTGTCGCAGCTTGCGGCCCTGACCGCGCCACCGAACCAGCGCGTGCGCACGGCCGGTGGGCGGCGGAAGGGAGTATCGTTGGAAGTCCGCTCCATATCGCACTTGCTCTCGTTCACTATGTACCAATACTTCTACTTAAATACCTACATAAAATGTCGTCTTTCTTTTTAGCTTTAAGGAAGACGATCTTAATTTAAACAATTTTAAAAAACCATCGGAAATCCCCCTCTTATCACATGAGGAGTCGTAAGAGTCGACGAAGAGAAATCCTACCGTACGATGGGCAGCAGCGTCCGCGTACTGGCTGTATCTGCGATCACCAGCCCGCCTGCCCAGCGTGGTGATTATGGAAAAATATCCCCAATATATTAAAAATTGGGGATACGGGGAACGTTTAATATATTCTTTTTATATTTTCCTGAAGAGGGTAGGCAGATGCATATGTTACGCCCACATTTCTCTAGTTATCATATTGATTCCACGTATTAAGTCGCGATCCTATTGCCTTATTATTATTTGTTAGTGCACCACTTGCAGGAGAGTTTGGGTTTGGTTCGAAGATCTTTGTAGGATTCCTTACACTCTACTACAACTTAATGTTACCAATTATCATACGCAGTAACACTTTACGCATATTTATCAGTTTCACCAAGCAAGGCGACACCACAACGACTCATTGTCTGTCGTATAGTTACTACACTGAAGTCAGACGTTTCGTAAGTTTAGTAACAAGTGTATCTCTATTTCTTCTAGCAACGATTATTATTTTGTGAATATTACGTGATTATGAGAAGTTTTCACATAAGACAGGATCATCTGTAGGGTAGATGTTTGAAATGTGTTTAACTAAGTTGTAGGTTGTACTGTAAACCTACAATGTAAGTTTATTTCTGTCTAGAACAGAATTAGCTATATAAGAAAAGAATATAAGTCTGAAATAGTTCAACCTACTAATCATCCAGATAGCCCCTTTAACCATTTCAACTATAAAGTGAAAACGCAGGCAATAAATACATCATAAAATAATGATTTTATAGCTCAATTTACGATGCATCGTTATACAAGTGAAAGACAATTTTGACTGTATAGTGGAACATATATGTGAGGTGAATAATCTAATAATACTTTGTTGGGATTTGGGAATAAAAAATATAACAGGAGTATGTCAGGCCGCACACGTTGTCTGGAAGACGGGGATTAAATTAATTTACGGGATGAGCCGTGGTCCACGCGGAGCCCAGACGTGTCCATTACCTGCGAACAAAACAAACACAGGTTATAAAAATGTTACGCAACCACAGTTACCTAGTATTACTTTATTTAATTTGAAACTAGAACCCAAGGCAGAACAGATTACAGTATAATATTTGATTATTCATTTATTTATTCTAACGTCTGGCGTTATCTATGATTCAATGGCGATGAAAATTACATTTGTACTTGTAAATCGCAAATACATATCTACTCTTCTTAGTGGAATTTAAAACATTTTTATTGTACAGTGTAACTTTATATTATATAAATACTAGCGACCCGCCTCGGCTTCGCACGGGTGCAATGCTGATACTACACTACAGAAAAACTGTGAACGTTGTATGTAAAAACTTTAAGAACGTTGTACATAAAGACTTTTCTGTAGACCTTTTCAATGTGTACAATACTTAGTACATTATTTTGATAAAACTCGTCTGAAAAAGCCTGCGTTTGCAATATAAGCGGAAAAAAATTAATTATTTACGACATCACATTAGAAATCTCAAAAATTGACAGTGTTCCACTACTATATTATGCATGTATTATACATATAAACCTTCCTCTTAAAAAAACCGCCACAAAATCCGTTGCGTAGTTTCAAAGATTTAAGCATACAAAGGGACATAGGGACAGAGAAAGCGACTTTGTTTTTTAGTATGTAGTGAAGTATATTTATACTTATACTCTGTAAATAAGTTAGGGAAAGTTCATATCGATAATGAATTAGTACGTACATATTTAAGACAGAAGGCTAAAAGACCTTGCATACATACATTCACGCTTGATTCCCTGAAGGGGTAGGCAGAGGCCACATAGGCCATTGTTGGTCCCACGTAATACGTGGCGATAATAGGTGGCGAGCCTATTGACGCTTATCGTGATCTGTTAAGTTCGTCAGAGCCTCGTCTGTTGATCAGCAGGTTCTTAGCTTAGGCTCTTAGATGTTGGTATACATAAACAACCTTCCACCTTGCATGATTGTTCATATTATGAAAATGCCTATAAAGTAAATGTAAGTATTATTAGAACGTTCCTAATTAATTGTATTTTATATCAATGCGCCTTTACGCAACAGAATATTATTCAGATACAAATAATTAAGTTAATTAAGTCGAAATACATTCGACAGCTGTCAATCGTAACTTGTAACACCTTTGAACTTAATTCATAGGGTCGATGCACATAACATAACTGTTAACGAGAACCAACGGTAAATAAAAATGAGACGGGCTGATGCGGCTGACCTTGGGCAAATACAGTGTTTGTCCAGCTGGCATTGTGTACCGGACTGCAACCCGGACCGCTATGCGGCCCTTGCCAACTCACACACTTGACCAGCTTAACGTCATGGAACAGGCTTCTTTACTACATTTAAAGCGCTGAAGAGAAAAATAATTCTCCTACAATCACACCAATTATTTAGTTCCAGGATAAGTATGTGTGTATGTTTGTTCTGATCTCAGTATTCTTATTGGTACTTTTTTTTTATTTTTTTTTATTGTATAATATAAAAAAATTACAAAAACAAAAGGGTACATTCATAAAACCTCAACGGAAACCGCACAGCGGTTTATTTGCTAAGGTTGAGTCGCCACTTAAACTAAGTTTAATATGTTGCCAGTATATGTACTAGCTTTGTATGTAGTGTAAAATATAATATAGGTATGTAGTATATAGTAAACGTGTAGAGTGTAGGTTTATAGTGTAGGTATTAATTATTTGCGCTCAAATAATAATCTTTAAGTATTTTTTTAAAGGCCTTGACATTGCCTTTATTTAGCTTTGCCATTAGTTCGTTGGGTAGCTTGTTCAAAATCAAGGGTAGCAAGTATTCCCACGTTCTTTTCCCGTATACATTATTTTTAGAGGGGAGTATAAATCTGGGCAAGTATGAGACGCTACGTAGGTTGCTGTTACGTGTGCGCTTGACAAGTTTACTTAGGTTACTGCTTTTTTCGCAAATGAACGCAATTTTAAATTTGTTAAAAACATTAATTACTTTACAGTGGTGGAATAATCCAGATTCGTTTTCTATATATTTATCTTTAATATGACGTTTTACTATCGTTTTTAGGATTCTGTGCTGTATTTTGTATAATTATGTTGTTCATGTACGTGGTGTAGGTGCGACCGTAGCTGCTGATTCCATAGTTTATTTATCTTGCTACTAAATAATTGGTATGAATGTCAAAAAAAAAAAAATATATATATATTCATTTAAGTAGCATGATGAATAGTTCATAACGGACAAAAAGAAAACAACGAAGAAAGTTCAAATAAAGAAAATTCTTCAGTACTGAATATTTTTGTATATTTAGTACTACAAATAAAAGTTTTTTACTTTTAGGGTAGGAAGGGATAAATACTATTTTATAGACATCCAAATTTCTTATTCATATCGAATTAAAACCATTTCTACTGTTATTTACATATTATATTTTATGTCAGACAACACCTTCCTAAACTAATAATTTTGGTCAAGAAATAACTAAAGTTCTATAAAAAATAAACACTGTTAAACTTCCTTAGGGGATATTCCCGTTTTCAGCAAAGTTATTTGCCTTGCCTGGTTGTATGAAAACACGTGGAGGCTCGACATATGTGTGTGTATGAACTCACTTCTATCTAACGTTCCAAGGAGTAAAAGAGAGTTTCCTATTATTTTCTCGCTCTAACAGTCGGGTTTGAACACAAGTCAATGGTTACCCACCGCAAAATAATTTCATGCATTTATAAAGACACCACATGACATGCCACCATACCAATACCGTGTTAGAAGCCTACATTAGCCCCACGTGTGTGTTAGAAAAAACCAGCGTTTGCTTAGCAAATTCTAATCTCTACACATACTCGTGTACCAGGATATCAGGAGTTACTAGGATGTCTCTACACGTATGAGTCCGTGTGAAACATAACACACGATATAGCAAGCCACACACGCATCGCATATCGAAGCGAAGGGGTTGGAAAGCAGGGAGTCGGGACGTACGTGACGTGCTCCCTAAGCTTCACACAGCCACGCAAACCACCACCATTCTAAGCTAAGAGTGAGAAGGACAGTCAGAATGATATACAGTCGCGTTAGAAAGAGCTGGATATGTTCCTGTGATTGCGGAACGTTTGTAGAAAAGCTTGAGTTTGCGCATCTTGGGGCGGTTCTAAGGGTGAGAAATGTTAAACTTCTAGCTTTGTTTGAGAGCCTGGTACTTGTTTTCCATTTTAGGACAAAACTCGATAAAAAAAGGGCGGCAGGGAATTGGTAACTGACGAGGGGTCTACTAATCTTATGACCAGTCAGAGGGTTGAAGGGTGCGTAGGGTTCCGAAATTTCGAGGCTCGCCAACTCACTCACTCCTTGTATTTCGTTCGGCTCGGCATCTCTGCGTGACCACTCAGTATCTATTAAAATCTTTGTATTACTACTCGCACGCGCTATGAAAATACAATATTTTTTTGGTTTTTTTATATCTTAAAAGCTAAAAGTAAATTTAACATTCCATTACTTTAATGGTTCGAAAATGATGCAATGCAAATCAATAAAAGATAACACTAATTCCATAATAATCTATATTTTTAGAAAATGTAAAACTTTACATCAATAAAAATAATTATCTCATTTTGTAGTAAAAATGTATGTACAATCCAGTACAATCTGTACTCATAATGATTTTAATATATTAGGTCGGGGAAAAAGTCTTTTCGCATAACGTAGGTATAAACTTATTATAAAATTTTTTTGACTGTACTATTTGTGTCTGGCTGGTTTTGGTAACATTAAAAAGGTTCCATTATAAAGAAAAGAAAAAAATAAAAAAAAGTTGTTTCCCGCTATTTTTCATTTGTTTTTCTCTCCGTAAAAATGAGTGAATCTAATGAAGAAATTCGATACATTTTAAAATTTTATTATAAAAAAGGCAAAAATGCAACTCAAGCAGTGAAAAAAATTTGTGATGTTTATGGACCTGATGCAGTGTCAGTAAGAGTAGCACAAATTTGGTTCAAACGTTTTAAGTCCGGAAATTTTGATGTTAAAGATGCACCTCGCTCTGGTCGCCCTGTTACGAATAAAATGGACGCCATTTTTGAAAGAGTGGAGCAAGATCGGCATATTAGTAGTTACGAGGTAGCTGAAGAACTGGGAATTGACCACAAAACAGTTTTGACCCATTTGAAGAAAGCTGGTTATACAAAAAAGCTCGATATTTGGGTGCCACACGAGCTCACTCAAAGAAACTTAATGAACCGTGTACTCATTTGCGATTCATTATTGAGACGTAATGAAACCGAGCCGTTTTTGAAGAGATTGATAACTGGCGATGAAAAGTGGATCACGTACGACAAGAACGTGCGAAAAAGGTCGTGGTCGAAAGTTGGCCAGGCTTCACAGACTGTGGCCAAACCTGGCCTAACACGAAATAAGGTGATGCTGTGTGTATGGTGGGATTGGAAGGGCATTGTTTATTATGAGCTTTTACCGCCCGGCAAAACCATCGATTCTGATCTTTACTGCCAGCAACTGATGAGATTAAAGGAAGCAGTCGAGAGAAAACGGCCGGAATTGATCAACAGGAAGGGTGTGGTCTTTCATCACGATAACGCTAGACCACACACATCTTTAGCCACTCAGCAAAAATTAAGAGAGTTCGACTGGGAGGTCCTAGTGCATCCACCATATAGCCCTGACCTTGCGCCTTCAGATTTTCACCTGTTTCGGTCTCTGCAGAATTCTTTAGGTTCTGTAAGGTTGACCTCAAGAGAGGACTGCCAAAACTATTTGTCCCGTTTTTTTGATCAGAAGTCCCAAAGTTTCTACAGTAACGGGATAATGTCTCTGCCCACAAAATGGCAGAAAGTTATTCAACAAAACGGTACATATATATTGTAAATAAATGTAAATAAACTTTGAAAAAAATGTCTTGACTTTTCATACAAAAATACGAAAAGACTTTTTCCCCAACCTATTATATTTAATGGGAATGAACATAGGCAAGTTTTTATTCCGAAAAAAATTCCGGTTTCAGTCTGTACTTTGTCACGTAGGCGAAATCTAGTGCGGACGCCAGTATGTTGAAGTTTGAAATAAAGTAATCAGATGTATTTGTATCTTATTCCCGAGGCAATCTCCACGGCTCATCGGTCGCGTTCGTATACGCCACCATTGTACGCAAATCGGGTCAATCCTCGTTCACCGAAGCGCGAAATACGATCGTTACTGTCACCACTCCATGCATGTCAGTACTTAGCTACAAATTTAAATGGCTTCATTTCAATACAAGCAATCAAATTTTATTCCACTACTATAACAGAAGTTTCTATGTGAAATTTGTTTACACAAAAATGGGCCAAAGAGTGTTCAAAAATTCATGAAACTTCTGTTTTTTGTAAACAGGATTATACAGATTTACTCGTTAAAATAGCAATAATACATTATTTAAATCTACATACACTGTTACAGTATACAATTAATCCCGATACTTATGCTGACACACTTTCGAAGTTAGAATTTAAACCGTCCATGCCCGACATTAACAGAAGTTCCCGAACAAATACCAGACAAAGTGCAAAGTTAGCACTTTTATTTCGATTCCGTAGTTTTCAATCGTTAATTTATGAATACTAACAACACACATTTCGTGTTTGCTTACAAAGCGGCCATAGTGCAAGTTGGAGTGCGCTTGCATTCTCTGAGTTGTTTGTTTAACTGTCAATATTGTTGACAACTTGACACCATGACTAATGAATTATCATGGTGATGTCGTTGCCAGATTGTATGCTAGGTATGGTCTATACATATAATTAATTATCATGGTGCATATGGCTTTCTCAATCTTAAATAGATTAAGAAATTTTAACATACATACAATCACGCCTGTTTCTCCGAAGGGGTAGGCAGAGGCACATTATATGCCCACATTTCGCCAATTAAGTTGTTGGTCCCATGTAATAGGTTGCGTGCCTATTATTGCTTACCGGGACCTTACATCTCTCTACATACAGATAACACTATTAGTAAAAGCATTTATTATAAACATAATCGTTAATAATACAAGTACTATTTGTGAAACAATAAAGATTTATGATTATGATTAAATAAACCAAGACATTGCCTTAACATCGCAATGACGTGCCATAAAGATTTTTTTTATAATAATTTATCAACAAAATATCGTAAACGAAAATTAAGTCAGAGGCAAACAAAAAATAAACAATTTCTCTTTCATCGGGAATGTACAGACGAGTGAGACGAGTCCCTCAGGAATGCTCTTCTGTCTCTTTCTATAAAGTATAGTTCTCTCCCTCACACGTATTAAAACACATACAAAACTGGTTACGATTGATTAATGAATTCTCTATTTTATTATCAACACAAGGGTTGTAGGCCGGGTAATTAAATTTTGATTGTGATGTAGGAAATGTGATTACGAGATTTGATTAGACTTCGATATTACATAGAATGGATTGAACGGTCTTCGCAGTATATTGTACTGTTAATATTATATTAAATGTTGTGTATACGGTTTTTTGATGTTTTGTTTTATGTTTTTTATGTTTTACGAACCTTACAGTGATGTTAAGGGGCTGGAGGGTTTTCTGTTTTAGCTGATCAATGGAGTAATCAACTGACGTGAAATAGGAGCATTAGACTTCGAGTTGCGGAAAACGATTGCACGGAAAAAAAGAAGAGAGATAACGAACGACTGCGGGAAGACAGGAAACTATGGAATGGAATTGTGTTTGGACTCGTGACTCGAAAGGTTATCAAAGTCAAAGTCAAAGTCAAAATACTTTTTATTTCATAAACTATTACATAGTACTTGAAAACGTCAAAATTATAAAAAAATAACAAAAACAAATAAAATATAATTATACTAAAATCACGAAGCTTAGATTCACTTGCAACCAAACAATTTAAAAAAACAAAAAATATTTAAGTGTAAGTGAATCTAAGTGCCAGTTCCGAGCCACCGCTCTGTAAGAAGAACTGGCAAGAAACTCACAGGCTATGCTCTTTTAAATTACTATCCCTAAAAAGTGTATTTTTTATTATTTAAAAATAATAATTATGTTAATAAAAGCAAATGTTTTGACATTTTACATAGCTCCTTCTAGACCCAAACTAAGCCAATTTATATAAAAATAAACATATCTAACAAACTAAAATACGTTAAATTTTCTCTTTAAATAGACTACAAATATTTTATAATTGTTATTGAGATCAAAACACCTTCATGAGACAAAACATCTGACAAAGTTAAAAAAAGTTATTGAACGATTTAGAATACGTAATGCATGTTTAATGCAAAAAATATATACATAACACAGCTAACCTAGTTATATTCGAAATGAAAGAGAATAATATATAGTAAAAAAAACTTCACAGGTGTGAGCCCTGCCCACCGCGTGATAGCTCACCTCTGAGTGTGTGTGTGATGTGTCTAGACAAGCGTTACACTGCTACATGTTTCTGCTCTCCTGGTAGCTCTATACGAAATGTTACGTCACTATGTCGCCGTGTAGTTGTCGTTCCGTTCGTGTGAACGTGACGCGGCCTTTCCAGATGAATGAACATTAACTGGCGTTTGCATGCGACTTGGTTCGCGTAATCTGCAGGTCTACTTTTTAGAATCAAATTTTTCGTAACACAACTTTTAAAATTTTATTGTTGAATAACTAATATTCTCGAAAACGTTATAATTTCTGCAAATTAAAAACAGTTTTTGTCATGAAGGTCAAGATATTTGTTAATAAATATAAATTGTTGTTAATAAATTGTGATTACATAATCTCTACTAGTTATTGAAGTCATAGTTGCATGCTATCTGTCATATAAGCTTTGGATTTTTTCGATAAAAAACGGAGGCGTTTACCGGGGTAGTCAGTTTCTTTTACACCTTGACAATACTTTGCTAATGGGGCGCCACTAGAATAGGTTCTTGTGCTTAAAAGTCGCAAACTGACATCGTAGTTAGTTCACAAATGTCAGTCCTGGCCCGCCAACCGTTTGCATAGCACGTTAAGTAATAGGTAAATTGAAGGCCACGGAACGGGCTCTAACTCACTTGGGACATTAAAGGGATGAGACAATATTCCCTGTTGACAAGCCAAATACTTAATCAAGAAACTCCGCATGAATGAAGAAAAAAGGATGATTAATTAACATTTTTTTCGAAAAACTAACCCATAGCTAACATATACAACTAGAACCTGCTTGATGTCAGTTTTGTGTATGCAACCTACTTATTGAAGTCTAGATGAATAACAGACTACTGGTGTTTATTAGCATAGCCTGGGCAGGTGTAGATTTACGAAACAGAAATCTATAAACATCGCATTCCTAAACAGTTCTGGGACTTTCAGGTCTAAATTACTGATTAAAAGTAGGTTTATGTATTTCACTGAGTGATAAGCCGAACCAGTCTTTTACCTGATTATGAGTGATAGGTGTAAATTAGGGAAAATCTCGATAGGCATTGCACAGTGAGAGATCATATTCTGCTTCCAAAGCTCAACATTTTCTATTCGGTCGTCTTCCCCTCCCCATCGGCTAACATTACACTTCACGTCGCTAAGATATTTACCAAAAAAAATATGTAGACTTGAAAATAATGCTGTAATTATTAAGTCTTTTTTTCTTTTAAATAATGGCTTCGTGCGTCTAGCACATTTAGCCAGTGTCAAGTAAGTGATATATTAATAATATATAATTCATAGTAAATGAGAATGAGTGGTGATAAAGATAATAAATCGAAGATGAAATACCCTCCCCTAAAGCCCTTGAGCCCTCAGTAAAGATGTGGGACGACTATACTGAGATCTCACATGGACTCCTTGTGAGAAAATTTGAAAAGTGATGTTGCACTGTTTTGTTTGATTTACCAACACTCATGTATGTTCACAAACACTTAACGGTTAATAATCCACCGTTATGACTCATTAATGTTAGAAATATCATAAAAAATTTTAGAAAATAAAACAAAACGTCACTTTCCCGCCAAAAAGTCTCATTATAAGTCATAATTTATCATAATTTTTCGTTCAGCATTGCGCAAGTGTACGAAACTCATTATAAATTTTACAGATACAGCCTAATAGATCAATTAACCGAGAGGCTTAACTAAGCGACTCACGACTCTCCGGATTTTTAATCTGGTTTACAACCAGTAAATTGAAGTTCAAATTATTGGTATACATTTTTGTTTTAACGTACTTTATAATTACGGCGTTTTAATTAGGGGGAGGTATGAGATTTCCGATTGTAATTAGAAGGCTAAAGCATTTTTTTTACAAAGAACGCCACCGGGATATGCCGATATGTTTATACATGAAACAGGGTTCTATGGATCATGTTCATTACTGACTAATGAACAAATTGTGAAAATTATAAAACGATAAGTGACATGTGAGATAATTGATTGTATTTGACATTTCGTATGAACTAATTTATTTCCAATTCTAATGTGTATTGTAATTTAGTTTTAATGAATATTAAGTACAATTGCTATTTATATGACTTTTAGTTGAAATAAATGAGTTATATTATGAAACTAACATTCAGTAAGAAACAACTTATATATAATTTATTACTCATACATCATCATATCCTAGCATTATCTCGGTTGCCCTAGACTTAAGCTTAGGGCCCAGGGTCTGCTCAGTTGTTTAACCTGATTTGGCTGAATATTAGTTATATTATTACTCATTCAACTTATATTTTTAGTATTTTGAAAAACGATTCAACCATATAAACAAACCTACAAAAAGATCCAAATTGAAAAATCCTCCTTTTTTTGAAAACGTTTATAGAGATGTATAGGGATCCTACCAAGACCTGAGGAGCCCAGGCCAACCTCACCTGCAAGTGGTGCACCTGCCGATCAACGGACGAGGCTCTGGCGAACATAACAGTGCCCGGTTAGCGGCAATAAGCTTGCCACCTATTACATGGGACCAACTATATAACCCCTTCGGAGAAACAGGCGTGAATGTATGTATGCATGTATAAAAAAAGATTTCATTATTTACTAAACCCACTGCAGCCGATAAGTTAAACTTTAGAAAATAATAAAAATAAAAAAGTTGATCTAGAAAGTTTTAAAATAACCAACTTTCATTATATATATTGATAGAATGATAATGTTCTATGTAAAGTTGGGGCGGCGTAAATTTCAAATTTCATAGCTTTTACCGGAAAATCAATTATTTTTGATTAATATGCCTATAATATTAATAATAGTAATCATTTATTTGTGAACACAGGTAAGTGGACTGATTAATCTATCAAATTTTACTTAAACACTTACTATATTTGAGGAGGATATACTGTCTATTCCCCGATCATCCTATGATTATTTAATTCATTTATAGATATCATTAGAGTAAACTTCTGTTTTGACCATTTTAGGTTTTGTTGTTTTTACAAAAAGTTTATAGATAGTAGCTACCGAGTTTCTTTAAATTACTGTACTAATTTTAAAAGTAAATTCTCACATAACCAATGAAACTCGGCAAACTCTAAATGCGGCTGCAATTCAATCTACTGCCTGCTATAAAGTGAGATGAGCTATAAATAATGTTATCTACTTAATAATGTCATTACAGGAAAATGTAGCACGCGATAGAGTGCCGAGCGAGAGCCTATAAAGTTAACACCATGTTTCTGAATCTTTGTGGTAACCGACACTTACACTAAAAACCTTAATAAGTACAATAAGAATGTCTGCATTGGTATTTGCTTTTGAAAAACGTTACGACCTTTTTCAATGGCTTTATCCCTGGTAAATTAAATATAGAGAGTACAGTTGCTACGTAAAGAGAAACTAAATAAATAAACCATACACTTTATAATATATTTAGTAAAATTATTGTACCCATCATTTGATCTTAAGGTTCAGCTTAGAATCACATAAAGTTAATCTATGATTACAAAACTATACATGCGTACTGTTACGAGTATATGCACTTGCACACTTTCTCTATTATTGTCTGGGCTCAGTTCAGGGCAGGTAGAAACCTCTATGGGAAATGAAACTTAATTTATTAGTTATTAGTTAATGTAGGACAGGTCATGTACGAGCGGGGTAGCATTATTGACGTTTAAATAGTGATCAGCACAGATCAAATAGTAAATAACTTAGAATGTTGTACTGTGCTTCAGTACTGAGCGTCTGTGCTTCCGTCACAGACGTGGCTTACGGCTAGATAAACGAGGCGGCTAGACGAGACCGTGAGAACGACCATTAATAAAATAGGGCTGGCAATTACAAGTTTATCACATAGTTAAATATAAAATAATCACCAAAATTCACTTGTGGAAGAAAATTAAGGGGCTAGTGAAAAGATGAAACAGTCTTGTAATACGACGTAAACGTAATAAATAATACTATTTAATTATGAAATATAATACTTTCTTATTTATATACAATAAACAACAAGTATAATTAAAAAGCAAGAAGAAATACAAACTTTTTTGTTGGGGTACTACGAAGAAACATCTGTACTACAAATTTTAGAACAGAGTAAACTTTCAGTAAATGTGTCTGTGAATGTCCCCAGATACTTTATTTGCTTTATTAGAAAGCATTTGCAAATAAACAAAAAGTAAACAGTAATTTACACAGGGTTATTGACTGAGGAAAATCTGTTTCTTATTAGGCGCTTAATATTTAGAACTGGCGTCATGTTTCTAAATCTTCATGCCACTCTGAGATAAAAAAGTAACACTGATTATTCAGCCCTAGTGGATGTGTGAGCGCATTTAAAAGTGCATCAGGGCATCGTCAAAGATCATTAAGATGCGACAGTGAAAAAACGACCTCTGGGCTTGAGTTTCACTGGAATCACTAATTAATAATGGGTTTCTGTATGCTTTTTAGATTATACACAGCTTATAAGGCAATTTGATGCATTTAAACTAACGCAAAATATTCCTAGAATTGTCGCTAGAACTTAAAATCATTTGCATCAATATTATGTTGTCATAAATTTTAATATCGTATCGTTTAAAATTGCACTTCGTCTATTGATTTCTAAAACCATAAACTCGCTTTATTACAAAAATAATTAACTTTTTTCCAGCTATACATATATTTTCGACAGTTCCAAACCATATTTTAAGTCCAAACATCAATTTTTCAAGATAAAATCACCACAGCTTAATATTTTTTGTAATATCAGGTCGTATATCTCGCGTAAGTATAAGGTACAGTAAGGGTGGGTGTCGTATTTCGGACCGTTGCGATTATAACCAGACCGTAGGCCAGTTTCCAGTTCGCCGCCCAAGTAGTCCAGGTAGAGCTTCCTTCATTCCTTTAGCTTTATGTAGCAGTATGATCTATTACTAAATAATAATACGTAAGAAGCAATAACATTACTATAGTTTGAAATTTATCGCAAAGCGTGCACCATTTAAAAGTTCGTGGCTTATATTTCACAAATTAAATAATGTAATTAATATTTGTTTATGGAATCGTCATTCAACAAGCAGCTGTGTTATACAAAATTTATGAAATATTTCAGCAAAATATCTCATGATTTTTCATATCAAAGAAGAAATAAGATTAGTTCAATAAAGTTGTTCATCCTTTACCAAGGACCTAAAAAATATAGACACAAATTGCACACATACTTGTTTGTAAATGTCTAGTCTCTTGATCCTGATATTTAACATTTTATTTTCATATATTTGGTACACAAAATGACTTTATTAAATATAATACCATGATGTTACTATGTTTCCTTATAATTCATCTTCTTCCATAGTTTTATAACAGTAATTAAAGTATAATGAAGGCGTCAAGGTCAATGCTTAAAACAGTCTATGTTGCCTATGGTTGCCATGCAGATATAGAAGGCCACTTAACGAAAATAAACAAATCACAGATGCATCCATATGGCTAGCCTGGATAAACACGTTCAAAGTTAAAACCACATCCACTACTTACCTAAATTACTTATGAGTATTAAAAAATACATCTTGAAATTAACTTATGATTGTGATTAATCATTTCAAGATGTACTCAATGTAAAAAAAATTTAGAACGGGTACGTTGTTGTGAATAGCAAAGTATTATTCATACTCTTTATTGACTCCCAAAAACATTAAAGTTATATCAACTGAAAAAGGTGTTTTTGTATATAACACATATGAAAGCTAACAAATGTAAAAGCTTGTAATAATTATTTTTTAATTAAAAAAATATTTTGTAAAACACAGCTGTATATAAAACAAATTTCGTGTGAGGACTAAAACCTAAAACTCTGATAAACCTTATTAAATAAGTAAATAAATGGTAGCTGGGGAAACTAATTAACTAAAGAGTATTGGAATCTAGAAATAGTGTTTTGATTTAGTAATTGTATTCGTCCTGCGTTGTATTATTAAGCTCTATTGCGGTATTCATTGCTGTGGTAAATTTTATGATTTACTGGAAACCTATTTGCGATTAATTTAGCTGATTCTAATTAGGATCACCTGAATCGCATTTATGATGAATAACAAGTCTACTTGGACGGATAAGGTTATAAAAGCCTCAGACTATACATTTTCATTGAACGTGTTCTACCATAAGTGCTTAATTATCATTATAATTGTAAGATTTAATAGGCTTACATATTTAGCACCAATTCGTACTATTGCTTGCCTGAAATCTTCATCAAACTACTGTACACTTTGAAAATCTTATGATTTCTATAATATACACTTCTTATCTGTCACGCTCTGTCTACTCTCGAATGATGAACCTTTAATATTACAATAAGTTATTGTTTAACATTTATTCTTTTTCAAGTCTACCACAAGTTGTCACATTAAATCACAACCTGGAAAGTAGTTGTTCCCTACAGAATTCATTTGAAACCAATCACAAGCGGCCTGCATTCATCGTGACCTCGCGACCCTTATGAGATCTCCTGTCCATCTTGCATTGAAACATCAAACGGCAAAAATAGATCATTAAATCCATGTACTTAACGCTATTTTATACATTGAACTAGACTACCCAAAAGTAAATATAATAGAAGAAGCTCGATACTACTAAACACAGTTTGGTCGATACAGTTCAATTCACAGTATCATCTATTACTCATTGTACAGACATCTCACATCTATTTTACATTGTACAAACGATTTTGCTGACCCGAAAATCGAACAACCGTGAGAATGAACTAAGACTTATTCAGTAGAACGCTAGAAACAATAACACGACAATTTGTTTAATGCCATCCTAAACATGGAAGCATTGTCGTACATTAACCAGCATCTAGTAAACTAGGGCACACCAGCAAAACTCATGTAACTAATATAAATTCAGTTAAAAACGCATCTGGTGGTGAGAATTTAAATGGAATTTAATTCAGGGAACTGTGTGTGTTAAATGTAATTGTAAAGTATAAAATTGTTTCAATAAGCAGAATTTAACTTTAATAAACAGTGATTTAAATTCCTACCATGTATTCTACATAATTTAGTATCCTTGGCATTGCTAATAAGACTTTATTTGTAGTGATTATAGATACCAATTTTGGTGTTAAATCCTTAAGAGACTACCACTTAAGAACGTTTCCAACGAATTCATTTTTATTTTGTGTTATTAATTATAAAAACAAATTACATCGGACATTTTAAAAGTAACATCGTTTCGGAGATTTTTTTATTTTATTTATTTATTTAAACTTTATCGCACAAATTAAAATTAAAATGCACAAAAGGCGAACTTAATGCTGCAAGGCATTCTCTACCAGTTAACCTTTGGGAAGCAGAAAAGTATGAGGCAGTACGAATAAGAAAACATAAACTTACATAGAATTAAATATGTGTTATTAATAAACTACATATACCTATACACAAAATTAATAGTAATTATTAGATAGATTATCCGGACCAAAAAGACCAGATATATTTATGTTGTTCTATGCATACATTTTCTATACAAAATGTTATTTGGACACAACAAACTTAATTTTACACGTTATTAATTCATATTTACGTAATTTTAACGTATGTAACAGCATTAAATCCTCTTGATATTTAATAGTAGTACTAAATATATATTTAATACTTCGACGCAGTTATTTCCTGATCAGTCTAACATGCTATAACTAAAACGCAATTTTTTTTACGAGTTATGCACGTTCCAGAATTTTGCCGTTTTAGTAGCCATAAGTCAAACGGTCCCGAATATCCAGAGCACCAACACATCTGTCAAAACAGACGAGTCGTAACGGGCAGTGGCGCAACTCATAAAAGGGCCCGAATGTTCACCTAAATTCTTCGACCGCCGCCGCTAAAAGGTGTAATTGTATATGGAAACAGCGGAAAGAAGCGTATTGCATATTTCTAAAATTAGTACACGTTCATAATGGTTTCATTAACAGTTATTTCTTGATTGTGTTGAGATGAAATGTATGGGGAAATGTTTATTATGGGAATATAAAACTTGAGTAATAAATCGGCTTTGAGCTGTGTTCGTCTTTTATAAGTTATGCATTTACAGTCACAAAATATTGCTCAAACATTATTGGCATAACTAGAAAATAACATAGTAGATTAATTTTACCAAATAGCTAAACATCGACTTCATTATAGTGTGAAAATCTCGGTTTGCATTGCACTTCTTTCGTCACTCGAAATCCATCATCTATTTAGCAGCAAAATCTTCAGTGATACATGTTTCAACTGAATCTCTTTGCGATATGAAGAAAAGTTCAAAAACTTCGATGACAAAATTGTCAACGCTCAGTTATCTATTTGAACTATAGTGCGTCTAACATAACTATAGTAAATTTATTCAGCGGACATTACAAACAAAGTTAGAACAATGGGAGTCTTGTTTTGGCTGGGGTCGTCGCAAAGTTTTAAAACTAATAATTGATGGTCTGCCATTCAGGATGTGACTCAGTGGGACGCCACTGTGAACAGTAACTATAATTTTGCATTTGGCATACAAATAACACTTAATTTATATTTACTTGTTGTCAGAATATGATATGCCTAGGAACATAATTAATGGTACCTAACTATACTTAGCATTGACTTAAAAAATCAAATACTAAAAAGGGTAGAAAGTTTAAAAAGTCAAGAGAACTATGAAATAAAATAACTTGATCGAAGAGTTTTGGCGCCAACGCGAAATAGACTCATCGCGACGAATACGCTGCATTTATGCTAATAACTTGAATAATTTAATTACTTCTAAGCAAAAAGAACTTGATCTAAAATGTGTTTAGTAATAAACTTTCTTAAACTAGTATTGATACGTCCCGACTCCAAATAGAATAGATTATTCTATCCAAAATTACAGAAACATTAAATATGGAGTCCCCCCGTCTCTCTCTCTCTCTGTCTCCCCCTCTCTCTATGACACTAATCATTTTAAATCAGTACTAATTTAATAATCGACTTCTCATCGGTTCGTTTAAAGCAAATTTTCCTTTTCTTTCCTGTCACTTTTCGTAGCGAAAATTGTCACCAGCGAATACTAGGAGAATATGAAGACGTAGGATGAAAACGGGCGTGACAAACTCGACAGTGTCGCATCGCGTCGCCGATCTCGCAGAAATTCAGTGGGGCGACTGGCGCGCGAATAGCGATCATGCGCACTGGGTTGTATCATTTCAATTGAAAAAATATTCAGTAGCCAATAAATTACATGATGATAGACGCAGAACACAAAACGCAATACTTTAAGAAAATTGTATATGGTGATGTACTGCTAACGTACGACGTAATTAAGTTTTCTGTAAAACTTTTTTGTATCTATTATAAAATAAAGTCGAATTAGCTGTTACCGGAATGAACAAAATTTTATAATCATTAACTTTTTAATTTTTAAGATCTCTAATGTATAAAGATTTAGTCCTATAAATAAATAATGATACTAATTATTTTAAAGCCTACACTGTGTAGTTACACTGTTATTTTGCATAAATTACCGCCTCGAGACAGTCAGATCTTGGGTTCATCAAGAAAACCACAAGAAACAAAAGACTGGCTAATAACGAGAGCGTTTTTGTCATAACTACCGGCAACCGGACGACTTTTTCTTATTGTACACGCTTGAATAACCTCAAATGATTTATGCCAGATGATTTGTTTCATATTTTTGTTTAGTTGCCATTAAAAAGGTATTAAAACCCACATAATTGGTTTTCAGTAGTATATATTACCTCAAATCACTTGAAACAAAAGACGAAACCAATCATTGTGACATGCCCTAATTTTATTGTTTTTTCTTCTAAAGATTTGTTTAAGTTAAGGGTCAGGTCTAGTGGGCATGTGTGAATGCTCCGCATACGATTGGCGTGCGGACGCGGGTGCAGTGCGCATGTGTGCGCGGTGCGGGCGTGCGGTGCCCCAGCGCCCGGCAACTACCAGGCGATCAGAGACTACCAAGCAATGGCACATAGAACGGTGGGGAGGCGAGCCCGTGCGAAAGTGAAAGAAGACAGTTTTGCAAAAAGTTGTAGAGCTGCTGTTTGCCACTCCTACAACATTGTTTCGAGCAAAATAAATATGTTTATGCATGTATGACACATACATGCGAATAAAACTAGAGTTTCGAGTCATATAAAAGTTTTAATGTAAAAGCTTAACATTATTCGGGGTGGGGTGCCTTTATTTAGGCGTACGAATTAAGACGAGCTTAGGTACGAGCATTCTTAGAACAAAGTCACTCTGACTTTGAGACAATAGAGATTTTATACTCGTAGTAATTGGAACTCTCTGCGATAGTGGACAATTGATATGCCACATATTCTGCTGTACTACAAAATATGGATTTTGTCACCTCACTTGTGATGTAACAAACCCACTGAAAGTAAACGGACTCTAATATTTAAAAAAATTACAAGACAGCAAGTTTAAAACTTAAGTATAAGGGTCACATTTAGTAGCCAAAATTTTAGTCATTATAAATTTAAAGCAAAATTAAATAACCTTTTGAAATCTCTCCGAAGAGAAAAACATTTTCGATCCAACATTATCCCGACTCCCTTGTTGCCATGGCAACGGGAATTCCCAAGGGACCTTGTAAATACCGTGTAAAATGTACCAGGATAACATGAGATCGGAGGACGATGGAGCCTGGAGTGGATGGAGATGATCACGATACGCGGCGACTAAACGCGTGATAAAAATAATTGGCCATCGCTGCCCTTTACACCGCTGCACAATTTAATTTTATTTATAGAAGAGAGATTAAACGCCGCAATGGTTTAAGCCCTTAATGTAAGTGCAGATAAGGGTTTCGAACATTAAAGTGTCGGTTTACCAGGCAAGGCCAGCCGCCTTTTTGTAGTTGTATCTACGAATGCCGATATAATTCTTCAGTTAATTGATGTTGTTTATCGAAATAAGAAGCGAATACATTTTATGATACGTGTGTTTTTAGTATTTTAAAGGAATATAAATCATATTGTACAAATTATTATAAGTTTTATTGCAATGTATTTACCAAATAAGTAAATGTATTTCTTTTACAGGTTAGTAACAAAGTGCAAATCATAGTATTGGGAGTTGTTTTACGTGTAGTTGCACGTCCGGATTCGGATTATAACAAAGAGGTTTGAACTCGGTGGCCACTGGCTCTATGCCGAATGCTTAATCCATAGGCTACGGTCATGGTCAAGGCATTTAGATTAAAAATGAATGATATATATCATTTTATTGAAAACTTATACTCTTCATAATTTTTATGGTTTGAAATTTTTGCATTTTCCGTGCTATATTTAGTTACAAAATGTATTTTTTATACTAGAAACAACGCGCGGACAATTTGATTTTATTGTGGTATTATGTACTAGTAAAAGACAACGCAATAATTTCTAAATTAGACATTAGATTTAATTGTATGGATGCTCCTAAGATGCTGCTTTGAGTGAGGTAGCGCAAGGTAGCCATAACTCACTTCTAACACTAGCTTATTATAGCAAAGTGGCTTTCGGTGTTCTCCGTGGCACTGAAATAAATCCTTAGAGGCGAGCAGCATCAATTTGTTCCGACTTCCTGCCAGCTTCGCCGCGTTATTCTATCTTTTCCCCTTCGAGCCTGAAAGTACTACATAGAGATGATAGTTAGTTAAAAGATAATTATATTTTGAAATTATTTATGTGATACTGAACTGATATTCAGCCAAATGTGGTGAGACCTGTGACCACAATCTGGTCGCTAAGCTTAGAAAAGTCTAGAGCAAACGGGATTTTTCCAGGATATGATAACTTTATGTTGATGTTCAAATTAGTTCTTTTTAAACCTTCTTTATTAGAAGTAGAGTATTGTTCCCACCTTTGGGACGGTTCTACCTCCTCGACGCACTTGACAGACTGCACCGGCGGGCGGTTCTCATTATAGGGGATGCTGAGGTAACAGCCTCACTCAGGATCTACAGCTGCGTGGAGACATTGCATCTCTAGCCTCTAGAAGACTCTACCAAAACTACTATGGCCAGTGTTCTGAGGAGCTTTTCGATCTCATCCCGCCCTCTCCTCTCCTCTCCCGAACAACACGTGCTGGTCTTCCACATTCCAGAAACCATCCACATTCTGTGCAGACTATCAGCAGTCGAACCAAGAAATTTGGGAAGTCGTTTCTGAGAGTGAGACCACTGAGCTCTGGAATTTGCTGCCAGCTCATGTGTTTCCTATTTCCTATAATCCCGGGTCTTTTAAGCGGGGCGTGAAATGGCGTTTAAGCTGGCCGTCATGAGTGGGTGCGCTTTGTAGCGTACTTATTTCACGGTATGAAGCGCCTTCATTTATTTTTATGGACTGCATCGACTGCTTACCATCAGGCAGGATGTTGTCATTATGACGAGACACATAAAAAAGGTAGCTTTTTAGTTTTGACATTTTTTAAATAAATTAATTGCATTAAATTGCAAAAATTAATTGCATTATTGGCAAAACATGCCGCGTTTTCAGCAAATAAATAATTATGATTAAATAATTCTGCTACGACATCAGTACAGTACAGTACAGTACAGTACATAGAAATGTCTATATATTTCATGGGTTGGATGGACATGATTTTAAATAAGTTAATTTAAAATAAAATAAATCAGCAAGCCTCCGCTGCTAGGATCATTAGACAGAACTATTATCAATCAAAAGCTTTCACATTTCGTCCCTAAATGGTATGCCAAATGAGCGACATGCCCATCCTTACCCAAGTCTCGACCTTCCCAACCAGCCCTATTATTTCTAGAATAAAGTTTATAATTAAATTAAATGTTGCATTCCATGTTCGTGGTTTAGAGGGTATCATTATTTATTAGTCAGAAATATGTGTATATTGGAGGAAAATATATCTGCCTCCGTTGCAGCTTTTGCGTGGAAATTTATGGCACAACATAGTGTAGATAGTGAAAGTTAACTGTATGAACTTCTAATAATTCAATTTATATTATTATATAATTCAACTATGACTTCAGTAGATCTTTAACTTTATGAAAATCTTATTTGTGAAAAAAAGTCGCATAGATAATAAGTTTTTAGGTGAGACAAAAACAAAATTGATTTTCACGAGATTGTATGGCGGACTGACGACTTGTGCGGTTTCCGTGCAAGAACTATTTCAATAACTCATTGAGTTTAAAAAATTTTGATATTCAAATAAAAGCATTTGACGCACACCAAAAAAAGCTATTTAATGATGTGCAAAAGTTAAAATGGCCGAATTTCGTGGTATTGTTAATTAAGCGACAATAAATTTACATTAAAAAAAATATTGAGTTTTTCATATTCATTAATCTCTTTATATTCTTTACATGACTCCTCATCATGAAATTGGCTAATTGCTAATGTTTGGCCTCATTGAACATCAATTCCAACTTGAAAGGTTTGCCGCTATTTTTTATTAACATTTTTTTTTTATTATAAAATATGTTATGATAAAATAATATATTTTTATGAATTTTACGCCATGTTTTTTACGAATACAACTTTTATAATAACTTGGTTTTTTGTAATATTTAAAAATCTCTCTACCGTATTGCTCTACATTTTATCCATTACATTTATTTTTTTAATAGATAATTTTCAATTAATCGAATCCCATCCAATATTTCGCTACGGAAGTACTAGGGCAACATAAGCGGTAAAGCGTTATCACTGTCAATTTGATAGTGCCAAATTTTGGGTGCTACAGATACCGTAGCCGACAGAGGCCGCAACCAACTTATGTGTAGATAAGAACATGTACCTATACTAAATTATAGTCATATTTTCCAGCCAGTCGACATGTGGCTTAATATTTTAAATCGTTATGGTTCTCAATATTGTGCAAACTGATTATGCCGGTAAAATATCGTATCACTGATTTTACTTCAAAACGTCAAAATTATAAAGTCTTATGAAATAAAAATTCACATGACCTAGAAGCAGTTAGTATCGCTAAAGCTTTTAAAAGTCTCCTTTTTTAGTATGGATAAATTAACGATAAGATACCTACAAGCTTTTTAAAAATAATGGATTACTTTCTGTGTAATTTTTTTTTAGTTACAAGAGTTTTAATAACTGAGAATAATTAGGCAGATGAAATAAAATCTATTAAGATTCATCCTGACTGAGCCTACTTATATTTTACAAAGTTGAAAGATTCAATATAAAAATATGCGAGCATAGGCAAAAGAAAGTCTCCACAAAATTTTCTTCTGTAGCTTTGTCGAAATAGCCTGAGTATTTCGCTCCCTTAAACTTTCCGTGACGGTGATAAAAAGTGTTTAGAGTTAGAACGAGTAGTATTACAAGTAGATTACCGCACCTTTCAAACTGACTAGCCAATGATTTGCAAAAGAACTTCAATATAATTTCGTAAACTCAGTTTTCCTGGAATACCATAGCTGGAATCCAAATGATAACAATATGATCTACAACCCATGTGTGCGATATCATCCTGTACCCACGAAGCAGGAAGACTAGACCGATCGTAAACAGTGTGTAGATAGTCACGAGACGCGAGTGTCGGCGTGTCAAACGGCTGCGCGCGCGCCGGTGCGCTCTGCGGGATCCCGCTGGCATTGTACTTTATGACGTTAGGGTTATCTAGTCTAAAGAATCTTCTATCTATTGAAAGAAATTAAGTGACGAATCAATTACTAGCCTCTTATTCCGAAGCAATCAAAAGTGATAGATAGGTATACGTTTTAAATAGGTTGGAAAAAATAAAAACGAAAGATAAGATTTTTTCAAGCTGTTATAATGACTTGTCTATGAATTAGTACATAATATTCAGGCGACGAAAAATTATAAACTTCAGTAAAGTGGGGTCTATGTACTAAAGGGTACCAAAATTTGTATACTGATTGGAATTAGGGATTATCGTGCAGTAGAGAGATCTATATCCATCCAGACTATTTCTGCCAATAATTAAATTAATTTCAAATTATTTTATTTTGTAACGCCAATCAAATTGTAATTAGTTTAGCTCGTGAATTAGTATTTTTTTAAACTAATTACAGTAGAACCCTGTGGATTACTTTCATTAGTCGCAAACCCTGAGGCGACCACCCCCTCGGGCGTCACACGTGCTGCCCGGCTGTGCTCATAGTTCTCTCCTTCATTAGACAACGGCACTTCGCTCCCATGTCAAATGTCATTCTACTACGACGGCCATTCACCATTTGTGTGGATAGATGCTGTTATATTTCTGGCTTTTCCCAAGGATGTTACCGAAGCTATTATTATTAGCACTTAATACAAAATGTACTAGGGAAATCGCCACTACAACGTCTATTTAACTAGATGCTGTTATATTTCTAACTTTTTACATAGATGGTAACAACACTATTATTATTGGTAAGTGATACGAATTAATTAAGAGACCTGGTCTACTGTCAATGTAGGCGAAAGGCTAGTCACCTCTCACCATCAGATTTTCTAGTGCTAAATATGAACTATACTACAGATACATAGATCCCCTTTTAAAAATATTGGCGAGATTTTTTCCATCCCAAATGGAATGTATGAGCGTGAAATTATACCGTATATGTATATAAGGAAATATAAATTTAATTAGTAGAAAAAATATTAGAGTGATCCGATGTATAGTTTCAAGTTTTTTCAGAATTTACTTTTAGGGTTACATCGCGCAGTTTAAGATATTTTTTATGTACACATGAAACTAAAGGCTGTCCCAAAATTCTCACTAATAACAATACGTGTCCGTGAAAGCAAAATAAAAACCTAAAAGACTAAAGGAGTAAGGTTAACGGCGCCTCAGATGTTGGCAAGTGCGTCCTTTTCGCGTTTACAGCCTCCATCGGAGATGTTGTTAGCCGCGCGCGCTAACAAGCATGTCTGCGTTAAATTATACTGCACCGTCATGCAGGCACGGGCTGGAGCTGTAACCCTGAATATGGATGGTTGGAGAGTTTTGTCTTTCTTAAATCCGGGCCTTTGGTTGCATTCCGGGCATCTGTATTTTAGTTTCAGGTTCCATTTATTGATCCCCAAAAATAAAATTAAAAAGAAATTTCTCTAAACCACGAATTAGTTTTATTATTTTGATATATTTTTCATAATAAAATAACTAGGTACAAGTATTAGTAAATATTTAAGGTATAGGAATGAGTCGTTTGATTCGACTTTATTGTTTAGGCACCAAAATGGAAGAATTTTTTTTTATACGCAGTCACATTATTAGAGACATTATATTATGCCGAAAATTATATTATGCCTCTGAATACGTGCATTTGTTTTCATCTTTTCAAGTATGCTTTTTAAACAAGTAAGTTCATAATGTCTAATATATCATGGAAACTTAAAACGAACGATATAAATTTATATCCATCAAAAATGTTAGCCCTTTCCGTACTAATAGCGATGTTTGGGCTCTACGCTATCTTCGACTCAGTAATAGACTTCTTCAGGATAGCTATTACAATGCCGAAGGAGTAATTATTATGTCTGGAGTTTTATGTACGTCTATGCTAAAACCTAATTTTGGATGCATGCCTGTAGGCTGGCGTTTACGACACTGAACAGCGCTCGCGAAATATTTCGCCGTTTGCGTACATCCGCGTGCCGACGAGCGCAACTTGCGACTCGAAACTAACCAATTAGTTACCATGAAATTTGTGACTTACTACCAAAGATAATAACTGTGGATTACTATAGCAGATATATACCCCGTTCTGTAGACTAGAAGAGTCATATTTGCACAGCAGTTCTTAATTTGATGTCATAGCATTTTTGTCATTTTTTGGACGATGAGAGGGACAGAACGCTGTTTTAACTAGAATAAGCACTAAGCAGGATTAGTGATAGTTGTGCAAGACACCCTTACGTGTGTACTAGCAAGACCGTTCAGTCACTATTACTTACAACTTGAGCCAGCTGGAAGCGAAATCGAACTCAAACATTACAAACAAACATTGCGTTTGTTCTTAAGTTTACCAGAAGTATGTAGAACTTTCGTTCGAATTTTCCAAATCCCTACTGAAAAATTAATCACATACAGTGAAAACGGGTAACAACGGTTTGACGTGTGCAAGCGTTTGTCATCAAATATCACACAAGCGGCCTTAGGTTTTCGAGAACGGCGAAGGATTCATATCTTTGGACGGTCAACCTTGGTGATCGTTTTTGACCACCTGTAGATCCGCGGCGCTATAAAAGAGTTTTTACAACAATAACCAAAATCCACCATAGCAAACTAACTACCGAAAGAAAATGTTCATCTTCTTCGAAGCTGAGAAACTTAAAGTATCCATAGAAGACTACTGCCTCTTGGCTTGTCTTACACTTAATGTACAGATTATGTTTATTTATATTTTATTTATTTAAAATAAAGTTAAGAATTATGTGATTTTAGGAATTTACGTATCCACTGCGCTCGGAATTTAAGCTCTGGGTAACTTTACGATCGTTGAAAAATAATGGTATGTTGTGTAGTCGTAATTCCGCCCATCTCATTACAGGCTAAATGCCGCCACCCACAACCCAATATAGGGCTGTCTCATTAAAGGATTTATCAGTTTTATCCGTTTCATTGTACTCAAAGTATCTAATTCTTTGCCATCTTACATACATAATATACTTGCCCAAATAAGTACTTTTGTTAATATGAAGACTTCTAAAATTTTGATTTTCAGAATTTTGTTTGACTATTAATTATGGACAGCCCTAAGGAATTTTATTTCATTGAGACATCCCACGCCTTTTCCCCTAAGAATCCTACTATCCCATAATCCCACAGCGGAGCCCGGTTTATGACCTTAACGGTCAACCTTGACCCTTTGCAGCACTTTCTTTGAGTCGACTTACGTTTAATTAATATCTCGGATTTGTCACAAATTTAAATTACATAATCTTACTGTGGAGTTTGAAAGCTAAAGGCCACCTACTGCAGTAAAACTTTAATTTGTATATCAAAGGTCTATTTTATATCAAAAACGTGAAGTCATTGCTTAGCTTACTATATTATGAAATATACGCAAAATTCTACTTATGTTTTTTTAGGAAAGCATCGGTTTTGTAAGCCTAAACGTTTTATATCTTTTGTTTTATTGTAAAAATAGTAAAAAGCTCTGAACCTAATCGAAGCATTCTATAATAAAATATATCCCTGGCATAAAACATATTTCCAATGATTCGCCTTTTCGTTAATCAAATAGATTTATTTTAATGTTAATCATATAGGTTTTTGGATTCCTGAATATCAATTCCCAAGAAAGAATTCGTCTTGACACTTAATTTGAACGAAACATTTCATAGCTCTAAACTATTTTCCGTACTGTTTATGATATTACTAGAATACACTTATACAATTAATCACGCACCAACATTTGATTGTCAGTTTGTTTATACTCGTTGCTAGGTTCAGTTCTTCAATCGGTAAGTGGCTGTATCTAAATTTAACAGACCTTGATTTTAAGTGAGTGTAGTGAAAAATTGTTTATAAAAAAAGCTTAGAAAAGAGAGTTCTTAGAAATAATCGACTGGGCTTAATTTACTGGAAATTTACTTTTTTTAACTGACTTAAAAAAAGAGATATTTACGTACTGATTTGATAATTGTTGTTTTTCCATAAAACAATCACTACGTATTCAAATAACTTAATTTACCTTTAATTCGTGCGTTTCAAACTGCAGTTTAAGCTGGGATACAAAAAAGACAATTTGATGCCATATGTCAAAATTATACGTTATGTAAAAAATTTAAAAGCAATAAAACCAACGAATATCCTACAAAAAATAATTTTAGGCACTTGGCACCGTACCTGCGAACTAGATTAGCTCATAATTATGACACTATAAATGTTAATTCTGTCTTCATTAAATCAGACATTTATGTTTTAGTATTATTGTTTCTTCTTCCTTAATAGTCAAAAGAAAAGAAAATGTTCTGTGAATTTGAATTAAATTATTAAGTGTATTTTCGTTAAGTACATTGACGGTATTTGAATCATAATTTTGTTAGATAACATTAATATTTATTAGCATTTAGTGTTAAAGGTCATCATAAAAACCCACAAAAAAAATGTTTCGCTACGGATTTCTAAAAAAAATGCATTTAAACTATGCGTGCATTAATTTCACCTCATATTTATACTTGTTAACAAATTGTATATCAGCTAAGAAAAAAGTCTCAAACTTATCAACGCGCAAGTATGTCGCAAAACCAGATCTGGCGGAGCACTGAGCTGTCTAGACTAGCTATCGTTTGTACCTAAAACTACCAGGATAGCAGAAGTAGTTGGTGGTATTTTAGTGCTCATGTCATACACACACTACTATAAAGTATTTCGATGTAGTATGTCTGTATATTGCCAATATCTCAACTCCAAAGAGATTGTTTGACAAGTGCTAAGGAGGGGCACGCATGCAATGTCACACAATTTCACATTCTAATGAGTATGTAGAGCGAACAAAATTTGCAGGGTCTAAATAAACTTCTAAATATAAACTACTGTGCTAAACCTATTTATTTGACAATAGAAAATAAGCTGTAATATATACTTAATTTTAAATTCAGCTAGACTTAATTACTTAATTAATTTATTACTTACATAACTAAAATTGTGTTTTAAAATACAATTATTATATTATACCGTCGAATTCAAGAACTTTAACTTAAAGTAACCTAAGTCTTACGTATCAGTATTTTATTTATCGTAGACCTTATTATCCTTTATTACATTCACAACCAGCAATGATTGAAACTAATCATTTTTTCAATATATGCTAAGGTTGTGGTGTTTAAATTATTAAGTTACAATTTTATTATGATATCGTCTTATCAAGTGATCTTCTGAATTAAACTGTGACCATCGGGGTACATAGGGATCTGTTTGGTTCTTAGTTTTGTTTTAAAGCCTTGTTACTATTATATAGCACGGTAATACGAATATGTGCTAATATGATTTTCGTTAAAGTCTTCGATATGAATTACTTTGTCATTGTAGCTTAAAAATATTTATCTATTATATAGTATATATATAGATCTGTATATATATAGAAATCACCCGTGAGTACCAAATAATATGTACGGGTAGCACAAAAGAAAAAAATATATGGTCTCTCCGTTTATGAACAGTAGAATTACAAAAATTTAAACTCATTTTAAATCTATCACTAAAGTCTTTAGCTTTAATAACATTTAACTATTTATTCCGAAACTAAATATTTCGTTTTATTACTTATTTCAAATACCTACTGCCAACAGCGAAACCAACAAAGTGATTTAAATTGAACCTCAGTCAGACCACAAACCTGCTAAGCAGAACAACTAAAGAAAATGACCGAACGGGACCGTACAAAAACGCAAACAACCCGCCAAATTGAAAGCGAAATTTCAAAGGATCGCGTGCGCAACATCCTAACGCTACTGTTTACAAAAACTTGCCCTCGAGCGTACAAACGAAATGCGACTTTAAACTCATTGTTCGAAATTCCATTTGCAGTTTAAAACACTAAACAAGCCTTATCTAAATCTTCTAAGCTTTAATTATACGTAGCTTGCAACAAAACCGGCAATGAATTTATGCATGAACTGGCAGAATTTCTACCCTGGAATCGGCAGGACGCGGGATAAAAGGAACAATAGTCTTAGTTTTAATCTCGCTTGGTCTTTTATTATTGCGTTTTTTTTACTTTTATTCTGTGTCTCGAGGATCCAGTTCGTGTGCGGCAGATTTACGAGCCATCCCCCCCTCCCTTGGACTTCCCTCCCCGATTCTTGAGACTGACAGGACATGCGAACAAAATTGCATGTGATTTTGATCACTGCGTAAATCTTTTATTTTAACGCATATGCTTTCAATTTTGTCTGTGTTCTCATCCTTCTACTTTGTTTGTAACGATCTCACTTTAAAACCACTAAACGAATAATTTAAATTAAATGGAATTTCATATAGAGTCAAATTAATGATAGGTTTAGAAGTACATTATTTAGAAGAGACGGGATTAACTCTAAATTGATGGGTAGATCCGTGATTGGAAGCTTGTGTATGACAAATATTCTTGTATATACTATGCACTTAGCATTAGATAACTTTCCTTAAATATATTTAATTTATTTCTTAACATAACCCATAGATTTTCCCTTTTAAAATTCTCAACGCAAGGCGTGGATAGTTACGTCCTATAATTATATTAGCAGATGATGGTTAACAATTTTCTGACAAATGAGGCTTCATATTATATTTCAGTATCGAGAATGTGCTTTGTAATTTAGTGCAATTACCGGTGGTCTCGTGGTGCGCGATTTTTGAGCGCGTGCTTCTTTTGATACAAGTGAGTTAGTGATGCCCAAAGAGCAGAGTTCGTTGACACCTCGTTTAAAATAAATACTTTCAATTAAGGCCGTGGAAATTCTAAGGAAATTTACAATAAGGTTCTGTCTAACCTTTATGATACTTACAGTACATTTTTAACATGTACAATATCCATGAATTATTTCACGAGTTTAAACCTTAAGGTACATTTTAACGTCTATGGGCTATTCGATGTTTTAATTATGTGGTGGCGGGCGTTGCCAAGAGACAGGTAACGATAGAATTTCAATAATCGGACGTTTAGCATTGCTCTCAGAGGTCAGCCCTAAGATAAGTAGCCGTTTTTGTGGCATTTACTATCCATTGCTACTGAGTTTATAATGCACATAACCTAAGCTTTTAAAGCACATATTTTTTATGTGTACCCGTATTCGATACACGATATTTTTTATTAAGAAAAGTTTATAATTGGATTTTTAAATTTAGAACTGTATTTGATCAGAAGTGCGAGATAATGTTTAAAGTAAAACTAAATAAAATATTTGTTATTCATTACACAATTAAAAGGCGAAAAATATTATATTTTTTATTATTTCAATTATTTTTTATTATTTATATTTTTAATAAATATATTTTTTATTATTTTAGGGGAACCCTAGGGTATAGAAGTTCTTGCTAATTATAAATTGTCAGAAAATATCATGTACTGTAAATCAACATTGGCATTAATTGTCAATCATATTGACGCGCAAGTCTTGTAAACGTCTACTAAATAACACAATCGCAGTTATCACCGCGTACAATATCCGTTTTGTTCATTCACTGAGAATTTTATTGTTTATTGTATTTTACAAAATGTGAACCGGATATTTGATAAAAGTTAATATTAGTTAAATTGACAATAACTTGAAGAAAATTATATAACAACTATTTTCCGCCAAATTGTAATTCGGTTATATTGTCAAATATGGTTTTTATTATTAAAAGTAGTAATTAGAAGTCTATAACACTATATTATAATGAATCTTTTTAACATAGGATCTTTTTAAAATCAGTAAGTGTAGATTCATCATTCAGTGTTATCAAGTACACTGCTGAACATTGGCCTCCCCAATGGATTACATTCTATTGGGGGTATTTGTCATAAATCACCACGCTGAGCGAGCCAGTACGCAGGATGACGCTGCTGCCTATCCGGTAGGAATTCTCATCGTCGACTCTTATGACGCCCCGTGAGATGAAAGGGGGTGGGGTACTATTATTAGACCGGTACCACACGGCCTAGGTCTATACCTATCTATCTATATAGATTAGTAGAAATTAGTTGTTTATACCATCCAAATATTTTTTAAATAACATTATGATAAAAGTCTGTATAGTCTGTATAGACTGTCACACGTCAGACTTTAATAAATGCGATAAAATTACTGTGTTAATGCTAAATGTAAATGTAAAAAAATATAAATATATTCTGAAAGTATCGATACACCAGCTATTTTAGTTACAAGATAAGCATCATTAGGAACTTTATATCAATATAAAATAACGTATAAACATACATAAATAGACCAGAACAAATATTCATGTATGCACACAAAATTAGCCCTGTGTGGAAATCGAACCCTCGACCTCAGGAGTGGAGTGCGGGTGTACTCGTCACCACGCCATATTGGTCGTCAAATGTTTAAATAACAAATAAAGCGTAGTTAAATAAATATTCTCTGATAATTACACCAATTATATAGTTTTAAGTAAGTATTATTATAAACTTGTATTATGGATACTAAATAGCGAATAAACATACATAAATATTTTTAAAGTTGAATGAAAGGAGCCTGTGTGATCGATCTACATAATCAACGTTAACACTTCTATATTAAAAGTCTGTTATTAATGTTTATAGACGTGATGAAAGAGAGCTATTAAAATATAATGCTCTTCAATGTACATTTCATATTACTTGATTTTAACTTTTGAGTGGATATTAGATAGATAGATAGATAGATATACTCTTTATTGGCCAAGAAACTTAAAAACTACAGATTACAATATTTAAAAAAAAATTTTTCAAAGCCAATCTAGGCGGTCTTATCGCTAAAAGGGATATTAATTTGTTGCTAAGGGAATGTGGCGATAGAAACTGAATTTATTCCATGTATTTTATTTTTATAATTTAAGAAAGTTTAACTAATATTTTTATGTCTACATTTTTTGTTACAAAGTTAACTTGCTTGTTGGTTCATATCTGTTTTAATTTTAAACGCCTAGCGCTTGACTAATTGCAAATACTCAGATAAGACAAACTCTCTGTAATGCATACACGTAAGTCGTAAACTATAGTAAGTAAAGACGAAGCGTGAATAATTTTTCCAACTTTTGTTTTTAATTTTCAAGAAATATTCTGTTTACCTACCAAGAGAAATTTACCAATTTTTTTATAATTTTATAAAAATTGGTAACAAATAATTAAATAATTTCAATTACTTTTTGTTTTAATAAAGTACCTAACAGTTATTAAAAAAAAAGTGTACTTATTTTAAAACATACCTTATATTAAAGAACCCCATCTCTATAGCAGCATGCCAGAATCACCCTTATTAACACAAACACCACTACAGAAAGTCTAACACAAAAGTTTACTAATAGGAAAATAGTCTTGAAAAAAAAATCAGAGCGAAATTTGAATTTTCCCGCGCGCGTGTGAGTGCTGTGACGCAGGCGCGTCGACAGTGAGTGCAGGACCACTGGGCAGGTTTCGGCGCCGGCGCAGGCCCGAGGGCCCTCCCCCACCACCACGCCATTCATGAAAACAACCACTCAATGAACTCATGAAGCTTCAAAGCTTTACAACGGCGTGATGTAATTTACTAAGTTATTCTATCGATATTGGAATTTGTATGTTTTCTTGTATGTAAAAAATTCCCCTGTTAATTTATGTATGTAATTGAAATATTTAGCAGACCCCCTCTTTTATTAAATGTTGCTTAGCAATACAGTACATAACATTAAAGCTATATTTGGTCTCATATATTTTAACTGACAAAAATAAGGACAATTTATGGATTACATTTTTCTACTGCAACAATAAGGAGTATTTATTTATTTTTAAACTATTTAACACATATAAAAAATTGCACAAATGGCTGAACTTAATGCTGCAAGGCATTCTCTACCAGTTAAAGTAAAAATTAAAGATTTATATTTAAGAAGTCAGTTTCTTATTCATTATTATTGAATATTTTATCCCACCAAAAACATTTTTATGTAATTTTTATGTTTGCCAAGGCGAGATGGCATGCACTGTCACACACAAACTCTACATTTTATTAAATGTGACTTGGCCGTTTCGCTACCGTTACACGGGGTTCAGTCAGATTTGAATTTTAAGTACCACTTCTATATTTTTTACCAATTTCAGTAATTTGAAGGCTTGCCTTTATCCTATTTTACGAGTATAGGTACTTTTTTGAGCATATGCCAAATATACCAAAAGTAATATAACAAGTTGCTTAGATCACACACCCTTATTTTTTGTTAATCCAAACAAAAAGTCTTCTACATTAATCTAATCTCCTCAACTCGTTAGAACTGTTTGTTCGAGACGTTTTTCACAACTTTTTGTTAGCACTTTTTCAGCTTTCTACCTGCTTTTTTGCTACGTAATTGTCAAGGATATTAAAATTATCTTATCAAAGAGGTGTATACAGTGCAAAGTTTGTTTTATCGCTGTACCTCCATTTTCCACGCGTCCACAGCGCCTCTCTGAGGAGGTCCTTCCGGGTTTTGGCCTGGGGGACATTGTTGTACTGCTGGTGGTGTTTCCCACACCCCCTTTGGCCAGAAGGCAGAGCGTAAATGCATTTTGTTACCGACATAAAATAATATGTTATAAACCAATTCTGGAAAAGAAAAGGAAGAAAGGTTTTCCTCACAATTACCTTAAATAATAAAACAATGGAGTAAAGCCTTATCAAACTTTCGAAAACGAGCTACTAATGCCCAAGTTTCGAAAAAGTAAACATACAGTATCTCTAAAGGCGCGATAAAATCATATTCAAAATTCTTTTATTCAAGTTTGGCTCAATAGAGCTCTTGTGAATGTCATACTTATAAACTAACGCGCCCATTCACTGCGGGCGGGAGCTTGATCGTAAAAGAACGGGCAAGAAAATCGTCAAGGTTGGTTTTTTCTTCCGCCAGCTACAATCAAAATACATATTATTAAAACAATTGTGATCTGCAGTCACAAGACTTGAAAGAAAGGAAGACAAAACTCTTTTTAGCAATATTTTTACTTAGATAATGCTACCGTCAATGTGGCCCGAATACAAAAAAGGCAGCGTGGCGTTGGACTCTGTTTAAATCTTTATACGGCCCTTCTGTAAAATTTACCTAATAGTAGTAATCAAAATAAAATAACCTAGACCTTGTAGTAATAGAGATGCCACACGAACTCTTTTCGAAATGTTATTGCTTATGAATAGACCAGGAGCGCTAGCATCAGTAGCTGAGTACTGAGGCTTAAAATGCAATTCTGAGGGTTTTGAGATCAAACCCTGGTTACGCACTTTTGGAAATTATGTGCGTAGTTATAGCTTGCTCCGTGCCTCGGAAAGCACGTTAAGCCGTTGGTTCCGGCTGCCATGAACATTTATAGTTACTGTTCGTTATTAGGAAGTCAGTGCTTTCTAATAACCTGACTATAGCATTCTAAGCCCGGAGTTGTGGAAGACAAACGACAGTCGCTACGTGGTATAACTTAAATTCAGCCAAATCTAGATAGACCAGCGAGGAAACCCTGGGCCCTTAGGTTAAGTCTAGGGCAACCGGAATAATGCTAGGATGATAAGACATAAGTAGACCAAATGGCACCAGTTCACGAGTATGCCGTATGAATCAACTATCGCAGGCTCTACCATATATAACGAACCGACAAACGAACACCTCCGCAGTGGCATAATCACGATCACGTGGCCCAGAAGTTCAAACTATGAGTTCAATTTGTAGATAAGCTTAGCTAGGAAATAGCAAAAGAGTGATTTTTGGCAAGATTTCGCAATAGTTATCTATGAGTATCCCTAAGTCGGAAGCCTACTGTTGCGCAACGGCCGGACAGAGCGCGCGTGGGCCTATCTCATCCGCTCACGAGTGCCCCGCTCCACGCCCGCCACTCGCCGAGCGCAAGCTCTAATTATGTCCATTTCGTTCATAACAACACGTATCTTCAAAAAACTAATGGCTTTTGTAGAAGGTACCTCTTAACAAACTTGACTTGATGGTGATAATTTAATAACAAAAATAAAGCGAATAAACGGAATAATAATAACCACTCCCAGGCGGGCGTATAACAATAGGTACTTTATTAAACATATACATGCTTGACACTTTATCAAGAGAATACTCCTTGAAGATAAATTTTCTTTTTCATTGAATTATACGGCGCCCTTTCTCCTCTCTCCTACACTATACTGTGCCCGACAGGGTCCTAAATGTACTAAATTGTAATATTCACCACCTCATAAAACCATTGTGGAACGCAATAAAGTATTGAGTATTGAATGTCTTGATTATATTTCAGAAGCTGGTCAAGAAATAGTAATGCGTATTTTTTACCCCCAAACAAAATAAAGAGGTGTTATAAGTTAGACGTGTTTGAGTGGCTTGTAGGATCGTAGTTCCTAAACGAAAACGAGTAGACCGATTGTACGGTTCTTTTTGCATGAAAACTGACGTGATCCGGAATGATTCTGGGATATAATTTATGTAGATTTGTTTGGGCGTTTATTTGATGGCGTTATGGAACTTAAACGGGTCCCTATCGGATCGCCACATTTTTTGTCCGCCTTATTAGTAATGGCACCCATGGGTTCTTACTATTTGTACTTGTATTGGTTATAGCATCTGGGGACCCTTTTAATATCTTCAAATATTCACTGTGTGTGTTGCGTCTATTTCATTGATCATTTAAAAGAGCATAGCCTGCGAGTTTCTTGTCAGTTCTTTTCACAGAGCGGGGGCTCGGAACTGGCACTTTGATTTACATACGATAAATGTTTATTTATGTTTTTATTTATGAAATAAAGAACTTTTTTACTTGTTTATTATAGAGCTTCATTTGCGTTAAGTTTCAATGAGGACAGCTGTCTAGCTCTACTAGCTTAGAGGTAACATGGTCTAAAAGCATTAAAAATTGCCAAATGCAATACCAGATATTTTTTTTAAATGCGCTGTCGTAGAGATACTAAAATTATTGAACAAAAATATGTAATAATTTTTCTTTCTTCTGCTTTTACATGATATGTTTTATGCAATAAATGATTTGATTTATAATTATGTACTTAGTTTGGCATATCAAAACTCTATATAGAGCCCGTGGCAAAAATGATTAATCTCTAAAATTCCATCATCGTTACCCGCAGACCTTAGAGCATTATACAACTGCTCTTAGTCACAGACATGTGTAATGATTTAAATCATAAAAGCCAAAACCAAACCAAAAATAGTTACTGGCCTACGAAGTTCTCTATTCCTCCGCAAAACGTCTTGTGTCACTCTGTTGACAACTCGTTACCCAAAATTCTTGTGCAGTCAAAATCAGCAGTCTGTTGTGTTGTAAATTCTAAATTGTTGTGTGTGTAAAACCTTCGAAATGTGCGACAATTTGAAGACAGATCGCATACGGTGCGATGCATGCCGCACTATCAACCTTGCGAGACATGTAAAATATCCCAAGCCTGATATGCAGCTCTATGACAAATGCAGTCCTGCGAAACAGATAGACTGCTCTCAGATGCCAGGTAATTTGGTGGTATTTGCTATGAAATACTTACTTCACCGTCTGATATGACGCGGAGGACTGACTTGCACATTTGTCAATTTCTTAGACATTAATATTTGTTATGTGAACTTTATATATAATACATACATACATTCACGCCTTTATCCCCGAAGGGGTAGGCAGGGACATATTATACGCCCACACTTCGCCAATTATATAATTGGTCCCACGTAATAGGTGGCGAGCCCATTGCCGCTTTCCGGGCACTGTTATGTTCGCCAGAGCCTCGTCCGTTAATCGTCAGGTGCAGCACTTGCAGGTAAGGTTGGCTTGGGCTCCTTAGGTCTTGGTAGGTATACACACTATACACTATTATACGGTTATATAATATTTGAACGATATGTAGCTTAGAGCCAAGACCACTGCTTCCATTTGTTTATATGTATTACAAATTTATTATTTATTACACTACCACTCCGTATTCTAGGGAATCCTAGCCTAGAATGGGTTCTAGGCTTCCACTTCCATTTACTGCAGTCAAACTTGTCCTGCCATCTATTCCTGAGTCTGCTGTTTTGATTGTGGGAGCCAACATCATCTGAATGGGAGGATAGGATAAACTAACGAAAGATGATACAGCTTGGGGCTCTTTATAAAAAAAAAATCTCATAATAATATAAACAGAGTTTCTTGCCAGTTCTTCTTACAGAGCGGTGGCTCGGAACTGGCACTTAGATTCAGTTACACTAAATTATTTTTTGTTTTTATAGTAATAGTTTTGTTGCATATAAGTAAATCTGAGCTTCGTGATTTCAGTGTAATAATAATTTAATTGATTTTTTATAATAATAATAATAATAACTTTTTATTTGCACAAACATTTTTATATGTAATTTTGACGTTTTCAAGTACTATGTATAATTACTACTTATTATTACAAGTACTATGTTTATGAAATAAATAATTTTGAATATACTCGTAGTATGATAAAAAACATTGATCTACCTTGTGAAACAGTAAAGTTTTCTGGACATTGGTCTGTGTACGCAGTTAGCCAGCAGTGCCTATTGTTTTCGAGTCGTCGGCTCGTCGCAGTAGGCCCGGCGTTTATCTTCGTAAATGCTATTTTAGACGCGATGGGTACGATAACGTGTTATGTTACTGTGTTATTGAACTCAATTTTTTTTAAACAATATATGGTACTATTTTTTGAGTTATTTAATTCAATAAAACAATTTGCCAGTTTGAAACATGTTCATAACTAGAAATAAAAAATAGAAATATAAAGTCGTAAAGAAAAACTATTATTTGATATAATCAGTTTTTTTGTGAATTTTAGGCTAACAAAAAATGGTGCTTACTAAAATTTCAAGGGTGTTAGTAATAATTTGCGAAGTCACTTGTTTGTTGTGTATTACAAAAGTTGGTAGGTAGGATCTTATACAATTTGGTTTCTTAGTAAAAATTATACAAGAACGGAAGAAGAGCAAGGGAAACCTGTGGGAAAGAGACATTGTGTAACCCCGCCCCGCCTCCAATGTAGTTAGTTATAGCTGTATTTGTTACACTTTCGTTACGCCAACCACCCCTCTGTCTTGCGATCCTGGTGGCGGTTACAGAATTATGTAACATCAGCCGTTGCTAGGAAGAATATTGCAGGCATAGCCAACATTAGATTCATGTAAGGGAATTTTATACTAGACAACCTCTTTCAAAATATTATACCATGATGTACTTTCAGCGGACCCCGCAACCAGGATAACCCTCGAATGATGATGATGACACCATGATATATTTTTATTAACTCTGACTTATTTCATTTGAATTCTCTTGACGAATTTGTTTAAACACTGAAATGTTGTTACTAACTATTTTTAACTGAATTAATTATTACAGAAGCACCTATCCACCCTACGTGTATAAAAGTATGCAGCAAAGAAGAATTTCAGCTGAGAAAAAGCGGCAAAAAAGTTGTTCCTAAAGTGTCAGTGCCATATTATGCACACGGAAAATTAATGTATGCTCTCAAAGTTAGTAAGCCTCTTGTATTTCTCTTCAGTCCTAGTATTAGATGCGACGCCATTTGACGCAGAGTCGAGCTTATTGCTTTCAAAGTTTGGTCAACTCATTTTATCAATAAAAATTACCTCCTATGCGCTTCGGCTGTGTTAGTAACAAATTAAATAACTTTAAATGTCTAAACAGGCTGGAGTCCTAGTAGGCGCTGTGTACTTTACATACACACAAGGAGTGTGGGGTGACCAGCAAGATGTGACTGAATGCATTCGTCGATGGCAAGAATATGTCCGCAGCATCAATACTCGCCGACCGCCCACCTTTGATAAATGCGGCCGTGTGATTGTAAGTTCACAAATTCATTGAAATTTTATTCTTGTTTTACTACTGACGCGTAGACAGTGTGGTGAGTGGGATGAAGGATGGGAGAGAGAATACACCTCCTACTGAGCTATAACATCCTAGTATTCTTAGTTACGTCATCAGCAGTTCGATGCAAAAAAAAAAGAGCTCTTCGCCTAGGAGACAACAGCTGCTGCGTGGAATTAAACCTAACATTATTTAGCTTTGATTAATAATAATTTTTTTACAAGTAAAATTTAAAAACTATTTCGTTATAATATTTTTATTAGTATTTAGTGCTTGAATCAAAATACTTACAAATATTAAATAATTTTTGCCTTTATCATTGCTTTATTCATTGTGGAAAATATGGCTCTGTAATTATGAATTCGTTTACGGTAGAGTCACATTTTGCAATCTAACTTTTCGAGTAAAAATGAAATATCATTTTCTTTGTGAAGCATCTTATAATATTTTGCACTGATAGAGACGCTTGTAAGCAAAGAAGCATTTTTGTGCTCATTTTCACTATGCAATTTAATAAACAAATATTTTACATAAATCAGTCAATACATAAATAATTTTAGAAGTCAACTTAAGTTTGAACATGGGACTTTAATTTTCTAGACTATCATTTCCATATAATATAGAACAGATAAAGAAAGAAATTTAATCGACAAGTGAATACACACATAGATGTTAAATTCTTGAATTAATCATAGAAGTCAATCAATACTAATACTAGTACTGAACTTTACGCACGATATAAAATAGTTAGTTCTTCCAACTTATGTCTCCCTGGTAATCATTAGACTCTAGCATCAAACGAAGAAGCTATTTTGGTTTGGCAGGAGCGCCGTTTGATAAAGCGTCCACTCTGAATGATTTCACCCGGCGAATAGATTTGCTTGGTTGATTCACAAGCAATCGCAAGTGAAACTATTTCGTACAAACATTCTTAGCTTTCTGTCAGCCTAGTCTACGTATGCCACGCTTAGCAGACGGTATGGCGAATACTCGTCACGCCCCGTACTACTCCGCTCAAGAATGTTAGTAGACTATTTCAGATTCATATTATCCTGGTAGCTAAACGTCAACTACATACGAGGGACGCGTTCCTTTCGCATGTTTTCCATCCATTTCGCGTCCTCTCTCTCAGTTACGTTTTTATCTATTATCAAGCTCTACAATGTTATGATGTTGGGCGTTGAGAATTTTATTAATTTCTTAGTTTCGAGTATAGGAAAATAAGCATATTTATAGTTAATTTGGGCTTCATATGAATTAAGTTTATAAGTAATGTATTAATATTACACAATGTTTAATTACATTTAATGGTATTTAAGAAGAATCACAGTGTCGCTTGACCTCTCTTAATGCCCCATTAAAAAAATAAGTAGGATTTTTAACATAACTGAAAGTATTAATTGCGTAAAACACAACGCGCGGGCGGAAACTACATACATCCTCTGAATTGATAACTGCCTGGTATAACTAGGTCATTTTATTGACAGTGCTACGTTTCAAGGATATATTTAAATATTATATTTTTTATAATATTATATTTGGAGGTCTGTTTTATATACTGAAATTGTTAGTATAGATATAACATTTTTTACAAAATATTTTAACTTTTATAAATGGAAAATATTTTACTCTTTTCTTTTCAGAAAAAGGAAAACCAGGAGAGTATTTTGGCTCCCGTGTACAATATCTACAAAGAGCTAGTCACAGCCTGTTTCTCAGGTAAGACAGACAGTTATTTGAAGTAAAAGCATTCTGCAACTTTAACTTAATTTTTAAATTTGATTCAATTTATTCTGACAAAGTAAATGTTTTTTTATAAAAAGGATGTTAAGTTATCAACAGATGTTTAGTTCGTATATAATTCTTGACTTAATAATGGCGAAATTGCTTGTCTTCGCTATCGTTTTTTAACATGCTATTAAAGCATTTATGATCCATTATTTACTAGCCAACATCGTATAAGAAATCCCTGAGCTGAACTGTAAAGTTCCTGCAATAGCGACAGGTCATTAAGTATTGATTTGACCATAATATGTTAGGTGTAAATTACGGCATTTGAGAATATGTTAGGTGTAAATTGCAGCATTTCATAATATGTTAGGTGTGAAATGTATAAGCGCTCGTAGCCTTGCGGTGCTCGGTGGTCGGAAACGATCACCGAAGTACAGCAAAGTTTACAGAGGTCAGTCCTTGGATGGGTGACCGTTTGTGTGGCATTTGATATCGAGCGCTTCCGTGCTTCGGAAGGCACGTTAAGCCGTTGGTCCCGGTTATCACTAAATGTGGTAGTCGTTAAGCCATATTAGAGGCCTAATGGGCGGCTTGAAAAATTCTAACAGCAGGACGCTATACACCTGCCTCCGCCAATCCGCACTGGGTCAGCGTGGTGGAGTATGTCCTAATACACCATGATATGTGAGAGGAGGCCCGTGCTCAGTAGTGGGACGTAAATGGGCTGAGATGATGATGATGATGAAATTGTATACTCATAAAGTATAAAATAACTCCTATGCCGTATTTGCCCTTAGTTTTCTTGCATGCATGTATCAAATTATTATTATATCACAATTCCGATAAGCTTCATGGAGATAGATAGTTATATAATGAAATGTTTCTCATGTTCGCAAATTGTCTAATGATAATAACAACAAAAGAAGGTTTGAATAGTCATAAAGGTAAATTTCGCGGGCCAGCTGGAAGATTTGTAAATGAAATAAGTTGTGCGGTAATAAATACCTAATTATTATTAGTTAAAGATCCAAAATAATTTCTTTTTTCAGGTGTAGTGAAGGTGCCTCTCCTCGTCAAGTGTGCATATGTAGACTACCTCAAGGCTCTAGAGCAAAAAGAGCAAGAGGCAAATATGGAAAGGAAAATAAGGAGGAGGGGTTAACCACCAAGTGTGGCTGCTCTCACGTTATTTGTTTTACACCTTTACACAATTAATCATCCATCTACGCAGCTCCCAAGTTATCTGGAGTCGGGGCAGGTCTTTACTATCCAGTTACCTCGGTAATTCCTGGCTGACTCATTTACCACCTACTCGATCACGTTACTCTTCTCAATCAGAATATTTTTTTAATATGAAATCAATTGTTGAAAAGGAAAAAGTTAGCCGTGAATCTATGTATTTTGTAAAAAGAGAGCAATTTGTAATTAGGTTTTATAACTGTTTATTTTTTATATACTTTGTAAGTTTCATTATTTTTATATAATTTAAAATAAATAATACGTACAGTATATATGACTTTTATTTTAGGTAAGTCCTGTACAAGAAATACTTTTTCGTAATCATATGAACAAAATAATTTGTTTTAGGTGAAAGTGTTTTTTTTTATACATAGGTAATGTACTTAATGCTAAATATATCTTCTATGATATATGTGAATGAACTTAAGAATACCTTTAAATATATAGGACAAAAAATTAAATTTGAATAATGGAAGACAAGTTTATTTAAAATTACAATTTAGTAAAGGTAAGTGTATACTTACGGTATCGTCATAATTAAACTTTACATTTAAAAAGGCCCCACACAACTTTTTTATAAATATATTACGTTTGTAAATTACTTGCCATGAAAAGCAAAAAAGATCTTGATGTATATTGTCTTATCTTTATATATACGTTATGTGTAATAGGGTTTTTTCTATATTTAGTTATAAACATTTTATCGTTGCGATAAAATTTCCCCAGAGTAGGTTAGGAGAGAAATAAAATCTGACGGGTGGTAATAATATTTGATGATTGAAAAGCCAGACCTAAAAGTTTGAAAGTTGGACGGATGTAATGAACACTTACCAGATACAATCGAGGGGTACCTGATAATTTTTGTGGCAAATTTTATACCTAATATTCTAAGTGTTGCCATAATTTATGACATTAACTATATTAGCACCCTTGGTCTTAGAAAGCGCTATTGTCGTCGCCTCAAATCAGTTACTTGTATGTCGAAGTAGCCCGATGCTTCCTCAGATTCCGTCCCTGCTAGCATATTCTCGAGTTGTCTGATGTATAGGATAGCTATCCTAGAAAATGAAAAATAATTTACCTAGTTAATACAAAATTACACAATCAACATATGTCACTAACGATTGCTACAGGTTAAAATGTAACATGAAAAACCAGATTCAAGTCGCGTTGCATTGCAATAAATTTGACAGTGACATAATTATGCTACACTCAAAAATGCTCTTTGTACAGTGTTAGTTTGGAGTTGTAATATTGGTAAGAAAGGGCTCTGGCATAGCATCAGATCTAGATCAATCTTTAAAAGATTAAAGATTTGGTAAGGAAAATGGTTTTCAGGTTCGGTGGTTTGCTAGTAAAATTATTGATAGTATGTATATAGTATAAACACCTTAGGCATTCGATCTTTGAGTATTTCTTTTTGGAAGGTTTAGTGACTGGTAGCTTAGATCGCAGAAGGTCGAACGCCCGATTCATATCCCGCATCCTCGTTCGCTCGCGATCGCACGCGGTTTTCTTGTATTCTGTACCCAAACAGATTTTCACTTAATTTATAACTCTTTTCTACACAAACCCTCGTTCAAAGATTAACCAAGGACGTAATACTCATGTAATCAAAGTTAAAAATAGAACAATTATAATCGGTGTAGTTTTACACACTGAGGTAAAAAGTTTCCATAGATTATTTTATAAATAAATATTATATTCTCAGCCCAATAATCATCCCCAAAGGTAGATTCAGGTCATTGATACTCCATCGCGAAACAGCGACACAATTAAAAAGAAGATGAAACTAAAATAGTACCTTTTTTGGCACAACGTAAACCAATTATTTTCTATCAGTCTCATCACGTCGCTAACATACAAAGTAACAAATTTTTATTTGGAAACCAAACCATACCCAGAGACCACATAAATAGCTTAAAGAGCGCGCGACCTTATATGACCTTTTATGCCCGCTATTTATTCATATTTATCACTATAAAAGAATCACAGAAACACTAACAACGTCCTTCTCTCATCATCTCTTATTATTTTCTAAGTAATTGTGCAGTTATAAACATTGCAGCATATAAAATGTAAAAGCTCACAACACTAACCTCTTTCCAGTTGCATAGCTCTCTCTTTCCAATTAGTGTTGGAGTCGTGGCCCGATTCGTCATACTTGCTGTTGCTGTTGTCCTGCGATTCCTGGCAGAAGTCCAGAGACGATTCTGAGTTAGCAGTCTCTTGCACTAGAGACTCTCTGTAATCTTGTTCGTAGTATCTTGGTGCTGGGGGTTTGTAGGCATTATATTTACTACAGTTGACAAACAATAGGTTCTACTACTGCATTGTCTGCTTATTTTGTAAATGTTACCTAACCTAACAAGGGCATTCATTCTTTTGATCCTTGTTTATATTGAATAAAATATTCAGATCTCCACCCTAGAACACCTTCTAGATTCTTATAAGAATATTACGGGTTTCTTTGCATGTATAAAGGTGGGATTGACGACACGCTAGAATATTGAATAAATAATCACACTTACCGTCAAGAACTGACTGCTCCACCTCATGAGGTCTGAAGTAAGTGACCCTTCGAGGTTCATAATCCTCGAGGACATAAGACCTATGGTGGGATATTGTCTTGTCGTATTTCTTGTGCGAGAACGTGAGCTCCTCCCGGGGCTTATCGTCAGGTCTTCCTATTTCGAGAATAAAACGATCTTCTATCTCTCTCTTTTCGTCATCTTGGCCTTCTTTGACGATTGTGTAATTTGCTTTCAGAGGCACTGGTGCTTCTTCTTCATATGTTTGGTTGTACATCTTTATTACTAAAAGGAACTTATAGCCAAAATATCGTATATTTTTAATACATATCGAATGTAATATGTATCTGTAAGTAAATTATAAAAATAACTTGCTAAGCCGTGCTACTTAAAGTCGTTTCAAGCGAAGACTGTGTCATCTACTCCTCGCAGCCTTTGTCATGCATATTGGATCAAAGTGGTCGGTGTACACAAGTGTTTTGTTAGCCACAATTTGAGTTGTCCAGAGGGCCTACTGTCTCGCTATTGTACCCCGCAGTATTGTTATTTTCATGTATGTTTTGATGTATTTCGTAAATAATTGTTTTGTATATGTATAGGTGATGCATTATTAGGAAATTATTAAAATTATTTTAGGAACTGCTTAAATGCTGTGTAATAATACTTATAATGATATCCTATTATAATAGTTATGAAATACTACTTAATCGATCAACTATAGATATCATATTACTGTGTTAACGGCGTTTAAAGTGAAAAAGCAGATTTAAAGAAGGCAGACATTATTTATCTATTACAATGTATACGTAGAATTATAGTGTGTATGTCGTCTTGGCAAATACATAATCCAAGGCGCCTTAAATTCAAAGTCAAAGTCATTTTATTCAAGGTTAACTCAATAAAGCTGTTATAATATTTTTTATTTTTAAAACTTATTATTTATGTATAAAATTATAACTGAAATAATAATGGGAACGTAAAAGAGGAAATGATTCAGTAAATACCAATATATGTACATTAATTTTGAAATGTACAATTAAATATTCAGATTTCCAAATGGTCACGCTCGTAGGTATATTTTTTTGATCACTGTAACTTTATACATATGCTTCCATTCAGGTCACTGGCTTCCATCATGGAGTAAAGTTGATAAAGTTAAGAATGAGTTGAGCGAGCTAACGGCAATATTTCATAATGGGTACTATCTACATATACCTAGCAAGCAGCGATAGCCCAGTGGCGAGATCTATGGACTGCTATTCAGAGGGTATCGTGTACAAACCTATGACTTTTCGAAGTTATGTGCGTAATTATCGCTTGCTCCGTGCCTCGGGAAGCACGTTAAGCCGTTGGTGCCGGCTGTCATGAACTTCTATGGCAGTAGTTATTAGGAAATCAGTGCCTTCTAATATCCTGACAACTCGTTTAAGCATAGAATAATGTTTAATACTGCTAATCTTTGAGATGGGTCCGCTAAATACGCCCCCGACGCACTTCATAGATTGCAAAGGCGGTACGCATCATTGGAGATGCTGAGGTTACAGCCTCTTTTGAGGACGTCTAGCTGCGTGGGGCACTGCTTCTCTTAATGTCTTCTACCGGCATTACCACGGCCACAGACAATATAATACTATCTACGGTTCTAAAGAACTTTTCGATTTTATCCCGTCTTCTTTCCTCTCCCGAACTACACGTGCTGGTCTCAAAAACAACCATACTGTGCAGTCTATTAGTACTCGAACAAACGAAATTGGTAAGTCTTCCCTGTGTAAGACCATTCCTCTTTGAAAATCTCTACCGGCGAATGATTTCCAACTCCTGTCCTGGGTCTTTTAAGCGGGGCGTGAAACGGCATTTAGCCTGTCATGAGTGGGTGCGTGTCATGAGTTGTTACTGTGCTTTTCTTACGATATGGAGCGCTCCTACTTTTAAGGACTGCATCGACTGCTTACCATCAGGCAGGAAGTGCTCATTATGACGTGTCACATATTAAAAAACTTTTTTGTTCAAGAAACATCTACATGTTATATGCGGTACTGGAAGTAAGCCACAGGTGCTACCACGCTCATTCACAACACTGACTTAGTTTAGGATATATTCATATCGTGGTACTAAAATAGAATGACAGCCTATTGCCTACTGGTATATCCTTTTTTGATACCGGGCAAGTCATTACGACAACTCTTAGGGGTCATCCATAAATTACGTCACACGAATTTCGTTTTGACCCCTCCTCCGTCCTTGTCACAGCTGGTCACACTAGTGAGATGTTACATATTTTGCAATTATACAGCAAGAAACAATTACATTAACAACATCAGTTCTATAATTTTTAATAGGACCAGGATTTTGAAATGTGACGTCACGAAATTTAGAATCCCTCCCATTCCCCTTGTCACACCATGCCACACTTTGTCAATCCCCTCCCACCCTCTCAACGTGTGACGTAATTTATGAATAGCCCTTTAGGAATGTGGCTTCTTATCTTATACATTTTTAACTTTTACGTATTGCGGTAGATATAATCATGCGAAAAAATTAGAGGAATAAAAAAAACAAAGATTAGGAAATAAAACTTTATTTATGAAATAAATAAATAAATGTTATTCTTTAAGCACAGCCTTTTCACATACATCGCCATACTCTATTTTTATAAATAACTTGCATCTAGAATACTTTAAATGCCTTATTACAATGCAATTTAATTGAATGTAACATTTACATGTACAAAAATAACTCAGGACAAATACAACAGTTTTCTGGTTAATTAAAGCAGTAATTAGTGACCAAAAATACAATATGAAATGATGATCAACGTTTAAATTTCAGTATTATGTATGACTTTTATAGAAAATAGTTAATCGTGCCCCTTTCTATTTAAGGGTAATTTGGTAGTCTACAGAAAATATTCTGCAGACGTCAAAACTTCACGACTTAAAAAAAGTTTAAGCTATGAGGCTAAATCAGTTTTTTTTTTTAAGAATTATAGAAGTCCAACTGAAAGATGCTTTAAAACCACATAAAACAGGCAACCTTTTCAAGCGAGAATTGTACTCTTTAAAGATATAATTGCATACATACATAATCTCACACCATTTAGCTCAGAGAACTCTGTAAAAAGTTTTTAATAGGTGAGAGGTGACCCTTTGCCTATATTGATACTAGGCGAGATCCTAAATATAAGTGCCTAATACATAGTGCAGCGTGGTACCGTCCTAGAATAGTACCAACCCCTTACATCTCACGGATAGCCTTAAGAGCCGACGAAGAGAAATCCTACCGGATGATAAGCAGCAGCGTCATCGCGAACTACCCAAAGTGGTGAATATGGGCAAATACACCCAATAGAATGTAATCTATGGGGGAGGCCAATGTTCAGCAGTGGACTTTATAAGGCTGACATGATGAATACATAGTACTCTCTACAAATTCGCGGTGGTTCCGCGTAGAGCATGACCTTAACTCACTGTGGTTCTTGAATCCCGTAGTGGGACAGTAATCGGCTGAGAAGATGAATACATAGTGCACTAGTCTAAATGGTAATTTTCCGTAACTTGAAAAACTCTTTCATAACTTCGTCGGTGACTTTGGCCCTCCGCGCTTGGTATTCCTGGACGTACGGTGTGATGGTCTCTATGGCTATCCTCTTCAGTTCACCAGTCAACAGTTCGCCGGATTCATATGTCTTCTTGATCTGAAACATGACATATTGACAAACCATCATATTTAAATACCGAAATTTCATATTATTTAATAAATAACAATTTTGCATCAAAATATTATATATTATAAATAGTCATTTCATTTAAGCATTAATGCTTTTCCGTAGCGGAATATGCGGCATTTTATTATAATTAAGTCAAAAGAGAAAATGACAAAATACTTATCATCAGTCATCTTAATTTAACTTAATTCTTGGCGACTCCCGCCCGCATTGAATAGGCGCGTTAGTTTATATTCATAAGAGCTCTATTCTATGACTTTTAATTTTGACTCTGCAACTGACCTCAGCTAGTCTCTCGTCGTCTTCTAAGAAGAAAGTGAGGTACTTGAAGGATATGTCAACTTCAGTGTTGCCACCCTTCAGCCGGTGCTCCTCCACTGTGGCTTGACCACCTGAGAATGCGTATTTGTTTATCTGAAACAAAACAAATTATATGTCAATGAAATCGTGATCAAGCAAGACGTTCAGTAAGTATGCTGTACAGATTCGGATGAAATGAAGAGCTTAAATAGTTTATGACAAACAGTATACACCTAGCTTAATTTTTCATATGTTTTTGCAAATTAACTAACTAATAAAATAACAAACAATGATTGAAACTAAATGAAAGGCAACAAATACTTTAATATAAATTTTAATGTACTAACAGTATAACGATAACGGTAACAATAAAGAGGGTTTTGGAACAATATTTATCTAGGCTTAGCGGGCAGCGAATAATACACCCTGGTGTGTCCCACAGATTTCACCACGCAGCAGATGTATTTATTTCACGGCGCGTTGGTAGCGCCTCCTTTCAAATTACTTTATGTCAAATATCGTTCATTTGACATAGGTCAGTCTAGCGAAGCGTCGTGTCGATGGACGGCGCAGTGTTGAACGTTACTGTTTTTACGAACGTAAACGGCGAGCCGCCACGAACTCAACGAATCATCACAGTTCCACGTCCAGGGTTTACTCAACACAAAGTGCTACAGTCAAACCTACCCAAGTCTGGCAGCCGCCTTCTTATTTATATAGTACACACACAGAAATATGAAAAAGTAAAAAGTTGGTACAGGGCTCAGCTTATTCCATATAGAAATGCATTCCAGCTTACCCGCGTATTTATTTAAATATATTCAAATGCAAAAACAAAAGGTACCTTGTTTTTAATTTGCTTAGCAGTATCGTTAAGGAAGATAGAGGCATTTGGATCGCTCGAAGACATCTTGTGTTGCGCTCCTAGCAGCGCTGGTAAGAAGCTGGCGTGCAGCAGGGCAGGTTTGGGCAGACGGAGACGCGGCGCGGCGTCGCGGCACAACCGGAAGTATGGGTCCTGGTCTATGGCACAAGGGACCAGGCACGGCACCTATAAAGCACAAACAAGGAACGGGTTTGGTTAACTATTTTAATTGTCATCGACCAATAGTGGCATGCTTTTTTATACAAGCAAACAAGCATTGCATACCCTAGAGTCTTGGTCTAATCCAAGATTATTCAAAAATAAAAAATAAATCCTATGTGAAAATAAGAAAATCGATACCATTCCATTCATAACTTTATTGATTGATATAAATACACATCGCCACGCTTACATTTCTGCGCTGCCTTGTAACGAGCCTAAAGATTTCAACAAATAATGTAACAGAATATGTATATGCACTTACAGTTTTATTTTCGAATATAAAAGGGAAACTGGTGGAGAACGCCGGAGCAGCCTCTATCGCGGGGAAGGAGATCTTGCCGATGACGTCCGAGTCTCCGAAGCCGAAGATACCCTTGGCCTGATTGTAGGTCACGCATTTCTGTATCCTCACCATGTTCTGGTAAAACGCTGGGCACTGCCTGCAAAAGAATTAATAACATAACTACATAGCAATAAGGCAGAAAATTTGCTTTTAACAGTTTAAATCACATCTATTTCTTAAAATTTACAAGAGAAATAAATAAAGATTTCAACTTAATTGCTATCACTGATTTTGAATTGTTATACATTTTTATTGTTGTTAGGTCTTCAACCAAATACTTCTCTTTTTAAAAAAGTACTTTGAAAGTAAGGAGAATTTAAGGTCCAAAATATTACACCCTCCTCTACTAAGTGCTTATGAAATTTTTAAAATGTTGCAATAGTACATCTTTATAAAATGCTATCTCAACAGAAAATAGTTCTATTCCCACATACTCAATTTCATGAATTTACAACCTGACTGTGGGGACTTCTATATAAAAATAAACAATTAAAATATAGTTTTAACTAACCCAATAAAGTCCAGATCGTTGAATATAAAAGTGTTGGCTGGGTCAAATCCCACTGCTATGATGTCCTTGGCGTTGTTAAAAGCCATTTGCCGAGCATCCTCCACTTTGATGTCCCTCCATAAAACTTTCTCATCGTCAGTCAATTGAATAATTAACGGAACATTAAAAACATCTTGTAGCCATCTACAAAAATAAAATAAACATGCATTTCTGTATAAATATTTTTTATTTTATTTTGTTGTATTTGTTTAATTTTTTAGTTTTATTATACACCTATGATTTTACTATTTATGTCATAATATTTTAAATAAATTGCAACTCAAAAATATAATTTTATTTCAAGAGTAAAATAAGATAAACATATAACTTAGGTACATAATTAAAATGATGATAAGTATGAATAAGACCCGGTTATCTTTTAAGCCAAACGAAATTAAATGATAACTAGAGACAAAGTTGGAAACTATTTATCATAATGATAAGTTGAAGTTATAAAAGTTAAAATAAAGATATAAAATATTTTTTTTCAGATAAAAAAACAAACAACTTAAAATAGATCTCTCTTCTTCACATAGTCTACATTTAAAAGTTTATAAAATGTTATTACATTACAGCTTTTTAATTTATGCCGTAAAGGTGACTTGGACAAGAGCTAAATGCGCTTACTGCAAATTTAAATTAAATTAACTTGACAGGCTTGTACAAGGCATTCAACAAAGTTGTGATTTTAATTCTGTTTATCCTTAAACAGCAGTTTGAGCAAGCCACCTTAAATCTAGCATAACTTTTACCAGGATAAATACTGATAATAGTATCAGTAGTTCAAATACATAATTCTAATACTTGATCATATTTTATTTATGTAGCAATAATTTAATGCACAATACTTGAAAGCCTTAAATATATGATTCTAAATAAATTAAAAATATCACATAATTTATTCTCTAGTTTACTTACTTAGTAAACATAAATGGTATCATGTGGCCTAAGTGCATGCTCTCTGATGAAGGACCTCTACCAGTGTACAAGTAGAACTTTTTACCAGCCTCATGGAGTGTTAAAATGGTATGCAGATCTCTATGAGAAAAGAATATCCCGCGCCGAAGGAAATGATGAGCTGAAATATAACATGTCATAATTTTAACATAAGAACCGGAGTATACTATTATGTAAGTACTATGTATTCTTTTTACCTCTCATTTTTTGATATTTATGAATGTAATTGCATAACAATAACCATGAATATTGTGCATGTCTGTACCGAAATTATAAATTAACGTATGTTTTATTGGACAGTATGGTAGAGCTGTAAAATACATTATAACTATATTAAGACTTAAGTGGAAAGTCTTACCTTTTTTTCCTGTCACTTTTTCAATTCTATCTATAAGTTCCTGGTCTATTTTCTGACTGCCAAATCTTTCTGAAAATAAATTACAGTTACATAGATTAATAATTTGAATTAAATACAACCTTGAACCGTGTTCTAAAAAAGTAATATAATTTTGAAGCCACATAATTACTATAGCAAAAGTGACTTTCAACAAACTGCTGAAATCGTCAGCATAGTTAAAGAAATAGTTGTTTTAAACTAAAGCCCTATAAAAAATTACACATGTTGTTAGAAGCATCTAATATGGTTGGCGCTTTTGGTGATACCAAATATTTGACGCTTACTGTGCAACATGTACATATTTAAGAAAATAACATTTCGCAATGATAGTTCATCAATAAAGTGTGTTTATTTAGTGCAATAAACGTTATATCTATAAATCTATCTATTCAGCCAAACTTAAATAAAAGACTTAGCTAATAAAAGAGATGTAAACTTACTTATTAATTTTTCATAATCAATGCCAGTTTCTGATTTTCCAGCTACATTCCAAGGATCTACAATGTCATCTTCCTCATCTTTGACAGATAAATTACTTATTTTTTCTTTCACTTTATCTTGTTCTTGCTCCGTTACACATATCTAGGATGTATAATGTTTCAATTAGCATGTTCACACAAAAAATATATAATTTTACTGGATTAGCATTGCTGGCATTAATACGAGTTTAACCTGAAGACCCCTACATGTTAGCCCTAAGTGGTGTATAAATAAGCATTTGCTGGTGGCAGAGCTTCGCTTGCCGATTATGTTACTTCTACAATTATACGCTAGAGCAATGAAATAACCGATTGCAGTAGTGCAAAAGAAGAACCTACCCGAAACTCATTCGAAGCATTGTGTTCCATAATGCAAAAGTAAGGGGACGTGGAGGTTATAAGATCCTGGATAAACGTCTAAAACGGATAGCCTAGCAGCAAATTTATAGATAACCGTCTTCTGAATGAAAGCCTTCCACGCCACGTAACTTTCCCAATACAGAAAAAAATATTATAAATAAAGCCTTGCAGGAGACTTTTAATTCGCTGATAAGTTATTGAATCTTGCATCAGTCAGTTGCCAACATCAGCTGTCACCACCCACAACCAAGTTCCATATTTCTACCACCGCCGTCCACCACGCACCATAAGTGATCTGTCAGATACTATTATTATTTTATTTTTTTTTAATAATGGCTTTGTGCGTCTAGCACATTTAGCCAGTGTCAAGTAAGTGATATATTAATAATATATAATTCATAGTAAATGAGAATGAGTGGTTATAAAGATGATAAATGGAAAATGAGATACCCTCCCCTAAGCCCCTTTAGTCCTCAGTAAAGATGTGGGACTATATTGATATCTCACATGGACTCCTTGAGAGAAAATTTGAAAAGTGATGTTGCACTGTTTTTTTTATTTACCAGCACTCATATATGTTCACAAACACTTAACGGTTAATAATCCACCGTTATTACACATTAATGTTAAAATTATCACAAATTTTAGAAAATAAAACAAAACTGCAGACATGACGCTTCACTTTCCCGCCAAGAAGTCTACTATTATATTACTCTATGCATATACTGACAGATTGTTACTGTCAGTGCGTGACTTCTACCCACAGAAGATAGGTCAGTGTTCATAACTGAAGCGCATTTAAATTTTAATAGCACCTCTATGTAACATAATTGTAGTTATATAAATTATAAACTTAATAATGATGTTACTGGTATAGTTTGAGTCGCTTTCAAATGTGTATACATACAAGCAGAATAGGCGAAAGATTCATTAGCTCAGAGTAATGTTTTCTATTACATAATTTAAAATTCTTATTTATCTTTTAGTGATCATGGTGTAAAACTATTATCCGTGGAAACACAAAGGTAGTTCCAAGCACGCTAAAACTTAAAAAGCATAATTTTTTGTTTGCGATGCTCGCTATAAAATTATAACATCGTATTTTCACTTTGAAATAACGTTATGGTCAAAAAACTTTTTTGTGAAGGTATGCTGTTTGTAGTCTGTGTCTACCTCCGCACCGCAGCTCGCAGCTCAGTTGTCATAGCCTGCGTCCCCAATATCCCCCCACCTCGCACAACACAACAGCTGCGCTGCGAAGCAACGCTAAGAGTATCTCGTCTCTGTATCTTTCGCTCGTTCTGTTGTGTTTTCGAATAATGCGCTAAATTAAAACGTGGGTTTCTTTGTTTATTTCGTGTATGGTGATTTGCTGTTGAATAAGTCAGGGTGTCAGTGTTCTTGATGGTTTCGGGTGATGATTCCAATGGTGGTCGTTTATCGCGAAAAACTACGAGGTCCCCGAACCGCAAGTGTAAAAAATCTGATGCAGACCTAGCAAAAGGATCGGCGTTGCGAAATGATTCGCAACCTTCAGTTCACAAGAGGAATCTTTACATTGTTTCTTTTCCAATTATTATTTTGTTCAACGTGCTTAGATCTATTTTATACCAACTATTCATAGTATTCAAGTATTTGTATTCGGCGTCGCATCGTTTGATGCACAAGCCTAGAAAGAACGGCGAGTGTAACTTGGAAGTGGTAGTGAAAGACGGTGTGATATCTACGGAGATAGCGCACGCTGAAGAGATGTCCTACGTACACAATGTGGGTCCCGGCGATCCCTTGCTGGCCAAACAGAAACACCATCATCGTAAGGCTTTTGAGTATATTTCAAAAGCTCTCAAGATTGATGAGGAAAATGAAGGTAAAGAACTATGTCAATTACGTTTTGTTGAAATATGTTGGTAGGAGTTTAATGGAAGAGGCCTATGTTCAGCAGTGGGGATCTTTGGGATGATGATGAAAGTAAAGAAGTGCCCTAAGACTTCATAAAATATATGCAACTCTGAACTGTATTCAAAATAATTTTAAATTTTTGGTACCATTTAATATGATATACAAAGAAGGAATACCATGATTACCATGTGGTACCGGCCTAGAATAGTGCCACCCCCTCTCATCTCAAGAGGAGTTGTAAGAGTCGAGAAAGAGAAATCCTACTGGATGATAGACAGCAGCGTCATGCTCCATACTGGCTTGATCTGTGATCACCAACCAGTGTGGTAATTATAGGCAGATACCCCCAATAGAATGTAATCTATTAGAGGCTAATTTCGTACATTTTCGCTAAGGTCGCCTTTTGTACATTTTAATTTTAATTTGTGCAATAAAGTTTAAATAAATAAAATAAATAAATTTCCAGCTGTGGACTTAATAAGGCTGATAGGATGGATAACTCATACACAGCTGTGGTTGGGTTTGAGCTGTTAATATTTGAAAACTTTAGTGTTCTGTTGTTGATATTTTAATTGCTGACAATGGACTAAGATACTTAAGACAAGAATCTTAAATACCACTCAGTTTTAAAAAAAACCGATCTAATAAATAAAAATCTAAGGCTGAAGATATTCTATATGAGAAAGTGAATCTTTATTTCTTGAAAGATAGACTACAGATATTTCTTGACAAAATGAGAAAGAAGGGCCCCATAATTAAGCCCTGTTGCACCCCACTCTGACAATTCAGTTTTGTTTGTTTGGAATCTTTCAATAACTAAGTTTTAATAAACTGTGCAACAAGTTGCCTTATGAAAATTATGTCATATGTAAGTGTAGAAATGTTGAATACTAAATGCCAAACTGTCTTCTGTATACAGGCACTCCGTAGATGGTGCTCTGTTTATATATAAACAGGTACAGATACTCTGTTTACCAAGCACCTGGCTACAACAGATTTAAACTAAGGATGCACTGAGATAATTTTATTATGCAATAAATTGTTAAAGTATAATTTTTTTTTAACCATACAAGTAGGAGAAAAATAGTTAAGTTTTTAGGGTCTAAATTTAGACCAAAGACCATGTTATAAAGTGGAGGCAGAAAAGCAGGAACGTAGACCCCAGGCCCATAAATTTGCAACCAGGATAACATTTAGATGAATTATCAGAGGTTTAATTTCTGCCTGCAATTTCATCATAAAATACTTTAAATGATTGTTAAACCTTTGCAGGGCAGGCATTGATTCCTATTTAACTGTTCACAATGCATTAATAATTATTTTGTTGTCAGATAGAATAGAGCTGTGAATTAAAATTTACATACCTACATACATTTACGCCAGTATCCCCAAAGAGGTAGGCAGAGGCATATTTAATGCAATAAAAAATGTGTACTAAGCATTGTTTAGATTTGTCTATTACAAGTACACAAATAAAAGCAACATGACGTGTGTTACCGGCTTAGAATAGTGCCACCCTCTCTCATCTCACGGGTAGCCGACGAAGAAAAATCCTACGGAACGATGGGCAGCAGCGTTATCCTGCGTCATATAAAAAAAAATGCAGATGCATAGAGCGGCGATAGCCCAGTGGCGAGACCCCTTGCCTTTAAATTCAGAGGGTCTCGGGTTCAAACCCTGGTGGCGCCTATGACTTTTCGAAGTTATGTGCGTAATTATCGCTTTCTCCGTGCCTCGCAAAGCACGTTAAGCCGTTGGTTCCGGCTATCATGAACATCTAGGGCAGTCGTTATTAGGAAGTCAGTGCCTTCTAACAGTCGGCAGTCGCTCCACTTAATAACTGAAATTTAGTCAAACCTATTTGAACCAGAGAGCAGACCCTGCGCCCTAAGCTTAAGTCTAGGGCAACCGGGATAATGCTAGGATATGATGATATAAAATGCATGCAGATGCAGTTAAATAATTGTTTTTAGATTTCTCAGATACTCCGCTGCGAAATCTGCAAAATGACAAACCAATCAAAATGATGTTCAGTTTATGAACCAAAAAAACAGCTTAAAAAAATAACATACGTTTTTTTTCTGTTAAATAATGTCTTCGTGCGGCTAGCACATGTAGCCAGTGTCAAGTTATAGATATATAAATAATATTGAATACATAGTTAATGAGAATGAGTGGTGACAAAGATGATAAATGATATGCCCTCCCCTAAACCCCTTGAGTCCTCAGTAAAGATGTGGAACTATACTGAGATCTCATATGGACTTCTTGAATATGAAAAGTGATGTTGCACTGTTTTTTTTTTTACCAACACTCATGTATGTTCACAAACACTTAACGGTTAATAATTCACCTTTGTTACACATTAATGTTCGAAATATCACAAATTTTAGAAAATAAAACAAAACTGCAGACATGACGCTTCACTTTCCCGCCAAGAAGTCATAACATAAGTTATTAATTTTTTTTTATAAAGACGTAAGGGCTCATACACACGAACAGCAGTTTGCTGGCGACGTATATAACTGCAGTCAACGTTCGGAGGCGGTGGACAGCCTGCTGCAGGCAGCTCACGGCCGACAGGTGACGGCGACTGCAGTTGTGTCTGCTGTTGTCAATGTGCTGTTCATGTGTGCGCCCTTAAACGGTTCATAACGGCTTCTTTGGAAGATACAATCCATATAAACGTAACAAGATTCCACTATTGCAGACGCCTAAAGCCTCGTCTGATACAAAGCTGTGAGAGATTCAGATATACTTCTTCCTAAGCTGATTTGTGGAAGTAGGATTGGCTTAACGACTACCACGTTTAATGATAACCGGAACCAATGTCTTAATTAAACCTTACTAAGCACGGCAGCACTCGATAACAAATGCCACACAAAGTTCTGTGCACTTAATTTATTTTCGGTGATCGTAACATAACAATCATTTGTAATAAACTCTTCAGTTTATCCTGAAGCCTCAAAATATTTGATTCTTTTCTTCTTCTTTTATTGGCTTGCACGGCTGTGCCACGATGGTGTTTAAAATAAGTGATCAATGAGATGAACACGATGCATTTATACGCTGATTTGCATTCATAAGTTCTTGTTTTCGAAATGTTCAGGGATTTTTTTAGTATATAACTATCATACAAGAGATCCAGATCTTGTTTATTTTCCTGCCAACAATTTGTAGCTTGCTTCGTTCAGGCACGTGCGGGCTAAGTACGTCTTAAAGTCTTGTCACGACCGCGAGAACCATTTCACAATAGCATTTTTTATACATGACGCTCCCTCAGACAAATCTTTAACGACCCTATTTTCAATCACAGGTCAGAAAGAGTTGGCAATAGAATTATACAAAAAGGGAATCTACGAGTTAGAGCGTGGAATCGCTGTAGATTGCTGGGGTGGTCGAGGGGACGCCTGGCAGCGCGCTCAGCGGCTTCACGACAAGATGAAAACCAACTTGGGAATGGCCAAAGACCGACTCCATTTTCTTGGTAAGCTATTTTCATTATGATGTTTTAGTTATTACACTGCTGTAATTCAATGTTTAGTAGTATGCTCTTGCATTTAGTTATAGATTTATTAAATTGGCTGTATGGTTTGCATGCCAAGCTTTTTTTATTAAATGTGTGGGTCATATCACAGTGACACGGCAACCGTAATTGTAAATCTGTACTGAAATAAGAAGGTTGTAATTCCAGTTGCATTCTCGTAACTTTATACTTAACTGGGTTGTAATATAAAACCTAGCCAAATTTTAACTTAAGTTACTTCACTTTATACTTAATTAATTGTGCTACTTAAAACTTAGTACTTTATACATAATTAGTTGTGCTCCGTAAAACATATATTAGTCTGCCTCATGAGTAGCTGAATACTTTAGTACTTTGTCACACTAACTGGTATACTTATTAGGTTAGTTGTAACCGCCCTCACTATATTTAACGTAATAATTTTATACGACATACTAAAGTATTCATCTACATCAGAGGATAACCTTTTTACATGGCGGAACACAAATTTCTATGTTCTATATACTGGATGTTGCTCCATTGGGATATGGCCCTTAGAGATGGATGTATGTATATCAAAACACATTACTGAGGTGTAATATAAATTACTCATAATTTTTCCCCGATGTAGCAAACCTAGTCGCCCTCAGTAAGTTGGGTGTAGAGGCTGAAGCCGAGCGGAGCTTCAAAAAGCCCACGGAGTCCCCTCTCAAGGTGCGCAGGCCCTTAGAGAAGTCCAAGACGACGTTGCTCGCCCATACCGAAAGTAACGGTGGTCAAACGAAGTCCTCCACTGAAGGTAGACCACCTCTCAAAGTTTCGCTTCGCTTCGTTTGACATAACCTACTGCAACGAAACTGAAAACAAAATTAACAAATTATTCTAACCTGTTTGGAATTAACCAGCCGTGTAATGGGACACTGATATCCATTTGATATCTATTGGTTTTTTTGTATTGTTTGAATAATGTCAATGTTTGCATGTGGGTTCACTGTGCTTAGCACCGTTGTGTTGGCTTTATGTTACACGTTTGTTGCATAATGTTGTGTGAATTCATCTGATACATCCTGTCTATATGTGTATTGGATCGATTGTAGTCCGTAGTCTTGAACCTTTATACCGTAGAACTTGAATACGGTAATTTCTTAAAGTGTTTTAATCTTACCTTTGCATTAACTAAACAGCGCACCCTAGTAAAATATATTATAAATAAATAGCCAAATGAACGACATTAAATTAAGAAGGAAATCGTATTGTGGGTATTAGATGTAACTGATCCCAGAACCAACTGCACTATGAACTATTCTCTTTAACCGTATAGAAAAGTATATAAAAGATTGAATATTGAAAGAGTTGAACAGGAATAATCATAAACACACCCTGGCGTGTTAAGTATGATGCATGCACCCACACAAGTAAACCCTACTAACTCGTAAAATCGAAGCTATAAACTTCTCATCACATTAAAGTCAACATTTATATTATTAGCTAGCTGATTTCCGTGGCTTCGCCTGCGTCATAAAAAAATATGATTTAAAGGTATCAGGGATAATGTAGATTCTCCGGGTGTAATAATTTTTATCAGTAATCCTAGAGATTATGCCCAACGAATAAAAGAACCGATTTTTCCTTTTCATACTATTACTATCTATCACACTGTGTAAGTATAACAAATAACCACGCATTTCTTCAGCATATAAGACGTGGCTTATGCCCTAGGATTTATTTTTCACATAGTACTTGAAAACGTCATAATAAAAATTGAAAAATAAAACGAAAAATTATTACACTAAAACAAGATTCAAGCGAATGTTATTTAAATCGTAGTGGTTAGTATAATCGCAGACATCAAGGAGTAACAAGCGAATAAACTACCTAGATAACAGTATACATCTTCATAGGTGTATGAAAGGCGAACGTGTCGAATGTCCTATTAACTTATAGCTCAAGCCGTTGGACGTAATGATTGATTGATGATATGGATGACATCCTCTATGGCATAAATAACTTTCACGTTGTAAATTTTAATATACCTACACTGGTCATCACAAAACCGGCCCAATCTGTTTTGTAGGTTCGTGTTGAACACTGAATGTGTAATTCTAAGAATATGTGTTTATTTGAAACCCAATTTGAGAAATTTAAAATAGATGCTCTTATGCCTGGAACTAACTACGGAAAAAAATCACTGTTGTTTGAGGGAGTGTAACTTTACAACTAAATGACATAAAGAAATATAGAAATATAAGTATTTTAAAAATCATCTGAGGCAGCATATTAATGCCAAACTATAAATTTGTAAGGGGTTGTGAATACGCCCAAAGGCATTATTGTTATTATCTTATTATACCATAATTATGCATCTAATTATAAGTGAACTTACTGTTTTTATGAGAATAAATGTCTTCAAACCTACTTTGTAACTTTTTTGGGTTTTACTTTTTAACTTAAAAAAGTTACAAAGTGTTCAACACGAATCCGAACCAAACAGAGTAGGCCGATTTTTGTGATTGACAGTTGTGGATATGGATTCAGAAGATATTTATTTTAGAAATAAGCCCACAATTGAAATTCTAAATTATAATAACTCAAGACTATTTTGTTTTTTTTTTAAAGTACAATAAAGGGAAAAAAAGAATAGCACCAGGTACAACTTTACCTTTAGTACAAATTATCTTAATAATGAACGTCGTGCGTATTACAAAGGGGTTAAGCATATTTTATTCTAATGTCTTACCGTGAAGTATTATGAAGCCAGTTGTGAAATAAATGGCATTTGAAACAAAAATAAAGCAGTACAATTTACTACGGTGGCCAACAAATTAGAAGCTGAACAATGAAAAAAATGTATTGTATATTCAAATCTTTAGCGAAAACTTAAATAAACTATGCAAAAATTCATAAATAGAATATTTGGTTGAAAAGCCTTGGATCTCGATGATATCCTAAAACAAGTAGCATTGAGTCTATAAATTTTCCAGAGGGTTCATTGATGTTATTATAAATGTGTAGCAGATACCTATTCCTTCACAATGAGACATCATGTATGGGATTCTTGATTTGATTTAAATCATGACTATTTGCAGGCCAGTCTAACACTAACAATGATTGACTTAGGCACGTTGCTAACCAATTACTTAGGTTTGAACATAACGTAGTCTCGTCACCTAATATTAGGTTCTTTTCTTAATATATTATATCACATACTCACCATAAATGCGAATAAATTAGGGTAATACATGAAATTCTATACACCGCAACAAAATTCAGTTTAATTGTGAGAAAGTAAATATATTTTCATGTTAGACTAGCTTTTACCGTATAGATTGCTCTGTCAATTATTGTGAACAAAGTAAAAGGTAAGTTCATGTACAATTTTCAAGTATTTATTACATAGATTTTGCGTCTAATCGAAAATTTGTAGAAGACTACACACATACACACTAACTGAATCCGATTTGACAAGGTTTTTAAAAAAAGCTTGGAGAGACAGTGGGTAAATAATACATTCTTGTAAATTACTCAACCCGTAAAAATACTCTTAAATTTGCCATGACTAGATTAGTGAACACCAAAACCACGTTTTCGTATGTAAGTCTGGTTTCAAATATAGGATGTTGGGTGAAATATCAATATTTCTTTTTTTGTACCCGTTTCGTCACGTAACAAGAACCAAGTACATATTTGCAATCCTGTGCCCAGTTCCAAGTTTACATGACCACTATATTAAGCTGTGTTGTTGTATATTTATTTTGACTATACTAGTATAATTAAGATAGTAATCAATGTTTCAAAACGCTCCACTTTCTATTTCCATCTAGTAAATCTTTAGCTGGCTTTTGAAAAGCGTTGTTATTGATATTTGTGTTAGTGAATAAAATTTGTAGCAAATTAAATAGGACTAAATTAATTTAGTGACATTACAAATTCTTTGCTCCGCTTTTTAAAAGTTCACTTGAAAACGTTGGGCTTTAAATCAGTTTTATCTGTTTAGCGGTCAAAGTTACAAACTTCTATGGTAAATATTCAAAAATAAATAGTACGCATTTTTATTGATTACCCTACGTTACTACCATCTACTTCAACTCGAAGCGATTTCAACTATAAAACTGAAGAAACGGGATCCCATATCCATCAAGGTATGATTTATTGAAAGATCAAAACGTGTCAGACAAAGAAAGACATCATCAATCTCGAATCTATGTATTATATTAGTATTTATTTAATGATTAACTAGGCATTTCAGATTTGCAGACCGATAAATCATTAGTGATCGCCATCTGACAGCATCTTAATTAGATTAGTAATAGACTGTTTACTAACTACTATATTATGAATATTATGATAGGCTGTTTGACACAATTGACCCAAAAGTGTTTTCTTTACTCATATGCTTGGCACCACTTGTGTTTCGAAATATTATCACTATAATCGATTCGAAATCTTATCGGTAACTAACCCACATTCGGGGAAGTTATTATCTGTGTTTGTTGTGTATTATCTACATAACAGCGATGTCATTGCCAGACGTCCCGGTATTTTATCAAAAAGAAAGCGCGAGCATCCGCTTTTCTCAGATTTCTTGACTTCAAAATTAAAATTTTTCTTACTTAAATATCGCTGCTACTATTCTAGATCGTTTTCTCAAAAGACGTATTGTTGTTGTCGCTGTCAACTATCGTCATTGTAAACTCAATTTAAAACTTAAAATTTATTTTCTTTTTCCTATTCAGACGCTCTCGAAATGAGAATCACTACTTTTTATTGAACCCTACCTTATTATTCAGATCGCTTAACCGTCCATAATTGCGCTTATTTTTCTATATTGCGCTCTCGGGAATCTGTTGTTATTTATTTTCATCGATCAGTTCTCACACTTCCTCACCTACAACGCAGAAAATCATATAAATTGACTTGAAATTACTTACGAACATTATAAGAGAATAGGCCTTTCACCACTTCTTTTTAAAAAAATACAAATACAAATGGAAGACTACCAGTTGTGCAATCTTTTAAAAACGAGTCAAGCTGGTTCGTTTATTTCTTTTATAGTCAATTAGAACATTGAAATCAGACGTTAGCCATTCTTGTCTCGTCCGCGTCCAGAAAACAAAGGTCTTTATTCTTTTGCTATAAAAACAATTATACATATTAGTTTGCTGTAAGTTAATTGTTTGCTGGCCTACTTATACAGTTTTTGTTATTTCCTATAAGGTTACCTTGAATAATGTTGAATCACTCAAACCAGGATGGATAGTTTGGGGGCAAATTTATCCTTGCTATATGCTATGTGGTTAACAAGAAGAGTGTTAGTATCACCAAATGGTACCATCATGTTATTTAAAGAATTCTATACGTCGCTAGATTTCTGCACGAGGCGAACACGGTACAGTGCTAATAAGCATATTATGGGCAGGCCGCTGACAAGACGACCTAACCAAATGCAATGACAAATGCGTATGAATACCTGGAAAATCGTTCGTTCACCACTCGATAAAAAATAATTTAAGCTTGATTATTTTACATAGGAATTATAAAATAGCTAATGTTTGAAAGACAGTCTTAGCCTATAGCTTTAAAGCACGCCGTTATACTGAACTCACTTGTAATAAAATGGAGGTACGCTTTCAGTTTACCACAAGGAGTTAACAGAATTAATAAAAGTCTATATAAATATTTATAGTTTATAGAAAACACCCAGCCTGGAAGAACTAATTGTGTTAACGCACATCGGCCTAGGATAGGACCGACCCCTCATCTCACGGGAAGTCGGAAGAGTCGACGAAGAGAACCGAATCATGGACAGCAGCGTCTATCTGCGTACTGGCTTAAACTGCGATCACGAACCCTGAGTGATTATGAGTAAATACCCACTTAACAATGTAATCTATTGGGGAGGCCAATGTTCAGCAGTGCAGTTCAGATACAAATCATTATCCTGCATGGGAAATTGAGAGTCGAACCCACGATCTTAAGAGCGGAGGTATACCGACCTCCAAGTATAATCAGCTGACGCAGGGCTGCCAACCGTACGTTACCGTACGGTTAGAATTTTGGCCTTATAAGTATAGTGATGTTTTTTTTTTTAGGAAACTAGGAAAGCAAAATAGTTTATTTAATTGAGTGAAAAGTTATAAATCTAGTAGGTCTCAAAGCCTTAATTAAGGTTTTAGTACATTTTCGATGCATATTATGAGGCTTGTTATTAGCATTATATAGGATTCATATTGGCTTTCAGAAGTTAAGGTTTTTAGATACATATGTACAAGGGATTTTGTTTACGGTTGGCAACTCTGAGCTGACGTGATATCAAAATTTTATAACAGCTTGATTTCTATTTCTATGTCATGAACGAACAGAACAATAACTGATACAGACAGAAAAACAGTCCCACTTTACACAGTAACTGTGAAATGAAAAGGAAACTAGTTATCTGTTGCGTAGACACCGAGCGTTGCCCCAATCAAGTATGACGAATATGGACAAAGTTATCGATGCGTGCGCCCACGCCCACGCGCCGCCATGCCCAGTCGCCACTGTGTCATGGCTCGATGCACCATATGATTCTCTATGGAGCTGCAATGTTGACCTAAACCATATATAGGATATGTAATACAACTTTAATGATTACATTATAAATTACAAGCCGATTGGGTTTGGTTTGGACGAAAGTATTGAACAAAGAATCCATAATAATATATCTGTCTATTACGCTTTAAAGCGAAAAACAACCTATGTTTATGAAAAACTAATTAATAAATTAACCTATTTTCATACAATCGCAAAATATACAACCGCTTTTTATTCAACTACTTTATTTTCATATTATTGTCATAGTGCCCATGGTGTTAAGTATTTGCAAAACAAAAGTGAAGTAAAATTTATGTTTGCATAATAAAAAATATTCATACATAGTACTAGCTTTGTTTAATTTGAGGCTGTATAACGTGGTGGGATATGTGAGAGATTTTAAAATTATATTTAGTACACAAATAGATAAATATAATTTTCACCTCAAGAAAACACGCTACAAATACATTTACAAAACCCATTTAAATGCGGGCAGAGCCATAGGCAAAACTGATCATAAGCACTAAAATTAAGTTACATACATGTGTAGTTAGCGTCATATGCATGTAACTTAGCCTAGTTAGAAACTCAAACCTTAAACAAGGCTCTGTTTAAAGTTAGCTTAGTCTGCCGTATTTTCTTGAAGTTAGAAAGGTGTCGTGACTTCTGAGTTCTATTGATTTTTGACGTCGGCTTTTCAAACCCCTCAGGTTTAATTATGTAACATTATACCTTTCACCGAATTATGTTTCCCCCTGTACCGGTGTACCGGACACCAGTCAAGCGTGTGTGACCAGTGTAATATAGACATATGAGTTACATTAATCTAGCACTAACCAACTATATTCGATACCCTGTGCTTTTAGCCCTAAAAATTTCTAAGTAAAATAACAGCGAACACGTGCGTTGTCATCTGTAAATGTACGCACGCACGCAAGAAAGGTAGAACAGGGTTATATGCTTCATTTTTTGAATTGTATGTTTTATATTTATAAACCTTAACCACATGATCTGGACCTGTAACATAACTTAGGTCTTTCATGCTGTGCACCTAGTTCAGACTTTGTAAAAAAAATATCAATATATTGATATATTGAGCACGCTGCTGTGAAAGACAGAATAAAGCATTGGCTTTATTCGGTCTTTCACAGCAGCGTGCTCCCGCTCTAGAGAAGTGGTGCTCCTAGATTTAAGCTACGTTCACAAGTGCTTCGGAATAATCCCAAGCTTTAATAAATAAGTTTGAGTTTAGAAGACGGATAAAGTGAATATAGTGATAGATAGTGTCTTATATTGATCAAATAATTATTAATTGAATAAAAAATATCAGAAAAATTTTGTTACAAAATTTCTTACAGCTTACATAGTAAAATAAATCAACTATCTCGGTGACAAATTAATTGAAATAATGCGTAGACATGAACAGACCAGTCCCCACAGATGGCACAAGCTTACGAGCGTGAAGCATGAATTTAAACGAAACAAATACATTCCTATTTTCAGTGGCATTATTAATTTTGTATGATGTATGAATGGGAATTTTGGCCTCATAATATAATATCTTAAGTGATAATAATAATAATAAATAATAATCGCAATAATAAATATCGCAACAACTACCCCGACTGCACTTAAATTAAAGTTCGCAGGTTTTAGAGTTTAAAGTGTCTTTATTTCTTTTATAATCTTTCACGATATATTGTAACTTAAAAATTCAACCTTCAATGTGCCATTTTTATGACCCGATCGTTTTTTACCAACGGGGCGAACATGTTTCTACGTTACTTACAATATTTCATATCATTTTTACTGTCTCGGTTTTGTTTTAAATTCCACATGAAGCAGCTAGCTACATTGTTGAATCACTTACATTTGGATACTTTCCAACTAAAAATCAAGGAGATCTTGTATAGTACTTACTTAAGGAACTGTTAAAAGATTTTCTCAAATCATAGATTAATTTCAAATAGATATGTGTCATAGACTTTACAAAATAAACATGGAAACTAAATAACTGAATCATATCTTACAGAAACCAATTATTTCGTTAATTTTTAAAAAGCTTTTGAAGCCACGTTATTTTCAACACCAGAAGGCCAATAGAAGTAAATAATTAAAACAAAATATTTGCAGAAGCGTGGTAGTTTACCGTTGATTGCGACATAGGTGACAAAAACTCGCACCAAAAATTAGCGTCATTCATGAAGATGTGCATTTATTTAACGGGCTTCCTACTATTGCCCTTCAACTGGAATAGCGTTTGATGTTAGTTTTCGACCTTCTAATGAGATAACTAAAATTCAAATTTTTGAGCAAACGACTCTGCCAGTAATGGTTGAAGGGTTTAGTCTGATAAAAGCAAACCAAACTAAAGCAATATGTCCTCTGCGGGGCCCACGTATAAAGGGTTTTTTTTTTTGAACAAATAGTTGTCTGATCAACGGTTTGAGTCAGACAACGGTAACGGAACTATAGACGAAATCACTTTTCTCTTTATGATGTAAGTATCATTAGAAACAATACAAATATGGTGGTATGGGGACTACCAGGATCCCAAGCCAATCTCACCTGCAAGTGGTGACCTGCCGATCAACGGACGAGGCTCTGGCAATCGCAAACGTTCACGATAAGCGGCTATAGGCTCGCCACCTATTATGTGGGATCAAAATTATAACTGGCGAAGTATAGGCGTTTAATATGCCTCTACACCTTCGGGGAAAAAGGCGTGATTGTATGTATGTAATATAAAGATCAAAAACTAAAACCTGGATTGTGTGGCCCCTTTAGTTTCAAAATGTAGAACACCTAAATGTTCACCATATTAAGGACACGTACTGGTGATGTGGACGTACGTTTGGAAATACCGCCCACCATTAATCAAGTGCTTGCAATCATTACGAAATGTTTACTATCCATTGTATCTGCTTTTTATGTGGGTGACATTATGTCGGTCAAAAAAACTTTATTATTTCAGATATCCTTAGCCTGATGTCAAATCGTCTAATATGCTTTACCAAAGTATCATCTAGGAATAGCTTTAATTGTCCTGGTTTATTCCGTTATACTTTAAAGTTTAAAAGAACTATGTTCCGATCCCTCAATATTGTTACGCTGTTCCGATGTTCCATGCCTCAATAATTTTGCTTCAAAATTGTGTAGCCTTCAAACATTGTCAGGCGATGTCTAAAGGCCACAGAATTTACACGTTAGAAATAAAGTTGTATTATTTATGGACAATATATTATGGTGAATTCATTGATCCTTTGTTGTGTACCATATACGCATGTTTTATGGAATATACTAGCGTAGTAAACGCTTTCAATAGAACTAAACGAAGTTTTCCTGGCATGATAACACGTGCAAAAGTTGTGAAGATTATGTGCGATTGTGTATGCATGACAATTGATACCCACGCCACAGCCGGGTTGCGGTGTGCGGCACAAATTGCCACAGCTTAGTATTCCACACATACGGGCAAACCTCTTCCTGCATCAACTGTGGGAAATTTGCTTTGTAAGTCTAATGCACTGCTTTTATACTGGCATATCTTCAAATGTCTCAGTCTTCAGTCTCAACTGTCTTCAAGTATCTCAAAATGGATTATCTAAGGTGATCGTACCCCATCGATAAATTTCATCAAGAGCCTAGTTGCACGTAATTCAAATATCAATGTTCAGTACCCAGTCAAGAGCTACTCATAACTTACATTGGTAAGGTTGACAAGGGTTTGACGGGAATCTTGGTTAAGTGTTGTACATATTTTTACGTACATCCTTAGTTGTCAACAATCTTCATTCATCCTGTAGTTTTCCGAACTAGTCAATCATTTTAATTGCTTATTTTATTATGTCACTTGCAAGCAAACATTATAAAAGAAAAAATACTACGTCTTCTTGGCAAGCGCCATTTGTTAACATAGCGGTGACGTCATAAAAGATATATGACAGGACTAAGCGTTTCCGGTCAATCGATTGAAACTGAAAAATCTTTCCAAGGTTACAAATTAAATAATGCACATACATTATGAAATATTCGTACAATATTGTCCCAAGCCGGAGTTGTAGTTTCCATGCAAGAATCTGCTGTCAGAAATGCACTGCACTACTTTATAAATATTTTTAAAATTGTCACGATTGTCTTTGGCGTTTGGATTTAGTTTTTTTTAAAGGATACGTTATTTTCTTCTCTTTTTGATTTTGTTTTTATTGACCCTTAATTTTTTTCTGTTTCTTACCTCAAAACTGTTTTAAAAGAATTCGCTACCCACAAGAGTCTCGGGTACAAAATTTCTGCATTTATATAAAGTTTTTTACGAATAAATAATACAGACAATAAATTTCTAGCATTGATCCATGAAAATAAATTGTAAATGAGAAAAATAAATTACTTTTCGAAATTTCGAGCCTTGTTCAAAGTAAAAGTGCGAAAAAATATTCTTTCGCGATGTGATTGAACTATTTGATGACTCAGATATTTTAAAAATATCGTGCAGCGAGTGAATACAATACAACTTTCGTTTTTATCTCATTGTACAGTAAATGGATATAGATTGCTGACTCGTTCCGCTATTTCAGTAAGTAATGAAATAAGCTCTTAGTCATAAGCGCCGGCTACGCTTATTATAGTACTTTCCACTCCACTTTAAGTTAAATTGATTAAAAAGTAATAAGCTTACTTTGTTTTTTTAAACTTGCGATATACGACTACGTACGTAGTTGCTTGAGTTAGTTCATTATTCGGAAGTTTAATATTCGAAGGATTACTTATTATAAACACCAACCAAAATCGAGGGCCTTTGCGGCGTGCGTAGCCAGAAATAAATTGAATTAAGTACTATCGAAGTTTTTTATTAAGTTAGCCTTTCATGAGTTTATTGATAATTATTAATCGTTAACTTATAATCGTAGTCTTTTTATATGTTTATTTTTATTTAGTCATGTACTATTGACCTTTTTATTAGACTTATCTAAATTATATCGCTATAATTACAGATGCAATCGATAAAAGTACGTGATAGCTGTTAGTGACTAATAATATAACTTCTAATATAGACGTAAAATGAAGCAATGATTTGAAACACATCGCTTACATGCATTTAACTAAGCACGTTTGTCGGTTTATTTTTGTATAAAAACTTGCTAACAATGCCACAATTCTCACGCTTACATTTAATAACAACTAATTCATACTGTAAATTATTTCATATTTGATACCATTCTATCACCGCCATTACCATATCGTTAAGCAGTAGCTTTAGCATCTTTGGTTGCAGAGAAATCTACAATTTACTATCGTACTGAGCTTTCATAACACTAAGTCACTAGACGAATGAAAAGGTGTAAGTGACACGCATACCCAAGTACAAAGCCATTAAAGGAAAATACTGATAGCCAGAAAACTGCTCGTTGTTAAGTGTTGACAGTTGACTGTAGGCCTAGTAACGCATCAAAGTATTGCTTAAAGCGCTACTATTGAAGCCAGAATATCTGACAGTGCCATCCTATCTAGCCTTCCTCTATCACAAAGAGATATTACGTGATATAGATTCGTAGAAACTGTACATAAAGAAATATTAATCTCGCACAGAGGAAAGTCTATTTGTCCCCAATATCTCATGAACTGATTTTTATTGAAAAGTCTGGTCACTGGCATATTATATGTTCTGTGATAATGATGTTCATTCGCTTTTTATTGGGCCAGGTTTTTACATAAAAGATTAGAGTTTTCGATAATTGATTTATGTTTAATGCAGTAGCAGGACGTAAGTTGACTACAGCTGGGAGGCGGGCGCCGGGCGCTGGTGGACCGCTGATGAAGTCACAGACCCTTCCTCGGTCCATGGGCAGGTCCTCGTCTCAACCTAACAGTTCCAACGGCGGGTACAGTCGGTATCCTGTCAAACCTGCCTCCACACCGCCCGCTGTCAAACGACAGCTTTCCGTAAGTGAATGTTTTTTTTATGCTGTTTGCAAATTGGTGATTAAGACGACGAGAAAGAGACGGATGGAGTGTGTGAGGGATTATATGATTAAAAAAAGTGTGCATAAGTCTGACAAATATTGCAACGTTTTAGGCTGCCTGTCCACTGACGCGGAGAGAGGCAGTAGAGTGAAGAAACGGAGAAATATTATCCAATAGAAATCGCGGACAGGAGAGGAGCGAAGATTTTATGAAATGTCATTGGTTAATATTTGTCCGTTTCTCCGCTCCGCTTCAGTGGACAGGCAGCTTTAGGCTGCCGTTCCACTAAAGCGGAGCGAGGATGCGGAGCGGAGAAACGGAGAAATATTAGCCAATAGGGATCGCGGTCAGGAGAGAAGCGAAGATTTTATGAAATCTCATTGGTTAATATTTGTCCGTTTCTCCGCTCCGCATCCTCGCTCCGCTTTAGTGGAACGGCAGCCTTATTAATATGGACTTTTTGCGATATCTGGGATTTCTAAGAGAGCGGAGGTATCCTTAGACGCTTAATAAAAGCCCAAGCCAAGATAGTTACTGATAGCAGCCGGGTTAGAATAGAAAGACCTCCCTACCTAATGGATGAACAAATTGGGTGGCAAGTGAAAACACAGTAAAACATTTGTTAATAATTTAATGAATTGACAAATAAACGAACAAGCTTTTTTAAAAGTAGCATAAACAGAGATTAATTAAATTTAGTCAAAGCAATCAAGGCCCAATGATTTAATTAAACGAACAAGTCATGATATTTCTTTCATACTATAAAAAGAGTAAAATTTGTAAAGTAAAATAATAAAAGATCGATTACCAACAGAAAGTCATTAAAGTTATTTGTTCGTAACAAACACTCTCTCGTTTGAGCTTCGATTCCGGATATGGGGTATTGAAATAGATCAAGTTCTAATTTCAGCTAAATGTCGACCGCGCTCCTATCCCTCTGTCGGATCTAGTCGAATGTCTTTGATCCGTTAAACTTTGATATTAACGTGATTAATTAAGATATCCTTGTATCGTAAATTAAGCGGAACATATATTCTACAACATGCATTATGAATAGTCGGTTATTAAGTTTTATTACGTTTTGCTAATATACTTTAAATACACTGAAGTTTTTATTTTCATTTTGAAAGAAAACTTGAGATATGATTGCTTCTTAGATAAGCAGCTTTGTCAGTTTTGTGTATTATCATTAAGATACCAGACAGGCGGCATCTGCGAGAAATAAAACAATAGGTTCGATGTTATATCTGAAAACCGGCTTCTATTCTATAGTCAATGAATATTTAACATTATTTAATACAAACATATTTCTCTTAGCACTTACTTGTGCATGCTATATATGCCCAAACTTTCTATAAGTGAGGGGTCTAACTATGTAGATTATTTTGATTGTACTGGAATATGACAGTAATGATAAGACAACTTTATAAATACGGGCCTAGAAACAGCGCTTTAAATACTGGTTATTTGGTCGCTATTTATTTTTAATACATGTATCTGAAGATGTTACAATATACCGATAAAAAATACTGGTATTATTTATTCCAGTAGGTATACTAAAACTGGAGTTTATCAGTTTTATACTTACTTTGGCATACGGCTAGTGTGTGTGTGAGTGTGTTTGTATGGCGAATTGGCAACTCGTTAAAAAATACTAAAGCCTTTAATAATGTTGAAACTCACCTGTATTTTGTATACTAGTTTTAAGCTCTAAACTGAAAACTTACGAATCTTTGTTCATTGGTAATTAATTACGCCTTTAGTACAATTACAACAAGTCCGCGCGAAACTTTCACATTATTTGTATCACTTTGCCTCTAAAGCAAACATTTTCATGTATTTGCTATCCAAACTTTACTTTCCTTTTAATTTTTTTATCATACTTTAATCACTGAAGTGGCGGGAGATTTTTATCATGTCTGGAGTCCTGTGGCTTGAAAGTATGACGTCATTTAGTTCTCGAGTATTGCAATGGTCTCAAATGGATTGGAATTGAATGAAGCTGTCGGAATCGACATACTTAGTATGCCGAAACTTATACCAAATCAGATCTGACATTAACAGTGCCTTCGCAATAAAATTTGATAATGATTACACTTAATCAATAAAATAAACAAAATATTTGGGTGTGTCAGACTTTTACTGACTAAAAACTATCTATGTTCCTTCTTGACCCTGATATATCCCGCAGCCGCGGTAACCCATTCGAAAAGTCTTGCAACATCATTTCTGCAACCTAGGATAAAGTTTTATTTAGCTTTACTTTTTTTTTGTTTATATAATGGTTTCGTGCGTTTAGCACATTTAGCCAGTGTCAAGTAAGAGATATATTAATAACATATAAATTATAGTAAATGAGAATGAGTGGTGATAAAGATGATAAATGGTAAATGAGATGCCCTTCCCTTAACCTCTTGAGTCCTCAGTAAAGATGTGGGACTATACTGAGATCTCACACGGACTTCTTGAGAGAATTTGAAAAGTGATATTACACTGCTTTGTTTCATTTACCAACACTCATGGACGTTCACAAACACTAAACGGTTAATAATCCATCGTTATTACACGTTAATGTTCAAAATATCACAAAATAAAACAAAACTGCAGACATGACGCTTCACTTTCCCGCCAAGAAGTCCTTAGTTACTTTTCGTACTAAATTCTTATCATATTAAGACTGTGTCTTGCTTCTATTGGCTCCTCGCGATCTTCACCAGCACATCGACTCATTCATTGTAACGTCCTAAAAATACACTAAATCACTATCACTCATGTATCATTCACCGCCATTAACCCCCGTTTTCTCCCGTCTCATATCAGAGCGCGTATCAGGTGCCAGTGAACGGGTCACCAGTACGGCGGGCAGTGGGAGGTAGCTCCCAGAGAGGCACTCCCACTAGATCTCGTACTCCGCAGCCGACGCTCGCCGTGCGAGGTGTAGACCCCAAGCTGGTCCAACTGATCCTGGATGAAATTGTCGAAGGTGGTCCCAAGGTGCATTGGGATGATATTGCTGGACAGGAGGCAAGTGTTATTGTTTTCTATATATTTTCTTAGTAAAATCACTCGATTAAAGTAGTTGCCGGTGTCAAACATATCTGATAATTTAAGTTCTTTGCTGAATACATTATTTATGCACTCTTTGGCTTGATAATGAAAAAATTGCTAACGGTCCCGTTTTAATAAGAACTATCTTTTAGCATTTTTCTGTCTAGACAGGGCAAGGACCGTGCTACACATAATGTGCTTTGATATATCCTGTGCGTCGTAGTTCTATAACATAAAGACGTTGCAAGCATTTACCGCAAAAATAGATGCTTAGCCATTTATACACACAGAATTGCAGTTTGCATACATGGGGAACTGTGAATAAAATCTTCTTACCGGAAGCCTGCCATACTTTCATTCAGCACTATTAGGACTAAATATTGACTTGATAGCTGGATTAAAATGTTTGAATCAATTTGAATTTAGTGCCTGTTGATAGCGTCCCATTGAATTAGTCTTACGTAAATTTCACTATTATTACCTATAGCTTTTCCAGAAATAAAACATTACGCATTCCCAGATTTTGTACAGAAAAAGGAACAGGACGATTCAGTTTTTTCCAATTCAACATAATTTTCTAATTAATCTGTGATTGTATTTAGGCAGCTAAACAAGCGCTACAAGAGATGGTGGTGCTACCATCGCTGAGGCCGGAGCTGTTCACGGGCCTCAGATCACCAGCCCGAGGGTTACTGCTGTTTGGACCTCCAGGAAACGGTATGTTATTTGTATTTTTCAGTTACAACCAACATCGTGTGATGTGTTTAATAGTCATGTCCATTTCTGCTTAACAACAGTTATGTCGCGATTGGTATGTCTATAACATGAAGGATTTAAGGATGACACGCAAAATCGTGAAGCGTATTATACAGTATGAGTATAGTGTGGACCGGGAACCACTGAAACGAGTTAAAGGAGTGAGAGACTTAGGGGTTTGGTTTACAGAGGAACTAAGGTTTGAGGACCACATAACGAACATCTGCAGGAAAGCATATAGAAATCTGGGACTTATACTCCGTAGGGTTAATGGCTTCACTAGTATTAGAGCCATCGTAGCGCTGTACAATGCACTGGTGAGAAGTCATCTCGAGTGTAATGCTGTCGTATGGGCTCCACACCAGATACATCACAATCTTATGTTGGAACGCATACAAAACAAGTTCACTAGATACCTTTATATGAGACAATACGGGGTATATCCTTTCTACCCTTTGATGTACCCTAATTTATTTATATTGGGAATGGTAGGATACAATGAGCTAAGCGTGCGTCGAAACCTAGCTTTGGCAGTGTACATATTTAAAATAATAAGGGGAAAGTTGTTTAATGCAGTAATGTTAGATAGGATAGGGTTCTCTGCGCCGGACAGGTACGTAGAGCGGCGGCGGCGGCCAAATCTGCTGGCGGTGCCGCGCTCGCGCACCCAGCTGCTGAGCAAGTCGCCTCTCACGCGTACGCTTCACACCCTCAATAACATAGCTGAGCAGTTAGATATATTTCAATGTTCTCTGGGCGAATTCACGAAATTTACGCTCTTTTATATGTGTTATAGTGTATAAAAAATGTAATATTAATATAATCTTGTCTATTGTATTGGGCCAATAACCTGTAAAAATAGATTTAAGTTTGGAAATAAATAAATAAAAATAAATAAATAAATAAACAGCCATAGACTGTTTGTTGACCCCGTTTGCTGGTAAATTAAAAGTAAAATAAATATGCAGTGGTGATCAAACAATAGTGTTCTGTAGACGAAATATTAAAATGAAAATTATAATAAGAGCTAAGTTTGGGATTATCAAGCCAGACGTGATTCAAAGTAAAAGAGATCATTGTATAATAAAGCCAATAAAAGTAATAAAATTAAAGCATTTCATTCTTTTTCAGAGGGGATGGCAAACCAATTTTATCGTATATGGATTTATTCTGAAGTTTTATTAAACATCATCGTTTTGTTAAACGATCTTAATGCCGGCTTAATCACAAACATCTGTGAAATAAATCAATATTCTTTTATTTACGTTGTGTCTTCAAAACCAAAATATTTACTAAACATATTATCCAAAATATTATATCACGTGCCATCGCTGCCAGAAAGTACATGGTCGATGACAATAGCATTCACCATTTATCAAGATAGTTTTACATCCAAAAACCCGTCGTACAAAGTTCTATTCGTCCATAGGTAAGACCCTGCTGGCTCGGTGCGTGGCGGCGGAATGTTCAGCGACATTCTTCTCAATATCAGCCGCGACGCTGACCAGCAAATACGTCGGTGACGGCGAGAAGATGGTGCGGGCTCTCTTTCAAGTCGCCAGGGAACTGCAGGTATATATACTACTTTACTGTAGAATCTTGAATTTAATTCTGTCACCGTATCTCTATATGATGTGTCTATGGATGCAGGCGGCACATGATCGATGAACGTAGAAACCTATATATATTAGGTCGGGGAAAAAGTCTTTTCGCATAACGTAGGTATAAACTTATTATAAAATTTTTTTGACTGTACTATTTGTGTCTGGCTGGTTTTGGTAACATTAAAAAGATTCCATTATAAAGAAAAGAAAAAAATAAAAAAAAGTTGTTTCCCGCTATTTTCATTTGTTTTTCTCTCCGTAAAAATGAGTGAATCTAATGAAGAAATTCGATACATTTTAAAATTTTATTATAAAAAAGGCAAAAATGCAACGCAAGCAGTGAAAAAAATTTGTGATGCTTATGGACCTGATGCAGTGTCAGTAAGAGTAGCACAAATTTGGTTCAAACGTTTTCAGTCCGGAAATTTTGATGTTAAAGATGCACCTCGCTCTGGTCGCCCTGTTACGAATAAAATGGACGCCATTTTTGAAAGATTGGAGCAAGATCGGCATATTAGTAGTTACGATGTAGCTGAAGAACTGGGAATTGACCACAAAACAGTTTTGACCCATTTGAAGAAAGCTGGTTATACAAAAAAGCTCGATATTTGGGTGCCACACGAGCTCACTCAAAGAAACTTAATGAACCGTGTACTCATTTGCGATTCATTATTGAGACGTAATGAAACCGAGCCGTTTTTGAAGAGATTGATAACTGGCGATGAAAAGCGGATCACGTACGACAAGAACGTGCGAAAAAGGTCGTGGTCGAAAGTTGGCCAGGCTTCACAGACTGTGGCCAAACCTGGCCTAACACGAAATAAGGTGATGCTGTGTGTATGGTGGGATTGGAAGGGCATTGTTTATTATGAGCTTTTACCGCCCGGCAAAAGCATCGATTCTGATCTTTACTGCCAGCAACTGATGAGATTAAAGGAAGCAGTCGAGAGAAAACGGTCGGAATTGATCAACAGGAAGGGTGTGGTCTTTCATCACGATAACGCTAGACCACATACATCTTTAGCCACTCAGCAAAAATTAAGAGAGTTCGACTGGGAGGTCCTAGTGCATCCACCATATAGCCCTGACCTTGCGCCTTCAGATTTTCACCTGTTTCGGTCTCTGCAGAATTCTTTAGGTTCTGTAAGGTTGACCTCAAGAGAGGACTGCCAAAACTATTTGTCCCGTTTTTTTGATCAGAAGTCCCAAAGTTTCTACAGTAACGGGATAATGTCTCTGCCCACAAAATGGCAGAAAGTTATTAAACAAAACGGTACATATATATTGTAAATAAATGTAAATAAACTTTGAAAAAAATGTCTTGACTTTTCATACAAAAATACGAAAAGACTTTTTCCCCAACCTATTATGTTCAGCAGTGGACTTCGTATGACTAAAATGATGATGGTGATGATGATTTCTATATGATAGTGCGCTCGGAAGTACCATACGCTTACAGATTTTCATGTTGCAAGGAAGAAAGCTTGCAAATTCCATACCTCAATATCTGATGCCTTTTTGCTGCCCACAACGTTTAAACAGTATTCCTTAATTATGCAGGTTTTTGTAGATACAAAAATAATGTACTCCGCAACAAAATGCGGTGGGAATATGAAAATCTTAAATAGCTCCCGTTTATTATCATCACTACAACTAATTTGAAAATGCCAATTGTAAAGAATGTTTATGAATATTCAATGTAATACTTAAAGAATATGCGTGTGTTGACTAACAAACGAGTTCAAATAAAATGTCACGTTCACAATTAACAAAATGATAATAACTATTGTCCCAATGGCAGCGAGAATAATAGTATGTTACAAACAGGTCTCCACTTTATAGACGTACTACTTTCGGAAATCCTATTTTAGAGAATGACTATATCACGTCTATGGTATTTAGTACCTTTTTTGTGTATGTACATTCATACATACATTCACGCCTGGTTCTCCGAACAGGTAGGCAGAGGCACATTGTACTCCCACACTTAGCCAATTATATTGTTGGTCCCACGTAATAGGTGGCGAGCCTATTGCCGCTTGCCGGGATCTGTTGCGTTCGCCAGAGCCTCGTCTGTTGATCCGCAGGTGTACCACTTGTAGGTGACTTGGGCTCCTTAGATGTTGGTAGGATCCCTATACTCCCATAATCTCTCTCAGATCAAGACCAACAACGGTCTTGTTACACAATGACTATATGCCGTGAGTGGCAATCAATCTTACGATTTTAGGAGCGAATAAAGATATATGTGTTTTCCATATACAGCCGTCAATAATATTCGTGGATGAAGTGGACTCGCTACTATGCGAGCGGTCGAGCGGCGAGCACGAAGCGTCGCGGCGGCTCAAGACTGAGTTCTTAGTGGAGTTCGACGGGCTTCCCGCGGCCGGAGCGGACCGGCTCATCGTCATGGCTGCCACCAACCGGCCGCAGGAGTTGGATGAAGCTGCACTTAGGTATGAAACAGTTTGCTCAAAGTCAAAATCTTGTATTCAAGTTTTGGCTTAATAAAGCTCGTATGAACGTCGACTTAAAACTAACGCGCCCATTTACTGTGGTCGGGAGCTTGATCGTTAATGAATTGGGCAAAAAACTAGTAAAGATTGTTCTCCCGCCAATTAAAAAATAGTTCTTTATCGTCGTAACGCCCAACTAGGACTTCTTGGCTGTAAAGTGAAGCGACATGTCTGCAGTTATGTTTTATTTTCTAAAATTTGTGTTAGTTGGAATATAATGTGTGATAACGGTGGATTATTAACCGTTAAGTGTTTGTGAACTGACATGAGTGTATTTAAATTTAAGTCCAGTAGTTGGAGGCCTGTCACAAACGCCGGCAGTTGTGTAGTGACCTGACTTTAAAACTTTAAAAGCTGCCAATTACGACCCCTAACTTGGGTTTACAAGTGCCATCGGACCTATTAATTATCGATGCCACACACCTATGAGAAAAACTATTGTTAGTGGGTAATTTAACTTTTAAAAAAATTATGAACACTACATACTGATAAAAACGGGATCAACAGCTCAATATTCATTCTGAATCACGGAAGTAAAGAGTTTAAACACATATGCTACACAAACAGTCCAAGCATTATATTTACTCTGTCAATTCTCCTTTTACATCGTACATATCCATTAAAATCCTTATGGATTAAGTACCCAACTTGCACTTAGATTCACTTACACTTAAATATTTTTTGTTCTTTTAATTTTTTGGTTGCATGTAAGTGAATCTAAGCTTCATGATTTCAGTATAATTATATTTTGATGGTTTTTTTATACTTATATTAAATTTTGACGTTTTCAAATACTATGTAATAGTTTATGGAATAAAAAATGTTTAAAGTTTGAACTTAAGTCGAGTTGTAATGTTCCAGACGCTTTCCAAAGCGGGTGTACGTATCGCTCCCGGACGTTCGCACGCGCATCGCTCTGCTGCAGCGGGTGCTGGCGCGCGGTGCAGCGGCTTCAGCGCTAACTGAGGAGGAGTTAGCGCGACTAGCGGCGCTCACAGATGGCTACTCGGGTAGCGACCTTACTGCCCTGTGTCGCGACGCTGCGCTTGGCCCCATTAGAGGTTAGCACATTACTTTGTAGACCTAGTGCGGACTGGCAAAAGCAGGCGTCATCTTTGAAGCATATTCCATACCGCTAAACATGACATCTCTACTTGGCTAACTAAGATAACCTCATCATCATCTCAACCCATTAACGTCCCACTACTGAGCACGAGCCTCCTCTCACATATCAAGGTGTAAGGGTATTGGGTCATACTCTTACTCCACCACGCTGACCCAGTGCGAATTGGCGGAGGCAGGTGTATGGCGTCCTGCAGTTAGAATTTATCAAGCCGCCCATTAGACCTCTAACATGGCTTAACGACTATCACATTTAGTGATAACCGGGACCAATGCCTAACGTGCCTTCCGAAGCACGGAAGCGCTCGATATCAAATGCCACACAAACGGTCACCCATCCAAGGACTGACCTCTGTAAACTCTGCTGTACTTCGGTGATCGTTTCCGTCCACCGAGCACCGCAGAGCTACGAGCGCTTCAAAATCAAGATAACCTGACGGCTTAGTAATCGTGACTAAGCGCGGAAGCACTCGATACGACCGTCTGAGTCAATTAACTTGCTTGAGTGGCAGGAGCTTCCTCTACCCCCCGACTGGTCTCCACCTTGTCGTGGTGGGGGGGCTGAGTACTTCCCGGTAGGGCGCAGAGGGCGCTAGGAAAAAGGTAACACCCAGAGATTAGCGCCTCTGGGTGCTCTTAGTACTGACTACCGGGGGGGAAACTAAGAAGGACCTGTAGAGGGCGCAGCGGGCAGGCCAGGAGGGCCCGTCAAGCAGCGCCAGGAGGGTCTTGGGCAGGGGGCCCCTGCTGTCTAGCCATGGACCCTCCGAAAAATCGGCCACACACGCTATGGTCGCACAGGGAGGTAGGAGAGGTGCGTCCACTGCGTCCCTCTGAGGAGGTCCTCCTGGTTTTGGTCCGGGGGGCGTTGACCGCGGGCGGGGTGTCAGAGCTGCAACCCAGGCACTGGCCCCCGCCTCTTTCTCAACAAGCGGCGGGCGTCGTCGGAAGATTTTTATTGGATATTACTGCTGGCGGTCGTATCTGCCGGTGGTGAGTCCCACACACCTCTCTCGGTCCCACTTTGGCCGGGAGACAGTGCGTAAATGCATTTTGTTACCAAAGTACATTAAAAAAAAAGGAGCTTCCTCTGGCAAACCAGGTTGGTAAGGATCCAGATCGAACACCACGCAAGCAAGAAAGCGATCGAATGCCGCTGAGGCGTACTGTGTCGACTATGTTGAGATACCTTCAATGGGCCTTTCCATTATGTAAGCTTCATATTTGAATGTATTATGTAGATTTATATTATAAATATTATTTTCCAGAATTAGACCCCGAAGAGGTGAAATGCCTCGACCTCTCACTGGTCCGCAGCATCACGTTCCAGGACTTTATGGATGCGCTTAAGCGGATCAGGCCTTCAGTGTCCCCCCTCAGCCTCGTGGCGTACGAGAAGTGGTCCGTTCAGTACGGGGATCTCGGTCTCTGAGGAAGGCCTTCTACCGATACTGGTGGGTTTTACATTTATTATTTTACAAATTGTTTATTCAACTAATGGATATAGTATATTTCTCTTGTTCTTCTTCTTTCGATGTGTGTCAATTATAGTTTCGGAAAGTCTGTAACTTGAGTACGCAAAAATATCTTGATGTCATCCTGTAATTTTCTTCTATTGCGGTATATTTTATACACACGGAATGAATAAAAAGTGACTTTTAATACTATCACTTTAAAATAGTAAATAATAGTAAAGACCGCTTTTCGTCAACTAGGATTCATTCCTTGAATTAGTAAACCTTTCAGAAACATAAACACACTTAATACCTTATACTTTTCATTTGTTCGCTCCATTCTCGAATTTCGAAGTCCTGTTTGGAATCCCTGTTACAATATACATATCGGTAGACTCGAGAGAATTCAAAAAAAGCTTGTCAAGTCGCTTAACTTCAATAGTCACTCAGCCAATGACACATATAAGGAATCACTAAAAAAGTACAATTTTCATACCTTAAACAATTGTCGCAAAATGTCTGATATAATTTTTCTTTTTAAAATTCTTAACTCCTTTATTGACTCATCTGAACTTCTAGAATATGTTCAGTTATCATACCGAGCTCGTCTTCCAGTTCGCTCCTCACGTACATTACCCATTTTTGTACCCCCACTTCGTTTTAATAATTACACTCGAAACTCATTATTTTTCGTTCCACCAACATGCATAACAAAGAACTTCACGATATAAATTTATTGAACTTATCACTTGATTCTCTTAAGTTAAGTCTCAAAGCAAATTATGTTAAAAAATTTATTTATTCGAATCTCAAACAGTTTTTGTAATTTTATGTTTATCTTGGTTTTTTTTACAATGAGATCCGCCATGTTACTGTTAAATTCTCCTAATTAAGTATTGTCTACATTCGAATACGACTTTGTTAATAATAAGTATGATTGGGCACCGTAGGTCTATTTCTTAAGTTAAAATTTGTATAAATTATTGTTCTGTTTATATGACTGTTTGTTGCCAAAATAAATGCATTCGTCACTCTATAAGTATAAAGCATCAGTTTATTAGAATTTGAAATCAAAGCTAAATACTTTGGGGCTTTTATTCGATATAAATAAGACAGTAACAGCATTAGTTTTAAACCTGGTTTAACTTAAGATCTTGTTTTGTAATAAGCCCCTTTATTTTTGTTTTGTTTAGATTACCGCGTGAACTTTAAAGAGCTGTTAAATCACTTTATTTTTCAAAGAGACTAACTACAAAAAAGTTATATGATTGGAAATTAGGGGTAAGTTTTTAATAACACGTCATAAATGCTCTGATACATTTTATATGTCTTACAGGTATTGTGCGCAGAAGAAAGGTGAGTCACTAATTTTAATATAAACTATTTGTAAAAGACATTGTTGGATTGACGTTTCGATAATTGTTTAAATTGTCATTCAAACAACGGCGACGCTCAAAATGGAATCTCACACTAGGTTCTGTTGTGAATATAACAATATTTTGTTTGTGACATTTACCTTTAAATGGTGATTGTAATGAAAGCGCCATCTTGTTGTGTTTATGAATGAAGTAAGTAGTTTTTTATGACGTCTAGTCAATATACCAGTGGTCGAGTGGACTTCGTGAACTGTACAGTTTTCGTGCTATAAAAGTATCGATATAACTTTTCATCGATTTGTAATTCATAGTTGTGTAAACGACGTTTCCAATTTATTGATTGTCTTCTATTAAAATTTTATAATTCCCAAGATATTTTTATAGAAAGTGCTATGACTAACCTTAGCGATACAAGCCAAAACACATTTTGACAACCCAGTTGAGTTGAGAAGTGCTTTCGATGTTTATAGATGTGATGATAAAGCTTGCATGCTCAATACTTCGCTGTTCAGCTAGGTTACTTACACCTCAAACATTACTCGTCCAAAGTCAAAAGGATTTTGTTGAACAGCGGCCTCTATGTCAAATACGCTTTTAAAAATGTCAGTGTTATCTCCTTGGCTTTGTACGGTCAAATACTTGTGTCACTATTTTAAATTGCAATGAATTATTATTTTAATGTTGTTTAATATTATTTGTTTAATTATATTATTCATATTTAAGTACTATTGTATTAAATATTTTTCACCTTTACACAAAGTATAACACACTAAAATATAATAACTTCAAACGTATGAAATCTTTAAAACAACTAAATCGATGTACTGCCGCTCTAGCGGTTTTAACTAATCAAAATGTATATGTATACATATAGTCGGTACAATACAGCTAAACAAAAATAGAAATGTACAAATTCCATTTTTCTTTTAAGTAGTTACCTCAGTTTGTATAATAGATTATTTTTAGTATTCTGAAATACGTGTAGATAGTAAAAATTTTATTGTAACTAGTGGCAACCATGGTAAATATTTATGTTTTAAATCCTCATTGACACACAAACTTTAAAATATAGTTAGTATGATTATGTAGTGTACTGATACTGTTTAACTTATTTTAATGGAATAGCTCTTATAAATATATTTATAATACCCAAATATAGTAACCATGGTTGCCAGATTAAAAATTAAAATTATTTATTTTAGAATACTGTAGATTTTTGTTTGATGTTTTAGTTTATCGCTGCCTTTTTTCTTACTGTTTGATTTTACTATTATTTTATTTAGTTAGTAATTGTTTTAAAGAATCGCTGAGTAAAATTTTTCGTGATGCTTTACTATATTGTAACGATATTGTTTTTTTTTTAATATACTTTTGTGTATAAAAATATGACTTCTAAATTTTTAAAATAATGTTATGATATTATTGGATTTTTTCATATAAAATGTTTCATTAAGTTGATAACGCTAAATAGTTATTGTTTTTAAATTTGTTATGTACGTGCTTAATTCTAATTCTGTTGATTATTAATTATTTTGCAATAACATATGTACTGCATATGAATTGTTATGTGAATAGAATTATAATGCTGCAAATCTTATGAGTAAGTGTATGTTTACCTAATTTGAATTAACGATATGTAATGAACAGTAAAAACGGGTAGCTTCACTTCCTTATAAACACTTAGCCATGATTCAAATAAATTATTTGCTCAAAATGAGCGTCATTATTTGTACGCACTTGTGTAAAAAAATTAAAATGATATAAAATAACTATATTTTCATAATAGTTTGTTATAAAAGTGTACCTATCTCTTTGAATTAGTGTTGTCATTGGGGTAAATATCAATTATTGGATCTGCGTAATAGTCCTGAGTTGGCATAGTGTGCCAGCAAGAAGTATGTATGTAATCGTACAACGTAAAGAACAATTAAGTATAATAAAAACAATGTCAAACATCAACAAACAGGAATACTGTTTTTAAATATGTTGAATTAGGCAGTTTGAACCTTAATTCTTTCAAAAGCCTTGGATTACTGTTTTGTGGTACGCTGTATGCAAAACCTTTATGATGCGTTATTATTACATTATAAAACAGTATCAATTCGGTTCAGTAGTTCTGTCTCTCACTGTATTGTTTATTTATACTTGATTGTTCTGGAAGTTCGATGTTAAATTGAGATGGCTAGCTCCCTCTGTGTTGACTTTCTCATCTAGCCATTCGATTATCACTCCAGCCAAACTTATCATATATGTAAAATAATTCTTATAGTTATTCCTAATAATAAAAGACAGCGAGTAGAGGTTAGTGCATTTAAATTAGTAAATATTTTTGACGTTGAGTGTAGTCCGTGATAGAAATTATTTGAAATATATTTAAGCATTTACTGTGACACGATTTGTTTGCAATTATTTTTACGCACTAGTTATCTTTTTCTTACACAAACAATACATACAATTAAAAAAAAGAATTGAGGTTTCTTAAATAGGTGCATAATGAAAGTGTAGTTCCACTATCAAGTAATATGATCAAGGGCCTTTATTTGTCACATAATATAACACAGTCGCTTTCACTTTGATCTCCATTTCTCGTCCTCATTAAATACCAGTGCATTAATATTCGTAATAACGAATAAATGGTTACTAGACATTATTGCAAAGTGAAGGCGATCGATGATATATTTCTAATACATAATTGAGGGCACTTTGTAGTTTTGCCAGCATTATATTGTTAGAAGAACCGACCACCAATGCAGCGTTAAGGATCTTCAATAGCAACTGCGAAGTAGCAAACGTAGTGGGGTATGGCCTGCCACCCTATGAACCGATGATTCGGTCAAGCCGGTGGCTGCAGGCGGCTTAAGATCAAAATAACTCTTCTTTAATATATACTTACTCAAACAAACCGTGTCACAATACAGTTTTCATGTAGATGTGCTAATTAGATAGAGTACCTATAACCGTTTGTAGATCATAATTTCATATATTTTGTGCTCATAAATAGTATCTTTTGAGATTATAGTCCCTAACGTACATCATAGTTGGCATTACACTTAGAGTTCAGCAGTTTTGGGAAAGTTAATGGCTTACTTATAAACACTACATTTGGATAACTTACTTGGAGAAAGTGTTTTATTACGTCATATAAACACCATTTCAGATTTCAAGGAATATAAGCAAATCACAATTTAAGTTATTCAAAAATGGTGTTATAACCGATGGCAAATAAGTTAAACAAAAGTGGCGATTGTCTGCGCAGGTAAAGTAAATGGAAGCATGAGCGTAGCGTCGCTGCGTTACCATAGTTACGCGCCACCCCACATACCGCACTTCGATTGAGACCCGATTGTGTAGATACGCATCCAAAGACATTGTTCAACTTATATGTCGGGGATAATACCTATAAGTGAAGTATTTGAGTGATTACATATAACGAAGAAGTCTAGAGTGACTTAATTTCATTTTCTTAGTATGTTCTGTATATTATCACCTTTGGTTATTTATGGCCAAAAAAATTCAGTTATTATATTTTTTATGACTTTTTTATGACTTTTTTATAGTGTTTAGAAATAATAATTGCATTTCACAGATGAACTTTTGGTTGTGGCGTTTTGACACCATTAGTATCAGTTTTTAACATTTGTGAGAAATATTATACGAAATTGGTTGTGTTTTATATTTTAAAGTGAATTTATAATGCTCATTTGAACATTTCGAAGTTATGTTTTTAACTTCATAGAATTAAATGAAAGTATGGGTCATGTTTAGGATGTATAAAACAGGGCTTAATTAAGAATGAATTTATACATAATTGAATCTCTATATCAATAAAGCTTTGCTTTACTGTGATAGGTATTGCTATTAACGTGAATATCGAGTGACATATAACGTATATTTAGTAGAAAACTACATATGGAATGAAATTGTGATGAATAACAGCTTAATGTATTGTAAACTTGTAATACTTTAAGTTGTAAGGAAATATTTGAGAATGCTGTTCTCAAAGCATTGATTTATAATTACGTAAAATAAAATTTTTGGTTGTTGGTGGTATAAACACAAATAAAATAAAATCAAGTTCTCTAGTACAATAATTTTATGAAAGCACAACATTACAATTTTATAAATTATATTATCCTTTTTATTTACTATACGTAAAAAAAAATTACAAACCTATTAGTGGAAACAAAAGGAACAATTTATATTGCCTTTATCAACATGTAAGGTGCCGATATATGCCAATTGGCACTAAGGCGCGTGCCCACTACAACGCACCGCGCGTCAATTAATTTTCTCAAAAAAACACCCATACAAGCACAAGTATACATGCATGACTTTTACTTTAAAGTTAAACGGTTAGATGCAAGTTGGGGGTTTAACTCAGCATCTGTATTATGTCACATAAAAAAACGATAATGATTTACGCAGTAGTTCTTCTAGGTATGCAGCGCGGATGCGTTAGGCCCAGTCAAGTGACTTGAGCAAGCTCAGCTATATTATCCACACCCCAAATTGTTACTTGTTTCGCATTTTTAATGTCAAAACCTATGTGTAGGTGCTTCTTAAGTTAGGTAATTAACCAGGGTCAGAAAAATAATGAATTGCTCTAAAATTTTAAGACTGCACTATTTTAAAATGTCTTTGATTTGTGAGAAATATATACCAAGGACAATAATGATATTGTTTAATATTGACTAAGCAAATCTTCAAAGTTTCCTGGGCTACATATGTAGTCATCTTTATTAATAGTTTGACTCTTCACTAATATAAGTGTAAAGACCTATATACAGCTAGATGCTACAGTTGTCCCTACCAGCCTTTCTAGCCTTTTTCGATAACTAAAAAATAAAATGAGATTATATGAGGATGATATTGGCTAATTCCTTTTGCCAAGATAACAGCATCCTGTCTGAGTTGAGCAGACAGTGTAATCTATTAAATGAGCTATTTAAATCACAATTATGGCGTACTGCTCACACTCTGGAGACCTAAAAGGCCCGGGAGATTAAGACGTATAATGCCGTTTGTCTAACCACCTTAAACAAACGGCTAAAAACTACCCTATCCAAAATAAGCTGACCCTACATACCTTACCATGACAGGATCTTTTAAGCAGGTCGTCAAGTGAGTGAGCGTACCGTAGCATGTCAAAATTATAATTGTTTATGCTCCTAGCTTATTTTGACTACGGCAAGTATTCTGCTACCTTCACTATGATGCCTTTTCCGCGCTTGCAAACATATTTTGCTGCCTATCTTGGCAAGGAAAGTTTAACCACACTTTGGGCAGATGTGAACACCATCAAGATAATTACAAATAATGACCACAGGCTTAGAGCTCATCAAGCTTAGTGTATACCTCTTTCTAGCTTTTATGCGTCGAACTTAAGATGTGGTGCGAACTTGAGAGTAACTCTCAATTGGTAGACAGAATCAGATCATATTCTTTTATTGTGACCTCACACTTGTAGTTGGAATAAAGAAGTTGATAATGCAGCAATTACGTCATCGACATATGCTTACTTTAGGTCTCTAGCGTTTTGTACGCGGATTTAAAATAAATGAGCTTCGGTAATCATAAGAATGTGACTGAACGAAACTACACATAAATGTTACGATATGTGGAGATATCAGAACATATAAAATAAGTATTTATGTGAGTTATTATATATCATTAAAAGTTATTGTATACTGAGCATAACTTTTCGATACACAAATATCCAACTATGATGCTACATGGACTTTTATAATCAAGAATTTATTGTACAATGAACAAGGAAAATAATTTATCCACTTTAAGTGCGTATATGTATTATGTACTATTGAGGTATCCGCCGCCTGCTATCTTAATACAGATTTTAAAGAATTAACCTTTCAACTGATTATTTGCAAAGGTTTTTGTTCTGGTGTGATTATGCGACGGTTACCTTGATGGTACAGCCTATTGATAATAATATCGGAAATACAAAGAAATAGTTAAATTCAATTTACCAACTATCCCCGACATTAATCGAAAATAATTCTAAAGTATGGTTGTTTCTTTGTACTTTTGCATTTACGCTATAATTATTTTAATTTAAGCGCACGAATTTTTCGATCATAGTTAAATGTTTATTAATTAAAATAAGATTTCACGGAGAAAGATGTATTTTTTCATAATTTTCATAAACTAAGCACACTCTTGCCTAAAAGTAAAATGTCGTGAATGTACACTACGCATATGTGATACGCGGTTTATAAATAAAATATGAACAATTTTAATGAGTTTTATTGCTTGCAACATCTACACACATAATGTACCTACCTACATCACGATTATGATATACTCTAACTCTATTTCACCTACAACCACATTGACAAAATAGGTGACATTTTTAATAAGGTACCTAGGTGTCCTATCTTATCACAATTATACATGTGATAGGATAAGACACCTACGTACCTTTTGTGAACACAAAAGTAATTGTCAATTTTTAACACTAAAAGTAACAATAGAATATAGATACCTACCTCAATTACATATTTTTTAAAGTTTTTCTTAATCATATATTTTTCTACAACAATATCCTAATATTTTTGTAGAAAAATCCACTTTATATCTACATATATAAGTAATTACAGTAAGCATACTACTGCTAGGGCTTTCTAATTGTTTTTTTTTTTTTTAAATAATGGCTTTGTGCGGTTTGCACATTTAGCCAGTGTCAAGTAAGAGATATAGTAATAAATGGAATATAATAAACTAAACCTCTAAAAAAAGCTTTTTTGATCATCAAAATTACTGAGTGAGCATCTAATAGGTGATTAGGTGCTTAATCAGTATTTTTGATGTACAAAAAGGTTAGGTTAGGTTGGCAATTTATTAATTTTGAAGACACGTTAAATAACACCCTTAATAAATTATAGCATATGAGAATGAGTGATGATAAATGGTAAATGAGATGCCCTCCCCCTAAACCCGTTGAGTCCTCAGTAAAGATGTGGGACTATACTGAGATCTTACATGGACTTCTTGAGAGAATTTTAAAAGTGATGTTGCACTGTTTTGGTTTTTTTAACAACATTCATGTACGTTCACAAACACTTAACGGTTAATAATCCACCGTTACTACACATTAATGTTCGAAATATCACAAATTATAGAATTAAAACAAAACTGCAGACATCACACGCTTCACTTTCCCGTCAAGAAGTATTTCTAATTGTTAGACGTCTGATTCAAGAGGACCGCGAAATAGGAGTAAGACATTCGAAGTATCTGAAAGAAGAAATATAACACAATAAATTGTGAAATTAGCTGCAAAAAAGAATTTAATTCAAAATCAGCTTTTACATACAGACACATAATAATTGTGATAATGCATCTTAACAGTCTAAATGCAAAAATCCTCCTCATCTCAACCGACGAGGATTCTCTTACAAATTAAGGTGAGAGGGATTCAACCATGTGGACCTAATGCGGATTGGCAGAGGCATACACCTGCTTTTTATTATAAACGACTACAGAACTGACTAAGCAGCGTCATCCAGCGTTCTGGCTAGAAGCGATCACCAACCCGCCTGCCCAGTGGTGTGATTATGGGCAAATACCCCCAATAGAATGTTACATATTAAGGAGGCTAGTGTGTGTAGTATTTTCTACATATTAAAAAACAATTATTTCATATAAAAAAACAATATATTGTTTTTAAACATTTATATTTTGTTATTGATTGTTGACTGTTATTTATATTGTCGTGGAATATTATTAAAAAATATATTGCATTTTAAGATGCTGTTTTTTATTTTTTGCTTAAAGTTGTGTGCATAACGGTACAAATTATTGAATATTATAATGAAATTTTAAGAATGTTACCTAAATGTGTACAGCACGGCCACTTTTTCGTGGCGAATGTACGAATTGCGAAGGTGATCAGTTTTTTAACCGTATTTCGTTTATTACTGAGTGCAATGAGATAATACTTTACATGTGAATAGTTGAATTAACGCTACAATTAGTTTAATACTTTTTATTATACTTTTCCTTTGGAACATTGTTAAAATTTGACTGCTTGTAAATCTAATAAAATAAAATAGTGAAATTCGAACTTTTTCCGCTAGGGAAACGTACACGGCCAATATTCACCAGTGGACTAGGTATATAAAGCTGTTTGATGAACAGTACTGAGGGGAGAATAAAACTTGATGAGTTTCTTGCCTGATTCTTCTCAAATTAAGCATTAAGCTCCTGTCCGCAGTGAATGTGCGTTTTTAAGTTGACCTTCATAAGCTTTATGGAGCTAAACTTGAATTAAAAGAATAACGACAGCTTGCAAAGGATGAAGGCGCTCGATATTAAATGCCACTTTAACGGTCACCTGTCCAAGGGATTACTCGAGAACTGTGGTGTGCTTTCGGTGATAATTTCCGAACTCATAGTATCGTAGAGCTACAAGCGCCCATAAACAATTAAGTAAGCTAATATAAAGAATTGGCTTATAGTACAGTAAATAATGAATATACTGTTCAATTTAGGTATCTAAACCCCAGCTGTTACGCCACAAACTAGCACCATAATGTGTGACAATTTATTAAGATACAATCGTCACACTGTTCATAGATTGCTCTAAAGTCCAATATAAATTAACTGCAAATTTCTATTTAGCGGAAATCTAATCTTTTTAGGAACAAAACTTTTGCCTATACAATGAACATTAAATCTTATCCAGAAATCCTACACTTACTGCAATGAAAGTTTCTCTGGAAAGGCTGATATAATGTCCGGCTCGAAAGACCATAGGGCGACTCATGCGCATCATAGCAAAACACAAGTCTCGCTTAAAGCTATTAGATTGCTCATACCACAGGCATGTATACAAAACCGTGTGCAGATCTTCACTCTGTAAAAAAAAAATTAGTAAGACACTAAATATTCTTTGCAGGACCACTCTGCTTTCTTCTCTAGCCGCATGTGTTTCCCAATTGAAGCTGCGAAACACATGTAGCAGAAATCCCGAGTCTTTTAAGTGGGTACGCTTGTAACTAGTGCTTACTATCAAGCAGAATATGGTCGTTATGACGAATCATCGAAAAAAATACACACATAATATCACGTCTATTTTCCCAAAGGGGTAGGCAAAGGCATGTCACACGCCCACATTTCGCCGGTTATATTTTTGGTCCCACGTAATAGGTGGCGAGCCTATTGCCACTTACCGGGAACTTACGCTTCCCGCTATTAACATCGCCAGAGCCTGGTCCGTTGTTCGGCAGGTGCACCACTTGCAGGTTGGCTTGGGCTCCGCAGAACTTGGTAAGATCCCGCATACACCCTTCAAAATATCATATATTATAATCAAATTAAGTACTACAAAAAAGTGTATATTTTCTTACTGTAGCAGTTAACTCATGCCCGCACCAACAGCACAGAAACAACTGAGAGAGCATCACGCAGAGGTAAGCTATAGACGTCAGGAATTGTACGCTTCTCCAGTCATTCTAGAGGATTATAAAGCACTTGTCATTATTTCTAGAAAGAACATTGTCCTCACAAAAAGCCTGAGATACTTACCACTAGTATTCTAAAAGCTGTCATACAAAATATACCAACGCAACCAGTTATCTGGAACATAAGGTAACTGTGGTATGTGTCTTCAAGCAGCTTAGTTAATCTGCAATGAGTTACACTGAAGTCAATACATACACTGGACAGCAAATAAACCGGGCCACCCGCTACCTTGGAACTCTGATTCGATTTTCTCAAAAAGTATAAACCTCACAACTATCAAACTTATACCTACAAAAAGTGCGTATAATACTCTCTGACGTCGATCACTTCCTTGTAGACTCACCCTGGTCTCATCAGTAAAGAGTACATTGCCCCACTGCTCTAACGTCCAATCCCTATGCTCTCGGGCAAATTCGAGTCGTGCTCTACGGTAGGGTATGGTTAATTTTGGGCCTGTAGCAGCTCTCTTTGGAGCCAGATTTCGTTTAGCAAGTCTCCTTCTAGCGGTATCTGAACTTATGACCACTTGGCGTTCGTCACGCAGACTTCGTTGGACTTCAACTGCGTTGAGGCGGCGATTTCGAAAAACAGTAATTGGATATAACGATCATCTGCTGCTGATGTAGCCCTAGGTCTGCCCGTACCTAGACGGCGATCGAATGCTCTAGTCTCTAAGTATCGTCTGTAAGCCCGTTGTACCGAAGATCTGCTGATTCGAAGTCTCCGAGCGACTTCACGTGGCGAAAAGCCTGCTTGAAGTAGTGCTACAGCTTAAGCTGCTTCTTGAGGCGTCGTATCCATTATTGACCGAAGAAAATAGCAGAAATACACGCGTCTGGAGCAAATAATGGATGGCAACCAAAGAAATTATAAGAAAAATCCGACTATCCTCATTTAGAAAAAAAGAACGCTAATTGCAAACTCTAGTCAAAACAGAGCAAATCGTTGGTATTGTGTTTGTTGCTTGATTACAATGTGAATTGAGGGTACTTTGGATAAATTTGTGGTCATTTCTCAAACAACATGAAACGCACTTTTTGTGGGTGTAACTTTGATAGTTGTGAGGTTTATACTTTTTGAGAAAATCGAATCAAAATTCCAAGGTAGCGGGTGGCCCGGTTTATTTGCTGTCCAGTGTATTTGTGAAATAAGTTCATGTGAACACGCTTGCGGTAGGCCGATGGATACTCCCCCCCGACTGGTCTCCACCTTGTCGTGGTGGGGGGGCTGAGTACCTCCCGGTAGGGCGCAGGAGGCGCCAGGGAAAAGGTAACACCCAGAGACCGACGACTCTGGGTGCCCTTAGTACTGACTACCGGGGGAGAAACTAAGAGGGACCTGTGGAGGGCGCAGCGGGCGGGCCAGGAGGGCCCGTCAAGCAGCGCCAGGAGGGTCTTAGGCAGTGGGGGCAGGGGGCCTTGCTGTCTAACGACAGACCCTCCGAGAAGTCGGCCACACACGCTATGGTCGCACAAGGAGGTAGGAGGGGCGCGTCCACTGCGCCTCTCTGAGGAGGTCCTCCCGATTTTGGTCCGGGGGACGTTGGCCGCAAGCGGGGTGTCAGACGCTGCAACCCAGGAACTGGCTCCCGCCTTTTTCTCAACAAGCGGCGGGCGTCGTCGGAAGATTTTTAGTGGGTATTACTGCTGGCAGTCGCGTCTGCCGGTGGTGAGTCCCACACCCCCTTTCGGTCCCTCTTTGGCCGGAAGGTAGTGCGTAAACGCATTTTGTTACCGACGTAAAACAAAAAAAAAAGAAAAGGCCGATGGATACTGGTCATGGTCAGCGCCACGTGTTGTTCTACGGGCTTTCTATAGGCTTAGTTAGATGATGATTAAACACTGGCTGGATATAAAAGTGGGTAAAAAGGAACCCCTCACAGGAAGGTACGAAGTGCTCGTAGCTTATACGTTAACAGGCTAAAATTATGACTCAACGAGACGATCTAATAATTCATTGCAAGTGTGATGGTGATGCATGTAAAATGAAAACTTACTTAAAGACAGCTTGATAGTGAATAATACAGTCGATAAGCTTCTTGTGATTTTGCGTAAATAGTTCTTCACGTTCTTTTGTTTTGAGATGACTCTCAACAGACGTCACCTAAGAAGGGGAATATAAGTCGATAAATACCTAATTATATTATATTCTGTAGTGTTTTATTTTGAGAATAAATAAAATTAATTAGTCTTGTTTTGTCCCGCAATTAACCGCAACATTTTCTAAACATATATTATAAGTATTATATACTGGAAATGTTTTAAAAAAAACATAAATATCTTGATTTTTATCTCACATGTATAATTTTTTCTTTGATGACGTCAAGCTGCGCACACGCGAAAATAAGCGTAGACAGAGCGACGCTGTCTACTCCGAAGTACATGTAGGCACTAAAGCTAAGTGTCAGCAGCTGGAAACTGTAGCCCAGGATATATTGGAATAGATACTCGGGGGATATCGGCATCCTGAACAAAGGAATATATCTATAATATCTTATACTACGAGTGTCTTTATATATTATTATATCACTAGCAAACGCCCATTCTTACTAATTTATTAAATAAAACTTTACAAATTTAAAAAGAACAATGACAATAACATAAACAAAGTAATATTATTTATTTAAAAAAAAAGTTTATTGAAATTATCTATTTTACATATGAGCTTATAATTTCGTCTCCTTTTGGCGGTTAATCAGAGTACCTAAAGTGATTAAAGGAATAGCACAGGGTCGCACAGAACTCTCCTAGTGTGAGAATCTTGTCTTGAAATCTAAATTGCATATTATTACGATTTTTACTGTATGAGATATCTTTTTAATAATCACCACAAAGAAAAAATAAACACTAGAACTAAACGAAAAAAACAAAAAGTGTCTGTAACAATTCTGGAAATAAAATGTATTTGATTACCACATGCAGAATGGAAATTTTCGGCTACCCACATCATCAAACAGTGGAATGAGAGCCCACAACACACATGTAGCTTGGGAGGTGATCATAAAGCCCATCATCAATCGCTTGATTCGCCCTGCTTGTCTTATCATGATCCTAAAATAGTGCAAGAAAATCATTAGTCTAAAATAGGCCCTTAGTTAAACTATTTTTTTATCTGTGTATAAAAATCCCACCATATAGGTTATAGGTGCGCCCGTGTGTTTGAACCCGAGACCCTCTGAATTTAAAGGCAAGGGTTCTCGCCACTGGGCTATCGCCGCTTACATTTTAAACTTTTAATTGTGTAAATTAGAATAAAAAGTCAACCTGATCATTGTCGTGACCATCCCCTATTGCACAGGCTCAACTCAGTTTCACATTACATACTTACTTGACTGTGACGGAAGGTTCACTTAGTGCTACTTTATTAGTTACGGTTTCTAGGGACCCTTTCAATATCTTCAAATATTCACTGTGTGTGTGTTTTGTATTCTTATAATATTTGATTGATTATTTAAAAGAGCATAGCCTGTGAGTTTCTTGTCAGCTCTTCTCACAGAGCGGTAGCTCGGAACTGGCACTTGGATTCACTTACACCAAATTTTTTTTTTGCGTGTAAGTGAATCTAAGCTTCGTGATGTCATTGTAGTTATATTTAGTTTTTTTTTGTATGTATATGTCACCGTAAAATTGTAAATAACGTTAAATTATAATCTATCCCGCGATATTGTAATCTGTCGAAAAATTGTGATCCGTAACAAACCGCTCACAATTTAACGCATTATTTTTCAATAGATTATAATCTATCGAAGACAAACCGTCAGATTGTAAAATGGCATGCGACAGAACGCACCTCGCGCTCTGATTGGTTGAACTTCATGTACCCCGCTCAGCCGCCCGTCGTCGCCATCTTCGTTTGTTATTAGTCAAATTAATTTGTTGTGAAATGTAAACAAACAGTGTTTTGGTGATTTAAAACAGATTTCGTGTTAATAATAATAACGCATTGTATTATAATAAGTTGTAGGGAGTGTTATCGGGCCTGTGACTAACTCACATTTATTATTTAACTGCACTTCTTTAGGTTTAGGTAGGGGGACATGAAGTTCAACCAATCAGAGCGCGAGGTGCGTTCTGTCGCATGCCATTTTACAATCTGACGGTTTGTCTTCGATAGATTATAATCTATCGAAAAATAATGCGTTAAATTGTGAGCGGTTTGTTACGGATCACAATTTTTCGACAGATTACAATATCGCGGGATAGATTATAATTTAACGTTATTTACAATTTTACGGTGACATATATTTTGTTTTGACGTCTTCAAATGCTATGTAATAGTTTATGAAATAAAGAACTTTTATTAAACGGTTTTTACTTTTACTTTTAGAACTCTGGTTTACTTCGGTGATCCTTACCTAATATAATAAAAATTACTACAGACTCACTTTTTCTGGACATCGTTTTGAGGTACGAAAACAGGACTATTCATTTGTTGCAGAAGTTTTTTAAGGTTATTTATGTTAACGTGAAATACCGTTATTTTGAAACAGAGACAAGCTTGGGTAAATAGGAGGTTGATCTCGGACACTGTCTCCAGGTCGCCCCACAACTGTACAATGTAAATAATTTGGAAAATCAAAAAGATATATTGTAGTATAATCATGAAATAACGGTAAGTCTTGGATAAACTAGATTCCTTGTTAGGCGGCGTCCAAACACCCAGACATTTCATGACAAACTTTGCCCTATTTAAAAACAAGTCCTCTGAATTTAAATCAGTCATTTTAAATGTAATGGATGTCTTGGTTCTGTAGACAAAGTGAATAATATTTTGATTTGCCCTGAAATGTTGTCATAAAGTTTCATAATAACCCACTTATCTCATTAAGTTGTTATTTAGGTTACGTATCATAATAACTAAAGTTGTATCGACTATTGTCGAAATAACTACGGTTGTAATAAATAACGTTTAAAATATCTAATGATCGATTCACATAAGTTTATAATAAATAATGGATGAAATTCCTAATGGACGGTTCACCTACAGTTGATATACCTACAGTTGATTTATCTAAGGTTGATTGAAGTAATGGACGATTCACTTATTGTTGATTTATATAACACCCTTCTGGGTATTACACGCTTGCTTCGCTCGCGTGCAGTTTATGGTCACTATAGCAACTAACGAAAAGGCTGTGACGGGAGCTCACAGCTCACAGCCTTTTCAACCTATAACCACCCATGTCGTTTCTGTATAGAATCCACCTTGTTCGCTCGCTTCGCTCGCTCACCTGTTTTCGTGGGTATTTTTGGCAAAAAAATTAGGTAGCGAGGAGCGAAGCGACGAGAGGTTAGGTTATATCGTGACCACAATGCACGAGCCGAGCGAGCGAAGCGAGCGTGCCGCGGCAGCGGCCGGCGAAGTGCCAGAAAATACTTTGGTCACGTTATTCTCCTCCTTTTATAGTGAACATAGTGAATCCCAACAGCTGGCTGGACTCCTTAAATAAAAAATGTAAATTTATATTTGAAAAAACGTTTAATCATACATATTGTAATTAGGTCACTAAGTTTAAGTCAAAACTGAACGCAGAACTGTGCTGTAGGTGAGTCGTCCATTAGGTTTTTCAAACGTAGTTGAAACATCCCATAGTTGACATAACCATTACATCAATCGTTCGATAGTTCTTTTAATTATAGTCTAATCAAAATTATTTAAGTTAATCAGTACTTGAGTCAACCAATATACAATATGAACATATGTGGGTGGACCGTAGTTATATCGACAATAGTTAAACTGTATTTAGTTATAATAATATGTAACCGTTATTTACCTAAGTGGACAATGAATGTAAGTACTTAGTAGTTGGTAAGGTTTGTGGGTAGGTTGATGGGGTCTACCGACCTATTATTTACTTTTCAACATAATTTACAGTCAATTATTGCAGTCATTAGTATATATTTCCAGATAAGTATTTTTCCATTTTCTGTGTTAGCTACATTTATTGATAAGATTTATTTATTTTATAAATATTCTAGTAAACGGAAGTGAGTACACACAGAGTGGAAAAAGGCTTGACAAAACTCAACAGCATAAATATACCTGGGAAATAACTGGTTCTAAAGATATTTATAGTCAAAGTTAAAATTTATATTGACTTTAAAGTTGTAATGTATCATCCTCGTCGAAATAAAAATTAAAGTTTAATTAACTCAATCGCATTTCGCTCACACACACACCGTGTGGACGGGCAGGAGGCGGGACGCTGAATCTGAAAGCGATTATTCTACGCGAATTATGTTGAGGGCCATTAATGTTAGATGATTTTTAATACCAACAATTTTACTTCAATTATATTTTATTGGCTATTCTATGATGAGAGTATGTGTATTTTATCTTTGTTAAAGAGTCGATAAACGCCATTGACTGAATCATTCACGCAGCTTCAGCCACTCAGGTGGTCCTGAACACAAAATAAAACAAAATAAGAACTTTGCACGAAAGTAAGGAGAATACATTTAGTACCTGATATGTTATATTAATAGGTGGCGTACACACCTATTAATATATGCGCATGCGCATGAGTGAGTGTATGTTTGTGCTTGTAAGTCCTCTTGTATGTGTGCGTACTTGGATGCGTGGGTGATTCCCGTCATGTTATCAGTGCTTCTGTTTTAGGTTAGTTGAGTCCAGTTCACTGCATTCATCATGCTTACTCGTCTGACAGAGTGTATGTGGCCTACGCCTAGTGGTCAGCTGAGTTAAAACATTATACATAAATAGTTGTCTCACTTTTAGAACTTTCGCATCTTTGTAAAGACTTTGTGTAGGATATAGGAAAGGTTTCCTAAGCATTACTTTTAGCAGTGATTGTTGAGCACGCTTCAACCTTATGATTTTTTTTGCATGCCTCATCCAGACCGTAACGCAATAGATTAATACGGCCTGGGCGAGATCAAAGTAGACAGGTTTTGTTTCATTACGCTAGTAAATTACCAAATTAGTTTTCTCACGCGTGCGGACAAAAGATCAATTTGTGTTCCACGTTAGTCTTATCTATGTGAACACCTAGGGGCTTATTTCAAAACAAGATCTAAAGTTAAACAAGGTTTAAAACTAGTGCTGGCACTTTTATTCAATAAATCAAGACACACAGCTGTTGTATAGTTTTAGGCTTATTTGGTTTGGTTTAGGTTTGGTGCATTCATTAATGCAGAAGGAAATATTCTTTGACTTCTTACCACCAGTCAAACCCTAGGCTGGATTTGAAACCGCGACTAGTTTTACAGTAAGCTTACTCCAGTCTTGTGACTGGGGTAGGCCAGTTTAGAAGGCGACATAAATCACAATAAAAATATGTAGCTAAAGGTAAGCAGTCAAAATAATTTATAACAATTCTTTCAGTTTCATACACGGTCGAATTTTATAAAACCTTTTTCTTTACGTTGGTAACAAAATTCATTTGCGAGGACCGAAAGGGCCAGAACCGGGAAAACCTCCTCAGAGAGGCGAAGTGGGGGCGCGCCAATCCTATCTCCGGGTGCGACCATAGCGAGTGTGACCGACTTCTCGGAGGGTCTATGGATAGACTGCAGGGGCCCTCTGCCCTCGCCGCCTTAGACCCTCCTGCACAGGTCTCTCTTGGATTCCCTCCCGGTAGTTAAGAGCACCCAGAGTCGCCAACCTCTGGGTGTTACCTTTTCCCGGCGGCCTTCTCCGCCCTTTTTTTTTTTTGTTTTTACGTCGGTAACAAAATGCGTTTGCGCACTACCTTCCGGCCAAAGGGGGACCGAAAGGGGGTGTGGGACGCACCACCGGCAGACGCGACTGCCAGCAGTAATACCCACTAAAAATCTTCCGACGACGCCCGCCGCTTGTTGAGAAAGAGGCGGGGGCCAGTACCTGGGTTGCAGCTTCTGACACCCCGCCTGCGGCCAACGTCCCCCGGACCAAAACCGGGAGGACCTCCTCGGAGAGGCGCAGTGGATGCGCCCCTCCTACCTCCTTGTGCGACCATAGCGTGTGTGGCCGACTTCTCGGAGGGTCTGTCGTTAGACAGCAAGGCCCCCTGCCCCCACTGCCTAAGACCCTCCTGGCGCTGCTTGACGGGCCCTCCTGGCCCGCCCGCTGCGCCCTCCACAGGTCCCTCTTAGTTTCTCCCCCGGTAGTCAGTACTAAGGGCACCCAGAGTCGTCGGTCTCTGGGTGTTACCTTTTCCCTGGCGCCTCCTGCGCCCTACCGGGAGGTACTCAGCCCCCCCACCACGTCAAGGTGGAGACCTGTCCGGGGGGGAACTTTATAAGACGTCTTGTATGAAATGTGATTTTATGATATTTGTGTAGGTACTCAAAATTTTTATGGACGGGTGTCAAGAATATATATTCGCATCAGGTTATAAATAACTAGCGACCCGCCCCAGATTCCCACGGGTGGCATGCTAATATGAATAGTTACCTATAGTTATTACATAATTACATAATGATATAGGCCGCCCGTATCTACCACCGCCGCCATCATAATTTTTCGATTTGGCGTAAGTTTACACGTTTGATGTCTTCTAAAGTACTGATCGAAATTACATGATGTACAAGACAAATTTTATCTATGATTAATGTCCAACATGTATATTTGGATAAGAATTAATGTTGTACATGTTTAAAATGGCTTCGTAAATAAGCCATTCATTATTTCTAGTAAAAAGAAAAAGATAAAAAGTGGTTATTTTGGGTTATTCTTGAGAGATAGACATATTATTATACCATCGCTTACTTATTTGTGGACTTTTGTAAGTTGTCCAATACTGTAGCACATCATTTTGACCAATCTCGTAAAGTTTGGCCAGCGTTTGCAATAAAAGTGAGTTGATTTACGAAATCACATTAGAAATCTCAAAAATTTACAGTGTTCCACTACTACATTGTGCATGTATTATAAATAAAAACCTTCCTCTTGAATATATCTATTTATTTAAGAACACCGCATCAAAATCCGTTGCGTAGTTTTAAAGATTTAAGCATACAGACACCGGAAAGTGACTTTGTTTAAATACTATGTAGTGATGCAATGACACAATGCAGCCCCTTTTATACAAGTTACACCCGTAACGGTCACGGCCAAACTAGACGATAAGCGCGTCTACGTTTAAAAACGAACCAAATAGTCGTCGTGTCGTGTCTATAATCACTACATAGTATAAAACAAAGTCGCCTTTTCTGTCCCTATTTCCCTATGTGCGCTTAAATCTTTAAAACTACGCAACGGATTTTGATGCGGTTTTTTCCAATAGATAGAGTAATTCAAGAGGAAGGTTTATATGTATAATACATGCATAATATAGTAGTGGAACACTGTCAATTTGTGAGATTTGTGATGTGATGTCGTTATTCAACTCACTTTTTTGCGCTTATATTGCAAACGCTGGCCAAACCCTACGAGATTAGTCAAAATAATGTACTACAATATTGTACAACTTATAAAATTCTTCAAAAAAGTCCGCGATGGTATATGTCTATCTCTCAAGAATACCCCACAATAACCAATTTTATCTTTTACTTTTTACTAAAAATAATGGCTTATTAACGAAGCCATTTTAAGTATGTATGACATTAATTCTTATCTAAATAAACATGTTAGTAAGCTTGGACATTAAACATAAATTAAATTTGTCTTTTACATCATGTAATTTCGATCAGTACTTTACAAGATATCAAACGAATAAACTTACGCTAAATCTAAAAATTATGGTTGCGGCGGTGGTAGGTATTCGCGGCCTATATAGAGACATTCTGTAAAAAAGGACGTATACGTCACTATTCATATTAGCATACCACCCGTGCGAAGCTGGGGCGGGTCGCTAGTAATTAATAAAATAGTAATTCAAAATAATATCGTAGTACAATTTATTTCTAAACGATTTACGTAATTGATGGCTATCTGTTATCTGATACTGAACGTAAAAACTGACGTGTCAGACCGGGTTGTCAAGTTCTGATACAAATGTCAAAATGATCGCCAAAGTAAGCGATTTATTGTAAATACTTAAAGAAATAAACATTTTCCCTCAAAAATGGTGCCTTCATAAAATATAATGCTTATATTTTTTTAGTATGGAGAGTGATTCTGTTGAATTTACATTACCGCCGGCCCCTAGAGGTCTGTGCTTTGATCGAAATGATTTTGTCAAGGTATTTTGTTTTTTTACTTTAAACTTCTATAATTTCTATAAACTATTTACAGAGCTTCCTATAGTAAAATGTCCTTTTTGTATACCTCTAACTATTATTCATTGTTTTCAGACGAATTTTTCCGTGGATAACTTTTTAGTAGAGCACCAAAATGTTTCCTCTTTGGAGATTATGCGAGACGATCTTGGGGTATACTTGAAAGTGCTTAGGCTGGCTATGATAGAATTAATAAACAAGGACTACGCACATTTCGTCAATTTGTGTGCTACTCTCATTGGATTTGATAAGGCAATAATAAAAATTCAAGTGCCTTTGGGCCAGTTAAATGAAGAAGTTTTGGTAAATTAACAATATAAGAATCCTAAATGACATGTATTCATTTAAGATATTTGGTGTGATAATTTTATTCAATTGTATATTTTATTTATTTTTTAGAGTGCTAAGCACAGTTTAGATGATGCAATGAAAGAATTGTCAATATGGTTAAGCCAAAGACATGCGCTACATAAAAAGAAACAGTTATTAAAGTACTATAGTCAAACAATCCACTGTTTAAAGACATTAGACAGTATACTGAAATCAATATCAGAAAAGAAAAAACACGAACAAGTAATATTAGCAGACCGAGCTGCGATGCAATATAACCAACTTAAATTTTCCACAGTAAAATGTGAGAGTCTAATTAGAACAGAACAGAAAATTCAATACAATCAAGTTGGAGAAAAGCTGGTACAGGTGCTGAATGAATTATTATTCCAGTTTTGGAATGATAATGATGAAGTAAACTTATTGAAAACATTGATTACTTTGTCCACATTGAACCGTGTTGCAGAAACTGAAACTATCATAAGAAAGCAAGCTGTTGCTCCATTACTGGCTGACATAATTAATGAAACATTCCTTCAAAGAAGCAAAGATGGTCTACATGGAGTTTATAGCAGAGTCTTGGGCCTTTTAGACACAAAGCTAAAAATATTCTTAACAGTCACAGCACATTCCAAACTGGCATATCTTGTTATGAAGTATAGATTTTTAGTCAACTGTTTTTGGTGTGAAGTTGAAAACCGAATAGAAGTGAATCTTGCCTCGATTTTTGCTCCTGGCAATCCTCAATTTTTTTATCACAGATACAGTGAAAGTTTGCAGTTTGTGAGAAAGTTAGAAGAGTGTTGTAGTGATAAGGATACAGTAAAGCTTTTACATAATACTGCAGAATATAAAAGTTTTCAAAGGAGGTGGAATCTACCTGTCTATTTTCAGATACGTTTTCAAGAAATTGCAGGTTTGTAATGTTATGTGGGATATTTTTTAACATGTAAATTATTTAAAACATGTCAATAATTATATCATACATTGTTGCAGGAAGTTTTGAGAGTAAGTTACAAAATTGTCCAACAGAAGATAAAGAAAATTCTAATGGATTTATTCTGAAAGAGACTCAGAGCTGCTGGAAGGCAATGCATGAGTGTTGGTCAGATGGTATATACATAGAAGCACTAACTCACAAATTCTGGAAACTATCCTTGCAACTACTATCTAGATATGCTACTTGGGCATCTACAATTTGCAGCCAGGTAATTATAATTTAATCTGTTATGTTGTTTTATGTTTATGAAGAAAATATTAACTTATACTTTTAACTTTTCAGAAAAGTGTTACAGTTTCCCTTGAATCAAAAAATTTGAATAAAAGTCTAATCAACCACAGTATTCATATTTATATTGATATAAAAAAGCTCCTGGAGAGACTACCAACTTTTTTAAAGATGGTTCAAAGCAAAATATCACTGAATAACAAAGAATTGCTGAGACATAGTCTAGATTCATCTGAAAAAGTATTGCAGAATACCAAAAATAAAATCAAAGAATGTATTGTAAATGAGTTTTACCATCATTTTAATAGCCAGCTGAAACAAGTCAGTGACATACCAAGACTTTACAGAAAGACAAACCGGAGTATTCCTACCAAACCTTGTATGTATATCGAAGTTGTTTCAAAAGAACTAAATGAATTCTATGTAGATGCAAAACAAAAACTAGATCAAGCATTTATTGAGGAACTTTATGAATCACTATTCAATGTTATGACAGTATCGTAAGTATAATTTTATGATCTGTATTGAATTTATAGATTTTACATATTAATATTTAAGAGTTATATTGTATTTTTCAGTTATTGTAAATATGTTGAGGATGTCTTGACTTCAGTTCAAAAGACAGAAGATTCACTGAGAAGACTGAAACAGATACGTGAAAAATCGTCACAACAATCAAATGATAGTGCTGGTGTCACAGATGGGGGTAAAATTAGGCTGCAGCTCAATGTGGATGTGGTCTCTTATGGCAAAATCGCAGAAGCTCTGCATGTCGACATACACCGTGTGCACAAATACACAGAACTTTATTCTATGGTTACTGAAGCTGTAAAAATATAGATAAATAAATAATATGCCAAGTTATAATTTATTATTTAGTGGTTTACTTTTGGGAGCTAAACATAGGTTGTTTATAGGAAGTGAAACAGGTTTTATATAACATAAACATGTATTTGATCAGTTGAATAAAAATTGTATGATTTGAAAAAATAGAAACCATTCACTTATCACTTAAAATAATTAACAAGATAAATTCTTACTAATACTATTTGTGTGGAACAAAATATTTTAAGATTGTGTTAGGTTTTGCTTTATTTGTAGTTCTAGGACTGCTTCTCTGTACTTCAGAACTTGAGGGGTTTTTCCACATAGCTTTCAGTTCTTGTTGCATTTCATCAGGTAGTGCATGAAAGACTTCCTTGTCTATATAAGTTGGGTAATTTTCACATGCTTCTCCCTCTGCTACATCTCTCATATTATCTGAAGTATCTGAGAGGTTATCCTTAGCTGGACTAGCTCTAGGAGTAAGGGACCTGTCTCTCGAATTTAATCTCAGTTCAGACACTTTTTCCAGCTCTTTTGAATTCAATCTCAACTCGCTTACTTTAAGCTTACTTGGTGATGCAACTTCTTTAGATAAACATCTCCTTTTTGCAATCCAATTAACCTTTTTAGGCTTTTTTGGAGAAGGCTCCACCTCAGCATCAGAAAGGTCAGTAGTAGTGCTACTGCTAGGAGAGGCAGCCGAGTAATCCATTGAAGAAGCTGATGTATCACAATCATTTTGTAAATTCAGTACAGATTGGACCGATATATCATTCATAAGATAGTTAACTATGGAACTCCGACCAGTCATCCGCTCCTGAAACTTTGTAAAGGCTAACCCTACTAATGTTAAATGGAATGGTTTTGCTAAATCAATAAGTTTGTTAAATAATCTCATAATTATCGACATTAGCTTTTGTTGCCCAGCCTGAGTCACTGTGGGGGTGCCATTGGTTATTGTGAAAATGGATGGTGATATCTGGCATTGTCTTGATTCTCTGTGACTACTTAATCTTTTAGCATCCTTCTTTCTTAATGTAACTCTTAATGACACTGGTATTCTGCCATCTTCTCTAACAAGAACTAATAGTCTCTGAAGTAAAGCTGTAAATTTATCTTCCACCTCACTCCTTACACTGACAGTTTTAAAGCTATCTTCTAAGCCTATACTTTGGGGCTTTCCGGTTTGCTTAACTGGAGTATTGTCTTCGCCTAAACTTAGGGTTTTCAGTCTTACAGCCATATCACTACTGAAGTGTTTCTTCAGCTCCTCCAGAGAGACTTGTTGCAGATCACTGACAGATATAACTTGGTGAGAAATAAGTGCTTCAGAACTTTTTGCCCCAATACTTGGAATGCAACGAACACTTTGTAAACTAGACATAAAATCAAATGCGTGTTCAGGAAATATAACAGTTTGATTGTTTGGCTTATGTAATGGACAGACTAACTTAGCCAGTAGCTTGTTGTGTGCTATACCTGCACATGTAGTAAAACCTAAATCAGTGTAAATTTTTTGTCTCATGTCATTTGCAATCTGTGTGGCTATTCTCAGTCTATGATGGCAGCCACAAGGGCACTCCATACTGGTGTCATTGTATAAATGTCCTACTAAAGTTAGGTTACCTGATTTTACTTTTTCCATAACCAATTTTGTGACATCAATATAATTCTCATCCATTCCTAGTTTTTCAACAGGACACTTCCAAGATAGTAAACTTTCAAATATCTTATTGGAAGCTGCTCTGTAGTCATGTAAATCTTCTCCATTAACTAGTTTTAAGTTGGGGCAAACTTTTTGAGCATCAGTGACAAGCATGCATTTCTGGACACCGTAGTTTCTAGCCTCATAGTTACTGGTTACAACAATGTTTTTCTGTTGAATGCCGAGTGGTATGGAACGTAGTTCAGGGTTTTTAACCATCTCCACTTGAGCGTAAAAACAATCTATGTCGATGTGTATAATGCTCCTGGCGTGATCGCTGCCCGCGTAGCTACAAGTAGAACTACTTGACTGCATGATCCTGTGAAATTTATCATAGTTTAGTCATAATTTTACTTTGTTCCCACTCGGTTTTAACTTGTTGAGATGTAGCGCGGTTAATTATTCCGCAGTCACTTACGCATCGTCCATTTCGGTATCATTGAAAATTAGAGAATATTTAGCCGTCCTTAAATACAAAAAAATACTTTAAAAATAGTGTTTTTATTTCATAAATCTCAAAATATTGATAGTTTAACTTTATGATCACGACACATCAACAGAGAAAGAGTTACCATGCTAAAATAATATTTCATTAGTTAGGCCTCGTTTTTTAATTTACAGATTAGTCTTTTTGAAATCACATTATTTATAAAAAGAAAAATGCAGATCTTACAAAATATAATTTAAGACAATAGATTTGAGCATATTTAAAAAAAATTGGATTTCATATTCATTGCTTTCTTCTGTCTTTTAAATAATGGCTTCGTGCGTCTAGCACATTTAGCCAGTGTCAAGTAAGTGATATATTAATAATATATAATTCATAGTAAATGAGAATGAGTGGTGATAAAAATGGTAAATGAGATACCCTCCCATAAGCCCCTTGAGTCCTCAGTAAAGATGTGGGATTATACTGAGATCTCACATGGACTCCTTGAGAGAAAATTTAAAAAGTGCTGTTGCACCGTTTTGTTTGATTTACCAACACTCATGTATATTCACAAACACATGATGGTTAATAATCCACCGTTATTACACATTAATGATAGAAATATCACAAATTTTAGAAAATAAAATATAACTGCAGACATGACGCTTTACTTTACAGCCAAGAACGATGTTGTTATTTGAAAAGGTACTGTAACCAACAATTTATGATATGTCTACCATACATTAGAATTTTTATATAAAGTAAAATAGTTCAGATTTTCTGGATATTCTGTTTGTACGATCCATCTTGACGCACTAAACTATAAAATTATAAACTACTATATTAATGTTGCATTACACCAAACCAACAGTTACTCCTGCGCTATATTCGAGGGATGTGAAACTAAAAGTTACAAGATACTAAAAAATAATTTCATGAAAATAAATTGTAAAGTCTTGCTTTTATAAACTTAGCCTTCTTTTTTTCGGCCAGGGTAAACTCACTCAAAAATATTTATTTCATAAACTATTACATAGTAATATATTAAATATAATATATTAAAAAAAACAATAGAAATATTATTACACTGAAATCACGAAGCTTAGATTCACTTATATGCTACAAAACAATTTAAAAACATAAAATAATTAAGTGAATTTAAGTGCCAGTTCCGAGCTACGAGTAAGAAGAACTGGCAAGAAACTCACAGGCTATGCTCTTTTAAATTTATCCATTGGTTTGGTATTAGAATTACAATCTTCATTTGTCTGTGTGTGTAGCTATGCAATATAATGTAACATTAACATTCATATTAGAATAGCCTATATGAAACGGCAGTTTAATCCCAAGCATATTTATCTGCCATATAGTCTTTGATAGAATAGTAAATTAAATTTAGAAATTAGAAAAGTAAATTTATTTAGGCTTAATTGCTGAATATTGCTTGGGATTTAATTGCATAATTGCACACATTTAAATGATTTGTTTATCCTTTAGAGCCTAGTGGCAGGTACAACTAATTTATGCTTATTCCTGGTGTTTAGGTTATCTATACAGCTTTACTTACTAAATTGATCAGTATTCTTATGTAAATATACCAGGTTTTCATAAACAAATTGACCCGCCACTGTCAAAATACCAATTTCTTTTTAAAAGGTATGTATGCTGAAGCCTATTTTTTATTACGGGTACACCTATTATGGTAGAACTTTTTAAGTAATAATTTTATATTGCATAACAACTAATAGCATAAACCTCTTTTCGCAGAATATCATTTGGCATAAACTCATTTAACATACATTGAAACCCATAATTTTGTAAGTCAGAATCATCTGTACGCATAATTTTGGTATCCATAATAATCACAATGTATAATCATCACATCGCAGAAAGTTCAAAACCAGATTCACCTTTTGGCATATATTTCTTATCCATAACTATTTAAAAGTAGAACCATCATTTCACATAATGCTTACAGCAAGAATCATCTTTTATGATTATTGCAACACTTTTCTAATCAGGCGTTATCATTTTTACTATTGCTATTTGTTGGAGGTAGTAATCACATGAATCATTATTAGTTGTCGGGTACCCTTAGTTGTCATATCGATATTGTGTTATTGTGTTGATCAAAACAAGTTAAAGTATATTAAATATGGCTTGCCCATGAGAGCATGTTCGTTTCTGACACTCGCCGGCCGCTGCCGCGGCACGCTCGCTTCGCTCGCTCGGCTCGTGCATAAGAGGTCACAGTTCTAACCTAACCTACGCATTTTTAAAGAAGAAAGTAACCCAATCTATATTATTCTAATTGAAATTCTATGATCTTCATAGTATGCCTAGTCAAATTATGCCAAATAATCTGTACTCTAAATGAACGTTATGCTAAATGAAATTATACAAAATTTTAACTATGCCAAAGGTAATTATGCCAATAAAAATTCTACTATCTTAAATGTATGCCATTCTAAATTCGGTCATAAGCACATTATGCCTAAAAATATTTATGTCAAATATTTTTTATGCCTAATAAATGATCGACTAAAGAAGTTTCTGCGAAGTCAGTTATCCCAAATAGGTTTCGGAGTATCAAGTTTCTACCAAATAGGGCGCACCCTTTTATTACACTTCACTGTAGTTCATGATTTTAAGCCGGCTGTCAACCGGTCAACTGACAGATATTTGTTTATTGTTGAAGTCGTATTTAGTCTGTGGGATGGGATTTTGTCGGTCACGTCATTTTCTGAAAGTGGGTGTAAGATGCGTACAAAGTGTTTTGCACTTTTAGCAAATACAAACACCGAAATTTATTGTAATTAATATAATCGCCATGTGTACGTAATTTAAAAGCTTTACCATGGAAGGTTTACCTTCGGGTGACATACAAGGAAAGTACCAGAAGTTGGCAGCTGAGTATTCAAAGGTTTGAATTGACTATTCGACGAACTTCGATTATGATGAGCAATAATAATTTATGAAGTTTTATTGTACTTTCCGTTCCAGTTGAGAGTGCATGTCAAGGTTTTAAAAAAGGGTGTCCTCGACGAGCAAGCGAAAACGAATGAGTTGCGAGATATACTGAAAGAGAAAGAAAAGATCCTTCGAAGAGGAGAGTTGGAAGTTGATTCGTTAACTTTTAGGAATCAGCAGCTTACTAAACGAATATCCGTATTACAAGATGAACTAGAAGCTTTACAGGTGTATATTATTATCTTGTTTTTATTTTACGAAATTAAGAAGTGCTTAATATTTTGGTCTCCAATGGAATATTTATGTTTGTCGATTTCACGTAATAGGAGCTTGAGTAGAGGAGATTTGGTCAATATAAATCTAAATATCCTTGACTTAATACATATTACTTATACTTACAGTTAAAATTAACCAAAAAGTCTAAAACTAAAGGAGATGACAAACCAACTGCCTCAGTGAGTGCTGCACCTCTAGATTCTGGCTTGCTGCAAGAGGAGTTGCAGAAGAAAATTATTGAAAATGCAAAATTTGCCTCACAAGTAAGTTAAACAACTATGTCATAGTACATCTTGAAGTGTTTGTTTACTTTAAATAACATTTGAATTTAAATACCAATAATAATAGACATAGTTAAAGTAAATTATAGCATTAAGTATTTTTTTTTTTTTAAATTATGTTTTTAATTCTGTTATGTATTCAGCTTTCAGATAGAACCTTTGAAGTGTCCCAGTTAAAATCATCATTAGAAGATTATCAAAAACATTTAAATGAAAGTGATAGCAAATACAAATGTGATATAGCTAAATTAAAAAACAAAAACCAGGAACTCCAGTTTGCATTAGAAGAGATACAAAAGGATAGACATGGAGGAACACCTAACCGAATTCAATTACCCTCAAGTAGTCAACCCCAAAGTTGCAATGGAGATTTCTTGTCAGAAGGAGGGAGCTTGGTAAGGTTTATTTTTGTATATTAGTATACTAATCAATTATCTCGAGACTAATTGAAGTAGAAAGCAATTGGGGAGGCCTATGTACCGCAATGTAATTTTAATGGCTTTAATGATGATGATACAATATAAAACACATTTTGCAGACTAGATTTAGAGTTGTGGTGAGTTTAAAAATTAGTGATGAAAAAAAATAAATAATTTATTAAAATGTCTTATTAATATAATTGCTGTAATTTTTCAACAAAAACAAGTGATGAAGTTTTTAATACATTTTTTCTCTTAAATATTCATTCAGTGGCAATTTAAATTGTAACAAAAGAGATTGAGCACAATTTTTTTAGATATTTTATTTATGCATTTGTTATTTGTAGGTTGGAAGTGAAGATGCATTAAGTTCTGTAGATGAAATGAACATAAATGAACAGCTTAGTTTTAAAACTCATTCATTAGAACAAGTAAGTAATGAAATATTTTTTAAATAGTCTTTTCTAGGTTTAAAAATGGTCTAACTTTCTCTCTATCATATTGTCTTTGTTTCTTGTGTGAACATCAGTTTTTTTTACTAAAAATTAAATTGAATATCTTTTGCTACAAGTGGGTTAGCTTTTATAAAACATTGGCAAGTTGACATAAAAATGTTATGTTTTCACAGGAGAATCAGAAACTGCGTATGGAATTTGAACTCTCACAAATGGAAAATGAAAGCCTTAAATTAGAAGTATCCAAATATGTGTCAGCTTCACAGAAGAGGAAAGGTGACAGTCATGACTCGGGAGATTTCAACAGTTTTAACGAAACTTCTGCTGATGCAGAGGGCAAACTTACGGGTTTGCTTGGGAGCCTGGAGGTGCCATTCCTGTTGAATCAGGAGGTACTGTCTAGAGAAGACAGGATCAAAACTTATTTTAGGAACCAAATTAGTGAATTGAAAGCTGAAAAAGATGAGCTGAGAAGTAAGACTGAACATTATGTCAAAGAGGTAAGAGTCAATTTCCTTTGTCTCCATTACAGATTAAATCTTTAATAAAATTTTGCAAATTTCTACCTTTTTACTGATTTTTTAGTTACAATAGATAGATAAACATCTCTAAATAAAAAGTAATTCCTATTAAGTATTTATTAAATGTCAGTAGGTCTTTCAATATTTAAGATATACAAACAAAAAAAATTGTGAATGCATGCTGAATATTTATTAATTTATTGCATGACTACTATTACAATACTATTTTAGTGTGAAATGTTGAGGCTGAGGTTTGAAGAGATGGAGAGTGACAAGGAACTACACACGCACACATTGCAGGAGAAACACAATACTATCACTAGACTGGTGAGTTAACCAAATTGCTGTAGCATTAAGAGCTTTTCATGCTAGTGTTTTTATAGCGATATCGCCGCAAGCCCTGAATTCGAATCACAAAAGCGATGGTCCAAAAAAAACCCAGAGTCGATTCAGACAAATTAGGTATCACTAGCTTTATTAAAATGCACAATTTACCCCACCGAAAAAAAATTGCCCATATCCATGGGGTATATGAGTTATAGACGAACAAAGTATATATGGAAAAATCGTGAATAACTTGTTATTTTTACCAGTTTTTTCAACAGCATTATATTAATAATAATAATCATAGGACAATAATAAATATAACTAGCGATCATATGCAACTATCAAGTTCAAAGTCCTTTATTAATGAGATTACGTCTATTTTTTTGTAAAATAATTGAAATAAATATTTTTCCCACAGTTTTTTTTTTTTTTTAATAAGCGACTGAAAAGTAAATAATCTGAGACAAAATAGGCACATTCAACTGTAAAAAGATTTCACGACAAAAGTATCTTGACATATGATTTACAAGCTGTAAAATAGAAGATTCCAACTTGATAGGTTCATATAATCGCTACTTATATTTATTATTGTCCTATGATTATTATTATTAATATATTGCTGTTGAAAAAACTGATAAAAATAACCAGTTATTCATGATTTTTCCAATATACCTTTTATACTTTGTTAGCCTATAACTTTTATATCCCATGGATATGGGCATAATTTTTTCGGTGGGGTAAATTGTGCATTTTAATAAAGCTATTGATACCAGATTTGTCTAAATCGACTCTGGGTTTTTGGTCCATACATTTTTGGACCATCACCTTTGTCTCCGGCTTCTTTATTCACAAAATTGGCTCCGATGACGAAATACATCTACCTACCCTGATTTTTAATTAGACTGACTAGTGACATGTGTATAATGAAACGAAATATTTAAAAAAAAATCTAATAAATATAGTGCCTTTATTTATTCGAATTTTAATTTTGTTTTGTTTACCAATATACCAATAACTGTGTAATCTGTAACAAAAAGCCGCTTAATTTATAGAAAAAATAAATATAACGAACTGCTGAATCGCCTCACCGATTACACGGTCGTATATTCCCAAAAATCATTAGCGAGACGAGGCTCTAAACCTACGACAGTATCCTGCGGTAAATATTAAAAATCGGCAATTGATCTCGAATACACACAAATCCTAATTTATATGTCAATAAAATTAGATTACTTTATTGTCGTTTATGATTTTTGTTTTCCCGTGAGAACTATCAAAGAACAATAAACTTCCATTTTTAAAAGCTGATGTGATATTTACCGCCATGTTTAATGTTTAAGGATGGCAATGAAATATAATATTATTATTTTTTACTAACAAGCAATAGGATCATTATCGCAACTACCAAGTGTTTTTACGGTTATTATTTATCTTGAGGATATTACTTATTTTTATGATTCAATAGTGTAGTTGTCGGTAGTGTGGTCAATACTTATAGTCCAATATATATGAGATAATATATATCCGATATATATGAGCTCAGAATTAAATGAGGTTGTGTAATATCTCCAACAAACATTAACTCTTTCATTGTTGTTAAACTATTTATAGTATTTCCATTTTGTTTGTAAAAATTGGACAAATCTAAATGATCCTGTTGATCTTAAAGAAAATAAAGTATATTTTATATTAACATAATGTACTTGTATCATTGCAGGAAGAAGAGCTACATTCTACATCTCACAATTATGAAGAGCAGATGAGTGTTCTAACCGAGCATGTAGCGGGGCTCAATGAGCGGTTAGCAGACCAGCACGATCGCCTGCAACTCATGCAGCACCAACTCTCAAATCGCAAAAAGTAGCGTAGCTGCTACACTCTACTACACTAAGAATAGAATATTCGTGAGATTTATGTTAAAATATTCTGTTTACGGAAACTGTAAGCATCCATGCAAAATTGTTGGGTTATTTACATAGACGACATAACTGAAATGATTTTTTGTAAATTGTTTATAAAAGACTAATAATCACGATAATAACATTGTTACAAATCCCGCGAAACTGTAATTTCTTTAATCTGATGTTGCTTCTAGATTGCAAGTTATTGCAGTTAGCCCTGTTCTGTCTGTGCAAACCTTACTAAAATATTTTTTATGATGTGAAGCAGCATAGAGTCATCTGAAATATAATTCTGCCATCTAAAAGGTTAAAATTGGCAACTGCAGGATTTTAAAAATGTATAGTCTACACAGTGTGACGTCTGCCTATAGACAGGAAACAATAGAATTTAATTTGTAGTAGATCTGTAGTTTAATTTGTTAATTGATTCTGCAGCCACATTTGAAGAACTATACGGTTATTTACAGTATTTATTTCTATTTGGTTTGTGGAACTGGTATCTTATAATTTTATTTCATTATTCAAAATTAAGATCACTGTTAAACGTCTCATTCTTTCATATAGATTTGGTTTTTTCTTTCTAAATGAACGTTCTTTTGCTACACTATATTCTTTAAGAGGTAACAAAATATATAAAAGGGTCTAAAAAATTAAATAAATTGCAGTTCTGACTATTTGATATTAAACCCTTTGATTGTCGGGGAACCATTTATATGTTCATTGTGTCTGTGATTTAAATAACGTTCAATGAGTCTTAAGCCCTTCCTTTAAGTGAGTGATTGTATTTAGACCTAATTTACTGAGTCAAAATTAAAATAATAGCAAAATATTATGTTGGTGACTAAACAATACTATTTTTACCTTCTCTGCACAGTGGGCATGAGTCAGATGAGAACCCAATTTCAGGCTAAACTAGTTTAGTCCCAGTCTAATTTAATTTATATTTGGTTTATAGTATTTTGTTACTTGTTGAATTATTAATATATATGTACTGAAGTTTATTGGGATTTATAAAAAGTATAGTAGGTAATGTAAGAAAATAAATTTTAAAGATTACCTCAAGCCTAAAACAGATTTTGCCTGAAATCGATTTCACCCTCGAAAAGAAAAGAGTCCATTTTAAATTAATTTTTTCACCTGCCACAAAGCTGTACCAAAATTTATTGTAGATCTTATAAACAACAATTTGAAATTAAAACATTGTATCAAATATTGTAAAAAACTCTTTCACTTTAAACATTATTAAAATGAAAGAGTAAACGTGAGTTTTTTTTTAAAATGCATCCACTGTTTAAGCTACCGTAGGTAGATCAATAACTTATTTTCTATATTTCACTTTTTACATAATATTATTTCCTATTTATTTAAAACTGAAAATATTGAATTGAAAATGTCTGCAATACGGCCTGAGTCATTTTATATAAAAGGCAGCCTTTTTTCTCTTCTATTGTTATTATATGGTTTCAATTACTCGTTAAAGGCAAATAATAAGTAATTTGTTTATTTTTGATCTATAGCTAAACACCTTCCTACTTTCATTGTTAATCACATGTGAATTTACTTATATATACACTTTATTCTTTTATTTATAGTACGAACTGTCTTAAGTTTATAATCTGGAGTCATGCTGTATACGTAGTATTTTGCGTTTGAGTCACGCACGACTGAATAGATTGTGACTTTGATTACTCAGATCAGTAGGTAAGGGCTAAAATATGTATGTTGAATAATTATTTAAAATTCTGCCTTTGATGTAAAAATAATAATTAAATGTATTTATAAAATAAAAACAATCTTCTGTTGATGAGTAACTGTAACTTTTTTATAACGATAATTCCTAAATTGCTTTATGTGTTATTATTTTAAAACCTTATATTTTAGTTTAAATTTCTAGTTATATTTAAATGATATACAATATAGGTACAGTAAAATCGTGTACATAAATCTAGTCCGAAATGGATTCTGTTAATTTTGGACGTAACAGTATGTATTTATATTGTTTTAATGTTAAGGTTGAATATTGAAAGTGATAAAATTATTTATCTGTATAAAATAATTAGGATAAGCAAAATAATCGTCAATACATAGTTTTGAATACCAATTTCTAGTTTTCTTTCATTGAACACACCACATAAGCAACTCTACTCTGGTGGTGGGAAGTTAATATTGTATGTTTATTCATCGTCATATAAGCCTTAAAATGTCCACCGCTGAACTTTGGACTCCCCATAGATCACATTCTATTGCCCAACCACCACCCTGGGCAGGCGGGTCAGTGACTACATTTAAACTGACAGGCAGGATGACGCTGCTGTCCATCATCAGGTAACATTTTCCTTCGTCGACTCTTACAACTCCCCATGCGATACTAAATCGTGATAACCTGACCACACATTTTTTTTAATAAACACATTGTTAACTCTAATTACACATATGGGTACTTTTTTGAGTGTTTTTTTTATAAAAATATTGTTTAGAGCGAAATAAAGAGCACAGGTAAAATTGTGATATCAGAGATTGATTTACTGTGATGTATAAAACCTTTGGTTGGAATAGGAAGAGGAGAGGAGCCGAAGAGAGCTTGATCTTAACCCTTCTGATAACCAAATCAAACATAATTTGACTCAGTCTGATAGTAGACTAATACATCCCAACTTGCCTATCACAAGTTTCAGTGCAGTAAATACTTACGTCCGCATACGCAGTACTAAATGAACGGATACGGCAGAACCGTAAAAATAACAGGCATCCTCAGTGCACTCTACGTGTAGAATATGGAAATATCGTTTTACAGTACAAGTCCATCGTGGGGGGCGGATTCTGAGTAACGAATGTCATATCTCTCAATACGCATTCGGAAGCTATCAATTACAAAAAAGGTTTGTATTCTGATTCAGGTCCTTAGTAGGAAATAAAACAAAAAAAATATATGCACAACTTTGTATTATAACGATAATCATAAGCACCTTAACAATATGTCCTTTGTTACATTATTTTGTTTTTAACAGTTACATTATCGTTATAAATATTTATACAAAAATTTATCAGTTTGTTGAACAGCATCGCAAACAATTCGCTAATGTCAGGTTCTGTCCAAAAATCACCCTCATTGTAATTTACCCTATAACAACCACACATAATATGCTATCTACAGATAAAGCTTAGCTGACTGTGTCTCAATTGTGGTAATTCTTCAAGCATTTGATAAAAGTTGAATAAGTCAATGTCTGACAAAACACGGGATTAGGTAGTTGAAGCAGAACATTTCAATACTAGTTATTAAAAGAAGATATAAATGAGTAAAAGAACACAGAGGACACAGTATGTAACAGATTGTATATTACTGCGATAAATCTGTAGATAGCATTATGAAACTAGCCGTTAATTGACACGCAAGTGACTGAATTAGATTCGTTCTGAAAAGCAAGCTATGAGTGAGTTGAAATTTATTATTAATATTAGACAGTTACTTATTATCGGTGGGACTTACATTAAACATTTTGATTACTTAATAAACAACAACTACTAGTTAACATTCAAGATTTGTACAGGATTTGAAACAGCACGAGATGTTTAAATAAATCGGTAAAATGCCATGGAAGTTCATTAATCGGGATAAGAGTAAATAATGTATAGAAGCAAAAAAGCGAAAATAATGTACATCTAAAACAGTCACTTGTTGTTTAATAGACGAATTACTAAGTCGTTGTCGATCAACTTCGAAGAATCGTTACACTCAAAATCAGATGTTAGCGTTTTCTTATACCCAATGATATTGTACGTAAAAATAAGTGGATATGTTACTACCCGCGTTTTGAAATGATTAGTGAATGTTCTAAATGAGACGTATTTAATCAGTCCGTGTATAACTTTGAGAAGAGCGTGACGTCTAGACCAGTGCTTTAAAACTTCTTATTTTGTTGAAAAAAAGTACAAATTTTAATTGATTTTAATGTGAATTACGTCAGTGAATATCATTGGCACAGTTACTATTATTTTCAAATAATTTGAAATTAAAATACGGAATGTTTTTAAGAATATATTATGAAAGAAAAACGCAAAAAAAAATTATCCCTTACGCAGTTGGTCGACAACGCTTAAGCTTAAGTTACGATTAACTTTTTACACATTTCCAGTACAAAATATCTATAATCCTACTAACAAGAACATAGTTTTATAATACAGTTTAGTTTTTATAGCAAGTAGGTAATACAATGAATAAATCATGAAAAATAAATAGTGATTGCTAGGTGCGCTACCGCTCAGGCACATTTAGAAAGCTCTAACGTCTAAGTAATCAAGAAAATAAGAGTGGGGAGCCTGGCTGTGATCTGTCCATCTTTTCTATAACTATCTTGCCTCGGAATAGAAATCTTTGCCATAGCTTTATAAAAGGCTGTAAGTGTATATTTTACATTTGTTACTACATAAGAACATTTAACAAAGCAGATTAGACTCGGCCCTTTGGGCTCACAGATATTTGGTACTTGGATTTGCTAATAAACCAAAATGTATATGAACAAAAGATTTGGCACACTGTATGCAAAACAAAATAAACAATAACCTGAAAATAAAATTAAACGCGTACTGTAGTTCTTCCTCTATGAATATTAGTTGATAAATGTTTATAAATAGTAGATAATTTTACACTGAAAACATTTATTACATTCAAATATTTTCAGTACAAAATGTGTGTAAATACAAAATAAGATTTCATAATTTAAAAAAATATTTTTTTCTTTAATTAAATCTAGACTCGGAATGTAGTAAGACAGGACTCTCGGGCTAGTTCCGCTAAATCTTGCATTAAACCAAACATGTCCTGCCCTTACAGTTCCTTATAATAAATAGAAAATATTATGTGTAAAGTTTGACATAGATACCGCTATTAATTGTCAACGATTCTTTCCTAACGATTGTTACATAATTACATCATATTTAAATAATCATGCAGATATATATTGCAATGTAAAAGAGGTGTTCATATCAAACCCACATAACGGAACGAATATTTGGTTAAGAAACAATAAATTACATCGTACTAACAACGTTATGGCAAGCGTGCACGTGGTCGCTGCACGCAATCCTCTAAATGTTACAGTAAGTTATATTTGTCCCCGTAGACATCCTAACCCTTTATTCCAATAACCACTCTATGCCTTCCTTGTATAACAGCCGTTTCAATGTAACCATTGACAGAAAATCGTTTTTAAAATAGTCTGCAGATTCAAATACAAATTTACCTTAAATGATTTGAAAGAATGAATTTACAGACAAAGTATCATTAATATTCTTCATTAGTAAAATTTATTCAATATAGCTACAGAGATTTTGACTGTCAATAAATATTACATCAGAAATAACCTCGCATATTAGACACTGTTAAATCTCGATCTATCTACATTCCTTTTACTTTTTTTCAAACTTACCTCGGTTAACTAAACTGCAGTGCCAGAGGAAAAATTCTAACATCAATTATATTTAAGAGACATCACAGCGTTCTTTTTCGCTGTGCACCTAATAAGAATACAACATCGTCGTTACAAATTCAAAATTTCATGTGTGTAATTTTCGTTGGTAATTGGTTATCATTTAAATACTATTTCTTAAACAATTGCAATAAATCATTGTCTCATTATCATCCCACTTCTAAAATTGAGGAATACTACTTAAATGTTTGAAAATCAATTTTAAACGAAAATTACACATGCCATTTTGAATTTATAGTGACGATATACATTTATGGAGTGCAGTGTGGACAATAAACTACACTGGCGAGCAACCAAATCGACTTAACAGCTTACTCTATATTCAAACATTGTTTCAAGTAAAAGTATGCAACACTTAAATAAAAACACAATGTCATTAAACTTAATAGCTTAAGTTTCAAGCTTTCAAAATAACATATTGCTCGCGAGTGTAGTAACAAAATAATGCATTGACCCGCAATACTGAACAGTTACACCTATTTCACTGCATCTCTTACTTTTTAACAGTGAATTACAAACTATATAAAACAATGTTTTCTTAGGCATCCCAAGTGTAAGTTAAGTTAATTATAATATTTAGGTAAATGTGTGTTAAGAGAAGCAATCAAGTATTGCACATTATGTTACAAACCAGATCGCCATATTCTGCAGGACTAATTTATTTTGACAAATTGCTTCAAATATTGAAGGACTTTGTTGCCAATGGTTTAACTCGTTTGAGTAATTGAAAAACTGAAGTAATGTTTGATAAATTAACAAATTGTAGTATAAGGTATCGTTTTTATGTATTGGATGCATTTTATTAGGCAACAGTAAACTTCGTATGACGGTTAAGTTGAATTATGTCGTTGCGATTTAAATTTATGAGATTATAAATGCAATATATTATTATCTGTACATGGGTGTATAGGGATTCTATCAAGACCTAAGGAGCTCAAGCCAACCTCACCTGCGTGTGCACCTGCCGATCAACGGACGAGAATCGTGCGAACATAACAATTCTAGGTAAGCGGCACCTATTACGTGGGAACTATATAATCGGCGAAATGTGGGCGTGCGAAATGTGGGCGTATAATAATTATGCCTGTATGTATGTATGTAATATTTTTAGCTTGTTTATTGTTTTTTCTAAGGATGTTATAAAAAGGTGTAACAGTTATAGAGATGTTAAATTTTAAAGGTAAACCTAACATTAAAAAACACATCTAGAATCGCTGTGACGACATGTGTTACATTTAAACAACCATCAAAACAATACATTACACACTTAAGTTGTAAAATCAAACAGAAATGTCTCTAAAACACCAACAATACTACTTATTTATAAATGGTTTGTAGTAACTAGTAGTTAAATGTCTACCAGCTTGTCACAATTCGCAACAGACGAACTATTGACTTATATTATTTATTTCACATAATAACATTTAAAATCTGGCTGCACATATATGCTCAGTAAAGCTGTTATTTTGTCAAAAAAAGGGGTTGATTTTTTCATATTTAATATTGTTTGTGACCATGATTAGTTGATTGTACCACAACACTTAAGACAGGATGATAAACTTAATTTTTGTATACAAAAAGATTATTACAGTATTAAATTAAGAAAAAAGCTTTTATTTCATTTTAGCAAATTATTCGTATATTTTTAGTAAATTAGCTTCACTTATATTGTCGTAAACAGATGAATGTTATCTTTATAAGCTCTTATTTTCAGAAAATAACGTGTTAATTTGGTAAAAAGAAAAAAGCATAACCTCACTAATAGCAGTGAGTTAATTGCATATGAATACATAATTATTTAATTTCATCTATCACAAGGGTTGTAGAATTACAGACTAATCATGGTTCATAAACCATTAACTAATATCTTTGTACTTGTACGATTACATTTCCGGTGTCAGAATTACAAACATCAATATGTACATATAATTAATCTGTGGGATTTATTAGTTACATAATCATATAAAATGTCACCTGACAGAAACTCAAGTTCGTGCAGGTGTGATCTAGTAACAAACGTTATAATTAGTATTAAGGCAAGCGCACAATTTACTTCATTGTCTGCTATCTAAATTTGCTTTAATAAAGAATTTAAAAATACACTAAAAGGCAATCAACCGGCCACCTTTGTACAAAAGCATAAAGTTAGTAGAAAAATAATAAAAATCAACAAAATTACTAACTTGAAAGTTATGCTATTTGAAAAGGAGATAATTAGCGTTTTCAATTAGCACTATAAGATAATATTTGCTTCTCGAAAGTGCTGGACGGTTAATTGTGCCTCATAGTGATTGTACTTATAAACCGATTTATTTTATTTCATATTAACAAGATTTAGTCAGGCCTTTGTTTAATTGTGGCCTGTTCAAAACTGTAATAGTTGCTTAGGTTTCTTCAATTTGCATATTATCTGATAATTTTTTAGTATAGATGATACTATAGTGTGTGGATGGAGCTATAATAATACGCAAGAGGTGCAATTTCAATTACAATCGCGTCGATGAAAAATAGAATAAAGCAACTATTAATAAAATCTTTAAAATGCTGCCAGGAACTTTTGGAATTACATTTCATATCGTAGGACCATTTGTAACCAATAGCAACGAACAGGAAGCGCTAAGGGACCAATCATCACCACGCGACATCCGCGTATAGTTCGTTCACGAACTTCGGACATTGTGTCGCGGAAATCTACAACAAATTTGTGTAAAGCTTGATTTTCACGTCACCACTTCGTATCGTTTATATGTGTAAAAACCCTAACGTATCAAAAGTCTTTGTATCTATTTTGCACGTGCTCAAGCAAGCGTTTGAGCGGATAATAGTGTTGTTTTATAAATTTTATAATAAAACTGCTTTATAATGTAAACTGTAAACGTGACAGCTTAATTAAATTGGTTTATTGCAGTTCTAAAAGGTCCTATTAGCATTTTATAAGCACAATATTGAACAGGCTCCAAAACCAATAATCGGTTCATTAATACTGTCTATTTGGCAGTTACTTTCAGATCCCTGTTTCTTACAAATGAAGGATTGATACTATCTACCGAGACGAAGATTTCCGTCGCATTTATTCCCATTCTGTGAGACGCCTAATCTGGCTTAATTAGTACCTAATGATTATAATTATTTGAATATAATCATTATCTGCAATCTTCTTACATACCCTAAGTCGCATTTTTTTACCGCTTGCTTTTCTGTGAAAGAATAAATTATTGATATTATTTCAGCTCAGTTGGAATGCAAAGTTTAAACGCCTATTGATGTTCAGCAATGGAGGGTATCAAGCTGATTATTATGATTAAATGTTTAGTAGAAAATTGATTGAAGATTGAACTAAAAAAGGTATAAATGTTTGACAAATTGAGATAAAATTAGTTTCCTGCGGGTAAAAGCCTGGCTACGGCAACATGAGGACATTAATTATTGGTTGAGATAATAATCAGCAGTAGATGACATTAAGCTGAAGATGTTTACAGATTCCCGTGCTATTGGAAATAATGCTAGCTCATCAGTGAAAATTTGTTGGCTGGTCAAATTAGGACGAAAGTCTTGACTGTAAAAGCGACTAGCAACAGCGGACTTTTTATTAGCTGGGATGTTTATGAGCCCAAGCCAATCTCACCCGCAAGTGGTGCACCTGCCGATCAACGGAGGAGGCTCTGGCGAACATAACAGTTTTCGGTAAGCGGCAATAGCCTCGCCACCTATTGCATGGGACCAACAATGTAGCTGTCGAAATATGCCATTTCAGGGAAACAAGCGTGAAGTTATGTATGTATGTTTAGCATCATTAAAAATGTCAGCGCCCTCAAAGGCTCATGTTAACTCATTAGTTGGATGGCATGATCTACAGTTGTGCACGACATTGAGCTTATGATAAATAAAGCCTCCTGTCTGTAAAGCAATTATCAATAATAGGACATAAATTAGCCGAGATAATATTTAGCATGAATGTATCAGTCCCATGAAAGCTGATGCTAGCTTTATTTGAATGATACTATGACGAGCAGTAGAATACTTTGAGCTCATAATTGAAAAGTCTCCTATCTGTAAAAGCGACTACAAATAGTGGAACATATCTTAGGTGTAATTTTTAGCATGATTAAACATTTCTGTGCCTATGAAAGCTGGTTAGCATCAGCATCATTTGATGATATGATATGCAGTTGTGAAAGCCAATTATATTGACCAAGTTCTCCTGCCTGTAAAAGCGAATAGCACAGTGGGACATGAATTAGCTGGGATAATGTGTATCCTGATTAAATACAGGATAATGAGCTAGCATGTAGCATAGTTGTGTGTAGCAGTACTAGATGTGACCTATTGTATTAAAGAAGAAAAGGGTTAGTACCCGTATCAGCGGTCGCTAGCACTGATTGACGTCAGGCGGCGTGGTCAAGTAAGGGTCGGCTCGCTGGTGGTCGATAAGAGCCTTTACTGTGCTGGAGTCAGCGGGCAGCTCCGACTTCTTCCGGAGGAGGGGCTTGCTCGCGTTATAACTCTGTTTTCGCGCTTGAGCCTGTGAGAAAGATGGAAAAAGATTTTGTAATGCAGCTTTCAGCAGGTAATTATGACCAATACAATTTACGCATTATTGCCAAACTTACTCACGTCGCAGTATTTCTGTACTAAGTACACACACGCACGCACAAACGCACGCATTTCGCGCACACTCACACGCGCGAGCGAGCACGCACGCACGCACGCACGCACACACACACATACACATACACAAACTGTAGTTGCATCGTGCTGCGCGAGATTTTCGGCTGCACGCGCTTCTTAATTGTTACCAAACTTCATCACGAAGCTGTTTTCTATGTAAGTGCTACTAACCTCTCGCTGTAGTTGCGCCCTGGTGAGTTCCAGCGGAGACTCCGCGGGGGGCGCGGGCGGGGGCGGCGTGGCTCGCGGGGGCACCGGACTCGCCGCTGCTCGCGCCTCTAACTGTTGCCATACTTCCTCACGATGCAGCATTCGTTCCCGCTCTCTGATCAAATAATGTATAGTGTGTATTACATATTATTTTCAAGACAATTATTAAAATAATTTTACTCAATCGTAGACAAGGAGACAGAAGGACTTCTTGGCGGGAATGTCGGCAGATTTGTTTTATTTACAATCTGTGATATTTTGATCATTAATGTGTAATACCGTGGATAATCAACCGTTAAGTGTTTGTGAACGTACGTCAGTTTTGGTAAACGATACAAAAAAAATAGAAGACAGAAAGGGACTTAGCTATAGGATCGCGCCACCCACACACGACTCATTTCGATTGAGATCCGATAATAGTAAAATTGCGTACTTAAACTGTTATTATATTAAATTAAAGATATCACATACTCTATATTATTAAACAAACAAATGTCGAAAAAAGTCTAATTATCTGTTGACTGATTTTAAGTTCCTTCATAATATTTTTTTCTATATGTTTTCGATGTTATTGTATACTCACTTTTGCTTTTCCTGTCGGTACTGCTGTGTGCACTCATCAAACAACTTCTGGTTCATCTCCATGAACAGTTTAAGTGCGTTATACACTAATCCATGTATGGTTTTGTTCCAATGGCTCTTGGTATTTCTGTACAGTGACGGGAACATAACTGGGAGGATGTGTGTCGCGTTATCCGATATTAATGACATTATGTATTCATTATTCCAGTAGTAGAGAGCGCGTTCTGCCACCTGCACAAAAAATGTTACAAATTAATATATACAATTGGGCATCTATCTAGACATAGATTGGTCGTATTTTACGTTTTCATCAAAATAGCGTGGTCGGTATACCAGCTGAGGTCGGGTTTGTCCCAAACAGGATATACACTTTCTTTGCTTGAGTACATTTTTTTTTTGGTTAAAGTGTTTATAATGCATTAACAGGATATATATTTATATGCTTGTACATATTTTTGTTTGGTCAAGTGTTTATAATGCGTTATGTATTTAGTGGTCAATTAATGTACATCTACTTAGATCAGTGGGTCCCAAAGTAGGCAAAGCCTGTATATTAGTGGTCCTGCCAGAACAGAGTTAACTACTTAGCTAAACATTTAGTAAAATCAAGTTTCTAAATATGTAATAAAAAGAAGTACTTAATGCCACCATGTCTAGTGCTCATAGTAAAGGGTCCGATTAGTTTCAGACTAGAAGCAATGTGTACTATTTCCAGGTATAATAATTATTGATTTATAATAAATTGACAACTAAACTTACGAAGTTATTCAAGTATAGGGCAGCATTATTCTTAAAATTCACATTAACTAAGTATCTATAGGCAGACGAATGAGTCATTTATTTGTGAAATATAGGTTACATAATTGGATGTTGTTAAGAGATAAAGAGTATCACTATATTTCCACCTTTTACAAGGTACCCAGATATTGGAGTATTAGTTATATATTAGGTCGGGGAAAAAGTCTTTTCGCATAACGTAGGTATAAACTTATTATAAAATTTTTTTGACTGTACTATTTGTGTCTGGCTGGTTTTGGTAACATTAAAAAGGTTCCATTATAAAGAAAAGAAAAAAATAAAAAAAAGTTGTTTCCCGCTATTTTTCATTTGTTTTTCTCTCCGTAAAAATGAGTGAATCTAATGAAGAAATTCGATACATTTTAAAATTTTATTATAAAAAAGGCAAAAATGCAACTCAAGCAGTGAAAAAAATTTGTGATGTTTATGGACCTGATGCAGTGTCAGTAAGAGTAGCACAAATTTGGTTCAAACGTTTTCAGTCCGGAAATTTTGATGTTAAAGATCTCGCTCTGGTCGCCCTGTTACGAATAAAATGGACGCTATTTTTGAAAGAGTGGAGCAAGATCGGCATATTAGTAGTTACGATGTAGCTGAAGAACTGGGAATTGACCACAAAACAGTTTTGACCCATTTGAAGAAAGCTGGTTATACAAAAAAGCTCGATATTTGGGTGCCACACGAGCTCACTCAAAGAAACTTAATGAACCGTGTACTCATTTGAGATTCATTATTGAGACGTAATGAAACCGAGCCGTTTTTGAAGAGATTGATAACTGGCGATGAAAAGTGGATCACGTACGACAAGAACGTGCGAAAAAGGTCGTGGTCGAAAGTTGGCCAGGCTTCACAGACTGTGGCCAAACCTGGCCTAACACGAAATAAGGTGATGCTGATGTGTATGGTGGGATTGGAAGGGCATTGTTTATTATGAGCTTTTACCGCCCGGCAAAACCATCGATTCTGATCTTTACTGCCAGCAACTGATGAGATTAAAGGAAGCAGTCGAGAGAAAACGGCCGGAATTGATCAACAGGAAGGGTGTGGTCTTTCATCACGATAACGCTAGACCACACACATCTTTAGCCACTCAGCAAAAATTAAGAGAGTTCGACTGGGAGGTCCTAGTGCATCCACCATATAGCCCTGACCTTGCGCCTTCAGATTTTCACCTGTTTCGGTCTCTGCAGAATTCTTTAGGTTCTGTAAGGTTGACCTCAAGAGAGGACTGCCAAAACTATTTGTCCCGTTTTTTTGATCAGAAGTCCCAAAGTTTCTACAGTAACGGGATAATGTCTCTGCCCACAAAATGGCAGAAAGTTATTCAACAAAACGGTACATATATATTGTAAATAAATGTAAATAAACTTTGAAAAAAATGTCTTTACTTTTCATACAAAAATACGAAAAGACTTTTTCCCCAACCTATTAAAATTGTTCATCATGGATTAAGTCAAAAATACTATTAGTCACTATATGGTACAAATGAGTCTGGAAAAACAATGCAAATAAGATACTTACTACATATATAGTGAAACAAAGAACATCCTAGTTTTCAAGAAACACTTAACTAAAACCTCAGACAATTCAAATCAAGCAAAACCTAATTGCTACTATAGTGCGTCTTATTCCTATTGTAAAACACACAATACCTACTCAACTAGTGATTCACAAACATTTGTTTGTCTAATCGTCGGATAACCGAAACCTTGTGTCAAGCGTGAGTGAGGATTTTCCAATTAGTGCGAGTGGGTGAAAGTGTGACGTCTATTGGTATATAACTATAGACATATGAGTTATACAATGCCTTTATAAAGACCTCGAAATTTTCTAAATTAAAGTGTATGGTAGGGTAGAGTAGTATCGACAGTAACGGTTTTACGTCCCATACATTTATAATAAGAACAAGATAAAGTAGGTACACAATATTAGACAACAATAACATTTTAAAATATTCTTTGACTGTCTATAAGCGGCTTATGCTATATTTCATTCATTGTTCATTATGCAAATTCAACTTAACAACATACATAATTAAAAGATCATTTTAGAATACTGTTAAATAAAGTCAAAGTACGCCTATATGTTTGAGATGGCGTACATTTCCATGGCGTACAATTGGCGTTTATTGAATGAGTGAACACTTTATTGTGCACTAAACATAAAAACTAACCAAATCACTTAAACAAATGTATGGTACAATGGGCGGCCTTATCGCTTTGCTAACAGAAAATTCTTCCAGGCAACGTTTATTGTACATCTATGGCAAACAGAAAAATAACAAGAAAACTAACAGACATGTTAACACAAATATCTTTATGCTATCCACATAACATAAAAACATCATCAAAAAAAACCTTTTAATATTCTGGCTGGCTGCCAAAGTATTGTTTTCGTGCAAATATCTAAACGTTGTCACAATAAACCACAATATCTACGAATGCAGGGCTACATTTATTGACTTGCTTTGTTTATACACGAAGTAACGCAATAAGCATAATTATTACGTTAACTCTTAAAGGTATTGTTAAGAGTTTCACGATATAGTGTTAACTACGACTTCTTAAGTGCTCTTGCGAGTCATAATTCAGTTTAAATGTAAGTTTATATGTATTTAGAATAAAATGTTTACGTACATATTATTGAAATAACATATATAGCTCTAAAGTGCATTTGCGTATAAATGGTACCTAATAGGAAAACAATATTGATTTATTTAACTGTGCGAGGATAGCCTTAATCTGACGTTATACGTAAAAAATTGCTGATAATAACTGAAAAACAATCGAAGTGGGATCGTGTTTGCTTTTGTTTATTACGTCATTGGGTACTGAAATGTGCACGAACAGACAAATATTAACGCTAATTATTAGTAATTAACGATAGCGAAATCTGAATAATAAATGGAACAATTTTCACAAAAATTCAATTGTCAGTCAAATGATATATGGTCACTTTGTGTGCGTGTTATCCATACTAATTTGAATACTTGCGAAAATAAAGTAGTCCGTCAGTCTGTTACGCATATATATATACTTACGTAAAGTACAAACTAGCGTTCGCTCGTGATTTCATTCATATGGACCAGAGTGCAGAACCAAATAAAAAGTATGTGTCCTTCTCCGAGATGCCATCTATTTATATCAAGTGCTTAAGCTTAAGTTAAGTCATGCACTGTTTAACAGACCGACATAGTTATTTTACGGTACGATATTAACGTTATATAAATTATAATGTAACCTTACTTGTCTCATGTTTTTCAGTAAGATGTTGTGAATATTGTATAGTAAAATATGATCTATCCTAATTTCCTGTTAAATTATTCGCGTAAGGTATTTTTTTGTACTTATATAGTTTTGAGTCGTACGTCAACTTTATACAAAGGCTTGTATAACACGCTAGACTAGACTACAATGACACTAGTAATATTATACTGAGATTATATTGTATTTGATTGTTTGTTTGCATTGAATATGCTCTGAAACTATTGGATCGTTTTAATCAAATCTCACAGTAATAGAAATCTACATTATTTGTGAGTAACATTATTAATCGATTTAAATAAGTCATCATATCCTAGTATTATCCCGGTTGCCTTAGACTTAAGCTTAAATAAATAAATGGCTCAGGGTCTGCTCACTGGTTAAACAGATTTGACAGGAATTTGAATTTGCGCTGTTTGTCACTGATTTTTGTAAGTTTAAAATGCATATTTTAAACTTACAAAAATCAGTGACAAACAGCGCGGGGTAAATGTTATGGATTTATATTATTAGTATCGGAGTATCATATATAGTTTACATTTGCAATGTATTTATAAGTATAAGTAGATATAAGACAGTTGTATGTAATAGTTTTCAATTTGTAAGTTGTTTTATTGTAATAAGAAACGTCGACAATGCCACTTCGACTATAATTTTTATTTTTGTGTTCAGTATTGCTTTTTGTAATTTTATTTTAGGTTACCGCAGAATATCAGCGTCGTGGGTCATACTGCGACACATGCTGAGCGGTGACCTTTTTGGTACAGTCCAGTTAGTATATAAATTTAGTTGGTAATTGTGAATTGTTGGTGTACCAAATAAATATATTTTCTTTCTTTCTTGAATTTCAGTTATCTATTTAAATTAGTGATCCCTACAAAAACTCCAATAGACATTAAGGCTGGCTATTCTCATAGCGACGCAAGGGCGTGTCACTAGTAAAACGATACTAATTTAATTATTAGTTACCTGAAAGTGTGGGCTGGAGACGCACTTCGCAAGTTGTCTGAACAGCGGGTCCATAATCTTCTGGAACTCGGCCGGCTCGATAACGTCCAGTATTTCTTCCATTTCGTTTAGGAACATCACCTCTTTGGGCGAATGTGTTTTTGGCCAGTATTTTAATAATGCTCTATAAACGAAAGAAATGAGATATTAATACATGTGTTGTGAAATCAGATATTAATACACTTTAAGGTCCTTCGATGTTTGTATTAATTGTTAACGGCTATTAAGGCCGATTCATTTTATAATGCTTACTTCGCAAAATGCCAAGCATCCTTATAAAACCGTGCATTGAGTCGGTCAGTCTTTTGATGAAATATGTCATAAATCAGATGGGTATATACAATTAAAAATCAAGTGCTTCGCTGCTTCAGGAGTCATGTTAAGCCTTTGGCATATCGTTATTACTGCTTCTAGTAATCGATGAACAAAGCTTGATGCCCTATTCGGCGGTCCAAAATATTCTAACAGTATGTATGATGATTACTTTTTTTATTTATTTATTTAAACACAATTTTTAATTCTCTACCAGTTAACAATTATTTTTGTAAATTATTTTATTTAAATTGATACAAGAGCCATCTCTCAACTCAACGTTTTCCGGAACAAACCTCCAGCACTTTTGAACATGACATTTTTAAAATTCACTGGTAAGTATATTACCTACTTACTTACACACTGTATATTTTATAATTACCCTGCTAACTAATATACTGACCTAACTATGGGCTGCGTGAGTGACGGGTCCTTCTCGAGAAACTGCACGACGCAGTATGCGAGTTGCGGATGATATACCGACAGCGACTTTGCCTTATGTAGCGGTAATAGTACCTAGAATAAAATATTAATAATATAGCTTAAAACTAATGCGACCCCTATAAAGCATGGAGAGGTCAATATACCTGCATTCATTCCTAAGGTCGGGAATCGTGGATACGATATCCACACTTCAGAAACTTTTGTGTGTATGAATTCAATTAATTGACTTAGGGTATCTTATCTGGGTCTTCCTTTTGTAGTTAACTTTTTAAAATATGTATTTGCAAAAAAAGTACTCATCTATCAATCATATCATAGACAACGGATAGTACAAACTCAGTTTAATTTGGAAGTAGATATGAGATGTCAAAAAAATAATAATAACAAATATGCGTAGAAATCGCCATAACAAATCAAGATTATATTTTAGGTTGTAGGCAATGATATCATTTTTCATATGATTTATCACCATCATTCGATCGTTGGTGTTGTCACCTTACTGGCCCAGGGTCCGCTAAATTTTTTCATATGATTTATTTTTCAATTAAGAACCTCATGGTGTTAGGAGACTGCCCTCCTTTAGACCTCCTTACGGATGTTCAAAATTATTTTTTACTACATACGCTTAGGCTGTGAACGACCTTCCAGTCCATGTTTTCCCGGAAAAGTACTGCATGGGGTTCTTCGAAAGCCTGCGAAAAGGTTTTTAGATGGTTGCCACAGCGCTTATGATACCCAGTGGTGTTATAAACGTCCATTGGCTGTAGGCACCTTAATGCTAAGTATTTTTACGAAGACCATACCTAGTATTATTTTTATTAAAGGAGGTTAAACTTATGACACACTGTGACCACGGGCACTGGTGAGTTTACCTTGATTCCATGATTACTAACCCAAAGCTTTGCAGATAAAGTGGAAATAATTTAAACATTTTTATAACATGTTATATTTTAAAAACTTAAAAGCTTTTATTTAATTTGCAATGTATGTATGTAAGGAAGTTCGGGTGGAATCTTGCGACCCGATTAAGCTGAAATTTTGTATGCACGTTTAGATTTGATGACAATATACGATTAGTTGTGTGACGTCATTCTAAATTCAATATGGCGGACGATCCAAGATGGCGGAACAGTCATTTTTAATGCATTTTTTACGCTATGGGTATCAAATGAAAGAGTTTGTTGAGACTGTCTCGAAAAGTAATGTGACGTCATTCTAAATCCAATATAGCGGAACATCAAAGATGGCGGAATAGTGATTGTAATGCATTTCTACAATATGGGTATCAAATGAAAGGGCTTGTCGAACCTTGCAACAATGATGCTTTGAATGAGATGAACAAACTCAGAAACCTAGCTAGCGATGACTAAAAAGTAATAAATAAATAAAACAAAAAAACCTTTTAAAGAAAGCTTTTATTTAAATGCCCTAAAAAGAAGGAAATAATTTTTTACTTACAAATTTTAACTGTCTACTTATAGCCTATATACACAATTCATAAAATCATATAAGCTTGTTGCGACGTTTGCGTAAGTAGGTACTAGGTAGGAATCTGTAAGTATTTACCTAATTAAACTGAAATAAAATAAAGTTATCGGAATAAGTTGGACAATGAAATAGGTACCTACGAACTAGTTAATTTACACAAGCTTAAATCTCGCGTAGTACACAGTTAAAATTTGTAAGTAAAAATTTATTTCCTTCTTTTTAGGGCATTTAACTAAAAGCTTTCTTAAAAAAGTTTTTTTTTTTAATTTATTTACTAGAAATTTTAAATATTTTTATCCATCTAATCTAATAGCTTGTAATTAAGGCATTTTTAATGTATCCTGTTGCAATTAGACTTATAAAATGTGAGTGATGTTTTGTTATTTTACTTAAATAAGTATGCTTACCTTTAGTAGAAACATTTTGTGTTCGTCTTTGAGCGGTAACGCGAATCCGTTTATTATGGAACCTAGGATCTCCAGCAACTCCGCTATGCCGTTGTGATGTTCTGTCTCGTATATAAACCTGGCGGGATATAATAAAAAATAATTATTTATTTAGTAATATAAATAACAAAAAGACTTCTTGGCGGGGAAGTGGAGCGTCATGTCTGCAGTTTTGTCTTATTTTCTAAAATTTGTGATATTTCGAACATTAATGGGTAATAACGGTGGATGATAAACCGTTAAGTGTTTATGAACGTACATGAGTGTTGGTAAATGAAACAAAACAGTGCAACATCACTTTTCAAATTTTCTCAAGAAGTGCATGTGAGATCTCAGTATAGTCCCATATCTTTACTGAGTACTCAACGGGTTTAGGGGGAGGGCATCTTATTTACCATTCTTTATCACCACTCATTCTCATTTACTATAATTGATATGTTATTAATATATCTTTTACTTGACACTGGCTAATTGTGCAAACCGCACGAAGCCATCATTTGAAAGTAAAAAAATAACAAAAGTACTATTGTAAGTTTTTAGGTAAAAGTCGGCACTCAGGCATGTGGCCCAAATGATGGAAAGCGGTTACTGCAGCTTGTGGACGCTTGCAATATTCAACACTTTACAAAAATGTTCACGGCTTGTTTGAAGAACCCATGCAGTATCTCTGGGGAAAACATTGCCTGGGAGCTCATTCCACAACCATGGTGTACGCGGAACGTTTATGACAACTTATTTCGTACGTATGTGTTTTAGTCAAAAATCAAAAGTGGTAAATAAAATTGAACGAGCGAAGCCAGTGCGAATTAGCAATGCCTGCTCTTTACAAGACATCGTAAAGTAGGTAGGTACCCGTAATATGTAAAGTGGCGGACAACAGGGAAAACATCGGTCTAATTAGTGTTTTATATATAAATATAGATTATAATTGTTATTTCTTAGGAAATTCAATATAACAATATTTTGGTAATGTTCCAATTATATTGATAAAAACGAACTTTCGAACTTTACTCCACTTAATTTTGTGACACGATTTTGCATAAAAGGCTACTATGTATTTGTCGTTAACATAGCAGTTCTTAAGTATCCTACCATATATAGTATACCTATGCTTCCTCAGAGAACTACAAGCTAGCTGCTGTGATTGAAACCAGTTAAAGAAGGAAATTACACTATTGTAGGAACTAGATAACTATGTGAAAGCAATTATCATTGTGTAGCTGATGGATGGTTGAAAAAGAGTATTAGTATAGTCTTCGATCACTTGTTATGTTATTACAGATGTTCGTTAATTGCATCTTAATGCAACATCATCTAGCTTAGCTACGTATCGTCATTATACCTCTTTTTTGTTTGATTTGAAAGATTATAAAAAGAATGGGATTTCGTCTAGTGGTATGGAAGTGTGGGTGTAGGGCTCGGACACCTCTTGCCATTAGACACGTTTTATCTAGAAATATAAAAAGTATACTTTCCTTCAACTATATAGATCCCTATTAAATAAATATATGGCCGTAAGATTATGTATGTATATCTCGCGCTCGTGGTGCCATGCACCTACAGTAGGAAATTGTGTTAAGCAGAGTTCACTGCTGAGGAGGTTAGTTATTTGATGAGTGCTGGTTTGATGTCGAGCACTTTCGTGCATTGTAAGGAGCGCTTAACAGATCCCGGAAATCATTGTACGGTGTAGTGTATAATCGGTTAGCATATAATCTATCATTATATGCTGACTTAGAGAGGACCTTGAACAGAAGGGGGAGGCCGCCACGTTCCGCGTGGTTTAAGTATATCTGAATCTTAGGTTTGTGAGAGAAGACCCTAGCCTAGAGGTGGGACGTTAATGCGCCTAGAAACTTATTAGAAACGTAATGCTAACTGGAAATAAGCAGAATAATAGCCTTCAAATATAACAACCATCCTGTTAGCGAGAAATAACAATATGGCAAAAAACAATGCATTTTTCCGTTAATCTTGCCCTGCAAGCCTTCGCTTATGTTACCTATGTATTGAGTTTCCAGTTCATTAGAGAGTTTCAAATTCTATTTTACACTTTAGCTCACTCCAAGCAACGACCGCCTCTTAGGTGTTGTGTTAATTTTTACCTTAGAAAACTAGGAATATTATATTCCACAAGAAAAATGTTTTCATTAGCATGAAAAGCAAAAAGTAAGAAATAAATGTTTAATATTGTTTTCACAGAGGTCATAAAAAGTATTAAAGTTTTTTCTACTATTATTCGTCCACGGGACCCAGTTCGCAGACTGCTGCGACGATGAGTTTTGGTTGTTTGACGTTTGCTCAAATAGTTAATTCTCCATATTACACATATCCACCTCACTTCTATCCCCTTAAGCCCCCTAATTTTAGGGGATAGAAGTAGATGTTTACTGTATACTAGGGGAACAAAATTTTCTGCTGCACATGACGCCAGCTGGCCTCAAACTATACACCAAATCTCAGCTGTTTTCGCGAAAGGTTGGCGCCTCTGTTCCTACCCACAGATAAAACTTGCGAGGTTTTCGTGTAAAAAAACTCTCTTACTTACTCTCACTCATACATAATATGGTTTTATTATAATATTCATGATCGATCAGCAATAATCAGTCATGGTATTACTCCTAGTAGGCCCTTAGTGAATATTGGTAGTTTTAAGAACAACAGCGGTAAACTTAATATTGTATTAGATTTTAAGACATAATTTTAAAAAAGCCGAGGCATTCTTCTCAATCTCGTTGCCTTATTGGAAGCCTCGTTAAGTCACCGACAGACTGTTGGACAATCCCCTCCCCCCTTTAGAGCTGACTAACAGATCCAGACTAATAGGGGTATTAGAGTCACCGACAGACTGACACACCTTGAGAAAAAACCACAACTGACAGGTAAACTGACCAACCTTGACAAATTCTGATATAGAATCTCTTTGCTTTTATTATTTCTTGATTATGGTACCGCTCATATAAGAGATATTGTTGTTCAACAATGAATACAAGATATTGTTGATGTATTCATTGTTGTTGAGAAAAAAAAATCAAATTTCCATTTTGTGTGTAAAAATTTGACAAATCTAAATGATCCTGTTGACCTTAAAGACAATAAAATATTTTTCATTTTTATTTATTTAAAGTAAGTGTAATATTAGAATTAAGCATATCTTACCTATAGAATACGTTATTAATTTGTTTGCGTATGTAAGCGCGCAGCACAAGGAACTTTCCATATATCCTGTGCAGCGTCGTCTTCAGGAAATCACGCTCTCTGGGGTCTTCTGAGTCAAACAACTCTAATAACTGAAACAAACACATACTCATTTCAGGTTTCCATATTTAAGTAACGATTTGGACATTATCACAGTATCTATGGTAGAAATTATAAAAAAATTACGGAAACAAAGAACTTCAAGGTGTTGTATTTTATTTGTATAGTAAGTACCTATGATTGCTTTTATTGGATTTATTCTTGGTTTTGGCCAGACAATTGGCTTGTACTCGTTGCTTGGTTAAAGAAACCCAAAATTAAGGAAAAATTTACCACCGATTGATCAATCAACAAACATAACCTACATAAAAACTTGAATTGCCGAATTTTACTTTCGGGTACTTTTTTTTACCACAGTTTTGCAAATATGTAGTTCGTATTACCAATATAGAAAATGAATTTCCTTTGAATTTTTAACTGTTTTAAAAATTTGTTTTCTTCGTTTCTTAATATTTTATTTTTTCTTATTATTTTTGTCTATTTAAGTCGATGACATGTCATCACTGTATGTCTAGCCAAAAAAACTCATTAAAGAATAAAAACATGTTTCTGACACTTACACCAATTATTTAGTTCCAAGATAAGTATCATTAAGAACTTGTGTTATGGCTACTAAACAACAGATAAACATACATAAATACATTTTTTTTGTAAATACATACTTAATATACATAGGAAAACCCCCAGACCGGAACAAATATTCATATTTATACAAATAAATATTTGTCCTGTGTGGGAATCGAACCCACGACCTCAGAAGTGGAGTGCGGGTATACTCGCCACCACGCCATATCGGTCGTCAATAAAGAATGGCTATAAATTTAACTAGACGAATTAGAGACGTGAAATCCATTTGATAGTTATAGGACTTATATTAAAGCTTACATCTAGACGTAATTATTAACAAATTAAGAAAATGGAAAGGAAACAACCGACTGTGTGTGAATGGGTGTGCCAAAGCTGACGTGTCATTAGCGCAGTCCATGTTGGACGTTACCTCACTTCAATGTCAGGGTTGCTTGTGTAGCCACACCCGTAGATAGAACAGCATACTATCTATAATACTATACCTATGAAGGTACAGCATTATTCTATGAAGGATTTATTGATAGGTTTTTATTAGTATAACAGACTATAAAACTGTAATAAATAGGTGAGAAAACCTCTGTGATTGTGACTTTCTGACGATACATCATTATTGTACAAATGATTTTAGTTATGTACGTCTATAAACTTAGTAATAAATAGATAAAAAAAATCCTTTATTATTGTGACTCTCTCTGATACTCTTAGGGCGCATTTTTATGTTTTCACTGATAGCTATCAACTTTGTCCCGACATGTTTGTTATGACATGCACTAACTGATTTGATTTTGGGTTTACAAAATATAAACTTTAAATGGCCTTAACATACTGTTTACACACTTACTTAAGCCTGACCATGTGTCTATAACATTAAGGTTCTGACAACTTCTAAATTAATTGATAAACGATCGACGACAAATTCTATTATAAATTATGGAGAAATTGTAAGTTGTTGCGACTTTTAACTTGTGTAGTCATTTGACTGACTATTGACATTTAATGAAAGTATTAACGTTCACAATATCGATTTATCTCAATCAAAAAGAACCTTGCGTCGTTAACGTAACAAACTTTTGGTCTTCTATCTTAACAATCTTTATATGTTACTTAACAATGATTGGTTCCAAGACAGGATGTTGAAAAGGAATATATAGAACACCACTTTATTAAATCGATGACACATATGCATACTATCACTCTTGTTTACCCAAGGGGGTAGGAAGAGGCATATTGGAAGCCGACATCCTCGGTAGGAACCACAGATATAGATATAAAAATAAATAATGCAAGTTTCACTATTTGGATTGAATTCAACCGTGCCGACTTTTTAACACTTACTGTGACGACATTGCCGATATTTAGTGACGGGAAATCTAAACTGTTTCATCGACACTGATGCCCGTTGATGATAAATATTTCATACGTGAAATCATTCATGTTTAAGTATTTATATCAGCTACAGACGCGCGCCAACGAAGTAGCGGCGGTCAACGACGATTGATCGGGGTTCGGACACGCGAAGTACATGCATTTGCGTTGTCTATTGTATATTTATGTCTATGGTAAGAAACCTATACACACCATAGGATTTGATTTGATTGACCATTTGATGACGAAGTTCAGAATCTATACTAATATTATAAAGAGGAAAGATTTGTTTGTTTGTTTGTTTGTAATGAATAGGCTCCGAAACTACTGGACCGATTTCAAAAATTCTTTCACCTTTGGAAAGCTACATTATCCCCGAGTAACATAGGCTATATTATATTTTTTTAAAAATTAGGGATCCTTACTAAAAATCCAATAATGTGACCCAAGGTGTAAAAAAATGACCTGAAAAATTCCTTACATAGCGTGCGCAGCGAAAACTATTGATGATAGAACAAAATTATGTACTACGACTTTGCAGTACTCATCATTATCTACAAAAAGTGTCGCGACAGCATATGTCTAAATATTATAGTTACGTCACAGTAAGCGGTTTTTTATTCTAAAAATTTAATTTATATGCCGCCGCTTGAAAAGGCTCTATATTTGTACCTTGGTATTAATCCTTATCAAAAAAAAATACTTTGTATTCAAGACGGCTTCAATACCTTTTTATAACTTTTTGAATTATTCAATTCGGACATTTTATTCGGAAGATATCACGAGTTTAAAAATGCAAGTATTACGGGGGGGGGAGTCAATGTAATCTATATTATAAAGAGGAAGGATTTGTATTTTTGTATGTAACGAATAAACTCAAAAATTACTGGACCGATATTAATAATTCTTTTTTCATTAGAAAGCTACATTATTACGATTTCCGGGCTCCCGACCATCAGTTTATTTTTTCACCTAAAAATAATTTAATGTCAAATGTTGTTTATGGGGAAGATTTACAATAATCGCTTTAGTTATCTATTCCAAAACAACAGGTTGCTCTCCGGGACTGCCGGTAAGAGTAAAAACTAAGTATTAATTAGATTTAAATATTTTCATCATTAACAACTTCAACATCCACATAAAGACAATCTATGCAGCCTGCGGATAATTACTGCGTCGTCGATGTTAGTGTCCGTGTCTGTGATTTGATCTGGAAATCATTTTGCTGACCGTGTCTTTTCTGGGTAGGCATTTTACAGCGGTAGCCGACATCCACGCGGGCGGAGCCGCGGGCGACTGCTAGTATATTTATAAATAGCTTACCTGTAAAACAAATTTCTGATCTATGTGCTTTTTGGCTACATTTGGCTGGAAGTCTGGCGACTCAAGCAGCCTTAGGAACAGCTCATATACCAGCTGAAGGTGAGGCCACGCCGCCTCCAGAGTCGGCTCGTCCTCTTCAGGGTCGAACTCTGCGCCGTTGGGGTTCGACGACGGAGGCAGAGTTCGAAACAAATTTACTGCGAACTGTTGGAAAAGAAAAGAAAATTTTATAGATTCGTTATAGTATTATATTAATTATAGTCTGTGGGTAGAGTATTATAGTCGGAAAGTCTATGTCAATATAAATTGAGATCATATCCGAGGTTAATGTCACCATACTTATACATACAATTATTGCAAGTCAATTGTTAAGAAATGAAATGAGACGGTTTTCACTAGTCTATTTGGTCATGAACCTAAGGTAGAGTAAAAATTACAATAGTGAAATGTCTTCACAGCACAAGGTGGTGTTATTGTACTAAAATACTGGCAACTCAAAAGTCAATCAATATAAAAGTTTTAACAAAGCCTATGACTTCCAATATTTTAAAATGAAAAATTTACAAACAAAAACTTTATAACAAATCAAGTATTTCATTTACATTCGACGTAGTTTTTATATGAAAAGAAATTAAATTGCAATTAGCCATATCATTTGCATAATGCAACTATTCTAGGTATGTGTCATGTGTTGGTATACTAAGAGTTACCATTTATAGCGAAACGGTGAAAGGAAGTGGAAACAGCATGGCTAATCACGCGTCATTGGAAGTTGAGCTTCACATGGAACAAATTACGACTTTCAACTCTCTGCTTACTAACTACCCACATGAGGATTACGTTTCAGTTCAACTACGTAATAAAAAACTTGTTTGCGAAACCTTGTGTTATTACTATAAGACTAGGTTCTCTAGAGCCCATAGTAGATCCGCTACTTATATATTTTCAGAAACAACCAGTATCTCATCTCATAATTATCTCAACTAATCGCCTTACAACTGGGCACGGGTCTCCTCTCACAACTAAACATACGTACATAATGTCACGCCTCTTTCCCGTAGGAGTAGGCAGAGATCATACCCTTCCACTTGCTACGATCTGGGCACACACAAACTAAGGTGAGAGGGATCCAAGTCGAATAGTCCCTGAAATATTATCTAATAGGCGGTTCATTAACCATTTGATCCCATTAACATCCCACAATCGAGGTCAGGCCTACTCTCACAAACTAAGTTACTACTATTAATACAAAATAAAATAAATAAAATAATACAATAACAAATTCACAAAGCGCATCCAGAATTTAATTGAATTTGTTGGCTAGCATGTGCTTTAAATTTTTTTAAGAGTAAGCAAAATGCCTTTACCTTGGCTTAATAAGTACCCCATATATAGGGATCAGCTTTTAGTAGTCTACTTATTTACTAGGTTAGGAATTCCACTGGATTCATAGAGCTTGACTATAACTGAGACTCAATGTCGAAAACGCTGCATACAAGGAATTAACTTTATTTATCCAATTATTCGTCACTGTTAAATACATATAAAAAACATTTACTGACCATATTGACCACCTCAGGGTATATGGCCTCAGTGACGACCTCACGCTGCGATGTGACATACTCCACCATCTCGAGGAGTGCGGCGCGTTTCACCTCCTTCCATTTGAGGTCCGACAGCGGCTCGTCCGCAAAGTCGAACAGCAAGCAGCACTGTCGTAGCTTTTGCACGAACAGCTGCTCGCGTTCCGCCACTGGAGCATCTATTCAAACAGTATTTGGTTTTAGACCTGTAGCAGCTCCTACAGCTGTTCAAAATGATAAATTAGCTGTACCACAGTAACCAAAGTTCACTTTTAGCACGGAGATATTTAGATGAAACGTATCAAATGGTGAGAGGAGTTTTCAGCCACATTAACACTGGATTTAGCTTATAAATAAATAATAAATCCATCCCCTATGATTTAGCTTGCAAATAAATATTCTCTTACAATCACACCACTTATTTAGTTCCAAAATAAGTATCATTAAGAACTTGTGTTATGGATACTAAAGAACGGATAAACATCCTAAAATAGTTTTTTTTTTGTAAATACATACATACATACTTCATATACATAAGAAAACACTCAGACCAGGACAAATATTCATGTTCATGCACACAAAGATTTGTTCTGTGTGGGAATCAAACCCACGACCTCTGGAATGAAGTGCATGTATCCTCCACGCTCCCCCCCGTCAGGTCTCCACCTTGGCGTGATGGGGGGCCTGAGTACCTCCCGGAGGCCGGGAAAAGGTAACACCCAGAGACCGACGACTGTGGGCGCCCTTAGTACTGACTACCGGGGGGGAAACTAAGAGGGACCTGTGGAAGACAGTGGGGGCAGGGGGCCCCTGCTGTCTAACCATGGACCCTCCGGGAAGTCGGCCACACACGCTATGGTCGCACGGGGAGGTAGGAGGGGCGCGTCCACTGCCCCTCTCTGAGTAGGTCCTCCCGGTTTTGGTCCGGAGGACGTTGGCTGCAGGCGGGGTGTCAGAAGCTGCAACCCAGGTACTGGCCCCCGCCTCTTTCTCAACAAGCAGCGGGCGTCGTCGGAAGATTTTTAGTGGGTATTACTGCTGGCAGTCGTGTCTGCCGGGGGTGAGTCCCACACCCCCTTTCGGTCCCCCTTTGGCCGGAAGGCAGTGCGTAAATGCATTTTGTTACCGACGTAAAACAAAAAAAAAAAGGTATCCTCCACGCTATATCGGTCGTCACTAAAAACGATAAAAGTATCATAACGTGAAAAATCATTATAACGGATCAAACGAGTGTACACACGGCAGGTCTACCAAGATAAATTGCAAAAATGTAACAAATTAACTTTATGAGCTCCCACTCCATCATCAAACCAACTTCATAGTCCCAATGATTTTATTATAAACAAAGATACGAAAGTTTTATGCCTAAATGAATCCCATCGAACGTAGCTAAATTATATCTTCATAATCAAACAAACAGCTTGTAAACAACACATTTTCTTATAAGCCAAAGTATCGTAATTCGTAACCGTATCACAAGGTAGCTAAACGGGGATTCTGCCGTTTTGCCAAAACTATTTTGACAAAAATTTATAATCCAAACAAATTTTAGCAAACTTTTTTTACACCAATGCAACGTTGCGAATTATTTTAGTACGCAAATTTTCATTTGGTCAAATTTTTACTCGGCAGTATATTACTACGGATAATGACATTAGGTTTTTTAACAAGTAATTTATTACGGCAAACAAACTTTAGACAAATAACATTTAATCAAATGATTTGTTTGGACATAAAGTTTTACGTTTATTATTTTAAATAATCACAAACTAAGATATTAATACTAAATATATACTAAAAATAAAATAGTATAAGGAATGTTTGTTTAATATGTGTTCATAATTTTAAATTAACGTGATGATGATGAGTGAGGCTTAGATACATATTGGTTAGGTTAGGTTAGAACAGTGACCACAAAGCGCGCGAGCCGAGCGAGCGAAGCGAGCGTGCCGCGGTAGCGGCCGGCGGAGCGCCAGAAAATACTACTGTTGATTTATGTATGGCCAATATTTGTAGATTAGTATTAATAGTAAAGATGCAAATAGAAATGGTTATTTGAAAAGTTTCGAGACGAATTATTTGGCTTATTTTATTTTGCGTAAAATATGTAATACTAACTGAGTTATTGTCGAAACGTTCACTTGGAAAGCATTACGTTTACGATACAATTATTTGTGAAGAGTTTATTTGCCAAGTAATAATTTGGCAAATGAAATTTTACAAAACAATATTTGGGAAGTGATAATTTGTCAATTTTCTTTTGGTGTAACTAGGGATACCCAGCTAAACGCCATTCATCGAGATTGAGAGCAATCGTACTTAACGATTCACAAAGTAAAAATGATGCAATGACCCAGAATCATCGTCTGAGGAGAATGCACAATGGTCCCAAGGGAGTCTGAGGCGATAACGAAAGTGCTTTGATCGCTTACTCTCACTGCTTTAGTCGTTGCGTGTATATCATCAAAAGATACTACAACAGAATCTGCTGGTAAAATTGCGTGCATTTTTAGAAAAACATTTTTAGCCAGAAAAGTGATCATAGTAATAATCGTTTGATGCATACCTCAGAATTTTTATTTAATATTATTTGCCATTTACGTATTGCCGAACTGATACAGACTAGCAAGACATTATAAATGACATGTTTTCTTTCCCGAAGGCAAAGAAAATAATAAAATACGTATATTTTTCACCAATGACTAGTTACAAATATATAACGGATGTAGTTATAAATACGATTGCGAAAGTATAGGCCTTGACCGTGACTGTAACCCGAGGACTCGATGCTAACGACATAATTACTGACAGTATGCGTTAACTCAGAGTAAATATCTTACTTACTGAGAAATCTCCAAGAAAACTGGTAATAATTGTAGACAATCATTTGTTGCTTATTTTGTAGTTTTTTTACAATTAACATCTCTCTGCATTATAATTTTACAGCAAAGTTCAAACATACACGCCTGTTTTCCCAAAGGGGTAGGCAGAGGCATATTACAAGCCCACACTTCGCCAATTATATAGATGGTCTCACGTTATAGGTGGCGAGCCTATTGCCGCTTACCGGGCACTGTTATGATCGCCAGAGCCTCGTCCGTTGATCAGCAGGTGCACCACTTGCAGGTGAGGTTGGCTTGGGCTCCTTAGGTCTTGGTAGAATCCCTATACACCTACAATATACATAGCAAAGTAGACTTTTCATTATTTATGAATTATTCGTAATTTTATTTATGGCTTCGTAACTTTGGTGTTATCAAAATAATAGCTGCCCCGGGAAACTTCGCATTGCCATATTTGTTTTGTTCTATCTGTAAGAATTTGTCCATTCGCTAACTCACTTTCAGATTAGATTTATAAAAACTGTATATTATTTTTATCACACAAGCTTTTTCCTGATAATAAGAAACACAACAAAATAAAGAACTAAAAAAACATGTGTTATTTAGTATTCATAAGAAGTTCTTAATGATAAGCGTCTTGGAATTAAATGATTAGGAGCTTATTACAAATCAAAGTTAAACCATGTTTAAACTAGTGCTGTCACTATCCTAATTTTATCAAATGAAAGTGACAGCCCGTAGTGCGTTAAGTTTAACCCCTCAATTTCACGACGAAACAAGTATAGTACAAGTCCGATACAAAATTTGTATGATAAATTATTGGATACATGTACCTATGTTCATTGAGACTGTCTAAAACACGATTTCGTTCACTAATACATTGAAAGCGTTCTCATCTACAAAATAAAATTATGTTTCATACAAGTATTGTGTATTTTATAGCCATTTTTGTATAATAGTTGTCAAAAGCAAGTTTAATATAGAGTTATATATGCTTGTTGGATAAAGTTTTTGACAAATCGGACATCATCGGGCATAGACTCGCTTGTTTAAAGTATTTTCCAGTGTCAATGTGTCTTAATCAAGTTATTTAAGTTTTCGTCATTTAATCTGTCAAATATTCGTATTATTTTGCATTTACCTTTCGTTCGTAAACATTATCAAAAGAATTTGGATTCTATTATTGTGGAAGTTAGTTTACTGTTACTGTGGAGAAGATATTAAAAAAAATTGCCTATGACTAAAATAAGAATCACAATACTAGTAGGGATGTAGTTTAAGCAAGTAGCACTTAATCTGCAAAAACTCAAATGAATTTGCGCTATGTCAAATTTAATTCGATTCTAAGCTATTTCCTTATTCTTGCATTTGTTTTAATTTTCCCAAAAGAAAACCTTTAGTTAAACAAATCATTTCAAGGGTTTATTTTTGTGACAGAAACTCTAGTATTCATTTACATTCAAAACTAAACTTAGTTGTTGAAATATTTACAACACAAAAATACATGTTTAAAATATTCAAACAGTTATTTTCTTGATTAAACTACTTCACTCAAAGTTTACGAGTTTGGGTACAACAAAATTGGATATACAAGTTTATTTCATGTGTTATTTGGATCTTTCAGAATTTGTCTTATTTATCCAAAAGAAAACAACTATTATTTGTGTATAATACAGTCACGGAAACAAAAATAAATAAATATTTTCTACCACACAATTAACCGAAATGGTTAAATCAACTAGCGTGTTCCTGCGAATGTGTCCTGCAAAGAATCGGCAAGAATTATACAAAATTGCATCCATCAATGACATTGGCTCAGGTAAATTTATTCATAACAGCAACAAAGTAAGTAACCCAAGTTGCGCATTGTAAATTTTAGTACGGATTTTAAAACCAGTCTGCACAAACTTAGCTTAGCAAAAGTATTTGCAATATGGTATGTGGCGTTGAAAAACAATGTAAAATGTCGTTTTTATATTGAAAAAAGTAATTTAATTCTCTGTCAGTATTGCAGATACATTCATAAGCCGTTTTGTATTTACAATTTTTATGGACTATATTTAAGTAAAATGCAGGGCGCAAGGACAGCTACTCATTTTCCATGGCACACATTCCAACCTAGAGCCGACCACTGGCCGATGGGTCGATATATTTCTGCGACGTTTTCGCCATTTTACTACATACATTCTATACATAGCTTATTAGATAGCCAATTGGTGTAGCCTCACATCTGTAGGTATTGTTAGGGGCACTCAACTGTGTGTCTCGACAAGGTTAGGCGTAGGAGGTTTAGAAGGTACCGCCAGCTTATAATCGTCGCATACTTTTTAGCATCGTATCCGATAGCGCATGGGGAGAAATTCTTTTTGTTATTTTTCACAAAAATACTCGTTTAACGAAAATATGTGGCGAGTGGTGTAGAATGATTTATCGTATGTTTGATAAAGATCGACTAGAAATAGATTCCCCAGTCTGTTCCGCAGGCGGATATCGTAAAATAACTAAACAAACGTATATGCATGAGTCGTAAACAAAAGCTTGAAAACGCATAGACTGAATGAAATTGCTTGATTTTAGCCAGAGTGCGCCGGTGCGATCTGAAAACAAATCAAGAATTCAAGACGAACCTTTCAGTGGGGGCAGTTGAATCATCAAACTTTCTTTATCTATAGTGGGGATCTGCATCGGCCGCTCGGGCGAAGCGGCGGCGGCAGCGGGGGGTGGCGGGCTGCGCGCGTCCGTCGGGGCCGGCGCCAACTGCGGGCCTTGGCCTTCCATGCCGGTGCCAGAGAACAGCGCGAAGCGGAAGGCACGAGCTACGTCCGAAACACTCTCCGAGCGCTTGGTGCCTTGATTGGCGACGAGGTCGAGACCCGAGTGGAACGAAGGAGACTTCGGGATTCCGAGGGGCGAGACGGCGCGGCGCGGTTTGGTCTCAGCGGCGGCGAACATCGCGCGCGCGGCCGGCCCGGCGTGGACCATCGCAGGCGGCGGTAGCCGGCAGCGGCATCCGAGCGAAGCCCGGCGGCGCCGGACCGGAGCGAGCTGCGGGGGCGGCCGGACTGGCACGCGCCGGTGCTACGAGTCAGCCCGTCACACGCCACAAGTGCGCGCGCACTGCCTGCCTCACCCTGCTTCACCCCGCTCCGCCACCCATCGCTCTATACAACCTCCTTTAGGGTTGCCACGTTTCAGCGCGTCAGCCGCGATTTATATATCTAACTACGGTTCTACAGTAGTCGCCCGACTTAACTACCATGTAATGCCGGCAATGCTTATAGGCTTTCGTATACTACTTAGTGCTTATTAGATTTCAAACGTTTTAAAAACAATGAAAAATGGATATGTTTGGACATAGTAGCGTTCTGTATAAACTAAAATTAAATTATAGTTTTTATTTATCACGTTAGGATATATTATTATTATAAAAAATACTTAATAGATTAGATTTTAAAACAATTATTAAAGGGGTTAGGTCTTTTAAAATGAAAGAGCAAACACACTCAGATAAATTTTATCTTTATGATTTTGACAACATACAAGGTGACATTACAGATAACAATGACAATAAACTGCCAGCCCTGAACAGACTGTTTCCCACAGAGAACAACAAGCACACATTGGAAACAATTAATCGATCGATCAGTTTTACCTTAATTACATACGTTTGTTACTTATAAAGTGCATCTAATAGGGTGTTAAAATATTTCATACATGTTAAGGGTTACCTGTAAAAACATTGTTACGGTAGCTTGGTATTTGCGTCGAGATAACCCGACCCCGGGGCCCGACCCAGACGGAAATATTTCCGAGAAATCAAAAGACAAGAGGGCGGAGGGAGCCCACTGTTTTGTTTTGTAGGGGAATGCGTAGGTACAAGCGTACAGAGGGGGATCTTTGCTTACTGTGCAATTGATGGGCCGGTAGGCAGAGGAAATTAGAACGGTTTGATATCAACGGCCTACAACTTTGCTACGTAATAATTAATTATTGCATTCAATGGTGAGTTAACCATGAGTACCAAACCAAGTACATAAGTACTCGGGCAGGATTATTAAACTTTTTGTATCAAAGTGTTTTTTAAATATATTAATGTAAAAAGATGAATCAAAGATTCTTGTGTGGGTTCAACCCTAAGGAGGGTGAAAGTTATAATTGAAGAGCGACAATTATAAAGCTAAAAGTTAATTAGAAATAAATGAAACGGGAGTGAATTGTTTTATGAAAAAAAGTAAAATGGTGAGTCTGCCACCAGCCGATGGACAGATGATATTGTTAAGGACGGCGGGAATACAATGGATTTAGGCTATGTTCAACAGTGAACTTTATACGCTTTTTAGGCTAATACGACGATGATCCCAGAATTTCTGGTAATCTAAACAATATGTTTAGGGATCACCCATAGTTTAAACGATCTACGCCCGAAAAAATTGCCTAACCGCAATCCGAATTGTAATCAATCTCAGAAACACGCACATCTTGGTTTCAATAGTTACTAAAGGTTTAATCTAAGGATTGCTTATTGGCTACTGATACGCTTTACTTGACAAAAAAAATATGATTTGTCTGTCGAAGTGATCTGAATATTGGATCGAGATAGGATATTATTTTCGGTAGCTAGTTACTTTCGCAAAATCCCGGTAAATGCAAAACTTTTGTCTCCGGGCGTGTATTATCTAGGCGGCCGCCCAAAGCAAGTGCGCCCTTTAGTGTTTAGTGTAACCCAAGTAAAAAAGCGGCACGCGGGTATGTAGCAGACGTAACGCATGCCCTTTTAAAATCGATCGTTTAATCCACTTTGAATCGGCTGTCACTTTCCGAAAGTAATAAGTTGCCTGTAATAAGTTTATTGGCAGCACCGTCCCCGCCTATAGGTAATTCGGTTTCGCGTAGGTTAATGCGGTTTCGCGTAGTTAATACAGTTTCATGTGGGTAATTCAGTTTCGTGTAGGCATATCGTGTTTTCCCATACTAATCCTGGTCCTGGTTTCTTTGTGTGTGATTAAACATTTCAAAATACAAACATAACATTTCAAACTACCACATTTTTAAGGATTTTATTAGTTCTTGCTGCTACATAGGAATCAATTTATAATGAGTAAAATATGGCGAACGGGCGTAGAAACCTTTTTTTAAATTTTATTGTTGTTAGTCTCTCTAGATGTTCTCTGTTACAAAAATAACAAAACATTTTTTGTCAATTGTGTAAGTAAAATTTTTTAACTTTCTGTATAGTTTTTATTTTTGAATTGCCTAATTTCAAAAATAAATACTTAAATTCAGCATGATAACCACGTTTACAAAATGACATATTTTTTACAATAATATTACATGATACATTTTGATAAACCAAATGATAAACAAGAAAAATAATATTAAGTAAAATCTCAAGATATGACAACATATATTTTGCCCGGGTTTATTTCGTCATGGAGATTCCATAACAAGCTATCATAAAATAAAACAGATAATTTTGTCTTTATATCGCGTTCATGATATAAATGTGGGAAATTTATCTGATATGTTAACAGATAAGTATAACAGTCAAATATTTACAGCGATATCATATGATGTTTGCAGAAGCCATTTTCGCAAAAATAAGGATATCATGTAGTACAGTCCTGTGTACAAAATTGTGTACACTTCATAAATTATTTCCCATTTAAAATGTATTAAATAAAAATTCACGTGTACACGTTTGACTCGTTGACTCTACTACGTTAAAAGGAGAAAAAATATACATACTTATTATATATATGTACCTAAGTAATCATTATTACTTACTAATAGTGAATTGCATATACATTTTTGGGCTATTATATTATGTGTTTATTTAGGATTAGATTTATCATTTTGTTTATTTTTATTCGGATGTATAGAGATCCTACCAAGACCTAAGGAGCCCAAGCCAACCTCACCTGCAAGTGGTGCACCTGTCGATCAACGGACGAGGCTCTGGCGAATATAACTGTTCCCGATAAACGGCAATAGGCTCGCCACGTATTACGTGGGACCAATTTTATAATGCGAAGAGTTGGCATATTGTATGCCTCTGCCTACACCTTCGGGGAAACAGGCGTGAGTGTATGTCTGTGCGCGTGTGAATGTATGTCTGGGCGCGTAGTTGTATGTCATTTACATTCAAAAAAGGTCAATAGCAATTCGAGCCACTATTATTAAACACTTCTAAAACCGATTTCAGAAATGCTTAAAAAAATCTATATCTTTAGAGAGCGTTTCAAGGCAAACCTAACCGTATACAGCTTAAATCAAAACAAATTAATTGGTATCTGATGATAGCATTACAACCGGTAACTTTTAATTATCTCTGTTGTCGGTAATCAAATCACTACAAATACAATACAAAAATATATCTCAAAGAAAAACGTGACTGACTGTTAAATTAGGAGGCCGATAGGGCTGATAAGACTAAAAAAAATATTTAAGGCAGGCGTCCATAGACTGCGGTGATCACTTTTCGTCAGGTTAAAAATAAAAACTTAAATCTTCTAGCACCACTATGTTAAATCATTGACGACATGTAAAGTATTCATACTTTTTCATGTTAAATAGACTGTCTGTAATGGTTAGTTTTTCCGCAGTGTTTAGGTTAGAGTAGCTATGTCCATTCTATCTAATGAATCCAAGCCCTTGGGTCTCAGTAAGATGAATGTAAATTGAAACGACATTTTAACACTATCAATTAGTGCTGGTCGTTGCTACCGTGCCACTAATCCACCTAATTATTCTAATCACACGTCCAATGCGTACTGTTGCAACCAACTTCTATCATTAACTACTTCTTCGTCTAACTGTTCTATACTAAATTTGTATCTTGCTTTCACCAGGACTTTTTAATAGTTGTTTTATATTCTAGTATCTAATAGTATGTATACAATTATATATGGGAATTAGGATGGATGAGCTAACAAGCAAAGTAAATCTCACCTACAAGTGGTGCACCTGCCGATCAACTGACAAGGCTCTGGCGATTTTAAAAAGGTCCCGGTAAGCTCTCCACCTATTGGACGTGGAAGTAACTATGTAATTGACGAAATTTGGGCATATAATTTGTCTCTGCCTACGGGAGAACAGGCGTGATATACATACATACCGACGTATGCAAATATTGGGAATACCTTCAACAGCACTTATTATAATTATAGAACTCAATAAAATATTATTTGACCCACGTTACGTTCTTCATTTGACATGATGAATGAAGATCAAGAAGTATGGAACTTCACAATCGTAAGCTTCTGTCTGTGCTTCGTAAAGCACGTTATTCTCGGTATGCGTTATTTTTATATTTTTTTAGGTATGCGTAAGCAAGTGAGCGCATTGTATTTTTTAATAAAACTTTTTAGGCTTCTGTCTAAATCTCTCGTACCGGAAAATAGAGTACTTTAATGATATATTACAAAAAATATACCATCTAGCACAACAAACGTGTAAACAAGAGGCAAATGTCTAAAAATATATGGAAATTGCTCATTTTCATTTGTTACTCCACAGCCTGTCAAAATCTCTCGAAGTATGTCGATATTTATATATACCAGGCCATCGAATAGCGACAGACTCCCAAGTTAGCTGGGGTTTTTGAATTACAGAAACACTATTTTGTGGGCATATGTTGCCCACCATCTGTCGGCGTTTCTGAGCCTGACCTCTGTAAGCACTGCTCAAATTTCTGCTATTCTATTGTCGACCATCACTCATTACAAATTTACATGGACTTGGGGTCCTGGCGAGGTGTTGGTCAAGCTTAAGTTTTAAATTAACTTATGAATTCTTTACTGCCCTGAACTCGACAGTAATGACGTAAGATAAGTCTGAAACTGAATTAGGAGATGTCCACGTTATAGGCCACTTGTAGTATTGTTCCTATATCTAATATTTAATTAATAGTAAGGCGCCACAAATCGGTGGCGCGGATGGCTTGTATTCCCATCACCTTGGTTTTTGAGAGGAGTGCTGTGCTCAATAGTGGGACGTTAATGGGCTATGATATGGAGCGAAAGCTAATTAACAAATAATCTTACAGATCCAGAGACGAAAGTATCTAAACGGAAATTATTTATAACGGACAAGTATAAACAGATTGTTTTTCTTTCCGCGATTTAATCAATATCCCTGATTCTTGACACGGCGATAACAATAGCGTGACATCGAGTAACTGCACCATAAAGTAGTCAGTCGATACGAATACTTATTGATTTTACAACTAGTATTTTTTTTTAGATATTGCCGTTTAGTATAACGGCAGAATCTATAACTATTCACAGATGACTTTATGTGGACAGTGGAAGGGAATCTGTGGGGTGGCTGACAACTGTTGGGATATAGGAAACAATGAAATTTCAATTTTTTTACAGACGATAATAAAAAATAAAAAAAAAAAGTGCAAAGTTTGAGGTGATGGCCTCTTAGGTGGGTATTGCCGCTATATGTGAATAGTTTGGCTTCAAGGTCTTCAATGTTATATTGTTTATGAAGAATCTTGTATGTTTCAATTAGATCTCCCCGATCTCTGCGATCTTTTAAGGTTGTGAGCTTCAAGAGTTCCAAGCGAGCCTCTTATATTACTAACTTAAGAGAGATAAAATCTATTATTGAAATGAGGCATGACTACTACAAATGATGCTATGACTAATACAAATAACCTGCCTATTTAAGTTATATTTTTAGTGTAACATTGTCTGTATAAAATCTATACATAGCATTATCTGCCAGTCTGCTACTACAACCAGGACTCTAACCATAATGTACATCGCGTTTGGCTAGCCAATACACGTCAATTTTCCGTCTAATCGTTGGCTAATTGAAGTCGCGTGCAGGACTCGGGTGAGGATTCTCAAACAATCGGATGGCGGCCATGTCACTACTGCCACTGAACAGGAAATTTAAATTGATTTACGATTTTCACTAAACATAGATGAGGTGCATTTAGATTTCAGTAAATAGATTTATATTTCCTGATCCTAACTAACTGACCCGCGACATGTCAGCGTTACTTTCAGGAAGTCTCCCTCTGATGAAGACAGATCAGAAGACAAAGAGAGCCACTTAAGTTATATTATTAACGGACTTCAAAAAAGGAGGAGTTATATTTGAAGTCGGTGTCAGTTAATGTAACTCAGTGTAGTTTATGATTTGTCGAGGTGAAAAACAGTTGATCACTGCATAATAATGTGTTTAAAGTAAGAAAATTAGTTATTTTTATCTTTTTGGTGTCATTTTTTGTCACCAAAATTTATGCTAAATTGGTTAGTACGTGTTTAAGATGGAAAAACAAACAAACAGATGAGAAGACTAGGGGAGCCACTATCGCATCTATACTATATTTATGTAGTTTTGATATCAGGTAGAAATTTATATCAGTCGACTGCAGCGCCTGAAGCGAGCTGAAAGGCGGCGAAAACGGAACTGCAACACAAAGGGATGTGGAGCGAACTTCCGGACGGCACTTTACGGCCCGTTGCACCCGCAAAGGGGATATTTACGCAGAATTAGCTCTTTCAATCAATGTGCATTCCGTATTTGTAAACGGGAAGCACCCTATATCCTTACATTGTTGAGAGACGTCAAACATATACAGCATCAGAACAAGCCGAAAAAAGATATAAATTTCGGTTTTTCAAGTTTATTACAGAGCTTAGCTATAACAGCGTAAGTATAAAGAATATCTATACGATTTTTTCGGAACATGGCGGGACTATATCGGGTCTAGTCGAGAACAATCACCGAATCTAAGCAAAGTATAGTTCTAAAATGGTGGGCAATACAACTATAGCGACTCCGAACGTTCTTTTAAACTTTTACCACAGGACAATAACGATGATACGAAGAAACTTCTAAGGTTAAATTCATATCCGAGATAGAGTCTTATAAATAGTCTTCAAGTTTTTGTTAACATATTGACAATTTCTCATCACACTTATATAATATATCTTTTAAAAAGGTTATTTTCAGAATAATATATTTTTCGATCGACTTACTTGTAAATAAAAGCATAAGGAAATTGCAATATGTAATAACGATGGTGTTACTCGTAGATATAAATGAGTTCACATATAATTGATTGCTAATTTAAATGCATACAACTATTAACATACAATTATAAATCGTGATAAGGAATCGCGCGGTAACCTGCGTTTGCTCGGAGAACCAGTCACGCATGCCAGGTGTAATCCGATCCACGGTTGCAATCAATAGAGTTAATGAAATTCTACTTCAATGAAATTGTTAAACTACGAGCCAACGCTCCATACATTAGTAATAGTTTGTCATTTAATAATGCATCGGAAATATACCTAATTAAGAAGCATTGCCAGATGTTAGTTCTCTTTATGACAAGGAACGCTTACACGGGTTAAACCGATAGACAGAATTTAAAAAGCAATTCTATTTTCCGGTTTAAAGCAAGCTGCAGCCATTTAAATTTTGAGAGTTGCCAATTGATATTTGGAGGGAAGAGTAAATTTTGATATGAGTATCATACGTTTATCAGTATGAGCTATAATGCAACCCAAGTATTTAAACTATTAAAGAGGTAATTTGGAGTTCAAATACCAAGTTATGTTCTTGGTTCTTTGCCGCCATCTTATGTGCGACCCCAACTTTCCTTGTCTTGTTTACAACAAACCGGTTGTCTATATCTATTCCTTACTTACCCCCAACATCGCAAAGTAGTAAGCACAGACTGTCACTTGTGCTTTCCATTAAGAATGCAAACACGCCTCTTGTTTTTAAACTGGACCTGTTTTACTTTCTTTTGTAACTACCTCTCTATCAATCTGACCAGCTTGATAGAATCTCGCAGTTTTTATAATTTTTTAGAATGTTACGATCAATGCTGCCCAAGGCCTTAGCAAAATACTTCTTTTCCATGAGCTCTCAGAGTAGATAAACTTGATCGACTATGTTCTCAGGAACACATATGACAGAATGCCGTTGAATATACGATTAAATGACACAAGATAATTTTTGATAAAAAGCATTAAAAGAAAATCTATTGTACAAACCTTTGATCGGAGGTAGTTTGACCAGCTCCTGGGTCTGTGAATTGACGCTAAACCGGCTGGAGCCGTGTTTTTTGGGCTGTGCGGTCCACCCGGGAGGGCGGGGACAGTCTGCTGAGCGAGGGACTATAGTCGCAGGAGGCGGTGGTCCCGACGTTAACGCTGACTGTTTTTCGGGGCGACTCTGAGAACAAATAATAAACCAGTGTAAATTCGACTCCCAAGTCATCTTTATGGTAGTGATCATATGCTTTGAATTGTTTTCCTGCCTTGTTTGTCTCTTTTGTTAATTGCTTTAACTCAATCTGCAAGCACATTTGAATAAATTTATTGTTTTTTTATTTTATTAATTCATATGACGACCGATATGGCGTGGAGGCGAGTATACCCGCACTCCACTCCTGAGGTCGTGGGTTCGATTCCCATACAGGACAAATATTTGTGTGTATAAATATGAATATATGTTCTGGTCTGGGTGTTCTTCTATGTATATTAAGTATGTATTTACAAAAAAAAAAAGTATTTATGTATGTTTATCTGTTATTTAGTATCCATAACACAAGTTCTTAATGATACTTATCTTGGGACTAAATAATTGGTGTAAGTGTCAGAAATATTTATTATTATTATATTAGGTACCAACTTTTGTACAATAAATACTCTTGAGTATATTAAGTGTTTAAACCCTTTGAGGGGTCCTGTTCACCACGGAAAGTTTAATTGACACTGCTTATACAATACATACAATGTATTTTTGACCCATTATTGAAAAAGTTCTCACCCTCGGCACAAAAATGAAAAGAGAAATTAATTTTTCAATAAATAAAAATTAAATTAATTTAGGACATTACACCCCATCGCTTTTATAAAATACCAACAGTGTCTTTCAGACTACTCTTAAATACAATATAAGGCCTTAGCCTCTTATATAAAGATATACACTTACTACATTAGGAAGAGGTGTATAGGGATCCTATCAAGACCTAAAGAGCCCAAGCCAACCTCACCTGCAAGTGGTGCCCCTGCCGATCAACGGACTAGACTTTGGCGAACATAACAGCGCCCGGTAAGATAAGGCAATAGGCTCTCCACCTTGTGGGACCATCTTTATAATTGGCAAAGTGTAGGCGTATAATATGCCTCTGCCTACTCCTTCAGGGAAGCAGGCGTGAATAAATGTATATATTATGTACATTAGGAACAGTCAACAGGACACATTTCACAACGCGAAGTATAATGGGTGCAGTCGTGAATAGCGGCATGACCTATTTTATGACGAGACAACGTTTGGGGACCTATAAGTTATGAATGACAAGGTAACGAAACTGAGCAAGGAGCTCCGCCTCAAAGCAGACGCAACAAACAGGGAAAAACTCTCTTTTATATCACAGAATATTCTAGATTCTTTTCGTATTCTTGTTCCGTCAAACTAATTTAGTTTTAGGTCAAGGCGTGTTTTAAGCTAGGCAGGCGAATCTCGTCGGTGATAAGATAATAGGTTATCAAGCATAACTATTGTAAAATTAAGATAGTAACTCGCATCTTAAAGGTGTTTTTCAACCTTATATTATATTGAATGACAATATAACTTTTCTTATTATTTTGACAGTTAAAGCAAAACAAACCAAAATTCTTTGTTTTTATTTAGATCTTCAGTTCATGTAAAAATCTTTGAGACATTAAGACTTCTACACTTTTTCTAATTTTATCCATATTTGTGAAATTTCTGGGATACTTTGAATGATATTTTCTGTATATAAGTTTCAGAATATTAAATTATTGCATATTATACTTATTGTACGAGACCCTTTATTTATTAGCTGTGTGAGTTGTACTAACGTTGCCTTAACTCAAAGCCCAATCTCAATCTCGGTTAAGGCACATCTATTTATAGGCAATATGCAAATAGAAATCAGCTCGTTTATTTATAGTCAGTTTAATGCGTAATTTTAATACTGTAATTATAATCTACTTTGTATATTATGCAGTTATTATCTTGACCTAGTTTGTTTTACGCGACAATATTTGGTATTGTTACAGATAAATACATACATACAATCACGCCTGTTTCCCCCAAGGGGTAGGCAGAGGCATATTACAAGCCTACATTTCGTCAATTTTATTGTTCCCACGTAATAGATGGCGAGCCTTTTGTCGCTTACCGGGAACATATACATATGTTGGCGGACATAAATATGGATATTTGAAAAATATAGTATCGGTTACGGTTAGGGATAATAAATTATTTCGGATTATCTGATAGTTTCGGTTCCGGATATTAGAATTTTAAGGAGGGAAGTGTTACAGTAATATATAAATCGTGGAAATCGTAATATATTGACTATATATATAGGCTACTTTGTAGTCTTTACTTATTAATTAATAGCTGTAAAAAATATAATTATTACATTTACATCGCTAAAGTACAAACTAAATTTTAAAAAAAGTAAACTTATTTTTACAGTAATTAATCATTAAATGTAGAGGTTACAATAAAACCCACGTATATCAACCAATTTTTTTTGCATTTATTATTAGTCTCCGCCTTAGCTGAAAATATCCGAAATTTTTATATCAGATTCGTTTACAGTAACTGATAGTCATTAGAATAGAAGTGTACAATGTAACCATTATTATGTGAAATAATTCAAGACAAATAAATAAGTAATTTTATTATTATTTATTTTGGATATCCGATAGTTTCGGTTACGGATATGGAGTTCCATAACAACCCTGATCACTGTACACGCGATTTGTGGCTTTTGATAATTTATTTCAGTAACTAAATTAATGTATTTCAATTTATTAGTTAGGCTAATACATTATTAATAGTTAGATTCATTCCTGAAGGATAACAGTACGGCATAATATAAAAACTTTGTATGAATAACTCGTAGTACTCATTAAGCACTTGTGTGAAATCAATATTATCTATAGTTAATGCCTCGATTGCGATAGGCGAGTAGTTTGATAAACGTGGGTGAACGCCGACCTAATGAATCTAACCAATGTCATTGTCATAGACCGAATCTAAGTGCTCCTTACGTTCGTGTAATTCGGTTATATTCGCACTTGACTTATCAACTTAATGTGCTCTAATGAAAGTATAACATGTTATAACGTATTAGAATAGTTACTGTTAAATTTAAAGCTTGTACATCAAGAATTGAATGGAATCTTTTATTTTAGTACTCTTTACTTATATTTATGTAATTTATTTATGTTCGTGTTAACTCGTGTAGGCTCTGCTCTATTGGCTACACATTTTAAATGTTTTACGTACTGAAATTTCATTAAGTTTTCAGTAATTATATCGAGTATGTAATGAATCCACGTTATAAATTGCAGTCTCCAAAAAAATAACTAGCTTTTGACAAAAATTGTATTTCCTATTCGTTTATAAACTTGACTTCAAGCAAACGTATATATCGGTTAAACTTGCAGTTCCACTCTTTATACAATCTCTAAAGGGTATCGTTCTGCCTGTGATAAAAAAAAATGTAATTACGGACATAAATGTGCATGGGAGATCGAATGACACAAATTCGGATTTAGGGCGTCATAATTATATGTTTATTCTCCTATGATTACTTTGAGACCATTTTTCCACGGATTAAGATCAGAAGTAAAGCGAAACCACTCTTAATCTTAGCAAGACTTAACGGAACTATAAATTATTATTTTTTCTATTAAAAACAGTTCATAATGTTTAGAAAAATGATAATTTACTTTAGTGGTATGACACGGCTGGTACATAAATATACTGTTAAAAGAACCGACAGTCGTAAATAATAAACTATGTCGATAAAACTTGTATGTTGTTGTATATCTATCTGTTGTAGGTTTTGTAAATCAATATCGAACGAAGATGTGTTTGCGATGAATAATTAAAATTGAACTTGACCTTTATGGTAACTAATGGTTTTATAACCTATAATATTTCAAATTACACATATAATACGTTTGATTTGTATGATAATACTACTTGCAAAATATAATAGAACAGACTCTCATCATATCCGACCGATATGGCGCGATTTGACGACCGATATGGCGTGGAGGTCAGTATACCTACACTTCATTTCAGAGGTCGTGAGTTCGATTCCCACACAGGACAAATCTTTGTGTACATGAACATGAATATTTGTTCTGGTCTGGGTGTTTTCCTATGTATATTAAGTATGTATTTACAAAAAAAAAAGTATATAAGTATGTTTATCCGTTGTTTAGTATCCATACCACAAGTTCTTAATGATACTTATCTTGGAACTAAATAATTGGTGTAATTGTCAGGAAATATTTGTTTATATTTGTTTGTTTATATCAGCTTTATAAAGTCCACTGGTGAATATGGGCCTCCCCAAAAGATTATATTTTATTTGGGGTATTTGCCTATAATGCTGCTGCTGCTGCCCATCATTCCGTAGAATTTCTCTTCGTCGACTCTTGAAGACTCACGGGGAGTGTGAGATGAGAAGGGCTATTTATATTTAACATACTGATAATAAATAGCTAGTTCGTTTTGATCAATGTGAAACAAATCTCTGTCTTTTAAACGTATTCATTATTATGCATAAATCATTTAAAACAAAGCAATTAAAAATATTTCGAAACTAATGTATTATGATATATTAGGTTGGGGAAAAAGTCTTTTCGTATTTTTGTATGAAAAGTCAAGACATTTTTTTCAAAGTTTATTTACATTTATTTACAATATATATGTACCGTTTTGTTGAATAACTTTCTGCCATTTTGTGGGCAGAGACATTATCCCGTTACTGTAGAAACTTTGGGACTTCTGATCAAAAAAACGGGACAAATAGTTTTGGCAGTCCTCTCTTGAGGTCAACCTTACAGAACCTAAAGAATTCTGCAGAGACCGAAACAGGTGAAAATCTGAAGGCGCAAGGTCAGGGCTATATGGTGGATGCACTAGGACCTCCCAGTCGAACTCTCTTAATTTTTGCTGAGTGGCTAAAGATGTGTGTGGTCTAGCGTTATCGTGATGAAAGACCACACCCTTCCTGTTGATCAATTCCGGCCGTTTTCTCTCGACTGCTTCCTTTAATCTCATCAGTTGCTGGCAGTAAAGATCAGAATCGATGGTTTTGCCGGGCGGTAAAAGCTCATAATAAACAATGCCCTTCCAATCCCACCATACACACAGCATCACCTTATTTCGTGTTAGGCCAGGTTTGGCCACAGTCTGTGAAGCGTGGCCAACTTTCGACCACGACCTTTTTCGCACGTTCTTGTCGTACGTGATCCACTTTTCATCGCCAGTTATCAATCTCTTCAAAAACGGCTCGGTTTCATTACGTCTCAATAATGATTCGCAAATGAGTACACGGTTCATTAAGTTTCTTTGAGTGAGCTCGTGTGGCACCCAAATATCGAGCTTTTTTGTATAACCAGCTTTCTTCAAATGGGTCAAAACTGTTTTGTGGTCCATTCCCAGTTCTTCAGCTGCATCGTAACTACTAATATGCCGATCTTGCTCCACTCTTTCAAAAATGGCGTCCATTTTATTCGTAACAGGGCGACCAGAGCGAGGTGCATCTTTAACATCAAAATTTCCGGACTGAAAACGTTTGAACCAAATTTGTGCTACTCTTACTGACACTGCATGAGGTCCATAAACATCACAAATTTTTTTCACTGCTTGAGTTGCATTTTTGCCTTTTTTATAATAAAATTTTAAAATGTATCGAATTTCTTCATTAGATTCACTCATTTTAACGGAGAGAAAAACAAATGAAAAATAGCGGGAAACAACATTTTTTTATTTTTTTCTTTTCTTTATAATGGAACCTTTTTAATGTTACCAAAACCAGCCAGACACAAATAGTACAGTAAAAAAAAATTATAGTAAGTTTATACCTACGTTATGCGAAAAGACTTTTTCCCCGACCTAATAGATAAAGTTATTATAGAAAATACATGATTCTCGTATTGATACACTACGATACATTAAAATTGTAGCGTTTGAATAAAACACTTTGTATTAATTATTGTATGACTCCTATCTACAATATTTTTATAGAATTAACAGAAAACAACATACTGACACGCCCGTAATTACCCCATTACGGCTGGGCAGAATTTGGCAACAACTATTTATAAGGTTAAGTTCAAGTAAGGACAAAGTTGTCTCAAAGAGATCTCGTTGCCTTTATCACTATCTACCACACGGCACAGAATTTAATAATATTAATTATAACATTTGAAAGAGTTGAGTGTGAGTTTCTTGCCAGTTCTTCTTACAGAGTGTTGGCTCGGAACTGGCACTTAGATTCACTTACACTTAAAAATAATTTGTTTTTAAATTGTTTTGTTGCATATAAGTGAATCTAAGCTTCGTGATTTCAGTGTAATAATATTTCGATCATTTTTTAAATGTATATTTAGTTTTGACGTTATCAAGTACCTACTATGTAATAGTTTATAAAATAAATGATATTTCATTTTATTATGACTCAGTTTTGCACAGATATATTTAGTTCAGTCAAAAATTTATGCAGTATTAGAATGCAATTATGATATAAGCCGTTCTAAAAAAAATATTAATCAAATACTTGTAGTCATTAAATCTAACGAGTTAGAAAGTATGATGTTACGTGTTAAGATATTCAAAACGGCTGTAGGCAAAAAGTTACCATTACTATAAGTAAACATTTTTTTTATAATAATAATTATGCAATACATCTTCATAATACTCACAGAAGCCTTGCTATTATAAAATATTTATTTATTAATCTAGTACTCACACAGATATAAATACAAGAAAAACTTGTAATAATAAAGAAATAGGTTATAGGTTCCATTGAGAATTATCATCCTGCTGGCGAGCGAAAGAAAAACTTTAGATAAATTTGGCAAGTATTAAGGCACTACAAATGAAGACACAACAATAAATTTAAGAAATAAAAAAGCCATAAAATTATAGCAGACTTTGACTTTCCAAATCGATCTATGTGTTTAAGAATATAATTTGAGTTTTATATACAGCAGTTATACATTAAAAAGTAAAAGACCTAACAATAGTTGCATCATCTCTTATTACTAGGGTATTTAAGGAGATAAGGAAATATTCATAGAACTGACTCGATTCATTTTAAGCCGTTGGTCCCGTTGTGATTATCATTAAACCAGATTATACTTATCAAGACATCAAATAAGATTTTGAGCTACTTAATTAAAGTAGCTAGAAAATAATAATATATTAATAAGACCCCACACACAAGTCTCCGCAATTCCGCACTGAGTTCTCGTGTTCGAATAATTACAACCTAAATATTATTTATCGCAATTTGTGAGAGATCGCCTCAAACTAGTTAAAATTTTTGAAAACTATTTTTACTAACAAAAGCTTCACAGTAAACAAAACCGTTACAGCGGATAAATGAACCATTCACAATCGCATGAGAAATCAGCAAATAGCTTCACAATGTGATACGGTTTTTAGAAAACCTTTCAAATTTGACGGAGTCTCTACGTCATGTTTAATAATATCATAGAGTACTATTTTATAAAGCCAAATCGTATATTCTTGCGAGCAGTCTTCGATGAGTAGTAAAATAAATATTGAATTAGTTTTTTTTTTTATACTTAAAAGTGACGAGATAACATGACCTAAATTGTCGTGTTTTGGCCAGGAAACATTTCTTGCGATAATATTAATATAAGATCAAATAGATCTAGTGCCACAGATTTACTTCACCTGAAGGTAAGTGGACCTCGCTCTAAGCAGTATACATTTAATGTTAAGAAATATTCTGATTGGCACAGCACATAAGCTAGTCATTAGTTTAACGAGACTCTATAATGCCAGTATTTGGTAAAGCTTTTTCAATTGACACTTCTGCCCATATTGAATTAAGCTTTAAGTTCATTTCTATAAAAGAATTCTCATGACGCTCTGTAAAAAGAAAACATTTTAGCAATGCAAACAAACGATTGGTATGTGTGCCCATTATAGTTTCAAGTTAATGTTTCATTTCATCAGAGCTGTTGGTATTTTAGGACTATTTTGATTTGGTAGAAATGGACGACCTACGTAGCTCCTAAATTGTTTGATTCCCACACAAGTAAGAATATGTATTTTGAACATAAGTATAATATTCAGGTCAATAAATAGATATACCTTATTTATTGTATATATAACATCCGTCCGCGTAGAATAGAAAAGAAAATATTTATAAACGTTTCAAACCAATTAATCTAATCCAAAATGGAACATACGTTATCATATCAGCATTAATGATGCATCACGGCTACTACTGCACTCAGGCCTTTTCTTACAAACCGAGGTAAGAGGGAATTCCATCATACTTTACCAGGGCCCAGTGAAGATACGCAGAGGCATTGGTTCTTACCGCTGGAGATTTATTCCTTCGTCTCCTGAACATGGAAGACAGCGAATTTCCGCCGACGTTACAAGCGGAGACCATCATTTTGTCACAACACTGCACTAACACATGTACACGTTCAAATATCTCACATTTCACTTTATTTCTTCACTGTTAATATTTTTCTAATATTTTCTGTTAATAGTTTTTTTGATAGATTTCCGACAAAATCACAGCGATCCGTAAATGAAGTTGCGCGTACGCAGCGAAGCTCAATACACACCAAAGCTGCGCGATCTCTGGCAACAGTCAACTTTTACTATCAAAATGATAATGTTTAACGCTCTTGCGCGAAGTTCGCGAGAACGGTCATGAGAAACAATTACTGAATTGGTTTATTTCAAATTATTAAATACTAGTTAAGACCGCGGCATCGCCCGTGTGGAAATTTCAGATTTATTATAACTGTTATCATATAATAATCATTAACAAGAATAAACAACGGCTCTATCGAATCCTTGTTTTATATGGCTTAAATACTAGCTGTAACCGCGGCTATGCCTACATGTTAAGGTTTTTAATTAAAATTTTACAGGCTATCTAATAATATATCTGGTATAACATCTAGATACACAGTGGCTTTGCCTTAATCCATGTATGGCTTATGTGTGTGCCATGTGAAAAAAAATAACAAAAATACTCACAAAAACTCTTCATTTAAAATATTTCTGAGATTTTAAATTTATTTGAATGTATACGCATATTAAATGCAAATAAGATTGCGATAATATTTTACCATACACTTTTTAAAAAAAAATTGTCCTAATAAAACATCAATTGAGTTTAAATTGGAAGTCTGAAAAATGTCAGGATATTATTTCGCCCGAGTAATGCGGCTACATTTGTTATCTACAAGTTAAATTCGCCTCTGGCGCAGTTTATTATCCGTCAACGAAAGATTTGTTGAATAATCTCTAAATTTATAACGTTAGCGGTGTAAAAACTGGAATGACATCATCCCAGCTGCAGAAAAACTATCTAAAATTGTTCTGCGTTGAATCTCCTACATCACATATCACTGTAGATGTAAATATATGGAAAGTAACAAAACTTTGCATATCGAAAACAATAATTGATAAATTACAACACTTTATGTCTGAGCGGTGAAGAACGAATGTGGGAATAGAATGTCAATTGTATATTAAAAATGTAATGCAGTCTTGAAAGATTAGCCCACCGGACGACTCTTTAATAACTAATGTTAAGCCATACGACAATAATCAGTATGGCACCATATAAAGAATATTGTGATTTCACTATAAACATTTTCATGTAAAATGTTGCCAAGGCTCTTGCTTGCACTGTCAAACAGTTAATAGATCTCATGTAGAACCAATCTTTTAACACTACACTGAAAAAAAACCGACGACCACCGCCGCCGCTGTTGAAAACGGGCGGTAGGCCAGGCCTAGGTTTAAGCTTCTGACACCCCGCCCGAAGCTTTTTAACTCTACACGCCCTAACTTTACAAACTACACTCACAACATATGTAGCTTGGCCATTTTTTTACCACAAAAATCATTGTATTAAAGAAAAGTATATCACAGTGAATAATGATTCTTTAATGGTACCAAAACGGCCAAGCGGCCTACAAAAAGCGGTAGACGCCTGGGTACTTTAGAAAGTACCCAGGCGTCCACTGCCGCAAAGAAAATTACGATCTTGTAAAAGACAGCTCAAACAAACAGAAGGGATTGATCAACGCCTGAGGTTAGTAACTACGAAGTTACGGTGTCACATAACGAATTACAAAACAATTTAAGAGCACTACTTCGGGCAGGATTTAGAGATACTTCAAAAGACACTGGACGAATGAACGCGTCGAATTATGAAAAAAAGAACCGTTCACTAGATAAAACAAATGGAAACTAAAATATTGTAATTATGTTGGAGCCAAATTTCTAAGTATAATTGCCGAATAAAATCGCTGTTGTAATTAGGAGCTACGGAGGAAACAAATGTTAAACGATTTCTTTCGTGATTTATCGACCTCATAACATAATCGGTTGTATTGGTAATAATACTCGTGTTTTATGTTATTATAAGCAGCTTGTTTATTTGAAATTCATATTTCTCTTGTGATGATAATATATGTAATATATATACTATGGTTATATTACTTTAAATCAGAAAGGGTTTATTTCAGGCATAATGTAGAAGAATATAAATTTTTCAAATATGATTCGTTATGCCGAAGTTGTTATACCACACCCTGGATGATGGTAAGCAGTTGATACAGTCCAAAACAAGGAAAGCGCCCCTTTTCGTGGTACAAGCGTAACTGAAATTCAGTTAAATCTGGTTAGACCCGTGAGCAAGAAAAGAAAACACCCAGAGATTGGCGACTCTGGGTGCCCTTAGTATTGACTACCGGGGGGGAAACTCAGAGGGACCTGTGGAGGGCGCAGCGGGCAGGCCAGGAGGGCCCGTCAAACAGCGCCAGGAGGGTCTTAGGCAGCAGGGGCAGGGGGCCCCTGCTGTCTAGCCATGGACCCTCCGGCCGCGGGCGGGGTGTCAGAGCTGCAACCTAGGTACTGGCCCCCCGCCTCTTTCTCAACAAACGGCGGGCGTCTTTGGAAGATTTTCAGTAGGTATTACTGCTGGCGGTCGTGTCTGCCGGTGGTGAGTCCCACACACCTCTATCGGTCCCCCTTTGGCCGGGTGACAGTGCGTAAATGCATTTTGTTACCGACGTAAATCAAAAAAAAAATGAGCAGACCCTGAGCCCTAAGCTTGAGCTTAGACACGGCCTAGAGTAACCGGGACAATGTAAGGATGACGATGACCTTGGAATAAGTTAAATACCTTGGATAATTTTAAAGGACCCAAGCAGGATATTCGATAATATAATGTATGTTCGCAAAAACATTAATACATTTGATAAAAATTCAAAAGTACATAATTTTAATACTAGGAATAGAAATAAGCTCTCTCTGCCAAATTGTCGACTTCACAAAACAAAAAATTCATTTTTGGGTAATAGTATCAGATTTTTTAATAAAACTCCGCAGGAAATAATTGATCTACCATTGGCAACTTTTAAAACTGTAGTTAAAAAGCAGTTTCTTCAAAAGGGGTATTATGCTGTTAATAATTACTTATCGGATAAACAAGCTTGGGCTTAACATTTTCAACTTGTATGTGTATATTAGAATAAAAAGTCAACCAGATCATTGTCGTGACCATCCCTTATTGTACAGGCTCAGCTCAGTTTCACAATACATACTTACTTGACTGTGATGGAAGGTTCCCTTAGTGCTACTTTATTGGTTACAGCTTCGGGGGACCCTTTCAGTATCATCAAATTTACACTGTGTGTGTCATGTAATAAAAATAATTTAAAAGAGCATAGCCTGTGAGTTTCTTGTCAGTTCTTCTCACAGAGCGGAGGCTCGGAACTGGCACTTAGATTCACTTACACCTAATTTTTATTTATTTGCATGTAAGTGAATCTAAGCTTCGTGATTTCAGGGTTGATATAATTTTTTTTTTCATGTATATTTTGTTTTGACGTTTTCAAGTGCTATGTAATAGTTTATGAAATAAAGAACTTTTTACTTTTACTTTACTTACTTTGAAATATAAGAATAATTCAACTTACTACTCACATGCGTTTCATTAAAATTTGAACAAATCGGCCTCCAAATAGATTTATTTCGGACTCTTATTGGACCCTCATTTCGTATGACGTGTTTGATCGATATTAACCAAATATTTATACCAAAACCTTGACTGTGTAGTATCAAAATACCTAAGTACACATATGTACCATTTTAAATAAAAATGATAAATAGTTTAACTACACAAGTAATAACTTTCACGTATTGCTAACATTGGACATATTTTTGACACCTGATTGCACAAAAGAAAAATCTTCTATAAGTAATGTGTTTAAATTAGAAATGCGTCATTAGCTACAGAATAATAAGCTAAAAGCCAACATCAAAGCATTCACATCGATAATTAAAGAAATTGGTAGCAGTCATAAACGTTGAACGTTCCGACATTTCAAAGGAGGTTATAGGCGCTTCATGTCAAAATAAGGTGAATTGTGGGGGGTATGAAAAGTTTGGCTAACATTATACAAAACAAATCAGAAAAATCTACCTACTGTGATTACTAAGGATAGTGGACGAGTTGGGAGGTAAAGAGGAGGCTTTAAAAAAATTATGAACAGGGTAAATGTGTGGTGTACAAACGTAGATAACGTGAATCATCCAACAAGATAAATTATCCTGATAGTATTTTTATCATATAAAATTTAAAGTAAATTTCACAAAAAAAACTGAGCAAGAACCAGAGCTCACCTCTTGCTTAGCGTTTTACGCCATCATAGATTATATAAATGACAAAACGATTAGTTGTAAACTTTAACCTTGAACGATACTGTATTGTACAGTCCTTTTAACATGAATATCTTTTGTTTATTAGCATGTCTGTGGCACATAGGATATAAAATGCCCTATTCAACAAGCCTAACCATAGACTCATTCGGACACCAGTCTACACAATACTTGTTATTCATTAGCATTTCTTCGCATTCGTTTTGGATATGCTATGTTTTACAAGTAAATACATTATATACTACTCCTCCGCCAATCTGCGTGGTGGAGTATGACCCAATACCCTTCTTCACCCTTGTTCGTGAGAAGAGGCTCGTGTTCAGCAGTGGGACCCGGTAGTTTATATGATGACATTACTACTAATTTGATACCATAAGAAAATTTGTTGGAATGTTTATTTGACTGACATAAAAGCCATTTTCCTTATTTTATAATTTCAATCTGCCAGAAAACAAACTTGGCCGATGCTTCTCAACTCAAGTAGTGATATCAAATTATCGAAGTGCAAAATCGTTGCTCAAATTTTACTTTTGCAACAAATACATGTATTCAAATTCGTTTATAAATTTATCAATACAACCGATCATATTATATAAACAATAACATAATCCATTTCACTTGATTAAAATATCACAAATATTTACAGTTTAATTAATTAAAATGTATTGACAATCTAAGTAGGCGTGGTGTGTGTAATGTTCTTAAACAAGAAAAATACAACGGTTGGAAATAATCCAGAAGCTCAGTGCAAGCAATTAACGTCAGAGTTACGTGACGTCAAAAGGAATACGGGGGCCTCTATAAATAGTGCAATCTTAAATATTTGTACTATGGTGGTCAATATATAAACATATTGTTATCGTTCAATAGGGATTCAATGCTTCGTCTTAAATATTGTCCATCTAAATTTTGGACCGCATGTTTATAGAAAAAAAAGACTAACGATGTTAATTTATTTATTATAATGTGTAGTGCCATTTAAAATAAAACCGAATTGACCCTGCACTGCTTGTTTCCCGAGACACAAATGTTAAATTTAACATGACGCGGACGAAGTCACGGACAGCCACTACTCAGTAATACAATCGAAGAAATATAAATGAATATTGAACTTGACTTTCATGATTACCATTTAATATAATAAGTTATTAATATACATTTATTATTGAATTGCTATTTCCTGCATTTTATAAAATATATGCGGCCTTTCAGAAATAATCGATATAATTGTATAAAATTCTGTAATAGCTTATTTATTTACTTCTAAGTCATTAAAGGGTGTCCAGTAAGAGCATTATAATTTGAGATACAGATACAGCTGACAAGGATAGGTCACAGTTTACTCAAATCATATTATATTTTTCGAGATATTCGAATCAATATTATTGAAATTTGCCCTGATTGTTCAGCAGTTACAAAACTAAATAAACATAGACTACATTTCAATTGTAAGCCAACATTGTTTTTTACTGTCAAAACTAGGACTTTAAGATTGCATGAAATTATATTCATCGTACGCAAGAATTTATTCACAGTGTCATATATTTTTATTTATTGTTTTGTATTGAACCAAAAAATACTTATACAGCGAAGGACTTCGTGATATGTGTAAAAGAAGTCATTTTCATATGAATTGACCACTATCAAAAGAAATAAGGTAGAGTACGTGTTGCTTCACCTGTTTATTTGTCTGTAACAGTATTTAAAATGGGCAGTAACCCCCTAACATTTAACATTTCAAAGTTTAGCTTCGACTTTATTTTAATGTTAATTGACCTTAACAGGAATGTGGGGTCAATTGAAGACAATATACATTTCTCTGCATTTACTAAGAAAAAAAATAAAAAGGCTAAAGTATAAGTAATAGGCAAATGGCTACCAAATTTGATTATGAACACATTTTTAAATATATAATAAATATTAATTATCAACCAATCATAACTGCAATTCCCACTTTTTCTTGGGGTGGGTTATCTGAGAGGTTTCATTAGACAACGGAACTATAAAAACTGATATCGACTCGTTTGTCCTATTAATAGAGAATCATTTATGAAACTGCGGGGCGCCATTTGCAGCAATTACCTGATCTTTCTTCGTAAGACATAAAGTCCGTATTGCCGTAAACAATGCGGACTAATGATGAAGGTCATGGGCTCAGCAAGACAGTGCTAATGACTGACTTGTCATTAGCGTCACGAGTCGACTGTTTACTATTATACCTATCTAACATAATAGTAACACTCAAGAGCTCAATAAAGCATCTTTTTCTTTATTTTAATTTGTTTTACAAATTTGTAGACAGACACACAGAGTTAAAACAAGTACTGAAATCCATGTAGATACATGTACGGTTGCTGTTCTCTGCAACAGATGAAGTGATGAGGTGATGCAGCTTTAAAAAAGCAAACATACTGCGCAAATGAGAATAAACAATAGATGTCCTGTGAAGACGAACGCCTTATAGTGTCAGTATCAGTAAGGATAGCATTTAAAAAACATGGGCAGGTGCATTCTCGATAACTAACGAATAAACTTCCGCAGATATTTAGATTGCACTAATATTATGATTGTACAGCATAACCTGCCAGAGCTTAAGCTACCTTAAACACCATCGAATAATAAACAAATCTTGAAAATAACAAAGGGTTTCCTAGTCCTTTGACTAGACTAAACATATATTCACTGAACAGGTTTAAATTTTTTAAAAATCTCTATTGAACTTGAATATAACAAATATTTTTTTTATAGCCTTAACGAAGTAAGAAAGGCGAAGAACATGAAAACTATATATTTTGCTACAAAAATATGTCAGCGGAAATGCATAAAGAAGGATTTATGGTTGGAAAATATCTTAAAAGTAGGTTTTGGCGGATGGATCACTGGTATAGCTTTCACAAGAACAAAGTTTTTTCGTGCACATGACATAAAATAATATTAGCCTAGCGAATCTCACAAAGTAGTTTACAGTAAAGAAGGACATTAAACAATAGAGACAACACACAAAAATAAATCATGAAATTGACGAAACATACTTAATTATGAGAATTTCGTTTGGGAAAATGTTCTTTCATAATCCTCCCGTGCTGTTCCCAGTTTTTTAGCATGTCATCTGTTTCCATTCACCTTCATTATTTATATTTATAAGTATATTGTATTACATATAAGTTAAAAAAGATGTCCAACAAAACTGTTCAAACAGTTTGACTGAAGGATCAATTACTATAAACTATGATTTTACATTAAAAATTAATGTAAGACTGTCATTATTATTATTAATATACCGTAATGATAACCATTTTTATTAAGTACTTTCTCAATAAACGTTAAAATTTTATTTTGTTTAATTCATATTTGATGTCTGCAGGTAAACTGTTGAGTATATAGGAACATAGGGGATACGATTTTGTCTCATCCGCTTCCTTCTCAGTTATATCATCCTTCAAACGCTTAATCCATCTCTTTTCTAGTCGTCCTCCCACCCTCCTGCTCACATAGGGTATGTTCAATGGGACTTTGTAATATAAAACGTCATAATATTACTAGCTCTACCTGTTCTCAACTAAGCAAATTATAACATAATCTAATTTCACAATGGCAGAGGTTAATGCATCCGCTGCTGAGGCCAGGCAGTTCTTCGACGTCAGTGCCGACTTAGCTGCACAAGTAATATGCAAAAATTACCTGTATGACATATAATTAAGATACTGAATAGCTCACACTTAACTCGACAGTAGCGGGAGAAAACATTGATTAGTATCACCGTCGCGGCACGGATGAACTAACCAGTACCAACAGATTGAAGTTTCATACTTTTTAAGACTGATAAAGTATTTGATTTTGTTTCTTAGCGTAAATGCATTAATGTGTATGGTCTTTATATAAAGAAAGCCTGTACTCCCTTACACCTTACATAGGCTACAATTTATTGTAAAGAATAACCAGTTCGTATTCTATGGGTTTAAAACGCGAGCATACGCTGTATACGTTGTCTCTTCATTACTGACTTTTTATGCTGTTTAGGTTTAAATCTAATTTAACGACTTCTCGTGTAGAGAATGACATAAGTTTTGCACAGTTTCTCTGGGTCGAATAGACGGAAACGAGGCCGCCATTTTATGTTAATATGTTGAGAAAATTTAGTGCATACGTGATTCGGTAACATGTCTTTTGAAGCCAAGAATCGAAAACATTGATGCGGTAATTGTATGAGCACTTCAAAGTGAAAGTGAGTACGACTGCCCATTCGAATCCTGTTGGAGGTAACACAACGTAAGCCATTTTACCTACATCTGAGGAATGTTTATATTATAATATTCTAGAAACTGTTGAATAGCAAAGGTGAGTATGGAAGGCACACACTTTTTTTTTATTGTGTGGATGCTAATATGATGCTGAAAATACTTGAAATACCCGAACCGAACTTCTCGTGTTTTTAGAAGCCAAATACCGAACTACCCAAACAGGCGTATCACTTACCAACGGGCAAACGATTCTTCGGTAAAATATTGTATGCTTGCGCCAGGGGCCGGCGACATAGCTCACATCTAATAATTAAATTAAGTTAAATTGAATAATTAAGAATAAAAAGTACCTATGCCTTATAATTAGGGTGTCTTCCATGTTTCATCGTCAGTTTAGACGTGAATATTAAACCGATAAACACACTTTCGCTAACTTAATATTATTAACGATAAACCATTCTGTACCATGAACGAGAGTCAAACTTTGTAAAACATATATTTTGCTTCTGATATGAAAGAAAATAAAAGACAGTCTTTAGGAAGTATAGTCACAAAGCTAGAAACTTAATACCTGTTCTATAATTATGTGGTTGAGTGCAGAGTAATGTCAGCCATACGTCAAAAGTAACTATAATGCAATGTAATAAGAGCTAATTTTAATATGAATTCTTACATCGGTCATGGGATCTTTCGTACAACCTCATATATATGGGATAAAAAAATGAATTCAAGTCAAGAGAAAGACATAAATATTTTATAAACAGACAGTAAAGAATACAGTAATGTATATGGAATTAGACAAGTCTAGATTGTGTCTATTATTCTTATATATAAAATTCTTGTGTCACAATGATAGTAACGATACTCCTCTGAAACGGCTTGATCAATTTTTAGTAAATTTCTACTATCTTTTTTTCATCCTTCTAAATGCTCAGGGTTTTCTTCTAACATTTATTTTTTAGACAAAATTTTTAATTTATATTCTTATTTTTTTTAATATTATACAAACCAAAATTTTCAGACTTCTATCATCAACCCCTATTTTTTAATAGTCATTATAGTTATTTAATATTTTTGAAGCCCGCTCCATAGTTTATTGTTCACACTATAGCATTAAAAGATTGATATCGTTTAATAAGAGTAACTGTCGAAATTAATTAATAATATATAATTTTAAGGAATAAATTAAGAAAAATGGTTTGGTTTATTGTTATTTTTTTATTCCCGCATCGTTTCATGCCTCTTTCACACATATACAACATCCTTACAATAAGTTGGTTTTTTTTCTACACTACAAATTCCCTAGAAATAATTTAAATGGCAAAACAACGTTTGCCGGGTCAGCTAGTTATATATATACATCACTGTGTTCTTCAAACTTCTTCAACAAACATTTAATATTTTAAAAATAATGTTTTGAACAGAGTATTCAAATAACTAAGTTAAATTCTGCGTGATGGCAAGCAGGTGATCGCATTTACGAAGAATAAAGTCGACAGTTGTCTAACTTCAATGCTTTCTATGTTATCATTTTAACAAGTAATTAAATTATTAGGATCGAGAATTAATAATCTAAAAACTGTCATTTGTTTTTGAACATAAAAATAAAAGAAAAACTTTTTGACCTTTCTTGACATAAAAAAAGGTTTAACACGATTTGAATAATATATTTAAATTAAGAGCGGAATTTCCTATAGTCTGCGCAATAATTGTACCGACTCGCGCCCCGATTGACACTGTTCACATATCCAAAGTAGGTAAGATGCCGGGGCTCACCGTATTTACATTTCAATGATATGATAAAGCATTATGTTCAGCATCAAAACAAAGATTACATTGTCGACATCACATGTCAACAAAGCGTGTTGTTATTCAGAAATATTTATGAACTGTGGATAATGGGATTCTACTGAAAAATGTAATAACAAACAAAAAACTACTTGAAATTCAATTCAGGTAAGAATTATAAAAAGATTCTTTTCAAGTTGCTCAGTTTGAAAGATCTAGAATAAAGTATTATAGTTTCATCTACATTATTATATTATATAGACATTACAGTGTTATACAATACATTTTCAAGTTCTAGTTAACTACTGTGAGTTGCCTGTTACTTTATTAGCGTAGCTGTAGGAGAGGGATAAGAAGTAGCATAGTTTTTCAAGACCTTATCTATCACTATGCAAAATCTCCAAAAGGTTGGGTAAACAGCGTAGGTGTGAATAAGGGACAGATAAAGTTTATTTTACTATTTAAAGAAAGGAAAAGATATTCTATTCAAGATCAGATGTGATATAATCTAGTATTTTATGGAAAACTATCTTCTACCCGCTAGTTTTCACACATGACATATATCTTATGTAGCACAGCATTTTTCTGTAACAATCACTGTAATATTTACATTAAATAGTAGATGAATTATACACATATACTACACCCATGGAACACTGCTTCCATTAGTGAACACTGAATGAAAATCTGTTCAGTAGTTTTCAGTTCATCACATACATACAAATGCAACACTACAGGGGGCTTTGTTTCATAATAATTATGTAGAGATAAGACAATAGAGATACCAAAAAGGTAAGCATAAGGCATCTAGCTCAGGTGCACAGATACCAGTACAGGCAACTAAAACTAAAACATAGTTCATTGTAGCTTTAGCGGAATAAAATTGTGCAAGATACTCGTAAAATTTGTTTTACCGCTAATTCATTTCATAAATATAACTAAACAATAAAATTAATGATATATTATCTAGTCATATAAAATTATAACATTTATAAACTATATTTTTTCATTCTCTCGGCTTCTTTGTCTTAAATTTACATTATAAGAGCTATATTAAGCTAAGCTTGAAATAAAATATTCTGAATTTTTCTATAATAGGTCTTGATAATAAGGGCGATACCTAGTCTGATGATAACTGAATCACTTTTTAATGAATTCAATAGGATGTATGACATATTATGAATATTTTGATGGAAAAATAAATTCATCCATCATCAACAGTGCACTAGGAAGACCTTAGCAGTCAATAAATTCAATGCAGCATAAATGATTATACTTTCTAAAAAAATTAAACATATAAATCAGTTCTTAAAAAACGTAAATGTTCAAAAGTTAGTTAATTATGCCAGAAGGTTCCTTTTATGTACATGTATTGAGTGCTTAAAGACCTTTTTTGGAAATTCAACAACTGACCGATAGAGCACCAACACCACATGTAATTGTGACAGTGACAAAAAGTCTTTAAACCGATCTACTGTCAAATTCACAAAATGTCATTATGTATTTTAAAAGCTAGATGTGCGAGTTTTCTTTCGAACAAGCCATTACTCAAGAAGACTTGTTTCTGTGTGAACAAAGTACTGAAAAGCAATTAAAAATGTTATTTTTGCTATATTACTTTCCTTTGATTATAAGAGCATCTCTTAAAGGTTATCTGGCTCATTAATCTATAAAAAGTGAGAACTTGCTACTGTTGTTATGCAAACAAACAAAAAAAATAATAAACACATTTGGCTTATTTCTCCCAATTCATAAAACTGCCATAGTGAATTATTATTATGCTGCTGCTGCTGCTATTATTAGCAAAGTCTGCTAAGCTAGGTTAGGCTTTACATAAGACATGGCTGTAGGAAAAAATTGCGAATCTATAATCATAGACATATCGCATTTCCGGTGTGAAACAGTCACTTCTGCAAATAATGTAATCTTCCAGGAGAAGCTGTTCAAAATTAAATATCCTGGTATAAAATATAGCTCTTCTTAATTTAAGAAATTAACTAGTTATATTAAGCCTCTATTATAGACTTCATTTCAAAGTAAAACGAAACATTTTACAATTTGGTACATTAGCATTTTTGCTCATAATCAGATCAATTTCGACAAAATTGCATAAGTGACGTTGTAGCACCGTAGGTGCGATATACACTATAAACTATTAAAAAAGAAGGTAGTTTAATATATTTTTGTAGACCAATAAGTGGTCCACTCTGGTCCTGTGATTATGGCAAGAACAATCTCCAAGTGCATGTATACCTTTTTTGGCTGGGTGTTTCCTATGTCTATGAAGTATGTGAGTATTTATTTATGTTTATCCATTATTTTGTATCCCTAACACAGTTTCTTATTGATACATAAATAATCAAATACATACAATGTAAGAGAATTATTACTATTATAATTAAAGTTTCAGTATGATATTTATTTACTAGGTAGGTAGTTTTTGTTCAGTGTAAGAAGTAAGAAACCTGATGGGTTTCTGCATAAACCTGAGTTGATATGTCCAATAATTATATACCGTAAGACTCATAAGGCAAAGTACTAGTAAGAAATGTAGGCGACGTACCATCAAGATAATTGAGCTATCTAATAGGAATATCAGAAAAAACATACCTCCATATCGCTGTCACCGCTTTTATTTTTGTCAACTTTAGTCTTCATCGCCTCCTGCAATCAGTGATTACACTAAAACTCTCACAGCACCAAGTTTAAGGTCAGGATCAGGGATAAATGATGATTTTTCACTCGCAAATTATGCAGAACCGCATACCATTAGCCAACGAACTGACATGGCAATACACTTCTAACCTGACTGAAGGAGGTAGCGATACACATTCGCAAATAGAGTAAAACTAATATATTTCATGATTCTTACGGTACTTATTTAAAACATTATTACCCAATATAAATATTTCGCTTTAATTCTGAACTTACCTTTTCTTTTTTCGGCATAACAAATTAATAAATAAAGCTGAAAAAATTACTTTTCTGTATTCACATGAAGTTAGTTTCATTTTATTTGTCAAAACACAATTTTGTGATTGGTTGGTGGTATCACGTGATCTATTGACGTTGACAAAGACTTGTCACTAGTGCAGTGCCAACACTTTTCGAGTAAATCATTCATTCAATTGGTATTTATTAAAAGCCTAATTGAAAATGTACTTATAAATTTTATTAAATCTTTATTAAATAAATATTTAAAATTAAATAGCAAATTTAAGGTTCAGTAAGTCAAAGATCAAGCACAACATTACGTTGGTACGCTAATTAAAGTGTTGAAATAAAGAGTGAATTTAAAATGTGGGTAAGAATACCGGGTGTAATGATGCCCACCATCTGCGCTCGAACCAACAGTAAGTCAAAGATCAAGCAGAACATTACGTTGGTACGCTAACTAATGTGTTGAAATAAAGAGTGAATTTAAAATGTGGGTAAGAATAACGGGTGTATTGATGCCCACCATCTGCACTCGAACCAAGAAATTAGTTAAGAGCTCTCTCTGTCAACCTGTATAACTGCAGTTGACTTTAGGAAGCGGTGGCTAGCTGTCGACAGGCCGTCGACGTGCTGTCGATGCGTTGGCAGCTTTTTTTAAAAAAAAAATTATTTACGTCGGTAAAAAAAAGCATTTACGCACTGTCTCCCGGCCAAAGGGGGACCGAGAGAGGTGTGTGGGACTCACCACCGGCAGACACGACCGCCAGCAGTAATACCCACTAAAAATCTTCCGACGACGCCCGCCGCTTGTTGAGAAAGAGGCGGGGGGGCCAGTACCTGGGTTGCAGCTCTGACACCCCGCCCGCGGCCAACGTCCCCCGGACCAAAACCGCTCCTCAGAGAGACGCAGTATGCGTCCCAAGGACGGCTAATAGCTTGCAACAGCTAGCCGCCTTCTTCAGAAAGCTGTCGACAATCGAAGTTGACGTCTGCCATAGCCTTGTCGACAGCCTGCTTCAGGCACGTCGACGGCTCGCTTCCGACAGGTGACTGCGACTGCAGTCGGCAATATGCTGCTCGTGAGAAAGAGCCCTGAATCGTTCTTCTGTAAGAACATTCAGTTTCAAAATCAGGCAGGACGTATTCATTAAGACGAGTGACATCAAAAGAAATTTGAATGCCATGAATAATGGAGTAAAAATTACAAAATTTACTGTTTTAACTAGTTCCTTATTAGGATCTAATAAGAGAAATTAATGATGTCAAAAATAAACGTAATCATTCTTTGTAGCTAAAATTTTCAATTCGAGCAAACACCACTATACTTATATTGCTATGCAAAAATCGTAGGTGTAATTTTTTTAAAATTATATATAGCCTTCTTTTTTAGTTACTCGTCGCATCCTATTTTGTATCGCAAAGCAATTTCGAATTCTCGCAATGAAAACTATCTTTTAGTTTATTAATTTATGTCGTATTACATCTTAAACGTCACGTCGCATCTCGGTGTGAACTGACCCTAAAGCTGTCACGAAGACTATTGCGTTGCAACTAATCGTTTATGAGGAGTTCTGGCGCCAACACGGAAAAAGACACATCGACATCGGGCAGCGTATTTTATTTTCCAAAACTAGTGTAAATTTGAGTCTTTACTCGTAAATGTTCAGACATAACTACTTTGGCAATGTTCACGAATGTAGGAAAGTGACATTGATGTTGCAGTTAATTGTGTATTTCCGTGTAAAATCTAAAACGCCGAAGAAGCCTCTAGTAAAGTCTCCACTACTTTACCTGGGGTATGACTTTGACTTTACTCGACTTACGGACTTTACTTGACTTAAACTGAGACTAAATAACAAAAACGCTGCATTTTTGCAAATAACTTGATTTATTTAATTACTCGACGATAGCAAATACACTTAACGAGCGAGTCCAAATTAAAAAAAAAGTTTATGAAGACTACTTTCGATATGGTCGGCAAACTTTTTTAAATGGTTCTACAAGGTTAAACACCGATCTGAGCTATGACTTAATGAAATCTGTTAATTTAAATAAAATCAGTAGTCCCAAATTTTATTTGTCAATGTAATTAATAAAAGGCTTTAATTATTATAGTAATAGTATAATAATAATATTATAATTTATAATATATTCTAATGATACAAAGCTATAAGTTTTATTAAAAAATAAAATACGGAAAAGATCTATTAGAACCTAATAGTGTAGTTAGGTAGGTAGATTGGTAGGAATTATTATAGATACTATTAAAATGTACTATGAAAGTATTAAATGAGCCGCAAAATGTACCTCAGACTGAAATAGGTATTTGTAATATTACTTTAGATTATACACTTCTTCATTAAAAGATATTTTAAATAATATTTCTATCTTAGAATTACGAGACAACGCCTTTACTATGTTTTTTACTTCTTTAAAAGTAATAAAATGTTGTATGGATCCTAATAACATCTAAGGCATGGCCTACCTCACCTGCATGTGGTGCCTATTAGGCCTCGGGAACACTAGGTGCACCTGCTGATCAACAGATGAGGCTTTGGCTAATGTAACAGATCCCGGTTAGCGGCAATAAGTTTGCCATGCCTCCATGCTTGAATCTAATTATATAAAATACATTTCTTAAAAAGGAGCATATTTTTTTAAATCTTGCCAATTTTATCTGCAACCCAACCCGATCTCCACGTCTTATACGTAGAATTTGGATCTATGTATCAAATATGTTTTTTTACTTCTTCTTCCCTTTGTCTCCTCCTCCTCCCTTTTTCTTGGAAACTTTGTAAGGGCCTAGCTGTCTGCGCACGAGCAAGCCCCGCCACCACGCTTGCACGCAGAGAGCCGCGTTCGTCATCTTTTCACGATACTGGCGAGCTTTCTCACGCTCATCCTTGAAGTGGATCCACTCTTTCATCAGATTGTCATGTTTCTCAATCTGCAAACGAGATAATGACTATTAGTTTATATGAATCATCATGTTAGTAATATATTTCTACAAATAAAATCGAATTATCTTTATTGTAACTTGATAAAAAAATATATTTCACAAATTTTATAAACTTTTATCAATTTGAATAAATTTAACTACATCCGATCGGTAATTAAACTTGTTCTGGTGCTGACTATAGTTGTATCGATTTTCTCGATTGAAGATCGCTCTAAGTAGGTATTAGAGCGATCTTACCAACAAGGAGGTGGAAACAGTTCACAATTATCTAAAGAAAACCTTAACTAAAAATCAATCTGGTTGTAGGAAATAGAAATCAATTCAATTCTCTGTACAATAGTATGTTATAGGTATACAATACTATATGAATTTCCATGAGATTCATCAACACTCGAGCGTTATTCCGGTTGCGGCTTTACGAGCCCGGGGTCTGCTACTGCAGAAAAGTTCATAGGGACTTAATTTAATATCTAAAGTAGGTAATCTGTCTATATTTACAGCATTTTATTGCATTTACACGAAACAGACCCATCTCATCATGGTACATTACAATTTCAGCCCTATCGGATTTTATAAGTAGGGTGATAAGTAGACATGGTGGTGGCGTTAATATAAATTCAACGTAAGTGAAGTAAATTTATCACCGTAGTTTCCAGATCAATTCTTTTATCAAGTTGATTCTGGTAATCACATTTTTTCACTTGAATCTTTAAATCCAAGCCTTCCATGTCTTTGTCATATTTGTTCATCCACTCTTCCACTTTCTGCAATGTCTCCTATTGGAAAGGCAAGCTTTATTAGATACCTATTTATTTATTTAATCAATATTACAATGTAGGTTAACAGAGATTTTTTTGTTATCGTCGGTAAAAAAATGCTGTTTACGCACTGCCTCCCGGCCAATGGGGGGACCAAGAGAGAATTGCTGCGGCAGACGCGAACACCGCAGTCCTACCCACTAAAAAAGTCCGACGACGCCAACCGCTGTTGAAAAAAGGGCGAAGGGTCAGTGCCTGGGTTGGTAGCTTCTGGCTCCCCGCCCGCGGTCAACGTCCCCCGGATCACAACCGAGAGGACCTCCTCAGAAAGGCGCAATGTGAAGCGCCCCCCTACCTCCTAGTGCGGCCATGGAGTAACTGGTCGATAGCTAGACACACCCACAAGTCACAATCATTAGATAAACCAATAAAATCGAAAATAAAATAAAAATTAACCCATATAAAATTAATTTGTGGAACTGTTGCATACGGAGTATTTTTAACAATTTAATATTCAAAAGTACTTGGCTTCTAAGACATATTAGGTCGGGGAAAAAGTCTTTTCGCATAACGTAGGTATAAACTTATTATAAAATTTTTTTGACTGTACTATTTGTGTCTGGCTGGTTTTGGTAACATTAAAAAGATTCCATTATAAAGAAAAGAAAAAAATAAAAAAAAGTTGTTTCCCGCTATTTTTCATTTGTTTTTCTCTCCGTAAAAATGAGTGAATCTAATGAAGAAATTCGATACATTTTAAAATTTTATTATAAAAAAGGCAAAAATGCAACTCAAGCAGTGAAAAAAATTTGTGATGTTTATGGACCTGATGCAGTGTCAGTAAGAGTAGCACAAATTTGGTTCAAACGTTTTCAGTCCGGAAATTTTGATGTTAAAGATGCACCTCGCTCTGGTCGCCCTGTTACGAATAAAATGGACGCCATTTTTGAAAGAGTGGAGCAAGATCGGCATATTAGTAGTTACGTTGTAGCTGAAGAACTGGGAATTGACCACAAAACAGTTTTGACCCATTTGAAGAAAGCTGGTTATACAAAAAAGCTCGATATTTGGGTGCCACACGAGCTCACTCAAAGAAACTTAATGAACCGTGTACTCATTTGCGATTCATTATTGAGACGTAATGAAACCGAGCCGTTTTTGAAGAGATTGATAACTGGCGATGAAAAGTGGATCACGTACGACAAGAACGTGCGAAAAAGGTCGTGGTCGAAAGTTGGCCAGGCTTCACAGACTGTGGCCAAACCTGGCCTAACACGAAATAAGGTGATGCTGTGTGTATGGTGGGATTGGAAGGGCATTGTTTATTATGAGCTTTTACCGCCCGGCAAAACCATCGATTCTGATCTTTACTGCCAGCAACTGATGAGATTAAAGGAAGCAGTCGAGAGAAAACGGCCGGAATTGATCAACAGGAAGGGTGTGGTCTTTCATCACGATAACGCTAGACCACACACATCTTTAGCCACTCAGCAAAAATTAAGAGAGTTCGACTGGGAGGTCCTAGTGCATCCACCATATAGCCCTGACCTTGCGCCTTCAGATTTTCACCTGTTTCGGTCTCTGCAGAATTCTTTAGGTTCTGTAAGGTTGACCTCAAGAGAGGACTGCCAAAACTATTTGTCCCGTTTTTTTGATCAGAAGTCCCAAAGTTTCTACAGTAACGGGATAATGTCTCTGCTCACAAAATGGCAGAAAGTTATTCAACAAAACGGTACATATATATTGTAAATAAATGTAAATAAACTTTGAAAAAAATGTCTTGACTTTTCATACAAAAATACGAAAAGACTTTTTCCCCAACCTATTATATCTCCTGTTAAGTGATGCCTTAGTACGACTTACATTTATAGCAATGTTGATTAGAGTTTCAATTTCTGAATGAATCCGTTGCTCGTAGTCGAACCTCTGCTTGTAATACTCAACCGCCTCTGAGGGTGGCTTCTCCTTGAGCCGGATGGTCTGAACGTGCTGTTCAGTTCGTGCGCGCTGCCAGTTTTCCACATAGCGGCTTTTACATTCAGCGTATAGTTGAGAGTCCTATAATATTTTTGAATATACTTTACATTTCATTGTTTATAAAAAAAACACTAATTTAAATAGTAAAATGGAACTACACCGTTGGTTGTTAGATATTTTGATCCTGTAATGTTTTAGCTTAAGATATTGAGTTGTGTAGACTTTCCTACTTACCTCTACTTGAGTTTTCAGTTCATCGATAGTGCCGTTAGTGTCGTAGATCATGGATTTTATATGATTACGTTGCTGTCTCAGCTGCTTATATAAATCACGACGAACCCTGAAACAAAAATAGAGTTAAAAAACAAAACCTTTTTCTGAATCATTACCTTTTGAAATAAAATTTTACTTACACACGGTTCTTAGCTTCATTCTGATGTAAAAACTCTCTGAATCGATCTTTCTCTAAGATTTCGTTTACTTTATCTTTCAGTGGTTCATATTTCCTGTTGATTGAGAGTCCAGCATATACATCAGTCGTGACATTAGTCACAACGAGTCTGAGGAAATAAACTTAGATTATTTGGTGCAACTCCCTATCTACTTTATACCTTCCTATCTCACATACTTACTAATATTCTAAATAAATTGTTCTCAAATTTGAACTTGCCTATATTAACTGCCAACTTAATTCAAAGTTCTTAAGTTGTAAAACTTGGAGGTTACTAACAGATCAGCTTCCAATTTCTTAAGTTTGTTCTCATTGCCGGCAATATTGGGATGGTACTCTAAGTCTGGGTCTGTAATCGGAGGTTGTTCGATGTCGTATTTCAGCGAGCGTAGAAGCGGCATGTCTATCCATGTCTTTTGAATGCGCAGCTCATTATTCGTTGAAGCTAAAACCACGTTAATTTCTTATATCTCAGACGAATTTAACACGAGCTACATTTCAAACGAGCCAGCCAGCGAGAAGCGCTCGCAGCTCCGCGGTGCTCTGTGGTCAGAAACGATCACCGAAGTAAAGCGGAGCTTACAGAGGTCAATCCTTCGATGGGTGACCGTTTGTGTGGCATTTGATATCGAGCGCTTCCATGCTTCGGAAGACACGTTAAGCCGTTGGTCCCGGTTATCACTAAATGTGGTAGTCGTTAAGCCATGTTAGAGGCATAATTGAACGGCTTAAAAAATTCTAACAGCAGGACGCCATACACCTGTTTCCGGCAATCCGCACTGGGTCAGCGTGGTGGAGTATGACTCATTACCCTCGCACCTTGGTATGTGGGAGGAGGCTCGTGCTCAGTAGTGGGACTCTAATGGGCTGAGATGATGATGATGATGATGACATAAGTCCACGGAAGAGGAGCATAATTTATGCGATCAGTTGATTACTAGTTATGATAAAGTTTGAAAGAGGCAAGTGTGACATGAAATCATGATTTTAGATTTTAAAAAAGGCTTCTTATTGAATTTTGTGTGAATGACGGCTATATCAATTAACATAGTTCTCTGTACATAGTTGGTAAATTACTAGTTAAGCAAAATTTACTTAGTTTTTTAGACAAATAAGCGGGGTAATTACCAAGGATTCGCATTTCGGTAATCGTGTCTTCCAAGCTCGTAGCAAACATTAACGATAAAAAATAGGATAAGCTGAAACATTTCATATATTTCATTAATCAAAAAGAAAGATTATATTGGGATAAAACTGTGAATTTCTCATTGCAAGAACTTAAATAGTTACCATATTTCTTTTTTCGCTTCCTCATAGCTTTCAGTCTCTTCTTCAATTGATTCCAAGACAAGTTCACTCATAATAAAGGAATATATTATAACTATTATAGTAAATCTGAAAATCCTTACAATATAATTTACAATTATTTATTTTGTGCTTGTTAAATTTTACCCATACAAGTACGTTTTCTTGTCATTCTGTCATATGTCAAGATGACGAATTGACGACACTAAAGTATCCAAGTAGTCCTTTAATTTATTATTTATTTTAAATTGTTGTGCGTTGACTACATTTTTGCTACAATTTAGTTAATTCAGTGATGTGAAAACCCTATATAAAATACGTGCATAAGACTACCAAGACTTTAGAAGTCCAAGCCAACCTCTCCTGCAAGTGGTGCGCCTGCCGATCAACGGACTAGACTCTGGCGAACATAAAAGTTCCCGGTGAGTGGCAATAAGCTCGCCGCCTATTACAAAGGACCAAAAATATAGTTGGCGAAAATGGGCGTATAATATGCCTCTGTCTACGCCTTCGGGGAAAGAGACGTAATTTTTTGTGATAATTATGTGAATTTAATAATAGGTATTTCAGTGATGTCATCAGACGGCGGGAATCCGGTGGGAGCAAGCGGCTTGATCGTTGTTATTGAGGCCTTTGAGCAGTGGACCTCTCTAATGGCTGATGTGATGATGATGGGTTTCAGCAATTAGCTCCAGAAACAAAACCTCTGAACATTAAAGATATTGAGCTAAGTAGATCTCATATCTATCGACCCACTTTGTATAATATGATTACAGAGTGGCGTAGTATACGCGAATTATTGTAGGATTTTTTTAGTTACGATTCTCTAGATAAATTCAACATCAGGGAAACTCAAATAAGTTTTGAGTAAATTAAAAATTTTGTTAATTTTATCCCTTAAGAACATTAATCAAAGGGGAGAATATTAAAAGTACTTATTGTACCCCCCCCCCCATTATCATCACCGCATATCCTAGCATTATCCTGGGCCCTACACATAAACTTAGGACCCAGGGTCTGCTCACTGGTTTAACCGCATTTTGGCTGAATATAAGTTATTATATGGAGCGACTGCTGTCTGACCTCCGCAACCCAAAGGGAAACATCATTCTATGGTTAAACCAGCTGTCAGAATGTTAGAAGGCACTGAATTCGTAAAAACGACTGCCATAGATCTTCATGACAGCCCAGACAAACGGCTTAACGTGCTTTCCGAGGCACGGAGCAAGCGATAATTACGCATATAACTTCGAAAAGTCATAGGTTTGCGCCACCAGGATTTACCCGAGACCCTCTGAATTTAAAGGCAAGGGGTCTCGACACTGAGCTATCGCTTCTTAGCTGCTTGTACTTAGTTAATGAAATAACTAAAAGTAATAATAAAATTGAAATGAAAACACCACTTTGCTTGAAACATTTAATTTTACATATCAAGAAAAGATGTTGTCAAACGAAACATGGTATTGTATAATATTATGGTATGTATTATGTTTGAAATAATAGTGTAATAACACATAACCAGATAAATATACAATTTAACGAATTAAACAAACTTATATAATATGTTTAACCTATTTTTCGAAATATATGAAACCATACAACATTAAAAAAATATACAATATATTAATAATAAAAATTAGTAAAAAATATTAAAACAGCTTTATAAAAAACACATACAGAGTTAAAAATAAAACATTAAAAAGTTTACTATGAGCAAAATAATAATTGTTAAGAACAAACCATATGGTTTTGTAGTTGTCCGTGTAGTTTTGTCAGACGGGTTGTAGATAGAAGAAACAGCTTCAGTGAAACAAAACCCAAAACGCCAAAACGCCAAAATTGGCAGGCAAGGGCGAATAGGCAAGATTTTAAGAAGAACGCAACAGTTAATAAAAAAATATCCAGAAAGTGGACGACAATGAATTCGAAAGACAATAATAATTCGGTTGCTGAATTGTAGACAGTTCGCCCAAACAACCAACTTATAAAAGTGTAGTTAGTATATTATTACAAAAAGTATGCAATATACATTTTAAAAGTAAAAACATCAATAAAGTAATATGTATATATAAAAATTAACAAAGTACAAAAATATCCCCAATCGATATCATCGATAAAACACCAAAACATCCAAAACTGGCAGGCGTGGGCAAATAAGCCATTTTCTACAAAAAACGCGACAGTTAACAATAAGCCAGAGAGTAACGTTAAATTCAAAAGACAAGAATAGTTAGGTTGCTGTATTGTAGATAGTTCTCTTAAACAACCAACAAAAGTGTAGTATATTATTAGTATGGTATATTACAAAGAGAATATAAATTATATAGGCAAAATAAATTTAAAAAGTAAAAACATCGAATATATAATGTATAGAAAAACTAATAAAGTACAAAAGTATCCATAATATAATCGGTTTCGATTTAAGAATGTGCTGAGCGTCAGAAAGGTAAGATTTTGATAAAAATCAAATAACAGCTATTAATAAATAGCGGCTCTCGTTCGCTGCTTATGGATCAATTGTTTACAATGAAAGGTAGAAAAATGAATAGTCTTTGCTATAATTGTCTACTTCTTTTTCTTTTCACTACCACCTCCTTTTTTCTTTGGTGGTGGTTTGTATGGTCCCAGCTGGTTTCTGACCAGTAAACCTCGCCACCACGCCTGCACTGCTATGGCGGCGTTAGTCATCTTCTCGCGGTATTGACGTGCCTTTTCTCGTTCGTCTTTGAAGTTGACCCAATCATTTATCAGATTTGAGTGCTTTTCAATCTGCGCAACAGATAGGGTTTTGCAATTACAGAAATAAAAACAATGTTCGAATATGCCTACTTAATTTAACTATTTTACACATTTAACAGTTATATCTAATGTCGGAGTAGCGTAGAGTTGGTTAGTCCATTTTCTTTTCATATTAATCAGAACCTTAACCTACGGCCCACTATTGAGTGAGTTATTAAAACCTAAACAATAAGAATTAGTTATCACATTTTTTGATGACTTGTACATTTGTATTTTTACACTTGTATTATTTCAGTAATCACGGAATTATAACACTACTTCAGTGTGTATTGTGTTTGGCCTACCTACCGTTCATACCAACGCGTAAGTTACTGTTTAACGTGTTGATAAATGTTAGCAATTGAATAAGTTCAATTGATATTGTACTTACAGTATTTTCTAAACCTTCTCTCTTTTCTAACATGTTTATGTGTTTGTTTTTCATGATTTGTATTTTTAGGTCCATTGCCTCCATGTCTTTTTCGTACTTGGTCATCCAATCTTCTACCTTTTGCAGTATCTCCTAAAATAGTTTAATATATATTATAATGCAATTGAAATGAATATTTAATCGTTATATTGTTTTCAATCATTTCACTAATAATTCAGCTTCATAAGCTAATAAAAACGAAATAATTTCACAGTTTCAGACGACCGAAGCCGTAAGCGAAAGATATAGGCCTCTCCCGCTTCATATAACCGATCCTGTGCAGCCGATTCGATAGCGTTCCGCAACCTTTACTGAGTACCTTTTAGAGTATGCCGATATAGAAGTAAAACCCTGTCAACCATCTGAATCTTTTAAAGCTTGACTTTTTTAAATTTCTTGACAAAAGCTGGAGGTTTATGTTCAGCAAGAAAGAAACTATTTCTAGAATCTAGTAACTGTAACATATAATACATTGATAAATATGTTGGTAAGTAGCTCGATCTCATTGTGCACCCGCTGCTCGTGATCGTTCCTCTGCTTGTAGAATTCAATCTTCTCAGAAGTGGCCGACTCCTTGCCCTTGATTTTCTGATTGTGTTGTTCGCTACGAGCCACTTGCCAACATCCCACGTATCGACTTCGAGTCTCGGCAACCAGTGCTGCATCCTGATATATGAAATAATAATTCTCTAACAATCACATCAATTATTTAGTTCCAATGTAAGTATCATCACAGATAATATAATACTATAGTATTGTATCATTAAGGACTTGTGTTATGGATAATAAATAACGGATAAAAATACATAAATACTTTTTTGCAAATACAGTTGTAAACACCCAGACCAGAACAAATAATCATGTTCATGCACACAAAGCTAAATTGTTGTCAGTTAAATTATTTAATAAACTTCCAATATATATTAAAAATGAACAAAATTTTTGTAAAGTCTCAAAAACGTTTAAAGCATATCTCATTTCAGGTCTGTCACTAATATTTATGAAATTTAAAGCTTTTAGTTATAATAATAATTAAATTCATTTATTTGACAACAATGGTCCAATTGTTAGTAATTTACACAACTTAAAGACACTAGTCTTTAAATACAATACAAATTAAACAAAAACAATAATTTAAAAAATTATATCTGTGGCTTCTGAAGCACTAATATATACACAAAGTGCCTAATAATTGGTGCATCAAACTTATTAACAAACATGTTCAGCCATTTATGTTATTTTATATATTCATGTTTTATGTTATTTTCACCTGCCACTGAAATTCAGCCAAATCTGGTTAGACCAGTGAGACCCTGAGCCCTAAGCGTAAGTCTGCTAGGGCACAATCGGGATAATGCTCGGATGATGATAGCCTATTTTCATGTACCTAACTAACTTACCGGGTAGGAACTGAGTAGGTCTTGGCGCCAACTTGGAAAAAGATACATCGCGGCTATATTTTATTTTTCAAAACTAGTGTAAATTTAAGTTTTTATGTGTAAATAAAGTAGATTTTTAGACATAACTTCTACAGCAACTTACACACGTGTAGGATATAAATATATATATTATATTGTAGTAGTATATTGCAGTGAATTGTGATTTTCCATGTTGACTCCGAAACTCCATAGAAACCTCTAGTAAAGTCTCCACTACTTTACTGGGGTAGGACTTTAACTTGACTGTGACGGACTTTACTTGACATGACTCTAACTGTGACTAAAAGACGAAAACTGCAACTTGAAAATTTATCGGTTATGCGTTTTACTCAGTCTGAAAGATTTTAGGCAACACTTTTTGATAACATATTCATCTTAATGGAAGATAACGACCGATATGGCGAGTATAACCGCACTCCGCTCCGAAGGTCGTGGGTTCGATTCCTATACAGGACAAATATGTATACACATGAATAATTGTTCTGGTTTGGGTGTTTTCCTATATATATTAAGTATGTATTTACAAAAACAAAAAAAGTATTTATGTATGTTTATAAATGTTATTTAGTATCCATAACACAAGTTCTTAATGATACTTGTCTTGGAACTAAATAATGTGTGTAATTGTGTGTTAAATATTATTTATAATATTTATTATTTTTTCAGAAAAATATTTATTTATCTTTAAAGATGAAATGTTTGTAGTTATTTAAGAGTTTTAAGCTTAAAGTTAAGTTAAGATAATATTCGTACTTCCACTTGTGTTTTGAGATCTTCGATTATAGTGTTGTTATCGTAATAGACCGATTTTACATGATTACGTTGCTGTCGAATTTGTTTTCCCAAATCTCTGCGAATTCTGAAAGAAGATGGACATACAGGGTTATCCAGAGACTTGGCGTACCTAAAAGGTGAATATTTTTGGATGTGTGATGATGTGACAGGTTAGGTAGAATGCGATATCAAAACTAATTTCAAATGCAATTTTAGAGATAAAAAGAGTGATTTAATTATTAAGTCATTTATTGCTTAGATAAGTAGTTAGTAATAATATGAATTAGCTGTATATTTTAATTTTTGGATCACTACATTTGGATTTTAGCATTGTCTTTGCGGCAACCAAAACTACTACTAACTAACTGAGTTCTCGACTCAGGACCAACTACAACGCTGTACTTGAAGACCTTAAAGAAGCTGTTTGGAATGCTGTTGTCAACCGCAATGACGCTAATGAAGCGGAAACTATTTTTAATAATGTAATTGAAACTGCTATCAATAACAACACAAAAGAAGTCGGAGTCAGTCGTTCCAGGATTACCCTGCAGCCTTTGATTACACCAGGGCTTATAAGATGTCAAAAACAGAGGGACCGACTTCACCTTTAATCCAAAAAACACCCCTCGAACTCTGTTCTTCCTAAACCTAAGCCTAAACTTAAATCAGATTACGAAAACCAGATGTTAATGAGTAACAAAATCAACCCAAAAAATCTCTGGCACACGATCAAAGACATCGGCAACCTAAATAAAACACGCGAGCAACCAATAAGCTTACTGAAAACTAAAGTGGACGAGATCTCCTCTTTGAATCACTGAAATGAATACTTTGCGAGTGTTGGGAGAGTCTAGGCTAATGAAACCTTGGAGAGGCTCTCAACCACGCAAGAAACTCTAGCAGCTGCAACCAGAGGTATCATCAACAATGTTAAACTCATTCTTTATGGCCCCAACAGGTGAGGATAAAGTAAATAAACTTATTTGTGACCTGAAACCAGACAGCTAAGTGGAAGACATAAGTGCACGGCTCTGACTAACATATTCAACCTGAGCCTGTCCTCTGGGATCTTTCCCGATGTTTGGAAGACTGCAATAATTACTCCTATACACAAAGGCGGAGACAAAGGTAATCATCCTAGCAACTATCGTCCCGTTTCTCTTCTAATTTTATTCTCAAAGCTCTTGGAAAAGGTCCTGAATCGAAGATTTTTGGTCTACTTGGAGAAAAGCTCACTCCTTCCGAACACGCAATATGTTTTGAGGCGCGGAAGGTCCACTGAAAATGTGGTTCTGTTAGTTTCAGACAATTTTTTTTTCTGCTCTTGACAAAAGTACATGCTGTATTGGGGTATTTTTGGATCTGGCTAAGGCCTTTGATACAGTGTCTGTGCTCATTCTCGCAGAAAAGTTAAATTGTTTTGGAATTAGAGGTAAAGCACTGGAGTTTTTTCGAAGCTTCTTGACGAATCGAAAGTAATGTGTTCGGGTGGGCACAAGATTGAGTAATTTAATTTCAAGCTTTTTGTAGTTATATCAAAATTATAATTTATTTTTGTTTAGTCGAGCTTTATTTTTACAATCGGTAGGTAACTGTGGTCTGGACTCTGCGATACAAGCTTAGCTTAAGTGCAGAGCTCGCTAGATATACGTTTTATTTATGTAAGCATTATGACAAATAAATGATTATTATTATTATTATTAATAAAACAAATTGACTATTATTGTAACCATTACTCATCATCACACAGGTATTAAGCTAACACTAGGGTTTAAAGTCCATCAACTCTTTTAGAAAAATTAAAAACATGCACTTACAATCTATTTTTCATTTCTTCATCAAGGAGTAAGAAGTAGGAAGCTGTCTGTTCTTCTGTTCTACAAATTTCCGTGTAGAGATATTTGTAACTCTTGCGCAGCGTCAGATCTAAGTATGTGCTTATAAGCGTGTTCCTCATAGACAACCTGCGTAGTATATATCGATAAATTTGTTGCCGACATAACGAAATTAGTAGCCAACTAATTAACTAACTTTAAGGAAGTATGTAGGAAAGATAAATAAAAATGTGTGGATTGGCCGTTTCGCTATCTATACCATAACTAGGCGTGATGTAAAAAGTGTTTTTTGCTATCCTCACATGTGTGTAAAATGAAAAATTAATAAGCTAATTACTTTCTCGCTATAAAAAATAAAACTAAAAACACTTTATTGTCTTTAAAATCATTTAATGTTTTACAAACAAAATGGAAAAGATCTTGTAGTTACAAAACGGCAAAGCACATTTTATTTAAAGTGTTCCTAGGAAGAGTGTCTGAAGTCAGGGTTTGTAGAGTTAGAAGCTCGATTCTTTATAAGATTTGATAACTCTTTGACAGTACGAGCCATATGGTATTGTCTTGTTGCGGGATTGTTCGAAAGAGTTACCAGCATAAAGAGCTCAAGAAGGAACATGGATGGTTAGGCAGTAAAAGTCTAACACACTTTTCTCCTTCACCCACAGCGGGAGGCTGTAAACCAGTATTTTGATGATTATCCATCCGTAAAAAAAATGGTCTCGTCTTAGCAACCTTTTACATGAAAATATTCTTAACGGGTGCCTACCTGTCCGCGTCCAGTTTATTAATCTTATACTCCGTGCAGTGTAGCCGTTTGTGGTCGATGCCATCAAGCTCGTCTGTCTGTTTTGGCAGCTCCACCTTGTATTTGAGAGCCCGCAGATGATACAGGTCAATCATGGCCTTAAAGACGCGACTCGAGCTATTACATTCCTCTGTATTTTTTACAAGAATAATTACGTTAAAGACATTTCAAATTTTAATTTCCTTTGGTAAATATCATGCAAGTAAAAGGTCTAAAATAAAGACTTTTTCATAGGAAACGTAGCGTGTGACGTCCACCTGCAATGAAGATGGCCTGATAAAGACCACAGGGTCGTATTGGATGCAGGCAGCTTGCAATTGGTCACATTGGTAACTTATAGGGAGCCCTATTTTCAGCGGTAGACGTCTTTGGGCTAATAATGATGAAAAAAAATTACGCCTTATTAAACGCATTAAAAAAATGAACAGATATCCAAATATATGTGATAGTTTTACCAAGAATCCGCATTTCAGTAATGCTATCTTCCAAAACAGCGGCGAAAACAGAGGCAGTGAAGAATGAAAGCCTATAAAAAATAACGTATAAGGGTATGTTGGTAATTACCTATTAATTTCAAAGGATAGAAATAACGCGAAATTGAACTTTAAACTCATCCTGCGGGTTCAGTTTATTACCTGTAGTCATCTTTTGTAAATCCTGGCCAATCCTATGAACAGAGAAATGATTTATAGAAAGTCGTTGAGTTATTTTAATATAATTGGCATACATACAAAATTAATAGACATACAATGTGTACCGCGCAGACACTATTTCTTTTCGATTTTGTAAGTAGACACGGTTGTGCTGCCTGGCATCCTTGGACCAGTCTGATGTGATTACCCATAATTTTGGTGACTGATTAAAGCAAGCAATTTTAGCGACTTAAGTTTATGAGCTCAGCTTACCCGTCAAGCTTTTCGAAAAATATTTTAAAACAACCAGATTCGAGACGGGATATATACTATGGACCCGTTTTACCAACATTACTTGAGTTGCTAAGTATATTGTTACGAAAAAAAAAAACATGGACTGGCAATAAAATTTACAGTCATAAGGCAAATATATTTTTTTGCTATATTTGGTCATAAGATACGAGAGATTTTTTTAAGACAATGAATAGTTCCAATAATTGGAAGAGTAGGTACTATTCGTGTGTAAAGTAGATAATCGAGTGCCCTCCGGAGCTTGGAAGCGCTCGTTATTAAATGCGGTAGAAATGGGTGACCTCACAAGCGGTCACTCATTTGTGAATACTGCTTATCTTCGTTGACCATATCCGTCCATTTTGTATTGCAGAGTCACGAGCGCCACTAAGCAAACCAAACCTTGATAATACTACAATACAAGGAAAAGTTATTTCATCATATACTTATTAAATCATTCTTACAGAGTTTTGTCGACTTCTTTGAATTTGACTAGCAGAACTATCATCATCGGGCCCAAAATATGACGATTGTGACCCATTTTTGTACATTTTAAATTCGTTCATTAGCTCAGTCTCACATTAGAATCAATTTCCTTACAGAATTATTGTATATGCAAAGTATCAAAAGATATTAAATCAGCTTTATAAAATAAATAAACAACATTCTGATCACGTCGCCGTCATTATGACTTTTTCTTTTGACATCACCATTCAAATAGTAACATTTAAAAACCATAATGTAGCAATATTACCTTTTGTTAAATTCATGGACAAGGTATCAAGACTGTTAATAATAGGTTGGGGAAAAAGTCTTTTCGTATTTTTGTATGAAAAGTCAAGACATTTTTTTCAAAGTTTATTTACATTTATTTAAAATATATATGTACCGTTTTGTTGAATAACTTTCTGCCATTTTGTGGGCAGAGACATTATCCCGTTACTGTAGAAACTTTGGGACTTCTGATCAAAAAAACGGGACAAATAGTTTTGGCAGTCCTCTCTTGAGGTCAACCTTACAGAACCTAAAGAATTCTGCAGAGACCGAAACAGGTGAAAATCTGAAGGCGCAAGGTCAGGGCTATATGGTGGATGCACTAGGACCTCCCAGTCGAACTCTCTTAATTTTTGCTGAGTGGCTAAAGATGCGTGTGGTCTAGCGTTATCGTGATGAAAGACCACACCCTTCCTGTTGATCAATTCCGGCCGTTTTCTCTCGACTGCTTCCTTTAATCTCATCAGTTGCTGGCAGTAAAGATCAGAATCGATGGTTTTGCCGGGCGGTAAAAGCTCATAATAAACAATGCCCTTCCAATCCCACCATACACACAGCATCACCTTATTTCGTGTTAGGCCAGGTTTGGCCACAGTCTGTGAAGCCTGGCCAACTTTCGACCACGACCTTTTTCGCACGTTCTTGTCGTACGTGATCCACTTTTCATCGCCAGTTATCAATCTCTTCAAAAACGGCTCGGTTTCATTACGTCTCAATAATGAATCGCAAATGAGTACACGGTTCATTAAGTTTCTTTGAGTGAGCTCGTGTGGCACCCAAATATCGAGCTTTTTTGTATAACCAGCTTTCTTCAAATGGGTCAAAACTGTTTTGTGGTCAATTCCCAGTTCTTCAGCTACATCGTAACTACTAATATGCCGATCTTGCTCCACTCTTTCAAAAATGGCGTCCATTTTATTCGTAACAGGGCGACCAGAGCGAGGTGCATCTTTAACATCAAAATTTCCGGACTGAAAACGTTTGAACCAAATTTGTGCTACTCTTACTGACACTGCATCAGGTCCATAAACATCACAAATTTTTTTCACTGCTTGAGTTGCATTTTTGCCTTTTTAATAATAAAATTTTAAAATGTATCGAATTTCTTCATTAGATTCACTCATTTTTACGGAGAGAAAAACAAATGAAAAATAGCGGGAAACAACTTTTTTTAATTTTTTTCTTTTCTTTATAATGGAACCTTTTTAATGTTACCAAAACCAGCCAGACACAAATAGTACAGTCAAAAAAATTTTATAATAAGTTTATACCTACGTTATGCGAAAAGACTTTTTCCCCGACCTAATATAATCAGCAGTATATACTCGTAGTAGAAGTGATATGTCATAATGCATTGTATTTATCTATTGGAAAACTAACTTTATCTACTTAATTCCAGTCGAGTGATTCCTATTGCCTCGTTCATCTTGTCAGCATATTTTTTAATTTGAATAATTAATTATATAAACCGAAGTTTACAGAGAATACTCAATAACTCGAATTATTACACCTCATACATTTAAATTGCAAAACAAAAAAGTGTTCTCTCTTGGACCAGTTTATTAAGCAATTTTTGTATAGAAGAGTTACTGTTGTAAACCAGGAGTCACATTCACTAAACAATATTAAGTTTCAAAAAAGTTTAACAAAACCACAGCAGAACTTGCTGTTTTCTATAGTATATCTAATGTCCTTAGCAAGGTTGGAAAACCTATTCCACACAATAACCTAACCTACCTAATAACCTATTCCACTTACGGCACATGGAAATGTGCCGTAAGTGGAATAGAGCCAGACTAGGGAAAAGTAAAGGCTGAAAGTCGCTTCAAGAATTTTGGAAAGAAGAATTTAATATTTACTTATAAGTGAGCAAGAGCACTTTGTTGTGCCTACTCTATATAATATTTTTTATCATATGTTTCCTGTCCATCCTAAGGTTTCCTGGAAGATATTGCTGTTAGCAATAAAGCCGCCCATTGCTATGGTACAATTAGTTTATGTGATTTGATTTTTATATTATATTTAGTGTACATAAAGTGTTCATTCATTAATTCATAAAATATAGTTAACAGCATAATAAGAGCGGACATACGAGCGTTTTGCATATAGTTAACGTTTCAAAATAATTTTAAAAAGCAGGATTGGGATCTCTTTAACACTCGGTTTCGAAGTGTTCCGAGATTTTATTTATTTATTCAGTAAGTACAGGTTATGACAACTTATTTATAACATAGTCGATATATATATTATGTTTTATCATATGTTTTCTCGAGCGATATCTATGTGTGCGTTCTTCAAGCATGCATGCATTGTATGAAAGCATACTTCTGTACTCCCTGTGTTTTGTTATCCCACTCCACATCCGCTGTCATTCTGCAGTTTAAGGTGTCATGCAGAGGTAAAAAAAACGCAAGGAGAAATTAAAAACTGTTTTTATAGACAAAATGTTTACTTTGTTTTTATAATATTTTACAGTAATATAACACAACAATTTAATGCGCATCAATTTTGAACACATGAGTAGTTATGAACGAAAGGAAAGGGAACACAATTGCCTACTTTGTAACATTTCACAATTAGTAAAGTTCATTTGGTAACAGAAGTATAATACAACTAAAAAGTAACAGGAATAGGGAAAACTCAGAAAATCAACATAAGACTAAATGTGATTACATTTTATACTAGTCAAAACTAGCTACACTACAGTTTTTTTGATGTCCCATGAAAACAACGCAATTATTAACAGTTCTTGAAAAACAAAGGCTAATGATTATTTAATACATTGCCTATTTAAAAAAATATTGAAAACAAGGCACATATAAATTTTAATTATAGAGTTGTAGTTAGTTTCGTTAAAAAGCGGCGATAGCCCAGTGGCGAGACCCATGCACTTCAAATTCAAAAAGTCACAACTGATTGATACTTTAAAAACTGCCTGGGAAGTGATGTAATTCCAGTTGGAAACGTAAGGCAATTTCAATATCTTTAATTTGATGAGATGTCCAAATAGGTATAAATAAATTGGTAGTCTTAAAAATAGGCCCTGTTAGGGTGCTGAATAACTAGCAAAAAAATATAAAGTGCATATTTTTTAAAATTTTTATCTCTTTCTATTGTTTTTTTAACCAACTAGCCCCTAGTTATGTTTCTTTTCATACGTTCAAAAATATATATAAATATTTATTTATATAGAATGATTCCTTTGATTGATGAACAAAAAGGAAAATTAGTTCACATAATATTATATTTACAAGGTCGTTCATAAATACAAGGAAATACAATTTTGACAGCGACATTAAAATTATAATCATTCCTAATCGGAATTAACTTATTGTAATAGTTTAATTTCCTATTTTTGTATAAAATTCAATGATAAAAATTTACACACCGTAAATATATTCACGTAATTTATAATTGGTAATTTAACTTAGTTTAATATTTATAATTATTTACAAACAAGTACAAATAAAGAATAAATATGAAAACAATTCTACATTTCTTGTAAATTTTTATTTAAAAATAATCAAGTGATTTTGTAGTAATTGTAACAAATTGTTGCCTCACTATTATTACAAAGAACAAGAATGCAACTTAGTAATTAAAGTATAGTATTTTATCTATAAAACATGAATAAATAATGAAACTAAATAATATGAATCTCATTAACACGATTGTAGTATTTATTACTCAGTCTTAATTCATTTCACTGCTGTTTATATGAAATAAACTATAAGGTTCCATTTGAACCTGCTTATGAAAGCGAAACAGAAAAGTAATAGAAAAAAATTTTAGGAAAGAAAATTATCGTTATAATCAGTGTTAGGTGTAATGCACGGCGCTCAAGTTGAACAATTAACTTAGATGCGCAGTAACAAATTATTGAGTCCCAATTGAAAAGCGACATGGGAGGGGGGGTTGGGGGGGGGGCGTAGAAAGTGATTAATTGCATGGCGTATCCGATTGCACCTGCTCAGTCTACCGCAATGTTTGTTTAACTTACGTGTCGATACTATAATACACTCCTTAATTATTTAATATGAGTATCAAACGTCTAAGGCAAATTTTTTGCTTGCAAGACCTAAGTTATGGATAATAATGACCAAAAAACTGCCCAATTGCGAGATATATATTTTTTTCAAACGGGGTGTATAATAACATGTTTTTTTTGTGTTCGAATTCGCTTGCCCGCCAATATTTATTGGATTCATGAACTTGAATGGAAACACAGAACTTGACCAACGGCATCTTAGAATCCATAGCGATCGTTCTCACTTTGATAAAAAAAATCTGGCTTTACTCAAAATTTTCGGTGGTTGCTACAAATCCTGAACTGAATACCTTATAATTCAGTTTTTGAGAGGACCCAGGGTCATCCGTTGAGGTAACTATGACGATTATTAATGAAAAATATAGTTCCATGTCTTTCATTTCCATGTTTTTAACATTTTGGATATTTGTATATTAACTATAAAAAAGTATTTAAGTATGTTTATCCGCTATTTAGTATCCATATCACAAGTTCTTAATAATACTTATCTTGGGTCTAAATAATTGGTGTAATTGTTAGGTCCTTTTTTAGACTCCATGGTACTGATTTGAGATAATTTACACCAAGCAAAAAAAAAACACCGTACATATTATAATTTCTTTATAATTTTTACATAGATTAAACATTTTAATTGACAATGCAACGGTACATTTTATTTGACACATTTAAATGCAATGTCTCAATATAACATAGGACACTAACATGGATTGCTGACCATATTTTACAAGTTTTTTTTTCCAACATGAACACTATAATTGCAAACATAACAGATGTTATACTTAATTTTTAAAAAATATAATACAGGCTTTACTTAATGTACAAATTAATAATGCCCGTGATACATCTTTCATTATTTTCATTTCAAAGTCACTTTATTATTATTTATTAATTAAGAAATACACAGGCACACTGTGACACGCCATCCACGTGGAGGGAGGATTTCGGCTATGAAGTATTTTATTCGAAGATGCTCTTATTGAGTTTTAACACGACCTATTAAATGCTTTTACAAAACTCCACTAAAATGTCTTGCCTAAGAATACCCACAAAGAAAGTAACTAAAGATATTAAATCCCCAGGCCTAGTCCTGTAGGCGAAGGGCTAGCCACCTCTTACCATTCGCCACGTTTGATAGAAGATTGTGCTAAAAATTAACTATTATGTCAAATAGTTGTAGCTAAGGGTCCGTTGTATTAAATATGTGCATTTCTCCAGTATATATAATCGTAGCTTTGAAATAAAGTAGACAAGAATTTATATGAAAATTTGATAGAAAATCCTGATTTAAGTATCAAGCAATCAACGCGTAAGTGTGCATGGATTAGGGTTTGTCCCGATTGTCCAATTCCAAGTCTTTTAAATATTTTTTTTAAACGGACGGAAATATTCAATTTTTTACATACAAAGGTCCCACTTTTAATAGAAAATCAATATTATATTTTCAATTAATTGTCTATGGCATATCATCATTACCTCGGCCTATTAATCTCTCATAACTGGGCTCAGGCCTCTTTTCTCAAACCAAAGTGAGAGTGATTCAGGTCATACCCCACTACGTGTACCCAGTGCGGATTGGCGGAGCCAGTTGTTTAGAAGTTTTCAAGCAGCTCAATAGGGACTTCATCTCTACTCTAGTGATAACCAGGACGTTATGTGCCTCCGAATCTCAGAAGTGCTCAAGTTTAAATGTCATGCAGAAAGAAAGAAAGATACATCTGTTGATTGCACATGAACGGTACAAGTACTATTAACCCTTTATAAGGCAGTAGTGAACATATCGCAGCTTTCCTACTATAGGGGCACATCTCAAAAAATAATTTAATTTTGTGAAAAAATAGGGGCTCAAAAATCTTAAAACGCATTTTCCCAAAAATCCTAATTTTTCGAATTGGGCCCCTATCGTATGAAAGGTGCGATATTCCCACCATAAATTGAACCTTATGGAGTTGGTTTAAGGTAGAAAAGCAATGAAATTCTTAAATATGTTCTGCCTATTAAAGGGTTAAAATGATTTAAACTATATTTTTGCAGTGAAATGGCATTGCTTTAGCATACTGCAGCTATTTAATTGATTGCCATAGCTGCGCTGGTTTGCAAGCAACACCATGCACAAGCGATCACCTATCCAATGGATGACCTCTGTGATAACTGCTTAACATCGGTAATCGTTTACAACCACCGGGTTCCGCAAGCTACAAGCGCTTTAGTTAAGAGCATAGGAAATTAAATAATTAATTATACAAGAATAAAGATCATCAAAAAAATTACTATGAATTTATTTTTTTGTTCAGCGGATAAATATTAATCTTTTAGCTTTATATTGGACAATTTACTAAAAGTTAACGTGAAAGCAAAAATATCTACTTAAATATTTGTTATATACAACAATATTCTTATATCCACATACTGATAAGTAACAATTTAAATACATATTTACATATTACACTTAAGTTAAACATAACTAATAGGAAAAATCACTCAGTTTAAGTCACTTTTAAAATGTCCTATTTTTTTTTATTTTAAGTCGCCTCACCAGGACGATTCTCTACTAAGGCGAACGATATCACTTGACTCGGGGCCAACGCATTTGTTGTTCAAGTATACGCATACGTCTGTACCTACTTACGTAACGCGTATACGCTTTCATCCTGAAATAAAAAATATCATAAATTAAAAAAAAAACCTTTTACATAAAATTTTAGTCTATGAAGATTCAATAGGGCTTCACAAGCAGTTACAATCTGCAGCGCATAAGTTGAACAATGCCATTGGATGCGCAGTAACACAAAATCTGGTTTCAATCGAATTGCGATATGGGAGGTGGCGCGTAATTACAGCAACCCGGCGAAGCTACGCTTGCGCGCATGCGATTAGTCACTTTCTTTATTTAATCTACGATTGTACCTGAATAGGTAACCGCTTATTTTGTTCAACTTACGTGCCGGAGACTATAACTACTGTTGTGCGAAGAGCTTAGAAAATACAAATTTTGACTAAAAATGGATGATGAAGACCCCAATATTCCCATAGAGCATGTAGTATTTCGTTCGATGGTATCCAGATTATGCAATAATTTTACATATATTCAATCTATACTTGTAATGGGTTGTACGGGTGTATAGGGTTCCTACCAAGATCTAAGGAACCCAAGCAAACATCACCTGCAAGTGGTGCGCCTGCCGATCAACTGACGAGGCTCTGGCGAACATAAAGTTTCCGGTAAGCGGCAATAGGCTAGCCACCTATTACGTGGGACCAATAATATAACTGGCGACATGCGGGCGTATAATATGCCTCTGCCTACCCCTTCGGGAAAACAGGCGTGATATCATGTATGTACGTAATCTGTACTTGATTTAGTGTAAACGATTATTAGAAAATTAGAATCTCTATAATCACCTTAGAAAATTCCTTGGACGTGAAAGCAATAGGAGCTATATATGGCGAATCACCACTGTTCTAAGGTCCCGATGTTACTTCTTTTTAGTTAACTGTTGTAGCAACGTGGCCTGTTCCGCATCTACAAAAATAAAAAAACATAATTGTAGAACATCCCAATAAGTAATTACCTTTTTTAGTAAACCTCCTTTTCGCAACTGCTCACAATTTATCATTTAATTTTTATATTTTAAAAGTAAATAAAACAGCAAGAATTTTAATGTTTTTCTCGAATAATGCCTGCCTGCTTACGTTAACATTCATGTTGAAGTTTGTTTTTTTATCAATATATAAATAAAAGATTTTTGAATTTAAACCAATTTGACGGACTTATCTATCCTAGCATTCACAGGCGCCTAACTATTTAACGATTGTTGCTCCTAGTAAGTTGATACCATATTAACATGAAACAGTACTTATAATTATAATGCTGCTCGTTGACGATTTATTGGAAACTGTTTTGATGGCTGCATAGCATTACTGATAACATATGGTATACTACTTTACAGTAGGAAAGTAGTGGTTTGTAGCACATTTCATTCATTCTTGTAATATTAATGTTGTTTTTACTAAAATCCTTTTTTCCTGTAGCTTAAGTATATCACGCTCACTCATATGTTTCTGCGGCGGTGGCGTCATGCGTCGGGTCGTCACGTTCCCTAAAATATGGTTGAGCAAAACGCGTCTGCTCATGTTTATCCGTAATTATGTTAGTATTTCTAAAAAGAGTTTTGTCTTCTTTTTTTTAAAATCTTGTGACAGCAGAACACAATTGTTTTAATATTGATTTTTTTTTGTAATTGGCGGGAGAATAATGCTACCTTGACGATTTTCTTGCCCTTTCTTTAACGAGCTAGCTCCCACCCGCAGTGAATGGGCGCGTTAGTTTATAAGTATGACATTCATAAGAGCTCTATTGAGCCAAACTTGAATAAATGACTTTTAATTTCAATGTAATAATTATAACTTAAATATAACTTACTATATTTTTTTAAGGCTACTTCTCGTTCTTGACTATCAAAATACCACAGCGTTATGGCGTATCTGAAAAGAAATATTACTTAAGGTTAAGATTTATCAGGATATATTGGGCAGGTCTTATTATCAGGAGTATTAAGGCACTGAACTGCACTCGTTACCCTAAGACTGTGTTTTTTTGAAATTGAGTTATCAAAACCCAACATAGATTTATTTATTTATTTGTATTAGTTACACGGGTCTGGCCCAATTTTATAACTCAGTGAGTAATAACTTTATACCGCAGATATGATGATAAGACACTACGGGGTATTTATTACCTCAGGTGTCCTGTTTACGAGAGATCTACCCATACTTATAGTTTGTATATCCTTCTGTCATTTACACATAATTGCTTGCTGTTACCTGGTGGTAAAGGCAGGCTGGACCTCGTGAGGGTTCCGCCGGTCTGACCAGAAGAACAGCATGCGGTCGAAGATGGGCGCGATGTCGGCTACCTGATCCGTGCCTTCGGGGAACACCCTGAAACATACCGGCTTATATATCACTTAATGTGCTGAAAGGACATCTCTATACATCGTAGAACAGCCGATACTTAATTGCTTAAGCCCACGGTATGAAAAGTGGTCACCGCAGCCTAGGGTCGTTTGCAACACCAGAGCAGCACTAGCGCGTTTTCGATCCTTTGAAAGCAGTTTCACGCCGTTTTTGTGGAGCCCTACGCTGTAATACAATGGTACACGGCAGAAAGTATCTTTTAAAACGCACCGTACGCGCATCTGTCATTTTTGGGTGTGAGGAAGAACTACCAGCTTGCGGAACTGAACTCTCTAGAGTAAAAGAATCCTGATACTATTACTGATGTTGAGAGGTGCATAGAAAGAAATTATCGATAGGAAAAAAGTCCAAAATTAGGAAAAATAATAATTGTAACTAGCTCAGAACTATGCTAGCTATGAGGGTATTTCAAAAAAGCAAGCGTAAAGGTAAAACATACCTGAGCAATCCACCGCATCGCTGCACATCCCAGTCTAGGTTCAGATAGTAAATGGCAGTGATGCAACGGCCGTCCTTGTTGGGGTTGTCCACATGCTTCACGTAGTGGCTACCGAGCCCTGGGTAGCACGCCACCATCGCCTGGTCAAGTAAAATAACTTTAGAACAGCATAGAATAGAAAACTCTTGATTATAAACCAAATAGAAAGCGTGTGACGTCCCCCCGCACGAGGGGGGGGGGGGAGAAGAACTGACAAAGATCACGGGGTCACGATGGATGCAAGCTGCCTACAATCGGTCACGCTGCTGGAAATTTGTCTATGTTGCTGGCCTATGATTCTTTGTTTTCATTCTTTAACTAACAAGGTTTATGATATGGGAAGAATGTGGTATTTATCATCCTAGCATTTTATACCGGTTGTGCCCTAGAATCTCGCTGAGGACCCCGGTTCTACTCACAAATCTAACCATATTTGTCTGAATTTCAGCAATAAAATACAATTCACGTTCAAAGACAAATAAAGTAGAATCAAAAATGTCAAGGTTCGACTTCGTTTTGTTGCACTGTGCTTATTGCCAGCTTACATTTGTGTTGAAAATCATAAAGATGACATGAAATATCATCAGACAGAGCGCAGTCAAGAGGGAGAAAATAATATAGTAAATTTTATACTCAAAATCGTAATTCGCAAGCAGCAATTGAATCTGAATAACAAATGAGAGCAAGGATAAATTATTAATGGCTATCCGAACTCAGTTGCAAAAGAAATGTGCAATATCTTAGCAAAATGTATTACATAATTTTAAACAAGACACGTTTACTATTTCTATAGACGAGTATGGCAAGCAATTAAATGTTTGTGGACTTGACGATTTCTCTGTCTAAGGAAAGCAAAGAAGATTGTACTCTATTAAGAATAATAAATCAAAAACAGACAATAAGTAGTTTTGCTAATGAATAACCGCCTAAGAACCATAAAATCAACGAGTAATTTCAAATCTCTTGGTGTTCCTGTACAATAGGCCATTGAGGAATACATGACTACTAAACATCAACTGCTTTTTACAACTTCATATACTTTCGCCGATGTTATGACTATGCGTCATAGTAATAATTCCATTTAAAATAGAACATGTAGACCAAGAAGTCATTAGGGAAATCGAGTGTACACGCAAATTTTTTCACAAGAGTGGTGGAAACAGTTCCATGAGAAGGAGATACTTTTGGACCACAAGCAAGATCGAGATTGGCGAGGCTATCGTCCACCCCTGGAACCTTCAGATCGTCCAGACACTTTAAAAAGATTCTCGGTCATCAGAAGGTACGAGGAAACCAGTAGCACACGCCGAACTCGTGTCGAACAGAAAATAAATAGATTGTGTGCAGTGTGGTATCGGCCTAGAATAGTGCCCCCCTCCCTCTCATCTTACGGGGAGTCGTAAGAGTCCACGAAAAGAAATCTACCGGATGATGGGCAGCAGCGTCATCCCGCGTCCCGGCTTAAACATATCATCTTAATCACAATATCAGCCTTATAAAATCCACTACTCAACCTCAGCCTCCCCAATAGATTACATTATATTGGGGGTATTTGCCCATTCAGGCGGGTTGGTAATCGCAGGTTCAGCCAGTAGGTACGCAGGATGAAGCTGCTGCCGGTATGATTTCTCTTCGTCGACTCTTACGACTCCCCGTGAGATGAGAGGGGATGGCACTATTCTAGGCCGGTACAACACGGCACTTAAACGCTAAAAAAAAGTGTGTAAGTAAGACTCAGGCAGTATAAGGCGTTTCTACTGGACCGAGTTTCTGGGATTATTCATTTCAATTACCAAAAATTTAAAAAAAATCCTCATAATAATAATAGTATAAGTATGCGAAACAAATAGAATAAAATAGATTAAAACATAAATAAAACAATAAAATAGATTAAAACATAAATAAAACAATAAAATAGATTAAAACATAAATAACATTCCGTATTGAATATAAAGTTATTACGAGTGGATTACGTGCCCAAAGCCCTTGAACGTGCACGATGCTTCAATTACGAGCGTTTTAGAGACAATAAACTTATAAATTTATTACCGACTAGTTTTACGATGTAACAAAACATAACTACTACTTGTGTGGTCTTGTCGGAAGGAAAATGTGTGTGAACCAACTTACGAGTTTGTGAAATAATAATATAAAAAGGAATGATTTCATTGTTAATTTGTTCGCATAGAACGGGCTCCGAAACTACAAAACCGATTTAAAAAATTCTTTTACTAATAGAAAGATACATTATTTTGAGACACATAGTAAATTATTGGACGTATTAGGGATCTCCACAAAAACTATAATGATGTAATCTAAAATACAGCGAAGGCGTGTCACTAGTATGAAATAATTAGACTATTCCAATTCAAACCTGTCTCGAATCAGAAGTAGATTCTATTTTGTAACACACTGTAAGTGTCTTTGAATCAAAAATACATTTCTTAAGTGCTGATAACGTCAAGGACAGACAGGGGGACGGCCTTTAAGGAAAATTTACCTCCTACATTCAACAAGTACTATGTACTAACTATTTCTATTTGCCTATTGTTATTATCATTGCACAAGATATCTGCTTGTGGACGGGGTTTTCCTTGCAGCAAACACTCATGTATACAAACCTTTAAAAAAGTTGATTTAAAAACTGTTAAAGCAAAACTTTAACTTTAACGCAACTTTTTATAGACTTTATGTTATCGTGAACAGAATTGAAAAATGGAGTAGATTCTCCATTTCAGATTTTTAGCGATAAGCATGTAATATTTTCGTTGTAAACTGCGTCGACAAAGATATATAAAAATTACAATAGTAATATTCTATAGTTACACGTGGTTTAAAGAACAATAACTATAACATTGAATGAAATTGAAAACCCCATCGGTTGTACTAAAAAAAAACAAGTCACATCGAATTTGCATATTAAGACTAAGTGTAAGTGGACTTTTATGGAAATGTATCAAAGTTAAACACGTTTTGTAAAGGTTTCTTCGATAAATTAAAAGTAATTAAATTATTAGTGTTTTTCTATGTATATTAAGTATGTATTTACAAAAAAAAAAAAGTATTTATGTATGTTTATAACACAAGTTCTTAATGATACTTATCTTGGAACTAAATAATTGGTGTAAGTGTCAGAAATATTTATTATTATTATTATTCATAAATTTTACATAACGACACGTGTCATAGGCCGATAAAACACTGGTAAAGAATTATAACCCAAAGGGTTATGGTAACTAAAGAAGGCATATTAATAAGCGACTACCTGTTGCCGTTATCAATATCGACCCAAAACAAGCAAAAAAATCACATTTATTGTATAGATTTAATTTAAATATTTATTTTATTCTGGCTTTCAGTATTTTTTGTTTTAGCGGCAACTGAAATACATCACCTGTAAAAATTTCAACTATCTGACTATTACGGTTCATAAGAAACAGCCTGGTGACAGACGGACAGCGGAGTCTTAGTAATAGGTTCCCGTTTGTTACCCTTTGGGGACGGATACCTAAAAAGAACAATTTCTCCACGTTTTGGCAAGATAATAAATTTGACAATGCTCTGTTGGAGCAGCTGCTTGTCGTGCTGGTCTAAACAATGGCGGACTGCCAAGCAATAATAGACTTTCAAACATGACTGAAAATTTACAGGTTAAAAATATGATACACTGAAACTCTAATCTCAAAAATATATTCTAGTATTGTATTAATTATATTATTAGTAACATCTATTCCTGTCTCAGTCAGCGGCTAGTTATAAATAATTTATAAATATTAAATGGTGCCAAATATAAAATACCTATTTTATAATTATAGATAGTGGATTTGCATGCTTATCACTTTCATGAATGTTTGATATTTTAAGCAAGTTACATATTATAAATGAAGCTGATTAAATTGTAAACAAACGTGACAGTCGTCGTGTATTGTAATTGTAACTATGAATCAAGTTTACATAAGGAACACACGAAGTGCATATTAAATGGTATGTTATTGTCTAAACTAATAATATTTACTAGAACTAATGATAGAAATATCATTGTGACTAAGGACGTCTAGGTATCTTTGAATTTACAAATGTTCAGCTGTAAATAATAGTGCCAAGTCAAAGCAGTAGCAGACCTTACATATAATAATTTTATTTATATACTAAAAAGTTGTGCCAATGATTGAATATTTGTATTTCCAAATGCTCTCACATTTGAAATCAAATTTGTTGATGAGTCTCAATTTGCCATAATCACCAGATTAGTTGAGCTTTCACTACTTACTACGTTACTAAGAGGGAATTTGGCGTTAGCAGTTCCGTGCCGACTGGTTCATTTAAGTTTGTAAACAGTGGACGGCTGGCGTGGGTAGGAAACGCTACGATATTGGTACTAATGTTTACAAAGCTGCCCCCTCCCCGCGCCCGCCGCTGCGGCCATGCCTCGAGTCACGTACGCAGGGCTCCATTGCGCACGCGCCCAGCGATCGCGTTTTATTTTGGCTTTTATCTGTGATATTTTTGCGATAGCTGACTATCTTCATAGTTAATAACGTTTAGTCTCAGAATGTTTAATTCGCAAAATGTTAAGTCTAAGAAAACATGTCTATTTTCAAAATGTACAAGTAAAAAGACAGTAAATTATATCAATTGAATAGTTTCCTTTTCGTTATAAAAATAAAACCGAAACCTATTGAAAATAGACGAGTTTATTTGAATACGAACACTATCTACAGTTATTTAAATGCAGAATCGTGCAAATTTGTGCCGCTGTAAATTTTTCAACATAAACGTGCGGTATTTGTAAAACAATGTCGTTCATGTTTACAATGTCTAAGTATCTTTTACTTGATAGATAACTTCTATGTAAAACTGATTTTAACTGTCGAGTATCTTTTATTTAAAGACATTGTGATACAAAAGCACTACAAACTGCAGTGATTATGTACCTACATATTATGTGATTTGATATGCTTAATGATGGAAAAAACAGTCGTAATTCTAATCCGCATTCCTACATCATTTATCAGTATACTTACTGATAAAAATATGTTTTTATTCCACAACTACAACCAGTTTTGCTATAAGTGTATCAATTACATTACGAAAGAATATAAAAGAACTTAAAGAAGATAGCGATGAGAAAAATGCCAAGTTTAGCCGTTAGTGTGGATTTTCTGCAGGAGCGTGTCCGCAAGATATTAACAATACTATAATTAAGTACTTTATTTTACTTTATTGTATTGCCAACGTAGAAATTATAAATCTTGTGACTGCAGAAGACAAATTTTTGAAGACTTATCAATTGTTTTGATATTAAGTACATTTTCTTGTAACCAGCGGGAGAAAAAGTTAACCTTGCGATTTTCTTGCCCTTTCTTTTACGATCAAGCTCCCGCCCGTAGTGAATGGGCGCTGGTTAGTTGGCGTTGTTTCCTTCAAACAAAATTAAATCTTTATTGAGCCAAACTTAAATAAACGACTTTGACTTAGACGAACGCCAATTCTTAAGTTATGGTTATTCTCCAGGATAAGTTTAATTTCACCTCAGTTTTTTTTTATCCCCAAAACGACACAACAACTACAATTTTCCGCAAATTAATATTGCAATATTTAATAAACCAAGTTTTATTACGAACAATTTTCATGAAGTCGTGGATGTCAAACAAATTGTATTTGAAGTTCTATATTTAAAAGAACAATTTGTTTGACATAAAATAACTATAGAACTTCTTTGCGGGAAAGTGAAGCGTCTTAATTTTAGAAAATAAAACAAAACTGTCTGCAGTTAAAATGTGTTAATGTTAAGTTTTTGTGATGAACACTCATGTAGTGTTGGTAAATGGAATTAACCAGTGCAACATCACTTTTTAAATTCTCTTAAGAAGATCATGAAAGATCTCAGTATAGTCTTTACTGAGGACTCAAGGGGGGATCTCATTTACCATTTATATATTTATCAACACTCATTCTCATTTTTTATGAATTTAATGTTATAAATATATATTTTACTTGACACTGGATAAATGTGCTAAAGGCACGAAACCATTATTTAAAAGAAAAAAACATGTAGAGTTTATTATATTTTAGGAAAAATATTCCGATTGTGTACTTACGAAAAAAATTTTACTGTTAAAATACCTATCCAACCGTTTTCTAAAATCATATTTATTTGATAAATTTATATTTATGATTAACTGCTAAATATAAAATATACTCGATAAATAGTTTTTTCTCACTGTATTAATCAACATAGATGACAACAGACAGAATATTGTTGGTTTGTAAACCAATGATAATGCCGAATTTGGGGAAAGCGATCAGGTGATACTCCAAATATATCGTATAACTAGACTTCCAAATATATTTAATAATACCAGATTAAGTTTGTTATGAAAATATCGATAATTACGTATTCTTCAACAAAAGAACGATTATTCAGAGTAGATGTTCTTATTTGAAATAAATTATACTGAAATACTATAAATATACTACTAGGTAAGGGGATAAATTGGTATTTTAGATTTGCCGTTAAATCCTTTTTATTGTAGTAATATGTAATAGGATGTATCCTCGGACCAGCTGTACAAAATATACGTATATGTACCAATTCTTTTTATACTAAAACCAGTAAGTTTTTATAAACCACAAAGAATGTAGGACAAGTCAAATAAGATTCCATTGAGTACAAAATTTTTAGCCCATTTTTGTCTCTATGGCAATGTCAAAATACAGGATATTTTGATATATATGTCACCGTAAAATTGTAAATAACGTTAAATTATAATCTATCCCGCGATATTGTAATCTGTCGAAAAATTGTGATCCGTAATAAACTGCTCACAATTTAACGCATTATTTTTCGATAGATTACAATATCGCGGGATAGATTATAATTTATTGGCATATTGGCATGCGAAAGAACGCACCTCGCGCTCTGATTGGTTGAACTTCATGTTCCCCGCTCAGCCGCCCGTCGTCGCCATCTTCGGTTGTTATTAGTCAAATTCATTTGTTGTGAAATGTAAACAAACAGTGTTTTGGTGATTTAAAACAGATTTCGTGTTAATAATAATAACGCTTTGTATTATAATAAGTTGTAGGGAGTGTTAACGTGGCAAGACCAGCCAATCATGGACAGGCTTTAAACAGTTGACAATTTAACGCGCGACAGATTGTGATTTAACGGTTTGTCTTCGATAGATTATAATCTATCGAAAAATAATGCGTTAAATTGTGAGCAGTTTGTTACGGATCACAATTTTTCTACAGATTACAATATCGCGGGATAGATTATAATTTAACGTTATTTACAATTTTACGGTGACATATATATATATATATATTTCAACACGCCACCTGAAAGTTGAAAGAAATCCTGAAAGAAACATCCAATGCTGACTCAACTTATTGGCCTTACTGTGTTTTTTTTTGCTAAAGAAGTAAATACCCATAGAGACATAAAAGGGGCTACAGTTGATATTGTTTCATGGAGTTTCACTGTGACTTAAAAAGTACATACACGAAGTAAGGATATAAGCTTTTTATTAAGTATTCATATATTGGGATATGACCCATGACTTGTATAAGATATAAGTATTATATCGGGATCATTTTACAACCGTAAGTATTTTTCTTTAATACTTTCATGGAGTTGACTGTGACTTAAAATTTATATATTTGTACGTGAGCTTTTAATTGAAACTTATAGTCAAATTATCTATTTTTCATGTATTATTTTATTTCCTACGTATTATATTCATCTGCAAAACTGTAAATGTTTAGTTGGTAAAAATTCTATTAAATTACGATTTTTATGCTATTTTAACTCCATGAAGGAATAATAGATCTTATAACAGGTCTTACATAAAAATAGTTGAGTACCGTTGAGTTCAATAAAATTGCAAGGCTTTAAGAGTATAAAGTGAAAAATGTCAAACCTTAACGTTCTACCACAATTTAAAGAAAATGTTTTGCCACAAACAATGAATTAAGAATAAAAGGTACCTTAGTTCTTCCATTGATGAAGTAATCTCCCAATTTGCCATTGCTGGTCATCTTGTTCGCCCTCAGCACTATATTGTCCACCTGGAATATTTTAATTGCATTTTAATTGTATACTAAGTGTTAAACGACGATAGCCCAGCAGCGAGACCCATAGACTTAATTCCGAGGGTCTAGGGTTCAAACACTGCTTGCACCTATGCCTTTCCGAAGTTATATGCGTCATTATCACTTGCTCGGTTCCTCAGAAATCACGTTAAGCCGTTGGTCTCGGCTGTCATGATCATCTATGGCAGTCGTTATTAGAAAGTCAGTGCCTTCTAATATTCTAGCAACTGGTATAACCACAGATGTTTGAGTTGTGGAGGTCAGAAGGAAGTCGCTCTATGTAGTAACTGAAGTTCAGCCAAATCTGGTTAGACCAGTGAGCAAAATCTGGGCCCTGGGCTTTAGTCTTGGGTAACCGGGCTAATGCTAGGATATGATGATGACTACGTGTTAGCGTGATCGATTGTAATGTAGAAAAATTCTAAAGTAAAAATAACGCCGAGCTAAGGAAATGGTACACAGGTGACGGTTAGTGACTTTGCACAGTTCGAACTTGATTTACCTTGTAGTGTATTTATAAACTTACCAAAATAATTTACTCTATAACTACTACTGGTGTAACAAACTTCAAATATTCATAAACCTTAATGATGTTAGGTATATCCTGCGCTTGCAAGTGTCGTGTTTATTAAATATTTAAAAAAAAATTGTAATACAAAATTTTAGTTTGAAGGCTATGGATGCATGTTTATTTGGGTGAGAATGAGGCTGGCATATAATTAGGCAAAATAAAAATAACGGCAATAAGTAGTTTCGAACGTTTGTTTTAGACAATAGAATTTTCAACCGTTTCTCACCATATTCATTCAGACATGATTTTTGTGTCTAATTTGAGACAAACAATGATATTTGATAAAATTAAATGAATCCATAGTTTTCACATCTCTCTGTCATCATTGTACTTAATGGCTCTATTCTTCGGCTGGAAAATCATGAAATGAATGTGTTTCACTGTGGATGGAGAGGAAAGGAAGCAGATTTTTATTGACTACAACATTCATGTTCCTTCTTGAGCCCATTATGTACCAGGGTAAGATCTGGTAAGATAATAAACACCTTTCTGCATTCTTTCCATTGTTAAGGAATACGGAATCAAACGAAATATACTTCTCCCTGTACTAAGCAGCGTCGCTGAAATAATCAGTTCTTATCCTGAACGCTTATCGACACCAAATAATTTTATAGGCCTTAGTAATAATTCGCAACACAGATTACTGTTATCAAATAGAAAAATGCAAAGATAACCTCGTCACACCTCGGACGCATTTTGTAATTCGTTGTTAAGTTGTTTCCTTCTGGTTTATATTTCTTTTAGAGAATACTTTGAGCCAGTTACCATAACCTGGGCCCTAAGCTTAAGTCTAGAGCAACCGGGATTATGCTAGAATATGATGGAATTAAAAGACACAAGATATTTTAACAGTCTGATTAGATTGGATTTGATTACAGACTTTCAAAACAGAAAGTCCATACAAAACTGTCAGTTTATTTAACTGCCGAGTATCTCCTAATCAGATATTGGAAACAGGCCTTAAATCGCGAATCAACGCAGCACCAGTTTATGAATCATCCCCAAAACAAATATTAGAAGTTTGGTGTAATGCCAGATGATCGGTCTGTAATTTTTTTATGTCTGGACTATTATTAAACTATTTTTCAAAGGACATGAAGCATGGCGAAAGTCAAGCTTCTTTGTATACTAGTATCCAGTGATCCACACGACACGAATCACGCAGAAGAATTTGTAGACGACTTGCAGTCATCTTATGCAGCTTTTTTGCAATTTATGGCAAGTGATAAGCCTGCCAATGATCAGCATAGAGCTATTGAAAGAAAATTTTGATGTGTACTGTACTCTGCTCTTTATCTCCAAAGGATCAGCCCCTATGCAAGACATACTTTCTTCATATGATATTTGTAAGCTGTAGCCCTTTACATATTATTTATCTCTATTCGATTCAAAAATCAGAATTTTGGAGAAATGTCTAATCTAAATGTCTAATAATGTGGTCGTATGGTTTCTAAAACCCTGGTCCTGACTTGCCACGGAAGAAAGTCGCAGACCGAAGTTATTATACCTTTACAATTATAATTATAATGTAACGCTACCTAAGACAATAAGAACGGCTAAGGATAAGAAAGTTAGGTCAAGACCAAGTGGTATATTATTCTCGTGCATATAAAATTGGTCAGCGGCGATAGTCAGTGGCGGACCCCTTGCCTTTAAATTTACAAGGTCTCAGGTTCAAACCCTGGTGGCGCACCTATGACTTTTCTAATTTACGTGCGTAATTATCGCTTGCTCCGTGCCTCGGAAAGCACGTTAAGCCGTTTGTCTGGGCTGTCATGAACATCTATGTCAGTAGTTATTAGGAAGTCAGTGCTTTCTAACAGACTGACAGAGAGCTGGTTTAACCATATAATAATGTTTCCCTCCGGGTTGCGGAGGTCAGACGGCAGTCGCTACACGTAATAACTGAAATTCAGTCAAATCTAGTTGAAGCAGTGAGCAGACCCTGGGCCCTAAGCTAAAGTTTAGGGCAACCGGGATAATGCTAGGATATGATGATATAAAATTGGTCATTACAGCCATTTCAGAGCCAGGGTCAAACTGTGGGTGTTAGGAAACTATTACTACTAAGAGGGACACACCAAGAAAGTTTATTACGTAAATTTAAATACCTACCGTATTTAAATTTTACACATTTTATCATTGTGTGTATATCAATAAAAAGTATATATGTACATAAGCACAAGGCAATGAACTTTTTTTTCAATTAATTAATAGTCGTATTATGTAAACTACGACAGTTATATTGTGTGCGCGGTGATCGAACCCGTGATTGGGCCATGAGACAGATGAATGATGATTCTAACAGTGTCTTATGTCATTTGTCACCTGTCAGTTGTTATTTGTTTTGTTGAATAGCTATTCTATTCTATATAAGGACTGCAAATGGATAAAATTGTGATGATTATTACTAAGGTGGCCAACTTTCTATAAACTAAATGCGGGACTTTTGGTGAATAGAGAGAGAGTTGGGGGGGGGTGTTAGGGACAAAAAGTCGCGTAATCAAAGCAATTGCATTACACGTACGCCCCCTCCCGCTCTTACGCCTAATGAGTTCAGTAGAGAGAAAGAAAACGAGATAGCGCGATACGCTTGTCGCTATTATAATCTGTGTTCCTGTGCTGATGACCGGACGTGCGTGTGGTTGTGTAGAAGTGTCGTCTGTGGTAGGAATGCGGGACGCTTAGAACGTTTTTCGGGACTATTTTACTAATAATTACAAAGCGGGATTTCGTTTACCATTACGGGACGGTTGGTCGCCTTAATTATTACTATTATATGCCACTATGTTGTCTTACCATTACAGTCAGAGAAGTTTAAAACAGTTTTAACTGATAATATATCTTTATATTAACATCAAAATGCGCACAACTTAAAACCTTTGGTTCAGTCAGAAAGCATATGATTCAGACATTTTTAATACACTATATACCTTAATACAGAAAGTTGAATATTTACCTGTGTTATTAACTGTTTTATGTTATGACAATAAGCCTCCTTGCCATCAATCCAAGTTATGAGATCACTTCGCACAGTTTGGGAGTCTTTACTTTTAGGATTTGACACTAATTGACCAGCCTGTAATCAAAAATATTTCTTAACTTCTATAAAAATGAACACACAAAAATAGTACACACTTTTTAGTTTTGTTCTTTCAAAAAAAGCAGTAACATTTACCAAACCATACCAAACAACAAATTAGGAACAGAAAAGAAACAGACAATTTGTATTTGGTTGAAAACCTTGGCTTCCGATTACAGCCCTACACAACATGTCATATTGATTCTAGACACATTTTCTCAATAACACTGGGACTTCTTAAGATGATTACGAAGTACATTTTGTTCGGAAATAATTATAGGATAACTTTTTCTTAAAAAAGATCTAAATTGGAAATAACTCTACATTGGATTTAATTACCGACCATTTGCTAGGTTAAGTTGCCATTGATTGGGCTATGCACATATTGTTTGTCAGAATACTTTTTACTATAAAAAATGCAATTGATATTGCTAAAATCACCAATTTTTGTACCCGTAAGATATGGTACTATTTTTGCAAGTTTTTCCAACAAGTTTGCATAAGTTGCAAAAATATTATTTGTAATAACATATAAGTCACATATGAAAGTCCATCCTTCCCAATGAAGTATAAACAGTAACCCACATAATTTTTTTTACATACAAAAAATATATTTCATACTTTTTGTTTCTTATATTTTATAGCTGCCAATACAAGGGATGACATATCTTTATCTATTGACTCTTCTTTTTTTATAGTTAGGAATCAGTTATTTATCATTACTCCATTTCCTAAGCCTGATTGGCAACACATAATAATAAGTCTTGTTCCAATATAACTTGCGGTAACAATGTAGTTTGCATTTAAAATTGTATGTAAGGAATAATACTGATTACATGTCCCACTATTGAATTACCATACTATTTTTTACTACTGTCTATTACATAGAATACAACTCATAGTGTATATATACTCCTAGTCCTAAAAAAGCCTTACCATACAAGCTCTAATATTTTCATTGCAACTTGCAAAACATTCATAATAAAAAAATGTAATGCAAGACAATATTTTGTTATATTCAAAAGGTTTTTGTTTTGACTAGTATTAAATAAGGTAATGGACAAAAAACTCACTGAGAATATTCCTAATCTGTACATTTCCAATACTTCATTACGCACTAAAAGTCCTTTCTCTTTCCCTAAGAAATTGTCCAAAACACAAACACCATATTGAGTCATGTCTCTGATAAGTCTATGACACACTTCATAACACGGGTCACTAGGGTCCATATGATAACTGTTGGGCATTTGACTAAATGGTGCCCCACTATTCCTCAGTGAGGCCTCGGGATATTCCTTTATTCTGCCTTCATGCTCTACCACAGGTTCCGGTAGTGCAGGCATTTTCACTTCAGTCCTATTTACTGCTTTTAATAAGGTACTAGTACTTGGTGAAGCAAACTCTTCAGCATCAAGCAGTTGAGCTGGATCACTCAGAATCTCCAACTCTGAAGATCCTTCATATGTTATTGCACTTCCTCTAGTCAAGTCCTTATTTGTGTACACTACACTAGAAGTAACACTATTGTTATTACGTCCTTGTGGACTAGAATCCTCACTTTCACTTTTCTTAATAGTCGTGGTAGAATTTTGCGAGTATTTACCCACTACGTCAACTTTTATCACACCTAATTTCTTGGTCTTTAGCCGTCTCATATCACCAGTATTGTTGTTTACCGGTGGACCTTCACAGTTGTTCGTGACATTGTTCTGTTGCGGAATCTCACTTTCTTCGATATGATTTGCACATTCGCCTACTTTGCAAATCGCGTTCCCTTGTTTTGACAACTTAGGTCCGCATTCACTTTTATGTCTTTTCCAGTCCTGCCGTTGGTGGTCCGTATTACAGTAATACACTAGAAGACATCGACCGCACCTTCGCTGAGTCTGCTGGTTACAAACGGCGCAACAAGCAACAACGCTCTCTAGATTCATTCTGAAAATAAATTTTATCCAAAAGGCCCACCAACCCCTGCGCGAATTTAGCTCGGCGAATGTCAAGTAAATTGTCACTGTCAACGACCACATTGACATATTGATGTCATTTGCTGTTTCGTGATGCTATGATATACAGCCTATTATGAACATGTCGCTAATTCGATATATGCAATATTATACAAATAAAATTGAAAATAATAAATAACAATATAATTAGTTATCGATTGGTGAAATCTCTTGTCTTACCCTGTTTGTGCCTGCTTGCCAGTCACCTAGATCTATGACATTAATTCGAACTGTCGCATCTAATAAAATTCATTTGGTTATCACGATACGACGTGGTTAAAATAGCCCTGCACATATTTTGATGTGGAAGATAGTTGGAATGTGTTTGATTTAATAAGCAGATGGGTGAAGAATGATCTTCGAGTCTTAAACTTTCGTCTTGTAGATTTAGGTTTATGCACAAATAGAAGCCGCCCGCGACTTTGTTCGCGTGACCTACATTTAAACTTTCCTTTTAAATCACTTAAAAGCCGCATCCAAATCTGATGATCTAAGCATACATAGGGACAGAAAGAGGAACGCGACCTTGATTTGTTGAAAATTTAATAAATTAAGTGTCTTGTACTCATGTATAGTTTTATTTAGTTTTTTTGTCTCACCTTTTTTTTTTAATAATGGCTTCGTGCGTCTAGCACATTTAGCCAGTGTCAAGTGAGTGATATATTAATTAAAAATAATTTATAGTAAAATGAGAATGAGTGATAAAGATGATTAATGGTAAATGAGATACCCTCCCCTAAGCCCCTTGAGTCCTCAGTAAAAATGTGGGACTATACTGAGATCTCACATGGACTCCCTGAGAGAAAATTTGAAAAGTGATGCTGCACTCTTTGTTTGATTTTCTTATGTATGTTCACAAATACTTAACGGTTAATAATCTACCGTTATTACACATAAATGTTAGAAATATTACAAATTTTAGAAAATGAAACAAAACTGCAGACATGACGCTTCACTTTCCCGCCAAGAAGTCCTGTCCCCTTTAGCATATGATACTAAGATTTTTCTACAAATTTTTGATAAAACCCTAGATTGTTATACCTCGTTGGATAGCTAATGAAACGTAGATATTTTAAAGCGCATCTGCAAAACAGGAGCCGTAATTTTTTTTAAACATATCCTTTTAAGAAAAATACACTTTCTTAAATTTTATTAAATTACATATTATAAATAATTTTATTTAAATTTTATTTTTCTTCAAGTGTTTATTGTCCACAACGACTAATTTATTCATTTTATGTAAAATATTGGTTATTGAGGTCTCGAAGCATCTTATTTTATATGTAAAAAACAAACAATTATAACAATAAGTATTACATTTGAAAATATCTTAGCTGATAGCCGGAAATCGGGTATTTTTTATAAAAAGCAGTTAAATTAAAATATCTCGTAAACGGTTACATTTAGGATAGGGTGTTTCATAGACAAATCAGTCAGAAGTGATGTAAACTACACGCCCTTAACGGGAATAGGTCGACTTAACCTGTAACCCTGTGTAACTAACTGGCAGAAAGTAAGTAACGTCATTAAGTTGGCTTTTTGTATTATTTTTAAAATGTGCAATCATTATTAAACAAATAAATATACAGAAAGAGATTCATAAAATATATACTCTCAACTCTAAAGTGGACTTAAAATGTTTTGGTGCTCTCTTGACAGGTATCGGATACAAAAAAAAATTCTGTAAAAAATTAACTTCAATCGCTTTTCGCTCCGCGGTACTTGGTGGGTGAAACCGATAACCGAAATAAAGAAGAGTTCACATAGAGGAGGAGGTTGTAGTTCTTTAGGATGTCTTGCACAACAGACACTAAAGCCGTACTTAATACTTATAAAGTTGATGTTTTATCGAACTGACCACTTTGGTTATTAGTTGTCAATGAGGAATTAAAAGCGAGCGTGAGCGGATCCATCTCAAACCTCGTCAGAGTTGGCTGCCGGCTTCGGTAAAGCAATCTGATATAAAACAAATTGGAAAAGTAAGAAGCTTAAAAGATGGGTACATGAATTAGGTGAAGCAAACCAACCAACACGCATCGACTGCTGCGTCACGTTCACGTTGAACGGTTGAGTAGCCGTTATCACAATAACGAAGGGATTTTAAATCGTATAATTACTTGTGAAAATTAAATTAAAAATGAAAAATAGTTCCCAATGGATAATTGGAAACGCTCATCACAGTAGTTGGACCTAGTATGCCGTGTATACCATTAATACCTGAGATCTTTAGAAGGTCCAGCATGTCTAGCAAGTTAGGAAATACCATTTATAAATTATTGTTCACAGTTACATTCATTCGTTCTTCAAAATCTGCTACATTCATGTCTGACAGATCCAGGGGCTTATTTTTGTTGAAATAATGGCTTTCTGCGTTTAGCACATTGAGCCAGTGTAAAGTTAATGATATATTTGGTATATATAAATGGTAAATGAGATCTCCCCCTTAAACCCCTTGAGTCCTCGGTGAAGATGTTGGACTATACTGAGATCTCTTATGGACTTCTTAAGAGAATTTGGACAGTGATGTTGCGCTGTTTTGTTTTATTTACTAACTCACGTGCGCTCACAAACACTTAACGGTTAATAATCCACCGTTATTACACATTAATGTTCGAAATATCACAAATTTTAGAAAATAAAAGAAAACTGCAGACATGACGTTTTACTTTCTATGATAAGTATCATTAGGAACTTGTGTCATAGATACTAAATAACGGATAATCATACTTAAATACTTTGAAGCTATTGCATTGCTTCTATCGCGGGCCTTGAGCGTGGGGTGGGTGGAATTCCGTAACGAAAATGACTATGCTTTAACGATTTTGTAATATGACCCACTTTTGAACATTATTTAGGAAATATTATAGGATTTCCTGTCTATTATAAAAAATAACCCACAAGTTTTTTAAAGCCCTGAATCGACTTCTTGGCGGGAAAGTAAGGGAAAGTAAAGGAAAAAACCTAACACGGGGGGTGTCCGACCGGCACAGCGGTGATACTTTTTAGTTATTCCATCTATCGATAAATAGCAGAACTTTTAATGACTTCAAATCTCACGCTTGTCTCTTTAGTTCAGCAACCCGCCTTTAGGTGGCATTGGTTGTATCGGGTGGCAAAAATTTGTTTTCTTATCGGTCACCACGCTCAAAGTGTAACTTGAATTAATATCAAAGAAAAAAAATACTGCATAAATAAAATAAATAAATATATAATAATTGCATAAGTTGATACAAAATGCTATGGAATAGCTTTACCGCGGTAGTCCAGAGTGCCACACGGCTTTTTTTTTTTTAAATAAATACATACTTAATGTAGGTACATAGAAAACACCCAGGCCAGAATAAAATTAAATATTCATGTTCATGCACACCAAGATTTGTCATATATGGGAATCAACCTCACGACCTCAGGATGCTGGTATATTGACCTCCACGCCGTATTGTTCGTCATATGGATCGACACCCGTCTCTATTTTTCAAGATCGCCAGGAGATTCCAAAATACTTAAATGACGGTAAACGGTAACGGTTTATCTTCATGTAACATTATGATTTAAGTTTTGGATATGTACCTAATACCTTTAATAATTGGTGCAGGGACCTTAAACTTCTCTGGTCTTGACCTTGGACAATAAGAGTCTCCACCTCAGTCTATCTTGTGATAACGCCTTTTTTTTTTATCGTCGGTAAAAAAATGCTGTTTACGCACTGTCTCCCGGCCAATGGGGGGACCGGGAGGGGAGTGTGGGGCTCACTGCGGCAGACGCGACCACCGCAGTCCTACCCACTAAAAAACTGCCGACGACGCCCACCGCTGTTGAAAAGGGGCAGGGGGCCAGTGCCTGGGTTTGTAGCTTCTGACACCATACCCGCGGCCAACGTCCCCCGGATCAGAACCGGGAGGACCTCCTCAGAGAAGCGCAGTGTGTCGCGCCCCCCCTACCTCCTTGTGCGGCCATGTCGTAATTGGCCGACTTCTGGGAGGGTCTACAGCTACCCCCCCGACTGGTCTCCACCTTGTCGTGGTGGGGGGGCTGAGTACCTCCCGGTAGGGCGCAGGAGGCGCTAGGGAAAAGGTAACACCCAGAGACCGACGACTCTGGGTGCCCTTAGTACTGACTACCGGGGGGGAAACTAAGAGGGACCTGTGGAGGGCGCAGCGGGCGGGCCAGGAGGGCCCGTCAAGCAGCGCCGGGAGGGTCTTAGGCAACGGGGGCAGGGGGCCCCTGCTGTCTAACCATGGACCCTCCGAGAAGTCGGCCACACACGCTATGGTCGCACAGGGAGGTAGGAGGGGCGCGTCCACTGCGCCTCTCTGAGGAGGTCCTCCCGGTTTTGGTCCGGGGGACGTTGGCCGCGGGCGGGGTGTCAGAGCTGCAACCCAGGTACTGGCGCCTCGCCTCTTTCTCAACAAGCGGCGGGCGTCGTCGGAAGATTTTTAGTGGGTATTACTGCTGGCGGTCGTGTCTGCCGGTGGTGAGTCCTACACATCTCTCTCGGTCCCCCCTTTGGCCGGGAGACAGTGCGTAAATGCATTTTGTTACCGACGTAAATCAAAAAAAAAAAAAAAGGGTCTACAGCTAGACGAAGGGGCCCCCTGCCCCAGCCGCCTAAGACCCCCCAGGCGCGGCTGGACGGGCCCTCCTTGCCCGCCTGCTGCTCCAACGGCGTAGCCGGAGAGAAAGCGGATCCCGCTCCCTCTCCCGCTCCGCGGCCTCCTTCTGCGACATCACCACTTCGCAGAAGGAGGCCATCGCCTCCCACGCCGTCGCGCTGATGGTCGGCAGCGAGAGAGTGACTCCACCCAGGGCCGCGGCTAACGTCGGGTGTTAAAGCTATGCGGGTGACACCTATACTTTACCATTAAAATCTTATTTACTTATGTACTTACTTATGTAATTTGTATAAGCCTGCAATTTGCACATTGAACACGGCGCGGCGCCAGGGTGGTCAGCTGCGACATGTGCATGCAGCATCGTCACTTTAAACATCGACAACGAAACGAGGTATGGCGTAAAGGTTATCAGTTTCAGAGGATAACTGCTCTCCACTCTTAAGGTTTTGAATATTTCAAATAGAGCATTGACAAGCTCTGAGTCTGGCTAGTAGTCTGCAGAGCATTCATTTTATATTAACGAAAGATAATACATTGATTACCTAAAATGTATATGTGCTTTATGAAATATACTGATTGAACATCAAGTGCAGGATTAATAGCTGAACTTGTTAAAAATTATTTAGAACAATTTTCTATTTATCATTTTTTATGACAATTAAAATACAACCCTAACTTAAATTACATATTTACAAAATCAGTATGTAAAGTTATATGATTTTTATTTGTTTAGCATAGCTCTGGTCAGCTCAGATTACATTTTGCAGCATATTCGAAAACATTTACTTACCGACATTTTATTTATCGCCATCTAATAATTGACAATATAAACGAAATAATTTCACACACATTTTGCAAAATTATTATTTAATTACAGTAAAATATCATACATAGTAAAATGAAAAACTTTTATTTATTACCGTACCAAACAACTTTCCTGAGTTTAGAACCAAAAAGTTATGTAGGTAAGACAAAAGAAAATGAATTATGATTATGATGATTGTTTTTACAATGTTGAGAGGAATGTAGTAAAAAAAACATAAATAATTATTTACAAACATACGATGAAGTAACAGATAATTATAATGATCGATGAATACACACATCAATGAATAAGACTAGATTTAGTTCTACGTCGAGCAGCGTTCTTTAAGTTTTCTATATGCCCAATTGTCCAAACAGAAAGTATCTTTTGTACTACATAAGTACCAGACTTAGTATTAACTGAGAATAAGTAGCACCAGCGGCTTTAGAAAATAGCTCAAAATTAGTAGATCTATCAATGCTACAGATCGGCAGACTGTTTCAGGATAATAATGGACATGAAGAGTAACATTTCTTGGTACATAGGAAATCTAAGTCCTAAAAAATTAAAGCTTTGTACCCTTATTGTTAAACCAAAGATCGGAGTTCGACGAGAGGAACTAAGGAGCGCAAAAGCGTACTGGAAGAAATGGTACGCCTAAGCGCTGTGTAGCTTAACTTGGAAATAAAACTTAACCAGTAAGTACATAACGCCAAGTAATACTTAGATAAACCATGTCTATCGGTGAACGAACTAGTAAAAACGGAAGACTCTTAATTAAATAACCACAATTCATTACGAAGTTGAAGTTCCTTTTAAATTCTACGTTCATCAATAGAGACAGTTTATGCTTAACGCGAGCGATCTTCTTCTTGTAAATATAAACGTTTTGAATGTTATGTCATAAATTAGATTAATGACAAAACAGATCTAATTTATTTGGTTCTTTAATTTATTAACTCCATATAAATCCTATTTAAGTCTTATAAGGCATGTGGTTCAAGATCGCTAGCATAAGTAATTAATAGTAAACCCCGGTCGATGGCCTTAGTGCCTAGAAATCAGGATGCGTTAATTTGTGAAGATCCTCTTTGTTTTTTCAAAGTTCCACCTTGTTTTTGTAAAAAGATCTTGATAAATTTACAGTATTCATACATTTATGACATATAAAAATTATATGTTAAGCTTGGGTAGCATCTTTCTTCGAAGAGATATTAACTCACAATTAACCTCCATAACCGGCACGACGGACCATTTTGACATCCCTCATCTACGTTACCCAAAACTAGCCAATAAATTGGACCCTAATTACCTGTACTATATTTAAGTAACGTAAACGTTCAAATTATTTTATACTCTAGCATTATCTTCTGAGTTTTGAGGAGGGATTGGTGGTGGCGGGGCGTGTAAGACCCTGGCGAGTTCTGCCTTCTCGTCAGCGGAGAGAACGTAGACTGGAGGAGCGGCTGGGAGGAATCTCTCGGCTTTATGGGGCTCTCGTTGTAGTCTAGCCCTGTACAGCATTACTAGGACACAGAGCACGCTGATGATGAATGCTGAAGTCGCCGCGAGGACTATTAACGCCGTATGATATGAGGTAGCCGCCGATACCTGAATAGTTAAACAATAACATTATCAAACTTGTCATTAATTATAGCTTCAGAAGCGTGATTTTCATCAATCATAAGGCCGTGGTTATTCTACATGTGCTATTTACAATAGATAATTACATAGGTGAAATAAATTAATGAAGGTTTATGTATTTTTGAAGAGTTTATTAAGTAGTGAACTTCCATAAAAGTACTTACAAACAATAATAACATGATCTTAAATTAAAAAATAAATTTCCATATTTTGTCTCTCTTTGAATATAAATAGTATGGATTTTTTAAATAAAATTATGTAAATATAATCTTTTCATGTAGCTTAAAATATTTTGTACTGCCACTTTCTTCCACAATACCATTTATGATTGTAACCTTTCATAATTAATAGAAAAAGGAAGTACAATAATAACAAAAAGTAAAACGGTTAGTAGGTATATTAATTTAAAAAATATTTGCAACCTGTTCTAATAACTATCTTCTACTCGTAACAACAGAATTCTTAACGACCTTCCTATTAAGTAATTTATTTTACACGTGAATCTGATAAGATTCCCTTATGAAAGTTAGAGACAGGTGAATACATGTGCTTTAATCATGATAAATGCCCCACCCAGTTAGTTAAGGGAATTCTCACTGATACTCAATTGATGTGGATGGTGATTGTAAGAATATGCGTTGACACGCGATGATTGTGTCTGCGGAGTATGGTGAAGACTAAGGCTGTGTTAATACCAGAGATGTGCTCAGCGCAGCGATTCTATTGGTTCCTAGCAAACTTGTCTCTCGCAACACTTTCTCGCACATATCTCGTGGAAAAGCAGCCTAAATGTTGGTAATACGTACGGTGGACTCGGTGAGAATCTCTCGCTGGTGCAGCGGCGCGACACTTGCTAGGCGGTACTCGCTGCGTATCACGTCAGCTCCCAGCTTTGGTTTGGTATCATCTGACAAACCCTTGTCAGACAATTTTTCCTGCTTCACCTGAGAATTTTTTTTGATTGTGTTTTTCTAATTTTTTATCGCTTCCATTCAATATTTATAAGTATAGTCGACTCAAAAATTATTTTACAGGTTCTTCTTACTCAGATAGATTCATATAATTTTCGTTCGTGCATATTGTTAAGGTGAGCTAAGCGCGTTATGATAGGTGATAAAATATGAGGGTGTAGAAATTGTGTTTGAAGTCTATCTATGGATTTTCGAGAACATAATAAATGACTTCATCGTAAAATATGCAAGTTGGATTTCCAAACTGCTACCTATTGATGGAGAAAAAAGCGGCTAATGAAAAGAGAAATCAGTAAGAGATTAATGCAACAGATCAGATTAGAAAGCAGTGAAACGTACCATGTTTTCGATATGATAGACAACGTCGACTGCGCGCGGGCCCATGAGAGCGGCGCGTAGTCTTATAGCCCCACGCTCCTTGTCCACTCCCACGGGCGCGGGCGCTCCTAGTGCTTCCAACTGTGCTGCTAATGTTGCACGTGCCTTCTCCGCCGCGGACGAGTCAGCGCCTACTAACTCCAGCTCCATTAAAGCTGATTCTACTTCTGTATGTTCTGCAAGGAGGAAACAAAAAGAGACGGTTGCAGATTCATAAAAATTTTCCCAGTCATTTGATATTTATGTCATACAGATTTTAAAGTGACTTCGATAAGTTTGAAGCCTTTGCCTAATTAGCAGACAATTATTAAAAAGGGTACAAACCACAAGGGTCCATCGCTGATACATCGGATGTTGCCGTGGTAGCAGCGACAGTGGAGGCGCGGCGCTGGCCGGCCGCGTCAACGCACCAGCAGCGTCCGCGTGAGCACTGTCGCGGTGAGAACGATCCGTCCGGTTGGCAACGCGGTCTATGTCCTTCACCTGTCGAAGCAAAAACGGTTCGAAGTGTCAGATAGTGGCGTACTAAAATTTGCCAGTAAGCACATTTGGTCAAATCCTAAATGTTTATTATGTTACAATCAGTCTGCAATCGTAGGAACACGTTGTTAGAAAAGAGTTGAAATAATCGGAAAAGTTTTCATATTTGCAACATACTGGTTGTAAAGCTGACGCGATAATAACAATAGGTATACCATTTTCACTCTCCTCTTGCATCATTTGACATTTTGTCTTGAAGATCGTTTTCGGTGCAATTACTTCCACGTCCTCTTTTTTCGTGGTCTCTGCAGGCTTAACTTCCACAACTTCAGCAAGTACAGAAGCGTCATCATTGGACATTTTACTGTTAACACTGTTAATGTCGTCTTTTAAAGGCTCTTGAATTTCGGAGTCCAGGTCAATGTTGTCCAATTCATCGTCATCTTCTTGGAAGTCATCAACTCGGTAGGCTGTCATTTGTCTGATGAGCTCTTCGAGAACTGTAAACAAATCAAACGTTCAAATACAAACAAGCTGCATAAAAAATACAAAAACTCAATACAGTAAATGTGAGTACTACTTGGCTGTTTATAATCCCACGTGAGTAATTAATAAATTTGAGGATGTAAACTACGTCGAAAATTAGTAGTAGATTCACATACCTATCATAATTCCAATGAAAATAGCGATCTTAATGTCCTTACCTTCATCAGCTCTGGCGCGCTCGTCTAAAGGATCTCTGTTGACCCATTTGCGAGCTTGCCTGAAGTTGCATGTGGGCTTAGCTCCACGTACAAGTGATCCCTTGAGTGGCTCTCCTCTGGCGCTAACACACCAGCAAACATCTGAAAAATTATTTTTAATTTGTTTCTTGAGAATAGATGTGCATAAATAGCCTTTTATGGCATGTAATATGGAAAATGAATAAAAAGCTAATAATGCTATGCGGATCACAAAAGTTTGTTTGTTGTAGTACTAGTATAGTATTATATATCTGTGGTTGTGGGTATAAGTAGAAATACGCCAAGATATTTAAGCAATGTATATAAAAAATATGTGTACGTACCGATATGCGACATGCATTGAACCGACACCCACGCGCCGGATTCATCGCAGACAGGAACAAAAGTGCCTTTTCCGTACTTCTGCGCAGCTGCTTCATTTTTTTCCCTGAGTCGTTCGCAAGGGCTGAGCACTGGAAAATGTACAAAGATTTAGATTATCGATTTGGTTTTATAAACAACTTGGATTTATCTTTTTCATCATTAAAATTATTTCGACTTGCTTAAAAAGGTTACTGAAACATGCATTTGTACAAATGATTCAAGTACATTTCTAACTAATGATATTTCATTCGAGATTTGATCATGTAATAAAGACAGATCTGTAGTGATGTTAGGTCACAAATTGTGCGTAAAAGTTGCTTTGGAAAAGCAGTGGTGTTATTCCAATTAGTCAGCAGACATAAGATGAAGTTAATGATAAAAAGATAGTCATTATTAAATATAAACATAGAAACAAATATGTAGATAGAATAAGTAGTAAACATGCCTTCTTCATTTGTTTGCGGCTTCTTCTTGCGAAACAATTTCACAGATTCCCCTGCCACTGTTTAAAAGCATATAGTTAAGAAAGGGAAAATTATTTTTTTACAATAGTATTAAGAAATGTACAGAAGTTATTGATTTGCTTAGATAATTGTTGGTTAAAGGTGGTAGATTATATATTTCTTTGCGAGAATTATTAGGATAGCAGGATTATTACACAATAAAAATATTCACACAACTTTTCCTTCACCAAAAAATGTTTAGTTCAAAGAAGAAAAAACGTATAATTTTCTTAACCTTTGTTTGAGTATCTTAAGTTTTTTCTCTTCTTTTTAACAGTTAAACATGTTTTTAGAATTATTTGTAAGCGATAAAATATCAAAAGATTTTGAGTTTACTACTAAGAAAGAATTTCTAATATCTGCAAGTATATGCAAGGGTACAAATTTCAATGGGTTCAACCAAGACATAAACTGAAAGATTCGCTGAAAGATATTTTTTAGTAGTAGTGATCTAAGAACTAAATTCGACTCTTACCAGGACACACAGCATTACACTCCTCTTTGGTGCGGAAGTTGTTGTGGTTTCCAGAGCAGCCGTGGTATCGGAACCGCTCGCAGCGGTTGCGTTCGTGGTTAAAGTGCCACCGAGTAACGTTTAGGCCCGCGCCTTCTGAACATACTCCCTCATCTTTGCTTTCGAAGCATACAGTACCTGAGAATATATTGTTAAGTGAATTTAGTTTCACATCTATTGCATAAGTGGTGGGTGTATAGGGATCCTACCAAGACCTAAGGAGCCCAAGCCAATCTCACCTGCAAGTGGTGCACAAGCCGATCAACGGACGAGGCTCTGGCGAACATATCAATGCCCATTAAGCGGCAATAGGATAGCCACATGGGACCAACTATATAATTAAATAAATAATAAATAAATATTTTCTGACAATTACACCAATTATTTAGTTCCAAGATAAGTATCATTAAGAACTTGTCTTTTATAATATACTTAAATACTTTTTTTATTGTAAATACATACTTAATATACATAGGAAAACACCCAGACCAGAACAAATATTTATGTTCATGCACACAAAGATTTGTCCTGTGTGGGAATCGAACCCACGCCCTCTGGAGTGAAGTGTAGGTATACTGACCTCCACACCATATCGGTCGTCAAATTGGCTAAGTGTGGGCGTATAATAAACCTCTGCCTACCCCTTCGGGCGGGATGTATGTATGTCTATAGCATCCCCAAAAATGAGATATTAGCTGAAACTTTGGGATCGTGAAATTTAAATTGTACACAAAGCAGTACTCTACATTAACTGACAGTTTAAATAAGTTTAAAGCATTGCTCAGGAAATACTCAACTCCATTAAAAACCGTTTCACGCCCTTTATGAAGAGCCCCATGCTGATAATCACAAATGTAGATGATCTAAAGCTGTCTATATGAAGATTTAATTTTATACAAGGCATCGGATCAACACAGTTTACTATTTTTCCTAGCTAGCGCCGATAGTTTGCTGGAAACTTGATTTACGATTAGCGTTTGTTAAACATCAGACTCAGCAGAATCACAGTGTCCTATACATTAGAGTTAGCAGTTAAACAGCCATCCGCATTGGCTTAAAAAGCTAAGTCTATTGAACAGCGTCATGTTGTTGATGTTTCTGTAATAATAATAATATGCACTCACGTGGTTTGGGACAGCAAACAGCGGGACTGGAGTCGTGCGGAGCAAAGCGACAGGCGTGAGTAGAAGGACAGGCAGCGGCGCGTGGTCCGCATGATAGCGGCCCGTTCCCGTCTGGTGTCTGCAGAGGTTGAGCAGCGTCTGGGCACTGCGGGGCAGGCGCACAGCGAGCCAGCGGCGGACAGGAATCGCCCTAAAATAAGTATCCATGTGATGTACGCTCAGTGCGTAATCTCGATGTGGCTTTGTATACTCGATAGAGAATTGTTATTTTACCTACCACCTAAATTTGGACTAGCTCCTTTAGACCAACTTTGTTCGATAGATAACACTTCGTTTGTTTTATTTTTTTAATTTAACATTATTTCTAAACGACTCATAGATAGCGATAGAAAACCAGTTGTCTAGGGAAGGTAGTCTGATTTTATAATATCAGATCACAGAGTCAGTACTTTTTCAGAGTGTTTATACGGTTATTTAGATAGATTAAAACTAGATAATCCATTATTTAAATTTACCTCGCAATCAACAGGCACCATCTCGCAGGTCTCATCTTCCCTGCATTTGGCCTCTTTGCAGGGATCCCGGCAAACGCAAGTAGGACATCCTTTGCTGTCCAGCTGACGTCCATGACTGCAAATCTCTTCTTGGCAGCTAGGCTCAGGGCATGGTGTTGGCACATCGCAGTTCGGAGTTGAGTTCGTGGTTCGGGTGCCAGCAACCTAAATAGAAAAATTGAGATATAGATTTGATTTTAAAGTTTTCATTAAGTTTTTCTTAAGTTTATCAATCGGCAACACTGTGTTTAATTTATTGCACATGTACCTACTAATCTATGTCCGATTCACGTCTGTTTCCCCGAAGGGGTAGGCAATGGTATATTATACGCCCACAATTCGCCAATTTTATTTTTGGACCCACGTGATAGGTGGCGAGCCTATTGCCGCATACCGGAAAATTTTCTATTCGCCAGAGCCTCGTCCGTTGCTCGGCAGGCCACTTGCAGATGAGGTAGGCTTGGGCTTCTAAGGTCTTGGTAGGATCCCTATGCTTCTATTGTATTTTATATATGTGTACTGTGTAAATCAGTTTACAGACCTCATTTCCTGCAATGTCGACGCACCAGCAGGTCTTATCTGCTCCTCGACATTGAATTGACTCGTAGGCGCCATCGTCCTTGCAAGTCGGCACCCAGGTCCAAGATGGAGGACTGCCACTTTCAGCTGCCGTATGCAATGCTAGAGCTCTAAAAACAAATTGAATGCAAATTAAAGTCCTGATGTCACAAGTTAGGTAAGTTATGGTAATATGAGTAAATGGTAATATGAGTTCCCGTTTGTAATATATTAATAAATTTATTACCTAATTTATAAGAACGCGAAGAGTTCGATATTGCGGTATCTTGATTCCATAAAAGAGAAGCAATAACATGGTTAAGAGATGGTGTTAGTCCATTTCAGTATTCTTATATGGTTGCGCTTGACCAAGGACAACAAATCCTCAAGCCTTAACTGTATCAATAAGATCAGATATATTGGCTTTTGTCGCCTCTGCAACCTGCGTAATTAATCAGTCGATGGTCGCAGAAGCCGCAAGAATCGTTCACATCGTATTTGTAGGAAAACGTTTCAAATCTGTACCTTCTCTGTTGGCAGGCGGTCTGCAGCACCGGCTTCGTGCACGCGGTGCCACATCCAGTGGCGCAGCAGCGTTGCTCGGGCCCGCACTCCGCGTCACTCCGGCACGCCCACTCGCATGATCCACTGGAGGGCACCAGGTACGGGCATTGGCCTTGCTTACGTGGCAGACCTGGAAGCATACAAGTTGATGAGTGTGAAGGAGAACGTGCAGTTGACACTCATTTTTTCAGCCTATCATCGTCCCACTACGGGTCTTTTATTAAGAACCAAAGACCCAAGGCGGATTGGCGGATGCAGGTGTGTGGCGCCCCACTGTTTTAAATTTTCAAACTGCCCAATAGGGTCGCCAAGTGATCCTCCGCTTAAAGTTATGACATATAATGATAATCGACATCATCTGATTTTTATGAACTCTGCTCTACTTCGGTGATCGTTTCGACAACCTAGTATCCTGGAGCCACGTGCCTTGGACGCGTGGATGAGCTTAAGGATTACACAAAATATTATCTAAAGTTTAAACTCTTTGTTTATTGGCAAGTTGTAAATTCTGCATGATATGGGATTACATATAATACTTACAAGCAGGAACTGGAGGACAGTAATCAGCATCGCAGGCAACATCGACCACAGCGCAGGCTCGTCCGGCCGGACACGCGACTCCGGCGCACGGGTCGCGACAGCGGCAAGTTGGACACCGCTCTGCACCCAGCTCGAACCCGTAGTCGCAGCCCATGCGGCAGGTCATTTCTAGGCACTCTAATTCCTTTCTTACTCTGTAAATACACAATCGTGGTATTTTTTATAAAAATTGAGCCGCGAGATAAGTTTAAATAACGTAGGACAATAGGAAATGTTTTTTTGTGGTGTATGGGTGAATTTAGCTGATTTTCATGAATTTTGGTTGAAAATTTGGTTTTGGAGAAAATGGTCACGCTGGCGAAGCGGGCGGAAGGTAGTGTATAATAGTATTTGTAAATTTGTACATACTTGTCACAATTAACAGCAGAAGAATTGTTGGTGCTGGTGTCTGGAATCTCAGTGCCGAAAGAGTCGACGCACCAGCAGCGACCAGCAGCACATTGCTGCGAAGCAAAAGCGCCGTCGGAAGCGCAAATAGGCGCCGGCAAGGCCAGCCGCATTCCATCAACTGTGCCCTCCATCTTCTCGTCGAAGTCACGCAAGTATTCGCACACTAAAATATATTTTTACCTATTGTTATTATTCTTAGGATTAAACTTCCTCACGAGTCTGTAATTCTCTATGCAATTTCAGGTACTTCGAAATATACTTACATAGTCTATACTGGAAAAAGTCATTATTAAGTGTAACGTGAAAATAAATTTTAGCAATGGTATTTATGGAGCGGACAGAGACGACGAATAAATTTAACAAAAACAATGGTTAAATATGTCTTCTATATGTACAATAAATATATATAATAAAAAGTTATTTGAATTCAACCGAATACTGCATAAAATTACACACCACTAAATGGCACAAAAAAAAATTTAACCTCAACAATATGAAGAAAATATATGAAACACTCACTAGAAGGCGTATCGTCAACCCTGTCGGTCTGCAGCCTCATCTTGGCTGGATCGACACAAATGGGTCCACATTCAGCAGCGCAGCACACCAGGTCGCCGTCACAGGATCCTTCCGGGCAGGTAATCGTGGAGTTCAAACCGCATAGTGCTTCAGCTTCCACGCCACACGCGTCTAAACTGATCTGCACAAAAATAATATTAGGTACACGACGATAACTTCATCCGATTGTAAGAAGGTATACAGTCTATTTCTTTAAGTTCAACATTTAACAATCTGTTTCAGGATGAATGATAATTTTTACATAACCAATTCGTCATCAGCTCTGTTGTTTGTCCATAAGTCTATTGCTGTAGTGGGGTAAGTAATGCTGGGCAGAATACGTAGCCATTGGCTTTGATCAGGGATAGTTTACAAAATACAATGTTATTTTCTAATTTATTAGTTATTTGGTCAAGTTACTTGATTGCAATGAACATAGTCAGCAACCTTTTATTAAATACCTCTAAGGCATCAAGGTCTGTAGAGTTGTCAGGGTCCGGACAACAGACGGAGGCGCTACGAGCGTGAACACACGCGTGTCCAGCAGGGCAGCCTGCGTCGGCGGTGCATCGCAGAGGTGTGCCATCAGCGTCAGAAGCCGGAACTCCTGCTTCGCATGGATTCTCGTACGAAACCTTCGGTCGACCTGCCAAAATCACTTGTTTACTTAAAGTCTTAGTTTGGGCTCTTTATTGAAATCACAATGCTGCAAATCCTTAACAGATTTGATAAACCAGCTTAAACTTAACTTGTAAAACTCAACATACAAAATATTTAAAATATTTATCACAACTTAAAGAAATTTTATAATTTATAAACTCACAGACAGGATATCCTGTGCACAATTCTCCGGAACACTCAGAATCTCTGACTCTTACGCACTCTTCTCCGTCGGGGCAAGGGAACCCAGCGCAAGGGTCATCACATTCACAGTTCGGACAACCATCAGATCCTGTTTTGTACCCATATTCGCATACTCCGGCACACAATGCTCGACTGCAGGAGGTTAGACTTCTTGCACCAGAGCGAGCGGGGCGAGGAGACACCGAGCATTTAACAGTTTCTGACGGACCCATAGAACCTCGAAGTTTGTTTCCATCAGAGTCGACACACCTAAAAAAAATATGTTTTCGATAAAATGTTCACAATTCGGAATCATATACTTTTACTTACTGCTTTTTTGTAAATGACATGAAAAGAGTATTCTTACCAACAAACAAGTCCGTTCCTAGAGCATTGTCTAGATTGGAACGAGCCGTCAAAAGCACACTGGGGCACGTAGCCTTTTCCCTCCTTTTCAGATACAACTAGCAGTTCAGCCAACATCTTTTGCTGGGTGCACATGGTAACATTATGAGGAAGAATACAATGTTTTCCACATTCTCCTCCGTCACAACATTTTTGCAATGAAGGACATTCCAGATCGTGAGCGCAAGGAGTACCGCATTCTGTTTCTTCTGTATCAGGAGCAGGACAGGTGCCCGCTTTTCGGAGTTCGAGAGATGCAGGACAGCACACGCCATAGTCGTTTCCTGAAAGACAAATTGATGCAATCGGTCAAATGATCTATAGAATTATCAACCAATTAAATAAATAAATAATTATCAAATTATCTATGTATATTCCATCTGTGTTACTGTGGTCGCATTATAATATTTTGTTAGGTACCTGACTTGCTTTGTTTACCTGAATCGACAAGACATCTATAAAGTGGAGGGCAATTTGGTTTCCCAGGGTCTGTTCCGCAGAGGTAAGGCCGGTTTGTTTCTGTTATCAGCAAGGGCTCCCCTGCGGGGCAAATGTTCTGCAGACTGCGTCCTCTTTTACCTAGGGAAGTAAATAAGTGTTTTTATTATTAAAACAAGAACATAGTACATTATAATTTCTTCTCACATACAATATACACTCAGTTCTTTATAGCTGGAAGAACTGTATTTTCTTTTAATTAATTCACTTACATGTAGGTATAGGAGGACACGGCGGTCTCAAACACGGCGATTCCTCCAGCTGACAAGAGAGTTGTCCAGGACAAGTGACAGCGGCACATGGATCGCGGCATTTGCACAACGGACAGCCGCGTGCGTCTAACTCGAAGCCTAGTGGACACAACATGCGACACGTGTGCGCCGCACAGGGTGCCACTCGCGTGCAGTTCACCAGGCCAGCCGCCGGTGCTCTAGTTCCAGGCACCTGTGATCATTTACTTATTAGAATCTATTATGCTCAATTGTGTGTAAGTGGGAAGAGTATCTATGTTAAACATACTAGAACTTGCTTGATGTTAAGCAAATTATGCAATTTATAATCCACATCCATGATAAGTGCTTACAGAGTTCCGGGGTAATAAGAGGTAAGGACAAGTCGGATTATTTGCCTGAGGAACGATTTATCAAACCTTGTGCTTGAGGATCTGATCATTTGCATTGACTAGGATAGACTAGGACTTTGATATCTTAGTCCAGCAAAGTCTTAGTTCGGGAAAGAAAGGAGGTGTTAAATTACACGATATTGCTAACTAACACATGCTTACGAAATAGAATATTAATAAGGAATTTCGTGGCTTCAGCGTCGCTGATAATGCGTAAATCCTAACACTTTAAGCTTTTTCGAGTGCTCTTTGATACATTGTATTTTCCACTATAAGAAGTTTCAAACCTCAAAGCCAGCAGAGTCGACGCACCAACACGAGCTGACAATCTCGTTGTCACACTGGATCTCTTCAAACTCCCCGTCGGTAGTTCGACAGCGGGGCGCTCGCATTGCCTTCAGCATCCCTCGCCCGCCACGGCTGTTTTCCGCTGCTAAGGCGCGTGATATCCTCTCAGAGGACAGTCTTATGTTCTCACAACCTGAATAGGGATGAAATTATTACTTTCACATAGATAGAAATTAGTAGATGTCGTTATGTTTATTTCGCGTTTAATATAATATTTCTCGAAACAGAAGTACTAAGATATCCCATTGTGTTGCCGCGCTAAGAGCCTCAGCAAGCGGAAGTCTCGATCCACCCGCCATTTATTTATTTATTTTATCAACCACCGTCAATTATTATGTTTTGAATCTGTAATTTTTTACCTATTCATCCCACCTTGGCAAAAGATTATATTCAAGTTTAAATTTGTGTATTATTTGGACGCCAATTACGTAGCTTAAGCGTAAACATTGGTGGCCCATGAGGGGAACGAACCCGCGACCTTCGTGCTGATAACGCACTCCCCGCATGCACGACTCTCGTTGTGGGACTGAGTGGGACTTCCACTCTCGTTTCAGCGTTGGTCGTGAAGACATCATTGTTCTGAGGCTCCTATCTTAACTGAAGATGCCTTGTGTATGGGCGAAACACGTGTCTTGTTGAATAGTTTCTCGATTTTCGGGAAATTATAGTAGCGCGTGAATTGTTACAAAGATTTTTAATCCATCACTTGATTTCAACGGATTTCCGCAAAGTAACGCCTGAATCAATAAATTATTTAGGTTTACCTGTGTAGAGTGGGTCAATACAAGCTCGTCCACAACTGGTATTGCAGCAAATCTGATCCCCGCATTCGTTATCTGAAGAGCAGGGCGACGCGCGCGCCGGGCACGCCGCGTCTTCTGTCGCACATCTGCCTCGAAGCTCAGCATTTGCTGTGGGAACAACACATAAAGGTGAGTATAGACTACAACATTTACTTGTAACAGACCAATGAGCCGCTCTATGATATGTTCTAGTGTTTCATCCTTTCACGAACTAAATGTCGAGCACGCTCGCCTCTTTGTTATAAACCAACGAGCATATTGGTGACGCGGAGGGAGAGGGACGAAAGACGCACGCGGTCCGCATTTACCCGTAACATAACGCCGGCCATTCGCAGGAACGTTACATTACATAGGAATGATTTAGAAACTGAGCTTTTGCCTGTATTGTACCATTCGTAAGAACGTTACATTACACAGAAATGCTCCAGAAAATGTTGTAGTCTATACCCACCTTAACACTACTCGTGTGTTTCTTTAAACTTTAATGTAAACATATTTTTATAGTACGACTATCAAAAGGTGTATATTTACTGTAGCGCTGAAACCATTTTGTTCACCTGATTATGTGCAAAGGCGTTAGGCCTTATCACTGATCAGCTCACTACATTCGTCTTAACTTGTAGCAAGCAGTAAGCTGTACCCATACGAGTATAATAAGCAATGTCAAAAATGCGAAAATATGATTTATTATCATTTAACAAACATCTAGTCATTGGAAATACTTTTCTTTGACATTGATGTTCTCATCTTCTTCCTTGACAAGAAAACGACTTTATTTTATTTTGTTACTTCTACCTAAAATGATTTTTATCGGAATAATTGTGGATGATTGTATACTAATGTAAACATACCATACTGCAATAAGAGTGCAGCGCAGAGCAGCGCCGCTCTCATCGACATCGCTGCATTAGATACGACACCTCTGTAACAAATGAAACATTAGTTAAAATTGGTATTTTAATCACTTCCTCACATTAACCTAGTAATTTTAAGCTCCCTGCGGTTTTAAGTGCTAGTTTTGTTTATTAGACTGTATGTACATGGTTGGCAAAGATAAAAATTACTTATTATGAACATAAATAATTATCATTCTCAAGTTTTGACCAAGGTGCATTATGTAACCACAAATAGATGATCTGATATTTATCAAACTATTTATTTGGAAAATAAAACTACAATGCCAGCCCTTTGATGGGTGATTGTTTAAGTGACATTTGATAAGCCAGTGCCTAGTGCTAGTGCTCAGTAGGGAGTTTTTAAATGGGCTGAGATATTATAATACGACTCGTCCTAGCTGATGGTAAGTAGTCGATGCAGTCCATAAAAATTAGAGCTCGCCATACCGTGGAATAAGCACGGTAACAAGCGCACCCACGGCAAGAAGAGTGCCGCTCTTTACATCCGAGTGTGTGTTACACCCCGATTGCACTTTGTCGAAACAAACATACATTTATAGGAACTCCTTATTTTTTCCTTTCTATATAAATATGAGTAAAAGCTCTTAGCGAGCTCGATCTTCGATAGAACGTGAATGTGCATCCGTATTATCCATATTGTATGAGATCCGGGTGTTTTATTGAGCTTTCGTTTAGTACCTGAACGCGAGGGTAGAACTACCAACAAAACAAAAACTCTTTTAAAAAATTATTGATACCGGTACGTGTTTCTGACTCTTACATCCTAGTTAACGTTTGGTAGCAATAGTTGATCTTAAATGGTTAAAGATACATAGCTAAAGTCAAGAAAAAATATGAAATATAATCGCATTGAATTGGTTCACAAAAATATAGAAAAACTGTAATATTTGAATATATAACTGGCGAAATGTGTGCGTATAACATGCCTCTGCATACCCTTCGGGGAAATATGCGTGATATGTATGTATGTAATAATTTAAAGCTTTCCTCCTTATTCTAACATACAAGGGAAGGTAAGGTTGACATGATTCATAACAAAAACATCAACAAATTAAATAAAACTTTTACATTCCATTCAAAACTTTGAAAGTTGAAGGGATATAGAAAGATTCCATACATTATAGTTGGTAGCGTTGGTGTTTAAAATAACAGATTCTTATAACAACTTAACCTACATATAATGAATGTGACTAAACCTATGATAAATATATGATACTGTATTACGGAATATATTGAAATGATACTGTTCTACTGTCTTCTTTCAGAGACAAAAGAAAGAAATCCTCTTAAAACAAGTCTTCTTTAAAAGAAGAAGTCTTTCAGTAGCATACATAATTGGCGCCATAATTTATTTTGGTTGATACTTAAAAATACATCTTGCATATTAGTTAATATATCTAGCAAACGATACTATCCACAAAGTGAAAACGGTCCATCGCGCCACGCCTTCTGTCAATGTCTGTGGTGTTAGACGTTCCCTTGACAGTTTGCGCACATAATATGTTGGTTAGTGGACTTGTAAGGTAATATCGTCGGGGATAGTACAAATCCGCGTAACTATCATTGGATAATTCCGCTAATTTAAGTTATTGCGCGTAATTGTCGCAAAGCCTAAATTATGTACCTTCAGAAAAATCTTTTTACAACAAGAGTTAGAACATATAACTAACTATATTATGTGTAAAAATTTGCCCAAAATTATTTGAAATAAGAAAGTTATTAAGTTATTTTACCGTCCTCTGTAAAACTAGATCTATTGCAGATACGCGGACTTTACGTATGGTAGTTTCGCGGATTTGCACTATTCCCGACGATATATGGATTAGATCAAACATTAATTAATATAATAATCGTTATGCTTGCGACTCACGCCCTGTAAAGCCTTGAAGCTATGATTGATGGGTGCTGAGAAACCTGCACTGCGTCGGAGACCTTGGGGCAGGGTATGCGGGTGAGCTAAGCGTCGAACACCAATATGTTAGTAATGATTCATTAAAATGCACGAATAACTTAAGAAAAAATGGCACATGGTCGCCTTTACATTATAGGTCCTGTAGTTTATTACAACTAGTCATGCTGGTTTAAGTAAAAATACCTACCAGTGATTCAATTTCTTTGTTAACTTCATTACCCTTTTTGGCTAAATCAAATGTAAATGTTGTCTAAATGTTTATGCTCGCATAGTTTCTAATGTAATTTAACATGCGTTTAGAGCAAAAGTTCGAACGAGCTGGTCTTCTAAATGTCTTCCAAGCGGATAACGACTATTAAAAGGTGTCGTGCCATTGCTATTTGGTTAATCCACTTTAACTATGTAACAAAATGTATCTTGAATGCCGACATAGCGAAGCGCGTTTGCAAGCTGAAGATGTTCAGCAGTGGTCTTAAAATGGCTAAAATGATATTGATGATCTTGAATGCCATCATCATCAGCCCAAGGACGACCACTGCTGAACAAAGACCTTCCCCATAAACTTTCAATATGATCAATTGCAGCCTGCATACAAAAGCCAAAGTAATATAGTCAATCCGCTTTGACAATAAAAAAATTTTACTATAATGTTTCTTAAATGCCAGATCAATTATTTGCAATAGCTATAGTTATCTGTATCTGAATTTCGAGTTTGAAATCAATCAGTCGCTTCATTGAGATTCCGAGCGAGGCGTCACCATTGTTGTGGTAACACGCGAGTCCTCGCGCCACTTCGTGGGTTATTCACGTCAGCACGGACTTTCCCGCACGTCAACAAAGAAATTAGTTGTATATTATGATTAGTTATAGATATATAAATATATATGAAGGCCGAAGGCCACATTTAGTCCTGTGTGGGAATCGAGCCCGTGACCTTAGGAGCATAGTGCGGGTATACTCGACACCACGCCATATCTTACTATCCATATATTATTACTCTCTCTCTATCTATATATTACTCTATGTCATAAAAATAAGAGAGTGTTACTCTTTTTTAAGCAGAGAGGACTTTGTTGTTTGTTTCGCAACACTTAAAGGAACAATATGTTATGTGTATGTCTGACATCACACTGGTAGTTGCACCATTGTAGCGACGCTATTGACAAATTTCTTCGAGCTTAAACATCAGCGAATATTTATGACGTGACGTAATCTCCGATGACCTCACCTTTCCGAGATAATCAATTACTTTCACCTTTTCTGTACGATTTCTTTGGTCAATGAACTATTTGTTGAGTCTGCGCAGAATTACGGACGACATTATTAAGTCTTATCACGAATTTATGATAAGAAGTTATATTATTGCGACATCGGTTGCAAAAAACAATGCAATACATTTTATAAACATAATTAATGTAATTATGTACAACGTAGTAGGCACTTAGAAAACTCAATTATGGTTAAGTGTTACGTTATGATGTACAGAGTTAGTTTCGCATTTACATATCAAATCAAATCAAATCAAATCAAATATTCTTTATTTCTTTAAAAATTCTAACAAAAATGTATTTAACGAAGTCTCCTTTTAGGCTTATAATTGCCTGTGCCAGGAGACAACGATACATATTACATATTACATATTACATACATATACGATGCATATTAGCATGGATTAAACTAATATGAGCCTTAATCATATATACTGCTTATTTATAATACTAGCATAGGGGATTGAAAACAATTACCAAATAGTCAGACTTCATGGTCAGTCCATGAACGGATGACTGTTTTTGTGAAAATTGGGCGCTTCCTTGCTTTGCTACATTATCACATATAGTTTATCCGGTATCATATAAGATACCCTATTAGGCGCAGCCTAAAAAAGTGCCACCCCCTCTCATCTCACGGAGAGTCTTAAGAGTCGACGAAAAGAAATCCTAAGGGATACTGGCTAGTACTGTGATCACCAACCCGCCTGCCCAGCTTGGTGATTATGGGCAAATACCCCCAATAGAATGTTATCTATTAGGGAGGCCAATGTTCACCAGTCGACTTTATAAGGCTGAAATGATGATTAGGCTGTTAGAACAATTCTAACCACAGAACGTGTCTCAAGGCTTCAACCAATCAGTACTGGGTTTGCCAGAGAAGTATGTTCAGAAATTATCTCATCTTTATTTGTGTAATTCGAGCACCGTACCTACTAACGAAGTTATATTAGCCATAACAGTTCTTTTAATTTTCTTCTAAATTAATAGCTTACGGCACCCACCCGTAGCTTTTTTTATTAAATTAACACTGCCTTTAGAAAGCAAACAAGTTACTTAATTAAAAACAATCATAATAATTTAAAACAACCTAATAAGTTCTTATCATTTAAGACTTGGAATGAATTTATGAAAAATATAGGGTTTCTAATAATATAAATTAAAAATAATGATAATAGGTAATCTATAGAGATAGATTGGGTTATTTAAAGTCGCTTTTAAATCCTAAAATTAGTGAAACAACTGAAGAAAAAACATTTCTCTTAACTGCAACACAGGACTTCTTGGCGGGAAAGTGAAGCGTCATCTCTGCAGTTTTATTTTATTTTTAAAATATGTGATATTTCGACAATTCCTTCTAGAAGTCCATGTGAGATCTTAGTATAGTCCTACATCTTTACCGAGGACTCAAATACAACAGTTCTTGCAACAAATCTTAGGATTGTTCCCTAAACCATAGTCGCTCTAAGTTTCTATAATGTTAATTACCTAAGTTTCAGTCTTAGACAATTCATATGATAGAGTAAACCCCATCCACCAATAGTTTCGAATAATGCCGAAAATTAGTTTTCTAAGTATATGTTTGTTTATTACGTTCATTCTCACTGCGATACAACTGTGAAATGAATAACAATTCACACGTCTGTCACGTAAGCAAAACAACATCTTGCATTCGAAAACTTTAGCATACTTAATTTTCTCCAGAATTTACAGGAAAGACTAGAGGTTGCGAACGCTTCCAAGTGTCGGATAGTGTCGTAAGTTTTAGAGTGAGTGAACTCCAAGTGACGTGGAGTACGGTGTGACGCAAGAGCCAGCCCGCCGTGTCGACTGGTGAAAGGCGCGAATGCACAGCATATTACTATTCCTACTCTAACACGTAGGCACAGTCTTTATACTATTGCATACAAAGCTCAAAGTCAAACGACAAGTTGCAACATAGTTAAGGTGCGGCTGTGCAAGCATTGAGTGCACTAAACTTATTAGGAGTGCTACTGTAGAAACTCATTTGTTTCTCACGGTAGTGACATTGAATAAATCAATTCTATTCGTATAGGACTTCTTATACTTTTTGCGTTACTAAGGCATTAAACTAGTTAAGAAGAAATTATAATGGTTTAACACAATTCTAAGCCAACAATCGCGTGATTATAACGGGTTATCTTGATTGAGTTTAATTGTTTTTAGAATGACATCAGCCGCAGTTTTCAAAAACAATTTAAGCTCCAGTTTACTAGGAAAGGAGAATACTCGGAGAAGCTGACATAAAACACTCCAACGTTCTGCCTGCCATCGCAATTTTTAGATAATTAGTTAGAAATGTCATTTTAGAAGCAGTAACCAAAACAACACTTAAAAGACCTTCCGTAATGAGCCATTAGGCTTAGAAAAAAGGTTAAAACATTTTCTCGCCTCAATGTTTTATTTGATAAATGGTGCAATTTTATGCTCATTTCATAAAATTTGTTTTTGGTATTTTTGGCTGGGGATATATTTGAATGGGTACTTTAGGTTCCAGTGCGGCCAAAACAAAATGAATAAGTGGAAATTTTGGCAAGAGCGCAGGATACTGCTGTTTTTCATAGCAATTGGAATAAAGTTTTATAATACTTTATCGCTTCTTGTAGAAAATTTATGGACGTACTTAGCATCCATTTCAGTTACTTATTCATGTTTCATTTAAAAAGTTTAAAACTACATATTTGTTTATATTTAACGAAAAGTACTTTACGAAGTTGTCTTTTTTTTTGAAAGTTTTAATTCCATTCAAAAAAAAAACAAATCTTAATTGATAAATTTATTCCCTTCTCCCTTTTTATCATAACGGCATTTTATATTATGTAATAAGTGAAATCGGAGTACACCATTATAATGCCAGGTTAAAGAAGGAACGAGGATGCGAAGACCTGACAAAGATCATGTGACGAGAAGAGTAAAAAGTATGAATGTTTCCAGGTGAAGAGGAATAGGACGACCCATAAAGAGATGGCAACTATACCATGGATGAGATGGATACTATAGACGGGTAGGTGATCCGATAGCCCTAAGCTTAAATAACTATTTTCTGACAATTACACGAACTATTCAGTTCCAAGATAAGTATCATTATGAACTTGTTTATGGTTACCAAATAACGGATAACACATACATAAATCCTTTTTATATACTCTAGAGAAAGCTCTCAGAGAGAGCGCTCTCTCACAAACACAGTGGACACAAAAAGACAACCTACGAAACAGATTCGATCATTACAGGACCACAGACAGCATTTTTCAGAATTTTATACCCTTTTACAAACTTCCATATTTTTTTCATTCCGTTTCGCCTACGTTTTCGCCTCTCAGTAAATTATATCTGGGATATAAATACCTTGTTCTTTCCACGTACTCAAACTATATCAAGGTATATAAGTAATAAATTAAATCAGGCGTTTCTTTGCGGAAATTTATTGTAAGCAAGTTAGGTTTTGAAATAACTTTTATCTCGTTGGTCGTGTAGACACCGTCTCTCATTGTCATTCTGAGGCTGACTGATATCTTTTACCTGTGGATGCCCTGTGTAACTTGTGTAAGGGCGAAATACGTGTCGTGTTTAGTTGTTTCTCGACTTTTTGGGAAATTACAGTGTCACAAAGTTAATATAAACCATCACTTGTCCATATAAATCTTCACGGATTCAAGTGTAAAAAGATAGAATCACTTTTGCATTCACAATATTCCTATGGATACTTAATGAAAGTCGCGCCTCGACTTAAGTATCATTTTCATTAATCTGTGACATTACGGACAAGTGCCCTTACAGAGCAAACAAAGGAACTTACATTGTATCTGAATACTCGTGGCTGGAAAGGTTAAGGGTGGGTACAACCTCTTGTAAAGTTACTCAGAGTGGCTAGTATAATTTTCTACGCGTTTAGCATTTAAAACATAATTATAATTCGACACCAGGTGGCGGTGCATGTCCGCGGTCCGTTAGAAAGTGACACCGCACAACAATTGGTCGTATGACGCCGAATGAGTCGTGATCAATTTCACTTTGCGTTTTCTTTTACGGCGCGACTTTTTCTTTCGTTTCTCTTAAAGTTTGTATAGAATCATATACATTTTGTCGTGATTCGTGCTCGACCATTCTAACTGCCCGGGGCACCCGGGAGGCCTTTTGTCTGCTTAGACAAAGTAACATTTGGTAGACGAAGACGAAGTTCGAAAAGAAAATAATGTGCCTATGATTTAACAAAGGGCGTCGCTATATGGGGTGGAAACTAAGCGATTTGTCGATTTGTATGTCACTCACCAAAGTATTTACTTTGTCTATGTAATATATAATAACAAATATTTTAAAAAATATTAAAGAAAAAACTTTCTTAAATGAACCTTTTCTTTTTCAATTACAAAAAAATGGTAAATCATGAGGCAGAATGTAACGAATCCTTTATTAGTAGGAAAATCAGAACATTTTCAATTTTATAACAACTGAAATTACTGTATGCCGCTGGAATCTGATAGCGAGCCGCAGGCTCAGCTAAAAGTTTTCTATTCTTAAGATACAGATACAGATAGACAAATAAGGTAACAGAAATGTTTCTATGCTTTATATCTGCTTTATTAGTAAGGCATCTCTACAACCTCAGTGTTAATCATTTAAATAGCTCGAAGCAATTCGCATTGAACGCCATTATTGAGCTATTCTTGATTCATCGGGTACTTTCTACGAAGGCGTAGTTAATCGGCTTTCGACAGTGTATTCTAATGAGAGACGGCAAAAGTAAGAATTTGCTTATTTATTTCATAGCTTACATTATCTACCTCAAGCGCTTAGTAAATTATTTATTAATTATTCGACATTTACAGTACATAGTCTTGTAAGTTAATAAAAAAAACATATAAGAGATTTAGTAGAATGAGATACAAACCCTAGTGGTTATAATTTCAAAAAAATTAAAATTATAAAGCTTTAATTTACATTAATAATATCGTTCAGAAACGACTATAGGCTCGCCACCTATTACACGTTATTAACATTATATTGGCGAAATGTGGGCGGTTAAACTGCCTATGCCTAACCCTTCGAGGAAACAGGCGTAAATTTATGTATGTAATTATATAAATCGTTCAGACCATAATGTTCGACATGGCGTGTGCCGTCACCCTAAAAATACGTTTCTTTCAAGAATAAATGCAACTTCAAAAGACATTGTGTATACTTCTTAGTACTCGAAGTATCTCTGCAATGGACCGGACAAAGTTTCTGTTTGCTATGAGGTAGGCTATATCTGCCAGTATGAATAATTAAAAAGAATTATAAGAAAGCTGTGACTTAGATAACTCTAAACAGCCAAGCCATTCAATAGAAAAATAAATTCAATTCTGTAAGCTTTAATTTATAATAAGTAAGATCATACTGATTAAAATAACACATCACTTTCGTGTGTCAATGTGATCCCATTGAGAGTAAAAGTCAATAAGGTATTGGATTAGATGGAGGTACCCACATAATCTCTCTCATGCAAATTGCGGTTTCGACACTCTATTGTCGACGTAATTGAATCGTTAATATCTGCGTGACAGGACAGGCGAGATCGCAGATTGACACACTGCCTACTAATAAGGCTTACCATATTACTGTTAAGATTACATTGCTTACAAAATATTGCTGCAAATAAGATCACAAATCGTCGCTGTAGAACGAAGTCTTTTGTATTTTAATAACAAAAACGTTAACAAGACGAGAATTTTTTGAATTTGACGACCGATATGGCGTGGAGGTCAGTATACCTACACTTTACTCCAGAGGTCGTGGGTTCGATTCCCACACAGGACAAATCCTTATATGCATGAACATGAATATTTGTTCTGGTCTGGGTGTTTTCCTATGTATATTAAGTATGTATTTACAAAAAAAAAAAGTATACAAGTATGTTTATCCGTTGTTTAGTATCCATAACACAAGTTCTTAATGATACTTATCTTGGAACTAAATAATTGGTGTAAGTGTCAGAAATATTTATATTTATATATTTTATATCATGATATATCAACATAATTTTGGCCAAATGTCATTTGTGATAGTGAACTTTCGCTCTACCTACGAATATAAGTCAAAATATAAGTCGTTTTAAGATTGATCCTTCAGTACAAATTCAAAGCGTACCTACATTTTACAGGACAGCGTTATAAAGACTACGAGGCTTATTACAAAACAAAATCTAAAGTTAAACTAGGTTCAAAACTAGTGCTGTCAGTGTTTCCATTTTATCAAATAAAACTGACTTTTTGTGCTAGTGCAACTAATCATGTATTTCTAAATAGGTTGAGCTACAGTTCTAAACAATGTCTTTAATGTCGCTGTACCGACTATAGACAGGCTTTGCGATTACCATCAGTAACAAGCCTAGTTCATCTAGTCACACGATTAAATAATATTTCTCCTATAAAACTAACCACTTCAATGCAACTACAGCGTTTTATTTTAGTTATACTATACTATACTCCACGCAAGCTCTCGCTCTAGTAAAATGGCGCCCCTAAATTTAAGTGATGTTCAATTACTTTGGAATGAAGACTAGCTGGAATACATTAGTTTTAGTTTAAAAAAAACTAACAGCTTTTATTCAATTGCCGCGTTAATGTTTGATTGATTTTGTATTATTATAAAACTATTCTGTGTTCTAATTCGGGCACGGCTTACTTTCGATTTGTAATGATGTAATGCATAATTGCAGTTACATACACGCTTACGCTGGCGCCGCACTGTAAACAATACGACATGACATAAGCTGCATCTTAGCGCTTAACTATGATAATTAGCTTCAACGATCTCACTTTCTTGCAATTTGCCGTATTCAGATGTAATCAACAGAACTTGTATCTATGGGGTTCCATAAAGGCACCTTACTAATCTAAGCAGTGCATTGCTAAACAAGGGCATCTTTTAAAGTACAAACATGTTTTACATGAATTCGATGTTTAATAGGTTCATTTCTGATGCTATATCACTAATTTGTAGTCGGCTTAAGAATTGTTATTAATTATTTTATAAATAAATAATTAATAATAAACAATTCTTAAGCCGTAATTTGCTTAACCGCCGTACGTAGGTACCTACATAGATCAAAGCTCCACCGTATCGTCGCCATAGTCTAATCTTAATTTATAAAAAAAACTGCCATAAAAAGACATGTGGCACTCGGAGACTGTCGCGGTAAAGCTATTGTATAGCATTTTTTATCAACTTATGCAATTATAATTATTTTATTTATGCAGTTTTTTTTGATTCTTTTTTTTCTTTGATTTTAATTCAAGTTACACTTTGAGCGTGGTGACCGATAAGAAAACAAATTTTAGCCACCCGATACAACCAATGCCACCTAAACGCGGGTTGCTGAACTAAAGAGACAAGCGTGTTATTTCAAAAAGTCACTAAAAGTTCTGCTATTTATCGATAGATGGAAAAACTAAAAAGTATCACCGCTGTGCCGGTCGGAGTGGGGGGTGTTAGGTTTTTTCATTACGAAATTTCTGTATTCGGTCTCCACGCTCAAGGCCCGCGATAGAAGCTATGCAATAGCTTAAAACTACTAAGATAAAACTACTCTCACATTTGTATCAAAATATTAATATTCCTTTATGAAATAAGGTAGCGTAACTTCCGGTAGGTGTGAGCGCTGAGCGGCGTAGGAAGCAGAGTTCTATTTCCCATGGCGCGGCGCGGGCGGCGCGGTGGCGGGCGTCGTGGCGCTCCGGAAATGAACCGGAGAGAGCCACGCCTTCAGGAATTGTCATGTCATGTATCACGTTACGATGCGCTTTCGTTCACCAACGTATACTCAACACCCGCACATTGTTTGCCTGTGTTCGTGTAAGTGTGTAGTCATAAAGACAGTATATAGTCAATAGAGTGGAGGTTAATGGGCTGAGTTGATGATGGTGATTATGAATATGTCATCATCATATCCTAGCTCTTTCCCGGTTGTCCCAGACTTAAGCCCAGGGCCCAGTGTCTGCTCACTGGTCTAACCAGAATTGGCTGAACTTCGGATATTACATGGATCATCATTCTATGGTTAAACCAGTTGTCCAAATATTAGAAGGCACTGACTTCCTAATAACGACTACCATAGATGTTCATGGCAGTTGGGACCAACGGCTTAACGTGCTTTCCGAGGCACAGAGCAAGCGATAATGAATATACTAGTACACAAATAGCTTCTTAGTATTTAAATTGAAAAATATTTTTGTTTTTGTTCATAATACAAAAAAAATATACTTGTTTTGAAAAGCTGTAGTGGCTTTCCCCCCTTCTAAAAGAATTTTTCTATGTAATTCATAACTTTCTATATAATAATACGACATAAGAAAATACATATAATAATACGTATGTTGAAAACTGGCGTAAAATCTCATAGGGCTCGCCTTGATGGGTATGCTTTGATGCGATAAACGAATTATTGCGGCACAAAGGAAGACCCGACGTACAGAAAATACAGGCATTAATTTGTTTACCTCCTTTGCTTTTATAACAATACCGATTTAGAAAAATCAGGTAATATTGATACTTTTATTTTTATATTATTCAAGTGTTGAATTAAAAATATACGTCATATGGCTGAGATAATAATGACAAAAACATATCATACACATTTGCAATAATTTCGCTAAGCCCTCGTGGTTAGCTTATAGCGTCTGTGAACAAAGCTCCACTGATAGGCAAAGGCCAAGTTAAAGCTGATCGCCATAAAACCTTGACCATCTGATGGTGAGTTAGGGCTACCCTCACATGCAATACGTACTGTTAAAATGCTGCCATAATTTGGAAATCTTCTTATTTTACCGCAAAAAATAATATTTTTATGAGATAAAGTTAATGATAAAACAATTTCAGATATTGCGGAAACTGCAAAAACTTAATTTTATCCTTTAGAGTGGTCTATTATTGGTATTTAAAACGGACAATTCTATGGTTAACAAATTTTAAAAGCAAAAAGTAGGCAATATTAAATTATGATATCGCTGCCAAAAGTGCTTCAAATAATATGCTATAATAGGTTGGGGAAAAAGTCTTTTCGTATTTTTGTATGAAAAGTCAAGACATTTTTTTCAAAGTTTATTTACATTTATTTACAATATATATGTACCGTTTTGTTGAATAACTTTCTGCCATTTTGTGGGCAGAGACATTATCCCGTTACTGTAGAAACTTTGGGACTTCTGATCAAAAAAACGGGACAAATAGTTTTGGCAGTCCTCTCTTGAGGTCAACCTTACAGAACCTAAAGAATTCTGCAGAGACCGAAACAGGTGAAAATCTGAAGGCGCAAGGTCAGGGCTATATGGTGGATGCACTAGGACCTCCCAGTCGAACTCTCTTAATTTTTGCTGAGTGGCTAAAGATGTGTGTGGTCTAGCGTTATCGTGATGAAAGACCACAAGTTGATGATAGTAGATATAGTTGATCAATTCCGGCCGTTTTCTCTCGACTGCTTCCTTTAATCTCATCAGTTGCTGGCAGTAAAGATCAGAATCGATGGTTTTGCCAGGCGGTAAAAGCTCATAATAAACAATGCCCTTCCAATCCCACCATACACACAGCATCACCTTATTTCGTGTTAGGCCAGGTTTGGCCACAGTCTGTGAAGCCTGGCCAACTTTCGACCACGACCTTTTTCGCACGTTCTTGTCATACGTGATCCACTTTTCATCGCCAGTTATCAATCTCTTCAAAAACGGCTCGGTTTCATTACGTCTCAATAATGAATCGCAAATGAGTACACGGTTCATTAAGTTTCTTTGAGTGAGCTCGTGTGGCACCCAAATATCGAGCTTTTTTGTATAACCAGCTTTCTTCAAATGGGTCAAAACTGTTTTGTGGTCAATTCCCAGTTCTTCAGCTACATCGTAACTAGTAATATGCCGATCTTGCTCCACTCTTTCAAAAATGGCGTCCATTTTATTCGTAACAGGGCGACCAGAGCGAGGTGCATCTTTAACATCAAAATTTCCGGACTGAAAACGTTTGAACCAAATTTGTGCTACTCTTACTGACACGGCATCAGGTCCATAAACATCACAAATTTTTTTCACTGCTTGAGTTGCATTTTTGCCTTTTTTATAATAAAATTTTAAAATGTATCGAATTTCTTCATTAGATTCACTCATTTTAACGGAGAGAAAAACAAATGAAAAATAGCGGGAAACAACTTTTTTTTATTTTTTTCTTTTCTTTATAATGGAACCTTTTTAATGTTACCAAAACCAGCCAGACACAAATAGTACAGTCAAAAAAATTTTATAATAAGTTTATACCTACGTTATGCGAAAAGACTTTTTCCCCGACCTAATATTTGTCATATATCTTACAAAAACCAATCATTTATTATTATGTAGCCTCGTTAGTCGCCATACTTTTAAAAAAATTAGCTATACTGTTCTTAATTTCATAATAATGATCTCAATCTATTCTAAACGACAAATAATTGTCAGCATGTCTAATTTTATTGTCAGCTTTATAAAAACAGTTTCAACTCTAATTTATTTATTCACTTGTATAATGTAAGGAAACTATTTGAGATTCTATTGTAACTATTATTTACTCAGTGGTCGCATAAATTATTCATAATTTTCATCGTGACATTAATAAATGAAGTTAATTATAGCGTTTGCAATAGAGATACTATCGTATGATTGAATCTTTCTGTCCGAGCGGGCACTTTCTCCGCGACAACATACCAAAGCAGTGAAACCGCATGAGCGAGAGACGGCTAGAGACGTTATTCTGCAACGGATAACTTATTTTATTTGTCTGGTGGCGAACGACTCCCTGGAGATAGAAAACACTAGAAATATAAATCTGGATACTTGGCTTAGCTTGAAAAGTTATTTTAAATATTCTTTGTATGTATTAAAGCCAATATTATGTTAACTTTTATTTTATTTTTGGCGAGAAGTACCGGTACACCGGAAGGTAGTGTGATTCGCCTTTACATATTGTGTACTATGCAGTTCTCACCACCTTTAATACATCAACTCTAAATTATTTATTACATTCATAAGTCAATACCTTCAGTTGTTAAGAAACATACGCCAAGTATTTTTTTAGTCCTTTAAATCAGACCTAAGTAAACCTCAGTAAACCATTAAACTTTGCCGAAAGATTATCTGGCAATTGTATTGCTATATCTGTCTGCAAAAAAGAACCAGGGAGAACTTCCACATACTTTAATTTGGACCGCGTTTGAATCACTGATAACTAGTATATCGCTTCTTTATTGGCTTTAATACAGTTGCAATAAAATGGTTATCTGTAATTGTAGGTAAGTGGTACTGTATATGACACATTAAACTTAGACAAGAAAGTTTCAATTTATGTGAACATTTTAGTCTCACTTTACCGTTATTACCAGAAATTAAATTGAGGCTTTTTTTTGATGTGACACGTCATAATGACTACAACCTGCCTAATGGTAAGCAGTCGATGCAATCCAAAAAAAAAAAGGAGCTCCATACCGTAAAAAAAGCACGGTACAAAGCGCTTCCACTCATGACGGCCTGCTAAAATTCCGTTTTACGCCCCGCTTAAAAGACCCGGGATTATAGCAAAAAAAAAACACATAAGCCGGCAGCGAATTCCAGAGCTTAGTGGTCTTGCTCAGAAACGACTTCCCAAATTTCTTGTTTCGAGTGCTGATAGACTGCACAGTATGAGGATGGTTTCTAGACCAGCACGTGTTGTTCGGGAGAGGAAATGAAGGGACGGGATGAGGTCGAAAAGCTCTTCAGAAAACTTGCAATAGTAGTTGGCGGTTTTGGTAGGCTTTGTTGCATTTAGGAATGTACGACTGGAGAGTCAAAAATAGTACCACATTAACTTTACATAGAAAGGTACGCCCTCTTAATATCTTACGGGGAGTCGTATAAGTGGACGAAAATAAATCCTACTGGGATGGGCATCAGAGTCATCCTGCGTTCTGGCTTGAACTGCGATCACCAACCCGCCTACCCAGCGTGGTGATTATGGGCCTCCAATAGAATGTAATCTATGGGGGAGGCCAACGTTTAGCAGTGGACTTTATAGGCTGATACGATGATGATGAGGTAGGTACGCAGCCATACTTCCTTCTGGCTTATTCAAAGTCAATAAAAAGAGACAGAGTAGAATTGTCATTAATCCTCTCTGTTTTCGGGACATATTCAAAGTCGATAAAAAAGAGACAGAGTGAATGAATGAAGAAGGTCATAAAGAATGGTCATAGCAAAACATTGCGGCACAACATATACGATGGAAGGCGATATTTTCTTTAAATACTTTAAGAAAATATCGCTTTTCATAATAAATTCACAAACATTGTATTTCTTCTCGGCCATTCTATTTTTTATTGGTTTCCTTTCCATCTACAATTATTATTTAGTTATTATGAAGTATAATAAATCGTAAGTGCATAGCCGTACATTGAACTAACTTAAATGCTTGCTTTTAACGTGACCATAAAAATTTATAAGTTCGAATTTTTTTACGATCTCTGATAACTAATGAAAGATTTTTAAGGTTCTCATTGCTATGTTACATTATATAATGTCTGATTGCAGTCCCTTTAGTTCTTTAATATTCTGACCACTATTAGTATGAAAGTTATGGGGTGATTAGTTAAAGTTTTTCTAACACCCATTTTTTTCCGGATGGGTAATCATCTAATGATCTTCTCCCGCTGTGGGTGGAGCGGAAGGGTGTGTTTGACTTTTACTGACTAAAAACCATTCATGTTCCTTCTTGTGCCTGCTACGTCCGGAGGCCGCGGTTACCCTTTCGGACAGCCCCGCAGCTTCTCAAACACCCCTGGATGTAGGTATATTTGTATTAAAAGTTATTACAAGTTTCACAAATATACGTAGGTGTATAAGGACCCAACCAACATCTTAAGAGGGCGAACCAATCTTACCTGCAAGTGGTGCACCTGCCGTCCAACGGACAAATTATCATGTAAGTAATTATCATATCGTGAAACATCAACAATTCGCCGTATGTTTTTCAAAGTGCTTCTAGAATTGTATGATTTTAAAAAGGAATATAATAAACTGAACCTCTAAAAATACTTTTTTGATCATTAAAAATACTGATCTAGCATCTAATAGGGGATTAGGTGCTCCATCAGAATTTTTTGATGTACAGAAAGGTTAGGTTAGGTTGGTAATTTATTAATTTTGATGACACATTAAATATGAGCCTTTTAAAAATAATTTCAATTAGTAGAAATAACTTTTGTAGATGATGGTAGATGAGAATAGGTATATCAATTATTACAATTATTTAAAAACAGTATTAAGTAAGTAAAATGGGTAATGATCAAATACAACTCTGTATAAGTTAACTGTTAAAGGTACTAATGTCATATTCAAGAATATTAATTCGCAATAACAACACAAAAAGTTTACTGCATAACAGTGACCGTCCATTTAATAACAAAAGGTTGTCATGCCAAACAGTAAATTCATGAAAACTGCAGCACCAATGTTTTAACAAAGGTATCGCTCTAAATGAAAATATATTTTGATTTATTTAGTAGGTAACATATAAGAACAAAATACATTTAGTTATAAGTTTAGAATACATATTTAGAATTTACAAATTGTAAGTCGGTTTTGTTCTTTTTATTTTATTTATTAAATATTTAATTCTTCTTTAATATTTATATTCTAGTAATTATTTATTATTTCTGTGTACTACATTTTATTAAATTAGATAATTACAGTTACAGCAGTTTTCAATCATTTACATAATTATAATTTGACGTAGACGTGACGTAGAGTAGTTGTCCATTAAAAAGCTACTTAAAGCACTGGACAGTTCAAGCTAAAGTTTGGCGCACAGATAGACAATACAATGGCTGTTCCTTTAATGATTACAAAGAATTTTACAAACAATTCGTTAGTTCCTCATGAGCTTAAAGCGCTTGTGTTACGAGTATGTTTACTCCATATTTTAACGGCGAGGTTTGAACTTGTAGTCAACTGTAATATTGTATTATTTAAAAGAAAGCGCAACTAGGTCTGAAGTGATCATTCTTGCAGTAACTTTCGGATAGTTTGGGTTCGAAACCCTAGTCTGAAGTAACGTGAAATGTTGAGTAAACAAAATCTTAGAAATTGTGGACGTGACTGAGATACACGGTACTAAGATACACTATAAACTAAATACTAGCAACTAGTCTCGCAGTTAGAATATCAACGAAATTGGATTTATTCAATAAGTTTAGTTTAGAAATATTTTTATAGATTTGTAGCAGATACATGGACACTAAAACATTTTTTCTTGTCAAAACATTGTCTTCAAACAAATTTTGAAGGTAGCGCCGACAGAGGTTTGTATTAACCTCAATAGCATGGTACTGAATTTCTATGACGAAAACTTTCAAATTAGAGTACCCATATTGAGCAATGTTTAAACAAAGAACTGCCGTGCCTGCAACACGGAAGTGGTGGCCATACATTAGCAATAAGAAAAGTAAATATTTGATAGTAACCTATTCGAGCACTTTGATTTGATGTGTGATTGTGTGTGACATAAAATAAAATATGATATAAGAGACAACAAATATTAATTAGCACTTAGCTGGGAACACAAACTGAATTCGCCACGTGCTTTAATAAATTTTTATTTTTTTTTTGATAATTATAATGTAGTTTTATGCTAGTTAGTTGAATAAACATTGTATAGATTGTTAGATGCGGCAATCACGGTTCTAATTCTATCAATTATTTATGATTTCCAACGTCAACCGATAGTGTTTATAGATCTTAAAATTTTTATAAGAAAATAAGTCTAAATCGTGTTCAACCGTCGTCGGTCAATAATCGGGGAACATACAAAAATAAAGAAATATACCGACAAACAAATGTTTGTCAAATGTGCACATCGTGCATCGATAAGCCGACCAAAATACCGAATTGTAATTTTTAAAATTATATATATTTGTTATATTCAATTGTATGCTTACTCAATATAAATCCTTCCTACTATAATATGATATTATAAACGTGAAAGTTTGTATGTGTGGATGGATGTTTGTTACTCTTTCACGCAAAAACTACTGGAGCGATTGTGATGAAACTTTGTACGTGTATAGCTGCAGTCCTGGACTAACATATAGGACACTCTTAATCTCGATATTTCCACGGGAACGGGGACCACGCGGGTAAAACCGCAGGGCGCTGCTAGTGATACTAATAAAGCTTATAAGTTCGATTTTTACTAACAGCAAGATCAATGTAATGTCTGAAATAAAATATCTAATGATTGTTATAAAGAAACTCCTTTTAAAGCCAGTTAAAACAGCAGACAACATAAAAAAGATAAAGTAACTGCTTTATCCTTTTTTGTACTGTTCCTATAGATCACATGGGTGAAGTTGTGGCCAACCTGAACCGCTCATCATAATCATCATCACCCTATATTTGTCCACTGAGGCCTCTCGAACCTACAAAATAAGTAATTTCACAAGTATTCCATAAATTACCATTTTTTGTTTTTATGGACTAATTCATCATAACTTTTTATCGAACGCTGGTATCGATACAGCAATTAGCCCAATTAACGTTCGCGTCGTGCTGTAGCTTAAAGTAATTAGCCGTTTAAAAGTGATAAATCAAATGTTCAACATGTCAGCCCAGTAATTAATAATGCAGATCCTCATTGCATCAGAGTGTTTGTACTAATATTCGTGTGCGTTTTGTTGCACAGACTATTGAAATTAATACATACATACACCTGTTTGCCAAAAGGGGTAGGCAGACGTATGCTACACGCCTAACTTCGCCAATCACAATGTTGACCCACGTAATAAAGCCTATTGCCGCTTTATGGGATCTATTCGCCAGAGCCTCGGCTGTTGATCAGCCGGTGCATCACTTGCAGGTGAGGTTGGCTTGGGTTCCTTAGATGTTAGTAGGATCCCTATACATGTTGTTATGTTTAGCACTAAAATCGTGATATGATACAATCCACATTGTAAATATTATTATTTCCTCTAGCTAGATTTTTAATAACCCATTTCCTCGACATAAAGAATACCCGCCCGCAATGGATCCCGAGCGGATTTCCTAAGTATGAACCGGTGGTGGAACGGCATCGACCAACGCCGGCCGCTGCTAGCACGGTTTACGTGATTATTGCAAACTGCACCGCATGAACCGCATCCCGTTAGAGCTGCCACAGGGCATGAGAGGTAGCGATTCAATCATCTAGTAATTAGGGGTTCAATAAATCAAAATGCATTTTTATAAGGATATGTAATATTGAAAGTGAAATTACATGTTGGCCAGATAAATCAGTAGAAGAATCAAATTTCAAAGAAATGCCCTATGATAACGTGATCGTTTTTCACAAGGACAATGACTACATACGTAAAAGCAAACAACTGTCAATATCTAGTCGTTAGCAGTTGGTTACTGTTTTTGTAAACAAAACTTGCGTATAATTTTTGACAACACGACACATTGGGCTCTAATAAAAACACTGGTAAAAATGCAGACTATAAAAATTATCGATTTTTATCTAAAAAGATTTCAGCACTTTAGAGTTTTTTACCTAATTGCCCCTCATAGACATTGCATTGCTAAAATTATGCTTGCAGGTTACTCTCTATTTGCCTATTGCTGTTTTTGTTGTTCCAACTTCAGAGATAGGAAATGAAATGTTATGAAGTACACAGTATTCATTCATTTTGTGAAAACGTAGGGTCGGTTCTCCCATGAGTTAGGCCGATAACACACAGGACTGGCACAGTGGATCAGCCCGTTACCACGGTACTCCTAACAAGGTTACGTCTTCACGATTCGCTGCGCACGCGACTCACATAGCGAAATTGCTTGATTTTTTAATGGTATATAAAGCGGTACATTAAAAACGATTTATTAAAAGTCTGCGTTATGGAAGTTGAACTTTTATTGAGATGAAAAGTTTAATATTTAAAATATTATATGTATGTAAGTTATGCTATTTTATACCCAAAGACTAAAGGAGAATCGACACAAGTATGCCACCATTAGTATGTATACTTTAAGTTCGGGTATTGGCTATATATGGGCTGTATATTTTGGCTTAGCAGGAGATATTGCCTAGGAGTGGTCAATGGAGATGGATGGTTGTCATTGCAGTCTTCTGAGGATATTTCGTGTTTATGGCGGACGTTAGGCGCTAATTACAGCGGTCTTATTTTTCATTCTGTTTAAGCGTCGAGTCCAACATCTGGCCACATCCCCCAGGCTTCCTTTTTTTGGAGCTTACAAAAATAAAAAGACTTCAGTTTATCGTCAATTCTCCTTTGAATTCAGTAAACAATAATGTAGGTTATGTTTTGTATTTGTTAACATTTAAGTTCTTATCATATATGTCCAATATAATTACTAAAATACATAGGCATTTATTATTAACTTGCTAATAAACTAACATATAAATTTAGTATAGTATAGTTATTTAACAAAAAAGTAATGTGAAAAACCGACCAAGTACGAGTAGGATTTGTATACTTTGGTGTTTTCTAAAATTTTATTAATCTTACTACGAGTGTAGTGGCAATAGCAAGTAATTGTAAAATATTTTATTGTGTAGCCGTGTTATTTTATTACGAAATCCTACAAATAAATCTGATTTTCTGTTAAGCAAAAATTGCACTAATAATGCAATGCTATAAGTATAACAAAATTATTAAGCAATTGTCAAATAAAACCAAGCCACGGGTTGTAGTAAGGCAATGAAATTAATTACTAAATAAAGGCCCGTTGGTTTACGTTAACGACACGTCCGGAACTGGCCGGACATAAAATTGTTGTTAAAAAATAAATTAAAAATGAACGAGTTTGCAGCAGTGCGGACGGCGTTCGAGTCAATGTTGCGCAGTATGTACTAGTAGAAAAGTTCTTTGTCTTTGTAGGGAAACAGTTGCATATTCAGATTTAGCCTATTTTAAACCTCTCATTTTATAAAGGCTTTGAGAATTGTATTTAATCCTTTGCTATAATTTACTCACGCTTACAGTTACAATGTTCTTGTAGTAATTGTATAATGAAGATAAAGTACGATTCTTCTGTAATCATTTTGATTCATCGATTGACGATCATTCTTCAAAGTTTATCTTATGGTAACTCACATCTACACGTGGTGTATCCATCTAATACAAATCCATGGAATGACTTAGGCACAAAATTACCGAAGTCTTCCCGATACATCAGTTGTAATACTACTACTATTATGTGTACTACTCGTATTATGCCATATAATGTTAGTAGATGTCTACTAGAGAGCTAGAGTGCTCTCTGACGATTTTCTTATAAATCCTGCCATTATCCTTTAAAGGGGTAAAAATGGAGGTAGAAATAACACTTCTTTCCTAAGAATGTCATCCATAAAAAGTAATTATTTCTTTGTACATACTATTTTAACTTACACACTACATTTTTTACTCTAAAATGAGTCCATTTCCTTACACATCCTGCGTCTGTAAATTTTTAACAAACGGCAGAGCGAGATGCGCCTGTTTGTGCCAGCACACTAACACATCAAATATGTAGCGTTCCTGTTCCCATATAAAACGGTGGATGGGAGACACCCGAGAATTGGGTCATTGCAGTTAAATGTTTTCACAATATCAATGAAAGTATCTCTAGTGCGACAAGGAAAAGAGCTTTTTAAGCTGAACAGTCTAAAGACGCTTTAAAAGAACTAGATTTACATTTAAAAGTTGTAAATATATTGAACAGATAATAAAGGTCTAGTTTATAAAGTAAGTAGTCATAATTATATTCTCAGCTTTTTAACGTTTTACAGATGGCTCCTGATAAAAAACAAGTTGAGAGAGGTTGAGATTATACTCCACCAAGCGGTATCAGTGCGAATTGGCGAAGTCAGTCGCATGGCGCTGTCAAAATTATTTGAAAACTGTCAATAAAGCCACAATTACAACCTATAGAGATAATTTGACCCAACAGCTTATTATGTCATCTGAAAGGGCTCTGTATATTAAGTTTACTTGCTACATAATTTTAATCGTTTCCCGCCATTTAGCATTATGGATCCACGAGAATATATCTATCACGTGTACGGGTCTTAGTCTGTGTAGCTATTAGACAAATTTGTGTCTATGATGATAAGGTTTTATGAACATTGTTTTAATGTAAATGTTCCTTGGGGGCTAAGAAGATTAGACAATAACATTTTTTATTACAGCTCGTATAATATAAACCAATTTGGTTACACGCAAATGGAAAAGCTGATATTGTGTCCTTCAACTGTCGTTATAACATATAGCAGGCTTATATCTAAACTAGTCCGTTGTTTTATTGTAATGAACCTTGCTGGGTTTTTATCCGATTCCAGTCGTTGCAAACATATGTATAAAAGTATAGCTTTATTCCTTTATTTATAACAGCAGTAGAATGGAGCTGTCGTATAATTTATGTCATCATTATACAAAAATACGATTCTCATATTATAAATGAGACAGATTTGGTAAGCTGCAAATATGCGCCACAAGGCCTATAAATTATATTCGCGCAGGAATCGAACACAAGACGTTAAGGGATTCACTGTATATTTATAAAAGTTGTTAGGTACGAGTATCTCCCCACGATAAAGGGTTTTCCTAATGTAAGACTAATTGCCAATGCATCATGTGCTGTTGTGCACCTTGCCCCATTTACTTTTCATACTTATTTACAACTTTGTACCTAATGTACTTACTTAAATAAATTATTTGTAGATTATCCAGCGGTAAGCGTTGCTCATAGAATTGAAAAGGGAAGTAGTTTAACACCTCCATAAAGAGCACGCAGGAATCAACAAAATCAATAAAGTACTTTATTATGAATTAAAAATTTTATTAACGTTAAATCTAATAATTGATGGACATAAAAATTTTATTTGTTTGAATTCGCAAATGCGATGACTCTCGAAATGCCATATTTACGATTTTATTTAAATTTGAACAACGTAATTATTTACTACAAGAATACCTAAAAACAAGGAACAAGAAAACAAAACGTCGTTACTATGGTCGCTAAATGAAGTATGCGAGTCAAGAATCAAGATGCCAATCATCATGGCACGCCACCGCTGGAGTTCATCAACATTCCAACTTTGACATGAACTGAATATTCAGAATAGGAGAGAACTTATTTTTGAATATACTTAAAGACTTCTTACAGATAAGCTATGATAAGCTTATTATATTTAGTGCCTACTTATTGGAGAAATAAAGATATATTAAAACCTAAAGATATATCACAAAAAATATTTTACGTAATTCATTTCTTTCATTGGTTGTGGTTGAAGACGACTTTCGGAATACAAGAAAGAAAGGTTTGAAATACTTTTAAAATCTAAAGAGTGATATATTTATGTTAAAATAACAAAGAATATTTTATACACTTCAGTGGTTTACACCACAAAACACGGAAAGCGATTTAAATACGTACACCAATCAGCTTTTATAAAACGCATTAAAATCCATAGAATAGTTTTTTTTATACTTTACAATAAATTAATTAGTCCGTTAATAACAACAAAAAAGTAGATATCAATATAATCATATATATTTTAAATATCAGAAGCTTTTTAAGTCTCCAAGCTGGTGGTTTTAAAATCTATATATTTTATGTTACAGTTTTGATATTATTAATTACCTAAACCTATATAAATATAAAGCTTTCAATTAACGTAGAACAGATAGTCCCCGAAGCAGAGCTGCCAGCCGAGGAAGTGATGGAGGGCTGTTGACTTAGTTCCGGGCTTCGTAAATTCAATTACACGCTTCAAGAGGTTGCTTTGAAATTGGCTATCGATAACGGGTTGTTTAGTACTAGACACCAGCGGTTTGGTGTCCTTTAGGAACTGTACTACTGACTGTTTTCAAAGAGGTTATGTCTGATTTAAATGCAAAATTCGTTATTTTTTATTTACTCACTTTTTAAAGCGAAGGAAAATAAGCGTGTATGTTGTGGTTTCTGTGGCATATGATAATCTGTAAGCACTAATGTATAAACTAGTAACTAGCTTTCACGCTTAGATAGTGACACACGTGATTGAGATACCTTTATTTATTTTCTAAATTTCCATATCCATGCCTTAATCCATATCAAAATGACATCTAAATCGGCCCCTTGTTGTTTGGTCGTAAGTGACAATGGTTTACAATAATAGTTCAAGATCCGTAAAATGTGTTATTTTACAATGTATAATCGCCTCAGTATAATGACTTTTACATTTGTAATATTAATAATTTGTAAGGAAAGTAAGGGTGATTATTAGGTGTACTATTATCTCTACTGATTGCAACGATATCGCCACTATACAGCCGAGTCCGGTCGTTTGTCAGGGAAATGGGGTGGGCGATGGGCAGCGGACAAATGTTGCTCATCAATTTTGCCAAGAGGTCCAAACAAATGGTTTAAGATATGCTGCCTAAGAACTTAATATAACCCGTAGTAAAGAAAACGTAAATATGTATCTACCAGTGGTTGCAGGGCTTGCTCCGGGTTGGATAGCTACATAGAAAGCAAGCATCTCATCCTTATGGCTAAGTTAAAGATAATGACTCGTTGTGTTTGAAATATTAATTTAATTAATTAATATATTAATATATTAATTAATATATTAATTTAATTAATAAGTAAACTATTTATAGAAATTAAACGAACAATGAAAAAAACCGCATTAAGTGGCGTACTTTGCTTGCTTATTAAAATAAAATAGAAAATAAATGCAAGGTCCCAAAATAGTATTTGGAATAAATAATCTACTTTGGCATCGTATTAAAGATGAACGCACACTTATCTGAACAGAAAGCGTCTAACGAGTCGCACGTAACAAATTTTAGAATTATTTATATGAGATCGAATGAAACATACACACTTTTAGATTCTGAGGATTCGACACAGGCAGTTTCATTCGTATCGGATAAATGTGCGCCCACCTTTAATCGGCGATGTTTTCACCTGATCCAGTTTACTTCGATACGTTATCTCACGAACGGCCGCTCGGTCACTGGGTCAGCGAACGCGGAAGCAGCCACCGAGACTGGTTACTGGTGGAACCAGTCAACCCGCAACTGCTCCCAAATGCATGTGGAAATAATCGCAACCAGATCAATTACTGTGAGAATTCAGCTCATCAACTGTGCTATGGATGTTTGCTATACTATAAATGGCATGTTGGTAATCTTAAAGCGGTTAAAATATATTAAAATTAGATCAGATTTCCATAATTATGATAGTTGCAACGTTTCGTGGACAAAAATGCATAAAATATTAGTATTAATAATAGAGTTTATTTGAAGAGAAATATCTTGCTACTCTTGCACTTCCTGAAATTATCCACAATTCTAAGTCTGTCAATAAGTTTTCCTCTTACATTATTTCATCAAATCAAATCAAATCGTTTATTGCGTTACATGTGGTTTAGGTATATAATGTTATAAAATATTTAATTTAGTACAGCACATGTACCCTGTTCATAAGTGATATTATCACAAAAGATCTAATTAGTAATTAACTACTGTCATCATCAAAACGTTTCGCTTTTTGTTCTTACTCTTGTAACTCGCATCTCGACCTGGAATACAAACACAACCCTCACGTATTTTAATTCAGTGAAAATTATAAATTTTCATACAAATGTTCATTTCCAGTTTGCCCCAACAACCGATATAATTATCATTGGCTTGTTCCCTCAAAATTTTCATGTTCGTTTTGTTGGTAAACTCCCTGCCGACCTTTTCAACCTTTTCGTTAAAGCCGCTCTTTTTTACACAGCTCTCCGGATTAAAACTCTTTTTGGGAGAAAAGCAACGCCGTTTTATTTTTAAATTAAATGTAGGTACGTCGATGGTTAATCATTTAAGGATAATCACATAATTCTTATCCCGGTTAGAACTATGATCAACACAATTTTCGAAATGATGTAAATTGTTATCATCTTCTAATTTATACTAATTATAACAATCAAGGTAGAGGGTGCCTTACGAAATTTTTACCACAGAACACACCTCTCTATACACACATCTCTGCCTTTTGCCGGCACGCACTGTGTTAGCGTTGTGGAGTTATGATTTGTATCCCTTTGGCGACGTTAATTTGTGAGAACCAAGTCCAATAATGAGACGTTACGAATTATTTTTTTGTATATTCGCGCTTTCTACGTTTTTGTCTACATAAGCTTTGTAATTCGAAAAAAAGAATCCACAGCCTGCAGCGACACTGACGAAAGAGATCAAACATTATTTTCTGTCATTCTAGTTAAATAATAAATTGTGCTTTACCTCATAATTCTGAGTTTTAATACAAAGCTAGAGGCTTACTGTTCATGTGTGGTTCACAGAGTTTATTTTTACTGTTACTTTATTTTTAAAACGCAGATTAAAATTTCAAGAACCATTCGGGCCCTTATGAAACACATATATGAATATCATTATGTAAAGTATTTGCAGCGCGATAGGGAACGATTATCGCACTAGGCCGCGTTTACAGAGATCAGTTTTTAGATGGAAGACAGTTTGGGTACCATGCTATATGTGTATGGAGTAGTCGTTATGAACACCCTTGACTGCAGGGCACTAACAGTCCTACTAGAGTCAGCAGCCATACTGGGTTAATGTGGAGGAGTATCGCCTTATCCTATCTCTCCTTGGTTTCTAGAGGATGCTGATGGGATATTAATAGGTTAAAATATAGAAATCTATTCATACTTAAATTTTTTGTTCGCTTACTTAATAATGGACAAGTGAGATTGAAAGTGAAAAAGTCTTGGATAAACTAAACAATAGTTTCACTTAAACTCAATATCACTCAGCACATACTGTTGGTTTCCTTTTGTTTTACGCCAGTTGCGATATCTAACATATCACGAAAATCAATTAGGTGTTAATTTTGTGTTGTAATGTCAGGCAATCCAACAAAGATCGGATATTGTGATGCTTAAATGAAATATATACCATATTGTGATATAAATAACATTCTTATTAAATTTTCCATGGCTATTCAGTTTCATATCTTTCATTTAATCGACGACCGATATGGCGTGGTGGCGAGTATACCCACACTCCGCTCTTGAGTTCGATTCCCACATAGGACAAATCTTTGAGTGCACAAACATGAATATTTGTTCTGGTCTGGGTGTTTTTCTATGTATATTAAGTATATATTTACATATTTATGTAAGTTTATGTGTTATTTTGTGTCAGTAACACTAGTTATTAATGATACTTATCTTAGAACTAAATAATTGGTGTAATTGTCAGAAAATATTTATTTATTATATTTACATAATATATTGCGATATGTACCTATATTATTATTAAATTAACTTGTGAGATTAAAATCCATTATATTGAATATTAAATAAAGCGTTTACATTTTGAAATATAGATTTGTTCAGTTAAGCATAGCAAAGAAAATCGTCCGATCCCAAGAATGAATAAATGAATGAATACTTTATAGTACACTAAATATAAAAAAAAGTTATCAAATCACATAAACAAATATATGGTACAACGGGCGGCCTTATTGCTAACAGCAATTTCTTTCAGGCAACCTTAGGATGGAGAGGAAATATATGAATAAAAAATAAGGTTTATTTTATACAAATTTAGGTAAGTTATGTATCTGAATATCCGATCTACGGTCGTCACGAAACTGGACTTATCTGCGCTTTCCAGTAGGCTGGTCGCGACTAAACGAGGGTTACACGTATTCGGAGTGGAACGAAACCTTGCACATAAACGATGTGTAGTTAGCGATGTCACATATTCAATAAAAAACTGTTAAACATTCACTGTATTAGCTTGAATAAAATAATAAATATTCTCTTACAATCACACCAATTATTTAGTTCCAAGATAAGTATCACTAAGAACTTGTGTTATGGATACTAAAGAACGGATAAACATACTTAAATACTTAATATATATATAGGAAAACACCCAGACCAGAACAAATATTCATGCACACAAGTATTTGTCCTGTGTGGGAATCGAACCCACAACCTCTGAAGTGAAGTGCAGGTATACTGACCACCACGCCATATCGGTCGTTGAATGGAATGTATTTGAGTCATTAACAAGTTATTATTATTGGGTAGTAAAAAAGCCGAATAATATACAAACTAAAAACAAACCGAATATGTAAAAAAAATCGGGGCTAAGCCGGAAAGCTTCAGGTTAAAATTTCTTCTTTGTCGTGTCGCTTTTGGCAAAGCATAATGGTCGTAATGTAGTGGTATTAGTAGGGGCGGATGATAAGCGCTGAGGCGCTAATGTGAGCATTGTCCCTAACTAAAATGCATCGCAGTGTTAAAACCTGTCTTAATTCTGCTATTTCTCTCTAATATATACAGTGGCTTAATAACATTGTGTGTGATAATAACAATTATGAAGTTGATATCAGTATTACATGAAAGCCAGACTTGGCAAGTATGTTACAACATTCAACTTTATGAGACAACTAGCTGTTACCCGCGACTTCGTCCGCGTGGAATAGTATCTTTGGGTAGCATTTTTATTATTTAATAAGAATCATTAGTAGGTATAGTAGATATCAGCGGCGGCGATGCAGAGAATTCGTTAAAAGGAACCTTAACTTCAAAAGCCAAAATATTTTTTAAACTTGATACACCCAAATTTTTTAAATATCATGTTTTTAGAATAGTTTGGCGTCGTAGTTCCCGTGCCGAATCCGTTCCGTTCCGTTCGAATTTCAAGAATTCCGTTTGTAGAAAAACTCTGCACATCCTAAGAGACCTAAGTACCAAGTTTCATGGTTTTATCTTCAAAAATGAAGAACACCTATAGAAACATTCAACCCCTATTTCACCCCCATACTGGTAAAAATTTCAAAATGCTAGAACAAACGATTTTTTGTTTATTATTTAGTGCCTAAATACAAAATGTTATATTTTTATTTTCAAAAATGACGAACTTCATACAAACTTGCAACCCCTATTTCATCTCTCACAGGACGAAATTTCAAAAACGCTAGAACAAATGTTTAATTATTTCCTATCAAGTGCTTAAATATTAAGTTTCATGGTTTTATCTTTTAAAATTAAGAAATCCCATACAACTTTTCACTCCCTCCCCTTTTTAACCCTTTACAACCCCCTTTTCGACATAAAAAGTAGCCTATGTTCTTTCTCAGGGTCTAGACCATCTGTATACCAAATTTCATTCAAATCCGTTCAGTAGTTTTGGCGTGAAAGAGTAACAGACAGACAGACAGACAGACAGACAGACAGAGTTACTTTCGCATTTATAATATATTAGTATTAGTATTAGTATTAGTATTAGTATTAGTATTAGTATTAGTATTAGTATTAGTATTAGTATTAGTATTAGTATTAGTATTAGTATTAGTATTAGTATTAGTATTAGTATTAGTATTAGTATTAGTATTAGTATTAGTATTAGTATATTAGTATATTAGTATATTAGTATATTAGTATATTAGTATTAGTAAGGATTCGTAATAAGGTCTATGAGTTTGCCTGCTTGAATTATATAAAACTCATAATGGTTTATAAAAAGACATACAAGAATTACTATTCTATTCCCAATTAAGTTTAGGCTAATTGAATTAAAACAATTTCACTTTTTAGAATACCTACCTACACCTATCTACTGAAGGTATATAAAAATAGGTGTTTTAACGACTACTCTTGTTAGTCGTTTTTAAAACAAAAAATAAGATTACTTTTAATATACTGCGACATGTTTGATATTCGCAAGCTACTTTAATTTAAAGTTATAATGCAACTGCCAGCGGCGCGGCGGGTTAGGAATTAATGCCGGTAATTTAATTCCCTTGCCTGTTGTTTCAAGGTTCAGAAACAAAACTGTTGTAAAAACAGTAACTAACTGACTTGTAGTATTACCATTATTGTGTGTGAATTTGAAGCACAAGTTCAGACCGTGATCAGTTTTTAAAAAAGCATTGGCAAATTAAAATACTACCCTAAACTGACATATCTCTCACCTACACTGGTCCTTATCCTTCAGCGGAGTAAGTAACACGTTCTAAGGCGATCACTTAACGTCCAAGTAAGTGCTGTGTCGACGACGCCCCAGGTGTCCACCCGCATTAGAATGTCACCTTCATAGTAGAAATGGTTTCCCCAAGAGAGAGTTTTGTCCGTTTCAGTCTGACGTGTACTCTCACATGCATAGTGGGGGATTTGTAGACAGGTCTAATGCTTTTCTCAGCAAGCGCCTGCCCGCGACTTCGTTTGCGTGACCCTTTGAAATATATTTCTAAACGAAAATGACTTTTGTTTTTCCATATTTTCGTATAACCATATTTTGGTTTAGGCCTAATAATTCAGACATAGACAAATGTCGCATCTACTGTTTATAGTACCGCTAAACCTACTTACTAATTCTTTTTGCAATGTGAGTAGTCATAATGACCTAATCCTTACTAATCCTTACTTCCTTACTAATATTATAAATGCGAAAGTAACTCTGTCTGTCTGTCTGTCTGTCTGTTACTCTTTCACGCCAAAACTACTGAACAGATTTTAATGAAATTTGGTATACAGATGGTCTAGACCCTGAGAAAAGACATAGGCTACTTTTTATTGCGAAAAGGGGGTTGTAAGGGGTTAAAAAGGGGTATGAAAAGTTGTATGGGATTTCTTAATTTTAAAATATAAAACCACTAGCTGTTACCCGCGACTTCGTCCGCGTGGAAATTAATAAGAATCATTAGTAGGTATAGTAGATATCAGCGGCGTCGATGCAGAGAATTCGTTAAAAGGAACTTTAACTTCAAAAGCCTAAATATTTTTTAAACATGATACACCCAAAATTTTTAAATATCATGTTCCTAGAATAGTTTGGCGTCGTAGTTCCCGTGCCGAATCCGTTCCGTTCCGCTCGAATTTCGAGAATTCCGTTTGTAGAAAATCTCTGCACATCCTAAGAGACCTACGTACCAAGTTTCATGGTTTTATCTTCAAAAATGAAGAACACCCATAAAAACATTCAACCCCTATTTCACCCCCATTTTGGTAAAAATTTCAAAATGCTAGAACAAACGATTTTTTGTTTATTATTGAGTGCCTAAATACAAAATGTTATATTTTTATTTTCAAAAATTTCGAACTTCATACAAACTTTCAACCCCTATTTTATCTCTCACAGGACGAAATTTCAAAAACGCTAGAACAAATGTTTATTTATTTCCTATCGAGTGCTTAAATATTAAGTTTCATGGTTTTATCTTTTAAAATTAAGAAATCCCATACAACTTTTCACTCCCTCCCCTTTTTAACCCTTTACAACCCTCTTTTCGAAATAAAAAGTAGCCTATGTTCTTTCTTAGAGTCTAGACCATCTTTATGCCAAATTTCATTCAAATCCGTTCAGTAGTTTTGGCGTGAAAGAGTAACAGACAGACAGACAGACAGACAGACAGACAGACAGAGTTACTTTCGCATTTATAATATTAAGTAAGGAAGTAAGGATTAGTAAGGATGAAACTTCATATTTAAGCACTTGATAAGAAATAATTAAACATTTGTTCTGGGGTTTTTGAAATTTCGGCCTGTGAGGGGATGAAATAGGGGTTGAAAGTTTGTATGAAGTTCGTCATTTTTGAAGATTAAAAAATTACATTTTGTATTTAGGCACTAAATAATAAACAAAAATCGTTTGTCTTAGCATTTTAAATTTTTTACCAGTGTGGGGGTGAAATAGGGGTTGAAAGTTTTTATGGGTGTTCGTCATTCGTGCGCACGAATCTAACTATACCTAGACGTCGTTGTCGGATGCATACGATTAGAGAAATTTGCGCTACAGAGAATAACATTTTTTGATCCAGTAAAATTATTTTATTGTTTCGTATATTTTTTTAAGTAAGTATTTTTTATTAGTTAGGTCCTGTAAATTAATTTTGTACATATACTTAATATTTCGGGATCGTTTAGTTCATAGTAAGTAAGATAAGATAGTTTCCGTTAATTTAAAAAAATCTGATTCTAGGTACTTTCTGCCTCTCAATGAAATACATAGGTACTTTATACCTACTGTAAACAATTTTTTTTTAAATATATTTATAGTATGTATGCTAATGATTCTTATTAATTTATTAAAAATGCTATCCAAAGATACTATACCACGCGGACGAAGTCGCGGGTAACAGCTATCCTGCATAATGTCTATAATATTGTACGTAGTATTCAAGATCAAAGCTAGCCTAAGTTAAGTCTTTCTCGAAGCTCCCAGCTATGTGTAAAGAAAACTTTATGAAACTAGTTTATGTGTGACATACTAACATATATTTATTTATATGTACTCGTTAGGTAGGTACATATATACTAAGCGTACATAGTCATGAAATAGGTTAATTCATTAAAAAGATAGTTAAAGGAAAATATTATTCCAAACTACTTTTTACTCGCCATAGTGTTTGTTACAAAACAGCTATACCTATTTCAAAATAGAAATACAAAACTTCTATAGTGGTGTTATTGTCGGAGGTGTCTATCGAGGGTGTCAACTATTCGAAGGCTCTCACGGGTGACCGGACGCGGCGCACAGCTGCAGCACATCGATTTTCAACTCTAATGGGAGCATTTTATAAACATCATATAGAATTTTTAACGTCCCTGTTGATAATTCTTCTATATAATATTTAACACCATTGTCTGATATACAAAGATGTTTAAAGAGCATTTGTATTTGGTAACTTAAGTTTGAGAAAAAAAACAGTTTTGACTTTATACAGTTCATATTAATACGATTATGACAAGTAATTTAAACAATAATTGCACACAAGATTTCATTCAATTAACTTTATAGTAAATTAAAAATAAATTACATACTTAACTTAGGCATACAGAAATGTCATACCTATCGAATTTGGCTCTTTTGTATATCCTATATCATATCCTATGGTAATTAAGAATTTTCTCGCAGTGAAAAGTATCTTGTTAATCCGGGGTTAAAACTGTCTACTTTCCAAATGTATGCAAATCTGTTTAACCGTTTTTGCATGATTGCGGAACAAACATCTTATCTTTGTTAAGGTGCCGGTAACAGCGAATAACCTTGACCTTCTCACGCAGTCTCTCACAAACTCACGCTTAATTCTTACAATTTGTAATTATTTGAAGATCAAGTAATTATAGCGCGATTTTTTTATTTGATCATTTCTGAGAAATCACCTGTTGTTTTTAGTGAAAAGGTTCTTTGATCTTATATAACGCGTATCTCGGGTGTTAAAAGGAAACCATTTTACAACAAATATTGAAGATTGTGCTTTTTTTTAACCAATACTATAAAAAACAAAATGCAAACAAAATTAATTTACGTATTTGAAATGTTATTAAATTTTGTCTAACTTAGTTAGTGCAATGTATGATTCTTGAACAATTCGTATCTCATATCAAATTAACAGATATAAAAAATCTAGACCCCTGTTCTCAATTATCTAAACCCTGTGTTGAAAATGGGTTCTTTCTTAATTATATTTTAGCTGGGATATATTATAAAGATGATTTTCCATGGCAAAGCAAGGCAAAATAATAATTACCTCGAAGCACCAAAATGGGCCACGTGACATGGACATTAAATTAAATTAAACCATTCTGAAACGAAAAGGCCGCAGAATCGAATTCAGCCTCATTATTGAATTTCACCCACAATTGACCATCCTGATTAAATTTCTCATCACAATGCTTTGCTATGTTACAGCATTGCAAAGTATTAAAACCCTTTTGATGGGGCTGGGATATTATAATACCTGGTTGCCCTAGACTTAAGCTCAGGGCCCTGGATCTGCTTACTCATTTAACCAGATTTGGCTGAATTACAAATATTACATGGAGTGACTGCCGTCTGACCTCCGAAACGCAGAGGGAAACATCATTCCATGGTTAAACCAGCTGTCAGAATGAGACACGGAGCAAGCGATAATTACGCACGTGACTTCGAAATGTCATAGGTGCGTCACCAGGGATTGAAACCGAGACCCTCTGATTTAGAAGGCATAGAGGTTCCCCCTTAGTGTACACTTACTACCAGGAGAGCTAATTCGTTAGAAATGCTACTATTGTTTAATATAAACTTTACCTCGTCTTACGCATACTTACTTATACTTATTACGTTTACATGTAAAATGCATACATACAGTTCATTATCGTACCTTGTTTCACAAACGAATATTTCAATTTTCATCTTGCAACGCCTGGCCATTCCGATGGATAATGTGCGAGGAGGGAATTGAAATTTCGCCATATCATATTTAATTCTTGCCTCGCCTAGCCTCATCGGTGGAAATGCAACTTTATTGTGAATTTATTGAGAGAAAAAAGTTATTACAATTTACGTTACCAAAAATAACAAAGTCAATTTATTAGATATATATTTATTAGATCCTACGTTACCAAACATAATTAAATGTATTTACATAAAGTGATCATTAGTCCGCTTTAATGGTAATTACAGATATAATTCGACAGAAAACGATATAATATCTCTTGGATATTCAAGAGTAATAATAATTGTAACTGATGAGACTTATTATAAACAAAGAGTAAATGTTGCGAGTCACGAACACCTCCGTATAAGGCCCACTTTCACCTTCCATTTAGTCATGCATTTACGTTAGCTTATTTGAATAGACCGGCAATGAGTATTGAAACCTCCTCCTTTATATTGTCTGTCTACTGATAAAGGATAAGGTAATAAAATGCAAAAAAGTGTAATTAATTTCTTTTATCAATACGACATTTTTTTAGGTTCCAATTGAATTTTTATCTTTAGTTTTTCTTGGCTAAGTTTTTCCCTGGTACTTTCAGCTAGAACACAACGCGGTAATTACATATTATAAAATGATTTTTTTATATTTACGTAAATATCGATTTCCTAATTTACAGGGTGATAAGTTTCCAAAGTTCTGGTAGAATCGTATTATTACAGTCATCAATCAGATTAATCAAATAGTCGTCAATATATGTATGGCGACAAGCAATTAATAAGTTTCAATTTCTAAGGTAAATTGTCTTACAATTTGTCCCAACGAACACTTTATGCGATACATATTTGATAAAATTTATATTGACTTGCCGAATAAAAACCTTCTTTAAAATATTGCAAATGTGCAATTGTACATGAATAACAGATAAGGTATAACTAAACAATTTCCAGTAACAATTGAAATCGAATTGTAAATACAGCGCGGTATCCGACTGCCACTTGATGTTTACTTCAATACAATAAGCTTGTCTTCCATAAGACTGTTGTAGCTCCTTGTATATTGTTATGCGTGCTGTTTATCAAATTACGCTAACTATGCGTAATTTGATAAACAGCACAGCTTCATGTAGATTGCCATTATTGGAATAAATCGTATTTTCCACTTACCCTTAAACGGCCTATGTCTTCCTTTTAATCTACAATAAAATAAATTCGTATTTTGAGAATAATGCCAAGAGTCTAATTTTAATTCAGAAAAGGAAAGATAAGGAAACCGAGATAAAAGAGTTGCAGTTTACGAACTGAGGAGCAATTATACAATGCAATGCAATTTTATAGTATTTATGCACATGGTTTGTTTAATTAATATAAATTATAAAAAGTATAATTGAATTTAATATCCATTGTTTGAGAAATGATTGAGCCCCATATCCAACCCTCTATTTCTCTTTCCCTCAAAGGATTATTTCTGGGAAAAACCTTTTTGAGGATTTATTTGTGAATATCTATTAAAACTATATCCTTTTCAGGGTCTCAAACTATTTGCGTACAAAAACAGTTACCATAAATAGGTTTTACGCTGATATTCGATATAACGCTAAAACAAAGAAAAAAGCAAACAAAAATATATATTAAGAAATTATATGACACTTGGTTGTTTTCATTTCCTAGTCTCCAATGGCATATTTTTGCGGTACTTTATGCGTATTGGTGAATTTATCTCTAAAGATGCCCCATTGTCGAAGTAAAGGAAAATGAAATGCCTTGCTCGCACTAATTAGTACCCGATATCTGAATTAATAGTAACACACGATCCGCCGAGATAAGAAATTATCACGAAGCTAAGTTTTGGAATACTATCTGATTTCAGTTGTATTTATTTTTTGGTAATATTTAACTAAATTGTGCTGTAGTGAATAATTAACCATCCAGAGATCAGTCCTTGAATGGGTAACCGTTTCTGTGCCACCACCACCAACCCACATAATAACAGTGGGTCACGCGGAGGAAGTAGCAGGTGGCCGCTAGTATGAAAAAAAAAAGACTAACTAAACTGAAATATTATGAAGAATTTTTCTGCGCTTTCACGTCGAGATGTGTGGACTCTGATAAATTGTAGCGTCCGCATAATAAGCTTATAGGGATGTTAATAAATTATAAACGAGATTATTTTTATGTGAAATTATAACACATTAACATAATAAGAAAATTTATAACTTAGTTACTCAAAATCTCCATCATTACCGAGTTGATCTTCTCACATGATTGATGAGGCAGGAATTTCATTAAGTACGAGATAGTTTCATGATACGATATTGATTTGGCAAACTTGATAGATACTTAGAGGAAGGAAGTAACTTAATTGGAACTAAAAAGTTTTCACCGTACTTTATAAACTTTATTTGTTTTTTTATGTTGAAAATTAAAAAACATTTTCTGTTAAGTACACTTAAGTAACAAAAACGTCTTAAAATATGAAACTGAGCCTGTATTATTTCAGGAATTTAAAACGAAGTTTCTGAAAGTAGATTGTTCTGTTTCTTTAAAAAACTGTTTCTTTTGAGACTTAATACCTTGACAAGCTGTGAAATATAATATGTCATGCCTATATAATGTTTATTTGAATAAACAAAAATAATACATATGTATTAAATAAAAAAAATGTAGAGATTTTCTGTATGTAAAAAACCGCATACTATAAATATTTTCGTAACCTCAAAAACGACTGATTAACTAAATTTTTTCATCCACAGATATCAACAAGTGACATAAACTGCGTGATATTTTAATAAAACTGGGATCAGATATATCGTTTTTCCAAGTTCAAAAATGCAAATAAAATTTGAATCCTAAGCTGACAGACCTCTTACATTAGTTTATTATTAAATTCCTGTTTTAATTTCGAAAAATGTGGTTCCTATTGTACACGATAAGCTGTAGAACACGAAGATTGATTAACATAAGGTGAGTAACCATTAACGCACAAATATACTATCTCATTGATTTGTTGAAAAACATATTGCCGTGTGGTACCGGCCTAAAATGTGGATGTGGTACCCGCCTCGAATAGTACCACCCCATCTCATCTCATGGGGAGTCGTAAGAGACGAAGAAGAGAAATTCAACGGGATGATGGGTAGTAGCTTCTTCTTGCGTACTTGGCTGCGATCATCAACCCGCCCGCCCAGTGTGGTGATTATGGGTAAAAACCCTCAACATAATAAACTGTTAGAGAAGCCAACGTTCAGCAGTGGACTTTATATAGCTGAAATGACGAAAACATACTTATTTTTCTTAACTCTCACGAAATCATCTTTTGTCACAATCCGACCTGTTTAATGCGTTGTGATCATGCAATAATTTTATTTACCGCATATATTATAACTTGTTTGTGTTTCAAATTCCTCCGAGTCGTAAGAAATGGATTCTCACAAAGAGAAAGCTCATATCGGCAAACCATAAAACTGTTGAGCAGTACAATACAAGAATGTGCCAATATGTATGAAATGGTGTTTGGCTTCGAGCACTGAACCGAGTGAATGAGCTCGGAAACATATTAAATAAGATAGACATAGTTGTATGAGTATAATTTTTGTGTAAACATTTAAATTAATATGAAGTAAATAAGTACACTTTTTTTTTCTCACACTTACATCTCTTATTCCAAGATAAGTATCAATAAGATCTTGTGTTATGTTTACTAAATAACGAATAAACATACTTGAATACTCTTATTTTGTAAATAAATACTTAATATACATAGGTAACACCCAGACCAAAACAAACATTTATATTCATGCACAAAAACATATTTTATACCAAATACGTTTAAATAACTATTGGGTTCTATATACTAATTCTAGTTAAGTTATCGTCGTAGTCGAGCACAACTTGCAGCGGTAAGAATAAGAAGCTGTACCTATAAGAAATCAAACTTACGCGAGGTGTAGTTTTTAAATTCTTAATTCGCCTTATCAGTTGTAAATATAGATATAAATGAAAATGAATGAAATGAAATGAAAAATAAAATAAGCCAGAGTTATCGATAACTGTCGAATTTGAAGAATGGTGCTTCTGATGTTATGCACACGGTGCGGAACACAAAGCGAGGGCAATCCGTAATAATTCGTATCATGCTGGAGGTGTGATATCGATCGCTCACTGCATCGGCAGCTAGCACAAATTCCGGTTCAGGCATATATTTTTAATATAATATATTTCTTATTACAAGAACAATGCATGTGTAATAACAATGACTTATTTATGCAATAACGAAGTCATTAATCAGTACTTCTTCCACGATTTCACCCCTAATGCTGAACCATTTTGCACGGTTCCAGTGGATTAAAAAGATTAAGCCGTGTATTTAGTATGAAATGCAAAACCAACACATCGTAATTACTGGCAATTTATCATTACATACAAACTTTGCTTTTGTGTTTTTGTCGTTCACCTTAAAACTAATCGCAATCAATTGTTTGTACAGGAATGTTTCAAAGGCTCTTTATTTTAGGTCCTACGCAAAAATCGTGGGCGATCCCTGATTATAATACAATGAATCTCGGCGAAGATGAATTCACGGCAGACATTTTTATAATGGCACGCTTAAAAAGGAAAGTCTCGCATCAAAGGGACATTAAAATGCCATAGCAGACAAATTGAAACAGCTTGGAGACGAGCATTCTTATTAAAATGAGCGACAAATGGAACGAGGAACTGCTATGCGAATTTTGAACTTTAAAGCGCTAGAAACAAAGGCTTCGATTTGTAGCCGCGAGTCGTGTGTGTATATGATTAGGTTTAACAATGGCATACCAACAACCATTGTAGTTTACGTATGGCGGCGTGGGATGTCGTATTGAAACTCTGCCAGAAACCCGACACTCAGGCGGAGATCGAATGTCCTCAAGCTAGCCAAATCACTAGATTTATACTCATTTTTACGGATTCATATTTCCTTAAAATTAAATCAGTATAAGGAGAGAATTCCGAAAATAAATAAATTAGTTTAAAAATAACTAGCGGTTACCTACAACATGTGACGCCCAATTGAACTGATTTATATCTTGGGATAAAATCTGTAATAATATTTTTAGCGTAAGAATGCATTACTGCGAATCGTGGTACCCTCGCATTAATTACATTTGTGTGGATATTTCAAACAATTATATTAATAACAAAAAAAAACTAATTAAAAATGTACTGGCTCTAAAAAGTGTAAATTAATGTAGGTAAATATAGAATAATAATATATTCTATAATGGAACGAGTTTCACTTTGTTTGACTATGATTAGGGTGAAAACTGAAAGTCTGACCTGATAATTGACCAATTAATAACGACCTGATAAATTACAACGTATTACCTGTCAAAAAAGTAAAAATTGTGTTAATTACAGGACTAGTAAGTACGTTCTCGAATAATTAAAAGTTGTAATGAAAATTGTTAGATTATTTTATATTGCTATTATATACTGAATTTCAATTATGAAGTTTTGCAGATTTATAATTTTATGTAGTAGGTATTAAATATTAGTAATCGCATAAAAATTAAAAATAAATTGTTTATTGTCACAAACATAAAACAAAAAGGCTTAAAGTCAAGCAAAAGTACTGTATTTCATAAACTATTACAAAGCACTTGAAAACGTCAAAATCAAGAAGCCTAGATTCCTCACAGTCTCATAGCCTCACATGCAAAAAAAATTAACTGACAAAAAACTCACAGCCATTATCAATAATCAGTCAATTATAATAATGAAGAACACACACAGTGAATATTTGAAAATACTGAAAAGTTCTCCCAAAGTCTACAACCAACAGTAAAATCATAAATGTATAAAGGCAATGAGAGGTTGCATCCGTATAGAACTTCAGTTTATAATAGTATCAGACTTATAGCTTACATCGGTTAATGTGAAGAAACTGCAGACAAATCTAGGTGATTTACGATACTACTTTGCTGGCCCACTGTTGGCGTACCGATGGAATTGCATCGACTTTCCCATAATGTGGTTAAGCCACGCGATTCGGGCTTCAATCACTAATGAGTTGCCAACCCATTGTGAAGTTGGGAAACCGTGCCCCGATTCCGTCTGCGGTGATAATAATGTGCGTCACGCAAATGAACGCTGATCGTAATACTTTACGATTCTATTATAATACGGCCGAATTATGTTGAACGTTTGATCCAAATTGAAGTAAGAAAATTAAATTACTTTTTTGGTTGTTCTCTTTGTGATGGTAGAAGTCTAGGCAATTTGCGCAATATTCTGCTTTGTGTTGTACTTTATTCTGCTTTTACTGAGTAACCTGCTGTACCTATATAAAATTAAAGGCATATAAGGCTTAACAAATCATATTTTGCGGTAAAGAGTTAATGAACTCTTTATTGGCTGTACAGTTCATCATCAGATTTCATGTATGTATGTTTAAAGAGCTCAGCATATTGTGGTATTGATCATTCGAGAGCTCTGTCAATTTATATCAAACATAATTCAATGACAACATCATTGTACCTGCCCGTTTTCATCGCGATGTTGTTTACTATCCTAGATCATAAACAATTATCTGTTTGTTATTTTGAGAACATTTAGCATAAGTACTTCTCCTTTCATATTGTGCTGGATAAACCATGACAGGGCTTATACGATAGGTAGGCGATATATATCTCTGGGGCCCCTTCACTCTTTTCTTCACTTCTATCAAAAACAAAAATGTTTGGTGAGTGGGCCCTAACTGAAGCGGGGCCCCTAGGCCTTTTCTGCCAGTTGGATAATACAGTTAAGGGTATATACAATAAATATCATGCGCAACTCACAAAATCAATTAAGAGAGAACAAACAGTCGGGAGCTTAATTAGTTTATAATTGCTTATTAATCAAAGATATTTCAAGCAGTTCGTATTAAATTATGCGCTGATAATTGTAAGTGTTATTAGAACTGTCAAACCAAGTTATATCCCTCGAATGTCGTCTGCTTCACCATAAATTAATTATGTTACCAATAGTCTGCAGCGTTTCTTAACCTTTTTCAATACGCGAACCCCTACGAGACGAGACGTAGGGTACGAGAATATCCAGTACAATTTCTAGGACCCCCTTAACAAAAAGTGCTCGCCGATTTAAGCGTAAAGCGAAAGCCAAGCAATTACGACACTAGCTGGCATTTATTAATTCATTCAAATGTTTATAGATTTGACGGCTTAGTCTTTCAGCAACAAAAAAGGGCTTTAATATCACAAAAGATTATTTTGCAAATTTTTCGTAACGCTAATTTCTTTATCAGGTGAACAATCATTGTTCTTATTAGATTGTAGTTATATGGAATGAGTTGCGTGCACACCAAGCATACAAATAAGCATAATTTCCTCACATGAAACCCCTGTGCACGACACAGTATGGAAGTGTAATCAAGAACAGTTGTCTGCCAAAACAGGGCCTGCCGGGCTCGTCATTAGTCGTTACTTGTATTGTTGTAGTTGCGTGTAAGTATCACGCTATCCCTACTCCCCAAAGGAGATTTTGGACACATTACTTTCGTTAGCTTTTTTGGCTTATTACACATCTATTATAATCTGTGCTGGAAGTTGACTTTATAACAAAGGACGCCTGAGTACGTACTACTTCAGTGCTAAATATTTTGCTGCCGATTTGGTTTAGTTTGATGATCAGTATCTAATATTTTTTTGGGTACATGATAACGAGCTCTTAGCGTAAAGATAATTTTCCTTTAACCCTTTAGCATACAGAGCAGGCATAAGAACAGTAATTTTTAACCTTGTGTACACCGCTTAAAGACTATTTTCTTGCGACATTATATTTAGGGCCATAAATCCAGAGAACGTCTTATTCGCCTCGTCACTTTTAGAAATAAAATGGATAACACGATTTGACGTGAAAATACGTTGCCTGTTTAGTAATGTGATCTTTAAGCCATTGAACCTCTTTGAACGTTGCTGACCTGACAAACAATTGAATTTCTATCGTGTCTGTGACTTATCCATGCGTACGAGAAGAAAATTCTATTTTCAATTTCTCTTCTTTTTTCAAAATGCGCAAAGTAAAGTTGGTATCTAATTGCAAGTATCAAACAAGGCGTATTAGTTTAAAGAAGGACACAAACAAATAAAGGTATGCTACGTCTGTGTAGTACTTATAAAGCATGTACAAAAGTGTTGCAATAAGTCAGACTGATATCTAATAACTCTAATTATCTCATCAATACGGACAAAGTACTTATTTGTAATGTATCCTATCTGTCACACGTCCGATACATCATTCCACAAACCTTTATGATTCATAATGAAGATGGCGTTTCCTCGATTTAGAGAAAATTGATTATTTCAAGACTAGTTATCAGATGCACTTGCTCCTCCCTACTCCGCCAGGCTCTTCTATAAGGTATATCTTCTTCATATAAGGTGATCTCATATTAATGAAAAAATAACTTATACCTGAATAATGCACATAAACAGAAATTTAATGAAAATTGTAACCATCATGACTACAAAAATATCGAATCTCAAACATGAAGCACAAACTATGTTGCTTTCAAAATAAGCCAATGTAGTATAGCGTAATAAGAATAAACATATTTCTAATCTCATTTCACCTATAGAAACGTTTTCGCGACAAGGCACACAATTTATTTTTTGATTAAAGAAAACACGGAGCATATAGTTCAATACCACAAAATTTGAATAAAGCCAACACCAACAGACAACTCGTGGTTATTTCGGTCACCTCGCACAATAGCGCCCTCTATGGCTGACAAAGCACTTTCATTCTAATACTAGGGGGTTGTATTCCGACAACGCTCTTTTTGGAGTTAACTTAAAACTTTTTAACTTACCTAGATCTGTTTTATATGGCTAGTCATGTTCAGATAATATTAACTCATTGATTGTCACTTCCACCGTTTTTTATACAAGCGCGGAGGGTATTTGTCAAATTTACTTGTTGTATGTCTACTATCACTGTCGTTGTAATAATTGTTATAATTTTATTAAAGACAATAGAATAGGACCAAATATCTTAACGTGTAAAAAATATTGTTAGAAATGTTATAAGTATTGTTATTAGCGTCGATACACACTTGACTGATTCACATTACTTTACTTGTTTTCATTTTTTTAACTCACTTTTATATTCTAATCGCGGGTCTTAATAAAAAATTGTGACACATAGTAGTAAAGAGCCAAGTCATCTTGGACAAATGTTACATGTGTTTATAAATAATTTATACAAAAAGTGTAGGTATTTCATCGTTATTTACTTTGATCAAATTTTATAAATAAATGTTACATTACATTTTATTTTTATTGAATACCTGAGATTGCCTTGGCATGAAATGAAACCTGTTTAGAATCTCATAATGATACATTTTATGTATTATTCATTACAATACCAATGCAGTTAGATAAATACTTTGTCATTAAATGTATATCTTATTTATTCTAATACTATAAAGCTGAAGAGTTTGTTTCTTTGAACACGCTAATCTCAGAAAGTAGGTACTGGTCCGAATTATAAAAAAATATTTGTGTTGGATAGCCCATTCAGCGAGGCTATATAATATCACGCTGCAACCAATAGGAGCGCAGAATCAGTATGGTAAAAAAGGGGGGGAGATAATTCAAATTTAAGGGCTTTGGTTGCGTGCGCTGCGTAAGCGGTTCAAGTTAGCCAAAAACTATGATTAAAAGAATTATTCCTTTTAAAATAATCTAAAATAATGTCCGCGATAGTATATTTCTATCTTTTAAGATTGACTCCCTGTAATTTTTGTATGGTAATCAAATTTCGTCAAAATTAATGCCAATTATTTGCAAAAGAGTTTTATATCAACATAATATATGAATATTATATTATAAGGATGACCTTATCCAAATAAATGTGTTGTTGATTGGGAGTAGTTAATTGTGCACAAAATTGTTTTTGACATCATTTTATTTTGATTATCATATTAGATGATATTACAATTTTAAAATAACTCCGCAACAAAATCCACTCGTGCGCATGATGCGCAAGACAAGACGCAGCGCTGGCCGGCGAGCGAGGAGGAGGCAGTGCTTACTGGTCGCCTTCTCTTATTCCCTCCACAGATTTCGGGAATGCTATCGTTTATTAGTGTTACTGTCGTAATTATTAATGATATAAATAATTAAAAGAAATAAATTACAAAATAATATTTCGTGTATTGTTGTTTAAATATTCCCTCATCGTTCACAGCGCTCTCTCCCTCCCTCTTTTACTCATAAACCTCATCCTTACTTACTTTCAATAATTTCGTTTTTATTTTCTACACTAGACATTTCTTAGAAATAATGTATATGGCAAAACAAAGTTTTGCCGGGTCAGCTGCGCTTCAACGGCCTGATTTAGTCGAAAATTCGCTCCCAATTATACTGATGTCATATACTTACACATATGACATCATTCGTATCGCTATTTTATACCCCTATGGCGTTGATCGTTTCTCATTGTATTTTTTAAATACCTGCGGACGAAGTTGCGGATAGAAGCCAGTCCGAAATATGCGCTGATTTAATTGACATTTCGCTCCCAAGTATATTGATGTAGATAACACACATGAGATAAAACGTATCGCTTTTTATGTTTCTTTATGATTTTGTTTATTTCTCATTGATTTATTTCCAAAAGACATAAGGATGAAGTCGCGGACAGAAGCCTGTAAGTGTAAAATAAGGTATGATAAAAAGGTCAAAGGTTGTTTTTTGTTTAGCAATCTCTGAAACAATTTTCGGTAAGTTGTTAAACAACAATTGTTTTAATCCATATTTTTTTTCAATACAAGTTTATCATAAGATAAGAGAAAATAAATTTACTTAAAATACTAAAAATAAATAAACTTTTGCAAACCCATGGCGCGAATAAGGCCTCTTCACAAAAAGCCACGTTTATTTTTACCCTTTGTTTCGATGTCTCAAAGGCGGACGGGCAGAGACAGCTTTTCAGTAGCTGGGAACAAGAGCAGCCTTTGTTGTGACGGGTGCCGTGCGTGGTCTCTCACCCACCTCGAGATTCTGACACGAAAGGTACATAACCCATATTATAGTTTTATTTTTAGTTGTAAAATGACGATGAGATACGCCAGCCCATTTCAGTAATATTTAAGAAAAATAGCCATTCTTTCCAAATACCCCGGTAGTGCATTCGATGATTCGATTCGAAGGGTGTTTTACTAAAAATAAGCTGTCATACTTTAGCATCTGGTAAAACAGATGGCTACAGCTAAAAAAACACAGGCGCTCACAAAAAGGATTATTTCAAAGTAATAAAAAATATCAAAACGTAAAAAGCAGCTGCTGACTGGCAAAATACTGAGAGATTCTTAGTAGCTATCTAATTTTAACCACAAAAATTAAGTAAAACACAAAGTTTAACAATGTAATTAAGTTTTAAATTCAGAGTTACAGTTTCACTTTCGTTTATACTTAACCAGGCTGATCATCATTGTGTTCAAACATTTTGAAGTGAGACAACTGCCGTATGATTTAGGCTGTGGTTACAGTCTTAGATAGTTTGTATCACACGTTTTTATGAGAAAGACTAATCTTTCACACGAGTAGCAAGTCATCCTCAATTTCTTATTGACACCCGGGTTCAGGAATTTTGACGTAACACTGAACAATTGTGCAACTTCCTTCTCGTGTGTTTGTAATTTCCTCACTTTACGTAAGAAGGTTTAGGCTTATTGAAAATACAGACTTTCGAAATAAAACTTCCTGTTGAATATAATATATACAACCTTTTTAAACATTTTCGTATAGATACAAAAGATATTCTATCATTAAGATTGATTTTCTGCACGTGTTTGTTTTTTTTTTCTTAGGTATGGACTAGTTTAGACTATTATAGTTTAGAGTATTTACCAGTGTAAAGTAGTATACTTAATAAAGTTATTTGCATTAATGCATCATTTTGCGTCATTCAGTACAGCCAAAGTCAAGTAAGTCGATTAGTAGTGGAGACTTCACTTGAGGCTTTTAGGGAGTTTTGGAATTACACGAAAAAACACGATTCACTGCAGTATGTTACTTTCCTACATTTGTGTACATTGCCTAAGGCGTTAGGTCTAAAAATCCACTATATTTACACAAAACTCGAATTTGCACTATTTTTGGAAATGAAAATATTGCTGCGATGTGTCTTTTCCCGCCGAAATTGGTTCGAAGTTTTAAAAAAAAAGCTCTTAGTGGATTCAAAAACACAAATTTATTTTAATTCTTTTTATCAGTTGGAGCAAAAAATATCATTAATAAATGTTTCATATCTAAAATTAGATTTGTATTTATTCCAACTGATTATAAATAAAATATGAGGTTGCGGTTTATCCGGACTTTTCGAATATTGTACAATGATTTGTGGTCACATAAAGACTGAGACATAATGTGCCTTCATAAAGAAACCTACGAAAATTTACACTACCGTCAGAAATCATTAATCAGTGCACACAGTATAATTAACACAAAATGAGCTTACTACTTATTGAGATTTAGTTCAGTTTTGAACTTCAGTTACCGTAAGACAACGTCTCAAACAGGTGGCATATTCCAACTTGATAGATATGAATTCCCTATTGAAATCAGAGGGACTTATTAAAAAACAAGGACTAAAATTAAACCAGGTTTAAAATTAATGCTGTCCTTTTATTTGATAAAATGAAGACAGTGACAGTACTAGTATACTAGTTTTAAACCTTGTTTTGTAATAAGCCCAGAATGTTTTTCTTTCAGGTGACACAGAAAATATTATAGTTACCTACTTATTGCCTAGGTTCATGTTTAGGTTTATTTTTAAGGTATTTACTGGTGTATATATTCGTGTATTATGTGAACCTTTAGTCGTATATTCCTTACTTATACACAATATGGATAATGAAGAGAAAATAATTGCGCGCGAATCTTCTCGAATTCTCGCCATAAATTATAGCCATGCATATACAAGCGTACTTTATTTAAACAATTATGCCTATTCTAATATTCCCGAATTGTTTTCTTGTTTATTTAATCCGATTGCATAACAGGCGTTAACGCATATTACAAAAGCGCTTTGCTGAGCCCTAGTGTATTCCCACAAATATTTTGTTCAGAAAATATAAACCGAGTACATAAAACAACGAAGTCAGTTAAGAAACAAAGGAATAATAAGTATTACACTGTAATAATAATAACTATCTTATAATTACACCAATTGTTTAGTTCCAAAATAAGTACCGTAAACTTGTGTTATGGATACTAAATAACGGACAAACATTCCTATATACTTTTTTTTTTGTAAATACATACTTATTATACATAGGTAAAATCGTAACCACAACAAACATTCATGTTCATTTAATGCACACAAAGATTTGTCCTGTATGGGAATCAAACTCACGACCCCAGGAGCGGAGCGCAGGTACCAAGCCACATCAGTTGTATAATAATAATACTAAAATATAACACAAAAAACAGGTTTCACTTAATTATTATATTTTACACCCTATTAATTTAGTACAGTCCTTTATTAATTTTTAATTCCTATCTACTTTAGTCATGACATGTTTATAATTTCACTTTAGTTACTTTATTATTAACTAGCAGCCGCCCGCGTTACTTTTTTAATTCGAGTTCCCGAGGAAAAACGAAATATAGCCAAATCGGTCCGCCTTTAAGTTATACATACTTAGTGTAACTAACACGACTTTATTTTATATACATAGATTACTGTAAATTTTTATTTATTGCATATTGTTAAAAAAAACTATTTCGTTTCAGTAATTGGTCTTTTTAGCATTTCATCTAAAAGTAAGCACAAATGTTTAGTAGCGAACCTAAATAATTGAAGGCTTTAGCCGCCCATTGGCACCATTAAAGCCGATCACCGGGAGGGATGGGCTTCCACCGCAACATTACCCTAATTTCGGCTTCGGGAAATAGCCGTAAGTATGACCGCAGGCTATAAGACAGCATGAATCTATATTGATTTCTTTGCAGTTACATACATACATTTACGCCCGTTTCCCCCAAAGGGGTAGGCAGAGGCATATCATACGCCCACCCTTCGCTAATTACTTAGTTGATCCCACGTAATAGATGGCGAGCCTATAACCGCTTTCCGGGCACTATTATGTTCGCCAGAGCCTCGTTCGTTGATCGGCAGGTGCACCACTTGCAGGTGAGGTTGTCTTGGACTCCTTAGGTCTTAGTAGGATCCCTATACACCCATATTTGCATTCGTTGCAGTAATACTTACCACGCGGGCGGAACCGCGGGCGGCCGCTAGTAAAATATATACGATTCGCCCTGAATTATTAATAAATTTTGAAGCAAGTTATAAACTTCAAATAAAAATATTTTACAACAAACTTCTGTTTGAAACCTTACAAAGAACTTTTTAAATGAGAACCGGTGTCCCTCTCAAAGTAAATTTTTCATAGAAACATGTTTCCGAGAGACAGTCTCTCGTTTAAGTTATTTGATTAATTTACAGTGAACAAAGCTTTATATCAACTCACATTAATGGTCTGAGTCTGGGGACCAAGGTCAGAAAGGGGTTCAGGACGGTGTTGGCAGAGACATGGCGTCTTGCTATTAAAATTTTCTAATAATATATGCTAATATGCCTTTGATTAGTATATCTTAACGTCATCTGATCATCACTAATTGGAAACAATTAGGTACCGAAGTCATGCAGCGTTCAAAGAGTGATTCTCCGATTTATGTGATACTTCATATCGAATGCTACTTTGCTCCAGAAGATAAGTTTAGTCGTTGGTTCCGGTTAACACAGTATGTAGCCAAGTGAGACTTATTCTTCCTAATTTGGTTGGACCTCATACGTTTAAGTGGCCAGTAGTTGGACCAAAAGGTTGTTGTGAAGACAAAATATTGGTTTTATTACAAAACTCTAACTAACAATAGCTTAACAAACTTACAACAATTTTTAAAATTGTTATATAAATAATAATCGTACGACAGTAATCGGACCACAAAATGTTGTATTTTGTTTATGAGAATTATTGGTAATAAGAATAAAAAAGTAAATAGTTATTAAACATTATGTAAATTCTGTTACATCAATCTGGGAAAGCTTGTATATTTTAGTCTCAAAATTTATGTAAGCTTGGAAATAAGCTTTTCAAAAATAAATCGAATTTAAATTTAACATAGACATCTTTACTAAAATTATAAACGCAATGTTATATTTATTCATGCTACCGCGAACAAGTTATTATTTTTTTATTGTAAACGCACGTATTAAAATTGTGTTTATTAAGTAAAATTTGTTGTTAGTAAATTTGTAGTAAAATTGTGTTTATTAAGTAAAGTTAACTAAATTTTTTTTTTTTTTTTTTTTTTTTTTTTTTTTTTTTTTTTTTTTTTTTTTTTGCTCTGGCAACTCTGAAGTGGTCGTACGTCAAAAGTACGGCTCCGTATTAAATTTAAAGAATTTATTTAATTTTAATGTTAATTGTAAAATAATACTTTGAAAAATAATAATAATCTTTTAAATAATCGCTTAATTGTATTAATCTGATAAAAGTGAAACTAAATTAAGTGTAGGCGCCGGCTCAGTGAAGTGCTCGTGACCAGAAGCAGCTGTTATAATTATATTTAAATTTGTTTTGTGCATATTTTCCTGGACTGCATTGTCATAAACCTGGGAAGTATTTTGTTTTTCAATTATCTAAGCTTTATCCACTAAAGGATATATTAATAATACTAGATAGGTAGATACTTTAAATCTATAAACACAGACTTCGCAAGCCTATTAATTCCTTAATCAGGGTTAAAACAGCTTTGTTGGTTATTTCTTTTCAATATATCAAAGAGTTCTAAGCTAATAAATGGTTAAAATCTAAATTTCAGTTAAAAATCTATAGTTTTATATCTATTTGTTACCTACCCTCTTATTTCAAATATAATTCTCACCATTGTAGACAATATTATTGACCGACTCTGTTAAACTAATTTTTTTATACTTATTAGTTCATTATAAGTATATGTCTAAGTCATAAATAGAATGGTGATTCATATTCAGTCATTATATCTCAATTATTAAGTCTCAAGCATTGTGTGAGTTTAATAATTAATCCTGAATTTTGCTTAATTGTTTCTCTTTTTGCTCGGTTAAGCCCAATAAAGTTAAGACCTGACCATTGAAAACACTAAACAAAATATTTAATTCTAGACAGCAATATTCTTGAATATTCTTTTTACTTTTACTCTAATAATTAATTTTTAAAAAAAGAATAGTAGTTTGTTTAAACATTGCCTTTTGTTATAAAGTCCTTTTAGTCCCAAATTATTAATACCACATTAACAGTGTCACATTGGACATTATTAAGTAGTTTCTGTTGTGTTCATTACAGTCTCCATCATGCTGACTAGGCGTGCAACAACCCAAAGTATGGAACTGAAACTAAAACAAACTGCGAAGGAATTAGAAAAATCAAAACTGCTGTGTGAACAGTTGTTGTCTGACCGGGATGAGTCTGAGCAGGAGATACTAAAGGTTGTAGACAAAAACTCTGAATTAAAAACTGAGTTGTCTGCATTATTTATAAAACACCAGGAAGTACTGGGGCAGCGTGACCAACTTCAGCTCACCTTAAATGATCTTGACCAATGCAGCGCTACATATGAAAAAGCTTTGAGTCGCATAAATGACCTAGAAGTTGAAATATGTGAGGCTAATAACACAATTAGAAAGATGTCCAAGGAGCGAGCGCATGAAGAGGTTAGGCATTCCAATAGTTTATTTGAGGAACTTGCTTCATCACCTGACAATAAAAATGTAATAAATTTAAGGCACCTTAGTCATAATAAAATTAAAAAGTATATTAATGTTAATAAATTTATAAGAAAAACTGAGAGAATGGTTAAAAACAGTAACTGTTTTAAGAAAAATGTCGCTTGGAAGAAAGAAAGATTAGACCTGTTAGACACTATTGAAATATATGCGAAGAAGTTAAACATAAGTAGAACTAGTCATGAAAGGGATATTAAACAATTACAGTCTGACATTTTGCATTTGCAAGCCTCTCTTGATAGTATTACAGAAAATTATAACTTTGCTCAAAAAACAATTCAAGAACATGTTTGCACCTTCAGTGATTTAGCGGTAACTAATATTAAGCCAACTAATATAGATTTAAAAAAAATTGATAGCACGGAAATAAAATTAAATAATGTCAATTCAAGCTATGCCTATACACAAAAGTATGTAATGTTTTCTGATGAAGCTGGAAAGGACATTGGTCAGTTATTTTATAACAAGTCCGGATCACATATAACAAACAATTGTATGCCAGGGGCTTCATTTAAAGTAATTATGGAAAAGATAATCAATAGTCAATTTTCAAGGGATACCAATGTCATAATTTGTATAGCTAATAGGGGTACAGTCACAAAAAAAACTGTTGCCTACTATATAGAAAAATTGTCTATGGTCACTTGTAATAAAATAGTTATCTTTTCTTTTCCTTTTAGTAAGAGCTTATCTCAAAAAGAAAATTATGTTAGATATAATTTAAATCTATCAATTGATAGTTTGACATTTTATTACAATAACAAATTTCATGTTATTGATATAAATAACTTAGGTATTAATTTCTATTTGACAAATGGTAATTATTACATACCTAAATATATTAAAAAACGATTAGCTTCTACGCTATATTATTACTTTTTTAACTTAGCCAAAAACTTGGCTGTGAAACCTGCTTTTATTGAGCAGAACATTATTAATAATTCAAACTTGGAATCAATTCCAAATAATTTAAATTTACTCATAAGACAATAGAGGAGTTCTCTTGCAATAGATTGACCAATGAAAAGCCGCTCTTAAATTTATTTCATCAGAATGTTCAAGGCATTTCAGGCAAAGATCTAGAATTAAGTTTGTTATTAGAGTCATTAAATATCCATGTAATGTGTATAACTGAGCATTGGCTAAATGTTAATGAGTCTCTACTGGGACTACAAAATTATAAAGTAGCTAGTGCATTTCACAGGAAACAATCTATAAGAGGTGGATCACTTATTTTAGTACATAATAGTTTAAACAATAGGGCTCGTAGGGATGTTGAAACATCTTCAGTTGAACGTGTTTTAGAATTGTCTTGTACAGAGCTTAACCATTTTATTGTTTTATGTGTTTATAGACCGCCTAGTGGCAATTATCAACAGTTTGAAACTGCAATGGAGGATGTTTTAGCAACCTTATGCAAAAGTAATAAAAAAGTTATAGTATGTGGTGACTTCAATGTTAATATTTTGGAATCTTCCTCAATATCAGTTAGGTTTTTGAATTTGTTCAAGTCTTTTAATTTACTTAATTCTTTTCTTGAACCCACTAGAATTACGCCTACGTCTTCAACATGCTTAGACAATATTTTTTGTAATTTTACTATTATACATAAATCAATTGAGTATGGCGTAACTTCCGACCACAGTGGACAGATTATTAGTTTTGAATATAATTTTCAAAATGTAACTAAAAAAATATTAATTAGACCAATAACAAAGAATCTGGTTTTGAAATTTCAAAGCAATGTCAACGAAAAGCTTACCACGTTAGAAAACAATTCCGCTATAAATTATGATAAATTGTTCGGAATTGTACAACAAGAATTTAAGAATAACTTTTAGCTGAAAAGTGTGGAAATTTCAAACAAAAGGAAGTTTTGTGATTGGGCTACTCCCGGAATTTATAAAAGTAGGAAGAAACTTTTTGATTTATATAGAGAAAAAAGTACTTCAACAGATTCAAATTTTATTCAATATGTTAGAAATTATTCAAAATTGTTCAAACTTGTTTGCACCACTGCTAAGTCAATGCATCTTAAAAATAAAATTATGAATTCCAAAAATAAAATTAAAGCTACATGGAATGTCATAAACCAAGAATCTGGAAAATACAAGAATAATCATAGCATGATAACTCTTAAAGTCGATGATAAAGATATTATAGAAGAAGAAGAGGTGGCCAACGCATTTCGAAAATTCTTTGTGAATATACCATTAGAGACAACTCAAGCACTTGACTCCTCTACTCAGCGTGCAGTCTTTCTTCTTGAAGACAATGTACCTCTTTGTAGTGAATTATTTAGTTTTAGACATATTGATGGCTCTACAATAGTTAATACTTTTAATACAATAAATTTAAAATTAACTGAGGATTTATGGGGAATCTCAACCAACATTATTAAATCTATCATTAATATTATTGCTCCTCAGTTGGCAGTCATTTTTAATCAATGTATTGATGATGGTTCATTTCCAAGTTTAATGAAATACAGTAAAGTAATACCTCTTTTTAAAGCTGGTGAGAAGTCTGATCCTACTAACTATAGACCAATATCAGTACTCCCAGCTCTTAGTAAAATATTTGAAAAAGTTATTTTTAATCAATTACTTTGTCATTTCTCTCTGAATTCCTTATTTCATTCTCAGCAGTATGGTTTCACTAAGAGTAAATCCACTACAGATGCTGGTGTAGCCCTAATGAAGCATATATTTGACGCCTGGGAGGACAGGCAGGATGCGATTGGAGTATTTTGTGATCTTTCGAAGGCATTCGATTGCGTTGACCATCCTACTTTGTTAGCTAAATTGACATATTATGGTGTTAATAGTAATTCTTTAAAATTAATTAAATCTTACTTGAGTGACAGAACTCAAAAAGTAGTTATTAATAGAGTCGAGTCTTCTGGCGCGCCATTGCTTATGGGAGTTCCACAAGGTTCGATTTTAGGCCCTTTATTGTTTCTAATTTATATTAACGATCTACCTTTCTATACTAGAGATCTGTGCGAAACAGTTTTGTTTGCTGACGATACATCTCTGATATTTAAAGTGAACAGAGGCAAGGATCATTCTGACGTGATAAATAATGCTCTTGCGAAGGTTTTACATTGGTTTACGGTTAACAATCTATCTCTTGACGCAAGTAAAACTAAATGTATAAAGTTCTCATTGCCTAATGTTACAAAAGTCTCAACTAACTTGAAAATGAATGGCAAGAATATCGAGTTATTAAATGACACAAAGTTCTTAGGCATCAATATTGATTTTAAATTGCAGTGGAACCCCCATATAATGGATTTGTCCGGAAGGCTTAGCTCAGCATGCTATGCCATCAAAAAGATAAGACTCATAACAGACGAAGAAACAGCTAGATTAGTTTATTTTAGCTATTTTCATAGCATTATGTCATATGGTATGTTATTGTGGGGATCTGCTGCGGACATACATAATATATTTGTACTACAAAAGCGCGCCATAAGAGCTATCTATAATCTTAAGTCCAGAGATTCTCTTAGAGAGATGTTTAAAAGAATTAACATATTAACGGTTGCATCTCAGTATATATTTGATAATATAATGTATGTTCGCAAAAACATTAATACATTTGATAAAAATTCAAAAGTACATAATTTTAATACTAGGAATAGAAATAAGCTCTCTCTGCCAAATTGTCGACTTCACAAAACTAAAAATTCATTTTTGGGTAATAGTATCAGATTTTTTAATAAAATTCCGCAGGAAATAATTGATCTACCATTGGCAACTTTTAAAACTGTAGTTAAAAAGCAGTTTCTTCAAAAGGGGTATTATGCTGTAAATGATTACTTATCGGATAAACAAGCTTGGGCTTAACATTTTCAACTTGTATGTGTATATTAGAATAAAAAGTCAACCAGATCATTGTCGTGACCATCCCTTATTGTACAGGCTCAGCTCAGTTTCACAATACATACTTACTTGACTGTGATGGAAGGTTCCCTTAGTGCTACTTTATTGGTTACAGCTTCGGGGGACCCTTTCAGTATCATCAAATTTACACTGTGTGTGTCATGTAACAAAAATAATTTAAAAGAGCATAGCCTGTGAGTTTCTTGTCAGTTCTTCTCACAGAGCGGAGGCTCGGAACTGGCACTTAGATTCACTTACACCTAATTTTTATTTATTTGCATGTAAGTGAATCTAAGCTTCGTGATTTCAGGGTTGATATATATTTTTTTTTCAATTTTTATATTGTTTTGACGTTTTCAAGTGCTATGTAATAGTTTATGAAATAAAGAACTTTTTACTTTTACTTTACTTTAAGCTTTCATGCTTAAGCTCTTGGACTGATTTGTATAAAGAGGACCCCGGATTACTTTTAACCAGAAAACGTGGGGCTTCTGTAAGCTGTGAGAAACTGTAAGTCATACGAGCGTAGCCGAACGTATGTGCACTAGACTTTAACACAAAAGATATCAGAGTATGAGTAGGTACTTACTGTATATATTACCGGCCAAACCCGATTTTAGGACAAACTAGTATAGCCTAGTCCAAACTAATTTGGGTGGGCTGCGTAAAATGTTTTTTAATGGTAAGAAAAAAAAAACCTCAACCTAACCCAAAAAGAGAAACTTATACTTCTTTTTTTTGAGTTAGGTTGAGGTTATTTTATTTTCTTACCATTAAAAAACATTTTATTATAATAGTTGCAGCCCACCTAAATTAGTTTGGACTAGGCCATACTAGTTTGTACTAAAATCGGGTTTGACCGGTAACATATACATCAGTACCTAGTGTCACTGAATATAACGATAATTCCAAACCCTATTTCTCAGCTTCTCCAAATGTGAAATTGGATATATCTGTGTAGATAAGTCTGTCTTATGTCCGTATGATAATTTGATTATAGTCAAATATAATACCCCTTTGTTTATAATCATGAAAATTCAATCATAGTATGTAATTATGAAAATTGAATAGTAGTTATAGGAAGATAATCACGATACATTGTAAAGTGCTTGAAACGTCTTCAGGATATAATGAATAGTGTAATAAAATCATAATATGTGTTTAAGTTAGCACTGCAAATAGGTTATATAAATGTGTATTTCTCATTGGTTCTATATTTTTCTTATCGTGTATACTGACGATTTCATAGCAATACTTCTAAGTTTAGGCCCGGCGTTTGAACAATTATTGCTAATCTACTAGCCGAATTCTTTTTATTACTTGTTAATTGTAATTCATTTTAAGTTTAGTAAATTTGTAATGTACATTTATAAATATAGCAAAAGATCTATCAAATTCATTTGAAACATAAAGTTAGGTATACCAAGCGATAATGTACCGGACTTTGATTTATAATGATTACCATAATTTACTACCACGCTTTATGTTAAAATACATATTTAAAGCAATTTAACTTTTGCATGCAATTCCGACATTGAAGGAAACGAACTAAAAGTAACGAACCTTCGCAGCGATTGTTTATTATTATCATTTCATATTTTTGTGAAACACATTATTTATATACAGCCTTCAGTTAGTGATTCAAGCGAGCCAATTAGCAATAAAACCGAAAATAAGGCGTTAATTGGCGCTGTATTAATCAATTACAAATATCCAGTTAAAAATGAAACGCCTAATAACCAACATAGCATGACTAGATCGCGATAATGTCGGTTACTCTATCATAATCTTACTTACGCGCCAGACATAAACTTTCACATTTTTGCGGTGAACAACACAAAAAAGTGCGACACGACAACATCTAAACGACAAGGCAAGACGAATTCATCTAAATAATACACCAATTGTTGAATGGCAGTACCATATGAGAATGAATTCATATAAAATGAAAAACAATAGCAGCGAGAGCGCGAAATTAAATAGTTTGAATTTAGAAACGCACCTTCTGTGGTTGCTATGGTGCTCCAGATTTGGTCGATTTATTTATCCTGTGTATGGTAACAAATCACTTGGTGGCACTGTTTTCACACTTGTGGCACTGGGGATCACTCGCGGCACGATTGAGTCGCGTGTGGAGCGCGGGCATGCGGCGAGCGTGCGGTCCGGGCGGAACTCGGCTGGAGACTGGTGAGGCGGTGCAAGCCGCTCGGCTGCGAGAATCAAGGCCATGCGAACTGCTGGTCCCATTTTCCCCAGTGGAAAGTGTTCGTATCCGTGATCCGTGCTCCTTTCGGACAGGTGTGGGAGAAAGCATCCAAAAAACTGATCGTTCTGACTCATTCGGCGAGATGATTTGCTCGTTATGTCTGCCTTGCTGAATGGACTGGGGTATGGAAAGTGAAATAACCGGTTCCGGCGGCGCCAAATCTGTTGCTCAAAAAGAAAGATTTTATTTTGTCTGTGGCTGCCGTATTATTGGTGTGATTTTACTTTGGGAGTGGAGTAATTGCAGCAAAAAACACCCACAGCTGAAATGGATATATCTATTAAAACTGATTTCATCACGCTTTTATTACAAATGAGAAAGTATGTGAGGAAAATATATGGGGTCAGACATGACAAACAGCACTAGTTACCCCCTAACTAAGCTTATACTATGAGTGACGACAACTGATAAACAATCTCATATACTTCTATGATTCATAGTACATGCTTAGACATGGAATATACCAATTATTAACTGTCATTAAGAGAGGACAGAAAGATGATGAATGGAATGGGAATCATACGGACGAATTTTTTCGACCGTAAGATGAATAATGGTTGTATGTCCAATAATGTGCATATTATATTTATTACTTCTTCACGCACTTGTATCTGAGCACTCATGCTCTCACTCATGCAGATTGGAAATCATACTGGTGCCATTTAATTTTTTTTTATCATATTGTATCCTTTTTATTTTCTCTATTTATGATGATAAATAAAATAAATTATTTATTTCGGACAATATTCATAATTAGTGTAACCTGTCTTCTGTAAGTAAAAATAAAAACGTAGTGCTGAAAACTGATAAATATCAGTTCGGGTTCAAAACCAACTACGGCCCTGTGTATTTTACAATACCATGAAAAAGTATCTTGATATAGAATCTATATGTTAACTTAGAAACACTTTTTACTTCAGCAAAACCACGAGCACAGCTAAATAAAACTTACTAGTATATAATATACAAGTAGTAATAGTTAATACCTTCATAAAAAGGTATTAGTAGACGCTTTTGGCGAATTCTTACAAGTACTGTTTACTCATCAGCCTTAATGGATCAAAGTGCTTTCATCGAATATTCTTTCATTGAGTCTAATTGGACAATCTGAATATTGATCCCATCCGAAACACGGGGATAAAAAAACAAAATGGCAAGGTACTTCCTATTTATATATAATATTTGTAATGGCCTGGGTGTTTTCCTAAGTATATTAAGTAAATATTTACAAAAAAAAACGATATTTCAGTATGTTATTTCGTTCATTAGTATCCATAACACAAGTTCTTAATGGAACTAAATAATTGGTGTGATTGTAAGAGAAGTATTTCTATTGAATTTAGAGTTTAGTATTAGATTCAATTAAATATTGATATTTGAAAACATGGTTCATTACGACCTTTTCTTGTATGTGCGGATTAAAATCAATCAAGTCTATGATCAACTAGCTAGCAACCACCCTCATTCTTAAGTCTGTCATTGCAAAAGCCTATTTGTATATCGTCAATATGATATGAGTATGGTACCTTTAGCTGCATTTTTTTAAACTTGGCGTGGAACTACATAGGATGTAACCATAATGAATCTTGGGGGCTAATTAAAAAACAAGATATAAAGTTAAACCAGTCTTAAAACTATTATTGTCACTGTCTTTATCTTATAAAATAAGTGACAGCACTAGTTACAAACCTGGTTTAATTTTAAATCTTTTTTTGTAATAAGACCTTGTGTGTCCGCTTGCCATCAGCCGGGCTTAGTGTCATACCAGCCTACTAAAACAACACTAATAAATAAATATAAGGATACGTTTACATCCCAAGGTGTTTATTTAATACATTTTGTTAAATAGCAATATAAAAGCGACACAAACATCAAATTCATTAGGATCCCTAATGTAAGGGTTTGTTCCGAGAGGAAATGGGTTCCACAACTAAAAAGGCTAGGGATCTTTTGTCTGATCATCCTATTCAGCTTGGTTTCACCAGTCATCTCCGGCATCGTCTGCTAGAGGTAAGCTACATTTTCTGTTCTTTACGAAAACAGAGATAAGTATAGTATAATAAGATTGTGCATAGAAATTTCACATTACATTTGCAGTGCTAAGCTGTATAACATGAAGATTATTATTTATTGCGTTAGTACAGAAGAGAAGATGAAGCGCTCGTTGCTCTGCGGTGCTCGGTGGTCGGAAACGGTCACCAAAGTACAGCAGAGTTTACAGAGGTCAGTCCTTGGATGGGTGACCGTTTGTGTGGCATTTGATATCGAGCGCTTCCGTGCTTCGGAAAGCACGTTAAGCCGTTGTTCCGGTTATCACTAAATGTGGTAGTCGTTAAGCCATGTTAGAGGCCTAATGAGCGGCTTGATAAATTCTAACAGTAGGACGCCATACACCTGCCTCCGCCAATCCGCACTGGGTCCGCGTGGTGGAGTATGACCCAATACCTTGGTATGTGAGAGGAGGCTCGTGCTCAGTAGTGGGACGTTTATGGGCTGATATGATTGATGATTGACAGAAGATCATTCTTTGTAAAAAAAATGTTTTTTAGGCAGAGACCAGGACCGTAAGACTGGCGCCCTATGTGGGACTCGAATTTACGAATTTCACTAGAAATATAAATAATCATTCTCACTGTTTTGAGATCTACAGCTGAACCGACTGACCTATCCACAAAAACGAGCAACAGCTCTTTAGTCTACTAATGGAGTAATTCTAACATAAAGATAGAAGCCTAAAATAGGGCATCACTTAAACGCATTTCATACCCAGGCGTTTAGATTGTATTTCATTGTATTGCATTTCCATCAGATCTACCATAAATCAACTCTTGAAATTATTTTGTGGTATAGGAAAATACTAAAATAACAAACATACTAATTGACTGGTATGTAATAACTGCTATATTTGCAGCCTGAACAGTCCATGGAAGTTTGTAAAACTTTTTAAAAATTATGGATCATACTTATATTTGTTACGTTCATAGGTTTAAAATAATAGTAATAAATGTGATTGTATTATAAATATAACGTTAGTATTGCTATTGGAAATCAATAAATAAATGGTGACACCGAATTTAAATATAACTAAATGTCATGTCTTTATTTATATGCTTAATAAGCCTTTTACTTTTTAAAAAACCGGCCAAGTGCGTGTCGGGCCACGCGCAATATAGGGTTCCGTAGTCACCCTTTGCCATAATGTCGCTATATGAACAGGTTCAGCTATTCCCCGATAGATATCACTACTACGGTATGAATGAAATTTTAATACATTTAATACAAAAATTTATTTGATTGTCGTCCATTACTCGAAAACCAGTAAAGCCTACTTAGCCGTGATAGTTTTCCTTTTAACTTCATTATATATACTACTATTGTGAATTTTTTCAGCCACTCTGAAAGTACCGTTTACCTGGTGGGGGGGGCGGATACTGAACTCTATCAATTTTTTCCACTTTAAAGCTTAATGTTTCGAAAACGGATCTCTAAATCGAAAAATGGTGTTAAGAAACTCGTATTACTTTTGAAAGACCTTTCTAACGATACCCAACATGATAAGATAGACTCGAGAAAAAAAAATCATTCCTACTTTACGTGTAGGGGAGGTACGTTACAAAACAATATTTTTAAAAATTTTATTCTACAGGTTTGTCGACGTGATTAATATGTATACCCACACCAATTTTCAGCTGTCTAATGTTAATAGTCTCTGCGCTAACCCGCGGACGGACGGACGGACGGATGGACATGGCGAAACTATAAGGGTTCCTTGTTTACTACGGAACCCTAAAAATGGTGATAAGAATGTAGGTGCTAAATATTGAATAAAAAGAGATATAAAGTCATCCCTGGCCTACTTAAACGTATTCTGTTCGTCTTTAAACGTATCCTGTCCCGGTTACCTATATATATATATGATCACTTCTAGAAATAATATTGTTCCAAACAAAAAATTAATATATAAAGACACAAACGTATTAGAACCTTATTACATTAAAATGGGCAAAAACAGTGCTTGAAGATTTGATATCAAAAATCTTCACGATTACTTTTATATTGGAAAAAGAGACCTCAATATGATAGTCCAAAATTCCAATAATAGAAGAAAACTTGTGTTTTATGTATAGCGCAGCGCTTGGCTTAGTAAGCTTTTTCCCATTATTATTCATACAACTTTGGTTCGTTCGTAACTGTAAGAATAGGCGATCGCAAACGATCATCAAAATCAAGCAAGTCAGTCCGCGGCATTTGATTTTCAGCGTTTTCACGTTCGGAAGGCAGTTGGTCTCAGTTATCACCGTGTGGTAATGATTAAGCCTTGTTAAAAACCCTATTTCTATCAGCAAGACGCCAAATACCTGCATCCGCGAATTGGCTTTGAATTTCAAGACGTGGATTTTGCCCTGAATTCTTTTCACCTAACTAGAGCCCAATTTTGGGAAGTTAATGGGCTCGGTTGGGTACCAGTTAGGAAACATTAATGTCATTGAGTTTACGTACTATAGGTATTATACATTATAATTAGTGTAAATGGATCCTACCATAACCTGAGGAGCTCTTTATTTATTTTTTGTTTTACGTCGTTAACAAAATGCGTTTACGCACTGCCTTCCGGTTAACCAAAAGGGGGTGTGAGACTCACCACCGGCAGACCCACTAAAAATCTTCCGACGACGACCGCCGCTTGTTGAGAAAAAGGCGGGGGCCAGTACCGAGTTGCAGCGTATGACACCCCGCCTGCGGCCATCGTCCCCCGGGCTAAAACCGGGAGAACCTCTTCAAAAAGGCACAGTGGACGCGCCCCTCTTACCTACTTGTGCGACTATAGCGTGTGTGGCCGACTTCTCAGATGGTCTATGGCTAGACAGCAGAGGCCCCCTGCCCCCACTACCTAAGAGGGCTTGTCAAGCAACGCCTCCTGGCGCTGCTTGACGAGCCCTCCTGGCCCGCCCGCTGCGCCCTCCACAGGTACCTCTTACTTTTCCCCCCGGTAGTCAGTACTAAGGGCACCCAGAGTCGCCAATCTCTGGGTGTTACTTTATCCCTAGCGCCCTCTGCGCCCTACCGGGAGGTACTCAGCCCCCCAACCACGACAAGGTGGAGACAAGTCGGGGGGATGTATAGGGATCCCACCAAAACTTGAGGAGCCCAAGCCAACCTCACCTGCAAGTGCACCTGCCGAACAACGTGCGAGGGTCTGGGGAACATAAAAGTTCCTGATTAGCGGCAATAGGCTCTCCACCTGTTTCATGGGACCAACAATATAATTGGCGAAATGTGGGCACACAACCTACCTAGTCGGGTACACAGGCTTGATATTACGTGTGTGTGTATGTACATTACACTGCATCGGTTTTCTGTTTGTAAAATTACAGAACTCCATTTGTACAACAAATTAATATAGTTATGGCCTTTTGAGACAAACTATTAGTTCAGAAACTGTATTATGTACAAGTCTCATGATTTGTGTGTATTACAAACAACCACAAATGTTGGTAACTCTGGAAACAATAAACTTGGCACAAAGGAAATTGTTGCTCAAGTTCGCAACTTGGAACTTTTAATCAGCGTGTGGGACTAACGGGAATAGAGCCGGCCCGTAATCGTGTTTCACAAAATGATTGAGTTCAGCTAACACTTGTTAAATTGATTGAAAATTAACTTGTGCACGCAGTTTCGTTATGCTTGATTTTGTTATAGAAGTGCCATTGGTTTTTGTATAAAAAGTAGTATGTGTCTATCCCCAAAGTCACGTCAGTATGCTCTATACCAAGTTTCATCAGAATCGGCCAATAAATTTAAGAGTAAAAGCGAAAAAAACAAATGAACTAAATTCTCTTTTTAATGATTAAATTGCTTCTAAGTAGTATCATTGATTTAAATGCCGCACAAATACATTTTGTTGTTTATTTGATCAAAATACTACTTACTTTATAAATATTCCTAATACCTGCAACGGAACCACGAAGCGTGCCATCGGTTCTCATTTGTCATCTAATTTAATTCCGGCCGGGTTTGCGCCACGCGAGGTCCTTCACAGTCGAACCGATTTGTTTAGTCGAAGGATCGCGTGCACTTGCAAACACTACGAACTATAAACCTACAAGCTACACGTACAATGTACACAACTTTTAATGGGTCGACCTTACCTCTGGTGTGATTCTTAGGACCAAACAAATACATGTGTTTTCATTTTTCAAATTCATTTATTCTCTTTTTTGGCGTCATACCGAAGCACTTGAAAATTGCTTCTTAATAAATGTTTCGTTCTTCGCAATAAGAAACGATACGAATAAAGAACAAAATCATCAATCTGATCCGATACCCTTATGACAAATGTCAATACCAATTAACCTCCCCCCCCCCTCTTTCTCATTGTTGTCTGAAATGCTGAATTGGTCTATTCGTTAAGCCCAGATTTAGCATTTCAGACAACACATTGGTGAGGAGTAGTACGGACAACCAGCTCATTACCCCCTCACAATACCAGTTCGACCCCCGCTGGAGTACATACATTCCCCAGGCTAGAGACTCAGGGCTTAAAGGGTGAACCTTGCCCTTGCTGCGATTTTAAGGACCCAAACTAATAAAAAGTTTTTCTTATTTAGAAAATTTTTTTTTTCCATTCTGTCTTTTTTCCAAGCACTTATAAATATCACTTTAATATAAAAGATTGACTAGTGTACTAGACTACTTCTGGTATGAGAAGAAGTTGGCTAGAAATTCGGCTTGGTACAGTCGCGTCAGTATTTAAATATATTACTTCTTTATAAATATTTCGCTTACAGTTAAAATCGATTTGTTTAGTCGAAGGATCGCGTGAACTTGCAAACAGCTACTATGTACCTACAAGCTCCACGTACAATGTACACAGCATATAATGGGTCGACCTTGCCCTTGCTGCGATTTCGTGGCCGTGCCAAAGTGAAATGCGCTTCAAAAGCAGTTAAAATAAAAACTCGAAGAACGAGAAAGGAGGTTTATGTCATTTATTTATGTTGTGAAATTTGGAACCAGTCCGTTTTTGTATGTTTTTTAAGAATTCCGAGAGTTATTTCATTCTCGACAATAGCTAGGCTTGTAATAATAGTTATTTAAGAGCCAAAAGCCAGGTTTTCTTCGACACAACTGAAAATTGATTCGATGGTACCAAGAGCTTTGGACCCTTTTTATTTTTGTTTTACTTCGGTAACATAATCCATTTACGCCCTGCTTTCCGGCAAAAGGGGGACAGAAAGAGGGTGTGGGACTCACCACCGGCAGACGCGACTGCCAGCAGTAATATTCACTAAAATCTTCCGATGACGCCCGCCGCTTGTTGAAAATGATGCGGGGGCCAGTACCTGGGTTGCAGCGTCTGACACCCCGCCTGCGGCCAACGTCCCCCCTACCAAACCGGGAGGACCTTCGCATTGGACGCGCCCTTCCTACCTGCCTGTGCGACCATAGCGTGTGACCATACCGACTTCCCAGAGGGTACATGGTTAGACAGCAGCGTTTGGCATTCAAGCCAAATGAAATCTTGCAATAAGTTTAGGCAACTCTTCCAAACAGATTGCTTTGTTTTTTTATTTAAACTTTTCGGGAAAAAACTTTCCAAATTACAGCAGGAGCTTTTAGAGATGGGTATTGTACTTTGCTTGTTTATTTCTCTGCGAGTACGTCTAGCTAGATAGTTGTTATTTATTTAAATTAACAAAAAAAAAATAAGTTGCCGTGTTATAAAAAGTATTCCTCATTTTACTGATGAACTTGGCTTTCCCAACTGTTTTTCACGTCGATTGATCTCGACCCGCCTGCATCCACTTTGTTTACAAACTAATGTTTTAGTGACAAGAGTTTTGTTTGTCACTTGTCATCTCAGTCTCCCGTGACCTCGAATCTCAATAAAACATTCAAAACGTCGTCAGCACAGAATATAGTACTTGGTTTTTTATTCTATGTTACAGACTCACTCGACTCGATCAGTACCAAGTAATTTAATAAATCAAGTTACATAATGAATTTAACAATATGCAGCGCTTCATCATTAAGTCTCAGTCAAGTAAAATACATCATCGTCAAGTCAAAGTCCTAGTCCAGTAAAGTAGTGGAAACTTTTACAGAGTTTTGAAACTAACACGGAAAATCACAACACACGGTAATTATGCAACTTTCCTACACCTTCTTCCTTCCTATGTTGTCAAAGACGTTGTATTTAAAATCAACCACACATGTAAAGGCACACAAAAACACATAAATACTCAAAATCACACCAATATTTTTAAATGATACAATGCCTTGATGTGTATATTTCCGGGATGGCGCCGAAGCTCCTAGTAAACATATATTTAAATCCGAAAACTGCATATTTCTTTCAAACTAGATGACCGATTTGGCACGGAGGTCTGTTTTCCTACTCTCTGCACATTATAATTCGTAATATTAATTTTTACACTGGACAATATTAGTGTGATAAGAATACTGAATATGAATATTTATCGTGAACTGGTTATATTTATGTATATATTTATTTATTAGCTGGCTTCTCCGCTGTCTGTTTGTCTATATGCTTGGTACAAATTATGCTTATTTTTGAGCTAGGTGCTGTGTAAGAAGTCAGACGATATATCAGTATCATCACCACCATCATCTCAGCCGTACGAAGTCCACCGCTAAGCATAATTTAAAAAAGTTTTTATTGCTTCGTTTCTTTTCTAAACACTTGTGAACGTCACTTAAACTTAACGCCAACTCACTAGAGCCGGAGCTTCCCCAATACCTAATAGTTTTCCACATTCATCAATCCTGATCCGCCTGGTTCCCGCCGCCTTGACCAGATCAACGATCCTTCGAATGGGACATTATCCTCTACTACGTGTCTCTGTTCGCGGTCGCCATTGAAGACGATATAATATTACAATCACAATTTCTAAAAACTTTATGGGACAATGTGACCTTTTAGATCAGCCATTGTCTTTCATTGGACTTTAAATTAAGGTCATATTTGCATTGTCTTGCACCGACTCCAATAAAGGTTCATTAAAAGGGTTTCATTCATTAAAAAATTTATTCAAGAAAATAATGATATCCGGTTTATTTAGAGCGGAAATGTCATCGTCGCCAATTAAAAATTTATCATCAGCAATAAAGTAAATTTGACCTTATTAAAAATCTGATATTGTTAGTACAGAGGAACAAAAAAACATTCTTCAAAAAGAAACATATTTATGTAATGACACTTATAAGGGCATTCGAAATTAGTAACGCTAAAAAAGGACATTTTAACTATTCAAGTACTTTTTTGGCTTTTCTTTTTGGCGCGAACGCGGTAAAAGATACATCGCGGCAATGTTTTATTTTTAAAACTAGTGTGCATATGAGATTTTATGTGTAAATATAATGGATTTTTGAGACATAACTTCTTTAGAAACTTACACAAGTGTCAGCAAAGCAATTTATCAGCACTCGAACCAAGAAATTTGGTGAGTCGTTTCTGAGTAAGACTACTAAGCTCTGGAATGCGCTGCTGCCAGCTCATGTGTTTCCTATTTCCCATAATCCCAGGTATTTTAAGCGGGGCGTGAAACGGCATGTTAGTAGGCCGTCAAAGTGGGTGCGCTTTGTACCGTGCTTATTTCGCGGTATGAAGCGCCTTTATTTTTTTGGACTGCATCGACTGCTTACCATTGGGCAGGATGTAAGCATTATGCCGTGTCACATTAAAAAAAAAAATTGCAGTGAAATGTGATTTTCAGAGTTGATTCCAAAATTCCATAGAAACCTCTAGTAGACTGTACTATGGAATTTTTGAATTATTACTACTATTTTACCGGGGTAGGGCTTTGACTTTAACTGTGACTAGACTACGAAACAAATAACTTGAATTATCGTATTACTTGACTCTGGCAAATGCTCTAATCGAGTGAGATCATACTTAAAGAAAGAAAAAAAGTACCTTCTAAAGTTCATAGTATATACCCTAAAAAGGGCACATTACCAACTTGCCACTAAGTACTTGTGCTTACTTACAAAGTTTGTCATTAAATTTTCATGCAAAACTGTAAAGACCTAATCCTTAACTCGGCACTGCATAATTAATTTCTATATTCACAGGCTATGAGAGTTTGCTAAGATATTACGCGGAGGCCACCCCACGGGGGTGAACCGGTAAGCCGACATCAATTTGTTTCAGCAGGTGCCGGCAAATCCTTTCACTTACACCACTCTTACACAAAAAGCGATGCTATCATCATCTTTTTTCAGCACGCTTGTTTACGGCTATGGGCTTCGACTGATACGATTTCTTAATACAACCAAATAGAATAAATGATGACTTTTATGTAAATATAAATGATTTATATGTTAGAAATAATTGTAAGAATATTGAAATTACCTAAATCTTACTCGTATGCTTCAAATTAGTAAAAGTAAAAAAAATATTTATTTCTTAAACTATTATACATTGTACTTGAAAACGTCATAATAAAAATTGAAAAAAAACAATCGAAATTTATTACACTAAATCACGAAGCTTAGATTCACTTACATGCAACAAAACAATTTAAAAACAAAAATTTAATTAAGTGTAAGTGAATCTAAGTCTTGTGCCAATTCCGAGCCACCACTCTGTATGAAGGACTGGCAAGAAACTCACAGGCTATGCTCTTTTAAATATATCCATTGGTTTGGTTCTTGAATTACAATCTTCATTTGTCTGTGAAGCTATACAATGCAATATAATATAACGTTAACAATATTCATGTTTTAAGTCATTCATATTAGAATAGCCTGTATGAAACGGCAGTTTAATCCCAAGCATTTTTATCTGACATATAGTCTTTGATAGAATAGTATCACTTTGAAGACAGCTTGCGTTTTATTATTAATTTAAATTTATTTAGGCTCAATTGCTGTAAAAGTATTTTGGGATTTTATTGTAGAATCGCACACCTTGACCTTTAAAAGATTTGTTTATATTTCGGAGCCTAGTGGCGCCTAGTGGCAGGTACAACTAATTTATGCTGATTCCTTGTGTTTAGGTTATGTATAGTAATATTGGGAACACCTAAACAGATTTTGAAAATTCTATGACCTTATATATTTGACGACCGATATGGCGTGGAGGTGAGTATATCTGCACTTCATTCCAGATTTTTGTTCTAGTCTGGGTGTTTTCTTATGTATAATAAGTATGTATGTACAAGAAAAAAAAGAAGGTATTTAAGTATGTTTATCCATTCTTTAGTATCCATAACACAAGTTCTTAGTAATACTTATCTTGGAACTACATAATTGGTGTGATTGTAAAATAATACTTATTTATATACGCATATGGTATAAGCAAGTAATACAGCCGAACGGGTCGTTGCGCATCGGTTATAGTTCGACGATATAATACGTTGATATATATATACGTCGATATAATAATATGCGTTCTTTTTCCCATTCCATCTATTCTACATATCGCTTGCTCCGTGCCTAGAAAAACACGTTAGGCCGTTGGTCCTGGCTGTCATAAACATATATGGCTACTGGTTTGACTGAAGTTCCATACCCATTCCCATACCGAACAAAATTTTGTATTTGTGTGAATTAATAGTTATATTTTTATTTTAGTTTGGGTTTCGTCATAAGTACCTATAAATTTTTAAAAAATCTATATAAGCTCTGATTAATTTGAGCCAAACGACAGTTTGAGGATTTTACTATTTTATTAGAATGTATACAGTACAGGTATTTAAAAAGCTTTGATCAAGCATATATATATTAAAGCTTGTGGAGTAGTACAAGGCTTAATCTGAACAGTTAACCCAAATAAGGCAGGGATACAGTATCAATTACTTCACCGCTCCCTGCCGATCGGTGATTAAGATACTAATCCTGCTTTCCCTTTCTCTTTACATGAAAAGCTTGCTGACAGTTTATCCTTAGCCTTAACACAAGGTAGTAATGAAAAAGTCTCAATGTCTTTTGATACATTTTACTTGTACATACAAACATTCACGCCTGTTTCCCCGAAGGGGTAGGCAGAGGCATATTATACGCCCATACTTTGCCGTTCCACGTTGAGTGTCCCAAAGTTGGCCCCACGTAATATGTTGCGTGCCTATTGCCGCTTATCGGGCACAGTTATGTTCGCCAGAGCCTCGTCCGTTGATCGGCAGGTGCACCACTTGCAGGTGAGGTTGGCTTGAGCTCCTTAGGTCTTGATAGGATCCCTATACACCCGTTCTTGTAGCGTATCAAGTAATATTCTTACGGCGGCTTGCATCATCTGCTGTTTAAGATTTTTTTTTATTGATATGGACTCACTCGTTTAGAGTATTTGCCAGTGTCAAGAAAAAAATAAATTAGGTTATTAGGTTAGTTGCATATATGCAGCATTTTTAACACGAAAAATAAAAATTCACTGTAATATGCCTACTTTCCTTTACTTGTGTACGTTGATAAAGAAGTTATGTCTAATAATCTACTATATTTACACCAGTTTTGGAAAATAAAATGCTGCCACCATGACAATGTGTCTTTTCCGCTTCGGCGCCAAAACTTCTGTTTAAGGTTCAATATGATTTAAATCACAACTTATTCTCTGGCGTCATACAAATCTGATAAATTACTTTAGTTTAAAGCCAAATTAAAAGCTTTTAGATTTTGTGCAAACGACCCTTTAAAGTGTTTAAAAACATTTAACAACTTTCTTTTTAGCATGGTTTTTAAATAGGCGTTAAGATACACCTCTCGATATAGATTTACAGACTTGTCGAAAGATGAAAACAGTTTATATTCCGGCAATGAAAATATTGGAAAAGTATACTTTCATTATCAGCAGAATAAAACGTAATAGCAAGACTAGGTGATCGGAAACAATCACCAAAGTTTGGCTATCTTATACATACATTCACGCCTGTTTTCCCGAAGGGGTAGGCAGAGGCATATTATATGCCCACTCTTCGCCAACTATATAGATGGTCCCACGTGATAGGTGGCGAGCCTATTGCCGCTTACCGGGCACTGTTATGTTTGCCAGAGCCTCGTCCATTGATTGGCAGGTGAGGTTGAATTGGGCTCCTTAGGTCTTGATTGGATCCCTATACAATACACCCATATCCATAGTGATTTATACATTTGACTTTAACAATGAAATTTTGTTATCGAGCGCTTCTGAGTGCATCGAAGGCCATGTGAAACTGGTAATACAATATCGTTACTCCTCCCACCAAGTTTGAAAAGTTCTAACAATAGGCTGCCACACATCCGACTCTGCCACACTGAGTCCGCGTGGTGGAATGTCTACTGAGTCCCATCCATCTTAGTTTGTATGAGGCGGCCTGTGCTGAGTAGTAAGATGTTATTAGTCTAATTCCCGTCTACCTTGTAAATGTTAAGAAAATCATATTATAACGTCACATAAAAAAAATACATAATCCTCCTTCTGCCCAAACTTTTTGGGCAGCGGCCTATTTTATAATGGGTGTTATTTAACGTGTCTTCAAAATTAATAAATTGCCAACCTAACCTAACCTTTTTGTACATGAAAAATACTGATTGAGCACCTAATCACCTATTAGATGCTCACTCAGTATTTTTGATGATCAAAAAAGCTTTTTTTAGAGGTTTAGTTTATTATATTCCTTTTATAATTTAACCTAAGTTTAAAAGAAACAGTCAGTAGCCTTATTATATCATTTATCTTTCTCAAAGGAAAGTTAAGTGGAAGACAAAATGCTTGCACGCAAATATTTTTTTACTTTCATAAACATTTTTGTTGTGAAATTGATAAGGTCAAAGTTCTGTGAGTTAGTTCCGTGCGGTACCGTGTCCGGCGCCGGCCGCGATACGGGGTCACTCGTGGTGGCAAGAGTCATTCCATTTTTCTTCATATTCCTGACATTATTGACCTTGTTGTATTATTTTATTAAAACGGTCGTACGAACTCTCGGCTAAACGTCCGATTAAATTAGAGGTGTGCTAATCATAATACTAAACTTAGGGTAATGAAGGGTAAAAAATTTTTTAACAATTGTACAACAATAATATGCGTCAAGTGTTTTATTTTTGTTGTAGTCATTTCCTATTTTGTGCGTATTGAGTGTTCAAAAAACATAGTATCATATCAACATTATAAAGTCCACTGTGGAACATTTGCCTCCCCAATAGATTGATCTATATTGGGGGTATCTGGGGCCCATAATCATCAAGTTGGGCATGCGGGTTACTGAACGCAGTTCAAGCCAGTACGCAAGATGACGCTGCTGCCCATCATTCGGTTGTATTTCTCTTCGTCGTCTCTTACGACTAGTGTTGCAAAGGACTCGAGTCTTTTAGTCTTATTCGATAGACTCGACTCAATTTTCTAAGACTCAGTGAACTAACTGAACTCGGAGTCTTGAGTCGAGCCGAGTCTGAGTCCTATCATGAAGACTCGAGCGCCATTATTGAACTCGAAACCTTAAATAGAACTCGAGAGACTCGAGTCTTATAAAGAGCTTGAGTCTTAAAAGAGCTCGAGTCTTAAAAGAGCTCGAGTCTTCTTCAAACTGGTCTTCGAAATGCTGACAGTGATTTATTTAGAATAAATGTCTATACTTTTATAATAAAGCTGTTTAATGTGACTAAAATTACATTTGTTTAATTAATGTTTTCTTTTGTAATAATTTTCATGATCATAATTAATTAAACTGATTTTTCATGTTAATTAAAACTTTAATTCTTTCATTTATTTTTTGACATCTCCTTCTGGTTACACATGATTATATCTCACAAAAATAGCCTTTTATTGGCTGCTTTAAAAAGAATGACTCAAAGCGGAAAAGAACTCGAGCGCGACTCGGCGCGTAAAAAGGACTCGAGCGCTAAAGAAGACTCGAGTCTCGAGTCTCGCGTTCAAGAGCTCATATAGACTTGAGTTCTTTATTCTTAAGAGTCTTATTGTTATGAGTCGAGTCGTGTAATGCCGAGTCGAGCTCTAAATTTAGGACTCAAAGACTCGAGTTCTTTACAACACTACTTACGACTCCCCATGAGATGAGAGGTGCCCATATGTAATTTAACAACGGCAAAATACATATGGTTTTATTTAATATCAAACAAGTAGTACATAGTGGTCAACGTTTTTACTATGTCGTTAGTTTCATTGTATTTCTAGTGTTAGTTTTTTTCCTTTTAAATAATGGATTCGTGCGGTTTGCACATTTAGCCAGTGTCAAGTAAGAGATATATCAATAACAGTAAATGAGAATGAGTAGTGATAAAGATGATATATGGTAAATGAGATGCCCTTCCCCTTAACCCCTTGAGTCCTCAGTAAAGATGTAGGACTATACTAAGATCTCACAAATGGACTTCTTGAGTGAATTTGAAAAGTGATGTTGCACTGCTATGTTTTATTTACCAACACTCATGTATGTTTACAAACACTTAACGGTTAATAATTCACCGTTATTTTACACAATAATGTTAGATATATAAAAAAAATTAGAAAATGAAACAAAACTGCAGACATGACACTTCACTTTGCCGCCAAGAAGTCCTAGTGTTAGTTAATAACATAAATAAATATTATAATCCCATATCTGCAACGGGGTCACTCACACCGTGACACATGTTAATAGGATTTATTGCATGAAGGGCAGCACAGAGCTCGTTAGATTGGATTTGCTGTCAAATGTGGGAGGATCTGTGTCAATACCTGATTACTCCATTTGTTACTAGATACTAATTATTATTGTCACAAGTTGTAGCTATACATGAAGTGTCGTGTTTTACCCGCTTAGAATAGTGCCACCCCATCTCATCTCACGGGAAGTCGTTATCGTTGATAATACGATATTTCAGAACCATAAACAAAACATTTATTCCCGATACTTCGTTGTCTGAATGTATATCAATTGGTTTGCATCTACTTAAAATAAAAAAATAATATTGTTAAAACGAATAAAGATGCCATTAGAGCTAATAACATTTTAATAACGGTAGTTAATTAATTAATTACTCAAATTTTGACGATCGATGCCGCGTGGTGGCGCGTATACCCGCACTCTACTCCTGAGGTCGTGGGTTCGATTCCCACACAGGACAAATATTTGTGTGTATAAATATGAATATTTGTTCTTGTCTGGGTGTATGTATATTGAGTATGTATTTACAAAAAAAAGTATTTATATAATATGTTTATTCGTTATCTAGAATCCATAACACAAGTTCTTAATGATACATATCTTGGAACTAAATAATTGGTAAAAGGGTCAGAAATATTTATTATTAATATTATTTATTTTATAGTCATGATAAAAACTCAAATTTTATCTGAAACATGACTAACACGCCCCATATACGAAGACACGACACGAACATAAAAATATTAAAAAGAAATATCGAATTTTGAAAACAACCCATTTCGAAGCCTATCATCATTATGTTGAAGTGTAAAATGGCCAACAAAGACATCTCCCAGCCACTATGCGATTATTCGAGGATTTCACTACGTTATACTTAAATAGAAATTTAGAAAAATTGCGGAAATATTAAAATGTTATTAAAGGATAAAAGAGACTGTTTTTAAATCGCTGTCTTGGTTCTTAGACAATCTTGTGATGTGTCGTGGCTCAGCATAAGATACTTGACTTACTAGAACATAAAATATACGTCTATTAGCAACTACAACACATTAAGTAATAAAATACTATGTATCTGAGACAATAATCAAACCCTAATAACAATAAAATGTCCTAATCCGATAAATAATATTCAAGTTATATGAAATCTTTATTTTAAAGTATTCCATTAATAAAAGTGACTCAATTTATTTGACTGTTTACAAATAAATTGACAATAGCTCTTTGACAAGAAATGTTTTATCCCAGAAATCAAATTTCAGCCTACGTTCCAGTCTCAGGACAGGTGTCGACAAATCAAGGAGAGAGAGATTCTGGTTATATTGCGTCGCGCGGACCCAAGCTTATTAGTGGAGACAGTTTTGTGGCGTCCTGCTTACAAAGTGAAATTTTGTAGATATAAGCTCTTATTAATATTGGTTAATAAGTTTTGAACTCTGTGGCTACTGTTCCGTGTGCTCTAATTAGAATCCGACCACCTTTAAAAATGTAAGTCTTTTCAGTTGCTTTAAGAATTTTGTAACATTCTATACTTACAACGTTTATAAAACCTTAAAACTCTATGAAACCTTTACATAAACTTTTTATAGAGATAATTAACACAACAAATACAATATCATTGTTTAACGTACAGGTGGATTAAACTCAGTACCTAATTTATGCACGGTCATGTGTTAGGAAACTGTGGGAACACTGACTTTCCTATCAGGTGATAGGCACAGGTGTGCAGTGTCGTATGTTAAATTTAAATAAATTTACTAACCAAAAATAAAAGAATACACTAATAAATACTTATTTTTTATACCCCGAAAACATATTCCGAATTTTATACTTCATTAGGAACAACAATTATATGTGACCCAAATATTACCTTACCTTAGATCATATTAATTCAAATAAAAAAATATGTATTAGAGCTCCTTTGCAGAACTAACTATAATCCACAGAAAAATAATTATTTTCCGATATTAGGTATAAACCAACTGTGAGGCAGCCACTAGGTAGACAATATACCTACGATCAGTTCCGGGAACTAGAGTAATCATTTCAGGCTGAACATTGCATTGACATTGACATGGCTAACAATGAGGATATAATATCTAACAATATGTTTTCTTTAAAACTTTAACGTTTATTTTGATACGAACGTTGAACGTCGAACATGTTTCACTTCTTCATGTAACAACCAGGTATAGTAGCTACAAAGCTCAATACTACAACAGTTATTATGAAACGCAAAACTTTTAAAAAATAATACAAATGAATATGTACAGAGCGTTAAGTTTCATGCCAAGATCTAAGGTAAATATTTAAAAAAAAACCTTTCCACGCTTTCGCCACGGATACCTATCCCGAGGGGATATAGCATGATTCCAGTAAAATACAGGATTGTTGGCTCGCCCCCTCCGCACAGTGGGACGTAGCCAAAAGCTGAAAGATGCATAATAAACCTAATAAACGTATGCTTAAGATATAAGTTACTAATCTTACTATACAAAAGTATCTATTCCAAATAGCCATATGAAAATATAGGAAGACGTGTATTACAACAATATTATGTACATACGTCATGCATTACAACAATATTACGTACAATGTATTAGAAACTTGAAATATTACTATTTTTCCCATACATTTTCCACTGTGTGACACCTCTCGTCGTCTTGTCAAGATTCAACCCATTTCCTGCTCACGTTTGTAAATGTAGCCGTCCTATACTGGATAAGGGTTTACATGTCATGAGGTCTAATATCATTAAGGTACACACGATAAAATAAACATTTTAAAAAATAGATCTCTTTATTAATTCATCATCAGCCTATACTAGTCCACTGCTGGACATAGGCCTCCCCCAAATCGCGCCATTTTCCCCTGTCTTCGGCTTGCCGCATCCAGCATCTGCCAGCGACCGCTCGCAAATCGTCACCCCACCTGGCGAGTGGACGTCCTACACTACGTTTGCCAAGTCGCGGTCTCCACTCAAGAACTCGTTTACCCCATCGGTTGTCGGTCCTTCGACAGATATGGCCAGCCCACTGCCACTTCAGCTTGCTAATCCTGTATGCTATGTCGGTGACTTTGGTCCTCTGTCGGATAACATCATTTCTGATTCTATCTCTCAGAGAGACTCCGAGCATAGCACGCTCCATAGCTCGCTGAGCGACCTTGAACTGGCGAATCAGTCTTACTGTGAGTGTCCACGTTTCGGCACCGTAGGTCATAACAGGTAGGACGCACTGATTGAAAACTTTCGTTTTCAAACATTGTGGTATAGGTGACGAGAAGACTCGACGGAGTTACCCAAACGCTGCCCAGCCAAGTTGAATCCTCCTTTTGGCTTCCTTCTCAAAGTTATTTTTACCTATGTAATTGCAGAATCTGCCCGAGGTAGGTATATTCGGAATCAACTTCGAGTAGGTGGCCATTCACGACAATAGGTCTCGGAAAAATGCGGGCATTGATCATGACTTTGGTTTTATCCAAATTCATGCCGAGACCTATCCGTCGCGAGGCTGATGCCAGGCTGTTCAGCATCTGTTGCAGCTCCTCCAACGTTTCCGCCATCAAGACTATATCGTCAGCGAATCGTAAGTGCGAGATGTATTCACCGTTTATGTTAATGCCCTTGCCTTTCCAGTCCAGCGTCTTAAATAGGTCCTCCAGCGCGCTTGTGAACAGTTTCGGGGATATTACATCCCCCTGTCTCACCCCTCTGCGCAACTGGATAGACTTAGACTGCTGGTTCTGTACTTGGACATTCATAGTGGCGGATTCATAAAGACATCTCAGCACTTCGATATAGCGACAGTTTACTTGGCACCGCTGCACGCTGCAAGGATTCCAGAACCGACCAGATCTCAACAGAGTCAAAGGCCTTCTCATAGTCCATAAATGCCAGACACAGAGGCTGACTATACTCCTCGATCTTCTGTATAATTTGCCTTACTGTGTGTATGTGGTCTATGGTGCCATATCCTCTGCGAAATCCGGCCTGTTCCGGTGGCTGAAACTCGTCGAGTCTTCTTGCTAGACGATTCGTTATAACTCTAGAGAACAGCTTATAGACATGGCTCAGGAGTGAGATGGGTCTATAATTCTTAAGAAGGGTTTTATCGCCCTTCTTAAAAAAGAGAACCACGACACTTCCGCTCCACGCCTTTGGAGTTCTCCCACAGTGAAGGACAGAGCTGAAGAGGTTCTGCAGCTCCAGAAGTATCGGAGCTCCTCCAGCCTTCAGAAGCTCTGAAGTAATTCCATCCTCACCAGGGGCTCTTCCATTTCTTAGTTGTCTCAGAGCCAGTACGATCTCGTTTTGGTCAATGTCTGGCAGTTCGTCGGTTGTAGTGGCGTTTATTAATTAAAAGTAATAATTTTTTATGCATATATTGTCAAAATATTTCAATATTTTAAATATTCATAGTCTTTTGAAAGCATTTTTAAAAAAGTATTATTTTTAACGTGTCAACGTAATATGACATTATTGCACATTAAAAGTACAAATTTTGACCCCAAATTTTCTATTAAATATGTAATCAGTGTTATTGAGACTTGGGGCTTTTTCTTAGGATCAATTTATTATATTCCGTTTACAAATAGAAATTTTATTTTAATTATTACTATTATGTTTCAAATAATCACCACCGCATATTTCAATATAAATTGTAAGTCTATCAAAAATAAATAATACATAATAACAGTGTCATTTAGAATTGACGTGATTTAAATAAATAAATATAAATTCACAAAAGCATTGAATTCTTTTTGAAGCACGGAAGGAATATCAAGTATTACCTACATGTCAGGGTCATAGGGGTCACCAATCCAAGCACTGGCACCTGTGAACTCCGCTGCTTTACTTAGGTGATCGTTACCATCAAGCATGCATCGGGTACGGGCACTTATATTGTAAAATTTTATTCGAACCGTTCAATCAGTAAAACCGTAACAGGCTTAGATTTTGCAGCTTGAACTGACCACTCACAATAAAATTTATCTCGAGGGAATCTGCGCGCGGTTGAGTTGGTTACGTCTAATTATTATGTATAGATACAAGTTGTAGCTATGTACCTAAGTAGAAACAAGTTTGTTACCAAAGACCCAGTCAAATAGTAACAAGAAAAGGCCGCCTGAAAGTGATCGGTTACAGTGTAGACGTAAGATTGATGAAAGAAAGGCGTGGATCCCCCCACCCCTTCTCCCGGTCGTCTGTCAATGTCAACTCCACCGCATTGTTAAGTCACATTGGTACGACTATAAACCTTTACTAAGAGTTTAATCTCGATTCTACCTTGAGATTGTTTAGGTACATTTTATGTAAATGCGAGATGGGACTAGATCCCATTCCAAACAATAAAAACCTAAATCAAAAGATGTGTTTTGGAGCTACTATGCCACGGACTATGTAACACAAACACCAAACATTTATACAACAAACACAGAGGCCACAAATAGTTTCTGTATACACATTTCAATAAATGCAGGAATTGTTTAATGTAATACCCCTTTGGGTGTAGAAAATAAAGTGATTTTCAAAAAATTCGTGTCTTTAATCATAGTTTTTTAGATAGTAGTTCTTAATATACATATGAGAAACGTATTTTTTAAAAATCGCTTCTTCATCCCCGCTTTGCTCAAACGGCTAAGATAGTTAGTAAATTGATATCAGGACGTACTATTATAAAGTAAGGTAAGAAAATTCAAATTTTAACTGCACTGACTGTATGTGACTCATGGGGCTATGAATTTAATATAATATTTCTTTTTCATAAACTTAGTTGCACTCGCAAGGCTTTGTCCTTTGATTCCCTGATTCTTATTTACATTTCGAGCAGTCTTCCACGCTCCATATTACTGAGCTTTCAAATAAAATACTATTACTAGCTTGACCTGATAAAAATGTACATTGTAAGTAAAGATAGCTTCTGCCAGTTGCATAGAAAAATAAAACTTTGCGTCATTATTTTCTTGTTGTGTATAAATAAATAATTCTAGAGTCGGCAGACCGAAGCATTTATGTCAGAATGCTCTTCTTCTCAGGAAGAAATATGTTTAACAAAGTTAGAAATGCAGTGATAACAACACTAAAGTGTATAGTGTATGTGCATGTTCTTTTTCAAAAAATTCCTTTTAAGAAATTCCTTTAGAAATAAGCTGTTTGTACCGTTGTTCATGTTTTTTTTTATAGAAGTTGTTTCTTATGACTTTTGTGTGAAAAATATACACTCTAACATAAATATACACACAACATATTATGTAACTTATGATATCACATGACTTTACTTAAGAACAGACCAAGGTCTGCCGAATTTAGGACATCTTTAATTACTTTATTTCGCCTACAATTAACCCTTTAGCGAGCAGAGCACATTGATTTTTTTCATTATCTACCTACCTTAAGTTAACTGCATAAGGTTCATTTCATGGTGGTCATATTTTGGACACTGCCCGTTAAGGGTTAAGCAAATCTTACAACTAGTTTACTTTTTTAGAATAAAAACTAAGAATCATTGCTTTGTTAGGTACTTGTTCGAAGCAAATAATTCACCACACATGTGACCTCTTAAACAAATGGAGTACGTATAGGAACATAGATAGTCAGCATAGACTCAAGTAAATATACTACAATTCTAAGTAAAAGGTCGGTTCGAGGTAGTTAATCAACACGAATGGGTCCCCCGCCCCTTCTGCTGCCCAGGCCACTACCCTAGACCCTGGGCCCTATTAATAAACACACAGAACCTTACATGCAAGCTGTATCAACAGATTTAGAACCCATGACATAGGCTATTAATTAACTGGCGACTCATTGGAATGTAACTATACGTTTACTTTTCTGAAACATGTCTTTTATATTTGTATCCTATTATGAGTTTGTAAGAGACGACAGCACTATATGATTGGTAAATATATTTTTTGACATTTGAAATTGTTGACAAAACAAATGATACATAATTATGTGAAATTGTTACTGAATGTCTATTTTTATTGCTGCTTTAAATAACATTCAAATTGTTGTATGTAAACAACATTGTATGTGATGTATTTAGTGCAAGGTCATACGTTATGTATTGAACGGCTGTATAAATAATAATTATGTAAACTTTTCCACCTATGGACATACATAATGAACATTCATGAAACATTTGAATAAATTCAAAATCATTTATTCAAGTTTGGCTCAAAATTGATCTTATGAAGGTCAAAACTTAAAAACTAGCGCGCCCATTCACTGCGGGCGGTAACTTGATGTATGTGTGAATAAACGAAAGGTTCACACTTCTAGTATGTTTCATGCTTCATAGATTAAAATAAATATTATATGTAAATTACGTGAAAATCTAATATTTACTCAAATATGTGTACCTACCCTTACCGATACAAAATAAATAGTTTTCTTACAAATAATAATATTTCACTTCAAAAAGGCACCAACTCTCTACACGCTTTTAAACTAATAAATACGGATATCGTATTTTCTTCTTTGTATACGTGGGTTTGTATCCAGTTGTAAATTTCAATTCCCTAAGAATCGTATAAAATAAGAATGAGTAGGTATGTTATGAATACAAGAAAGCGTTAAAGACTTTGGAAACCCATGTTATGATATTTTAATTTCATCTAAACAAATGAAACACAAAAAATGTATTTCAAAGGGATAACATAGTAGATATACAAGAAATCCAAAAATAACAATTTCAAAATATTGATGTTGATTTACCGAAGAGACCGATTTAGCCAGATTCCTACTGGCTGACAGCTGAAATCAAAAAGAGTACATAGCTTAGGTTATTCCGAAAAGTACAAAACACCTGTGAATCACGAGGACCAAGTAATAAGCAACCGCTAGTTGTCTGACATATTTTAAAATACAAGTGCAAATGTAAAAGGAAATACTAAAGGATATTACCCCACAAACTTCTTTTGACACGAAAAAGGTTCTTCAAATGGGCTCAATAATTACTTAAGAGCTAGAGCCATTAAGTATCTGCGGGCCATTCCGCCGGATTACAAATCGGTGTCAATCGTGAACAATGCCGCAGCCTTGCCCGGCCGATCGGGCAAACCCACTGAGCAGGATCCACGCTGCGTTGTAATTTCACAAGTGAACTAACTATAAGCTGTATTAGTAACTGACACTTACTGAATTCGAAATTTTGACTCATGCATCCTGTTGGCAAGATGACTTGTGCTGACTTAAAGGACAAACTAACTAGTCAAGTTAGTAAAGACTAAACAGCAAGTATTTTTTATATAAATATATTATACAATTGTTACTGGCTCAATGTTCTTGACTGCATGTTCATTATAGATTATTGAAAAATGTTATTCCCTGCCTACTAAAGAACCACGGCACCTATCAAACAAACGTTTTAATAGCTTTTTCATTGGGGATTATAAATATGTAATAAATATGGTCTGACAATGACACCAATTATTAAGTTCCATGATAAGTATCATTAAGATCTTGTGCTATGGTATATAATTTATACTAAATAACAGTTTATATAAAAAGTTTTATTATTTATATTTTGTGACATACATAGGAAAACACTCAGACCATAACAAATATTCATTTCTATGCACACCTAAATTATTCCTCTTGGACCGATCTAAAAAATGTCCGCAACAGTATTTTTCGATCTTTTAAGATTGACTTACTATAACCCTTTTTATGGTATTCCAGATTTCGACCTATTTATACGTAAAATGGAAACGCAAAGCAACAAATAACATTACTTATACGTAAACACACACAAGAAAGAGCGTGTTTATAACTATCCAACCCGCCTAGCAAGAAAAAAGAAGTTGGTGGAAAACAAATAATTATTTTGGAAAACGAACAAGACACTTTATAACACCAACGTTAATTAACGAACTACCAAGTGAACTATTTGCAAACATTAATACTAAATCACAACTCAAGAAAGTGCTAAGAAAACATTATATGTCATTGTGTCCGTAGCTATTAAAAAATGAAATTGAAGTTTCTGTTTGTAATGTAATATAAGCCTATATTAAAGTAATTAGCGGAATATAATTATTAGGTACCTATGTAATGTGTCTGCGGTTAGAGTTAAATAGACTAAGATAATAATGTATGTTAGCGTCCACGAGGACTACAAGCTGCCGACAAACTGCTACGCAGTTTGGCAGATGTATTTTATTTTATTACAACTGTTACAACTTTTTTTAAACAATAAAAAAAAAAAAGTTCTATGTATACGTAAAATGGAAACGCAAAGCAACAAATAGCATTACTTTTACATACTTTAAGGTCACGCGGACGAATTGCGGGCGACTGCTAGTAATTTATAAGACAAGAACACAAAATTACTAAGCGATTTTGCATCTCTTATTCGACTTTAATGGCCGAACAAATATTACTCTGTGGAAATTTAATAAATATATAATATCTTTTTGCAGACTACACCGACCTCCGAACAATGGAACGGCAATAAGTTACACAAGTATGCAATGCAATTAATTCCGGAATCGTTCCCATGCGGCGACTCCGCCATTTCTGTTGTAATTTTGTTGTTTCTCCATCCTTCCAAATAAATAATAGACGGAAAGGAAGCTGTGATTTGTTACGATGTGAAGTAACATAATAAAAAATATAAATAGATCTCTTACAATCACACCAATTATTTATTTCTTAGATTACTATTGAATATAAAACTTTAATTTAAAAATTATTTTAAAAAAACCCGAACAATTATTCATGTTCATAGAGAAAGAGTTATGGGCGTAGCTACGGTCCCCACCTCTGACCTGCAAGCTACCTAACTAAACCTAAAAAAGTAGTTTATCAAGGTACAAACTACAATTATACATATATCTATTAATACAGATACAGAGTGCTATAGGGTAAAAACCTTCTTTTATGAAAAAAATGACCAGAGTAACACCGCGTGTATAGTTTGCCAGTTACATATTATTAAGGTGGGGACCTTGAGCCCAAGGCTGGCTACTACTGGCTGTGTGGGGCTGCATAGCCACAGCCGCAAGAGAGGAGTGCAGGTATTCTGATCTCCGTGCCATATCTGTAGGAATATCGTTGTTTTCGGTGGCAATAGGCTGGCCACCTATTACGTCGGACCAACTATATAATAGGCGAAGTGTGGGCGTATAATATGCCTCTGCCTATCCCTTCGGGGACACAGGCGTGTATGTATGTATGAATCCCTATATATTCTACTACTATATATATTGTTGTTTATATCTATGTATACAAATGAATAATAAGTAGACGGGAAGAAAGTTGAGATTTGTTACAATGTGAAGTACTAGTATTGTAGTAGTATTGTTACTTTTTATAATAAAAAGTAACAATACTATTTTAGGTTACATCCGTTCCAATAAAAAGTTATATGTATAATTGTAGTTTGTACCTTGATAAACTACTTTTTTAGGTTTAGTTAGGTAGCTTGCAGGTCAGAGGTGGGGACCGTAGCTACGCCCATAACTCTTTCTCTATGAACATGAATAATTGTTCGGGTTTTTTTTAAATAAATTTTAAATTAAAGTTTTATATTCAATAGTAATCTCATGCATAAAAAGTGCGCAAGAAATAATAGCCATAGAAATATTTTGCTACTGGCGTTTGAGCATTTGGACATATTATTTTTCTACTTCTGAAACTTGGTGTTGGGTTTCTCGTTTATTTGGCATTAAATCTTGTTGTGAATAAAAAAAATAAAGTAATATCGACATTACCTACATTGATGCTTTCATTCCACATACAACATTTATTAAAAGTGCGTTGGGAACAGCTTGCCGAATTAAACTAAAACCACACAACACGATTCTAAATTGAAAAATCTATATAAGTTTTCTATACTTAGTTTTTTTTTAAAAACGATTGTATTGATTCCGCGCGCTGTAGGTATTAGTATTATTGTAGTATTGTAAAATTCTTAATGCTGTGCTTAATTTAATTTACCAGATTTGGCTGAATTTAGTTATTACAAAGAACGAATGCTGTCTGACCTTCGCAACCCAATGGGAAACATCATTGTATGGTTAAACCAGCTGTCAGGATATAAGAATGCCAGGACTTCCTAATAACGACTGCCATAGATGTTCATAACTGCTGGGACCAAAGACATAAAATGCTTGCCGAGGCACGGAGCAAGCGATATTACACACATAACTTCGAAAAGTCATAGATTTGGGCCTGTATTTGAATTCTACGGGTCCCGCCACTCTGTTTAGGGGTGCCCATAATCATCCCGCTGGGCAGGCTGGTTGGTGATGGCACTTCTATCCAGTACGCAGGATAACGCTACTGTGAGCAGCAGCCATCGTCCGGTAGGTTTTTATCTTCGTCGACTCTTACGACTCCCTATGAGAAGTGGAGGAGGATGTTTTTCTCTTTAGATTATTATTAAAACGAGAAAAGTTTGTAAACCTTCTTCTAGACCTTCTTTTATGATGACATTTATTTTTATGCCCCTTACAAAAGAAATAATCAGTTGTGCATATAAAGGCCAATTTACCTCCTTTAATTTAGTTGTTAATAACCTTATTGTTGTAATTGTCATTGAATATTGTAAATAGATATTTTTATGTAAGTATATTCTTTAAAAACTCTAACAGCTAGACGCCACCTGCCTCCACGAATCCTCAATAGGTCTGCCAATAGCCTTCCAAAATTGTTTATGTTAATGGGCTGAGCTGATGATACTGCAAAAGTTCATCATCAAATTCGAACGGAACAAACTCAAAACGAATATTTTAGCACACGTCAAAATCAGACTTAATTAAAATGTTTACTATTGTGTTGGTAAAAAATGATGCCACGTGTAGGTTGCATGTGGGAGCGTCCAGAGATGCTAATCAAATTTTCTAAGGCGCTTTGGTATGTTAATAACAATATATAGGGTACCTTATCACACTATATAGCTCACAAAAAAAATGTGACACAAATGTTTTTTTTTTTGTCCAACCAATCATAATGTTATTTTGGCAATAATAATGTATTAAATATGTAAATAAATTCTGATGGATAAAATTAATGAAACAGATGTCAGCGATAATTTTTTCCAGTCAGACATTGCTTTTCTTTTTTAATTTTATAGCCAGTAGGCATTTTCATACTTTTTAATTCTCATATTGATAGTTGATATAGAAAATATAGAAATAATATTATAGCGCCTACACAAATAGCGGGGTGCTTTCATATGTGGTGTAATTATGCCGTATTTATTGTGTAGACACTTATTTAGTTTTATCAATAAATTAAATTAAGTTTATATAAAAAATAAGATATTTAATGGTTTAAGTCTTTTTAAGTTGGGTTGAGTTGTGTCTTTATATTTGATGACGATTAAATAGATGCCTCACATAATCATGGGATTTTGAGAAGTTTTCAAGAGTTTTACTGAAGTCACATTGCCAAGGAATTGGTCAACATCTTTATTTTTTAAATAAATATGACACTAAACTAAAAAATACGTAATACATACGCTAGATATTATTGACCAAAAAGCATAGGGTGTTATAATAAGTATGGTTTATTAAGCCTACCTATATTCGAATTAAAAATTCTAAACAGAAAATAAAACCCTAACCGTGTGTTGTTATAATCGTTGGTATTAACATACAAATATGTTGATTATTTATGTGTTGTGCATAAATACTAAGTGATCGTGAGTAACATAAGCTAAACTGTTCAACATCGTCATTCAGCCAAAAGTGGTATAAAATGAGCAGGCTCTGAGTTCATAAAGTAAGTCTAGCTGAACCAGGATAATGATGATCCAACATTATTATCATCTCAGGTAATTTACGTCTCTTGCGTGACTGTTAAAAGGGTTACCTTTTTTAAAAATTAAAAGTCTGACACACCCTTTCCCTTCACCCACAGTGGAAGCCGGTCAATTGATGATTTCCATCTAAAAAAAGGGCTATTAACATCCCACTGTGCACTGCTGAGAACGGGCCTCTCCTCGCGAACCAAGGTGAGAGGCATGTGTTCATCATTTATTCATATGTTAATATCATCGGTTCACACTATAAATTCTTACGAAAAGTATAATAAAGCCATAGTCAAAGCTAGTAATCAAAAAAACTTACAGGTAGATTATTACTAGATATTTATAAAGTTATGTACATTTTATAACAATCGATACACTTCTATAAAATAGGTTCTACTCAAAGGTTTTCCTTCTGTTTTAATCAATCACTGAACATTTTAAATTCATTTCATCAAACTTGAGGATAAAACCCGAACAGCATGCAGAACTGGTTAGCTTACTTACTTAACTACCGCTTAAGTTTTCCTTGTATATCACACAAAACGAATGATCGTTATTTTATTATGATTTATTTTTAATTTTCTTATAAGGATTTTTGTAATAGTTTCGCCAAAAAACATATTCAGATCATCCATCAGTCAGTACTTACACAAATTATGCTAGCATTCATAAACGTACTAGTAGGAAAATATATGCGAATTAAAAAAAAAGACGGCAGTGCTCCGTAAATATTTATAATTTCACGACCTTTAATCCCACTTGGGGTGAAACCTTGTTCCCCCCCGACTGGTCTCCACCTTCTCGTGGTGGGGGGGCTGAGTACTTTCCGGAGGCCGGAAAAAGGTAACACTCAGAGGTTGGCGACTCTGGGTGCCTTTACTACTGACTACAGGGGGGGAAACTCAGAGGGACCTGTGGAGGGCGCAGCGGGCGGGCCAGGAGGGTCTTAGGCAGCGGGGGCAGGGCCCCTGCTGTCTAACCATAGACCCTCCGAGAAGTCGGCCACACACGCTATGGTCGCACACTCTCTGAGAAGGTCCTCCCGGTTCTGGTCCGGGGGACGTTGGCCGCGGGCGGGGTGTCAGAGCTGCAACCCAGGTACTGGCCACCCGCCACTTTCTCAACAAGCGGCGGGCGTCGTCGGAAGATTTTTAGTAGGTATTACTGCTGGCGGTCGTGTCTGCCGGTGGTGAGTCCCACACACCTCTCTCGGCCCCCCTTTGGCCGGGAGACAGTGCGTAAATGCATTTTGTTACCGACGTAAATCAATAAATAAAAGTGTAGATAGAAGCCTTGTTTGATGCAGCGACATGATATATGCATAGTACCTTTCGCCAGAAATATTTTTGGTCCTATGTAATAGGTACGTTTACGTTTGCCAGAGCCTTGTCCGTTAATCAGCAAGTGCACAACTTGCAGGTGAGGTTGAGACTTGGGTTCCTAAGGTCTTGATAGGAGCCCCAAACACCCATACATACACATTCAATATTTAAAAGGAAGACATAAGTTTACCCTTAGCACAGAAATCTGCAACGTATATAGTGAGAGGTGGTAAGCCATTCGCCCTCATTAGCACTATGTAGACGAGATCTCACTCCCTAATCGGATTCTACGACACCCTCGAGCAAGACATGGTTTAGTAGAATTCTTTAAAGGTGCCGCCCCACACTGCTCGGCGGCTCTCCTACAAATGAAATGACACCTCAACGAAATCAAATTTTCTGTCAAACTGTTAACTCCGTCTATATAATTATATAGGGTGTATAGGGACCCTACCAAGACCTAAGGAGCCCAAGCCAACTTCACCTGCAAGTGGTGCACCTGCCGATCAACGGACGAGGATCTGGCGAACATAACAGTGCCCGATAAGCGGCAATAGGTTCGCCACGGGGGAACGAACGATATAATTGGCGAAGTGTGGGCGTATAATGTGCCTCTGCCTACCCCTTCGGGGAAACAGACGTAAATGTATGTATGTATGTGTTAACTCCGTCTAGTAGACCACCAAATACGGCTTAGAATATTAATATATAAGATAGTTAATCAGTAAATTTATTCAATATTTTAAGTATTTGTCGGATTCAAAAAAGACGTGTCATTACCAAACCGCAATACGCAATTTCAGTTAAACTTAGTAAATAAGTTTCATAGTCATCATCATATCAGCCCTACAAAGTCCACTGCTGAACATAAGCCTCCCCAATAGATCACATTTCATTGGGATACTTGCCCATAAACACCACGCTGGGCAGGCGGGTGGTGATCGCAGTTCAAGCCAAGACGCAGGATGACGTTGCTGCCTATCATCCGGTAGGATTTCTCTTCGTCGACTCTTACGACTTTCCCTTAGATGAGAGAGGGTGGCACGACGGGTACAACACGGCACGGCAAGTTTTATAGCCATCACTGTCAAACATTTTTGATAAGAAAAATCGTTGACAAGTTAAAAAAAAAACCGATAATATTGTACCTCGTTCTTGAAACGGGATTGGGAAAGCCCGTCGTAACAAGGAAAGCCGGTTTGACTAGGGGCCAGGTTACCCCTCCAGCCATCAGAATATAAATATTTGATTTAATCATTCAATGAACATTCCATGAACAAGGGGAAAAAAATCAAATAAACCGAAAATAATATCGCTAGTAACGAAAATTGCATCTAATTCCTTGTTTGTATCATCATAAATATTGAAATTTTGGCTCCTATCTTTGTCTAACATTAGTTTTTTTTCAAATGAATGTGTAAGGTAAAGTTTAAAAATGTTTTTTTTTAAATATAACAACGGTCGGCCTCTCAATCGATGGACTGATGATCTGTTCAAAGCGATCTGAAATCGAGGCTTTAATACGATAAAATTGAAACAATTGCGACAATCTATATTGTAATGGCTGGGATACAGTTCCTAATCTTAACCAATAGTGTGTAAAATACTGAAATGATTTAAAAACAATTAACATCTACAACGACTATGGTAGGTCAGTACACGTTAGTACCTAGTAGGATTTATGAGATACATAATTCAAATACTAGCTGTAAAATTATCTAACTAGGGAGGTACAATATGGACTAAACACATTCTAATTTAAATACCAACTACACAATAATATTTTTTTAGGGAAACTCTTATGTTAAAAACAAATTAACGTTACTATGATACCGACGCAGTGTGTACATAACAAAGAAAGAAGTGAATACCAAATTTTCTCGACTGGCATAGAATAAAGTTCGATATCAATTGATCGCTCTTATACATTTGGAGTAACAGCGTAATAAATAACAGTCAATGTATGAAAGCAAGGCGGAGATATTGTACGTCAGGAGGAAGTAGAATATCGGGTTAGCGACGTCCAAATTGCTTACTTAAGGCGTCTCAGCACAGTCAGTGCCAAGCGTCGTCGTGCGCTCGCGCATCTTACAGCACGCCCTTAATTCAAAAGCCATCATGAAGGTCCAAATAATTGCACTGGTTGCAATTAGCTGCTTCTCAGGTATGTTGTCTCTTAACTTTTAATAAAATAAATGAATACTCCTTGATGACATTAGTCCTTCCCGAAGCCCCCGTGATTAAATTCATATGTATATAAAATGTTTATCATGTGCGATTATGCAAAGACAAAGATAATAAATTATTATTTTACGATCACACCAATTATCTAGTTCCAAAATAAGTATCATATATATATTTTTTTAATATTTCAATGTTTATGAAACTTTAAATATTTTAATTAATCTAAGTTTTTATAAAAATACCCAAAAGAGAAAATAGCGGTGATTCAAAATAATTGATTGGATGACCTTAAAACCCCTAAAACTATACGGATAGCCCTAAGGAAAAAAAAACTTAAATGATTACCTACTTCTTAAATGTAATGAAATAAAACGCCTGATTAATTGTTGAACCGATTTAAAAATATAAAGAAATTCTTAAAATGTCGGGATTTATTTAACAATCTTTTTTGGTTGAGAGAGCAATACTTCAGAGTGGTCCCGTCGCCCCTATAACAAGCTGGTGCTAGTTTGAGTAATACTTTCAAGGGTACACCATGGAAATCTTCAATAATTTATTATTACTGTAAATTTAATAAAGTTAAAGTAATAAATTATTATTATTATTTATTTTAAATTATTTTAATTTCATTATTGTATAATTACAATAATACAGTAATGTTTAAGTAACTAATCATATTTAACAAAACATTGCGTCTACGTTATCAAAAAACACTAAAAAATTACTCATCAAAATTAAAAGAAAGTGTAACAGGCTTTATATCTAACAAACTTTCTCCAATAAAGTTTAAAATCTATATTAATTACTCGTTATTTATATTGCTTACAAATATTAATAATTTTGATCTGCCAGTGCCAGTCAGTGGTGGAAAATGCCCTCACATTAAAAGTTTTCCATACTTGTATTGGCAGCACCGATACTCATACAAATTTATATACAAAAACACATTAAACTACTTCAATCTTAACCTTCTAAACAAATTTATTCCTTTTAAAAACTTTAAAAATACTAGGTGACCCGACTAGCGTTCTTTTAAATGTATAAACGTTCCATATAAATGTTCATACGAAAATACCAAAGTCTCGATTTAACATTCCTGCCCCCAACAGAAGGGTAAAAATATTTTACGACCTGTTCCCAAAATATCAGATTGTCATGTTTATTTACAAGGACATTCCGAGTTATACTGATTTATTGTGTAACCAAATAATATCACTGTATGTATAGAGATCGTACCAAGATCTGAGGAGCCCAAGCCAACCTCACCTGCAAGTGGTTCAACTGCCGAACAACGGACGAGGCTCTGGCGAACACAAAAGTTCCCGGTAAGCGGCAATAGGCTCGCCACCTATTACGTGGGACCAAAAGTATTACTGACGAAATGTACTACGTATATATTTATCATGTCGCTGCCTACGAAATAAGCGTGATTGTATGAAGCGCTCGTAGCTCTGCGGTGTTCGGTGGTTGGAAACGATCACCAAAGTACAGCAGAGTTTACAGAGGTCAGTCCTTGGACCGTTTGTGTGGCATTTGATACCGAGCGCTTCCGTGCTTCGGAAGGCACGTTAAGCCGTTGGTCCCGGTTATCACTAAATGTGGTAGTCGTTAAGCCATGTTAGAGGCCTCATGGGCGGCTTGAAAAATTCTAACAGCAGGACGCCATACACCTGCCTCCGCCAATCCGCACTGGGTCAGCGTGGTGGAGTATGACCCAATACCCTCACACCTTGATATGTGAGAGGAGGCTCGTGCTCAGTAGTGGGACGTTAATGGGCTGTGATGATGATGATGATGTATGTATGTTAAATATTTGTAACAAGGATTCTACCCACCCCAAGTGGGAATAAAGGTCGTGAGATTATAAATATTTACGGAGCACCGTCTTTTTCTTTTAATTCGAGTGTATTTTCCTACTAGTACGTTTATTAATACTAGCATAATTTGTGTAAGTACTGACTGGTCTAAACAATGTAAGTTACAATCTGTTATCGCGGGAAAACCCAATATTAAAAATATACAAACCTGCTTTAAGATCTTTTCGACTTCAAACCTATCTACAAAGTACAAGAATATAAAATCAAGGATAAAATTAAATGATGCTCCAGCGCATAAGACCTGTTTGGATCATTTATTATTTGTTTTCTTAAAAACAAATACAACCGAGTAACCGGCATATTTATTATAAAATATGACTCTTTATCTGGATGCCAAGGACTTCGTAGTTTCGTCGTCAGCGCAAATATTCCTTTTATGGAAATGTGCATGCTTATTGTAGAACTTTTTTAAAAACACAGTATGTAAACTTGTAATGTTTTTTTTCAGGTGTTATTGGAATTAAATACAATGGGTTAAGAGGTATGTTTGCCTTTAATTACTTATTTTAATGCTATGGGATTTAACTTTTTATTGTAACTGGCGGGAGAAAAAACCTACCTTGACGATTTTCTTTCTCGTGTGAATGGGCCCGTTAGTTTAAAAATGTGGAAATTTCATAGGAGCTCTATTGAACCGAACTTGAATAAATTTTTGATTTTACTAATAGAAAATATATATTAGACTACATACTTCAAAATTAGGGCAAGCTTGAATAAATTAATTTGAAATTTGATACGACTTCAAATTTCTTTTTCGCATATGCTAGTATACTTTGCCGTGTAGCACAGGTCACAGTATCACCCCCTTTTATCTTATGGGGAGTCGTAAAAGTCGGAGAGATATCCTACAAAATAATAGGCAGCAGCGTCATCCTGCTTACGGCTGAATCTGCGATCATTAACCCGCCTACCCTGGGTGGTGATTATGGGCAAATACCCCCAATATAATAAACTATTGGGAGGCTAACGTACAGCAGTGGACTTTATATGGCTGAAATGATAATGCTGATATTCTATAGTATTCTAACTAATCTAGTTAGAATAATATATGTAAGACTATGTCAGTTTTAAGTTAATACTGTTATGATAGTTCTCAAATTCTCTGTGAATTCATCGATTCTTGAGGGGAGGGGAAAATGAGGTCAGAATTTTGTAAGAAAATTCCACCATTTTTAATCTGTGTTTAACGCTTTTGTTAAAAATAAAAAGCTGTCCCAGCGTTATTAGAAATTGAAACCTTTTAGCATGAATTAATAATCACATAAATTGAAGACAACTAAATGACGCGTATAACTGATTCTTTATAGCAAAGTTTGGTTGGTCGAACGCTCTGGCGAACAAGGATTATTTCTACAAGATCCCAAGGACAATCAACGAGGCTGAAGCCGATGGGTGGAAGCGCACGGAGCGTCCAGCTGGGCCGCTACCGGAGCTGAGGATGTACTGCCCCCAGGGTCGCGGGGTCTGTCCTCTGTTCGACACTGCCGGCTTCGTAGCAGGGCTGCAGCTAGCTGTAAGTTATTTTCATCGTTGTATTCTCTCATTGCGAATTGGACCCATTTTATAGTACTTAGGACTTATTTACACTAAGTCTCAGCCTGTAAATAAGTAAATATACATACTTACAGTAAGTCTCAGTGTAAAAAAAGTAGGTAGGTACCTACACTTATTAACAGAAAGTAAGTGACTGACTTCTTGGCGGGAAAGTGAAGTGTCATGTCTGCAGTTTTGTTTTATTTTCTAAAATTTGTGATTTTGCTAACATTAATTTGTAATAACGGTGGATTATTAACCGTTAAGTGTTTGTGAACATACATGAGTGTTGGTAAATCAAACATCACTTTTCAAATTTTCTCTCAAGTAGTCCATGTGAGATCTCAGTATAGTCCCACATCTTTACTGAGGACTCAAGGGGCTTAGGGGAGGGTATCTCATTTACCATTTATCATCTTTATCACCTCTCATTCTCATTTACTATGAATTATATATTATTTATATCTCACTTACTTGACACTGGCTAAATGTGCTAGACGCACGAAGCCATTATTTAAAATAAAGAAAAAGAAAGTAAGTGACTGGTTATTTTAGAATATTGGGTTCCGTAACCAAAGGGGAACCTATTACTAAGACTCCGCTGTCAACAAACGTCATTTTTTGCTCGATTTGGCTATGATATTGATATCGGCGACGGGTTATTCTCAAATAGATAATATGTGTAGCAATACTGACTTGAATGCTGGCTCATACTGCGCCCTCTTTAGTTACCATAACCTTTTATGGATACAATTTCGAATTGAGCATTACAACGGAACCCTTCGTGCGCGAGTCCGACTCGCACTTGGCCGGTTTTTTTTTATTATTAAACTTTATTTAGATGGCAATAGGACTTCTTGGCGGGAAACTGAAGTGTCATGTCTGCAGTTTTGTTTTATTTTCTAAAATTTGTGATATTTCGAACATTAATGTGTAAAAACGGTGGATTATTAACCCTTAAGTGTTTGTGAACATACATGAGTGTTGGTAAATGAAACAAAACAGTGCAACATCACTTTTCATATTTTCTCTCAAGGAGTCCATGTGAGATCTCAGTATAGTCCCACATCTTTACTGAGGACTCAAGGGGCTTAGGGGAGGGTACCTCATTTACCATTTATCATCTTTATCACCACTCATTCTCATTTACTATGAATTATATATTATTAATATATCTCTAACTTGACACTAGCTAAATGTGCAAACCGCACGAAGCTATTATTTAAAAGAAGAAGAAGATGGCAATAATCACTGACTGGGCATTATGAAGGACATTTGGAAGTTCATGATTTTCTCGAGATTTTCTTCTTAAAAGTAATAACATGACTTGTAATAATATTTATTATTATTATAACTTTCTTGAAACGGAGTGATTTTATGCTAAAAAATCAATGAAACTATAACGTTTATACATTTCACTAAGAATACTAGTATAACATTTAAAAAACTTATATGAAGTGAGTATCATTAAATTATGAATCTTACATACAATCACACCTGTTCCCCAAAGGCCTACCCATTTAATTGAATATGCTAACACTTCGCCAATTGTATTGACCAACATCCCACGTAATAGGTGGCGAGCCTGTTAGGAATGTTTAAAAGGTCTAAGAGGTGGCGAGCCTATTGCCGCTTATCAGGTACTTTTAATTTTTGCCAGAGCCACGTCCGTTGATCGGCAGGTGCACCACTTGCAGGTGAGGTTGGCTTGGGCTCCTTTGATCTTGGTAGGATCCCCCCGATCAATTATAGATTTTATTTATCATATATTTACTATTATCTCAGATAATTTTACTTTCATCCAACGATCACAATGTTTCCAAGAAGGAAGTCGTAAAGAAGAGCTACCAAGCGAACCGTTTATCTAATTTATTTGAATGAACAAGATCAGCCACGCAGGGTCGTGGACCGAACTGGCTGCGACGCGAACATTCTAGAGCACTCTTGGCTCGTTGAGTGAATACTTAAATAAAAGACAATGAACTTGGAAGACATCTCTTCATGGACCTAATGTTATAAGCATACAATGAATATTTCGTTGAACGAATGTAAGCCTATATATTTTTTTTAAATCTTCACAAAAATCTGACTTATCAATGTTCTTGTTAAAGCTGTACCACAAAGAATTGGTGATAAAAATAGGTCCACGTTATTCAAGGAGGTTTAACCTCTGTGCCGGCTTCCTCTTCGCAACGCTTTTGTCAGAGCGGCCATGGTCACGTGGAGTACACATTAAATTATGGCTGCTGAACCTCGACTCATAACATCACGCCAAGTTTCTCTGTTTTTAGTACTCCTAGTGCAAACATGTAATTTGTGCATCGCAGGGGCTTTAATATAATATTATTTAAAGCCATAAGTTTCGCTTAAAATAAGCGCTTAAAGTTTTATTGACGTACATAATACTATCTTACTATAATTCTAATTAGCATAATAAGAATGAGCTTATATTCAGGGGACAAAATAGTTTTAACACATTAAGGTAACCTTCCTCACGGTATATTCCCTCTTATCTTCATCTTACAACAAGACGATTTATAAAAAAATCATTTCAACTTAGTAGCTTTCACTACTACATTCACGTTATGTATAAAATCTTATTAAGTACTTATTTTTTTATTTGACTGTGTCAAGAGTTTTCTTTTCTTACATTTAATTACACACCCTACGCTACAAGTTCATAGTATAAAATGAATAAAAGAAACATAGAAGAATCCATGTTGCGTGTGAAAAACTCATATCAGTTATTTAGTAAATAGAAACTAGATTCAGAATAATTCTATAGTTTTGCAAATACCTATAGTCTCGTGTCTTCTTCAAGGAAAACATTATAGACACCATTAAAGAGCTATTACAAAAATAATAGAAAATTATTCGTCTCGAACACGTGGCAGGCATAAGTGGGCGTAAGTGGATCACTTTTCTAAAGACATTTTGGGTTGAAGTAGGTTAGGAACTCCTTTGTTAACCGAGATTTTTGCTGTAACTTGAAGTAGCTTATTTTTTAGTCCTAAAATAGATTGTATTACTCACCTAAAAATTACATAGATTTTTGTATCAAACATATTAAACAAACAAAAAGATATTTATTTGATACAATTGAGACACATACATTTAAAAAATCATAACACTATAAATAAAACCTGCGTCCCACCTGCACCAAAAGGGATCTTTATTTTTTTTTTTATAACATAAAAAATTACAAAAACAAAAAGGGTACATTCATATAACCTCAACGGAAACCGCACAGCGGTTTATTTGCTAAGGTTGAGTCGCCACTTAAACTAAGTTTAATATGTTGCCAGTATATGTACTAGCTTTGTATGTAGTGTAAAATATCTAGTTCAGCATGTGTCAGGGTTTTAAGCTGACTCTGGTTTTCAACTACACCCCATTTTGTTTAAAGTTATAAGATCTTTTAGTGGCAAGACAGTGATACTTATGATGATTTAGCTTGTCCTTACTATACTTACTAGTTCATACTACCCTTTTTTTTAAATTACACAGGTATTATTTGAATAGGGTAAATGATAAACGTTCAAACTTTCCCTTCGTTTTATTAAATTACGAGTAACTATAATAAAAATAATATATGTATGTACATTTTTCGTATTATATGGAGGAAACAGAAATCTAAACAAATAAATAAATGAATGCTTCCGTATATAATGTTTAAGAGTTTAATTGTTAAAAGCTTATAAAAGTAATGAGCAATTTTTATTAAGTAATTTTATTATAGTATAAAAAAGCAATTTTTCAACTATCTGACCGTTTATTGTGACTTATCTCCGAAACCACTGGATCCGCTTTTATGGGGGTTTTAAGGAGTAACTAAGTTTACCTTTGTGTGACAAAAAAGACACCTATAGGTAACGTAGACGCTAATTGCTAATACAAATGTTTTTTATAAAAACCCAGTTGCCAGTGGATGAGTATGAATCCCTGGCGATCAAACCAGAGAAGAAGTTCGTAAAGTGGCGCGCGCCGGCCGCTGATGGAGAGCCCGCCAAGGAATACTGGACCGTCACACAGTTCTATGTCTCTGAAGGTATGTCCTTTTTAATATGGGACGTCGTAACTACCACTTCCTGATGATAAGTAGTCGATGCAGTCCAAAACAAAAATAAATTAAATGAAATAAATTTATTCGCATACAATAGATCAACATGTGGTTGTTTTGTTATATAATAGAACATCTATTTCGCCAAACGCAGAGCGTGTGAATGTCAATATAAAATAAAAGGAATTATTAGTCATTGTAATAAGGGATAAAAGAAATTTCATGTCGAATCAACGAATAAATCATATAATATAAATATTGGTAATAGTAATCACTAATCACGGTAACAAGCGCACCAACTTGTTGCGGCCTGCGTGAATGCTGTTTTACGTTATGCTTTGGTATTGGCATCATCATCATTAAATCAGACTAATGACGCCCCACTACTGGGAAAGGATCCTTTTTCGAAAACCATATTAAAATGCTTCAGGTTATAGCTGAACCAGAGAAAGTAGGAGATAGACGTCTGGCTGTTACATGGGTAATTATAGTAATAACCGGGAAAAATGGCTAAACTTGCCCTCCGAATCACACGCTTAATATCAAAGGCCACATAAATATATGGCATATATCGGAGTACATAGGTATGAATATCTGTCAGCGATGCTTATCTTCGAGAACATTTTAGACCAAGTCAGCCGGCACCACGTACGATTCAAACGCTATGATTTAGTCGTAATTGTAAGCACTTCATCATCATATCCTAGCATTATCCCGGTTGCCCTTGACTTAGGCTTAGAGCTCAGGGTCTGCTCACTGGTTATACCAGATTTCAGTTATTACGTGGAGCGACTGCCATCTGAATTCCGAAACCCAGATGGAAACATCATTCTTTGGTTAAACCAGAATTGTTAACACTTGTTCTAACAATTAACTTCAATATTAATAACCAACAATAACGTCTTGTGGTTTATATTTTCTCTTATAAAGTATTTGCTTCCCAGGATCCTTAAAAGCAGGATCAGGACCGCAAGTAGAGAACGGTGCGACATTGCAAGACGGCGGCGTATGGGTGACCGGGTTGGATGGCAAGCTGCTGAAGATCCCGATCTCTGAGGCAGAGCTTAACACCACCGCCTTCACCAAGCAAAACTGCGTGCCTAACATGGGTTTGTAACACAGTTCAAATAACTATTTGTATGACGTTTAGCTTAGGTATGTTAGTCGTTGTTGTATGCGTATACCGACCTCCTTTAGGAAATAGTGTAACTTTGGAAGAGGTATTTAAAAGATTAGAATTTAGGCTTAAAGAGGATAAAGATGAGACAACTACTAGAAATATAAGCTTTACAAGTTCACAGTAAATCCATGAAGATTTTCCACCATTAATTACACAAGGAGTAACAAATAACAAATAACATGATGGTATATATTATGATGTTTTCATTATTTCAGTTATACATATTTCAATAAATAGAACAGCATTAACACCAATCTTTCGCTTTAAAATTATTAAAGCGAAAGATTGGTGTTACTGGTTAAGTATTTATCGCTGGTCCTGTGTTATTTGTTATATCAGAGTCAGGAGCGTAATGCTTACAATCGGGTCAGTAAAGTACTGTTATAAATATTACCAACTATAAGTTACTTAATACGATTACCAAACCGAATATACCTATCCGGTTAAATGTGTAGCGCTCCTCAAGCATCAATACATCCAAGTGTTATTAAACCCTTATAGGAAACTTTTCCTAAGAAAATCAAGATTAGATTTTGCTTTTGATTTAGAACCTATAGGACAGAGATATGAAGTAATTTAATTAAATAAAATAAAAAACAAATATTTCTGACACTTACACCAATTATTTAGTTCCAAGATAAGTATCATTAAGAACTTGTGGTATGGATACTAAATAACGGATAAACATACATAAATACTTTTTTTTTTGTAAATAATAGGTTGGGGAAAAAGTCTTTTCGTATTTTTGTATGAAAAGTCAAAACATTTTTTTCAAAGTTTATTTACATTTATTTACAATATATATGTACCGTTTTGTTGAATAACTTTCTGCCATTTTGTGGGCAGAGACATTATCCCGTTACCGTAGAAACTTTGGGACTTCTGATCAAAAAAACGGGACAAATAGTTTTGGCAGTCCTCTCTTGAGGTCAACCTTACAGAACCTAAAGAATTCTGCAGAGACCGAAACAGGTGAAAATCTGAAGGCGCATGGTCAGGGCTATATGGTGGATGCACTAGGACCTCCCAGTCGAACTCTCTTAATTTTTGCTGAGTGGCTAAAGATGTGTGTGGTCTAGCGTTATCGTGATGAAAGACCACACCCTTCCTGTTGATCAATTCCGGCCGTTTTCTCTCGACTGCTTCCTTTAATCTCATCAGTTGCTGGCAGTAAAGATCAGAATCGATGGTTTTGCCGGGCGGTAAAAGCTCATAATAAACAATGCCCTTCCAATCCCACCATACACACAGCATCACCTTATTTCGTGTTAGGCCAGGTTTGGCCACAGTCTGTGAAGCCTGGCCAACTTTCGACCACGACCTTTTTCGCACGTTCTTGTCGTACGTGATCCACTTTTCATCGCCAGTTATCAATCTCTTCAAAAACGGCTCGGTTTCATTACGTCTCAATAATGAATCGCAAATGAGTACACGGTTCATTAAGTTTCTTTGAGTGAGCTCGTGTGGCACCCAAATATCGAGCTTTTTTGTATAACCAGCTTTCTTCAAATGGGTCAAAACTGTTTTGTGGTCAATTCCCAGTTCTTCAGCTACATCTTAACTACTAATATGCCGATCTTGCTCCACTCTTTCAAAAATGGCGTCCATTTTATTCGTAACAGGGCGACCAGAGCGAGGTGCATCTTTAACATCAAAATTTCCGGACTGAAAACGTTTGAACCAAATTTGTGCTACTCTTACTGACACTGCATCAGGTCCATAAACATCACAAATTTTTTTCACTGCTTGAGTTGCATTTTTGCCGTTTTTATAATAAAAGTTTAAAATGTATCGAATTTCTTCATTAGATTCATTTATTTTTACGGAGAGAAAAACAAATGAAAAATAGCGGGAAACAACTTTTTTTTATTTTTTTCTTTTCTTTATAATGGAACCTTTTTAATGTTACCAAAACCAGCCAGACACAAATAGTACAGTCAAAAAAATTTTATAATAAGTTTATACCTACGTTATGCGAAAAGACTTTTTCCCCGACCTAATACATACTTAATATACACAGAAAAACACCCAGACCAGAACAAATATTCACATTTATACACACAAATATTTGTCCTGTGTGGGAATCGAACCCACGACCTCAGGAGTGGAATGCGGGTATACTCGCCACCATGCCATATCGGTCGTCAAAATATAATTATATAAATAAAATAAAAAACAGAGATATTTAAAGCATTTAAGGTATGAAAATGAGTTAATTTGACAACCGATACGGCAAGGAAGTTTGTATACCTGCATTTTATAAAAATATGAGAAACCTTTGTGTGCATGAACAATAATATTTGTTCTGGTCTGGGTGTTTCCAATGCATATTAAGTATGTTTTACAAAAGTATGTTTATCCGTTATTTAGTATCCATGACACAAGTTTTTAATGATATAAAATAATTGGTACGAAGAATTATTTATATCATTATTTATAGCAAAATGGTTCCAACAGGTACACACTACTACTACAACATGACGAAACAGATGAAATGCGAAGACTTGCTGCCGTGGTTCGCGCTCACCAACCGCGGCGAGCTCATCGGCACCGGCTTCATCATGTTCGGGAAGCTCGCCAACCAGAAACCAAGACACTGGTTTGAGATTCCACCTACTCAGGAACAAGTCGCTGAGGTAACATTTTACAATTTGCTTTTAAAATAAAATTTAAAAACTGTTTCTTTAAATAAGACATAAATACACATCAAAAAATACTACAACAATATGAATACGTCATTTAACACAAACAATATCCACATACATAAAGTTTTCTTTAAAATGTCATCACTTTGGAGAGTGTTCCATTCCATTCCATTCCATCGAGGCAAAGATTGCCTAGAAAAAATCGCTGTAAGCGATAAGGTTGCCAAATGTATTGCTTTTCTCTTGCGATTGTTTTCTTTTGTTATTTTTTTTTCTGGTGTACATTGAAGTATTTTGTATCTATCTAAAAGGCACAACGCAAGCTTATCAAAACAAATAGATACCAAAAGTATCACGATATATTTTTGTTTCATTGACTTTATCTATCCACAGATAATCATCCCCTACGCACCCCCTTGCCTAGGGGAGTGGGGCAACTCCTACGGGATCATATCCCTTCACATTTACTACGTGGACGAGCCATGGAAAATTCGCTGCAAGTAAGTCTACAACCATCTTGAAGCAATAAAGCTCAGGAGCACCCTACCTTCTAGATCTATCCTTCAAACACTGCTTACTTTTTTTTTTTAAATCATCAAATATTGATCTTCCGTAATATTTTGTAAGACGAAGTGAACAATACCACTGTACTCCTTCTTATACAGTATGTTTTGAAGTGAGACAGATAGAGCGCATTCCTATAACTTCATGCACTCGTATAATCACGGCTGTTGCTCGGATTATCGTAATGTTGACTCTATTCTGTACTTATATTGTAATTAATTAATTGAATCGGCATGGCTGCGTCCTGCGTTTATTTTTAATAAAATGTGAAAAATTCTTGTCTTGTCACTTATCTATCTATTCTGTCTTTACCCTTTACCTGTCTTTGCACGTCTTTAAATAATCATTAGGAAACAATTTTTTTAAGTAAGAATTAACTTACTTCAAATTTTGAAAAAAAAGGTTTTCGCTTAGACAACATGCTGCACCAAGTTTTTGACAAAACTGCACTCCATATTAAACCAGGGATGTAGACATGTGAAATGCTTGACTTAGTTGATTCTTTAACTTGATTATTATAAATAAATTTAGCGTGCTTTAGTTATAATTATTAAAGGAAAACGACAAAATAAACAAAATAAATAAACGTCTAACACAGCGCCTCTAGCCCCAAACTAAGCATTACTTGTACCATGGTTACTAGACGGAACGGAAAAATAAGAATAGCTAGTTTTTATTGTAATACAAGTATGTGTTTAGACTTAGGAAACTGCAAGACATACAAAAATTGGTTCCGTGTGGAAATTGAAGCTACAATGGTTTGTAGCAGAATATAGGTATACCTACAGGTAACACGACTCCAAAATAAATCATTATACTCCGATTATAACGTCATGGTCTACCTATTATATTTTATTTTATAAAATATCTACTTTAAAATAGCTTTAAATTATGGAATTACAGAACCGAATTGGGTAAGCATAAATTTACACTTAACTTTTTGATTTATATTAAAAAAAGAGCGTGTCGTTTCTGCGTCTTATTTGTTGCTAAGTAGTCCTAGGATGCATCATCAGAAAAAATAACTTACTAATAAGTCCTTTTTCTGCATTAGGCTAATTTCGGGACAAAACTAATATAACGCACAACTATATCTGTTATAAATGTTTTAGAGTTGTCTTACATAGAAATATAACGTCTCACTAATATTATAAAGAGTTCTGTCCTTAAGCTACTGCGTATCCGCCTTCTTTTAAAACTATTTACAACTTTTGAAATTGTGTATGGCCTTTATTAGACTCCATGTATTTAACAATCCCAAGCTATAGAATTAAAAAATAATCTAGTAATTATATTATATATATTCTTTAAACTGTTTTTGAAACTGACAAGGGCTTTTTGATTTATGAAGTGATCAGTTCCATTCCAAATTTGTGGATATGAGTGCGATCTTCCCCGTAGCCTCCTTTGTTTCTTTCTAAATTTCGAAAGAAGGTTTATAAGCTTTGAAACGCCCCTTTTCATCCATGAATTTGACGTACACCACACCGATGCGATAACTCAGCCTGCGACCTCTCGCTAGAATCATGGGAATTATATCTTCAGGAACACTGAAGATGACAAATGTCGATTTTACATTTTTTTGGCAGTGTACCTTAAGCAAATTCCATTTATTAAGATGAGCCCACGTGTTACAGATTTTAAGCCTCTGGCCAATAAGCACTCCATCTGTCTCAATGTGAGGCAAAAGAATCCCTATCCGTACTCCTCTTAGATAACGGTCATCTGATGTTTTCATATCTTTATAGTCGTTAATTTGTTTTACTACTGTGACCTTCTGCTTTTTAGGTTCGACCTTAGATAAAGCATCGTCAGACTTGTTAAGTGCTGCCCTGATCACAGCAGGTTTCTTGGCCGGGGCTAAGCAGAGTTCAGATTTGACAGCCAACTTAACCGTTTTCGCTTCTGACGATTTGGGGTTTGTTAATGTAGAATAGTGTTGTTTCAGGCGATTTTTCTCCTTACGTTTAATCTTTCTCTTCTCTCGCAGTTTAGCAAACCTCCTTATTCTTCTGTTGGAAGACGGCTTCGGCTTTTAAGTAATAACTTTCCGTGAAGCTCTGACTTTACTTCTTGCTCCGACTCCTCACCTATCACCGCCTTGCCTTCAAGCTCTAGCGAGTCCTCAAGCAGACGATTGCCTTCAAGATACGATCTGCTTTCAAGCACGTGGTTCCCTATAAGACTAGACATTCCTTCAAGCAAAATACCAAGCAATGTATTGCTTTCGAGCTGCAACGTGTCTTCATGCCCTAAGACATCTTCAAGCTCCGACTTACCTTGAAATACTTGCTTGTCTTTGTTTTTTGCAGTACGTTGGACTGACTGAGTTTGACCAACCATTGGTAAGAAGTCAGTTTGGGTTGCTTTCTCACTTGTGGTGTTTCCTTCAGGCTTCCCCATAGGCGATATACCATCATTAAAAAGTTTGTTTTCCATGGTAGAATACTTTTAACTAAACATTTCGCCTGAAAAAGGGAAACATCAGTAACAAAAATTAAAAAAACAAGTCTATTCATTGTGTGATTTTGTTTGAAAAAGTAAAACCAAAAAACTAGAACATTTATAATTTTATAGATATTTTTTACTTAAGAATAGTTTTTAATTAAGACTACAAACACGAATTTAAAAATACAAATTTAAGACAATCTAAAAAATGCTTAACCCAGAGCTACTACCTAACTATATAGGTAAACAATTCCGAAAAGGTTTATTTAGAAATCAGTAAAAAACGTGCCCAATGTTTAGTAATTTTACCTTATTGCAAATTATTTAATTAAGTAGTTGTCGTATGATTTGTGATTAACGTTACTTATTTATATAAGCGGTTGATGAACCACAAATATAAGTTAGTTTGAATATTATAACTATTATAGGTAAAACATAAATAACATAAATAGGAGTGCAAAATAATATAGATAAAAAACTTTATTGCACAAAAAAATTAAACTTAATGTGAGTACTAAGTTAAGACAAGTGAACTGTAGTTTTTTAAGCTGTTGTAATTCGAAATTTCCATGTGGCAATTAAGTTAAACAAAATATAAATTTAACTTCAAAAAGTAATTAGATAACCACTTACCTACATAAAAATTGTCAGAACAGAATAGTGGTATTCTCTTTAAACCACTCACAACTTTTTTACTGATAAGTTACCAATTGAAATACAAAAACCTTTGTAATAAAAAAGGTAACACAAGTATTATTGTATTATTTTATCCATTTATCTAAAACGAAACAATATAAATAATAAAATTAATAGTAACTACAAAATATCTTTACTGTTTGACACAGCTTTAGTAATATGATTGTGTTTAGCACGCGGTTTAATTTTTCTTCTACCTACCTTACTAAATTTATATAGTATTTTAATTAACTTGAATAATAACCTTACCAATGACTACTTGGCGGGAAAGTGAAGCGTAATGTATGCAGTTTTTTTTCAGTTAAAAACCCTCCCTTTCATTTGATGAGATGAAGACAATGACAGCACTAGTTTTAAACCTGGTCTAACTATAGACATCGTTTTGTAATAAGCCCCTAAGTGTTTGTGAACGTACATGAGTGTTGGTAAATGAAACAAAACAGTACAAAATTACTTTTTAAATTCTCTCAAGAAATCCATATGAGTAGTCTCACATCTTTACTGAGGACTCAAAGGGTTTAGGGGAAGGGTATATTATTTACAATTTATCATCTTCATAACCACACATTCTCATTTACTATGATTTATATATTATTAATATTTCGCTTACTTGACACGGGCTAAATGTGCTAAACGCACAAAGAAAAAAAACCTCATCGAGTTTTGTTTTTTCCGTTTGCGTGAAATTAATGATTGTGGACTAAAATAGAATTTAATGATATTTATTCATAATAATATGCGTACCTACGCCTAAAATATAAGTTGATAAAATGGACCAGTTATGTTTGAAGTGCACCGACTTCAAACATAACTGGTTTTAACATAACACATTTTCTTTGACGATGGACAAACACTCATAATAACAATCCTTTTTTTAGGAATGGAGATTCTGCGAAGCCTGCCCCCGTTTTGGACAGACTGCTACTGAACGGATACCGATACGCCAGCCAAATCACGGACGAAATGAAAAGGCTCTTTAGCGGATGACTTTAAAAAAATACTAAGTGTAGCTCCATATTTTAAAAATTAAACACTAATAAATTTATTGTTGTGTTACTATTTCAATTATTTACCCAATCAATGCAGATACCCAAATCAAGACAAATATCCCACGACTTTTAGAGTTAATATAATACTAACGGCGAGATTATTGAGAGGAAATATGCATAGAATAGGGTAAATAGGGAAACAACCCGAGACCTCAGGAACCCCCAAGTCAACCTCACCTGCAAGTGGTGCACCTGCCGATCAACGGACGAGGCTCTTACGTGGGACCAACCATATAATTGGCGAAGTGTGGGCTTATTATATGTGAATATATGTATGTAATAGGTTGGGGAAAAAGTCTTTTCGTATTTTTGTATGAAAAGTCAAGACATTTTTTTCAAAGTTTATTTACATTTATTTACAATATATATGTACCGTTTTGTTGAATAACTTTCTGCCATTTTGTGGGCAGAGACATTATCCCGTTACTGTAGAAACTTTGGGACTTCTGATCAAAAAAACGGGACAAATAGTTTTGGCAGTCCTCTCTCGAGGTCAACCTTACAGAACCTAAAGAATTCTGCAGAGACCGAAACAGGTGAAAATCTGAAGGCGCAAGGTCAGGGCTATATGGTGGATGCACTAGGACCTCCCAGTCGAACTCTCTTAATTTTTGCTGAGTGGCTAAAGATGTGTGTGGTCTAGCGTTATCGTGATGAAAGACCACACCCTTCCTGTTGATCAATTCCGGCCGTTTTCTCTCGACTGCTTCCTTTAATCTCATCAGTTGCTGGCAGTAAAGATCAGAATCGATGGTTTTGCCGGGCGGTAAAAGCTCATAATAAACAATGCCCTTCCAATCCCACCATACACACAGCATCACCTTATTTCGTGTTAGGCCAGGTTTGGCCACAGTCACCCCCCCGACTGGTCTCCACCTTGTCGTGGTGGGGGGGCTGAGTACCTCCCGGTAGGGCGCAGGAGGCGCTAGGGAAAAGGTAACACCCAGAGACCGACGACTCTGGGTGCCCTTAGTACTGACTACCGGGGGGGAAACTAAGAGGGACCTATGGAGGGCGCTGCGGGTAGGCCAGGAGGGCCCGCTCAGCAGCGCCCGGAGGGTCTAGGCAGCGGGGGCAGGGGGCCCCTGCTGTCTAACCATGGACCCTCCGGGAAGTCGGCCACACACGCTATGGTCGCAGGGGGAGGTAGGAGGGGCGCGTCCACTGCGCCGCTCTGAGGAGGTCCTCCCGGTTTTGGTCCGGGGGACGTTGGCCGCAGGCGGGGTGTCAGAAGCTGCAACCCAGGTACTGGCCCCCGCCTCTTTCTCAACAAGCGGCGGGCGTCGTCGGAAGATTTTTAGTGGGTATTGCTGCCGGCGGTCGTGTCTGCCGGTGGTGAGTCCCACACCCCCTTTCGGTCCCCCTTTGGCCGGAAGGCAGTGCGTAAATGCATTTTGTTACCGACGTAAAACAAAAAAAAAAAGGTTTGGCCACAGTCTGTGAAGCCTGGCCAACTTTCGACCACGACCTTTTTCGCACGTTCTTGTCGTACGTGATCCACTTTTCATCGCCAGTTATCAATCTCTTCAAAAACGGCTCGGTTTCATTACGTCTCAATAATGAATCGCAAATGAGTACACGGTTCATTAAGTTTCTTCGAGTGAACTCGTGTGGCACCCAAATATCGAGCTTTTTTGTATAACCAGCTTTCTTCAAATGGGTCAAAACTGTTTTGTGGTCAATTCCCAGTTCTTCAGCTACATCGTAACTACTAATATGCCGATCTTGCTCCACTCTTTCAAAAATGGCGTCCATTTTATTCGTAACAGGGCGACCAGAGCGAGCTGCATCTTTAACATCAAAATTTCCGGACTGAAAACGTTTGAACCAAATTTGTGCTACTCTTACTGACACTGCATCAGGTCCATAAACATCACAAATTTTTTTCACTGCTTGAGTTGCATTTTTGCCTTTTTTATAATAAAATTTTAAAATGTATCGAATTTCTTCATTAGATTCACTCATTTTTACGGAGAGAAAAACAAATGAAAAATAGCGGGAAACAACTTTTTTTTTTTTTTTCTTTTCTTTATAATGGAACCTTTTTAATGTTACCAAAACCAGCCAGACACAAATAGTACAGTCAAAAAAATTTTATAATAAGTTTATACCTACGTTATGCGAAAAGACTTTTTCCCCGACCTAATATATAATATGCATAGAAATATAAAGAATATAACTTCATCAACTCGACCTCCCGCCTGCAGTGAATGGGCGCGCTAGTTTTTAAGTTTTGACGTTCATAAGAGCTCTTTTAAGCCAAACTTGAATAAATGATTTTGAATTGAATTAAACGTCATCCCAGAACCCAGTGGGGATGTGCGAAGGGAGGAACGTGGCGTCCTGCTGTTAGATTTTTTCGCAAACCATTTGTATAGGTCCTATAACATAACGGAAAACTGTTTAGATTGAAGAGTAAGTGGAGAAAGGTCAGCTAATAAAAATGGTGAAGAAGAAGAAGGACGCATAGTTCTAAGGACATTACTAAGATTACTAGATATTAAGGTCCCATGCATTAAAAAAATATTCAACGAAGCACTGAAATAGCTGCATAGGTAAAAGGAATTATCTAATCTCATAATTATCTTCTCAGCCCATCAACGTAGTACTACGCTGTCGGAACGATTACCGACTGTTCACAGAGGCAAGTCGTTGGATGAGTGACGGTTTGTATAGCAACAAGCGCATCCGTGATTCGGGAAGCCCGTTAAGCCTTTAGATTCACTTACACCTAATTTTTATTTATTTGCATGTAAGTGAATCTAAGCTTCGTGATTTCAGGGTTAATATAAAAAAAAATTTTCATGTATATTTTGTTTTGACGTTTTCAAGTGCTATGTAATAGTTTATGAAATTAAGAACTTTTTCTTTAAACCGGTATGTGTGATAGTCGTTAGGCCAACTTACAGGACCTATTAAGCAGCTTGAAGAAGTCTTACAGTAGGGCACCAGACCCCTGCCTCCGCCATTTTGCACTGGGTCCGCGAGGCCCGTACTGAATTACTATTGAGTACCTATGGTAGTACTTTAATAGGCTGAGACGATGGTGATGAACTTACTTTATTTACCATATTACAAAACATTGCATAACACGTTTAAGAGTGGCATATCTGAAGTCGTTTGTTTTTTATTTCTGAAACCCCAATCAAGTTTATTTGTAAAAAAAAAAGTCAAACATACTGGCAGATTTGGGTACGTCGTCCTTCTTTTTTTTTAGCCAATAAAAAACTAACTTTAAATTGCTTATCTAAGGCGTCCCAGTAGTCAGTACCAAAAGTGGCGCAGTGGTGGGCGCTCGGACCAGTATTACAGTAAATATTACGCTCTTGCCTTAAATATTTTTCAACATGAAGGTCCAGATATTATTAGCACTGTCTGTGGTTTTCTGCACTTCTGGTAAGGTTTTTTTTGAATATATTTTTCTTCTAGGTTCATTAACCGTGATGTACCAAAATTATAACAGCGTCGCCATATTTACTAATTTGTAGTCATCAATCGGATTGTGTCACATATATTTTAATTATAAGTATTCTTACATAAAATAAGACAAGGCTGAATTAAAGTGATTGAACAGACCAAATATATAATACAACTATGGGAAATAGTATACATAGATTACGAATAAGCATACTGACATTCTTTTTCATATTTTACATACATACTTATTAGGTAATAACCAGATAAAAACAGCTAGTAATAATATATATGATACTCATATTGTTATATTAAAACAAAGTGTAACTAATTATATGGATTTTATCAAAGGGAGCTTGTTTTAAAAAGCGTTTAAAATACTCGTAAAAGTTATCACTTACATTAAAAAGTAGATGATAACAAGAAGAACCAGTACTGACGCTACTAGCAAATGGCTACCTAAGGACCTGTTCTGAAACTCAACGGGCCGTCATTTTGCATTAACATATTTTCGAAAACTAAAATGTCGTTAGATGTAGGTATTATCCTTGTTTTAGAGATGCCGTGAATGACATAATTTATTCCAAAAAAACCGGTATACTGGAATACTCCGTTTGTAATCAACTTGTAATGGATTCTATCTAAACTTGACGACCGGTATCGCGTGGAGGTCAGTATACCTGCGTGAAGTGCTAGTCTAGAGGTCGTGGGTTCGATTCCCACACAGGACAAATCTTTGAGTGTATGAATATAAATATTTGTACTGGTCTGGGCTATGTATATCTTTACAAAAAAAACAGTATTTAAGCATGTATATTCGTTCTTTAAAGTACAAGTAAAAAAGTTATTTATTTCATAAAACATAGCACTTGAAAACGTTCAATAACTGAAATCACAAAGCTTAGATTCACATACATGCAAAAAAATTTAAAATATTGTGTAAGTGAATCTAAGTGTCAGTTCCGAGCCACCGCTTTGTGAGAAGACAAGAAACTCACAGGCTAAGCTCTTATAAATAATCAAACAATACAGAACACACACAGTGAATATTTAAAGATATTGAAAGGGTCCCCAAAAGCCGTAATCAAAAAAGTAGCACTAAGGGAACCTTTAATCACAGTCAAGTAAATATGTGATGTGAAACTGAGCTGAATTTGTTGAATAGAGGATGGTCACAACAATGATCTGGTTGACTTTTTATTCTAATTTACGCAAATACAAGTTAAAGTAAAGTAAAAAATTATTTATTTCATAAACTATTATACATAGTACTTGAAAACGTCATGATTACAAATGAAAAAAAAACAATCGAAATAATATAACACTAAATCACGAAGCTTAGATTCACTTACATGCAAGTTGAAAATGTTAAACCCAAGCTTGTTTTAGTATCCATAACACTTAAGTTCTTAATGGTACTTATCTTGGAAATAAATAATTGGTGTGATTGTAAAAGAATATTCATTTAAATAATTTATTTCAGGAGTATCTGGTCTCAAATATGGATTTCGTGGTAAGTGCCTTTCGTAAGTGAGTATTTACCTATGCACAATAATTAAATAATTTTAGGCATCATTTTTATTTCATAAATTAACATTGCTATTCGTAAACTATAATTTTAATAATGTTATTTAGTTATGTATGATTGTAGCGTATGAAAAATTCATTTTTAATATATTTCAATAGTGGTCAATATTCATAGGTATCTTTTTATTTTAATTATAAATGAGTTTAAAAACAAGTGTGTGAATATTTTTTTTATTATTTCGCAGCCAGGTAACTAAACACGATATCTACCCACGTTATTTAGTAGCCAGTTTAGTTAATTCATGCATATTTTTAGTTAAGTTTGGTTCATCTAATGAACTTGAAAATAAGGAGTACTTCTATAAGATGCCCAAGACGATCAGCGAGGCCGAAGCTGATAAATGGAAGCGCACGGAGCGGCCGGACGGGCTACTACCCGAGCTGAGGATGTACTGCCCCCAGGGTCGCGAAGTCTGTCTTCTATATGACAAGGCTGGCTTTGTAGCGGGACTGCAGATTGCTGTAAGTACTATTTACTCGTATGTTTTATACCGTTTATCTAACCTATGTTATATGTAACTCAGAATCGATTGAAATTCGCAAACAGCTAGCGAGCTAAATTCTACAAAATAATCAGAAAGCAGAACAATTTATACTTATAACTATATGTTTCCTCTCATCAACTAAGTCCCTTAGTAGAGTTTTTCAATTTAGGTACAATGTTGTCACTAGTTTATAAGTATACTTCATTTTACTAATAAAGAACTACATGAACTATTATGTTTATTAAATAAATTTAAAAAAGATTTTGTTTCTTATTATTGAGTATTTATTTAAATTCCCAAATTATCTGATTACCGACATTGAAGAATGTAAAAAGCTGAAGTTAGTTTAATTAACGGGACTTTGCAGCTACAACCAAACCCAAACGGTTCAAGACATTCGGTATAATTCCAAGTGTCAGTCTGTTCAAACGCCACTAACAAATTCTATAATTCAGCAAACTTAAAAATTAATAATTTAGTAAGTATCTGTGTTAGTGTTTAATAATTGAAATACCTATACAAATATAAATCTGTCGCCTAAAATAAATAGGATGTATTCTTCTGACTATCTTTTATTTAAAGTATTGATTTATCTCAGTTGCCGGTGAACGAGTTCGAATCCAAGGTTATCCAGCCAGAGAAATTAGTCAAGTGGAGCGCTCCTGCGGCTGATGGAGAGCCAGCTAGGGAATACTGGACATTTACGCAGTTCTATGTGTCCGAAGGTACCTACTATGGAACTATACATTTATTTTATATTGTCTAAGACCTTCACTCTTCGATGTTATGCCGCCCCCTCTTTTTCTCTCCCAAACTGATCGTGCCTAGTTTTATCACTCTATCTCTCACTTTATCTCTTCTATACTGTACAGACTTTTAGCACTTGTACCAAAAAAAAACACAATTCCATTGTTTGTAAGACGATCCGGCATTGAGATTTTTTTCAGCGCATGAGTTCCCTGATTCTTGGATCAGGGATCTTTGAATCAGGGCGTCAAGCGTTATTTATGCAGGGGGCCTACCGCCGAATTCGATGGATTACCGGTAATCCATCTAGATCAAACTTTGTTTACGTTTAATAATCTGTACCGGGGAATCTGCCGACAGCCACCTCTCATTCATGACCTTCAGTCCGTGACAGACCAATAGGTAAATGAAGAACACCATTTTGTTTCGATTTCCATGAGTTCGGCGGTGCGACAGAATCAATTCGAAATCCATTTTGCCTTATAATCGATTGCAATCGAACTCGGCGGTAGGCCCCCTGGTCGTCATAAGTCGGTAGGTACACAGTTATCTGTATGCCACGGCATAAAGCAGTTTGTTTGGACTGCATCTACTGTTTACCATTAGGCATGATACCGTCATTAAGACGAGTCACATTATAAAAAGCATCCAACATGGCAAGCAAAGACCTCATTGGTAGATATGCTTCAGTCCAGACAAATTTGATTGCATATGTCTATCGACGCTTACAAGTCTATAAAAGAACACTGTCGCACGAAAGCGTTACCTACTATGATATTATCCTGCAACCTTTTTATTACAGAATCCCTACAAGAAGGGTCAGGGGCATCGAGGCCTAAGGTAGAGAACAGCGGAATCCTGCAAGACGGCGGCGTGTGGCTGACTGGGCCTGATAGGAAGCTGCTTAAAGTACCAGTATCTGAAGCAGATCTCAGCACCACAGCATTCGTCAAGCAGAATTGCATACCTAACATGGGTTTGTATATTGTAATTCATAATTAAGGATGTGACCAAAATTTATGTACCTAATTAAGTATATGCTAATTTAAAATGTAACGATATTTAGCCGCACAAACACTGTCCTTTACTAACGAATTAAATAATTTATGGGAATTTGGCAATTTAGCAAGTGTTCAAAAAAGAGCTATTCGATAAAAAAAATTAAATCATCCTACAAAAGTAAAGTATTGTTAAATAATTTATTGATTCAGGCGTTACTTTGCGTAAATCAATTCAAGTGATAGATTAAAAATAACTTTGTAACAATTCCCGCGCTATAGTAGCGAAAAATCGAGAAACTATTCAACACGACACGTGTTTCGCGCTTACACAGGGCATCTTCAGGTAAGATAGGAGCCTCAGAACAACGATGTCTTCACGAATTCACGAGAGCGTTTCAGCGTTGGATTTTTAGGGAAATTAACGTAGCGCGGGAATTGTTAAAAAAATATTTTTAATCCATCAATTGCTTAAAGTATTGTTGTTTCATCGGAAATTATTTTATAGCTTGGTCAAAATATAGTGCAATACTGAGCCTTACACTCAGATATTACGAAAGCCTGATTCAGTCAATCCAACGGCATCTCATTGTGTGCAGAATGTAGCGTTAGGAGGCCGCACCGAGACAAGCGTCCAAAAAGCGGCAATTGTTATTTAGGGTGTGCGAAGATTAGCTCTCAGTTTCTGCATCATGGATCTCAACAGCAGAAAACACTAAATGCCCACTTATTGCGAACTTCATTACAGGTATGCACTACCACTACAACATGACACAGCAAATGAAGTGTGAAGACTTACAGCCGTGGTTCTTGCTCACGGACCACGGCGAGCTAATCGGCACCGGGTTCATCATGTTCGGGAAACTTGCACCTCAGACACCGAGGCACTGGTTTGAGACACCCCTTCCCAAAGGACATGTGGCTAAGGTAACAGGTTACTTTAAACTTTTATCTGTGTGGCCTACAGACACAGGCCATGCAATTTTCGATATAAAGAGTAAGTACACCTTTTCCCTTTCTCTATGGACTCATATACCGTTTGTAACATTTTTATGACTTTTTATCCCATTTACGCATTTGTAACATGTATTTAGGATGTGAGTGTCTGAGGATGATCTTGTTTTCCTTATTTTATATGCACCGGCTTAACGGAAATTACTGAAATTGGCACAGAAATACATCATAACCTGAAATCCTGTTATTATCTTGTTGTTTTCTTCCGTAGTATTGTATTAACGTGGATTAATAGTGAATATTCTTTCGGTGAGTTACTGGCACAGCTATTCACGTTATAATTATTAGCAGAAAGTATTGTGGTTGGGCCGCAATGCAATTGCACCGAGTTTTTCGAATTGCCGTGCCCGATAGGTTATACAAACATCCTCAGACCTTTGTAGACCCTGTCGGTCTGACCTCCGTAAAAAGATAGACCACTAACTAGGTAAATTCTGCCCACGCTGCGGTACAATCTTTCCGCTCCAACAGCCATTGTATCTCCTAGCTATAAGGTTCGCCTACAGCTAACGCTAGAATCTTTCTACCAAATGTGAATAATATTGCATATAGAAGTTACTTGACTTCTAGTTTGTTATGTTATAAAAACGATAGATATCTAAATAATAATGTCATAATTTAGATTTACATGTTAACAACTGGAAAAAAACTAAATCATTGTTTATTTTTAGAAACTTATGCCCTTCGCACCACCTTGCGTCGGAGAGTGGGGCACAGCCAACGGGATCATAACCCTTCACATCTACTACGTAGACGACCCATGGGACATTAAATGCGATTGCTTGCGCGAAATATGTTAAAGCCTTCTTTTGAATGTAACTTTACTTATTGTTGGCCATTTGCCATTTAATACCTACGTACAATAACATAAGCAATGCATGATGAAACTGAGCTCTGCGTAATCTTAATAAAATGGTAAATATTGTGCCGTCTTGTTTTTTTAATTTGCTCATCTCACCATAAATTCCTCATGCAGTCCTAAAAAAATTGATATCGTGGAATAACTACAATAACATCCACTGATTTTTCCATTTCCCAACAGTTTTGCCCATTTCTCCTTTAACATTCAAATTAACACAGCAAATTGATATCACATCATAGGCCTGCACCACCCGTCAAACGTCTAATAGTGGAATTCACCGTATTTCATTATGCCTCGCCGAATTGTACAACAGCGTCGTAGGTATTCTTATAAAGCTAAGCAGAAAAAGTATTATATCGTCTGCTTACTGGTAAAACATGATAAATGCATTTTTTTTTCTAAAATGACTTATGAATGCATTTATATGTCACTTTCGATGCTTTATCTACTGGTAAAACAGAATAATCGATAGGACCGTAAATACAAAGATACCTTAGTTAAAAACATAGTAACCTACAATGAAATAGCAATAATCATTTAGATAAACTGAGGTAAATCATCTTACCATTGATTTCGAGCTAAACTGTACAAGTAAATGATGATATATCACTTTAAGATATTTTCGTTGTAGATGTACCTACACCACATCTACGTAGCTATGAATATTACGTCAGGCTAAAATATGTTAAATTGATTTATTTACGTTTGTTTGCTATAAAATACAGGTAAAAAGATATAAATGCATATGCTATATGCTTATATCGTAATGCAAACATTACAGAGCGTTCCTTTTTCAAAGATTGCTCTTTGACAGCTACTTAAGAACGTGAAAAAAATACAATAGGGGGAAACTTTCTAAATATCTCTGTAAGCAACGAAGATTTAAGAGCTTGTGACGTCACGGTTCACAATAAAACGCGGCGAATCCTCCTTCCATCCATATAGTTTATATCCTAGGGACAGTACAGTAAACGGCGGTAATTATTGCACATCCACCTTTGAAAATGGATGTACCTATCAGCTGTAATTATAGTTCTCGCGAGGATTCAAAACAAAACCACTATTAATTTTAAGTTAATGTACTGTCATACTCGTCAAAGTGAAGGTAAGTATGATAGAGGTAATTAAAATAAATTATTTCATTTAATGTGTTTATTTCATTCAACTCCAGTAGGTGCTCGGTGAGATCTTTTTTTAATTTTCTGTTGTCTTCTTTTAAGATGTCGCTGTATACGCCCGGTACCTTCCTTTTTCAACTCCTCATATTGCTTCACTAAGGTTTCAACTCTTAATTCAGCTGAAAAGAAATAATAGGTATATTTATCACAGAAAATGTATAAAAAATGTCTAAAATATATATCTCTGCCCTATAATTATCTTGGCTGATGTATTGGACCTTCTCTACAGATTATACTTTGGTATAGAGTTTGCTGCATTTATGAGCATAATAGTCAATACATTTAGTCTACTCTAAGAACATTTATCTTTTCTATTTATATATTTTATAGTAAATACAACAGATTTTATGGATTAAAATCACAGTTCCATATGCAATTTTTATTTCGGTAATTTAAATACTTCTGCTTGGGACCGTGAATGACTGTAAAGTATTCAAGATGTGGGGAAGAATAGTTTGATATTTGCAATTGAAATTCCTAAAATGTCTTTTATTTACTACGTATAAATGTGTAAGCAGGAAGAGTATTTGTAGAGTATTGTTTTTACAGTGGAACAAATGTATTGTATGTATGTATGTATTAACAATAATAATAAAATCAACAAACAAGATTTTTAGGTACATTAAAAAATTTAAGTTTAAAAAGCATTTTTAATCTAAAATAGTACCAAAAAGGCCTCTGCGCAGCATAATGTACCTACAAAGATTGTCACGATGCTCAGTATGCATTAATAAGGAGTAATTGCAGAAACCATAGCCACTAAGAAAAATAGCATAAAGAATATAAAATTTTTAAACACTTCAACTTAAATTTACCACTGAATAAGTCCTATTAAGTTTACCACTGAATAAGCCTTAGTAAGATAATATAATGAATCAGTGCTCACATTTATTTTTAAAGTGCGGCTGTCTTCCTTCTTTTAATTCTCTCATAAAAAGTTTCTTTTCTTGACCAGCCTCTTCTGTTTCATCCTTCTTTTTCTTGGTGGCCTTGTGTTGGTCATTCAGCCTCTGGAGCAACCTCCTGAGCTTTGTCTCTCTTTCAGGATCAATCACCTGTTTTAATTCAGCTCTAATTGCTTTGATATCTTTTATTCTAATATCTGACAAGAAATTGTAGTTTTCAGCAAACTGTTTCTTTTCAAATTCACCACATAGTGGATCAAATCTGAAAATAATTATTTCCTTCATTTATTCACAAATTAATAAAAAGTTGTGATCAAAATTGGGATTTTATTCTTGCCACCACTGGTTTATTCAGCAAGTTTCTAGTTTCTGAACTTAACAAAAAATAAAATGAATAACTCGTAGTGAAAAACATAGTCATATCTTAACGATTTTAATAATGCTAATGTTATCATCCTATCCTTGTGCTGAAAATTAATTTGTTCGCTACACTATCATATCATTTATATATCAACTATCTAAGCCCTATATAAGTTCATGTTTCTTCAAGCTTTAAGAATGTTATTAATTTAAGCTAAGTAATTAAAACTTAGACACAAACCTATTTTTTCTTTCTTATATAAACCTACCTATAGCAACTTCTATTAGAAATATATTTGGTACCAGTTCATCATAATATAATAATAAAGTTAATAATTTTTTGTGCGCCACACAGAGGGGTTTGAATCCGAGACCCTCTGAATTTAAAGGCAAGGGGTCTCGCCACTGGACTATCCCCGCTTTTACTAACATTACTATAAAAATCTAATCAATATATTAATTTATTATATTAATAAAGTATCTATTAAACTAGTAAAAAAGTAACATACCTGGGATCACGAGCTACACTTTTTGGCTTAACAGTTGGAACATCAGACAAAAATGGTACAGGTTTCTTAGAACTCACTTCACGGGGCCTATTTTTATTCTCTCTTTTAAAATCTCTGGGATTGCGCTGAACTTCCTGATAATTTTTCCCAAAAATTGCTTCTTTGTACACTTTAGCTCCTAATTTCTCTTTTAATTTTTGGAGTTCCTCATAAGACAATGACGACAACTCTGATCTTATAGCCGTCTAAAAATTTGAATACATTATAGGTAAAACTTATAACAGCAAGTTCAAAACCAAAATAATATACGCACTAACAAACTTACTCGAACTTCGTCATTTTGTTCTAAAGCTGAATCACTCATCTCATCTTCGCAACTACTCATCTTGAAATAAAGAAATAAATTGGATTACAAATTGTTCTTAACAAGCTTGCTTTTACCCTGGCAAATTGTAGAAAGTGAGGGCAATTGTAAATTATATGGACTGCAGACTGCGTGACGATGATGACCATAGACTAATTTATTTTGATAGATTTTCTATTCTTCCTTCCTTCCATTTAAATAATGGCTTCGTGCGTCTAGCACATTTAGCCAGTGTCAAGTAAGTGATATAGTAATTATATATGATTCATAGTAAATGAGAATAAGTGGTGATAACGATGATAAAAGGTAAATAAGATACCCTCCCCTAAGCCCCTTGAGGAGTCCTCAGTAAAGATGTGGGACTACACTGAGATCTCACATGGATTCCTTGAGAATGTTCACAAACACTTAACGGTTAATAATCCACCGTACACATTAATGTTAAAAATATCACAAATTATTGAAAATAAAACAAAACTGCTTTCAAGACTTTCAGCCAGTCAGGCATACTTTTTTTTCTTTTAAATAATGGCTTCATGCGTCTAGCACATTTAGCCAGTGTCAAGTAAGTAATATATTAATAATAAAAAAATCATCATATATATTAGTTATTATGGATAAGTCTCATCCTCAGTAAAAATTTAAGACTCAACTGAGAACTCATATGGCGTTCTTGAGAGAATTTGAAAATTTATGTTGCACTGTTTTATTTCATTTAGCAACGCTCATATACGTTCACAAACACTTAACGGTTGATAATCCACCGTTATTATAGATTAATGTTCAAAATATCCCAAATTTTACATTTTAAAACAAAACTGCATCCATTACGTTTCGCGTTCCCGTCAAGAAGTCGTCACTTACTTCAAAATTTAAAATGAAAAAGAAAAATAATATTATATTGTATCTTTTGAACTTCAAAAGATACAATATCATGTTATTTTTTAATTAGTAAGTTTGATATTGATCATATCGGATTTATCTTTTTCAGTTTAAGCCGTAATATATTTGATTTAAAGTTATGTATCACATAACCATATAAACCCATGTTTTAATATGAGCTAGGCTTCCTAAAGAGGTAGACCATGTAAGAGACGAGTTATCTTATGAGTGTGACTTTCGTCAAGAGTGATCTTGAGTGTTCTTAAGTAAAAGGATATATACTAATATAATGTCTACAGGCACCTGAGCACTTAAAATACTTACATTTTACGCTCAGCCCAACAAGAGGCTGTCGAGTGTAGGTATTAAAAATAGGCTTCCGAAATAAAAATTTGTCTAACGCATCAAAAAAAAATAATCACGTCAGTAAGACAATATGCTGGGATAAAAAAATACAAAAACAATACCTGATCATCTAACCATTTCACACGAATAATATTTGCAATATTCAATCATTCCTTTGAAAATAAAGAATTAGAATTCAATTCTATAAAATAATAACAGATAAGGAATGGATCTAAGTGAAACCATAACTATAGCAAAAATAGATAACCCAAAGAACCGTTTATACGTGTTAATTGGATGGCAAAACAAATCATTCGAAATGTTTCTGTATACGGAGAACCAATTATGGAGAGGTAAATTTTCAACCAACCGACTTATAGGATTTAGTAGAAATTTGCATCTTACTGATGATGAATATTACGAAAAAACAAAACGCTGCTTAACTCAACAACAAGACAATTACATTTATGAATTAAAAAGCGGATTTTTCTACTGGAAAAGAAAATTTAAAAATACGCTTATAATAGAAGGGTTTCTACCAGTCGAACTAGACGAATCTCCGCCGAATTCCCGACCAGATTTATTTGAAATCTTGCTAATGCTCAACAAATACCTCAAGAGTAAAGTATACGAGCTAAAGTCTCAATTTAATACAGCTAAAGAAGATTATTACAAATGCATTAAAGACACACAAGAGTTTTTAAATCTCAAAGTTGATATGGAAAAGGCACTCTGTGAAAAATTTCTGAATTTGTTACAACTAAAAGGGACTGAGTTGGCTACAAACTTAGCAAAATCCGAAAGTAAACAAGTTAGCAGTAATGATAACCGGATTATATTTATTCCAAGCGAATCGCAGCGAGATAAAAAAAAGTAAAAAATGGGAAGCGAAAACTGAAATAATACATGCAACGCAAATAATCATAATGACATCATCTTTGAGCTGGCAATAAAATAATTATTCTATAATTTGAGCAAATATGCCAACTTCGAGTTTAAACTTTGCTATAAAATCTACCTTTCCATATTTAACTCACAATTAAGTACCTATAATTATATGAAACTAGTTACATACGAGATTTGATTTTTATTTTGATCTAGTTTGAGAAAAAGTTATGACTACCTATCATGAGGTGCGCCCCCCCCCCCCTTAAGCTCTTGAGTCCTCAGTAAAGATGTGGGACTATACTCAGATGTCACATGGGCTTCTTGTGAGAATTTGAAAAGTGATGTTGCACTGTTTTGTTTAATTTACAACACGCATGTACGTTCACAAACACTTAACGGTTAATAATCCACCGTTATTATTATTCGGGAGCTGGTGGATGCAGGCGGCAAAGGATCGATCTACGTGGAAAGTAATTGGGGAGGCCTATGTTCAGCAGTGGACTTCAAATTGCTGATATGATGATGAAGATGATTATTCATTAATGTCCGAAATATCACACATTTTAGAAAATAAAACAAAACTGCAGACAAGACGCTTCACTTTCCCGCCAAGAACTCTCTAGACCAAGTTTTAAACTAGTTTTAAAACTGGTTTAACTTTAGACTTTGTTTTGTAATAAGCCCCTTATTACTTAAAGGGCGAAACCATGTCACAAAATTCATAACAGAACTCAGACTACTATATTATGTAGTGAATTAGACACAGGGAAAATAAAACTGCAGACTAGGCAGTATTTTCTGTCACTTTCGCTTTATTAGAAATAAACACCTAACTAACAAAAACCAACATGTCAATGTCAAATTATCAAAATAAAACTGGTTAAAGAAATTATTACAAATTACAATAAAACTCTCGGTATGAAAAACCCCGGATTACTAATTAAAAAAATACACTATGGATTTCAATATACGCAACTTCGCTTCTTTTCAAAAGTTGGTTGTCGCAGATAAGCCGATTTATGTAAAACTTTGCTGGATATCGTCTATGCAAAACGATTGTTTATTCGATATTAAAATTTACGATGGAAACAACGTTTGGTCAGGTACATTCAACGCTACAAAGAATTTTAACGAGATTCAAGTAGATGAATCTTTAGAAGAATATAAAATCAATATTCGAATTGGACTATCCGAAAACATTAATAAACATATTTTTAATTTTGAATATTTATCTAGTCAAGCTGCCAAATTTTCTTGGAAAAAAGTATTCGAGGATTCTGTAAAAATGCCCTATGGGTTTGTCGAAGTACAGCTGGAAAACCAGCCCCAAGAGACACTGATTGATGCCCTACTTGAAGAAAATAAGGATCTAAAGAATTTAATAGAAGTGTATGATAGGCGGAACAATGTACTTACAGAGAATTTAGAGAAATGTAAGAATGATCTAGAAGAGTTTGTTCACATGAAAACATCTTTAGAAAATAGTTTATATGGAAAGTTTGTGCAACTACTCAATGAAAAAAAGAAGAGAATACAATTATTAGAGGAAAGCATACAAAAATTTAAGTAGAACATTATAAAACTGAAAAGAAATCTTTTAATTCATTTTCTTTAAATAAAACTGCTTTTTTTTTATATGAAACAATAAATTATATATTTTTGTAAAATATTAGTTTTTCCTAACATCTTTTCAATAACTGCGGCCGAATAGGGTAATGAACTTCGGTTTGCTCTTGCAGCCTGGATATATGCACACATCGGAGTCAGCAAGCGGCTTGGGAGGCTCGAATGGTATGCATAGTGACTTAGCACCCATAGCAGGGGCTTTCACATCTGTAGTGGTGTCATCATCCGTTCTGAAAAATAAAACATACACTGCATATTACATCTTCTAAACATGTAAGAAATATCTTCAAACATACTTTGATGCATATTTATTGTGATAGCGACCCTTTTACAATTTATTTTTAGGTAATATCTTTTAATCTCTTTCCATGTATCATTAGATAGTTTGTTTTAAAAAAAGTGGACACTAGTTTTTTAACAAATAGTTACCTGCAAGTGGTGCACCTGCAGATTAACTCTTTTTGTCAAAAGCCAATGAGAAATTTCAACCTGCTCTTGCTGTTAAAAGGATAATTAATGGTACCATGTGGTGTAGAATAGCTTAATGCCCTCTTAACACATAGGTTCCAGGTCCAAGGGGGTTGTTGTATGAATTACTAAATTTCTTAGCTTAACAGATAAGCTAATTTAGCATTCAGTAGGTCATACCATGTCCTACCGAGTGATAGGCAGCAGCAACATCCTGTGTACTGGCTTGAACTGCGATCACTGACCCACCTAAAAGTGTGGTAATTATGGGCTAATACGCCCAATAGAATGTAATCTATTGGGGAGGCTAATGTTCAGCAGTGGACTTTATGGGGCTAATATACTGATGATGACTGATATAGGTCAGGGGCACTGAAAAAATTTGCAACTATTGCTTTTATAGTCTCCCATACTTATTAGTGGGGCGTAAATGAACTAATTTTAAGACATACAATAGTCAGCGTGCTAAAGTGTGATCATAATCCCTCACTCATTGCTTCGTGAGACGGGACATGTGCTCAATAGTGGGACATAAATGGGTGAGATGATAACAAACCTGGCGCTGTCCTTCTTGATGTTGTCTTCACACGATATTTCTCCACAGAATGGTGCCAAAAGAATGTGTTTACGTTCTAGAGCGTCGGTGAAGTCGCTCCATTTAGACACAATTGATAATCTTGCATCTCGGTCCTTTTTAGCCCTGTGTGACAAATAAAACATATCAAAATTTATACGAAATTCTGCGCATGTCACTTATAGTTCATAGCACACCACAGCAACTATGCATTTACTAAAACTTATTTCTCGATTTAGTCTTCCACATACTAACACCTTAAAAATAACAGGCGTGTATAATTACATTGTGTTTGAAATATTAGGTACATTACAATGGCGGGTGGCACCCGGGGCGGATTTTGTAGGTGTCAACCCAAACTCAATCGAAACTATTAAAATAAATCATTTACGTATTATTAAAATATGAGCGTTACAAATATTTGTATATTTTATTAAACAAATTTAGTTTGTTATAAATTAAAATTTCTTCCTTCTAGCTTTGACACTTGCGAACTCCGAAATCACGTGTTAAAAATGTATGTTTTGTGTTGCTTCATGTTTTATCGTTAAAATACCAAGATTATTTAATCTGGTTTCAGTCATTGTAGACCGAAAGTAATTTTAATTTGCTGAAACTTCTCCCACATGAAGCAACTGGTGCACATAATTATTGTTATAAATAACTTTAGTGCGACCGTTAGATTCGGAAGAGATGCTGTAAAATCCCATTTTACAATGAATTTCAAAGAGTCCAATGTCACCCAATTAGAGACAGGAATATTAGCCGCTTGTAAATGTCTCCTCAATCTTGGTATTTCTAAAAAGTTACATAGTTTAGAATTATCAGCAAATTACATAGTAGGGCCGTTTATGGGTGACACCCGGGGCGGGCCGCCCCCGCCGCCCCCCCCTAGCTACGCCACTGATACATTTTATAAATAAGGGTGTATAGGGATCCTACCAAGATCTAAGGAGCCCAAGCCAACCTCACCTGCAAGTGATGTACCTGCCGATCAACGGACGAAGCTCTGGCGACAATAACAGTGCCCGGTTAGCGGCAATAGGCGAAGTGTGGACGTATAATATGCATGTATGAATGTATCGCATGCTTAAACGAACATTGACCCATTAATAGATAGTTCAGGTTTGAGTTTCGTACTTAGGTATTAGTCTTTCTTTTTCTTACTGAGATCGAGTCAATGTTAAACAAATGTTCAAAACACAAGCAGAATTACTAATTAATAAATCAGTATCAATTTAATGCGCTTACAAGTAAAACAAGTATTCTTTAGAAGATCTTCTTTAGTGATGTCCCAAAAATACTCTTTTTAGTTATGTCTATATTCCATTGAGCATGCGGTATGTATTATATAAATAAAAAATTTGTCAAGATAGAATCATTAATAGGTACAAACAGGATATTAATGATTTAATATTTTACAAAAAACCATACATACATACATTATCATTAAGCCAAGATCGTAGCAAGTGGAAGGGTGTAATCTCTGCCTACCCCTACGGGAAAGAGGCGTGACATTATGTATGTATGTATGTATTTATTATCATTAATACATATTTCAATGAAATATCTAAATACTCACTTAACGATGTTGTAATAGAGCTCATATTCTTTTGTAGAAACTAATAAAATATAATACAAACAGCCTAATTATGCAGCGGTCACCCTTCTCCATTAGGTGGGCTGAATGCATGAGGGCTACCTTGTGGTAAATATTTAAAAAAAGAATGGCTGGGTATATTAAAAACTCGACAGTACTTTTCGAACATCTCGTGGTGAGTCCTCTCCAGCAGATCGCTCAGCTCCTTGGGTGCAGCGTCTCGCTTTAGAGTTAGTTTCTCTCCGGTCAATCTGCGAACCGCCACTATTTCGCCGCGTGTCAAGTCCTTGGGACCAAGTTCCACGCGAATTGGAACTCCCTGGTGGAAAGAAACACAATAATGATTTATCTTAATAAACTTCCAAGTTATTCTGGCTGCGGCAAATGACTGTTAAGGGACAGGAAACAATAGAATTAAAATTGTCTGAATATCAGTGGCTTCTATGGTTCCTATGTTATTAGGAAAGTTAATGTAATAACGGTCGATTTCCATCTGCATCAAGAAATATTAATTATAATGCGACCCAATTTTAATATTTGGTTTGCTTGTCGTTGACAATTGGTGTCATTTTGATTCTGTGCATTTTATATGAGTTCAAAGTCAACGGATAAGCACTAATTGCATCGCGTGATCAATAAATAGCCTTGAATAGAGGCACGAATTGTGACTACGGTGAATATTATATAGTTGGTAATATGGTTCTTTTATATTATGGTAATGTGATCAGGGCTTAAGAGCTTCTACACCTAGCAAAGTTAGCAAGTTTACATTATATAACTGTTTTAAGTCCCACGATCTTTCATCAAAAATCCGAAAAAATTACCGGTATCACGTTATCGGTTAATGGCCATAATCAAAGCACTCATTTAATTCGCGCCCACAGTTATCGCCAAGGAAATTGGCCAGAACATCGAGCTTCTAGTCATATCTAAAGAAATATAATTTATCAAAAGCAAAACCCTTTTAGGTTATAACAATACCTTCAATTCCCAATGATTAAACTTCCACCCAGGCGAGTAGTTATCCCTATAATCCCCTTCTGCCCTAATGCCAGCTGCCTCCAACTCTTCCACTAATAGCTTGCAGGAGTCGAGGAGGACTTTTCTGTCTTCAGCAGTGCTGGACGCTGTAACTCCACAGGGGACAACTACAACTTGAACATCAGCGATCCGTGGAGGGAGGACTAAGCCTCTGTCGTCGCCATGGACTAGGACCATCACACCTGGGCAAAGAAAATATTTATATTAAGGCCTATGCAAATGACGGACTTTCTGTTGTATCCAGTCCGATATGATCTCTATTTCTAAAAGCGTAAAGTTTAAGCTGCATTTGAATTCCCGCAAGTCGCGTATAAACTAAAAGCAAGTTGAAGGATGTGATCTCTTCCTACGCCATCAAGGCGGAGGATATAAATATGTTTATGTTTTATCTTGAGTTTAAATTGTAAAGGTATGATATTACCTTTACCGAAAGGAAAAAAAATAATTTATATTATTCACACAAGTCTGCTGATTCTATTTAAAAAAAGAAGGTTTTCTTGTTTAGAATGATAGTTGTTACAAAAAAACAACAAACATACGCATACTAGTTACTTTATAAAGTCTACTGTAAAATATGTATGGTGAAGCAAAACAACCGGAAATCAATAAGTTTTTGTTTAGTTTTGGAAGAATGTATCGCGAGTTTAGTGAGATTTATTAATACGAGCCAAAAACGCCATACCAATAGTTCTCGTCGTGATGCCCCATGAGTTCTGGTAAACGTAGGCCTTCTCATGGGTCTCAGGGTCGTCATAAACTATCTCGAACATCTTGGAGAAGTTTTGTCCCAAGTGATGACTTGTGGCACCCTAAGAAAAACAGATTTTTATTACAGCCCTAAGCTTAGTACTGCAGTGTACCTACTTTTGTCATAGTAATCCAAACATTACATTTTCAATTTAGTATGTTGCTAATATTGGATGGTTCAACATTTCAGCTATACATAGTCCACTGCTGAACATAAGCCTCCCCAATAGTTTACAATTTACATTGTATTCGGGGTATTTGCCCATAATCTCCATGCTGGGCAGGCGGGTTGTTAATCGCAGTTCCAGCCAGTACGCAGGATGACGCTGCTGCCCATATACCGGTAGGATTTTTTTCGTCGGCTCTTACGACTCCCCGTGAGATGAAAGGGGGTGGCACTATTCTAGGCCGGTACTAAGATAAAGTTTTAAGTTTTGAAAAGAACCATATTATTATAATAACATAGATATTATATATATACGACGATATAGTATAGATACTGTATTATTAAATTGAAAGGATTTGAGTTCCAATATTTGGATCTGAATAGGTAATGAACCTGTATAGCTCTGCCGCTGGCCGGGACATAAGCCTCCACTGTGGTGGTATAGTCGCCGCCCGCAAACTTTTCTTTCTCCGTTTTTCGCCCCTTGATCACTGGTATCGCCAACAACTCTTCATACACCCGCGCGTACAAATCTGTGCAAAAATTTTATATTTATTATACCTTCATTGATCCGACGACTCGTTAAATAATATAACATTTACAGAAATCTTTTAGTCTATTCGTACTTTATATCACGTAAATTACAAATTTATTGGTTACTATATAAAATATTAAGAGTAATAAAGTAGAATCACACCCTTCTTCATACACATACTTCATAGAAAATTATAGTCAAAGAAGGACGTAAATATGTTTTTATACCATTGTCTTTAAATATAAATTAGATATTATATTGTTGATTCTTTATGTATTATTTTTAGTAACATAGTGTGTAAAGCAAATTTGTATTGTATCTGCTAACAAACTAAAAACATATGTCTGAAAATAAAGAAATTTTATTTTATTTATTTATTAACTGAATAAATATCACTATGAAGTAGTAGTTTGTATGAATTTCGTTGCAATCGAAGAAAATACTTTATTGCATTACATTTTCAATTAAAAGTATTTTAAACTTGTGTCCATTTGACGACCGATATGGCGTGGAGGTCAGTATACCTACACTTCACTCCAGAGGTCGTGGGTTCGATTTCCAGACAGGACAAATCTTTGTGTGCATGAACATGAATATTTGTTCTGGTCTGGTTGTTTTCCTATGTATATTAAGTATGTATTTACAAAAAAAGTATTTAAGTATGTTTATCCGTTGTTTAGTATCCATAACACAAGTTCTTAATGATACTTATCTTGAAACTAAATAATTGGTGTGATTGTCAGAAAATATTTATTGTTATTTATAATATATGTAGTATTTGATGACGTACCAAGTATCTGCAGAACTTCCTCCCCCGCTTCCTGCGGCCCGCGGTAGGCGGTGTGACCCTCCTGCCAGAGGAACTCGCGGGTTCGCAGGAATGGCTGCGGCTGTTTGAACTCCCATCGCTAGAAAAATAAACCAACTTTTTTAATCAATTTTGATACTATGTATTTCCGTTCAGCATCATCAGCTCAGTGGAATAAGTACTACCGAGTAAGGGCCTCTTCTCAAGAAGCAAAGTGGGAGGGAAAGAGTGAGGGTGAAGGGAAAGGAGTGGATTGGCGGAGGCATAAGGGCTGCGTTTTGCTGTTAGAATTTTATCGAGCTACTTAATAGGGCTAACATAACTTAACACACTGAACGCCAGCGGTACCAGACACAATAGAAAATCTGTTGTCTGTCGGTCACTTGGCGTTTAACTACCATGATAACCGTGACCACCAGCTAAACGTGCTTTCTGAAGCACGGAAGTGCTAGATTATAAATATCACCGAAACGATCACCTATTCAAGGACTGGCCTCTGTAAACTCTGCTCTACTTTATCGCGGAGTCAGAAACACTTTTGTGTTTATTTATTTGATATACTTAAGTAAAAAAGAAAGGTTCCTCGAGGTATTCCTTCTATCTAAATAGGTTACATTATCCTTCATTCCTGAACCCCAACTGAATCCAATTTACCATGATTGGTGTGAGGTGTATCGGGATCCTATATCTTTGGAGCCCAAGCCAACCTCACCTGCAAATGGTGCACCTAACGAGGCTCTGGCAAACTTAGAAGTTCCCGGTTAGCGGCAATAGGCTCGCCACCGTGTTGTCGCCAATTGTTATTTACTTACTAGTATATCAAACTCACCACAACATTGTTCCATTGGTTCAGTTTGTATGGCAGATCGCGATGACTCTGGATCCACCTCGCGTAGGCCGGGTACATGGCGGTTTCGGAAGTGGGGCGTATCGCGATGTGTTCAGCCAGCTCAGAAGATCCGGAGTGGGTGACCCACGCTACTTCTGGGGCGAAATCCGCTATGTGGTCCTTCTCTCGTTCTAGCACCGCCTGTAGGTAGTCAAAGATATGTAATTGGATACAATAATACATACAAGCTTAACGTCTGCGACTTGTGAGAGAAGCGAATTTTTGGGAGCGAGTGAAAGACTTGAAGTCCCGTTAATTTAATAAAGATAAATGTAGAAAACGAGCAATATTTGTCATAGATGAACAATATTTGTACTTTAAAGGCTGGATTACTCCACAGTTATTGTTAAGTATTGCTTCTAAACAAGGACATACTTTTTAAGACATTCAAAAACGTTTACATGTAAAAAGTAAACAGAACTATAGCAAAATGCACGCCAAAAATATGTACATTCTTGTAGAAGAATAAAAACACGTGACCTAAAATTATGGGATTTATAAATCAATGTATCAATATTTGACAACAATCAGGGCAAAATCAACAACATATATTAAAGAAATTACCTTAGAGACAAAGATTGGGAAGTATCCATCCTTGACGCCTAGTTTCTTGAAGTGTCCCGAGAGGAAGGTGCGTATACGGTCCCAAATGGCGTACGACCAAGGCCGCAGTATGTAGCATCCGGATATGTCATAGTAGTCAATCATTTCCGCTGTGGGATGTTCAATTTGAATTTGGATTACATTAAAGATATGGTAAAACATCTCATCTTCATTAACACATTAAAAACTACCGAATGTTACCGGGTGGGATTAAGGAGAACGAGCGTACACTTCCATACCAAGACCAATATTACGCAGGTAGTTCCTATGTAATTGAAGACGGATGATTTGTGAGATATACTTAAACATCTTATGTATAAACAACATTTAACAAATTAACGAGTTTTTGCAATACTCATGGTACACAATACTTGAACGATAGTTCTTTTTACTATTTAACGGCTGTTATGAACATCTATGGTGTTATTAGGAAGTCAGAGCCTTCTAACAGACAGACAGCTGGTTTAACCATAGAATGATGTTTCCCTCTGGGTTGCGGAGGTCAGACGGCAGTCGCTCCACGTAATAACTGAAATTCAGTCAAATCTGGTTGAACCAGTGAGCAGACCCTGGGCCCTAAGCTTAAGTCTAAGGCAAGCAGGATAATACTAGGATATGATGACTTTTTAAATACAATATCATAATAATGAGACAGTAATGAGTGCTTAAATATTTATTTAAGCTGCCATCATCATAACTAGGTTAATATTGAAATGTTATGCAAACAAAACGAAAACACTTTGAGCGTGGTGACCGATAAGAAAAAAAATAGGAAGTACTTAGCGAAGTCAATGAGTTACCAGATTGCAGGGCGAAGAAGGGGATTATGCAAGCGCAGTAACGCCGTAAAGTAAAGGCGGGTTGCTGAACTAAAGAGACAAGCGTGATATTTCAAAAAGTAATTAAAAGTTCTGCTATTTATCGATAGATTTCAGTTTTTCCTAAAAGTATCAACGGTGTGCCGGTCAGAGTGTTAGGTTTTTTCGTTACGGAATTTCTCGATTCGGTCTCCACGTTGAAGGCCTGCTGCGATAGAAGCTATGCAATAGCTTAAAAGAATTGAGTGCGTAAATAACTATATGATTGCGAAAAGGTGGAAGATTCGATGACAAGTAACCGAGGTGGATGGCAAACATGACAGGAGGATGGATGACACATAAAAAAACTAGTACAGTGTCCGACAACAAATTGGCGAAAGAAGGATTAGAAAAGTAGAACTTTGGAAAAAATAGATTTAGACAAGTATTGAATATTCGACTCACATTTAGTTATGACCTGCGTGTACCACTCTGGCAGATCATTGTCCTTGCTCGCTTCGAGACCCAGTCTCGTTATCTTCTTCAAGCCTGTCGCTGATTCATCTTTTTCTGGTTTTGGTGACTGTGAACAAACAGTTATTTCATAATTCCTTGAACAAATATAAAACAAAATACTTTATGTCAATTTGTTTCTCAAATTGTAAGTCTCGTCCTGCATGATTAATAGCCAATAAGTGTAGTGATCATTAACAAAATATTTTTGTGCATCATTTTCTAGCTAAATAGAACTTCTGCCATAAGTTGTACTGATTATACTTTTTGAACTCGATAACAGTTCGTGGTAGTCATCCAATATGTGTCCCTATTTATCATTTTAAACGACTGTAACGGAACATGAATATTTGTTCTGGTCTGGGTGTTTCCTATGTATATTAAGTATTTATTTACAAAAAAAAGTATTAATGTGTGTTTTTCTGTTATTTAGTATCCATAACACAATGTCCTAATGATACTTATCTTGGAACTAGATAATTGGTGTAATTGTCAGAAATTTTATTTTTTATTATTATTTATTTAACTTACCGGCTCCTTAGCTTTCTGTTCCTTCGGCTTCGGTTCTTTAGCCTTGGGTTCCTTAGGTTTCTTCTCCTTAGGTTTGGTGTCTCGCGGTTGAGATGGCGCCACGTATGCAGTGCCTGTCTCCGCTTGGTATTGAGTCTTCAGCTCTAACAATTTCTTAACTTCCGCGTCTATTGCAGCCTATGTAATGATAACACATTATCACATTTTGGGTGTTAAAAATACAGTAAATAAAAGTATACCTCATATAAAATGCAAAAATATTTATCCTGTGCTACAAATTATGTTTTGAAAGCAATTTATTTATCATAAGATTCTTTTAGTAACGTCACTTTTTGAAAATAAATATTTTTATCTCAATTCATGTCAGTTTACAAACTTGATTATTCATAACGTAATAAACGATGTGAGGAGTGAAAGACACTCATAAATAAATAATACTAATTTATCAGAAAGCTAACAATCTCCCGGTAGGGCGCAGAGGGCGCTAGGGAAAAGGTAACACCCAGAGATTGGCGACTCTGGGTGTCTTTAGTACTGACTACCGGGACTAAGAGGGACCTCAGTCTAACCATAGACCCTCCGAGAAGTCGGCCACACACGCTATGGTCTCACAAGGAGGTAGGAGGGGCGTGTTCACTCTCTGAGGAGGTCCTCCCGGTTTTGGTCCGGGGGACGCTGGCCGCCGGCGGGGTGTCAAAGCTGCAACCCAGGTACTGGCCCCCGCCTCTTTTTCAACAGGCGGCGGTAGTCGTCGGAAGATTTTTAGTGGGTATTACTGGTGCTAGTGGGTACATTTTTTGTAATCAAAAAAAATAAAGGATCCCTTTACACCCTTGGTATTGAATAAGTTTATAAACTGCAATGACCAATTTCCAACAAGGGGGCCGTAAGCTTGTATTTGTTTACATTGTAGCACAAAATAAATATAAAATGAAATATACTTTATTGTCTTTAAGATCAATAGGATCATTTCGATTCGTTAAATTTTTATACACAAAATGAAAATTCCATAATTTTTCTTCTTAAACAATGAAAGAGATATGACAGTACTATAATCAGGAAATAAAAGCAAATGGATTCTTAGTCAGAATTTGTCAAGGTTTGTCAGTTTATCTGCCTGTTGTGATTTATTTCTCAAGTTTTGTCAGTGTGTCGGTTACTCTTATAGAGGGAATCTGTCAGTGAGCCTGTCGTGATTCTAATGGGGGAGGGGATTGTCCGTCAGTCAGTCAGTCAGTCTGTCGGTGACTCTAACGAAGCTTCCAAAAAGGCAACGAGATTGAGAAGAATGCCTCAAGAAACTCATCTCAGCTTTATTTAAATTATGTCTTAAAATCTACACACAAAAACATATGATGTAAGTTGTGAAACATTTCGATTAGTGACAGTAAGTACCTTGTCAGCTTTTTTCGCCTTCAGATCTCGTACTAACTCGCCTTGTTTGGCAACTTCCGCCGCGAGGGCCGCAGCTTTGTCATCTGCAGCTCCGTTCATTGTAGATTGCGGTTTTGGAGTATCCTTTACCGTAATATTAAAATACTATATAAAATGATTTCCTTGTCTATTTTTACTTACTAGTTCATTAAAGCTTGGTTTGTGTGCTTCATTTCAAATCAAATTATGTGTTACAGATAAAATAATCTAAGGGAATATGAACTAAATTCTATATATGTTTTTAAATTCAAGTATATATTTTAAACGCTCTATCAACAAAGCATGCGCGTCCGCAATCTTGTGGTCCTCTATGTATGCCTTCGCGGTCAATATAACACGATAAAAGATGACGGTCAGGACGGACGGTCATGACTACATACGACCTAACAAAGTGAAGAGTAGCAGAGACATACATGCATTTATTTGCAAATAGTTGAGGTAATCCTGTTGTGTTTATAGAATTAAGTATCCTCGTGTAATTTTTCACAGAAGAGTCCATTATAATCCTCAGTCTTTTGTTTTCCCTACAGTAAAAGTGATAGGAACCAGTCAATAGATAATTTAGTTTAAAAGAAGTTCTAGTTCACTTGTGAAGAGTGATGATTTCTAATCGTTACTAGACAATAATACCTAGATGCAATTAGAAATAGGTAATTTAAATTAAACCACAAAATTTTGATTTCATTTAAGAGTAAATGGATTAAAAGACATATTACGAAAATACTGCTGAGATAAAAATCCTAGAAGGTTCATGCTAACCTGTTTTTTAACAGCGGGCGCTGCGTTCGGGATCCAGTCTTTGCCAGTTGTTTCTTTGTACTGAGCTTTCAAAGACAGAAGTGTTTTTACCTTAAAAAATGTATTAAATATTATTATTACTGTTGTATAGATAGTAAGGAACATCGAATTATTGTAAAAGTGATATTATAAGATCACCTGATATTTTTTAACCTGCTTAAAATGTCGACAATTTAAAAACAACGAGAATCCGTTAGAAGGGAAATACTCTATTTAATAAAATAAATGATGGAAAAGGGACAGGCATTCGTAATGAGAGCAAGGATCATATATACATACCTCAGCGTCTACTGCAGCCTTGTCCGCCTTCTGACCCTTGAGCAGTCGAACCTTGTCGCCCTGAGCTGCTATTTTCGATGACAGATCGTCACCACCACTCGTCTGATGTACTGGTGCAGGGGAGCCAGGCTTCCAGTCCTGGTAGTAACATATAGTATTTTTTAATAACACTTCATATCATTTGCAGATCAAAGAATAGATGGGAAAACAGTCCATAATTTTGCCAAAATTAAGTACGTAAATAATTTTAGAAAGTATAGCCCGAAAATTAAAAACCTATCATATATTTTTAATTATTAAAAATGCAAACATGAAACCGAGCAAACTTCACTATTTTAAATATTAGGGCAGGCTGCATTAAAATCTTAGGTACTAACAATTCACAAAATTTATCTCATTAACGAATGCGTTCACTACATACTAAACATAAAGCAATTCCATCGGTAATTGTTTATTCAGGTGTTTAAAAACACTAGCCACATAGATATATGAGACGTGGAGTAACGTGTGAAATAGTTTCAATAATTGAAACACTTAGATAACATTTGTTATACGAATCGGAGCGATAAGGCTTACCAACTGAAATGTTTTACTGCCCGAGATCGATACGGAAGCAGATAATTTTAATTCATCGAAGATTACTAAGTAAAAGTAAAGAAATAAACTTACATATTTGAAAATTTGATAAATAATTAGAGGTAGAGAAAGAGAGAGGCTAGAAAAAGGACAACATTAAATAAATGGCTAATATTTAATGTATCATTAAAAATAATAAATTGCCAACGTAACTTAATCTTAATGTACATCAGAAATAACTATTAGCCGCCTAACCCTTAATTGATGCTCAAATAGTATTTTTGATGATCCAAAAATAAATTTATTGAGGATCAGTTTATTATATTCTTAAATAAAAAATTTGTGATGGACAAATGTCTCTCCAATCCGCAGCTACTATGCTCTAACAAAGAACGTCGCTTCACATAATCTGAGAGCTTACTCTACCAATAACACTGACAACCAGATAAAATGTGAAGTTCAAGTGGAAGTTAGTTTTTCAGCCATTAAAGAAGACTTAACTTTCACATTTCGAAGCTGTTACAGCCTTTTATACTTTGTTTTCAAAACGTATACAAGTTCTGTAAGTTTTAAGATACTTTTTCTTCTTATGGGAACTGGGCGCCGGTTATGACCAAGAAATCAAGCATCTATTTCCACCAACCTGTCCAGTAGCAGCTTTGAATTTCCCTTTGAGTTCTAATAGGGTCTTGACAGCTTCATCTACTTTAGTTTTTTCAGCTTTGGCAGTTTTGAGAGAGCGCACTAGGTCTCCTTGCTTAGTGATTTGTTGGTCTAGTTCCTTGGCGTTATCAGACGAAGGTGCTGGTGCAACAGCCGCGCCGGGTTTCCAATCCTATGAATAACATACATACAGTCATAATCTCACGCCTTGTAACCATTTGCCCAGGAACCTTGCTACATATTTGAAAAGTTTCTATATAGTTGTAGCAACGTTTACTTTTAGCACCTCTATATAAAACGAGTCACGTGGTAAAAGGTGATTAGCCCTTAGCCTACATGAAAAGAGTAGCATTTCATAGCATAATACGCAGACAATATGTGTGCTAAAAGTGGTAACCGTGTTATTACGTTGGATGTACCTGTCCCGTGCTCGCTTTGTATTTCGCCTTCAACTCTAGTAGTGTCTTTACAGCCTCATCAACTTTAGCCTTCTCAGCCTTAGTAGCTTTCAGAGAGCGAACCAAATCTCCCTGCTTGTTGATTTGTTGATCAATGTCTTTAGCGTCACCAGATGAAGGCGCCGGCGCAACGGCCGCGCTGGGTTTCCAATCCTATAAATAAGTAGAAAAATAAAGTTCATATGATATTTCTATTATATTTTTAAAATAATCATAATTCATTTGAGTTATAGGGAACTCATATTTAGGTACTAGTAACTTGTTTATAAAATTTTATTATCGATGTTGATAACATTTCAGTTTTAACTCATATTTAGTTGCAACTCATTTCACTGTTTACAATCACTTTATATTATTCAAAAAAAAGAATTTAAAAAAATAGGTAACGCACTATTTTTTCACGCGTTTGAAATGCAGAAAAATGTATGCTAAAATTGGATTTATGTTAAATTAAATTGGTGACCGTTTATCTATACACTGGATTATGCTTTAGCATACCTGTCCCGTGCTCGCTTTGTATTTAGCCTTCAGCTCTAGAAGTGTCTTCACAGCTTCATCAACTTTAGCCTTCTCAGCCTTAGCAGCTTTTAGTGAACGAACCAAATCTCCCTGCTTGTTGATTTGTTGATCGAGGTCTTTGGCGTCACCAGATGGAGCAGCCGCGGCGGCAGTGGGTGGCGGTGGGGTTGCACCGGGCTTCCAATCCTACCGACATATATAAAAAAGTTTTGTTTACAAATTTTAAATAGAATTCACAGCAAATTAGCGCATTTATGTAATGAAAAAAAATCTGCACAGAAATAAACACACAAAGAAAATCACAGAAAATCACAGAAAGAAAGGAACTAGCCAACCTCTTATTTACATAGGTTTTAGTTTAATATTACTATTGTGCGTCTATTATGACAAGTTCCATCGAAAGATATTAAAACCATAGAACCATTAAGAACTACATGAGGTAACCCTCCTAGCCTGCACCTATAAACACACAACTTTATTATATCTGGTTCTGAAATATCAATGCTAACCTGTCCTGCAGCAGCCTTGTATTTAGCCTTAAGATCTAGAAGAGTCTTCACGGCTTCGTCGATCTTGGCCTTCTCAGCCTTGGCCCCTTTGAGAGAACGGACCAAGTCTCCTTGCTTTGCGATTTGTAGGTCAAGGTTTTTGGCATCACCAGACGGAGTTGCCGCTACTGCCGGCACTGCGCCTGGCTTGTATTCCTAAGCAAAGAAGAATTATTATAAACTTCAAATTTACAATAAAAATGGCCAATTAAGTATATAATGGTGATGGGAGTAATATGGTTCTGTTCTGTGAAATATAGTCTCAAGCTCCTTCAAAATTAAGCTTTCTTAAGTATTTTTTCTATCCCATTTACACATAAACCTTCTAGCCGATGACGGCTATGAACTTAATATTATTATTTCAAGTTTTTACAAGTATTGGGAGTAATAATATACTTATCCCTTTTAAATAATTTGACGATTGTTGTGACGTGGAGGTCAGTAAAGGCCGACCTCAGGAGCGGATTGAGACTCAATTCAGAACTGACCTATTACATATGCATAGAGGACTTCCATGAATTAAAACCAATGCAGGGTAATATTGTCTATGTTTTCTAACCACATCTGAGAATGACATTGGTCAAATTGGTCAGATATTTTAGTAATTGAGTACCGAAATATGAGTTATAAGAACGCTTTATGTTTATTTAAAAAAAGGCCAGTATTAAGTTCCTACCTAAACATATTTTCCGAAAAACCATTGAAACATATTTACAAGTACATAAACCTGTACAAGTAAGTACATGGCACAAACCTTGACCTCATGACGGATGTATGACCACACGTGTCGCACTTGTGACCTTTAATAATAACTCTTATTTAATATTTTAGCGTATTTTTTTATTTATTTACGTTTTAAATTATTTAAGATAGCGTTTATTGTAATTAATAAAATTGTAAAATAGTAGCAGCCGGCTGCAACTTTGTCAGCGTCAGCTGGATCCGTAGTCGACATGTGCAAAAAGACCTCTATTTAATATATTTTATATCTACACTTTATTGTAAGTGCGCCTGAGTTGTCATGTGATTTGCGGTTTATTTGTAAATGAAAGTACTACTAGGGTGTTTAGGGATCCTACCAAGACCTGAGGAGCCCAAGCCAACCTCACACGCAAGTGGTGCACCTGCCGATCAACGAACGAGGCTCTGGCGAACATAACAGTGCCCGGTAAGCGGCAATAGGCTCGCCACTTACTACGAGGGACAAACTATATAATTGGCGAAGTGTGGGCGTATAAGATGCCTCTGCCTACTCCTTCGGGAAAACAGGCGTGAATGTATGTATGTATGACAGTACTACAATATTGTCTAAACCTCAGTTATAGGGCCCGCGAATGATCATGATCAACTTAAGGGAGGTACATACCTGTCCAGTGGCAGCTTTATATTTGCTCTTGAGATCTAGGAGGGCCTTGACCGCCTCATCGACCTTAGCTTTATCGGCCTTGGCCGCCTTGAGCGACCGCACCAGGTCTCCCTGCTTGACGATATCAGCGCCCAGTGATGCCGCGTCCACCGCCACCGATTTTACTGCCGATGCAGGTTGCTTAGCAGTCTCATTTGCCACCGATGATTTTGACTGTGAATAAAATATTTTATTAAATACAATCTATATAGGATTGAAAAGCTTGTATCTCAGCGGTAGTTGGTCACTTTTGTGGTCAATAACAATCGCCGAATTCCAAGCCTTTACCCGTTGAACAGTTCGAACTAAATTTTACAAAGAAAGCGCTTGTAGCTACGCGATTCAAGATGGTTGGTAAAGATCACCTAAGTAAAGCAGAGTTCACAGAGTTCAGTCCTTGTATGGACCGTTTGTGTGGCATTTAATATCGAGCGCATATATGCTTAGAATAAAATGTTAAGCTAGTTTAGATTCTGACAACAAGGAAGCCCCACATCTGCCTTCTCCAATGACCATGACTAAACCAGAGAATTAAATCTTGAACCTTGACAGTGATTTCGTATGTACAAGTACCTTCAAAGCGCCTAGGAACTTACCCTTTCAAAAATGGGTCATATAAATAAAGAATCACATGACGTTTGTTAGCACCAAAGTGGCTACCCGAACCACATGTCTTTTCATGCAGTACCTACTTTAAAAGGCAACAAAACATGTATCGTTCACTGTGTTCGATTTTTGAATACGCAAGTTTACTCTTTAAATGTTAAGTAGCAATTTCAGAAGGGATTAGAAAAGTTATTGGCCAACTATCGCTGCTGCACTACTATCCAGCCGGTTTTCATATTGGTACTAAAGCGTAAATGAGCATCGCGCAAAGGCAGATACCTCTTACTTATAAATCACGCAGTATCCAGTTGAGTTTAATATGAGAGAAGAGCGAGACAGACGAAGTGAAAGTGAATGTAATTAAGATTCATTCAGAAATATCTCAAAAGATACAGGTACTCAAATGTCAAAAGAATGTTTACACTTATTCGAAAATAATGTTTTAATAACGAAATGAGTATTACCCTTAACGCTTTATTTAGGCATAATTATATTATTCATACTTTGAACTCGCAAAAATACTATGAAATTTAATTCGTGAATTATATCTAATTGTTTCACCCCTCTTTTCTGAGAATAAAACAATGTGTGCGTCCACACTGATTGCGCGGTGACTGGAGCCTAGTGCGGGCGCGGTGAGCGGGGCCGTGCGGTGGCCACAGTGACGCGCGAGCTCTTGTCGCGGTACGACGTATATCAGGTGTTACAAACGATGGACGAGGATATGTTGTTTTTACTAGACAGTCCAAGCCTGAGGTGGGAAGTATTGAACACTAGAGATGGTGTGCACGAAATAAATAAAAATAGAGGAATAACTGGTGAATTTTTTAACTTATATGAAGAACTGAGACTATACCCTACAAAATTTTTTGAGTATACTCGAATGTCGGTGTTAACATTTGACTACATATTAAATAAAATATCACCTAAAATCACTAAAGAAGATACTAACTTTCGTAAAAGTAGACCTGAGGAGAAATTGTTTATAACTTTGAGGTAAGAATAAAACAACATTTTACTAAAAGATTCGTATTTATTAGATATGTTGTAGACAATCAAAAAAGCAGGTAAGTAAAATTAATGTAATTAATAGTTAGGGTAGTTGGCAGTTGAATAACCACCATAATTTTCCTCGTATCTCGGTTGAGAAAACTGCATCCTTTCTGTCTCGTCTATTATGATTTGGGTAATTTTATTTCTAATGCGCAACTTTTCTAATTCACCAAATTTTTTCATTTGTGGCAAGAGACTCATGAAAAAATGATAATCATCACATTTTTCCGACTGGTCACTATTTGCCGCCATTTTCTGTTCAATTAGCAAAATTTTTTTTCTTTCACATTCAATAAGTTCATCTCTATAATCTGATGCCGTTTTGTTGCGCTTTGACGCATTTGTGCGACTGCTGCAGGTTGATGTACCTGGACTCACCACGTCAGCGATATCAGTTTGACAAGACTCGTTGAGTGATTCCGAATCACTGTCATGTAGATTTCCTGTCATGACTTCAGGTGTCATGTCATCAGTAATGAATTCCATAAGTTTAAAGTATGGCCACGTGCTTTCTACTTCATCACCACCATCGCCAGAGCGCGGCGTAGGGAACTTCTTTTTTTCTTTTCGAAACTGATCGCGTAGGTTCTTCCATTTCTTACGCAGTTGTTTATCTGTAACAATAACAATACTTTATTGTGTTTTTATTTCAGGTTTTTGTCAACAGGAACTGGATTTAGAGCACTGGCTTACAGTTTTCGTATGGGGAAAAGCACTATTGCGTCTATTGTGCACGAGACATGTCGTGTTTTATGGACTGAGTTAGTTCCTATTCACATGCCGATACCGACAGAACAACGCTTGAAAGCTATTGCAGACGACTATGAAGCTACCTGGAATTTCCCACACTGCATTGGAGCAATTGATGGGAAACATTGTGAAATAAAAAAACCACCTAAGTCTGGTTCGGCACATTGGTGCTATAAAAAAAGAAATAGCATTGTCTTGCAAGCTGTGGCTGACGCAAAAAAGAAATTTATAGCAGTCGAAGTAGGCGGTCGAGGAAAGCAAAGTGATGGTGGTACTTTTATTGCATCAACATTGTATAAGCTTATAGAAAATAATAAATACGAAATTCCTAGGCCAATGAGACTTACGAATTCTGACGTCATTGCACCCTATGTCCTAGTGGGTGATGAAGCGTATCCGTTAAAACATTATTTAATGCGTCCGTATCCCGAGCGAGTACTTAATAATGAAAGAAAATGTTTCAATATGAAATTGTCTACCGCTAGACAAACAATAGAATGCGCATTTGGCATTTTGACATGTAAATGGAGAATACTACTTAAACCCATCGAAACAAATAGAAAAAATGCCTTGTCTATAATAAAAGCTGCGTGTGTACTGCACAATGTTATAATGGATTTAAACGGTAATCTCGATTTGGATGTCCAACGTGTGGTATCTAACCCGCCATTAAACGAAAATCGTCACAGAAACCGCGGTGTCAATAATAATCCATCACGAAGAGCAAAAAATATTCGTATAAAATTTACTAACTATTTCTGGGAACAATATGAACAAATGAATATTGATGAATGACAGAAGAATGTAATAACATTAATAACTATAAGAATATTTTAGTAAACTTACCTTCACTTCCAGGAAATTGTTCTTTTATTTCACTCCATAACTTTCTAGTTATTGTGCGATTACTATGGTGTGGGTGTTTACTTTGCCATATAGGTGGTTTCGATTGAATCGCACTTATAAATAATTCGGTATTTACCGCCATTTCACGTCAAACGATTTACAGACGCGCATACGCCGAGCGACAAGACTGAACTGGTTTGTTACCCCCGCCGCCCGCTCCTTTAGTCGCTCCCTGACAAGGCCCGTAGTGCGGCCAGAACGCGCGGAAAGGAGCGTTTGAAAACTACGCTCGCCGTCTCGCTCAGTCTCGTCGCACTAGGCTTCCGCCTTAGTCACTACAATATAAACACAAAGGCGCGTTTCATATGTTTGATACTTCGCGCCCGTCGACGCAATCGCGCTAGGCTTGCAGTCTGGACGCACACAATGACAACCCGCGAGTAACCTTACCGCTACTGCGGTAGTGCCATGTCAGCTTTAACATAATTACGTAGAGACTTATTGTGACTTTGTTGTAATAATAAATGCATAGTACCTAATTAATTCATGGTAATATACTACTATAGTGACTTAAATTTTCGTTTAAATTATAATTTCTTCAATAGGTGCGATGTTATGATTTAACATCGACTTCTTCTACTAATATTTTAATGCAAATTAAACTTTACGAGGATGGATAGATGTTTGTTACTCTTATAAGCATAAAAACTACTAAGCAAAATTTAATAGAATCTATTTACGCATATAGATCATGACCTAGGTTAACAGACTTTACGCGTGGAAAAACAAATTCTTATTCTATATTTATTATTATTTTGTTATTAGTTTGACATTTTCCAATTGTGAAACTGGCCCTAAGTATTTTTAATGTCAAAATAACACCTATACTTATAAGCACCAGTATAAGAAAAAATATTTTGAACAATGTTAAATCTCTATTTGTTATGTGTGGATAAACTACGAAACAGCTAGACCGATTTTAGGGCATTTTCACTGGTAGATCATGTTAGACTCAGTGGCGTCATTAAGGCTTATGTCTAACCTAAAAACTTGAAGTAGGTAGATTACGCTGGGCAGTTAGCCGACAACCGATAGTAAGCAGATACTAAATTAACTATACATTTTGACTAAATTTAGGAAAATTTTAATGTCGTGCATGGAAAGGTTATGTTAAGAACCTACCTACTCAAAACACAAACGAGATGCAATAAAGTAAGCTACCAATGTAAGTACATACATACACGTTAACATGGTGACATTATGACGCCTAGGTAGGCAAGCAGAATACCACACCACAGTGTACGATATTCTCAATTATTGTTATACCAGCAGTATATCTTTTGCAATATATATCGTGTTTCAGTTAAAAGATGCTGTGGCTAGCGAAATATCTGGCCATATTAGTCTTACCACCTGATGACTTTGGATGAAAAGCTGCACTCAGTGCCAATGTCCTAATTATGATTTTAGATTAATTTCAAGTAAGGGTAGACTGCTTTGAAGTGCTTGTGATACCGGCCTAGAATAGTCCCACTCCCTCTCATCTCACGGGGAGTCGTAATAGTCGACGAAGAAAAATCCTACCGGTTGATGGGCAGCAACGTCATCCTGTGTACTGGCTTGAACTGCCATCACCAAACCGCCTGCCTAGCGAGGTGATGATGGACAAAGACCCCAAATAGATTATAATCTATTGGGAAGGCCAATGTTCAGCAGTGGACTTTATAAGGCTGATATGATGATGAAGGGTAGACGTATTCGGTATCATACATAATCACCATCAGGTGAACTATGCTGTGTAAGTAGACTTAAGTAGTACCTAAATGGAGTCATTACGTACCTGAGTATTTCTGTTTATTGTGTGTATTTTGCGGGTGTCAGGTTTTATCTCGTATTTCTGTATTGTATTCAATCATAAAATTATTAGAAATTCCGTTTTAATATGATCCACATTTTTATGATATACGTAGCTACGTACATTAATTATTTTTGTAGCTGTGGTTACATATAATTATCTACCTGTACATATTTTTACACGTCACGTCTCCGTATGTGCTTTTAGGTAGGTAGAATAGTATTTGTTAATTCAGCCTTTTAATTACAAACGATATAAACTAAAATAACGGGGTCATCATTGCATCGTCGTTCTGGTTGGTGACGGGAAATGGTGGGACCCGGCGACCACTTCCGGGAGAGTATGGGGGCCCGTCCGGCGTGTCGGGTTTGGTCATAACGCTCATCCAAAGCTGAAGCGAAAGACTTACGCTTTGTTCGTGTTACTTTGCATCAGTAGCAGCTCCTCATTTACGTCCCCTTTTCCAATGGCAGTGGCAAAAAACAATGCAGGAAGTACAGCGGCATCCCTTCCCACCTCCAATTCGCTGTTTGAGGTGGAGTTCACTAACCCCATTCTAACCTCAACGCCGTCCATCAACATCTTAAGACGGCGCGGCCTGCATTGCTTTTTCTGACGGAGACTCAAATTCGTCGTCCTGCTGACACGTCGTACTTGCAATACCCTGGCTGGCTATCAGCTTGAGGAGCGTTTACTCGCGGAAACTGTGGTATGTTTGTAAGTTGGGTATACTCAATAAGGTGAGGCGGTTTTTCACTTCCGAGCAGCGCTGTTTGTTGTACAAGACTCAAGTGCGATCGAGTGTAGAGTATAGTTCCCATCTTTGGGACAGTTCTGCTAAGTAAAGGGTGTCTCAGAATGTTTTTCGTTTTTGAATTGACCAATAAGCGCCAACCGTAGGTAAAAAGGGGAGAGGACGGGTCTCAAATGCTTGGCCGGTTTGTGAAGTTTAGTAGCCATGGATCGTTTCACGGGACCGCAGCGCGCGTTTTGCGTGCGAGCGTTTTATAAAAACAACGATTCCTACACTATTGTTTGTCGTCTCTACAGGACACATTTTAATTTATCAAGCTTAAGACATGTGCCAAGTGCCAATTTAATTAAGCATTGGGTGCGCAAGTTCGAAGAGACTGGGAGTACAATGCCGGATAAATCTTCTGGGCGCAAAAGGACATCAAGAACGAGCATGAACGTCGACCGCGTTCAACAGTCTGTTATGGACGACCCACGACAATCGTTGAGATTGCGCGCAGCTTCTCTTAATTTGAACAAATCTACGGTTCATCGCATTATTTCGAAAGATTTACATTTTCACCCCTATAAAATTGTTATTGTTCAAGAAATGAAACCAGATGATCCTGATAAACAAGTCGAATTCTGCAGGACAATGAAAAACCGTTTTAGGACTTTCAATAACATCTGGTTCTCTGACGAATCGAATTTTCACATCAACGGTCACGTGAACAAACAAAATTGCAGATACTGGGCTTCCGAGAATCCGCTAGAACTGCATCAGAAGCCATTGCACTCGCCAAAAGTTGTTGTTTGGGCTGCCATATCAAGTCAAGGAATTATCGGTACTTATTTTTTTGAGGATGACCGAGGTCGAACTCAGACCGTTAATTCTGATCGATATTGCCATATGATCCGGACTTTTTTGGGTACAGAAATGCAAAACCAGCATGGCTACAACCGAAACACCTTTTTCCAGCAAGATGGAGCCACTTCTCATGTTACAAATGACTCATTAGCGGCTCTTCACGATTTGTTCCCTGGAAGAGTGATAAGTCGCCGAGGAGACATCAACTGGCCACCGAGGAGCCCTGATTTAACGCCTGCTGATTTTTTTCTATGGGGCTACCTAAAAAGTAAAGTTTACAAACCTTTGCCACCCAACCTGAATGTTTTGAAGCAAAGAATCACTGAAGAAATCAACTCTATTCCAAGGGCGATGCTCCAGCGAGTGATTGAAAATTTTAGCTCCAGGTTAAATGAGTGTGAACAAAGGAATGGTGCACATTTGCAAACGGTTGTTTTTCACAAATAATCTTCAAAAACTGCTCTTTAATTTAACAATAATAAAGCTAGCGGTTCGCATTATAGGGGATGCTGAGATAACAGTCTCACTCGAGGATCTACAGGTGCGTAGATACAATGCATCTCTCAGTGTCTTCTACCGGAACTACTATGGCGAGTGTTTTGAGGAGCTTTACGGTCTCATCCCGCCCTCTCCTTTCCTCTCCCGAACAACACGTGTTGGTCTTGGAAACCATCCTCATACTGTGCAGACTATCAGCACTCGAAACAAGAAATTTGGGAAGTCGTTTCTGAGCAAGACCACCAAGCTCTGGAATTAGCTGCCGGCTCATGTGTTTCCTATTTCCTATGATCCCGGGTCTTTTAAGCGGGGCGTGATACGGCGTTTTAACAGGCCATCATGAGTAAATGCGCTTTGTATCGTGCTTATTTCACGCTAAGAAGCGCTTTCATTTTTTTTTGACTGCATCGACTGCTTACCGTCAGGCAGAATATATAAAAAAAAATCTCTGTCTATTTATTTATTTAATTTACCACGTGACCGATTACCAAGAAATAATCAGTCAAACTTTGAAGTTGGACTTCTTGGCAAAAAAGTGAAGGGTCATGTCTGCAGTTTTGTTCTAAAATTTTTAATTTTTTGTTTAAAAAAAAATTTAAATTAAATTTAAAAAAATTAAAAATTTGTGATTTATTAAGCTGTGATTTATTTACCGTTAAGTGATTGTAAACGTACATGAGTGTTGGTAATTAAAACAAAACAATGCAACTTCACCTTTAAAATGTTCTTTTTTGACTTCTTGGCGGGAAATTAAAGCGTCATTTCTGCAGTTTTGTTTTATTGTCTAAAATATGTGATATTTCGAACATTAATGTGTAATAGCGGTGGATTATTAACCGTTAAGTGTTTGTGAACGTACATGAGTGTTGGTAAATGAAATAAAACAGTGCAATATCACTTTTTAAATTCTCTCAAGAAGTCCAGTAAGATCTCAGTATAGTCCCACATCTTTACTGAGGACTCAAGAGGTTGAGGGGAGGGCATCTCATTTACCATTTATCATCTTTATCACCACTTATTCTCATTTACTATGATTTATCATTACATAGTATAAAACAAAGTCGCTTTCTCTGTCCCTATGTCCCTTTGTATGCTTCAATCTTTGAAACTACGCAACGGATTTTGTGGCGGTTTTTTGAAGAGGAAGGTTTATATGTATAATACTTGCATAATATAGTAGTGGAACACTGTCAATTTTTGAGATTTCTAATGTGATGTCGTAAAAAAGTGAGTTGCACTTTTTTGCGCTTATATTGCAAACGCTGGCCAAACCCTACGAGATTAGTCAAAATAATGTACTACAACATTGTACAACTTACAAAATTCTTCAAAAAAGGCCGCGATGGTGTATGTCTATCTCTCAAGAATAGCGCACAATAACCAATTTTATCTTTTACTTTTTACTAAAAATAATGGCTTATTAACGAAGCCATTTTAAGTATGTATAACATTAATTCTTATCTAAATAAACATGTTAGTAAGCTTGGACATTAGACATAGATTAAATTTGTCTATTACATCATGTAATTTCGATCAGTACCTACTTTACAAGATATCAAACGAATAAACTTACGCTAAATCGAAAAATTATGGTGCGGCGGTGGTAGGTACTCGCGGCCTATATAGAGACATTCTGTAATTATGTAATATACGTAACTATTCATATTAGTATACCACCCGTGCGAAGCTGGGGCGGGTCGCTAGTATATTATAAAATATAATATATCACCTTCTTGACACTGGCTAAATGTGCTAAACGCACGAAGCCATTATTTAAAAGAAAAAGAAAAATGTTCTTTCTAAATCTTTATTGCATTTGATTCACCATCTTTATCACCACATATTCTCATTTAATATGAATTACATAATTATTGATATATTTTACTTGAAACTGCATAAACATGCTGTGCACGAAGCCATTATTTAAAAAAAAAAGTTTGAAGTTAGAAATTTCGCGCGGTTTCGATCAGTTTTATTCTTTGAAAAATGTGGGTAGGTACCTCCTTTTCCCTGAATTTATTGAGGATTGAGTATAATTTATTTAAATAAATTAAACTATGTGGATCGTTGTAAAGTACCTATGTGATTTCGATTTCAGTTAACAAATTATGGACTGAAAACTCATCTGTGTTGCTCCTTGTGGGTGTGTTTGATTATAAAAAGCATCACAATGGAATTAGACTGTGAAATAATTGAGCCAAAAATTGAAGAAATTCTGATTATTGACTCTGAGGAAGAAAGCTCGAAAGAAACACAGCAACATAAAAATGTTATAATATCTAGTGATAAAAATACTAGAACGAGAAAAGTTACAATATGTACGGATCACACAGTTAATAATAGTTCGGAAAAGTTAATTATTACTCAGAAAGTCAAGATGATAAATAATAAAATAAAATGTGTTATTAATTTAAATGCAAATGTGTGTGACTCCAATGCCTGTCAATCTAATTTAGAATCAAAATTGTCTGAAGATAAATATAGATCTAAAAAGTCTTACAGGATAGTACCTGAATGTTGCAGAAAGAAATGTGCAATAGCGATTAGGCAAAAAAAAGCAAGCAACTCCAAAAGGTGGTCTGAGAAACAAAAAAACAAAGTGAGCATGTTACAATTTTACATCTAGAATCACAACAAAACTATTTACCTTAATTTCTATTTTATTTTTATTTTTAGTGCATAAAACATAAAAGAAAACAAAGGTGTAGGAAGAAGCACAAAAAAAAGGTAAAAAATATGTATGAAAAGGCTTGTAGTGTGTTGTGGACAGCATATAAAATGAAAGAGTAGTAAATATTAAATTTTTAAAGTCTCATGCCTGACAGTGAGACTTGTGTGGGCTTTGTGAAAATATTTTTATCTTATTTAAAAATAATTTTGAATAATTTCAAGGTATTTAGGTAATACCGTTTAAATGTTAATTCAAGTAAGTAATCTACATAATTTATTGTATCTCATTTGAAGTGAACTATTATGTTTTTATGAGAAATAGATTCTTTAAACCCATCATTATATGCCACAATTATTTGTTGTTTTTGTGTAACATACAAATAATAAATGCATATATATATATTGATTAAAAATGAAGCATATATGAAGAATATAAGCTTATTTTACCATATGAGATGATCGCGTATGACACTGATCATTTATTAATTTTAATTGAAGTCTATTTTTTAAATAGTTGTGTGAAACATCACACACAACTGAATAAAAGAATTGTTTTAAGTTTCCTGACTGTCATCTGCCACCACATAAGTTTTTTATTTAACTGGCAATTGGTATTTTGTTTATTTAAAAATGCTTTAAAGTAATTTTTTCTAAAAAGAGGCTGATCTGTTTTGTATTGCATGGTTCCACAACAAAAATTGTTGATGTATTTATTTGTTTTTAGAAGAAAGACAGTAAGAATTCTAAACCTGATTTGGATTTATCACTTTCATCTTTGTCATCAATATCATTATCAGAGCCACCAGGGAAATACCAAGATATGATAAAGGAAATTAGTTATGAAGATATCAGTCCAGATTCATTCACATCAGATGGTGAGATTGATAAACTCATTAAAAAAGCAAAAGACGTAAGTTTAAATTAGGATCATTAGAAAAAACAAACATTATTTATTTTTTACCTATTTTCTAATTATTATTAGGGTTCTGTATTAAAAATTAAGGAACAGACCCCATAGAAGATCACTTTGTTGTCTGTCAAGAACCTGTTTCTCAGAAATTTGGTTATAAAGTTGAAATTTATGAAGTAAATAGAATAATTAAATATTTAAGGCCAACTCACACTTGACTGGATATTTCATTATTAAAAACAGTGCATGATTAAATACATTTTGTTATAGATGTTTTCAAGTTCATATATTTTTATATTACTTTTCCTAAAACAATTTTTATTTTGCAGAGAGAATATATTACGACTGTAGATGGCTCACTAGGTCATCCTATCCGTACTAGCACACCTTATATTATAGAAATATCTTCAGATGGTGAATCAAACCAGAGTGATGTAAACAGATCAATGCATTCTGTATCCACTGTTATGATAGATCCTCAACTGCCCCCCACAACTATTTATAGTCCATCTATGAGTTTTAGTGAACCACAGAATATTCGAGATATTATGTCATATCCAAAAAAAGATATTGTTATGTCTATTTATGAAAGTAAGAATTGTACTAACTTAATAGATGTGGAATTGAAATGCAACAACTTTAATAACTGCAATAAGCAATTAATAAACCAAACAAATCCTGAGTCGATTGCTCTTTTATTATTATAAGAAAGTTTTTTTATTTACCTACTTTTAATTTTATGCCATTGTTGCATTCTGTATTTTAAGTTGCCTTGTTTATTAAATAAAAAGGATTAAAAATATTATTGTTATTATTATTTCATAGACAAAGTAAATCTTAATTTGGAAAATAGGTATTGCTAACAACTGGAAACCATGATGGAAAAGCTAGCCGTCAAACAACCGAGATTGGTCAACTGCTCTAGCTAGCCCACTGCTGCTTCAGGACAACGGTAGACCACACACTGCCCAATAGACGATGGCGAAACTAGAGGAGCTAGGATTGGAATGTCTCCGTTACCCTCCATACTCCCAGGACCTTGCTACACTTGTTTACCACTTTTTTCGAAATTTGGATAATTTCTTAGTTGCAAATAATTTAATTCAGATAGATTTTGTTAATTCTCGCTCTCGCAGTTTCAGCAAAGGAATCAATGAACTTCCTATACAATGGCAAAAGTGCATAGACAAAAACGGTACAAACTTTGGTTAATTCAAAAAAAATATTGTACAAAAAACATTGTTTCCTTATTCCATGTATATGTTATACATATTGATTCTATTCTCTACATATTATATTGATGTTTTACCACTTTCATAATAATATGTAGGGAGTTAGGGACCTAATCCATACTAATATTATAAAGCTGAAGAGTTAGTTTGTTTGAACGCGCTAATCTCAGGAACTACTGGTTCGAATTGAAAAATATTTTTTGTGTTGAATAGACCATTTATCGGGGAAGGTTTTAGGCTATATAACATCACGCTGCAACTATTAGGAGCGAAGAAATAATGGAAAATGGGAAAATCTATACTAATATTATAAAGCTGAAGAGTTTGTTTGACCGCGCTAATCTCAGGAACTACTGGTTCAAGATACCAAAAATGTATGTATTAATTATTCCTCTTGAAATGATCTAAAAAATGTCCACGACAGTATATGTCTTATCTTTTAAGATTAACTCACCAGAACCGTTTTTATTATTTATCCTTTATTGCACATTAAACAAAACAAAGAGGTACATATACAAATTAAACAAGTACAAAGGTGGGCTTATCTCTAAGAGAGATCTCTTCCAGCCAACCCTTACAGGAGTGAGAATTTTGTATGTGGGATAAAAATTATTACAATAGGACAAAAATATAACAGTAATACTAAATACAAACAAATAACAAATAAAATTTATATACAAATACACTATAATATTATACACATACATATATATATAAATAAATAAAGTACATATATACAACTCTCAACTCTGTGATAAACTCATAAGGAAGTTCTCCTTTATCTTCTTCCTAAAAGACACCACTGACAGACTCTCACGGATATCAGCCGGCAGCTTATTCGACAACTGCGCCGCGCGGGCGGAATAAGACCTGTGAAAGAATTTGGTCTTCGAGAAAGGGTATACTAATGTTTTAGTTATACAGGATCGTTTAGGATGGGATAATGAAGGAAGCTGGTCGAAGCGGGAACGCATGTAGTGAGGAAGCTGGGGATAATGGAGAATCTTGTAAAGGATGTGCATATCTCTACGTAGCCTTATGGGAAGCCAATTGAGTTGACGATACTCAGAAACGTGGTCGTATTTCCTAAGGCCGAAAATAAACCGTATTGCAAGGTTTTGCAAACGCTCTAACTTGTTCAGCAGGTCCTCAGTCGCATCCAGGTAACAGACATCAGCATAGTCGATAATAGGAAGCAGCAAAGTATGAGCTAACATAATTTTAGTTTTGTGAGGAAGGAAAAATTGAAGCCGCTTAAGAGAGTGATACGAAAAGTGCACACGTCGACTAATATCATTAATATGCGCTCTCCATGATAAAGTGCTGTCAAAAATAAGGCCAAGGTTTTTCGTTTTAGCTGTGTATTCAATTATAGATCCATCATATATGACCTCAGGGAGAGATGAAGGGGGAAGCCTACCGAGCATTCCACTGCTACCAATAATAATCGCTTGGGACTTCAAAGGATTAACAAGAAGCCCAAACGAGTCCGCCCACAACTTGATAGCTCTTAAGTCAGCATTAATAGACTCGATGGATGTACGAAAGTCCGCAACATTGAAATGTTGGTAAATTTGTAGGTCGCCTTATACGTATAAGTGGTAAGAAGATGTAATTACCTTAGTTAGTTCGTTTATAAGAACTGAAAAAAGAAGAGGAGACAAAACTCCTCCTTGTGGAACACCAGCAGATAGAAGAGACCATTCAGAATATGCATTATCGCATCGAATTTGCTGTTCACGTCCTCTTAAGTAACTAGAGAACCACGCTACCACTGAGGGGGAAATATTAAGAGAGGAAGGATAGCAAGGAGAACATAAAAATAAACGGAATTGAAAACGCTGCTGAAATACAATAGGATAACAACAGTCAGCATTTTGTCATCCATAGCATGGCGAATCTCCTCTGTAACATTTAATAGGGCCGTGACGGTACTATGACCAGGCCGAAACCCGCACTGAAATGGGCTTATGAGATCGTTACATGACAGATAAGCAAAAAACTGACTGTGGACAGCGCCTTCAAGGATTTTAGATAGGAAAGGTAAAATGGAGATGGGTCGGTAGTGGGCACAGGATGTAGGATTTGAGATTTGAGGTTTCGGCCCGGTCATAATACCGTCACGGCCCTAACGTCCCACGATTGAGCACGAGCCTCCTCTCACATACCAAGGTGCGAAGGGTATTGGGTCATACTCCACGACGCGGACCCAGTGTGGATTGTGCGGAGGCAGGTGTATGGCGTCTTGCTGTTAGAATCTTTCAAGCCGCCCAATTAGGCCTCTAACATGGCTTAACGACCCTGTTAACTCTGCTTTACTTGAACCAAGCCTTTTATTAATAAATTTTACGTAATAGTTATATCTATTCTTACGATATCCAATTAAGTTTTAAATTTGGAAGCAATTTAAAATAGCGTTTTATTATTTTTAAAAGACTTGATTCTTTGACTTTACTCTTGTCATTCATATTACCATAACATTAATATACATACAAAAAGGTTAATAAAAATTAAAAAACAAATGTGTCAAATGTCAAATAATTCTAATCTGTCACGTTTAGAGGTGCTGTCAATCAAGTCCCTCGCTCGCACGCACGCAGCGCAGGCATTCAGAGTTCAAAGCTGACTTACCGCGCGCAATGAAAATTTAAAAATGCGTGGTAATCATAATTTACTTCTGTAACACAAGACCTTGCTTCGTGGAAGATTAAAACAAATTACGTTTTGTATTTCAGGTTAGAAACATTCTGAAATAAACAGTCGGTTTTAGCAAAGTAAAGAAAGACAAAAAATCTTTTCGTAAGTAATTTTTTGTACGCAAGATATTATATCCAACACAACTTACACAAATACCTCTACCGTCTAAACCTAACTATAGTAGTTAAAAAGTTAATACCATATTTTAATGGACCATTATGTATATTTATAATTAACTATTAATTTAGGCTAGGTACCTACAAATTCATTTTTTTTCCCTTGTTATAATTTTTTAGAATTGCATACCCTAGCAAAGATTAATAACAGAACAAAATACCCAAAACTTATGTTTTATCTGATTTGACATTTTTTGTAGAACTTTTACATTTTCTTATTGGGATCTAATTGTTATTTTTTTACAGATCTAAAATGCGAAAAGCAAAAACACATTTTTCACAATATGCAAGCCCAAATATTGTGATAGTTCCATCTGTTACATTGCAAGAAGTATCACCTCCAAAAAAACCCAAACTTTCCATTGAAGACCAAAATAAACCTTTAAGTTCAAATGAAAATGTTAGTGGTGTAAACAATGAAAGTAAGACAAAAATATCCAGTGGAGTGAGTACTGTTGTTAATGTTAACAGCAAGGTGACAAAGACAAGTTGGGCAACAAATTATCTCCAAAGCATAGGACAAACTCAGTGTAAAATTTCCCAAGTAAGTAACATAACTTCAAGAAATATCTTACAGTTTAGTTTATTGCATGTGTTAATATTATTAAAATATTTTTACCTACTTTAATAAAAATATTATTAAGCAATAGATAGGTAATCAAAATTGTTGTTACCATTGTAGATTTAAATTATAATATGTGTAATTAATAACTTTAAGATCCTGTAGGATTTTTATAGAAATCACTATTTTTAATTCCACTGAATATAATTGTGTTATGTTGTGCTGGATTTTCATCAAAAATATATCTCCAATTTTCCTTTCGAAGAGGGATGATAAGGATACAGAAGAATGTAAAAAATTTTTAGTGATAGTATTGCTTGTCTGTGTTGCAAATCACATCATTTGAATTTAGATTTATTGTTTGGATATTGACTTGATATGTGTAGTTCATAGCTATGATCAGTTGTAATATTGTGAACTTTCTTTATGCCACTTTTTAGTTTATAAAGATTTTTTTCTTTATGATGTTTTGTCTCTATAAATATACCAATTATTACAAGGGCAATAATTTATTAATAGGTTATTACCAAGAAACATTTTTGTTAAAAGGTTTATCATCCGATTACGAACTGTCATTACAATAGATAGACAATTGTATAAGTAATGGTTTTACTTACCGATTGCTTGTCTTTTAAACATGTGGTAATTTTTTAAATTCATTACAACCTTTAAGCTCTTAAAGTGTGTTGTGTTTACTTAGTAATAATATTTGTTAAATTGATATTAATAGGTAGACGATAAAAACCAATTAAACTAAAATGTTATTTAAATATACAGTAATACAATGTATTTTTTATTATGATAAAATATTTATAATAAATATTTTAAATACTATACACAAAATTGTGAAAATTAGGCAAACACATGGTTGGTGGTTGTTTCAATGTTTAGTAGACAATAATAATAATAATTTAAAAAAATTTGATCATATGAAAAATTGCAATGTGGTCAAATCAATTATTATCTTTTTCTATAAACACGATCAATAAATTGCACAGTGTTTAAATTAATAGAAGTGACATGACAACCCACTTTTCATTATTCTTATTTTTTTTTTCCTATAAGTAAAAATATGCCTATATAATAAATTTTTTATGCCTTGTGGCACTGCTCAGTACAAGCTAAATTTTTTTTGGTAAGTCAAATGCATGTAAAACTTTATTCATTATTTATAAATATTACAACATAAAATACAAATTAAATCTTTAACTGATTTGATTTGTTTTAATTTATTTAAAAAGGCATTAATTCACCGTATTATAACTTTTATTTCAGCTTCAATTGCAAAGCGTGCCGAAAAAAGTATTTGTATGCGAGCCAGATGTCGCAAAAGTAGAAAAAAAATCTGATAATTTACACAAAATGTCTAAATCAACAAGCTGTTCTACTATAGATAAAACAAAACCTGCTACTACAGAATCAAAGCTTAATTCAAAAGAAGTTAACAATAGAGTTACAGCACAATTACATCTATTACCAAACATTTTCGAGCAATCCAAAACACCTAAAAATGAAAACTTTATAAGTTCTCTTCAAACTTCTACAAAAGAAAATAACAAGGCTGATAAAAAGGATTCTAAAACAAAAATACCTATCAATATATTAGGAAATAAAACTGTTAGTAAAAAAAATATATGTCAATCTCAATCTGACTCAAAGAAGAATGATATATTCCCGAAATTGGTTAATGACAAAGGAAAGAAAAGAAAAAACTCTGTGATTAGTAACTTAAAAAGGCATAATACAAATACTAACAGCAACTACCCTAATATTCGCAAAAAAAACAAAATACCACAATCATCCAGTCCTAACAAAACAAAATACTCATCATTGAAAGACACAATGGAGGAAGATAAGTTGGCCAACAAAAGTGATACGGATTGCCGCACTAATAAAGTTGTACAGACGTCACCCATAAAAAGTGTAGTACAAAAAGTAGACAATGTCAATGTAATCCACCATTTTCCTCAAAGTAGTAATAATTTACGAGGCGATAACGATTTGCGTAGAAAGCTGAACTGGAAAAACAGAAAATTTCCAGTTATCGTAACTGATAATTTGATTATTAAGGTCCCAAATAATAACGGTAAACATAATAATTCTACTACTCAAGTTTCTTCCACTAATAAAAATGTCGTGGAACCAGTTAAAACTTTGAAGCTAATTATTAATTTAGTTTGCACTAAACGTAAAGATTCTGTTATCAGTACCAACGATAGAGAGATGGAGAGTCATCAATTAGCTAGCGTCGACCTTAGTTTTCTTGATGATTTCAATGTCGATGAAATAGTTGAGTGCTTAAATTACGATAAAAAAAGCATTACAGTGAAACAAACTGATAACGCAAATTCGAATACAAATTTCATCAAAAGCGATAACTTAGATTTAAATACCGAAAATAAAACAGCAACCAAAGAAAATTCTAAATATGATAGCAAATATGAAAGGTAAGCTCAATTCGTTCAACTATGTAAAAAAAAAACAATTATTATATTTTTAATTTTTTTGCAGCCTTTTTCATAATCAGGAACAGACGAATAATAATATGATATATTCTAAACAAAGTAATGAACAATTATGTGATAAGTGTAACCATAATAAAATAAGCCAAAATCTTGAAGTTGATATTATTGCCACTCAGATGAAACATAAAACTGACATTACAATTGTCTCAAACCAATTAGATCCTACTTATGAGTGTATGAAAGATCTAGAGTTTACTTATAAATCAAATGATATAATTAAAACTTTACCCTCGGAAACTAAAAATGTTGAGAATATTACAAAAAGTTCAGAATATGGAAATTCAAATATTTGTCAAAACAATTCCAAAAAATGTTTGCAATCTTTTTCTCCGAACTTAGCATTACAAATGCCAGCAAAGGAATCAAGTTATTTGATAAATGAAAAAACATCTAAAGGTAACACTTATAGTAAGAAGTTAAATATAGACACTGAACTTGTTAAAAATGAGCAGGATGACGATAACAGTAGCAATAAACCGTTAAACGTTTTAGTACATAAAGAAAATGAAGGTACCTCTGAAAGTGTTACTCATTCTAAAAGTATGAATTTGACAAAAGGCAAAGATGACAAAACACAAATTAAAACCATTGAGTCAAATAATAAGGATAAGAAAAAGTGTAATAAGTTAGATTCGAACATTAAACCACAACAAAATTTTGACTTGGCAAAACAAGAGCTGGAAGAATCAGACTTTAAGCAGAACTTGTTCCGGAGAATGCAATCCTATTTAGGAGTAATGTATAATATTGGTAAATTGATTCGTGACGGAAAATATTCCCGATTGTACAAAATACATAAAGAAGATAGTGGAGAAACGTTTGCCATCAAAGCACTACAGTAAGTGTCGTTCTAATTTTACCTATTTCTCTTGTCTAAATAATCCAGCAATATAAAATACATTTGTAACTATTTCTTAATGTGCGAAGCGTAATCTATATCTGAAAATTGCTTAAAACACAGAAATAAGATTATTACAATTTAATTGCGTACGTTATATTCAAGATGACCATTGTCGATTTCCATCCGGAGTTCAACTTCTAACGATTTTACAGTTTATTAATTATAGGAAATTAGTAGTAGAAAGTAAATCTCTTAATCTCATTATAAATTAAGGCTTTGCTTTTGCATTTAACTATATATTTTACTTAATTTTCAGTAGCAAAATTACTGGCAGAAGAAACGAAAATATGTTAACGTCTCTGCAGAAAGACATTCCAAAGGAAAATTTTAAAATCATACGTGTTATTGATGGGTTTGCCACACTTGGCCGCTGGTGTTTGGTAATGGAATACTACCCCAGAAATTTGCGTTCGACCATAAATAATAACAAATGTTTACAAATTTATTTAGTTCAGAGGCTAGCAAAGCAGTTGATTTCAGCAATCGTAGTACTCAGAAATTACAATATTATACATACAGGTATGTACATTATGTGGAATCATTTTGCTTGCAATGTGGATTCGAGATAGATTAATTTATAAAGCCGGACATGGTTTTTCATCCCCAACCAATATAACAGATATTTTGCTGAACCTATTTTAAAATACCTACACAAATGTTCTATAAATTTTACCAGTATTATTCTAGTTCTCATAATAATTTATTATACTTTAACCGACTTATACTTTTGTTGCCGCTAACAATTAGAATAAACATATTCATCGGGTTGGTAGTGGCAAGAGAGTTTTAATATGTGAAATCTAAAGCGCGTGGTAGTAATTTAAAAAAAAAAAATAACTAACGTTAAATTATAATAAGAAATTATAACATGACGATGACCATTGGGGTTAGAAGCAACAAGCAGCACCGAGCCGAACCAACAAGTCGCTAGCATTTAACCCAGTCTAACACCGCACCGTTTTGCAAAGTGCGATTTAAGAGCCGTTCAATCAATTAATTGTCTTTATCACCAGATATCAAACCTGAGCACATATTACTCAACAATAGTTTAAGCAAATTGAAATTGTGCGGGTTCGATGAAGCTCAATACGCTGACGCCATTAAACTAGTCCCAAGCCTAGGCACTGCTAGTTATCGAGCTCCAGAAATGATTTTGGGTTTCAATGGCACTGCGGCATTCTCGATTGACGTATGGTCAGCTGCATTAGTAATTTATGAAATGGCTACATCTCATCAACTCTTCCCTGGGCGCTTTAATAATGACATATTATTTAAACAAATGTGCACTCTTGGGAATATGCCTCACGAAATGGTTGAAAACTCTTACTTCAAAAATTATCATTTCTCTGGACCAATTTTTAAGAGGAAGTATGGTTTTAAAGGAAAGGTACGTTATTGATCGTTTGTTTAAAAATAGATATAAATATTTGTTAGTGCACTTAGTAATAAGACGCTTATGTTGCAGAATGTTCAATATATAGAAAACTTCGAAAGGAATAACACATTAACAACTGCGGTGTTCGAAGCATATTATAAAAGCTGGGGAATTTCAAGACCAGATCTTCGAAAAAACAAAGAAATCAACAAAATTAAAATGCTTAATAATCTTCTAGAACAAATGCTGAATTTTAATCCCATTTACCGAATACCTATAGAGTTCGTTTATGCTAACTCATTTATTCTCGAACATTGATGTTATTGTTTGTTTTTTGTTGTTGAATTGGTGTTCGGTTAATTATTTTAAGTAATGTTGCATTGTTGTTTAGTTTTCATATGAAAAATAAATTTAATAGTTTAGAAGATAATTATGTAGTTACTTTGAAGATTACAGTAAAATGTGTCCAAACAATTAAACGTTAACGTTTACATTCAAAATAAAAGTGCAAATTGTTTGAATATTTTTATTTCCAATAAAAATTAAGATTTATATACCTTTAATTACCTAAACAATGAGTAGGATAAAGTAAAGATATTATTGTGTTATTTAGTAGGTAGTACTTAAGTTTATTAATAAACATTATATTAATACATTAACATCTTTTATTCAATGTTAAAACTATTTTACTTAAAAGATAAGATCAATCTATCTTCTCTGAAATAATGTTCCCCAGCAGTCTTTAAAGCGAAATTTTTTAGTTTAATGAGTCATAACAAATTGAATCCAGTTATGTTAAATTTCAGTTTTCTGGGATAGTCCGTTCCGACCCAAGCCCTTCAATATGACACCCGAACCATATTTCTTTGTCGTCCCGTTAACGTGTGAAGTAAAATAAAATATACTTTATTGTCTTTAAGATCAACATGATCATAATTAGATTCGTCAAATATTCGCACACAAAATGGAAATTTCGATATATTTTTTTAACAATAATGAGAGATATATGAGCGGCACCATAATCAAGAAATAAAAGCAAATGGGTTCTTTGTCAGAATTTGTCAGTTTATCTGTCTGTTGTGGTTTTTCTCAAGATTTGTCAGTCTGTCGATGACTCTTATCGGAGAGATCTGTTAGTTAGCCTGTCGTGATTCTAAAGGAGGGAGGGGATTGTCCGTCAGTCAGTCTGTCGGTGACTCTAACGAGGCTTACAAAAAGGCAACGAGATTGAGAAGAATGCCTCAAGAAACTCATCTCGACTTTTTACAAACTATTTCTTAAAATCGAATACAATTATAGAAATGAAATTTAAGATTACCGCTGTTGTTCTTAAAACTAACAAAATCTAATATCTTAAGATAGAAGGGGGCAATTCATGTCACTTCTAGGCAGACTGTCTTGATTGTACATGCGAATACTGTTCTCCGCAAAAGAATTTGTAACTTTATGGAGCCTATACTTGGGCATAGCCTGTTTATCCTTATATCTTAAGTTAAAATTATGTCTATCACTATTTTTACACAACTTACTTTTATTTTTATGAGTATGCAGTAAGTTTTCGTAAATGTACTGTAAATACACAGTTATTATGACTATCTCCTTTAACTTATCCCTCAATGAGTCGCGAGATCTCATACCATAGATAGCACGGACAGCCTTTTCTGCAGCACAAAGATACATTCAATATCTGCAGCATTACCCTTCAGCAGTATGCCATATGTCATAACACTGTGGAAGTAGGTGAAGTAGACTAGACGAGCTGTTTTATTGTCCGTTAGTTGTCGGATACGGATCACGGCATAGGCTGCAGAACTCAGTATGCCCGAAACTTTCTCGATGTGAGACCCCCATTGCAACCTAGAGTCTAGTGTTATACCCAGAAAAACCGTCTCATTTACTAATTCTTTTTCATCGTCTCTAACCCTAACACTGGTTTGAGCAAGCCGCATATTAGGTAAGGTGAAACTTACACATTTAGTTTTATTTTATAATAAATTATTAGCACTAAACCAGTGGACCATCCTAGAAAGCGCATTATTTACGTCAAGTTCACGTTGTCAACGATTCACTTTTAATATTAAAGATCATCTAATATTAAGTATCATCTGCAAATAAAACAATCTCGTGATCGTCTTTTATGAGGTGGGGGAGATCATTAATATATACTAGAAATAGAATTGGGCCTAGGATTGAACCCTGCGGCACCCCCATTGTTACTGCAGAACCGGGTGACTGCTTACCATTAATAACCACTTTCTGGACCCTATCACTTCGGTAAGAAGTGACAAAACGCAAGTGTTACAAACTCCATAATGATGGAGCTTCACAGAAAAAGTCTGATGCTGGACGCAATCAAATGCTTTAGATAAGTCACAGAACACACCGTAAGCATCATATGACTCATCCCAGGCAAAGTGGTATACAAATTTTGGCTTAGACAAATAGTATAAAGGATAGTTACAAAGTACTATATTTCCGGAACATAGGATGTTCCTGCTAATACAATAAGTACCTACGTACTATACAAAATCACGGCAGGTATCAGAAAAGAATGTAAAATATAAATAAAACAAACAAAATTAAAAGTAACCACTTTATTATATATATACAGGAGGACATAGTCGATCTGATTTATGAGCACGGGCTTTCTTTCGAAAATCGTGTGAGGAATTCAGGTCACGTACATAACAAATTACCACATATTAAGCCGCCCAATAGTCTTTATGTAGCCATCTAGCTTTAGATAGTAAGCCTACTACAACATATTATAGTGATAACCAGGACCGTTGGGACCGTTGGTTGGCTTAAGTCTTGCGAAATACAGAAGCGCTAGATACGAAAATTATATTAATACAAACGGCCGCCCAGCTAAAGGATAACCTCTGTGATCTCTACTTCACTTCAATGATTTCACCCCTTATTACGTTTCACACCAGGTGAGGTAAATAAGAAAATGCGTCAATTATTTTATAAGTAATATATCTACGAAAATTATTATGTGATTATTATGTGGTAACAATATAACGTATATGACAGAGGTGTGTGAAGAGGTGCCGATGCCACGTGAAAGATACCTCATCTTTGAAGTGATTTTAATTTAATAGTGTCTACTGGTTTAACGAACCAGATATTATGTTTCGTAAAGAAAAAGTATTATCGCCAGAAAAATCTCAGTTGAGGCTTAATAGACCAGTGGAGACAGATAACGTAAAGCTGGGACTGCCTTCGTCCCTTAATTCTAATTTTCAACTAAAAATCGACGTATTGCTTCCGTCAATTCTTTATATTCGATTAGTACAACAAAATTTTCAATCGAATAGACCGAACTAGAACTAACCAAATTTTGTGTCATCTGCCAAGTTGAAAACAAAAATTAGAACCTTTTTTGAAATCTGTTATCAAAATAGTTACCTAAACTGAGTTTTATTTTAGTGTGAGTTGTAATGACCACATCTGCATTCCATGCAGTCCAGAAAAATGAGAGCGCTCCATATCGTGAAATAAGCACGGTAACTCCTATTCACGACGGCCTGGATCGTCATTATTATCCATCATCAACGCCCTTTCAAAGAGCTTTTTTGTTTATCTGCCTCGGTAACCCTTTCGAACAGTCCCGCAACCCCAGCCGGCTTGGCCCCGGTGTTGGCTGACATCTTTTTGAGGCGCGCGTTGAACACAAAGGGCCCGTCGACGCGGCCGGACAGGCAGTAACTTACCCTTTACTAACAGCCCACAAGCCAGCAAGAGTTAATATTCCTATGTTACTAACCTGCACGGTCTGTTTGTGTCCATCGGGAACATGAAACAGTACAAGCGGGCGGGCGCGGGCTGTGTGCGGGGAGGGGGCAGGCGAAGGTGCCGCGTCCACTCTGAAGAAACCGCGCCGTTGAAGTTGGATGATGTCACCCACTTTCACTGAAGATAGTGCTGGCTCACCGAGCATTGGCACTTCCCACTGATATCAATAAATAGAAATTACATTTACAATCACACCAATGATTTAATACACACACAGCATAAAGAACATAATTATTTTTTATCGAAATATCTTACAGTGATCTTTTCTGACCACGTAATAACGCAAAGCTACGAGGGATGTGACAATTTAAAACTATGCTTTTACAGTTGAAAGCTGAATACTTAAGCTAAAATTGATGTAAAACGATAAAGGCAAGTTTGTTTAAAATTAGTTTTGCATTACAACATAAACTATGAGTTATTTGTTCTTGAGTTCTGATTTCGTTTAATTATCCCTACATATAAGAAGGCGGTCGGTATAATACTCACTCTAGTTTGATGTCCAATGTACTGTTTGAAGTCCTCATCTTTGCTCAGTAGAGACTTTGAAATGATGTGGTCGAAGTACACACAGTATGTCTCTACAGGCGGTCCTTGAGGCGTGTCTGCTATCCACGTCACCTTCAAAGTCTTTTTATAATCTTTGTTATCGAGATTTGGCGTAGCGTCCACACTGGTTACGGTACCATCTACCGATCTAGAAATAGATTTTCATCATTTATTAATAATAACAATCTTTTATTGCACAAAATAAGTTAAAATATTACATGTTGTGAACTCCCACTCATAAAAAACCGTGGTGGTTTAAGTTTATATATTTTGTACAATAAATAAAAAAAACATAAGGTATATAAAATAACATGCACAAAGGTGGGCTTATCTTTAGTAGAGATCTCTATTAGCCAACCCTAGCTGTTAAAGTTGTTTAGCGATCGCATGACGCCACAGACCACATTCCCCGCTAATCCGCACTAGGTCCGATACATTCCGATACTCCCTCAGCATGGTTAGTGAGAGTACCGTTGTGGAATGTAATGGGCTGAGATGGCCGTTTAGGTTAATTTTAAATCTATTGTTTAGAGGCGAATTAAATGTTATTGATAATAAATGGTAACAGGTCAATTTTAGAAAATCCAATGACCAATATTGTTAGCTACAGCACTGTTTATAATTCAATTAATCAATATTCCGCACCACAGCTCGGCCTCACCTGTGTATCTTGTTGATCATTACATTCCCATAATGGATAAAGGTTGTATTTTCCCCTTCTTTGAGCATCTTCGCGTCCTCTTGGTCTACCAACAATCTCTTCGACGTCAACACTGTCTTTGTTCCTATATCCGGGTTTTTGGGATGCATCGGCACTGATAGAGTCGAATCTGACGTAATGCCGTTCAGGTTCACAGGCACTGGGTTCGATTCTAAAGCTGTGTATCTAGGTGCTGTTGGGTCGATGACCTAGAAGGAAATTCGTTAACATGTAAGTTCTAAAAAAATTAATTAAGTACTTAAACACTTTTGATTACAAATATAACGTTTTATTTGGTAACAATTGACAGTTTATCTTAATATTATTTAAGGTCCACTTTAGAATTAAACAATATACCCGTGTTTAGAACACCCCTTTTTCGTTAGCACAATTATTATTATTGTTTTAACTTATTTGAAATAATAATATGAACATTCAATTGCATAGGTACCAGATCTTAAATGCTTAGTTTTACTTAAAATGTATAGATGTTAAACCAAATAAAAGGAAATCACTATTTAAGAAAGACCAATATGAACGAAGAGGTACCTTCTTATTGATGGCCCAGATCTTATCCCACTCCATGAAAACCACGGAGCGACTAGAGCCCTGCGCTTGTATAAACTGCCGAAGACCTTCGACTGTCATACCACGTCGCAACACTCCGCGAACGGTTGGCATTCGAGGGTCGTCCCTGAAAAATTATAGTCCTTAACTGTGCACCTACTTTCCAAAACCACACTTCTGATAGCTAAATAAATGGCTAATTTGTTCCTTCACATCACATCATTTATAACAAATAATACGTTCCACTCAGAATAAATAGCGTATTCATATACCAACTTATACAAATTATACCACTGGATATGAATTGCTTAGCACACAAACAAAAACGCGCTGAAACAATTTATATCTGGCTCAACCATCTGGCTATAACTCTTAACTCTAAATATTGATTTGCAAGTCCTACTAAAACCAAACAGATATTTACCATCCATCCACAAGTCCTTGTTCGACAAACCATGTCAGCTTTCTCTTTGATAGCACAGTGTTGGTCATACTTAGTCTGAAAAAAACAAATAACATACCAATAAATATATTTTTTGACAATTTTAATAAGTTTAAAATAAGGCATACAGGCATCATTAGCACTCATTTGAACCTCGTGTACAATGAATACAGTGATGTGATAGACAGATACTTTAAACAAGTGTGACAGAACGCTTTGATAAATGTTCTTATTTTAAATGGCTATCCTACACTAAATCATCACCCAAAATGCGTAGAAGCGACTGCCGCATTCGGTTCCGTATTACTCGTGAGTTGCTTTGTCGACAGCGATATCATCTAGCTGCACTATAGTTAAATTATGTCCTACAAGTGTAGTATGCAAATACTCACAAACTATACATCCGCATGTACAGTGACATATGTAACAAGTACGGTTTCCATAGTTCAAGAGTTTCTAACAACTAAAAATCCATGGTCCAAAGTGGTTTTAATCACTACAGAACACATGTTTCTTACTGAACTATAATATCTCAATATAAAAAGTATTTTACATCATATTACCTACTATACTCCCAGATGTACGGTTTTCGCAAACCAAGAGCCTCTATAAACCAGTAGAACTGCGGGTCTCGGTCGTGGTACTCCATGGTTCGAAGCACGTGGGTGACGCCTTCAATAGAGTCCACAATTGGGCACGCAAAGTCATATGTTGGATACACTCTGTAAATAATCTGAATATTAAGCTAAAGCAAACAAAAATCTTCTGGAAGAGTGGGGGTATCCTATCACAGGTATAATGCATACTTAAAAGGATACCTCCATCCTAAAAATATGGTATAATTGTACCAGTTAACGAAATAAACAATTTTTTAATTTTAATATTATCTTCTTTATAACCATTTTAATAATGTATTATTCACTTCTAAGTTTTGTTTCTTTTATTAGCAAGCTCCCATCCTAGCCAAGCGCACTTTCTAAATGTAGGATACAAGTTTAAATATATTTTTACATTGGTTTAAATAAATAGGAAATGCTCAAACAAAATATTGCATGATGTCGTCTTGCATTGATCATATTGACGCAATCTTATGTCCGTTTCACGATCACACTAAAGGAAATTACAGGAGATTAAATATAAATAAGTTAGCACAGACTTAAATTAACATCATACTGACTTGTATTGTGTGCCGGTACGAGGATGCGTCTCCGGCTTGCAGCGGTAGATGGTGGGATCTCGCAGGCAGCCGTTAGGGGACTGCATGTCGATCTTTGCACGTACGCAATACTGAATTCCAATATCTGAAGCCTTCTTCATTTCCTCCCAAATTTCCAAATTCTTTTCCACACCTGTAAAGAGTACAAAAACCTTTGCAACATATGAAAATTACAAGCTAGTATCTCACTTATGATTCTTTCTACCCTAACAACTCAAAAGCTTTCCTTCATCCAGCGAAATCATCAGAATCAAAGTAAGCATGTATGTAAAATTTCACTAAGTAAATTAAAGGATCTTCTAATAATAAATAAAGTGTTTAAAGATAACCATGTTACATTGTAATAATGTCGTGTTTTTAAAATAATAAGAAATTCTAAGACTTATTTTTACATACCATAAATTTTACGCAAGACCTGTAGATATTTTTAATTTTTAATGTGACTTGTAAAAACGACTACACGTAATTGCCTGATGATAAGTAGATGATGTAATCCACAAAGAGAGATCGTTAAGGAACATTCACACTCTTGATGGCATTCATAATTGGACTAGACAATAAGATGTGGACAATAATAGTCAGAATTCCAAAGTAGTATCAACTGACCGATTTGCTAAACCTTTTGTTTCACGTACATGCATACTAATCTCATGCTAATATATCTCCTTTAGGGTAGCCAGAAACTTTGCTTCTACTATTTAAAAACATTTTTCAGACTTGAAAGTTTTGTCGGCCGCTAACTGAGAGCGCGCATTACGCAATCTATTGCTATCCCAACTCCTTCACACCGCATCGAGAATACACTTGCAGAATGCTATTCACATATCAGCATACTCAGTCGGCGGTGGACAACATGTTTGGTGTAGGTAAGACGATGTCCAAGCATAGAAACCTCTTGATTGTGTTAAATAGGAAGACCCCTCATATTTATGATATTAATAAGCTTTAACCTTTTAATAGGCGGAATATGTTGAAATTTTTCATTGGTTTTCTACCTTTACTCAACTCCATAAGGTTCAATTTATTGTGGGAATAAGTTAACCACTGCCTCGCAAAGGGTTAACAATGTAACAACTATAAACAATGTTTACTTACTGTTGCTCTTATTTTTACTGTCAATCTTCTGTTCCCGTTCAGCCTTCATTTGTTCTGCTGGAGTATTATCCACGAATGCCTTCCCTTCACGCAGAAGTTTCTCGCAGTATTGCAACATAAGGTCGAAGTACTGCGATGTATGAGTAAACATGTCTGGTTTGATCTCCAACATCTCTACATCTTCCAAGATTACCTAAAACAAACGTTACATGATTGGTAAGTAATACTGATGTATTTTACGTATATGTATTATGACATATATTAAACTTACCAATAAATTTCATACATTTACAAATGCAAAAAGAACTAAACAGGCTTAAATCTTAATAAAAAATTTTGACCACCTTAGAATATTCAGGCTTAGTAATTTTTCAAAAGGAACAGTCTAGATGATATACTTATAGAAGACTAGACTATCTTAGGGAAACACAGTTCAGATTTTTTTACACTTATTTGTTATTATAAAGACTAAAAATAAACCTTTTCAAAATCAGCATCCTCTTTCGCTGGGTTAGTGTCATCAAATCTCATTATGAGTTTGCCTTTGAATGCCTCCTGGTAATACTGATTCAAGAGAGCAGCCTTGGCATGTCCTATGTGAAGGAATCTGAAATAAAACACGAAAATAATTTATTTATTATAAATTTTTATGTTTCATAACGAGGTACCTAATTTATGTAGAACATAGTTGGTGAGTCATGGATCCCATATCCACAATTCAGAACCTAAAATCTGATTTCCCTTCTTGAGAAAGCTCAAGAAATTTCAGAAACTAGTACAATTTTTTAAGAGATGCAGGTTACACCAAAACAAGAAGTGAATTAACAGGCTTTATAAAACTATAGAGCCTTCTTAGCGACTTAGGTTTTTAGTGACTTCAAATTCTTTATTAGCAAGGAAGTCTGGAGTAGTTATAGTAATAAATAAAGAATTTCTAAAAATTACACCAATTATTTAGTTCCAAGATAAGTATTCCTAAGAACTTGTCTTATGGATTAGTATCCATAACGAATAAATATACTTTTTTGTAAACATACCTAATATACATAGAAAACACCCAGAACAGAAAAATATCCATGTTCATGCACACAAACTTTGTCCAATTTGGGAATCGAGCCCACAACCTTAGGAGCGGAGTGCTAGTATACAGACCTCCACACCATATTGGCCATACAAATACATATAATACAACCAAACAATAGGTGCAGCCACATCTAGTGGTGTACTAAGAAGTTCAAATTTTTTAACAGGAACTATAGATGGCAGACTAAATTCTGCACGAACGTAAGTACAGGCAGTATAAAAATTACAAACCCAGAAGCTTCCGGAGGGAATCGCACAACAACTTTGCCCATTTCTGCATGTGGTAGGTCAATAAATTTGCCCTCCTGTTGGCGGCCAGTCTCAGTTGTAGGAGATTTCCTGAAAAAATAATAATTAAAAAAATAAAGCACTCATTTCCAAAAAGTTTGTTTACTTTAAAATTTTTTTTTAAATATTATTGTAATTTTCTAAAATTAGAATCAGATTTAACCTATGGATATAACTGCTATTGTAATAGAGAGATTGTATACGCAAATATTATAATCTTTTTATATATAAAAATGAATCGCAAAATGTGTTGGTAAGCACATAACTCAACAACGCCTGGACCAATTTGGTCAATTCTTTTTTTAAATGTTTCTTGAATTTCAAGGGTGGTTTTTACAGCGAGAAAAATTCAAATAATTATCAAAAAACCCTAAAAACAACCCATTTATTTTTCCCATACAATTGTTTTGTAACTAAAACGTACAGTCAATTTGAGCTTGATTGTTATTGTATAAAGTTAATATTGCAAGCACTCACTGTTGTTTAAGCAATGTAGGTGTGTTCCAAATGTCAGATTATATTTATCAAAACAGTGTGCGTGTGTGCATTGGAGCACAGAATACGTCGTTGGAGGAGTTTAATGTCGCCTTCTGAAACTAGCTTTTCTTTTGTTTTACTTTTGGCACGCGACATAAAATGCATCAGTTTTCACGTCATTATATCAGTCAAACACAAACCGCGTTACCAAAAGTGCTTTATTATTTTTAAAATGCCTATTTTACATACATAAAACATTGGTATGGTTTAAAGGATCAAATTTTATTGATATTATCAAATTAAAAACAAAAAAAAAACAACAACAAACTGTTGATGTTGATTTGCCAGTGTGCAAGTGTTGTTTTTCTTGTTACCTAATCTACTGAGTTTGCCTTTGTCAACTTATACACGAAACAGATTCGACTGATGTACAATTTAAACACCTAGTTTCCAATGCAGCTTGCTTTTGCTAAGACCATAAACAAGTCTCAGGGGCAATCATTAAGGGGCTTATTACAAAACGATGTCTAAAGTTAGACCAGGTTTAAAACTAGTGCTGTCACTGTCTTCATCTTATCGAATGAAAGTGACAGCACCAGTTTTAAGCCTGGCCTAACTTTAGACATCGTTTTGTAATAAGACCTTAAGTGTATTTGGTATTAATCTGAAAAACCAATATCGATACTCGCATGGTCGATACCATCAGATTTGTTTGTCTATGCACCAGGTAATCAAACAAACACAAAGAAATGATAATAAAACTGATTTTTGTTAATAATTATGATTGGGAGGAGTTATTAACAATAAAGCGATTACTAACTTTTAAATCCGTACATATGATTTATTTAAATATTTTTCATTCGCAACGACCTATCATCAGGGTATAAAAGACGTATTAACAAAAAACTGCCACATAACAAATCTTTTTGACAGGACAAAGTCTGTCAGGTCCCCTAGTATTTGATAAATATTTACAATACATTTTTATTCAATTTAATTAATTACTTAAAATCTTTATTTCATAGAGAAGTCGATAGGTTCTACGTTGAATGTAATTCATTATCATCATCATCACAGCCCATTAACGTCCCACTACTGAGCACGAGCCTCCTCACACATATCAAGGCATGAGGGTATTGGGTCATACTCCACCACGCTGACCCAGTGCGAATTGGCGGAGGCAGGTGTATGGCGTCCTGCTGTTACAATTTTTCAAGCTGTCCATGAGGCCTCTAACATGGCTTAACAACTACCACATTTAGTGATAACCAGGACCAACGGCTTAACGTGCCTTCTGAAGCACGGAAGCGCTTGATATCAAATGCCACACAAACAGTCAACCATCCAAAGACTGACCTCTGTTAACTCTGCTGTACTTTGGTGATCATTTCCAACCACCGAACACCGCAGAGCTACGAGCGCTTCTAATAAATGGAATTTCTTTATGATTATTTAGGATATATCCATTTCACTCACAAAATTATTGTTGCACAATTATTTCACAAAAGTATTTACAAATGCTTTTTTCAAATTAAAAAGCAAATTAAATTTTTGATTGAGAAGAACTAACCTGGATCTGCTTTTGTTCAGAGTTTCCAACACGTCAGAAGGCAATTCTTTAAGAACTTTGTTGACGAATGGCTGAGCCTGAATCAACTTTAGCCACCGTTGAATATTTTTTGGAGGTTTTGACTTCTCTACATCTTTGAACTTGCTGGAAACTAAAATCCATTTTTGTTGTTATTATTGTGGAGTTATACTTTGATGCACAAATGAAACTGCTTCAATATTGAGTACATACCATAGAGACTTGCGAAAACAGCCAAATCTGATACTGACAATGACTCTCCAACCAGGTATGTTAAGGGGCCAAGAGTCTTATCAAAGTATTCAACCGATTTAGGTATTTCATCATCTAATATCAAACTAAAAGACAACCAATGGTTCATTGTCACCTTCTGAAGAGGGCCAGATGATTTATTTAAATCATTCTCAATTATTCTTATCAAATCATTGCTAGTTCCATATGGCACTGTTTTAGCTGAGTTATTTAGAGTTACGGTTGACTCGTTACCCCATGAAACTTCTATATTCTTCCCGGATGATTTATAATACTCTACAGCCAGCAAACCACCTGAAAAAAGAAATTATCTATTTTAAAACCATCCGGATAAATATAAACCTAACATAACTTAGAAACGAAAAAAATACCTAAGGGCGGGTTAGATTTATTACACACAACTTTCATGGTGAGATAACAATTCTTTTAGGGTAAACAATTCTTTTGAAATTAATTCAAATTTGCAGCCGCGGCGGCGACAAGAGAAAGCAGACACCACACCACGAGTAAAAGAAACGTCAAGTATAATGTCAATGTCAGCTGTAATGTGTATCACTATCAGTCAGTTCAAAAACAAGAACAAAGTAATTATTTACTTTCTTTATGTTTTTCAATAACTTTATTCATTGAGAATAATTTATACAAATGAAGCTTAAATCAATTTAAGTTATTTTTAGTTAATATTATACATACCAGTTTTTGGACTAAAAGTCTATTCGTAGGGTGTTGGCAGCGTTCAAATAACAAACGGTATGGTTGTGTTGCCTAATTGTCTGTCATAGTGATATTAGTGATTGAAAATCAATAAAGTTTGATTCAAAAAACTTTTACACATTTTACTTCGAACTCCAATTGTATTGAATTAGACTTAAAATATACACCGGTCAGTGTTATTAAAATTACTTAACTACAAGAGTAGTGCAACCATGTTATCCAAAACATATTCAGCATTTTTTTACGCAATTCTATCGATTTTGCTCGCAAATTTTTAACGTTATTTATTATTTTAGAAATAACTTTGAATCCATAACTCTTATAAATTCCTTATCTACTTTTTCACACGTACGACTAATCAGTAAAGGTCGCTAAATTAACGGACCACATTAAGAAATATTTATTTTGTACATCTACATTAGAGAATCACTTTTCAGATTTACCATAAATTAAAGTTGGTATAACATTGTTTCCAGATTATCTACTACGGCTAGGTTGTGTTTCTTTATGTCATTAATTCAAAGACTTCATGATGAAGATGAAACGGCAGAATGTTCGCACTTTATCTTTGGTGGTGTGCACCTTCACTTACTTGTTGATAGGTGCAGCAGTGTTTGATGCCCTCGAGTCGGAAACTGAGAGTAAAAGATGGGAGGTATTGTCAGGTCTGTATTCATTACTACAGGTATAATCCTTCATATAGATTCACACAGAGAAGCACTGCCTTTTGTATGTGGCCCATGACCCGGCTTCCTAGCTTGAGCTATTTAAGATATTGGTAGAAGCTCTTGGCTAAAGTATATTTGTTAGATATTAATAGCGTATCATAATATTATATATGGGGTGTATAGGGATCCGAACAAAACCTAAGGAGCCCAAGCCAACCTCACCTGCAAGTGATGCACCTGCCGATCAACGGATGAGGCTCTGGTGAACGTAACAGTGCCCGGTAAGCAGCAATAGGCTCGCCACCTATTACGTGGGACCAACTACTATATTATTGGCGAAGTATGGGCGTATAATATGCCTTCGCGGAAACAGGTGTGAATGTATGTATGTATCATATCATAATATTATAATCCAAATTGAAAATACCCATTAAACAGCTTTTCTTAAGTATAAAGAAGCTAGAAACAAACACATTATTTGTTTCTTATTACAGACATGAAGCACGGATTAGTGGGCAAATACAACATAACACCTGAAGATTACCACATGATTGAAATAACAATCATAGAGAACAAGCCACACAAAGCTGGGCCTCAGTGGAAGTTTGCAGGGGCTTTCTACTTTGCTACTGTAGTACTTGCCATGATTGGGTATGGACATTCAACTCCGGTCACAATGGGTGGGAAAGCATTTTGCATGGCTTATGCTGTGGTTAGTAAAATAAATTTTACGTTTTATGCTATTGAACCTAGATACGATAGAAAACCTATTAATTGTCAGCCATTTGGTGTTCAAAGATTTAGACTGCGTTTCCACCAGAAATGTGCAGGATGCGTTGCAAGGAATATGTTTGTTAAGAACCAATAAAATCGCTGTGCTAAGCAAAGCTAGATAATTAAGCGATTCTATTGGGTCTTAACATCCTCGCACAGACAGCTGTGGTGGAAATGCAAACTTAAATAGGTATATTAACACCAAATGTGTATACTTTTTAATAATAGCATTAACTACCTATTGTAGGTACTAGAGAACAGAGTATAGTAAACCAGGTGTAGGTGTAAATAATGATAATTTATCAATTATATGATATCTATTCCTTACAGGTAGGTATTCCACTTGGGCTTGTGATGTTCCAAAGTATTGGCGAACGATTGAATAAATTTGCGTCTGTTGTGATACGTCGCGCTAAATGTTACCTGAGATGCAGAACCACTGAAGCCACTGAAATGAATCTTATGTTTGCCACCGGGATGCTCTCCTCTATCATTATAACAACAGGTAGGTTCAAAAGCAAAGGTTAAGCTAATGTTAGCTGCCAATGATGTCATTGGCAGATGTCGATACTTAAGACTTAGATTACATTTTTTAAGTTTACAATACCCAATTATAAATATTTAACATCGAAATTTGAAAAAGGAAATAGATTTGTTGCGATCATCATCCGAGCGTTATCGCGGCTGCGGAATTGGCATTCGAAAATGCGATGATTGTCGATGTGCAATATGTACCATATCCATAACGTGGTAAAAGAACGGTAACAAGCGCACGACGGTCTGCATAAACTCTGGTTTACGAGCTCCTGCACATGGTGCATGGGGTTCATACCACGACCTTAAGAACCCAAGTAAACCATCTGCAAGTGGTGTACCTGCCGATCAATCGACGAGGCTATGGCAAACATTAAAGATCCCGGTAAGCTGCAATACGGTCGCTACCTATTAAGTGGGAACAAAAATATTATTGGCAAAATGTGGGCGTTTAAATACCCGTGCCTACCCTTTGGGGAAACAGGCGTAATAGTATGTACCTATATATGCATAAATTAAATACGATGCATAACTATAGTTAGGCTCATCTGCTAGGTACATCAGTCTCACGATAATTTGTTCATTCTAGGGGCAGCTGTGTTCTCCAGATACGAGGGTTGGAGCTACTTCGATAGCTTTTATTACTGCTTCGTTACGCTGACTACGATCGGGTTCGGGGATTACGTCGCATTACAAGTGAGTTTCTCATTAAAAAATATGAACTTATTGTTCTTACTACTTTCTGTGAAATTAAAAGGGCTCCAAGATTGAACTAGCAGTGGATATATGGATATTATTTCAATCTTATATTATTATAGCGAGTTTATTGTTTAGTAGACGTCACGCTAAAACTTTTCCTGATATAGGTTGATAAAAAAGTTAAGCCGCTGCTAGAAGAAGTAGCTTACGCTTTACCTCGCAGCTCGCTCTTACGCGAAATACATTGCGGGCATTGCATTAATTTTAGCAAATTGTTTTAATGGCAAAATGGGACTTGTTTTTCAGCGAATTATGATGTACGAACTATAGTATGATATACCTTACCTATTATATAGTACGTAGATATCGGCTTTGGTAGGGATTTTTCCCACCTTATATAAACTTATTTGCCATATATTTGGTTATTTGAAACTCTCGTTATCCTTTGAAGAACGACCAAGCGCTGACAAGTAAGCCGGGCTACGTGGCGTTGAGTCTGGTTTTCATCTTGTTTGGGCTCGCCGTCGTTGCTGCTAGCATCAATCTCCTTGTTCTTCGCTTCATGACTATGTAAGTCTCTATATTTTATTATGCACAGGGTATAAAAGTCCCTGATAACAGCCAAAAGCATGCGTAGCGTAGACATGTTTAATTTCCTATACATTATAAAAAGGTATATAACCATAAGTTGGGAAACGGTTTATATTGTATGGTGTTAAAAAACTTCAAATAGTAGCAAGTAATGAAACGCGCGCAACAGACCGCTACTCTGGAAGTACCTAGCCTACATAAAAATATATGTATAGATAGATATATTTTTTTAACATCTTGTCAATCGCTTTTCATAATTTTAGGCAAGCTGAAGAAAATGCCCGGGATGAAGAAAAAGAAAGCTCGAGAATTTTGGTGCCGATAGACGAACACACGGACTCCGGGAGGCAGCGCTCGCACGATGACCAGGCATCGGTAAGTACCTAATAATTTTAATACACAAGCATATTTTCTTGTCTTCCCCGTCTGTAGTCAGTAAATTTTCCTAATTTGTAATCTGCGTGTTTTGTTGTAAATAAAATGTTAACCTTTTACAACACGTAGGCAAGCACTTTAATAACCAAATCGGTTTGTTGAATACTGTAACAAACTGTAATAATACATATATATTATGTAGTTAAAATTCTCTCATTGACAGTAAATTTTATAAAAAAAGGCATTTTTATTATTTTCATTAATAATATAGCAAAATTCACTAAATATATTCGAATAAATATAGTTCAATACCATGAATAGATCGGCCGGCGTCAGTAACCATTTACACGCGACAACGCTAGATGGCGTCAAACTGTTAACGACGCATTTTATATGTCGGTGACGAGAGCAGTTCTGTTTACATGACTTCTCCATATTACATGTTTTTCGGTATCGCTTCTCGGCCTTTTGGCTAAGATCAAAGTGTAGTATCTGTTCTTTTCAGCTTAATATCTGAAAGTTCCCTCATCGAGGGACCAGTATATTAAACTGATTTTTGTAAATCGACGGGATGTTCGGGGCTCGCTCCACTCCCGTCACGGGTCGGCCCGGCATTGCAGTGCCGCCGGGATCGGCCCATATAAGCCTTAAAACGTCTCTCTTAAACAAACACAGAATCATATGAATTGATGACTGTTCACGACCTCGTATTTTGATTAAATTTGTGAAATCAAAAAATGATCTTTAGTCGAAACTCGGACGTGGACTGACTGACTGCAGTGATCAGTGCTTGCATTGAAGACTTGTTGTGACTACTTTGGAGGTCATCCATAAATTACTTCACACGAATTCCTTAATTTTTTGACTCCCCCTCCGTCCTTGTCACAGCTGGTCCCACTTGTGAGACCCCTCCTCCTTAGTGTGGTGTCACATATTATGCAATTGTACAGAAAAAAATAATTATATCAAAACAGCAGATACAAAATTTGTTTAGGAGCTGGATTTTGAAATGTGACGTCACGAAATTTTGGATCCCTCCCATCCCCTTGTCACACTTCGTCAACCCCCTCCCACCCCCTTAACGTGTGACGTCATTTATGGATAGCCCCTTGTGACAAACCGAATGATTTCTGATATGAATCGAGCGGAGCGCTTGCTTACCGAAATGTCGTAATAGAGATAGTCGGTAAACGACTACATATAGCCTTTTGTGTAGACTAGAGATTAACTGCGGTGGCACTCCGCCGGGGGGGCAGTGGGCACATCAAGAGGTTGAATGTGAAAGTAAATGTCGAGTTTGTCAAATGTATTTCATCTTCCGCTGCGAATTTTACAGAATGGCCTCAATAAATTCACTAAACTATATGAAGTAGTATACATAAACAGAATTCGAAGCACTGCAGTACTTATAAAGAGATACATGTTATTTATTTTTATAGTCAATAGACAGACAGTTTTCAATGAGGGTACATAATCATATTACTTTTTACACACGGAGCCATCCATAAATTAGTACGTCACACGAATTTTATAATTTTTAACCCCTCCAACGTCCTTGTACCATCTGGACACATCTGGTCACATGATTGAGAATTCCGCCTTCCCCGTCTGTAGTCTGACGTCACATATTTGAATCTTTTTTCCATATAGAAATTATGAAAAATGACAAAAGCGTATCCGAAATTTATTATTATGACTATTAAATTATTAATTGTTTAAATCAATATAAAATCCACAATTTGATAAAAGAAATATATTTATATGTACTAGTTGAAGACACACTATGTAGTTTTGAGCATGATTTGTACGTATATTTCGAAACGTGACGTCTTTATATTTAGGATCCCAACCATGGTCGAACCATGGCCCATTTCAGCGATCACCTGCTTTCCCTTTAGCATGTGGCATAAATTTATGAATGGCCCCTTAGTAACATTAAACCAAAATTTTCCTAAGTTGTAATCTGCGTGTTTTGTTGTAAATAAAATGTTAACCTTTTACAACACGTAGGCAAGCACTTTAATAACCAAATCGGTTTGTTGAATACTGTAACAAACTGTAATAATACATATATATTATGTAGTTAAAATTCTCTCATTGACAGTAAATTTTATAAAAAAAGGCATTTTTATTATTTTCATTAATAATATAGCAAAATTCACTAAATATATTCGAATAAATATAGTTCAATACCATGAATAGATCGGCCGGCGTCAGTAACCATTTACACGCGACAACGCTAGATGGCGTCAAACTGTTAACGACGCATTTTATATGTCGGTGACGAGAGCAGTTCTGTTTACATGACTTCTCCATATTACATGTTTTTCGGTATCGCTTCTCGGCCTTTTGGCTAAGATCAAAGTGTAGTATCTGTTCTTTTCAGCTTAATATCTGAAAGTTCCCTCATCGAGGGACCAGTATATTAAACTGATTTTTGTAAATCGACGGGATGTTCGGGGCTTGCTCCACTCCCGTCACGGGTCGGCCCGGCATTGCAGTGCCGCCGGGATCGGCCCATATAAGCCTTAAAACGTCTCTCTTAAACAAACACAGAATCATATGAATTGATGACTGTTCACGACCTCGTATTTTGATTAAATTTGTGAAATCAAAAAATGATCTTTAGTCGAAACTCGGACGTGGACTGACTGACTGCAGTGATCAGTGCTTGCATTGAAGACTTGTTGTGACTACTTTGGAGGTCATCCATAAATTACTTCACACGAATTCCTTAATTTTTTGACTCCCCCTCCGTCCTTGTCACAGCTGGTCCCACTTGTGAGACCCCTCCTCCTTAGTGTGGTGTCACATATTATGCAATTGTACAGAAAAAAATAATTATATCAAAACAGCAGATACAAAATTTGTATAGGAGCTGGATTTTGAAATGTGACGTCACGAAATTTTGGATCCCTCCCATCCCCTTGTCACACTTCGTCAACCCCCTCCCACCCCCTTAACGTGTGACGTCATTTATGGATAGCCCCTTGTGACAAACCGAATGATTTCTGATATGAATCGAGCGGAGCGCTTGCTTACCGAAATGTCGTAACAGAGATAGTCGGTAAACGACTACATATAGCCTTTTGTGTAGACTAGAGATTAACTGCGGTGGCACTCCGCCGGGGGGGCAGTGGGCACATCAAGAGGTTGAATGTGAAAGTAAATGTCGAGTTTGTCAAATGTATTTCATCTTCCGCTGCGAATTTTACAGAATGGCCTCAATAAATTCACTAAACTATATGAAGTAGTATACATAAACAGAATTCGAAGCACTGCAGTACTTATAAAGAGATACATGTTATTTATTTTTATAGTCAATAGATAGACAGTTTTCAATGAGGGTACATAATCATATTACTTTTTACACACGGAGCCATCCATAAATTAGTACGTCACACGAATTTTATAATTTTTAACCCCTCCTCCGTCCTTGTACCATCTGGACACATCTGGTCACATGATTGAGAATTCCGCCTTCCCCGTCTGTAGTCTGACGTCACATATTTGAATCTTTTTTCCATATAGAAATTATGAAAAATGACAAAAGCATATCCGAAATTTATTATTATAACTATTAAATTATTAATTGTTTAAATCAATATAAAATCCACAATTTGATAAAAGAAATATATTTATATGTACTAGTTGAAGACACACTATGTAGTTTTGAGCATGATTTGTACGTATATTTCGAAACGTGACGTCTTTATATTTAGGATCCCAACCATGGTCGAACCATGGCCCATTTCAGCGATCACCTGCTTTCCCTTTAGCATGTGGCATAAATTTATGAATGGCCCCTTAGTAACATTAAACCAAAATTTTCCTAAGTTGTAATCTGCGTGTTTTGTTGTAAATAAAATGTTAACCTTTTACAACACGTAGTCAAGCACTTTAATAACCAAATCGGTTTGTTGAATACTGTAACAAACTGTAATAATACATATATATTATGTAGTTAAAATTCTCTCATTGACAGTAAATTTTATAAAAAAAAGGCATTTTTATTATTTTCATTAATAATATAGCAAAATTCACTAAATATATTCGAATAAATATAGTTCAATACCATGAATAGATCGGCCGGCGTCAGTAACCATTTACACGCGACAACGCTAGATGGCGTCAAACTGTTAACGACGCATTTTATATGTCGGTGACGAGAGCAGTTCTGTTTACATGACTTCTCCATATTACATGTTTTTCGGTATCGCTTCTCGGCCTTTTGGCTAAGATCAAAGTGTAGTATCTGTTCTTTTCAGCTTAATATCTGAAAGTTCCCTCATCGAGGGACCAGTATATTAAACTGATTTTTGTAAATCGACGGGATGTTCGGGGCTCGCTCCACTCCCGTCACGGGTCGGCCCGGCATTGCAGTGCCGCCGGGATCGGCCCATATAAGCCTTAAAACGTCTCTCTTAAACAAACACAGAATCATATGAATTGATGACTGTTCACGACCTCGTATTTTGATTAAATTTGTGAAATCAAAAAATGATCTTTAGTCGAAACTCGGACGTGGACTGACTGACTGCAGTGATCAGTGCTTGCATTGAAGACTTGTTGTGACTACTTTGGAGGTCATCCATAAATTACTTCACACGAATTCCTTAATTTTTTGACTCCCCCTCCGTCCTTGTCACAGCTGGTCCCACTTGTGAGACCCCTCCTCCTTAGTGTGGTGTCACATATTATGCAATTGTACAGAAAAAAATAATTATATCAAAACAGCAGATACAAAATTTGTATAGGAGCTGGATTTTGAAATGTGACGTCACGAAATTTTGGATCCCTCCCATCCCCTTGTCACACTTCGTCAACCCCCTCCCACCCCCTTAACGTGTGACGTCATTTATGGATAGCCCCTTGTGACAAACCGAATGATTTCTGATATGAATCGAGCGGAGCGCTTGCTTACCGAAATGTCGTAACAGAGATAGTCGGTAAACGACTACATATAGCCTTTTGTGTAGACTAGAGATTAACTGCGGTGGCACTCCGCCGGGGGGGGCAGTGGGCACATCAAGAGGTTGAATGTGAAAGTAAATGTCGAGTTTGTCAAATGTATTTCATCTTCCGCTGCGAATTTTACAGAATGGCCTCAATAAATTCACTAAACTATATGAAGTAGTATACATAAACAGAATTCGAAGCACTGCAGTACTTATAAAGAGATACATGTTATTTATTTTTATAGTCAATAGATAGACAGTTTTCAATGAGGGTACATAATCATATTACTTTTTACACACGGAGCCATCCATAAATTAGTACGTCACACGAATTTTATAATTTTTAACCCCTCCTCCGTCCTTGTACCATCTGGACACATCTGGTCACATGATTGAGAATTCCGCCTTCCCCGTCTGTAGTCTGACGTCACATATTTGAATCTTTTTTCCATATAGAAATTATGAAAAATGACAAAAGCGTATCCGAAATTTATTATTATGACTATTAAATTATTAATTGTTTAAATCAATATAAAATCCACAATTTGATAAAAGAAATATATTTATATGTACTAGTTGAAGACACACTATGTAGTTTTGAGCATGATTTGTACGTATATTTCGAAACGTGACGTCTTTATATTTAGGATCCCAACCATGGTCGAACCATGGCCCATTTCAGCGATCACCTGCTTTCCCTTTAGCATGTGGCATAAATTTATGAATGGCCCCTTAGTAACATTAAACCAAAATTTTCCTAAGTTGTAATCTGCGTGTTTTGTTGTAAATAAAATGTTAACCTTTTACAACACGTAGTCAAGCACTTTAATAACCAAATCGGTTTGTTGAATACTGTAACAAACTGTAATAATACATATATATTATGTAGTTAAAATTCTCTCATTGACAGTAAATTTTATAAAAAAAAGGCATTTTTATTATTTTCATTAATAATATAGCAAAATTCACTAAATATATTCGAATAAATATAGTTCAATACCATGAATAGATCGGCCGGCGTCAGTAACCATTTACACGCGACAACGCTAGATGGCGTCAAACTGTTAACGACGCATTTTATATGTCGGTGACGAGAGCAGTTCTGTTTACATGACTTCTCCATATTACATGTTTTTCGGTATCGCTTCTCGGCCTTTTGGCTAAGATCAAAGTGTAGTATCTGTTCTTTTCAGCTTAATATCTGAAAGTTCCCTCATCGAGGGACCAGTATATTAAACTGATTTTTGTAAATCGACGGGATGTTCGGGGCTCGCTCCACTCCCGTCACGGGTCGGCCCGGCATTGCAGTGCCGCCGGGATCGGCCCATATAAGCCTTAAAACGTCTCTCTTAAACAAACACAGAATCATATGAATTGATGACTGTTCACGACCTCGTATTTTGATTAAATTTGTGAAATCAAAAAATGATCTTTAGTCGAAACTCGGACGTGGACTGACTGACTGCAGTGATCAGTGCTTGCATTGAAGACTTGTTGTGACTACTTTGGAGGTCATCCATAAATTACTTCACACGAATTCCTTAATTTTTTGACTCCCCCTCCGTCCTTGTCACAGCTGGTCCCACTTGTGAGACCCCTCCTCCTTAGTGTGGTGTCACATATTATGCAATTGTACAGAAAAAAATAATTATATCAAAACAGCAGATACAAAATTTGTATAGGAGCTGGATTTTGAAATGTGACGTCACGAAATTTTGGATCCCTCCCATCCCCTTGTCACACTTCGTCAACCCCCTCCCACCCCCTTAACGTGTGACGTCATTTATGGATAGCCCCTTGTGACAAACCGAATGATTTCTGATATGAATCGAGCGGAGCGCTTGCTTACCGAAATGTCGTAACAGAGATAGTCGGTAAACGACTACATATAGCCTTTTGTGTAGACTAGAGATTAACTGCGGTGGCACTCCGCCGGGGGGGCAGTGGGCACATCAAGAGGTTGAATGTGAAAGTAAATGTCGAGTTTGTCAAATGTATTTCATCTTCCGCTGCGAATTTTACAGAATGGCCTCAATAAATTCACTAAACTATATGAAGTAGTATACATAAACAGAATTCGAAGCACTGCAGTACTTATAAAGAGATACATGTTATTTATTTTTATAGTCAATAGATAGACAGTTTTCAATGAGGGTACATAATCATATTACTTTTTACACACGGAGCCATCCATAAATTAGTACGTCACACGAATTTTATAATTTTTAACCCCTCCTCCGTCCTTGTACCATCTGGACACATCTGGTCACATGATTGAGAATTCCGCCTTCCCCGTCTGTAGTCTGACGTCACATATTTGAATCTTTTTTCCATATAGAAATTATGAAAAATGACAAAAGCGTATCCGAAATTTATTATTATGACTATTAAATTATTAATTGTTTAAATCAATATAAAATCCACAATTTGATAAAAGAAATATATTTATATGTACTAGTTGAAGACACACTATGTAGTTTTGAGCATGATTTGTACGTATATTTCGAAACGTGACGTCTTTATATTTAGGATCCCAACCATGGTCGAACCATGGCCCATTTCAGCGATCACCTGCTTTCCCTTTAGCATGTGGCATAAATTTATGAATGGCCCCTTAGTAACATTAAACCAAAATTTTCCTAAGTTGTAATCTGCGTGTTTTGTTGTAAATAAAATGTTAACCTTTTACAACACGTAGTCAAGCACTTTAATAACCAAATCGGTTTGTTGAATACTGTAACAAACTGTAATAATACATATATATTATGTAGTTAAAATTCTCTCATTGACAGTAAATTTTATAAAAAAAGGCATTTTTATTATTTTCATTAATAATATAGCAAAATTCACTAAATATATTCGAATAAATATAGTTCAATACCATGAATAGATCGGCCGGCGTCAGTAACCATTTACACGCGACAACGCTAGATGGCGTCAAACTGTTAACGACGCATTTTATATGTCGGTGACGAGAGCAGTTCTGTTTACATGACTTCTCCATATTACATGTTTTTCGGTATCGCTTCTCGGCCTTTTGGCTAAGATCAAAGTGTAGTATCTGTTCTTTTCAGCTTAATATCTGAAAGTTCCCTCATCGAGGGACCAGTATATTAAACTGATTTTTGTAAATCGACGGGATGTTCGGGGCTCGCTCCACTCCCGTCACGGGTCGGCCCGGCATTGCAGTGCCGCCGGGATCGGCCCATATAAGCCTTAAAACGTCTCTCTTAAACAAACACAGAATCATATGAATTGATGACTGTTCACGACCTCGTATTTTGATTAAATTTGTGAAATCAAAAAATGATCTTTAGTCGAAACTCGGACGTGGACTGACTGACTGCAGTGATCAGTGCTTGCATTGAAGACTTGTTGTGACTACTTTGGAGGTCATCCATAAATTACTTCACACGAATTCCTTAATTTTTTGACTCCCCCTCCGTCCTTGTCACAGCTGGTCCCACTTGTGAGACCCCTCCTCCTTAGTGTGGTGTCACATATTATGCAATTGTACAGAAAAAAATAATTATATCAAAACAGCAGATACAAAATTTGTATAGGAGCTGGATTTTGAAATGTGACGTCACGAAATTTTGGATCCCTCCCATCTAGAGATGAAAGAGACTAAGTCCTTTAAGGCCTATAAAAAAGAATAGACTAATTTTTAACGCCTTACGACTAGATTAGTCTCGTAACCCTTTAGTCCTTAGTCATAAGACTACAAACTGACGACTAATTTCAGCCGTAGTGTTTAACCTTATAACGTAAAAGGCTTATAAGACTAAAAAGACTAAAAGCGCCTTATCGCCTTAGGCTGGGTGCGAGCGCGAGTGGTTCGAGTTCGAGATGCGTGTCACATAGGAAATCAAACGTTTTGATAACTTACGAGTAAAATAAAATCGGAAAGCAGCAACATTGTTAATACTTTTTTAAATTATGATTGTCTATAGGTTTCTTAGTAATTTATAATGTACAAAATATACCTGCACACACCTAAAAAGAAATTCAAAGGTTGTGCGTAACCTAACTAGGATTGGGTCTGGTTTCCCTTCTGGGTTGCAGAGGTCAGATGGCAGTCGCTTTGTGTAAACACCAGCACCCTCGTCAATTCCCCTAGATTAGGTAGCCGACCGCCCCGTGAAGTATGATAAAAAGGCTAGAAAGATGATGAATTTTTTTTTAAGTCTATCTTTGTGGTTAGCTTGGAACACAAAAATGTATTGAAGTTTGAATGAGTCGTGTATTATATTCGCAATATACAGACAGATCCATCTGGAATGACCCTCAATACTTTTGTTAGAAGGTCATTTACGCTCTGCCTACCCCATTAAGAATAACGGCGTGATTTTATGTATGTATGTAGTCCTTTAACAAAACAACTACACTCGTTTTAGTGTTTTAGTTTTTTAAAACAACTATAGTCGTTTAAGTCGTTTAGTCTTTTAATACAACGACTAAGTCATATTAGTAAAAAGTCGAACCTATAGTCTTTATTTTAGAGTCGAGTCCTGTGAGATGGAGGTTAGTCATTTTTATAGGCCTTAAAAGACTTTAGGCTCTTTCATCTCTACTCCCATCCCCTTGTCACACTTCGTCAACCCCCTCCCACCCCCTTAACGTGTGACGTCATTTATGGATAGCCCCTTGTGACAAACCGAATGATTTCTGATATGAATCGAGCGGAGCGCTTGCTTACCGAAATGTCGTAACAGAGATAGTCGGTAAACGACTACATATAGCCTTTTGTGTAGACTAGAGATTAACTGCGGTGGCACTCCGCCGGGGGGGCAGTGGGCACATCAAGAGGTTGAATGTGAAAGTAAATGTCGAGTTTGTCAAATGTATTTCATCTTCCGCTGCGAATTTTACAGAATGGCCTCAATAAATTCACTAAACTATATGAAGTAGTATACATAAACAGAATTCGAAGCACTGCAGTACTTATAAAGAGATACATGTTATTTATTTTTATAGTCAATAGATAGACAGTTTTCAATGAGGGTACATAATCATATTACTTTTTACACACGGAGCCATCCATAAATTAGTACGTCACACGAATTTTATAATTTTTAACCCCTCCTCCGTCCTTGTACCATCTGGACACATCTGGTCACATGATTGAGAATTCCGCCTTCCCCGTCTGTAGTCTGACGTCACATATTTGAATCTTTTTTCCATATAGAAATTATGAAAAATGACAAAAGCATATCCGAAATTTATTATTATGACTATTAAATTATTAATTGTTTAAATCAATATAAAATCCACAATTTGATAAAAGAAATATATTTATATGTACTAGTTGAAGACACACTATGTAGTTTTGAGCATGATTTGTACGTATATTTCGAAACGTGACGTCTTTATATTTAGGATCCCAACCATGGTCGAACCATGGCCCATTTCAGCGATCACCTGCTTTCCCTTTAGCATGTGGCATAAATTTATGAATGGCCCCTTAGTAACATTAAACCAAAATTTTCCTAAGTTGTAATCTGCGTGTTTTGTTGTAAATAAAATGTTAACCTTTTACAACACGTAGTCAAGCACTTTAATAACCAAATCGGTTTGTTGAATACTGTAACAAACTGTAATAATACATATATATTATGTAGTTAAAATTCTCTCATTGACAGTAAATTTTATAAAAAAAGGCATTTTTATTATTTTCATTAATAATATAGCAAAATTCACTAAATATATTCGAATAAATATAGTTCAATACCATGAATAGATCGGCCGGCGTCAGTAACCATTTACACGCGACAACGCTAGATGGCGTCAAACTGTTAACGACGCATTTTATATGTCGGTGACGAGAGCAGTTCTGTTTACATGACTTCTCCATATTACATGTTTTTCGGTATCGCTTCTCGGCCTTTTGGCTAAGATCAAAGTGTAGTATCTGTTCTTTTCAGCTTAATATCTGAAAGTTCCCTCATCGAGGGACCAGTATATTAAACTGATTTTTGTAAATCGACGGGATGTTCGGGGCTCGCTCCACTCCCGTCACGGGTCGGCCCGGCATTGCAGTGCCGCCGGGATCGGCCCATATAAGCCTTAAAACGTCTCTCTTAAACAAACACAGAATCATATGAATTGATGACTGTTCACGACCTCGTATTTTGATTAAATTTGTGAAATCAAAAAATGATCTTTAGTCGAAACTCGGACGTGGACTGACTGACTGCAGTGATCAGTGCTTGCATTGAAGACTTGTTGTGACTACTTTGGAGGTCATCCATAAATTACTTCACACGAATTCCTTAATTTTTTGACTCCCCCTCCGTCCTTGTCACAGCTGGTCCCACTTGTGAGACCCCTCCTCCTTAGTGTGGTGTCACATATTATGCAATTGTACAGAAAAAAATAATTATATCAAAACAGCAGATACAAAATTTGTATAGGAGCTGGATTTTGAAATGTGACGTCACGAAATTTTGGATCCCTCCCATCCCCTTGTCACACTTCGTCAACCCCCTCCCACCCCCTTAACGTGTGACGTCATTTATGGATAGCCCCTTGTGACAAACCGAATGATTTCTGATATGAATCGAGCGGAGCGCTTGCTTACCGAAATGTCGTAACAGAGATAGTCGGTAAACGACTACATATAGCCTTTTGTGTAGACTAGAGATTAACTGCGGTGGCACTCCGCCGGGGGGGCAGTGGGCACATCAAGAGGTTGAATGTGAAAGTAAATGTCGAGTTTGTCAAATGTATTTCATCTTCCGCTGCGAATTTTACAGAATGGCCTCAATAAATTCACTAAACTATATGAAGTAGTATACATAAACAGAATTCGAAGCACTGCAGTACTTATAAAGAGATACATGTTATTTATTTTTATAGTCAATAGATAGACAGTTTTCAATGAGGGTACATAATCATATTACTTTTTACACACGGAGCCATCCATAAATTAGTACGTCACACGAATTTTATAATTTTTAACCCCTCCTCCGTCCTTGTACCATCTGGACACATCTGGTCACATGATTGAGAATTCCGCCTTCCCCGTCTGTAGTCTGACGTCACATATTTGAATCTTTTTTCCATATAGAAATTATGAAAAATGACAAAAGCATATCCGAAATTTATTATTATAACTATTAAATTATTAATTGTTTAAATCAATATAAAATCCACAATTTGATAAAAGAAATATATTTATATGTACTAGTTGAAGACACACTATGTAGTTTTGAGCATGATTTGTACGTATATTTCGAAACGTGACGTCTTTATATTTAGGATCCCAACCATGGTCGAACCATGGCCCATTTCAGCGATCACCTGCTTTCCCTTTAGCATGTGGCATAAATTTATGAATGGCCCCTTAGTAACATTAAACCAAAATTTTCCTAAGTTGTAATCTGCGTGTTTTGTTGTAAATAAAATGTTAACCTTTTACAACACGTAGTCAAGCACTTTAATAACCAAATCGGTTTGTTGAATACTGTAACAAACTGTAATAATACATATATATTATGTAGTTAAAATTCTCTCATTGACAGTAAATTTTATAAAAAAAAGGCATTTTTATTATTTTCATTAATAATATAGCAAAATTCACTAAATATATTCGAATAAATATAGTTCAATACCATGAATAGATCGGCCGGCGTCAGTAACCATTTACACGCGACAACGCTAGATGGCGTCAAACTGTTAACGACGCATTTTATATGTCGGTGACGAGAGCAGTTCTGTTTACATGACTTCTCCATATTACATGTTTTTCGGTATCGCTTCTCGGCCTTTTGGCTAAGATCAAAGTGTAGTATCTGTTCTTTTCAGCTTAATATCTGAAAGTTCCCTCATCGAGGGACCAGTATATTAAACTGATTTTTGTAAATCGACGGGATGTTCGGGGCTCGCTCCACTCCCGTCACGGGTCGGCCCGGCATTGCAGTGCCGCCGGGATCGGCCCATATAAGCCTTAAAACGTCTCTCTTAAACAAACACAGAATCATATGAATTGATGACTGTTCACGACCTCGTATTTTGATTAAATTTGTGAAATCAAAAAATGATCTTTAGTCGAAACTCGGACGTGGACTGACTGACTGCAGTGATCAGTGCTTGCATTGAAGACTTGTTGTGACTACTTTGGAGGTCATCCATAAATTACTTCACACGAATTCCTTAATTTTTTGACTCCCCCTCCGTCCTTGTCACAGCTGGTCCCACTTGTGAGACCCCTCCTCCTTAGTGTGGTGTCACATATTATGCAATTGTACAGAAAAAAATAATTATATCAAAACAGCAGATACAAAATTTGTATAGGAGCTGGATTTTGAAATGTGACGTCACGAAATTTTGGATCCCTCCCATCCCCTTGTCACACTTCGTCAACCCCCTCCCACCCCCTTAACGTGTGACGTCATTTATGGATAGCCCCTTGTGACAAACCGAATGATTTCTGATATGAATCGAGCGGAGCGCTTGCTTACCGAAATGTCGTAACAGAGATAGTCGGTAAACGACTACATATAGCCTTTTGTGTAGACTAGAGATTAACTGCGGTGGCACTCCGCCGGGGGGGCAGTGGGCACATCAAGAGGTTGAATGTGAAAGTAAATGTCGAGTTTGTCAAATGTATTTCATCTTCCGCTGCGAATTTTACAGAATGGCCTCAATAAATTCACTAAACTATATGAAGTAGTATACATAAACAGAATTCGAAGCACTGCAGTACTTATAAAGAGATACATGTTATTTATTTTTATAGTCAATAGATAGACAGTTTTCAATGAGGGTACATAATCATATTACTTTTTACACACGGAGCCATCCATAAATTAGTACGTCACACGAATTTTATAATTTTTAACCCCTCCTCCGTCCTTGTACCATCTGGACACATCTGGTCACATGATTGAGAATTCCGCCTTCCCCGTCTGTAGTCTGACGTCACATATTTGAATCTTTTTTCCATATAGAAATTATGAAAAATGACAAAAGCATATCCGAAATTTATTATTATGACTATTAAATTATTAATTGTTTAAATCAATATAAAATCCACAATTTGATAAAAGAAATATATTTTATATGTACTAGTTGAAGACACACTATGTAATTTTGAGCATGATTTGTACGTATATTTCGAAACGTGACGTCTTTATATTTAGGATCCCAACCATGGTCGAACCATGGCCCATTTCAGCGATCACCTGCTTTCCCTTTAGCATGTGGCATAAATTTATGAATGGCCCCTTAGTAACATTAAACCAAAATTTTCCTAAGTTGTAATCTGCGTGTTTTGTTGTAAATAAAATGTTAACCTTTTACAACACTTCTTCTTGCCTAGTAGATCGTAGACTTCTATTAGATCAAGTATTCTTTTACAAGTTAGTCGGCGGAACTCTGGGACTACCCATCTTTGTTGCATCGTTTAAAAATTAGCGCACCCTATAACTTACCACGTTCAAATAAATACACTCCTTTAGTGGCTGAAGGGGCTAATAGTAATTTGGGTCATTGTGCTACTTTAAACCGGCATCAGCTTGGGTATAATACCTAGTCTTGTCAAAAAATTGGACATTGATATTTTCTCCGATGGCTTGCCGAGATTTCGGAAAACCATCATTAACTCCTTTAATAATAAGATATGAGGTCATGTCGTTAGTACGAGTTGTTGTATTTTTTTGTGTTTTTATAAGTAACATTGATACATACATGTATCTTCTTATTTTTGTGTCAATGCATACCGTGGTGCCGTAAAACAGCACTTAGCTTTTAAGTACCAACTGTATTTGTTATGTTAATTTTTGGTGTATGTTTTGTTAGTCGCCCTAAATGTAGTAAGTGAATAAACACCCGACGTACATGATAGACTTTGAAGGCAATACCTATGCATCATTATTTTCCTTATTAGGATTTCCCCCAGCTGCATAAGGACATTGCTTTCCTCTGAGTCTTCTACCGGAATTCCTACGAGGAATGTTCTGATGAACGATTCAAGCTAATCCTGTCCTTTCTTTTTCTCTCCCGAATTACAAGTGCTTGTCTTATATGGATAGTAACCACCCTCATACTGTACACAGTATGACAAGACAAGCACAGTTAGAGTACTGCAGCCTCTAAGTCAATCAGCACTCGAACCAAAAAAATTGGTTAGTCGTTCTTGTTTTTCCTTGCTCTTATAAGGAGTCCCGGTTCTTTTAAGCGTGGCGTGAAACGACATTTTAGCAAGCCGTCGTGAGTGGGCATGTTGCCGTGCTTTACCTATTGATATGGAGCGCTCTTACTTTTCTGGACTGCATCAAGTGCTTTTTATCAGACATGATGTGGTCACTATGACAAGTCCCTTAAAAAAACATATAAAAATATAAATACAGGACTGCGTACCCAATATAATAATGCCTTCAGGGCGCTGTTGGGGTTGCGACGCCACTGTAGTGCCTCAGGAATGCTGGCCTCGGCTGGGGTTGATAGCTTTTCAGCTATTATCAGAATGAGAATAGCGTCGCTGTTACAGCGGGTCCGTGGCAGTTCCAACAGCCTCCTGAAAACTGTGGCCAATAGGCTTGATGTGGACAGTGCTATTATGCAGCACTGGACACGCGTTCACATAACCAAGGATGCCACAATTACATATAACTGGTATGTGTAATGGTGGTATCCTGTTATGTACTTAATTATAAAATTGTATTGTAATACTAACATAGTTTTTAAAATTTATTGTTACTAACACAGATTTTGGTCCGAAATAAACGATTTTTTTTTATTTTTTTAAACTTTTCTTCTTTTTTAAAAGTGATATTAGTGTAGATATAGAAGTATAGATGACAACGTTCTTCCAGGTATGCTCCTGCAACTGCCTGGGAAACAAGCAATGTGAAGGCGCCCTGTTGCCGCAGCAACCACGCCGCAGGCGTTCGAGGCCTTCTCTTGCCACGGAGCTCACTGAGAGGGCTTCCGTATAAAGATGTACAGCATCTACAGCCAAATAAAAGAACTCGACATTTCTCTCTGAATTGATTAACTATGTGCCAAATTAAAATACTTCAATATTTTTATTATTGTAGTAATATTATTTTAAGACTCTGTTAAGGTCTTATCGCAAAGGATTTTGTAAGCGGAAATCATTTCGAATCTTATCTACATGCTCACATTAAAGCTGGGACATTCCGTAGTTATTTTGTAATGATAACATAACTGAGACTCAAATTGTTACGCACATATTAAGCGCAGGCCTTTAATAAATTCCACCCTGCTATTGAAGACTTATGTTGTCACTTGATGTGCCTACTATATATTGAACAAAACGTAGGTACCTACATTATTTCACTACTAACTAAAGTACCGTATTATAGTATGAGCTATAATACGGTGTACACACTCAACTTACCTATTACACATACGTAAAGTTATCCAGCACATTCCAAGGCCTCGTCCCTATGTGCGATCTTTAAATACGGGCTTGTAAGTCAATTGATCCCATTGTTTATATTAATTTCTGTTGTATTTGTATGTAGGTACATGTTTTTAGTTGGTAGTTACATAATTTTCTAGTCAATATAGGTACTTTAAAAAGATATTAAAGATTTTAAGCATTACAGAAACTCATGTGAATTTTTGACTTCCAATTAAGAAGTAGATTAGGGCTTTCCGATCTTATATTGTGATATTTTAATATTAATTCATGTTATAAATTTTAATTTTATCATATAAGGACCTTTTTTATTAGAAATTTACTTCGTTTTCTATTAACGTTTCTATTTATTTGGCATTTATTAAATAATATTAATATTGCAATAATTATTTTAGTATTTATTTAGCAACTTATTACCTATATTATAAGTAAAATGTTATTTTATTTCATAGATTTGTTACTAGATTTTTAAACCATTAATTATAATATACCTATTTAGTTACGGAGGTATATTATACTTACAGTAGAATAATGTTATTCGTAGGTATATCGTTTATTGACAGTACCTGTACTTTCTAAATGTTATCGTTCGTTAATTACTTTGTAAAAACCTGCCATGTACTTACATGTAAAAGGCCAGTGAGGCTCAGAAATATGTAAAAGTTATTGTAGATCTGTACATACGTACTATGCGAATAACTAGAATGCTTATTTGGAACTTTTTTAACACAAATTTAACGTAAACGTGTAATGTATTGTAAAAAAGTGTTGAGCTACTTCTAAAGCCGACTGTCTTTCTCTATATTGATTGATATAGTGTACCTAATAATCTATAAAAAATCTTCCATTAACTAAATGTTAGCCAAATATATTAATTTACTGTAACTCTGTTGTATTGTTTATATTTATAATAAGGTAGGAAAAGTTGGTACACGTGGGAAACAGTAGGTACTTAATTAATTTGTACTTCTGAAAATGATACCACTTTAATGTTATATTTAAGTATAATCTTTAAATAAGTCTAATCCCCCGTGCGCCTTTTGCTCAGTGTTTTTAACACCCCTTTTACGACTGTCAAGGTAAAGAATAATAATAATCCTTCATTACTTGTACCCGACGGCTACCCTTGACGTGGCCAGCTGTACCAGTAAAGAAATGATTTACAATAGTTAAAGGTTAAAAAGTTAAGTTGGTACATGGATTCTAAGTTAAGCTTACACTTGTCATGTTAAAAAGTTTAGTAAGTTATCTCAAAATAAACCATTTACTCATGATGGGACTCTTACTTCCAAGACATTATAATATGGTAAATTACAAACTCATTACACTCTTAATAAAGATAATTAAAAAAACATGTGTTTATTTATTTGGTGATAATTGTCTTAGATCTTATTTTAGCTTGAGGTGTATAGGGATCCTCCCAAGACCTAAGGAGCCCAAGCCAACCTCACCTGCAAGTGGTGCACCGGCCGATTAACGGACGAGGCTCTGGTGAACATGACAGATTTATATATTTATTTATTTTATTTATTTATTTATTTATTTATTGAAGCTACTTGTTAAGTTAAAATTGTATGTATAAAGATCATAACAATTTGCAATCATTCAGTAGTCTACAATACAAAGCCGAAGGAATATCTCGTCTTGTTTCAATTATACAGTCCTACTAAAATCAACCCTAAACACAGCTACGGAAGGAACATAATGGGCCTAACGAGCCGGATTGCAACGGCCGGTCCCGAGCGATAAGAGAACAAAAGGCAACCTTTTTTTTGCTACGAAGACGGGCAGTCATACGCAAATTAGTGCGAAATAAATAAGTGAAGGAATAAGTGTTATAACCAGAGGTCGGAATAAGGTAGAGTTATTTATGTACTTGCATCGAAATGTTGATATTAATGTGGACCTTCCCGGGATTTTAAATGGATTTCAAATGGGAGTGCTCCGCATTTTCGCTATTGTATTCTTTTGTTCTCACAAGCTATGTAGTGCGAACAATAAACGTGGCAACATCGCGCGTGTGCGTATTGGAATTTTGCAACTTCGGTCATCCAATATCATTGATGTAAGTTTGGCAACGTCGCGCGTGCAGTAGTCTAAATTAAAAAAGTAAAAGTAAATAACTTTTTATTAAAAAGTAACGGGATTTTTTCTATTCTTTAAAATTAATCCCGGGATTTGAGGCATATCCACTATATTCTTTCGCTGTGTAAAATCAGTGTAAGGGGTGCGCCAAAGTTCACCTAAATTTTCAACTCCGAAAATTGGAACTCCGAAAATGTTCTTCCTAACATTTTTCATCCTAACATTTTTCATCCTAACAATCACAATTACTAACTACTCTGTCTCTAATGTTTTAATTCCAAATCATTCAACTTCATAATGTCGGTAGCAATAAACATCTATTATACTATTATTTCTTTTCCTATATTTTGTCAACATAACCATCTTTTACACTATTATTGAAAGTCATACCTTTTTTGTTTAGATTTATTTTTATTCATAATAATCAGTATTATTTACGCTGCGGTCATTCAGCCAAGTTCCAGAAAAAAATCGGTCATATTTATAGTTCTTGGTTTAGGTTAGGTTACAACTGTGACCACACAACGTACGAGCCGAGCGAGCGAAGCGAGCGTGCCGCGGTAGCGGCCGGCGAAGTACCAGAAACGAATCGAAAACGAAAAAAGTCATAAACATAACCGTAAATCAGTCGTATTTTATGATTTTCATTCATTTAAGCCAAAAAATCAGTGAAATTTCTAAGTATGAGTGAAAATATTATGGTAATTATGTTTAGGGATAAAAACGTTAGGATAAAAAACAGTAGGAGCTTTAATATTGTATGTTAACGATTTTATTGATAACAATTTTCGGAAACATGAGTGTTATGAACATCGACGGTAGCACTACAAATAGTATGAATAAAAACTTTAGGATTAAAAATTTTAGGAGGAGTGATCATTCGGATTACAAATCGTTAGGAAGAACAATTTCGGATAAAGAACTTTAGATGAGTCAATATGGACCCCAGTGTAAGTACATGAATAACTCTACCTAATTCCGACCTCTGGTTATAACCTTTGAACCGAAAACAAAATTGTAAATTTGGACAGTTTATCACCGGAATTTCAACACAAGATTGTTCAATATCGATACCTGGGTGTATAAGCTACACAGTGAATATATATTTATGCATAAGGATTGATAAACAACCATGGAAATCGTCGAACAAACTGCGCGTGAATTAGAAGATCTTTTTAACATCATAAAAAAAACATTAGATAACTTCAAGAAATGTCCGAAGGCACGGCTCAGCCGTGGTTACGTAACAGTAAAACTGCAAACTGTTGAAGAATATTGGCAACAATTTCGAATTGCGCATACAACTTTAATGAAAAATGTGAAAAAGGATCAGCGTCAATTGTTACCCTATTTTGCGGAGAACCAGTTTTATGCATGTGAAGAATTAGCCATGGAAGCCAAGTCGGCAATGCAAGATTTATTGTTTGGTATTGAATCACAGCAAAAATCAAGCGGACAGCAGGCAATGAATGAATCATTACCCCAACAAGCGCAGATTGCACAAGTAAAACTACCCCGTATCGAAATACCAAAATTTTATGGAAGTTATGAAACATGGAATTCGTACCAGGACTTATTTATTTCGTTGGTTGATCAAAACAGTTCCCTTAGTGGCGTACAGAAACTACATTATCTGAAGTCAAGCGTGGGTGGAGAAGCTGAATTATTACTGCGCCATATTCAGGTTAGTGAAGCAAACTACCCCCTAGCGTGGGAAACACTTAAGAGAAGATACAGTAATAAGCGTCTTATTGTTACATCCTTGTTAAAGCGTATATTTAACCAGAAAAAGCTAAGTAGCCAAAATTCTAATCATATAAAATCTCTAATTGATACAACATCTGAATGTTTAAGCAGCCTAGAAAATATGCACATACAAACAGAGGGCTGGGACCCGCTTATAAATTTTATTGTAGTGCAAAAATTAGACAGTGAAACGCACAAAGAATGGGAAGAACACATTAGCAGTGAATCATGTGATAAATTACCCACCTTTGAGCTATTGAAAAAATTCTTAGAGATTAAATTTAGAACGCTAGAACTTATACAACAACCCACTGCGCCAAGGGAAAGAATAGTAAGATCATACCATATTTCTAACGCTGCCACGGACAAGATATGTCCTTTGTGCCAAGAAAAACACACACTCAGTCACTGTAAGGACTTTGGAAAATTTGAACCAGAACAACGATCAGAGTTTGTTAAAACAAAGTATCTTTGTTACAATTGTTTGGTTCCTGGGCACAGTGTTAGAGCATGTCGACTACTCACCAAGTGTAGATTATGTCAACGACGTCACCACACCCTTTTACATAACAATAAGACAAATGAAGCATATGGCCCTACTCAGAAGAATGAAAATAAACAGCCAAGAGCTTTACATACAAATGTAGAAGAAGAGGAAGAATCAAGAGAAGAAATCAATTTAGCAGTGATGACGTCACAAACAAGAACAGCTCACAGCTCAGCTATTGCTTTACTAGCAACGGCCCTGGTGGAATGTAAGAGTGAAGATAATCACACCACAGTACTGCGAGCCCTAATAGATCCTGGATCACAGGGGTGCTTTATAAGCCAAAGAGCGGCACAAACAATTAGAGCGAGGCGGTATTCCGTCAAAGGAAGTATCATCGGAGTGGGTGAAGTAAAATCAAAATTAAATCAAGTAGTTCAGGTCGAGGTCTCGTCAAGAAGTCAAAAATTCAGCCTCAAGGTGAAAGCATATGTCATATCGAAGCAACTGACTACTCAAATACCCACTAAAACAATAAAAACAAGTACATGGGATAATTTAGATGGGTTAACTCTAGCCGATCCTAATTTTAATCAACCAGCAAACATTGACTTACTCCTTGGTGTGAATGAGTACGCACAAATTATAGAAAATGATGTCATTAAAGGTTCACCAGGGTCTCCTATTGCACAAAAAACAACCTTGGGCTGGATCTTATTTGGGAAGATATACAATTGTGAAAGTACAGATGATGAATCAATTTTAGTAATGCACCAACAAGTTGAAGTCGACGAGATGTTGAAAACTCTGTGGGAGGTTGACACAGACACGAGAAGAAAATTAACAAAGGAAGAAGAAGAATGTGAAAGAATGTACAAAGAAACATATACAAGAACAAAAAAAGGACGGTACGTCGTAAAGCTGCCTTTTAAGACAAAGATACCACAATCATTAGAAGGAAATACTCAAATTATAGCAAGAAAGCGATTAGAAATGCTTGAAAGAAGATTTGAAAGACAACCAGAATTAAAGAAAGATTACACTGAAGTTATGGAAGAATATATTAGATTGAATCACATGCAAGAAATACCAAAAGAAGAAATAGACAAGAAATCTGTTTACCTGCCTCACCATGCAGTCGTGCGAGCTGATAAAGAAACTAGTAAGACACGCGTTGTCTTCGATTCATCGTGCAAGGGCACGAATGGTGTGTCGCTAAATGATGAACTAATAAATGGGCCAGTTTTGCAAGAAGATCTAAGAAGCATCATAATGAGATGGAGAATGCACAAAGTCTGTTTTTTGAGCGACAAAGAGAAGATGTACAGAATGGTTCTTATGAATAAAGACCATATTGACTTCCAGAGAGTATTGTGGAAGAATAATACTTCAATATCTGACGAGGTCAAACACTTTTGGTTATTAACAGTTACCTTTGGCTCCACGTCTGCATCATATCTTGCAGTAAAAACATTGATACAGCTAACAGAAGATGAAGGCCAAGCCTATCCTATAGCCGCCAGGATGGTAAAAGAAGACTTTTATGTTGATGATTTGATGTCTGGAAGTGACACAGTTGAAGAAGCCATAGAAGCTAGCAAACAATTAAAATCTCTATTAGAGAAGGGCAAATTTCGACTGCAAAAATGGTGCTCGAATAGTCCCCAATTCTTGAAATCTTTAGATGAAGTAGACAGATCCTCAAGAGCACATGTAGACATGAAAGTAGATGGTACAGTCAAAGCACTAGGTGTATCATGGGATTTAGGAGAAGACAAATTCAAATACAGCCTAAATTTAGATGCGCAACCGGTTGATATAACCAAACGAGTTGTCTTGTCCGATTTACAAAAGTTTTTCGATCCACTGGATTCGGATTTCGGATTTCTCCAGCAATTATTCTTGCAAAGATTTTTGTACAAAAATTATGGTTACAAGGTGTGGGTTGGGATGATATTGTCGATGATGATTTACAAACTGAGTGGAAGTCAATACGAGATGATGAATATTAACCAAATTACAATTCCACGATGGTTGAATACCTTGAATAGTCGTAAAGAATTTATATCGTTGCACGGTTACAGCGATGCCTCAATGTATGCCATGGGTGCAGTTGTATACTGTAGAGTCATTCAATCTGATGGAACTATTGACATTAGCATTGTCGCCTCTAGAACAAAGGTGGCACCTGTAAGAACAGTTTCTCTACCGCGCCTTGAGTTGTGCGCTGCTGTGCTCCTATCGAAGCTTCTCCGACACACAGCTCAAGCAATGAGAATTCCATTGGACAGGATTTTTGCCTACACCGATTCATCGGTCGTACTATCATGGCTTTTCGGCGAACCTAACCGCTGGACACAATTTGTAGCCAATCGCGTCGTTGAGATCACAGACAACGTTCCTAATAGTCAGTGGCACCACGTTCAAATAGATTTGAACCCTGCTGATGTTGCATCACGAGGCGCTAAATTAACTGATCTGAAACAAAATAATCTGTGGTGGCATGGGCCTCACTGGTTATTGGAAGAAACAATAAAGTTTTCGAGATTAAGCATACTACCAACCGATCTTGAGAAAAGAAGAACTAAATTGACAGTGATGACCACAGTAGAAGAAGATAAAACAAACAGTAAAAGCGTATTAAATTTTGAAAACTACACAAACATGGAAGAGCTATTAAAAATTATAAGTTATATGAGGAGATTTTTAAATTACAAAAGATCAAATGAAATTGATAAAGCAATAACTACAAAGGAAATGAATGAAGCATTAGAATTATGTGTAAGAAAGGCACAGAGAGAAGATTTTGAAGAAGAGATAGATGACATTAAGAACTTCAAGGAAGTTAAGAGAAACAGTAATCTGAAAACGTTAAACCCTTACCTAGATGAAGAACAGATTCTCAGGGTGGGCGGCAGGTTACGTCATTCAAACCTAGAAAGAAACACGAAGCATCCTATTATACTAAGCAACAAAAATCCACTTACCTTACTGATAGTCGCAGACGCACACCAGAAAACTCTGCACGGTGGTGTCCAAATGATGTTATGTCACCTTCGATTACGATTTTGGATTCTCAGAGCTAAAAATGTAATAAAAAGACATCTTCACAGGTGTATAGTGTGGAGCGAAGACCAGAAAGGCTTATATCTCTGTATTTATATGCATGTGCACAAAGGCTATTCATCTAGAGTTGGTAGGAGATCTTACCTCTGACGCTTTCATAGCAGCATTCCGGAGATTCACCGCAAGAAGAGGACGATGTGCACATATTTATAGCGATCAAGGTCGCAATTTTATTGGTGCAAATAGAGAATTGGTAGAGGCATGGAAGGCAGCACAACTTGAATTTACGCATGAAATTGCTCAAAATTTAGCACTAGATGGCACACAGTGGCATTTCATTCCACCTTACAGCCCGAACTTCGGTGGCCTTTGGGAGGCCGGCGTAAAGTCAGTAAAGACGCACTTAAAAAAGATTCTAACCACAAATTTAACTTTTGAGGAGATGACTACGGTACTTTGTCAGATAGAATCTCTTCTTAACCCAAGACCTTTGACACCAATTGATGACACTGATGCCACTAATTTGAGACCACTGACACCTGCTCATTTTTTAATTGGTGAACCAACGGTTGAAGTGCCTACTCCAGACTTAACAAACTTGAATATTAACTATTTAGCAAGATGGCAATACACACAAAGATTAGTCCAATCCTTTTGGAAAATTTGGCAGATGGAATATTTGACACGCTTACAACAGCGACCTAAATGGCTCAGAAGGCAGCCTGAATTCAACGTAAACGATATAGTACTGATAAAACATGATGGTTTGCCTCCTGGAAAATGGTTGATGGGCCGAATAGTGGCTAAACATCCTGGATCCGATGGGTCTACGCGTGTTTACAGTGTGAAATCTGGAGATAGTGTTACTAAAAGATGTGTAACTAAGTTGTGTCCTTTAATTAATGTTCAAGATGAATGACTTTAACAGTGAAGTTATGATTTTATAAGGCATGCTTTTCTATGTTAATTGTATTCTTAGTTAAAATTATCTGGGTTGTCAAAGTTTTAATCGATGTTTAAATTTTTGATTTTATACTTTACCTTTCTAATTTGTTTAAAGGCATAGGCCTTTTGGTGGGCGGTGTATGTTAAGTTAAAATTGTATGTATAAAGATCATAACAATTTGCAATCATTCAGTAGTCTACAATACAAAGCCGAAGGAATATCTCGTCTTGTTTCAATTATACAGTCCTACTAAAATCAACCCTAAACACAGCTACGGAAGGAACACTACTTAATTATCATATACAATTGTCTATGAGATCATATACTGTGTCGTCACACGCAGCTTTTTTAAATCTGTTATATCTTTATTTATACTATTTTGTCACAGATCGTTTAATTCCTATCTTAATTGATTAACATAAGAGAATGTTTTTTAAATACTGATATATTTAAAATTTTCTACTTTGGTACGTCATCGACTAGAAGGTTAAAAACTCATTCGTAACACTAAATTTACTTACTTACGTCATGGTCAGATTCTATTATCTTATCTAAAAAACAGGCACTGACCTGGGAACTAATTAAGTGGGTAGGTAATGATCATAACCTACCGTAAGTATATAACGGCATGCTCCATAAGCGAAGACGCACAGGCACAATGGATTTTTATAAAATGCTGTCGAGTTTGTTAATTTTTCTTATACTTATTTGTAGTTCTTATGCTATGTTCTTTCCTTCATCTGAAACAGGATTGAATGCAGTGAAGAAGGCTTCGAGATGTAAGTGTACCCTTCTATTTTTTAATGGACATTTACCCGTTTTTACACTTCTCATATCTTGGGTTCGATTCCCACACAGGACAAATGCCTTTTTATGAGCAGTAAAGTAAAGTAAAAAGTTCTTTATTTCATAAACTATTACATAGCACTTGAAAACGTCATAGCAAAATATAAATTAAAAAAAAATATCTAAATATTACTACACTGAAATCAATAGTATTTGTCCTTGTGTATACATATAACTATATTATTTCCTGTCTCCCGATAGTCATTCGCCTATTTCCCTAAAATAAAAACGAGTAAAGCTCAACTAGGTTTTCTTGGCGGGTTATTACGCTTAAGTAGGTAACGTAAGTACCTACCTACCATCGCAGTCTTAGATATTATGTAGACAAATACAGCTCTGATTTTAACATTGCTGTAGCTAGTTAAATTAGTGGCTATGATTAACAATTAATGGTTAGAGGTAACGGAGTGCCGAAGAATTTCGATTAGGATATTTTTTATCTTGTCATGAATATGTACCAACGTGTTACGTATCATCCAGGTGAACGTAGCACTGTGGCCATACTCATTTCATCATATAGGTACTTAGTATAAAATAATAATAATCAATGAAACCAGAATAGGTGCCACCATCCTTATCTCGCGGGGAGTCGTAGTCGACGAAAAAAATCCTACCGGATTATGGAACTGCGATCACCAACCCCCCAATAGAATCTATTGCCAATGTTTAGAAGTGGACTCATATGATAAATGAAACCAGATAAATCTAATTATGAAAATCCTGTTTAGGGAATGTTCCATGGCTGGGAATAGGGATGTGGTGCAACGGATGTCCAGCGGTGGGCTGCGAGGACGATGAAGCGATCATAAACGGCTACTGCTGCGGATGCGCGTATTACTCAGGTACCTTTGTAATTACATACTTCTTACGTTAAGTTTTTTAAAATATGACGGCGCGTTGGTATCGCCTTTTTTTAAATTACTTTGGAACGAAATTTGACGTTAGTCTGGCGGAGCATCTCGTCGTGTCGATAGTCGGCGCAGTCATGTTGAACGTCAACGGCAAGCCACATATGGCCAAATCTGACCAAGGCGGGCAGCCGCCTTCATACAAATGGAATTCCAAGAAACATTACTTTCATTATCGGGTAGTATCTATTTAGTAGGCGAAAATAACTTTAGATAATAGATTAGGTTTCTACATTTGCTCCGTAAGTTGGATGGTTCTTTTTTTTAACTCAAAGAATACTTGTAAGACTGAAATTTAGTAAAGCATTTGTAAATCGACACTAAATGAGCTTACCATTTTTGAGCCCCTCCCTTGTCACAATCTAGTAAAATGACTCTACCTACTCAGTTACCGCCGTTGAAGGCGCCCACGTAATCACTTTTAAAGTGTTGATGGCTATCAAGGCAAAAGAGGACTTATTAGACAAGCGTGAAAAATAATAAAATTCTAGACCCTTTTCTCACAACTTGGTTAGCCTCAGTTTTTATCTTGTTTGTCCGTTATGTATATACCTATATATGTTTAATAAATAAATAAAGTTTAATATAAAAGAAGAATAAACAGAGTAGTTCTAATAGTGATGTTTAATTATTTATTAGATTTATTAAGTTCTTGTCCATTAGGACGTCTCTATTAGGACCATCTTTTATACTTAGGTTTTCATCAGTATTTACTATTAATGAAATAAATATTCATGGACATTTCAAATATGCTAAAACAAATATTAAATCCTTTCTGGGAATCAAGCCCACGCCCGCAGGAGTATATTATTGACGTCCATACAAAATATGTCGTAAAAATTTAATACTTATGTTTTGTTCCAGATAAACTGCCAGTCCTCTGTCCAGAATTCCTGCAATGTCCTCTAAACCTGCACGGGCTGTGTCACGATTACGAATACATGATGAGATGCTGTTGTTAGTAAACAAGTACCTTCAGCGTTTTCATTTAGTTTTTATTTGACCCTACCAAACGAAAAGTTTAAACTCCGTTAACTCCTCGTTGCAAGGTTAACGCGTTTGTTTTACGAGTGGGTTTAATTTTTTTGTGTATTGGCGAGGTTTGATCTCTATTACAACTGGCTATAAAGAGGCTGTGACCGCCTTGCTAAATGATAATAATAAAAAATAAATTAATGATTATTATCAGAAAACTGCAATATTAACGTACCTAATTCTTTTAGCGCTTTTTGGAAGAATAAAAAAGTTAAAGAACCGTTAAGACTAGAACTGGGCTATTTTAATTGGAAACAACGGGAACCAAATATACTTAGATCTTGTACTATAATAAAATGAAAGATCATTAACGACTGCACACACGTGCCTTCCTATCTACTCGTGTATTATGTAATACCTGTACTGTAATACAGGTAGGTTAGCTTGCAATGCAATTAAACGAATGAATAGGACACAATACAAATAAAACAACTCTTATAGCATACTGTTTTAATTTCTAAGAAACCCCCGAGAATTACAGTGGGCTAGCGGATTTGATTTAAGTAAACTTAACTCTTCACATAATAGTATAAAAATAACATACGCGAGTAAGTTGTAAGTAGATCGACAGATAATAAAATAATTTAATCAGTTCAATATTTCAAACATATTTCTCTTACATAGATCCTTACCATTAATACCTACATCAGAAAATAGGTTGAACATTAATAAATCGTTGAGAAAAATCGCGAGCGCTTGAAACATTGAACCGGGGTTAAAATTTAAAATTATCACAATATATATCTTGTGATATCAATAAATGAATGTCTTTTAATTAATACTATGACCCCGCTTTACTTCATAGATGACTACATATGTTTACTATAATATCTGTCTAAATTATCTAAGGCCATTTAGCTATATCTACAATTTTGTGTTAATTGTCTTACAATTAAGAAATGCTAACACAAAATTCAGTACACAGCACAACCCTAGGACGCCCCACGATAATATTGAATAATATAAACACCCAGTGCATACGAAGATATAAGTATTAAATTAGTATTTCACGTGACAAAATAATAATGTAAAATAAGCTGGAATAGAACCAATGTATATTAATTTAGCCTACGATATTGATGAACAACATTGTAAGGACGAACTCACTCACTCAATCGAAGTCCAGGCGTCCTACTTCGCTCCCATCCCATACCAACTATATGCTGAGACTCAGGGCGCGATGCGAGTAGTCAACTTAAGTATGGTATCATATAAAGGCTCAACCTATATTAATTAACTATAATTATACCATACAAACACAAGTGAATTTGCATCTTACATACAATTACCTAATATGCTGATCACGCGTCCTGCATCGAATTGTTTTTTTTTTATTGAAACAGCACAAATTAACCTACGATATTAATTATCATATAACCATGTATAAACATACATTATCCATTTACCTCAGTTTCTTTAACAATATTTAATCGGACGATAGCAAATGAATAAGAGTTAGCTTACGATGTACGGCGGGAGGCGGGCCGCCTGCCTAGTTCCTATGATATATTATACTTTTATTATTGATGCTCTCATTAAACGTTTTGTGGTAATTGCATTATTAATGTGTGGGTTGTGACGGCGCGTGCGATCTCCTTTTCTGCAACATGTAGCCGCCCGCCTGGAACAAAATAAAGATTTTAAAAAAAATATTTTGAAAAGATATATCATCGCTAAGCGCCCACTAGGATTCTTTTATAAAGTACACCCTCACTAAGAAAAGAAAAGTCTACCAATAGTTGGCATGTTTATTTGATAAGTAATCCGAGCATAGAGCATTTACTGCAAGATATAAGTAAAAAACAAAATGGTTTATTCAAAGTTGGCTTCATAAATTTTTTGAATATTAACACGCCAATTTACTGCAGATAGAAGCTTTAGCAGAGAATAATTGGTTAAGAAACTTTTTCAACAACAAGCCATAAAAAAATATGACGTAACAGATGACTCTCGCACCTCATTTATTCGACATACTCATTTGTTTATTTTAGGCCTATTATTCATAAATATGTTGTCTATGCACCACCCACGTGGTGCGAATTGGATCAATATTGGCAATTGGCGTGGTGGAGTATGTTATCTCCTGACCTTAGTTCTTGAGAGGAGGCCCGTGCTCACTATTTGGACGTTAATGAGCTGAGATAATATTTATTTATAATAAATAAATAAATATTTTCTGACAATTACACCAATTATTTAGTTCCAAGATAAGTATCATTAAGAACTTGTGTTATGGATACTAAACAACGGAGAAACATACTTAAATACTTTTTTCTTTGTAAATACATACTTAATATAGGTACATAGGAAAACACCCAGACCAGAACAAATATTCATGTTCATGCATACAAAGATTTGTCCAGTGTGGGAATCGAACCCACACCTCTGGAGTGAAGTGAAGGTATACTGTCCTCCACGCCATATCGGTCGTATATAATAATCCTAATCACTTATTTCTCAAATAAAATAAATTAATAAATATTTTTAGACCGTTTAGACTTAGACAGTGGACATTTTGCAAAAACCAAAAGAACTGGTGGCGACATGCCACTACGATTACTATCCGTATAAATATGAAAGTCCTTACCATCGGCGCATCATTCAGCAGCAAGAAGACTTTCCGGTGTCGATGGGGCGTCCCTGGTCGATCTTGACTGAGGCTCCGGCGGGCGCTGCGCCTCCGGTGGGTGGCCCCACTCGCGCCTTAATTTCGGCTGCCATCGTCATGAAGGCTTGCTCCACGTTCGTCGAGTTTTTCGCTGACGTTTCCAGAAATGGGATGCCTAATTGCTCAGCATATTGCTGGGGAAAGATAATATTAGAATATTAATTAATTTATTGAAAATTTGCAGATTTACATTGTAAACAAGAGAAGGTATAAAAGGACTTAATAGCACGACACGCGTTTTGCCTCCACACAGGGCATGTTCAGTTAAGATTTATGGACTACCTCAGACTTACGATGTCTACACGACACATGAGTATAGAATCATTAGTACGAGACAGTATTTATAGCAATGAAAACATTTGCATGATAATAAATATATAAACTTAACTTGTTCAAATAGCTAATAATAACCATCTACAAGTAACAAATAATCTCAATTAAATAGCTTGTTTAGACTAACTCAGTCTTTAGCTAGAATTAGGTTACAATATTGTACATTTATCATATCAGGTATGAGAAATAAAAATATGGGTAAGCTGAAGTCCAAGATAAAAATAGAACCAAATAAAGGGAAAACCCATAATGCACAAAACACTCAAATGTTATCTTTTTTTATCCCTATAATGATTCAGTTCAAAGATGACGCGCTCGTAGCTAGTTAAGCAGAGCTCATAGGGGTCAGTACTAAGTTAAGTAACCGTTAGTGTGGCATTTGATATCAACCGCTTCCATGCCTTCGAAAGGCACTTTAAGCCATCCCGATTTTCACCAGTGGTACTCATTACGCAAAGTTGTTATTTGATGGCTTCAAATAACAACATTGCGTCATTACGCATGAATGAGCACCACCATGAGGGCCAGAGCCAAATAGGACAAAATTTTCTTATTATACAATAATAATTTATGGTATTAAATGTTTGAGTTCAAAAATGCACTGTGGTTGTAATGTTTTATGTCATCCTATAAGGCAAACAAACATAAGCTACTGGATAGGCAGTAATGAAGGACTATTCCATAGACTCTAAACTCTTGATTACATAAAAAATTTTGAATGGAAGCTTACATTGGCAGTGGTGTAGTCTACGACTTTCTTAGTAGTGAGGTCACTCTTGTTGCCCACCAGGAGCTTATTCACATTGTCACAGGCGTAGCGGTCAATCTCTTCCAGCCACTGTTTTACATTGCTGAAGGAGTCCTGGAAAACAATACACAACTAATTTACTTCTGAGGAACTTATAATATACTGTGACTGTGTAGGACTGGGAACAACTATTAGAAAACCAGTGCTAACTTAAAAACTTTTTTAAATTGAATTGCCGAAAATGATGTTAGAAAAAAGTGTAGGTACTATGGTCTTTAAAGAAAAGTAAAGAGTATGTGAAATTAACAGTAACTTGTTAGGATTTCCCATCTGATTATCTCGCAAACCCTTATTAATAAAGCATTTTTGGAATTTCAAAGCAGTAATATACTTTTTCCCATGAACAATGTTTTTCATTTATGATATCTGTAGAGTAATTTAATGCCACTTGTTTTCATGCTTAATTCTTAAGCAGTGTGAGATAATCAGAGGAATAAGAAATTTTCATTCATCCATGAAGACTGTTATCAATATATAAATAGAGTGAAACAAAAATCATAATATTATTAAGGAATTCACTAAAGCTGGTAAGTAATAATCATAAGGATAATCATATACTGGAAAATGAGTGGCTTACCTAACTGAACCTTGTTTTGCATTATCGCTATTTTGTGATATATTTACCCTAATTTGGGATATAAATAGAAACAAACAAAATAGCAACATAGGAATAAAATTGTAAATACAATTCAAACTATAATGATATATATGAAAGCACATATTGATATAATTTTCCCTAACCCCTCATAAATAAATATGATAGCTGAGGCACTCACAGCTAAGTGGTGCTCTATATTTATGTAAGAATGTAACACAAGTCCTAATCCATCGCCTACATACTGATTATAATTGGGGCGAGGCTCAGGGAAATGAACTGCCAAAAGTGATTATTTAAAGTGGCTGAACATATAATGACCCCTAAGCTACTTCCATTTCATGCTTGGTTGGACATGATAAAGATTATAAATCAAAACAACTTCTGAAACTTGCCTCAGTCAAGTTGAAACTACCAATCAGCCAACATTGGGCCATTAACCGGTTTATTAAATATTTGAGATATTTCTAGCTTCAAATGCAGTATAATAGAATATAACTCTTTTGCACATCTGATTTGAGAAATTGTTAATGGATGTTGTACATTGATCTGTATTAAATCTGGGGCAAATTGTAAATACCTATATATAAATATAGATATTATTACTCCTATCTATTGGGATAGTCTGAGATCACATCATTCCACTTTCTACACTCCTGGCACACACTTCTAGCTTTATACACACTTATCAACCTTCTCATACACTCCAATTAGTTTCAGGCCCCTTTTTATCTATCCTTATAAAATATAATGCATATTTGTTTCTTATATATGACCCAGATTTCAGACATATTATAAATGACCTCCAACTCCTGATTCAAGTCTCTGTTTAGTTATTCCTTTGTAGATCTTGTTTAATAGTACTAATTATACTTAGATCATACATAATTTTAGAATCACTTGCATGTTTTACGTTGGTAGAATAGTTTTTCAGAATGAAATATAGGTAATAAAATTTATGTCCAAAATTTGGGCACACTTCTTACAATCTGCCCCTCTTTTGATACTATATAAATTAATTTAATAGAATTTGTAGCAAATTCATTAGAATTTCTTTGAGGATTCTCTAATATAATTTTTATGAGCATCAAAAACAGTAAGTGTTAGTGAGTAAGGATAAAATATTATATTTACCTGGTCTGTACAGTCATAAACAATAATAATTCCATGTGCCCCTCTGTAGTATGATGAAGTGATCGTCCTAAACCGCTCCTGGCCCGCTGTGTCCCATATCTGTAACTTTATTGTCTTGCCATCTAATTCTACGGTCCTAATTTTGAAGTCCACACCAATAGTACTGATGTAGCTCTCTGTGTATGTGTCATCTGCAAATCTGAGCAATAAACACGACTTGCCTACACCAGAGTCACCAATGAGGAGTAGTTTAAACAAATAGTCACTGAAAAGAAAATAGAATGTTGTGTTAATGCCCTGGTATAACTCAAAGTATACCAGTAATAATAAAGTTTCTACGATAAAGGACTGTCTGGATGATAAAAATAACAAAGGAGGCGTATCTCAGCAAACAAAGGTTCTCTTTGTTGATTTAGTGTACGCAGTGGTATCTAAATAAATCAAAAGAACGTAGAACTATTTAGTGTAAAACTAGTATTTCACGGAAGTAGCTAGTCTGGCTTAATCAGATTGTTTTACGCCATTCACAATCCATACGATTACGTTTTACGTCTACAATAGTTGGACATCCTACCTACCTTCAATGAGTCATTACTTTTTAAACTTTGTTTTCTACATAATCAAGCGATAAAAACAATATTAACTATCGCATTTATGCGCGAAAATATACAGCGAAAAGCATGAATAGGCAAGAAATATAATTTTAAGCCCTTTCTCACAAAAAAAATACCATGGTACAACTTTTGATACTTACTACTCCGGATTCATTTTGTACTATAAATGTATTTTTTCCAAAATTTTTAATTTATAGGATACTTCCAAAAATATTGACACGTTCTTTGTTACAAGGAATAAACAGCAAAAATTAAAATTATACGTAGAATAATGGCCGCCGAACGGAACGAAACACCCACACTGACGTAAGTCAAAGTAATTCGCGACAGGAGTGCCACCTGGCAAATATTGTTTGCGTTCAGTTTTGGTATATTTATGTTTAAGGAATGATTGTCCTACCAAATGATCAATTAAAATCTCTTTTAAATAAAATTAAAACATTAATTAATTGATATTACCTACCTCTACGTTTTATAATTAATGATAAAAGCTTTTTTGAATCTGATATTAATGTTTATCTTTTAACGATTCAGAAATTATTGTACCTATTTTGTTTTCCTTTCTGTTAACATTTAAAATTTAATTTTAAGTGTTTTTTATATTGTGCTGTTGTATTATATATTAACTTAAACATAATAATTATCAGCTATGAGCTTAGAGCATTTATTTACTTATTTATTTTAACCAAAGGTAATGGCTAATGTTTGAAGTTTAAGTAAGGCTATGAGTGCTTATTTGCTATAAAAAATTGAGAAGTATTAGCGTCTACCTCATAAAACTGTTTATGGCCAATAAGTTGGTGCTATAGAATTGCAATAAGTTGAGTATGTTAATATCTTCAAAGTAAATGCTAAAAAAAAGTAAACACTATTGTCGTCTTCCAATAGGTATCAGCGAGAGTTATTTTCACGTCGTAACATAACATATAACGTTATTTCTATACATATTTAATATCAGTTCGATCCTCAAAGTTTCTCAAAATAAATTGTTGTACGTGCCGCTTTCTATAAGTTTAGTGCTGCGAACAAAAAACACCATCAAATAATTCTGATATGAGTATGCCATTGCCAGTTAAGAATGATTTCTTCTACATTTTAAAAACAACTGCCCAAATTTTTTCGTAAATAGTTAACGACAGTTAGTTTAACAAAAAATTGTCTCATTCAATACTTAAATTACGAGACGATCTACATTGACCGACCGTGTCGTTATAAGTACTTATTATTTACGCCTTACCAGGCAACAAAATATAGTGGCATCTGTCACTGTCAAATAATTTACTATGCGAATTTGTTGCCATATGGTAACAATATAAAGGTATATTGATTCAAATCGTAGAGGAAGAATTTATATTTAAAAATATTAAGAAGAGAAGAATACAGCGTGAACCAGAAATTGCTAATTAACTATTTTATTTTTTAATATGACACGTCATAATAACTACATCGTGCTAGATGAAAAGCAGTCGACGCAGTAAAATACTGAATAAAAAAAAAAAAAAAAAATACTGAAAGCGCTTCATATCGTGAAATAAGCGCGATACAAAGCGCACCCACTTATGACGGCCTGCTAAAATGCCGTTTCACGCCCCGCTTAAAAGACCCGGGATCATAATTCATCATTCCCAAATTTTTTGGTTCGAGTGCTGATAGTCTGCACAGTATGTGGATGGTTTCTAAGACCAGCACGTGTTGTTCGGGAGAGGAAAGGAGAGGGCGGAATAAGATCGAACAGCTCCTCAGAACACTCGCCATAGTAGTTCCAATAGAAGACACTGAGAGATGCAATGTCTCTATGTAGCTCTAGATCCTCGAGTAAGGCTGTTATCCCCTATAATGCGAACCGCTCGCAGTTGCAGTCTGTAAAGTACGTCGAGAAGGTACTTAGCAGAGCAGTCCCAAAGATGGGAACAATACTCTACACTCGATCGCAATTGAGTCTTGTACAGCAAACAGCGCTGCTCGGGAGTGAAAAATCGCCTCACTTTATTAAGTACACTTACGGGAGGCAGTTAAAATTACACCCTCGATGTAGCATTTTGGATCCTGGCCGATGTCCATGTCAAGTATGCTGAGGTCCGCTGAAATGGGCAACGGAGCGTTCTGAAGAGAGGGAGGTGTAAGAAAGGGAGTAACCTTGATCATGAATGCACAAATCTGGGTTTTGGTGGCATTAAACTCGACCAGGTTTTTAAAATCACTGAGAGACACGACCGGAAGTCCGGTTCACTTTGGCAAGGTCTTGCCTTTGCACCAGGATATCGGCTTGCTTTGCCGCAGTATGTCCCAAGTACCGCTCATTTACCGTACTGTCTGCATAACAAATATTGCCCAAGGACAACATGTCATTAATATGCAGAAAAATATGGTGGACCAGAGCACCGATCCCTGCGGCACTCCCGCATTGCCTTTGTAGAACTCGGAGGAACTGCCCTCACACAAGACAAGAATCCTCCGATCTTCTAGAAAGCCAGCCATAATTGGATTGGCGCTGAGATTATATCCTTCCACTTGCTTTCTTGCCTGGCACATACTTCATATTATTTAGAATTTAAACTCTACGATAAATGTGATAATTGTTGATTACAAATAAACACTAGGAACACATGTTTCTTAAAAACATATAATGAGAATACCTACAATTTATTATTTTAATTATTATAGGGTCGTAAAACGAGGCCTTGGTTAGAAGTTACATGCCAGCTCATATTATTTATCTAAATCAATCTGTTGATTTAATAAACGATTTCGGAATTGATTTGGCCATTGGGGCAGAAGGTCTGGAATGGAGGCACTTTGTCAGAATACTTAGGGAAAGAGCATTGGTAACATTGAAGAATAAGAAAACATTTTGCATGCAGTTTATTTTTATAAGATTAAAAATGAAATCAATAATTAAAACACAATGTTAAACTCATTTTTATTATATTATATACAAGATATAAACTATAACGTTGCCTTTACACTAAACACTTGGTGAAACAGAACTACAACACTTAATCAGATACTTATAAAATCATCTCTTGTAATATGCTAAGTGGAATTTTCCATATGTACAAACTCCTGTCCTTATATCCGGCAATAATCTGTAACAAAAATATACGTAAAATTATTGTGGTATGTCTTTACATACAACTTGCCACTACTCCAGAATACCACCATCACCGTCTTAGCATTATCCTGAATGCCTTAGACTCAAGTCTAACCAGATTTGGCTGAAATTCATTTATGTATTACACGAAGCGACTGCTATAGATTTTCATGATGAGTAGGTATAATTTAAGACCTATATATGTCACCGTAAAATTGTAAATAACGTTAAATTATAATCTATCCCGCGATATTGTAATCTGTCGAAAAATTGTGATCTGTAACAAACTGCTCACAATTTAACGCATTATTTTTCGATAGATTATAATCTATCGAAGACCAACCGTCAGGTTGTAAAATGGCATGCGAAAGAACGCACCTCGCGCTCTGATTGGTTGAACTTCATGTTCCCCGCTCAGCCGCCCGTCGTCGCCATCTTCGGTTGTTATTAGTCAAATTCATTAGGTAGGCAAAGGCATATTATAAGCCCAAAATTTGCTAATAATATTATTGATACAACGTAATAGGTGGCAAGCCTATTGCCGCTTACCGGGAACACCACTTGCAGGTGATGTTGACTTAGATTCCTAAGGTCTTGGTAGGATCCCTATATATCTTAGACGCCCTATATTTTTGTAAGTTCCTCACCTTACTGCCGAATACACACACAGTTAGTGTGTACAGTTAGTGAGAGCAACATGAGACTTGGCCCCGCACCTGTGTCAGCGGCCGCGGCGCCCCTTCGCGGTATGCTTACACGCACCCGTTATTTTTAATGTGTGATGGTGAACTCCTTACCTTACCCTCCTTACTGATGGTAAGCGGCGCGATAATAGAAAAAGGCCATTGGCATAATTTCAAACAGTTACCCAAGAACAAACCCCTATTATAAAAGCGGTAGAACACACTTCAGAACGTTATATATTAGGTGCACAATATTAAGCGCTCAAACATTTTTGGATACCACTGATTGGTCCTCACCTTACTGCCGACTACAGCTAGTGAGAGCAACATGAGACTTGGTCCCCGCAACTGCGCCAGCGGCCGCGGCTCCCCTTCCCGATACACGTAGACGCAGCCGTCGTAGCAACCCGCGAATAGAAGCCCGCCCGTCGCTCGCAGACACACCGCGCCTTTACCGCCCTCGTGCGCGCCTACGTGGCCGCCGCTCTGAAATATATTACATTACTTTTAATAGATGTATAGGGTAGGGTGTATAGGGATCCTACCAAGACCTGAAGAGCCCAAGCCAACCTCATCTGCAAGTGGTGCACCTGCCGATCAACGGAGGAGGCTCTGGCGAACATAACAGTGCCCGGTAAGCGGCAATAGGCTCGCCACCTCTTACGTGGGACCAACTATATAATTGACGAAATGTGGGCGTATAATATGCCTCTGCCTACCCTCTCGGGGAAACAGGCGTGGATGTATGTATGTATGTACTTTTAGTAGATATATTGAGGTTCTTGGCTACAAGAAACAAAGGAAAAAGACGCATCGAGGCATTGTTTTGTTTTTTAATACTAGTGTAAATTTGAGTTTTTATATGTAATTAGCACAGACAGTCAGACATCTCTTACTAAAACGTGTCACAACATTTGACAAGTGGTGGCAAGCCCTACGTGCATGTTGAACAAGACAAGATTCCATTACCTCCAATGATACCCTTTGACGAGATAAGTGGTAGTTGAATTTTTTAGAGGTGCCGCCACTATACGGGAAAATAAATAACAATAATAAAATAAAGAATCACACATACATACACATATAGTCACACCTTTTTCCAAAGGGGTAGGCAGAGATCCTGGCATACACTTGTAGCTTCATTCACACTCATTAACCTTCATACAGGATTAGGGTACTTTTGACATGCCCTTTCTCCAAAACCTTCTGGATTTGGTTGTGGAACTAAGGCCAACCAGCATTACTTATTTATTGAACACCAACACAGTACAAGTATATTACACACAATTAAATTCTATTGCTAAATGTCATTACAATTATAGGTGAAGACCACAAGTGTTAAATAAGAAGCAACACCCTAGAAATAAGTAGGAAATGAAATATGAAATTAAATTATTAAGTATAAAATTAACTACATATAAAACTGAATGAGCATAAAATGTCAAAAATCTAAATTAAAATAAATCTTAAAGAAATAAATATTATAAAGCATAATGAACTATAAATACTAACAGCATAGTCGAAAACATGTATCTGATGGCTGCTGGTGCCGCAGTATATCTTGCCGTCCTCATAAAGGAGCGTATACACTGTCATCTTTGGTCCGTGGAGAGTCCGCAGTAGGAGGCCGCTTTGAGCATCCTTCACTGTCACGTCTTCTGAACGGGCTGCTACCAGCAAAACCTATGGACGATACGAAATATTATAAGCATGGGGCAGGCGGTCCCCGATGGGGGGATAATTATGTGAAAAAGTATAAATAGGTGAATTTAAAAAAGCAAAAGAAAATTTAACTTTACTTTACAACATTATAGCCTTTGAACTGGCGTTTTACATGTAAAATCATTCCTGTTTTTTTTTAAATATTAAAATAAATAACTTATAAGAGAGACTAACGACATATGAAAAAAAAAACACAAGCAGGGACTCACGTATTTTCAATTTTAAAAAGACACCTCCGATATCCGATTAAATCTCCCGGCGCTGCAAACCTATTTTAACAATTACTCATGCACTCTGAGAATATTATTTACCTTCAGAGATCGAACCAAATCTTCAATATTAGTATACAGGGAAAGATTTGATTGTAAATTTCCATTTTTATTAGGATTATTATAGACTACATAAGTTACCTTACGCGGGCCCTCCTTCATGGCACGCAGTGCCAAAATCGATTGGTCTGAGAATTTTACTGTGCTTACAGGTATCAGCATGTTATTCTGAAATTAAACATTTAATTCTTTAATCGAACTGTAAGTGTAATCACATTTATAAATTTAAACTAAATACAATTGTAACAACAAAGAATTGTATATCTTCATGAACATCTGTGCCTGACCTAAATAACTTAATATCTATGCTTCGAGCAGCAGCGCTCTTCCCTTTATGCTTATAATCGAAGACATGTTGAAAAATTATGAAAATATAATAAACAATACAGGCCACATATAAAAAAAGTTAATATTAAAAATAAGAATAGAGAGCATGAGTGTGGTGTGTCCTCCTTGTGTATTGCATGTTAGTTTGTGATTGAGTGTAGGAGGAGATTTATTGAGTTAATAACTTAAGTATACTGCCGTCCTTTAGCTAGAAAGCCGCTAAGTGTTAGAGGGTAATTTCTGAAATATAAACTCTATTGTAATACAGCAGCGTTTAAATTCCAAAAAATACTTACTGTATGTTAGCCGCATTTTAGCTAATGGACAGCAGTATAATAAACAAAACAAAAAAACTGTAGTCTAGCATAAAAACTTAACAACTAAAAAACCATAAATTAAATTCACAAAATTAAAAAATAAATAAAAGAAAGTGAGTTTGTTTCGCATGTTTTCATGCGTTACTTCTAAACATGTGTTACAAACTCACATAAGCTTTTGGGCTGATTCTAATTGAATTTGGCATATGAAAAGATATAAGTTAGAAGAACATAGGCTATTTTTACTATAAAAACCATTTTAATTTCTTTACCTTGCATTCAAATTGCAAAACAAATCCAGTTCTTGTCCCGACAAATATAGTATCCCAGGCTCTGTCCATAGTTTGTATTGGGCTGAGAACATTGCATTCAGGACCCTTTTCTAAACCAGTCTGCAATATAAAATTAAAGAAATATCTATCTAACAATGTCATAATTTTCATGTCAGTTTATAAAAAAATATTCTCTGGCTATTACAACATTTATTTAGTTCCAAGATAAGTATCATTAAGAACTTGTGTTATGGATAATAAATAACGGATGAACATTTTATTGTACATACATACTGAATATACATTACATAGGAAAACACCCATACTAGTTCAAATATTCACGTTATTCATGCTCACAAAGATTGGTCCTGTGCCCTCACAGGGAGGCCCTCGGAGGGTCGTTAAAAACGTCCATTAACATCCCACTACTGAGCAAGGGTCCTCTTCTACAAATTAAGGTCGTACCCTCCACCACACAAACCCAGTGCGGATTGGTGGAGTATGTATTATCAACATACATTCACGCCTGTTTCCCTGTAGGGGTAGGCAGAGGTAAATTATACGCCCACACTTCGCCAATTATATAGTTCGTCCCACGTAATAGGTGGCGAGCCTATTGCCGCTTACCGGGCACTGTTATGTTCGCCAGAGTCTCGTTCGTTAATCAGCAGGTGCACCACTTGCAGGTGAGGTTGGCTTGGGCTCCTTAGGTCTTGGTAGGATCCCTAAACACCTATGTACTTTCAAGCTGCCCAATAATACCTCTAAAATGGCTTAACGACTAGCGAGCGAAGCGCTCTATATTTAATTCCTACACAAAGGGTCATTTATCTAAGAACTGACCTCTATCCACTATGTTTCATTTTGGTAGGCATATCAGACGATCAGGCAACTATGTACATACTCATTGAACAAAAATAAAAAATAAAACAACCTTGAGAGTTTCTTGCCTGATTCTTCTTCAATCAAGCTCCTGCCCGCAGTGATAGGGCGCGTTTGAATTTAAGTTGACGTTCATACGAGCTTAATTGAGCCAAAGTTGAGTAAAAAAATATGACTGAGTCAATAACTTACCTCCAAATCATAGTATCTAATTCTTGAATCTAGAGAGCCAGTGTATACTGTGGTCCCATACTTCTCCTTCACAATGGTGAGGCATGTTACTGCTAAGTTGGAGCCTCTCAGCGTGTTCATCAACTGTCCATCTCCACTGAAGTGGTACACGTTGCCATCGAGACATGCCGCTATGAAATCATTTTCTATGCACTGGAAAACACCAAACACATTTTAAGTTTAAAAAACACTGATTATAAATGTGTGCGTAAAATAACTTAATTAACTAAGTTTTTTATCCAGTGTGTATGTTGGTTTTAAAATAAGAAAAGTATGTATGTTTATCCATTGTCACAATATACATGCTGTGCTTTCCTTCGGACTAAATGCTGTACAAAATAAAAAGATAATCAAAATGTTGATAGTTTTTCTCTACTTATTTAGTACTTCCCTTGAAACCAATTGAGGTGGCCACAGTAGGAAAAAAACAACAGGATTAATTGGTACTGGAAACAACAGCTAGACCAGAAAATTAAAACAGTATCTGCATGTTTAATGAAGTACCTAAACAAGCAGATGATAATGCCCTCATTGTAAGCATTATGTAAATTGTGGGTGTGTGGGGATCCTACCAAGATCTTAGGAGCTCAAGCCAACCCGCCCTGCTAGTGGTGCACGTGCCGATCAACGGATGAGGCTCTGGCAAACATAAAAGTTCCCGGTAAGCGGCAATAGGCTCGGCAGCTATTATGTGGGCCAACTATATTACTGACGTAGTGTGGGCATATAATATGCCTGTGCCTACGCCTTCGGCAAAACAGGCATGTATGTATGTAAGTGAGCATTATTTGTTTATTATATATGGTTATAAATAAGGATGCTTTTTTACTTATTGTAACCTTTCCAAAAAATATTTTATAGCAACAAACTAAAAAAAGTATTGCTTAAAATTCATTAATATTACTTACCTCAATTGCGAGCACAGCATCTGCATGTCCAGTTACAATAAGAGAATCACGCCTTAAATTTTCATCAGTAGAATAGTCATACATTTTACATAAGCTCTCCGCATGAGCATTTTCAGGGGGTAAAGGCTCTAAAGCCTGGCTGTTGTCGAGAATAATGTCTTCACTTATTGGTACTTCGGGTCTCTCTATATCTTTGCTGTCACAAAACTTTATTTCACAGTTATCACCAACCACTATGTCTTCCGACACATCTAACATGTCAATTTGCAACTCGTTCGCCGCTACTTCTTCAACTGCAATGTCATTTTCTTCTGTAATTATAGTTATATCTTCTGCCGGAATAAATTCAAGAGACTCACTTTTGATAATTTGTTCTTCTGGGTCTTCTTGTTTCAAGTATTTACTAATATTAGTCCTTATTATAACAACAGAGCATTCTTTTATATCATAGCTTGGAACCTCATTTATATTTTTAACAGCCTTTGTTTTTTTAGTAGTCTTTTTATTTGAAATGCTTTGTATTTTATGGGGTTTCTTCTTTGTGCTTTTTGCTGATGTAATCTCTAAGTCATCTAATGATATTAAATCTTCTAGAGGTATATCATTAGTTATAATCTGTTCTAACAGCGAGATATTAGGAGTTTTACTTTTTTTTGCTTTTCTTTTACTTGTAGGACTTGAAGAGCTTGCTCTTTCTCCTTCTAGTAATTTATGCGGTCTTCCCTTTTTAACTTTCCGTTTATTTTCATCTTCAACAGTTTCAAATGCAATTTTCTCAAGTTCTTCAACTGGTATATTTGTGAAGTCGTCAGCAATAGCATCAGCCGAATTATTGTCTAGGTCGATAACAATGTCCTCTTGTTCCTCAGGTACTTGTGCCACATTTAATACTGTCATACCCAGAGTTTGTATTGAACTAGGGCATGGAACAGTACCTTCTAACGAATTATATAGTTTAAACTTTTCTTGAAGCAAAACCTGTATTTCTAAATCAATTTCTTTCATTCTTTCAAACGCATCAGTAGCTTTAAATCTGTTCCTTTCAAATATAACAGGGTCTGTTTGTACAAATCTATTAAATGTTTTTAACTTCATAGTTTGACAAAATCTTGTACTGGTTTTTATGGATTGAAAAGTTTGAGTTTCTTTCGTGTACATTTTTTGAATGACTTGGGTGGATACATGTTTCTTTGTTAGTTTTCGATCTAAAGATGTTTGCTGTTTAGATTTGTCAGGTGTTTTCATATGTGCATCTGGTGAAAGTACTGTTTTTCTATGAGATGGATGCGGGTTCACTTTACGTGGTTTGTCAATAAACATGTCTATAGTTTGGAGTTTAGTTTTAGATTCTGATTTACTTCCTTGTATATTATTATTTGTGTTTTCTTTAGGACTTACAGTTAATTTACTAGAAGATGTAGAACGCCGCCTTTTCCTTTGATCACTGGTATTTTTAGTTCTACTTTCAGATTCTTTCCTTTTGACATATTTCTCAGAATATAATTTATCAACAGATTCAACTTTTTTTGTATCGTTGGGTTCTTCCTTCTTGGTATCAGATTTTGAATAAAAAAAATTGAAAATAGATTTCGCTGTTTCTTTGCACTTCTCCCGGTCCTTAGACTGTGCACACTCATTAACATTTATAATTATATTTTTATTCAAAATTTGCTTACTTGTATCAGACTTTTCACTGTCACTTTTCTTCCTTTTTTCTTTACGATGTGATGGCTTTTGGTCCGTTGATCTCTTACGAGAGTTTGAGTTAGGAGGTGGAGTTTTGGGTAAGATATTAAAACTTTCAGATTTGTCGACACATACATCATGATTATTACAGCCCAAAGAAGTTTCTTGCAATAGATCAGTAGCCACATATATCTGTTCTTGTTTAACTTGAATATTACTCAAGGCAAGTAAAGCATTATTCTCTTCTAAATTTGATTTCGTAATTTTACTTGTACCCAGCGTTGATGGTGATTTTTGAGTAGAGAGCTGTTGGTCAATTTCTTTTTTAACAGTATTAACATCTATCTCACTTTTATTATATGATTCTTTTCTGATATTTGGAGACTGTGTCACACTAGATGTTGACTGTGAAGGGCTTGAGCCATAAGTATCAATAAAATTATGATCAACCGCAACATGATATTGATTATCAAGTTCCGCAAATGGATCATCTTCCTCAGAAAATTGTTCATGATTTGTATCAAATAGTGGTAAAGGAGGTTCACTTTCTTCAACAGTTTTGGCTTCTACACTTTTTCTTGAATAACGCCTCTCACTTATAAATGAATGTTCTATTGATGAACTTCTTTCCATACTATCCATGGACTGTATGTTTCTTTCTATATTATTATCTAAATGCTCATTTGAGTGCTGATCTCTACTGGGAACACTTTCTTGTCTGTAATCCAAAGTAGGAACTGAACACAGCTCTACGTTTGAAGAGATTCTTCTTTGGAACAAGGAATTAGGACTTATAGATTCTGTATGGTGGTATTCTATGTTTCTATCTCTATCATCTTCCACTTGAGGATTTTGATAGTTATGTTGCGTTGTATGAGCAGGCGATGCTATTTGGTCATAATATTCAGGTTGATTATAATTTCCATAATCATAGACTTGTTGGTCATTTGCGGGTTGATAGTTTCTATCATAGTTAGCAACTTGAAAAGGTTGGTCATATTCATTTAATTGTAGTACTTTGCTTAGCTCAGCTAAAACTAGTGGTTTTATATCTTCCAATAGAACAGTGTCTTGAGGATCTAATAAACCTTGCATTTGTTTCATGAAAGTGTCTTCATAAATAGTATTACTGTCATTATGAACAAAATCATCTGAACTAAATAAGGATTTTTCAGCTGCACTCCTCAAGTGTCTGTTCAAACTATTTTGTGACTCTGTAATAAGACTACTAAGAGCATATTCAATCTTTGAAGATGAACTTGGGTTGTCCATTAATTTATGAATTTTGTCTTTATCCATTTTAAACAATTCATGCACAATTTTCGATTTCATTTTATCACAGTTTGTTTCAACATTTGGTGTGTTTGTTCTTTGAACTCTTCTTTTAGTAGTTTGATTTTGGTGAACATTTATTAGATTACTAGATACCTGCGCTGTTTCATTACCACTAGTTATACGATCATCAATATCACTGGCTATTATTTCATTTTCAGAGGGTTGGTCATTGCGATTTTGCAGTCTTCTGCGAATAATGTCAACAGTATCATCAACAGATCGACTGAAACTGTTTGAGTTCTCTAAAGTTGATGCAGGATCACCACCATAATGATCAGATGCAGGAGGTCTATGGCCTGAGTATTCTGGGGTGGGTATTTTATTACTTTCTAAAGATTCTAAATGTCTATTGAGATGTCGGAATGGCTTTTGATTATTTCTATCATCAAAGTACTGCCTTTTGTTATCGGCAGTATTGCTCCAAGATGGCATTGATTGATTGATATTGCTGTACGGTTTTGGAGGTGGTGGATATTCAAATTGTCTGTGGTCAATATCTCCCATACTATTTACATGATACTGATCACTTTGAGGATCTTCATAATACTTGTTGCTGTCATGGTACTGATTTGGTTCATTTGATCCATGTCTCATTTGGTTCTGTGTTGGATATGTACTCCTTACATCACGATTTCTTGCTAGTTGGTAATGGTGTGGTCTGTTAACATGCCGATAGTTAGATCGGTCTAGATGCTCAGGGCGAGGATGATTTAGAAGTGCACCCCTGGGTGGCCGTGGCCCTGGATGTGGAAATCTGAAATTTTTGTATAAATGTTATTAAAACATATTTATGAGTTGTAATTATTTACCATCATTATCATCATTACATCCTATTATAATTGCACTACTGATCATGGACTTCTTTTTGCTAGCCAAGATGAAAGGGATACAGGGTACACTTCACTATGCAAACTCAGTGCGAGTGTGAGAGAGAAGTAATAATACTAACATTATAGTATTAATAATTCTCTTACAATCACACTAATTATTTAATTCCAATATAACTTAGGTCCAATATGATTGTTACATTTTTTATGACCATTACCAATTGTGGACTATGGATAACTAAATAAATTTTGGAATTAACCCCTGTTTACCATAGGCTATATTTTATTTTGATAAAGCAAGTGAAACCTTAGCTATCTGCAAGAATTCTATGTGACAATTACAACTTATCACTTAATTCCTTTCAATATTAAAATTATTATTACACACATACCGACATTTGTATACCTCTGATGCATAAAATTATAAGTGAGTCTAAAAAGTCAATTTACCATTAGTTTTTAGGTTGTTTCCGTAACAAACAAATATAGAAGGAGATTGAACGGAAACAATATTCGACACGAATAGCTGACAATTGCAAATATGAACTTAATACAAAACGACACTAAGAATAATAAAATATATCGTGAAATATTTGTTTTGAACATTAGGCGCGCAAAATGATGCAATGCATTTTTGGCGTTGTTATAGACCATTTATTGTATAAACTTAATTACCTTGGAGGTTCTTGTTGCGAATAGTTCCTACCAGGCCCGAAGTGTGGTGGGCCACCACCTCCTCTGGGCCTAAAATATCTAGGATTATCACTTCGCCATCCACCAAATCCTGAATGACCTCGTCTCATTTTGGGGAAACTACTTCATATTATTACACCAACGCAATTAAAACAGAAAGATCTTCAATTTCAAAAGCACTTAATAAACACAAAATTATATTTTGTTTGTAACTTTGACAATTTTAAAGTCAAGTTTGATCAATGTCGAAATAATCAAAATTACTCGGCTAGCGTATTGACAACCATTTGCTTTGTTTTTTTTGTTTGACATATGTCAGACCAGATTGCCTACATACAAAAATAAAATAAGTTCTTTTTTTTTGTCTAAGCCCTAAAGTAGTGTGTTTTATGAGCACAAAAGTCTTGTGTGTTTTTAACTTTAGAGCATCGCTCTAAGTTTTTAACCCATCTCCTATAGTTTGACCGGTAGTGCTGTACCGCAGATCGTTTTGAAAGATTGACCACTTCGGGTGAAAGATGGACTTGTAAAGTCCCTCAATAGGCTGTCATTACCGATTTTGTACAAGGGAAAAGTGCATCACTTGATCATACCCTGATCTTATGACTAGCTGATTCAAAAGCCTTCTTTGTGTTCGAACTATCAAGTCAGTGGTCAAACTATTAAACTATCAAGTCAGTGTAAATCAGGCGGCGAGAATTCCCTAACCATAAGATAATCTCCGATAGGTACAGAAAGTGCTAGAAGCCTCAAACTAAGCATTTGAAATAGTAGGGCCCTTATGGATGGCAAAGTATGTATAAAACTTTTATAATTTGGAAGCCCTACTCTAAATTATCAGAGAGTACTCATTATTTATAGTACATAAAATATATTAAATTTTTTCAAAAAACTTTTACAAACGGCTTAAGTATAGAGGTGTAACTTTGTATGGAATTTTTAAAGCTCTAAAGTCTAAACTCCTTACGTGGGGACCAAAAATATAATAATGGCGAAATGTGGGCGTAAATTATATGCCTCTGCCAATCTCTTTAGGAAAACAGGCGTGGTAGTACCTATGTATGTCATCTTGAAGCATTCCACTACAAAATCCAATATCGGGCCTAGAACTACAACGGGGTTATATGAACTTGATCATATAAGTTTTGAAATATTGTACAAGAAAACTTTCTAGTAATTTGTTGACTAGGTAAGTAAGCTGATGCAGATAAAGTTTCCTTTCTGCAGATATCTGTGTTGCAGATGAATTTAAACTGTTTACCGTTAAACTGTTGTCTTGTTCCTCCATTGAAACGTCTATCAGAGGAATATTGTTCTAATACAAGGATAATCATAGCACGATAACTCTTAAAGTTGATGATAACATACATACGAGTACGACATAATACAGTACGACATACATACGATTTTCCAGATTCTTGGTTTACGCATTTATAAATAAAATTACAGATCCTAGTCAGTTCAAAAAAAAATGTAAATTGAAAGATTTGAACAAATTCAGAAATCTTACTGCTATTGAGAAAGATTCCATTAAAGTCATCGCACTTTTTTGTTACTTTTGCATAAGGTTGCTATAACATCCGCCATTGCTGTTTCGAACTAGGCGGCCTATAAACACTTAACACGACTTATTGGCGGGAAAGTGAAGCGTCATGTCTACAGTTTTGTTATATTTTCAAAAATTTGTAATTTTTCTAATAATAATGTGTAATAGCGGTGGATTAAGTATTAACCCTTAAGTGTAAATAAAAAAAAACAGTGCAACATCACTTTTCAAATTCTCTCAATGAGTCCATGTGAGATCTCAGTATAGTCCCACATCTTTACTGAGGACTCAAGGGGCTTAGGGGAGGGCATCTCATTTACCATTTACCATCTTTATCACCACTCATTCTCATTTACTACAATTTAATATATATTATTAATGTATCACTTAATTGACACTGGCTAAATGTGCTAAACGCACGAAGCCATTATATAAAGAAATAAAACAATAAAACGGTCAAGCTCTGTACAAGACAATTATTAATCTAAAACATCCATGAAAAAAGAAGCTCGTAAAATTTATACTCTCTAGGTTGATTAGGTAGGTACAGTAGAGAGAATCTTATAGATGACGATTCCTTGAAAATAATATACAACGCTAAGTCTGTCATAAATATTTTATTTAAAAAAACATAATTACAAATACTAATTATTTTATAGAACTGAATAAGTCTTGGATTCTGTCCACAAAACATTACCGTCAAAGAATTCTACAGAGCATGTTGCTAATTACGTTAGAACCATAAACACTTTTTTGTTTTCATGAACCTGGTGTATTAAATCCCGGCTAAAATAGATGTAGGGTCTTCTACACCTGTCTTCACTTGTATCAGAAACCTCACTGCTTCACGGCCGTCTATAAGCCTGTGGTCGTATGTAAGGGCAAGATACATCATTGGCCTTATCTCCACCTGGATTGAGAAAAATAAATTATAAAGTTATACTAATGTACGTTTTTTACTTAAGTTTTACGAGTAGTGACTATTTTTGCAATATTTTTTGTTTTTTATTTTAGTTATGTATCTAATCGACTCGAGTTGCGTCATTACAAACCTTAGTGGTTTAAATATTCGACTCTTTAACATGTTATGTAATATGAAAATAAAAAATAAAAAAATATGTAAAGTCAGAATAGTGTATTCCAATCCAAGATTTCCAGCTGATACTGACTTGAGCGACAACCAAGATGAGAAGGACTCAGGCCATACTTTACAGGCAGGTTTGTGGCGGCCTATTGGTAGATATTGAAAGCCGCCAAATAGGCCCTCTAAATTGGCGTCATGACCACGTAGCACGTAGCCATGCTCTAAACTGTGCTGAACTTTGGTGATCGTTTCCAAGCAACTACACTCGCGAGCAACCAAATCGACTTAACCGCTAACTCTACATCCAAACATTGTTTCAAGTAAAAGTATACAACATTTAAATAAAAACAAAATGTAATTTGAAAGCTTGAAACTTAAACGCTTGAGTCGATTTGGTTGCTCGCGAGTGCAGTATCAACGGATCCTACAGTGCAGACCACGTCTCGGTAAGCGTAGTGTGGGACACCCTCTAGCTAGGTGAAGCGATGACATACGCAAAACGGCTGGCAGAGGTTGGAGAAGAAGAGCTGAAAGTCGAGCTCAGTGGCGTGCCATTGGAGAGGCCAATTTTCAGCAGTATATCGTGTAGCTACGATCGCTTCATACCGATCTAGTCATCTATTTATTAGTCACACACACAAAACAGAGATCTATAGTCCGGCAATCTCATGCGCGACCTTCCCGCGGGGTGACAGACGGTGGCGGGGACGAGGGAAACAAGATGTCAGCGGGTAGAGGATGGGGTAGCGGGGAAGGGGTAATTTCTCTTCGTGTGTAGCCGTGTGCTAGAATGACACGCTACCTCGTCCCCGCCACTGTCTGTCACCCCACGGGACGGTCGTGCATGAGATTGCCGGACTATGGTAAGGACATAATTATGTTACATGCTTAAATTCTATAAATAGGCTGTATCTCCACTGGGATGTGTAAACAGCATGACTGGACATCATCCTAGCATTTATCTCGGTTCTGCCCTAGCCTGACGCTTAGGACAGTGTGCTCACTGGTCTAATTAGATTTGGCTCAATTTTAGTCATTAGACGGAACCACTGTCTGACCACCGCAACTCAGAGGGAAACCTCTTCTATGGTTAAACCTATAAGGTATATAAGGTTAAAATAAATGTAAATATTAGATGGCACTGACTTTCCTAACAACGATTGCCATAGATGTTCACGACAAGCACGGAGAAAATGATACTAGTATGGTACAAAATTAGTCGACATACTTTTCCGTTGATGGCGACTGGTCTCTGGAAGATGGCGTGCATGCCCAAAATGGCTGATTGTGGAAGATTGATGATGGGCATCGACATCAGGGAGCCGAACACTCCACCGTTGCTGATTGTAAACGTCCCACCTTGCATATCCCCTGGAGTCAGTTTACCTGCAGGATATAAAGAACTATTGGTCATATGTTCAGGAAATAAATCAAGATCTCTCCTTTTAAAATGCCAAGGACTTAAATATATTAAACTAAACTATCGGAAAATTATAATTCGATAATATTACCTAATACTACGTGACATACAATCTAAAATAGAAAAAGAAAGAATATCATAAATTAATATAGTATTGTAATATATCTTATTATTACATATTCTGCTAGCCTGCACGTTTATTTAATTTTGCTTTCATTTAAGTATTGATTATTGTCTTTAATAAACCGGAATCCGATTCGAATTCTGTATCTTATTGCGTGTTTCTCTTATTTAAGTAAACCTAAAACGCACAACAAACCCTGTAAAAAATTCCAATGTAATGAGTTTGGAAATATTACCAGTCCTGGCTTTTTCGGCAATTTGACTCATAGCCATTTCTATCCGCGGGTAGTCCATGGACTCAACGTTGCGAAGGACTGGCACCACAAGTCCTCGAGGAGTAGCAACCGCAACCGATATGTCCACGAAGTCCCTGGTGAAGAATACTTTTTGTAACAAATAATTCGTAAAACGGTCCTTACGACGTTTTAAATGTATGTGGAAAAGTGTAGGTGCATTCCGCGCCGTTTAAGGTGCGATATGTGAGATCGCTAAAATTGAGCTTTTTAATTTGATTGTTCTTTATCATCTTGTACGGGAAAAACAAGAAAAAAGTTGACTTAAAACTACATAATATAACGCATGAGAACTTTTGGTTATAAATAAAATAACCACTTTAGTTTCTCATTATTAAATATTGAAAGGTGCGTCTCGTCTTTTTTTTAGAGCCATTTTACTTCAGAACTATTAATCGCAAGTATTTTGTTAATCATCCCGGGTCATTGGTAGATTGAATACCGAAGAGACCGTTTGGTTGTTATAGCCAATTTCTTTATTTAATTTTTTTTTTAATTTGCAATTGATGCACCAAACCCATCTGGAATCTCCTCTGACGGCGCGGGGACGCCTTGCTGGGTTTCTGAATCGCTAAAGCGACATCCCACGGCCCCCTTAACCTGAGCCATGACCGTGAAGCACAGTAACACAATATCGGGTCTCAATCGAAGTGCGGCATGGGGGGGGGGGGGGCTCGTAACTATAGCAACACTCGCGCATGCGGCTAGTCACTTTATTTATTTATTTTATTTGGGATAACAAACAGCTATCACAATTAAAACTTAATTATCGTGATGCCCACGCCGTTATCCTTGAACAAATTAATTGTGATACTCGATAATACTAATAAGGATATTCAATAAGGTATCTTAGCAAAACAAAAAAACGTCTATAACAGAAAACATAACATTGTGAGATGTACATTACATTTATCTGTGCAATATATTCAAAAATATATTTATGTAAGTATATATCTCAAAATTGGTAAACGTGCAGATGCAAATCAAATTCAAACGCTGAGTAAACTGTAATGGAAGAACGTAAGAGTATACAAACAAAATATACAAATAGAGTATAAAGAAAATATAAACTCTGCGTAAATAGGGATCCTACCAAGACCTAAGGAGCCCAAGCCAGCCTCAAGTGGTGCACCTGCCGATCAACGGACGAGGCTCTGGCGAGCATAACAGTGCCCGTAAGCGTGGGACCAACTATATAAATGGCGAAGTATGGGCGTATAATATGCCTCTGCCTACTACTTCGGGGAAACAGGCGTGAATGTATGTTTGTAAACTCTGCGTCCATTGGCCATTCTATGATGTATATTTAAATAATGAGTGACTTGCAAGAAAACTCGTAAGTCCACAGTACCGATAGCAGATCTCGTCGCCGACGATGACCGCGTTGACGACGGGCTGGTCCTGCAGCGCGTTGGCGGCGGCGCGCAAGAACGGCGACATCAGAGACAACTTCAATCCGTACTTCTTCACGAACTTGGGCAGGTTGGCCTTGCGGAATGCCATTAGCTTGCTGTCCACACAAAACAAAATCAATAACATTAAAGCCAAAAACATTTTTTTAAGTTTGACTCAAAAGAGCTCTTATGAAGGTCAAAACTTAAAAACTAGCGCGCCCATTAGCTGCGGGGGGAGCTTGACCGTAAAAGAACGGGCAAGATAACTGTCAAGGTTAGTTTTTTCTCCCGGCAGTTACAAGAAAATATTGATCTATAGTAAATACTTTATTAATTAGTATAAAATTGAACTTGTCTATTTTTAAAAGTACTCTAAACCGATCGGTCTGATGTAAGAGCTCGTTCATGCAAACTTTAAAGGAGAGACAAAAAACTTATTTAATAACTAGTACCAGTGCTTGTTACAAGATGTAACTAATTGGTCTTTTTATGGACAATTGATTATTACTACAATGTTGTTAATGCCCAAGACATGTACTTGCTATCACGGACACTACTACTTAATGCTTTGAACTATTAGCCTTAAGTTATTCCACACATTGTTTTTAATATACCATATTAATATTTTCGACAAATTTGTTAATTCTTGCATGTTATGGAAGCGTGGCTTCTTCTGTCACAGGTGTCTTATCACTTAAAAAAAGGGGTTAACATTGGTCCATTTATATTTTTATCATGGCAAAGAAATAAAATTATTATATATTTTTTAATTGCCATTCTCTAGTCTCATGTTTTTTCAGATGAACACAAGAAATGTGCGGTTATAAAACTACGATTGAAAATAAAAAGCTGACAATGTAAAACTAGACGCTATCGGAAAAAGTCACAATAAGACTTGTTATTGCTATATTTTAGTTGATTATTGAAATCATCATTATCAGTTTAAAGACGTCCACTGCTAAACAAAGGCCTCCCCCATTAGCTACCAAAATAAACGATTTTTCTTACCTTTAAATAATATGGCCCGTAACAGGTATTTCGTGGTAATACGTAAGTAACGAACATGCGTTCCGGTAGTTTGACGCGTTACATATATTATATTATACTTATTATTTAGATTTCTACGATTTTACCTCTAGGGTAAAACGAACCAACAAGGAGGTGGAGTTAGATTAGGGCGGACAAATCTTCGGCAAAGGGTACAGGAAGGTTTTAAAGCAACAGCGTTATCCTTAAGAACAATATAAAACTATAAGTGACCTTATAAAAAATAGTACCGCTAAAACTGTCCTGAGTAACACGAAAAGTATATAATATACCTCATATCGCACTCGTTGAACGTAGTGAGCATGGCGGTGGTGTTCTGCGCCTCCTTCAGCCGCTCGGAGATGCGTTTGCGCATCTTATTCATGGCCACCGGGTGCTCGGTGCGCGTGCCAGTTATCGCTTTCGTGGGGTCTGTGATCCTCAGGGCAGCCAGCTTATATGGAAATTGACAACACAGCTAGGTACTAGTAGAATTGAACAACATATTTAATTTAAAATGTTTAGTCCGTCATTAAAAACTATAAGTAGGTACGTTTTATTTTACCAATAATTGATGTAATTAGTTTAGCAATTAATTACTTTACAATTGTGATCTCAGTATGTTATGTGATTTGAAATCACTTTGCTAAATCAGTTAATGCATTGAAAATATTATCTGTACCGCGCTGAAAAGGCCCGTTACGTAATATTTTTTGCTACCACATATGGTAACTCTTTGAAGGATTTACCTCAGATAACTCATTTTTACTTCGGGGATCATTTCCGTACACCCAGCACCACGGTGCTATGAACATGTATACTTTTTTTTTTTTGTAAATACGTACTTATTATACACAGGAAAACTCCCAGATCAGAATTAATATTACCCCACGATCACAGGAGCGGAGTGCGACTAGGTATACTCGCCACCACGCCATATCGGTGTAATGTATTGTGTCTTGTATGAAATAATTGTATTGTATTAATTTTAACAATAAGAGTAAATGCCGCAGTTGTACATGTCTTTCATAACTTCTATCTTTGTGTATGTTCCTTTTGTGCATAAATTGTTAAATAAATGATTAAGCTTATATTCATAAATTGGTATACCGTGGGTCCTGCTGGTGCCTTAGCCCCTTTGGAGACCTTGGCGATGGCTGGAGCCATAGAAGGAGCTCGGGCCACGGCGGCGGGGGCGGGGGCAGGCGCAGCGGCAGGTGCCGGTGCTGCAGCCTTCGCGGGGGCCGGCGCTGCTGGCGCTGCCGCCGCCGCTTTCGGTGGAGCCACTCCGGTCACGTTTATCTAAACAAATAGTCGGTACCAGATATACTTTATCATCATCATCACAGCCCATTAACGTCCCACTACTGAGCAAGAGCCTCCTCTCACATATCAAGGTGTGAGGGTAATGGGTCATACTCCACCACACTGACCCAGTGCGGATAGGCGGAAGCAGGTGTATGGCGTCCTGCTGTTAGAACTTTTCAAGCTGCCCATTTGGCCTCTAACATGACGACTACCACATTTAGTGATAACCAGGACCAACAGCTTAACGTGCCTTCCAAAGCACGAAAGCGCTCTATATCAAATGCCACACAAACGGTCACCCATTCAAGGACTGACCTCTGTGAACTCTGCTGTACTTCGGTGGTCGTTTCCGACCACCGAGCATCGCAGAGCTACGAGCTCTTCTATATGTATATGTATGTATGTATCTTCTATATGTAGTAAATTATGAAGTTCATACTTCATGCAAATGAACCTTCATCCCTGATTTGTGTATCAATGATCAATATCAATCAATGATGTATTGTGATCATCGACTAGTACAAAAATGCTATAATAACACCATCCTGTATTTGCTTCGTGATAAACAATCGGGCGGTAAAGGAACACCAGCGCAGCTGTATTATTAGATGCAGCAGCATTACGCTGATGTTTGACAGGTGACATTACTTATTTTGGAAAGTTATTTGTTTTTTTTAATATTTTTGTTTTATGTTTATGTATGTGATATTCTTTGATTTGTTTGTGTAATGTTATTTTTTTTATTCTTTGTCAGTCTCGTCTTACGATATGCCTAAATGTGCATTAGATCCTGACTGTGTGGACTAACTTCATGTTAAATTGTCGGGTTCATAAGAGTATCGAGTACCTTCTTTGTTAGTTAATTAATTAAATTAATTATAATGATTACTGTACATATTTATTTATAATATTTCACACACTCATACAGAACATAGAACATTGTCATTTTTCATACAACATCAATTAATATTTCATACATCCCACATAGAGGTTAATTTTACTGGAGTTTTGAATTACCTGTAGTAGAGGCTGCTGAGATTTGACCGACTGCCCGTCCTTGACTAGGAGCTTGGCCACGGTGCCGTTGCCGGGCGACATGACTGGCAGCGCCGTCTTGTCCGTCTCGATCTCCATCACCACCTCATCCATAGCCACTGCGTCACCTTCCTTCTTTATCAATCTGAAAGTTTCATACACAAGCATTTCACATATCAGTCAGCCTGTTAAGCTACGATAGCCCAGGGGCCTATGTACTTCTAATTCAGAGGGTCTAGGTTTAAACCTATGACTCATCAAAGTTATTTGCCTAATTATCGCTTATCGCACAGAGGTGCCTCAAAAAACACCTTAAGCCATTGGTCCCAGCTGTCATGAAAATCTATGGCAGTCGTTATTAGGAAGTCAGTGCCTTCTTATATTCTGACAACTGGTTTAACCATAGAATGATTTTTCCCTTTGGGTTGGGGAGGTCAGATGGAAGTCGCTCCATGTAATAACAGAAGTTTAGCCAAGGTTCTGGTTAGACCTTGGGCCCTGGGCTTAAGTCTGGGGAACCGGGATAATGCTAGGATATGATAAGTCGGTCTGTTATGCGGTAAGTCAATAAGACTGAACCAGTCATCATTACAATTAAGCCATGTGAATGTCAATGCTAAACCTTAGCCCTTCCCTAAAGTTTTGCCAATAATCACCACTGGGCAGGCTGGTTTGTGATCGTAGTAACAGCCAGGTCGCCGCATGACGCTGTTGCCCATCATCCAATAAGATTCTCTTTGGCGATTAATCTTAAGATTGCTCATAATAATAAAAGGAGCCGATTTTGAGGGTAATTGGGGCTGATTGTCATATCGCTAAATAAAACACATCTAGCTGACGACTGAGGATGCTTACTTGACGTCTCCAGAAGTAATGGAATCTGGGAAATTGGGGGCCTTGATTTCCTCCATCCCCAGCAGCCGCTGTGACGTGGTGATGTGTCGCTTGGTCCCATAACTCTCTACTGACAACTCCCATCTGTGTACTTTGCCAATCCTGGAATTTAAGAACATATTTATTACTAATCACGACAATAACATTCATCCTTAAACTGTTCATCACCTATTATAAAAAAGTGATTTGATTTTTATTGATGGTAATTACTTTTAGGTCAGCTGTCGGAAATCTTTTGGCAGACGAGGGCCACATAGCAGCATAATAAAATACAGACGTGTCGCATTTGTACTTGATTTGGATAATAGATATATTGTTAAAAGGAATGTAAGGTAGAAGAGTTTTTGTTATGTAATTATTTAATCAGGTATATATAGTTATATAGAAACAAGATTTTCTATAATTTAAATAATTAATTGATTCAGCCTTTACTTCGCGGAAATCCATTGTAAGCAAGTGATAGATTAAAAATATCTGTTTAACAATTCAGGGCGAAACACGTGTCGTGTTGAATTGTTTCTTGATTTTTAGGGAAATTATAGTTGCGCGGGAATTGTTATAAAGATATTTTGATCCATCACTTGCTTAAGATTTTCTGTTATCGACCACTGCTTTTGGTTAATCGTCCTTATGAGTAAATTACTGAATTATTGATAAATGGCACTTTCTATACATTGTAAGGGTGTATTTGCAAAAAAATAGTATCCGTTCTGGCTGTTAGTATCCATAGCTCTGCGTAGTTTGCATACGTTGCAATCTAAGACTAAGACTAAACTAGCGCAATTATTAAAGCGTACAATTACTCACTATATTAACTTTAAACTGAAATCCTATTGTAATTATATAGAGCCGTGCCTACGCCGTGGTATTAAGGTAAGTTATTTTAGAACAAACTGGTTTGCCAAAAGCTTCTTGCATTAATAAACAGATGGCAGTGTTTCGCAAAAACATATTACTTATTTCGGACCTCTTACCGTGTGTTAAATGATATTTTATTAACAATTTTACTTACGGTGTCTTAGACGACTGTGAAATTTGTAAATTACGTATTTGAACTATGTTTTTACTATATAACCATGCAATTTTTCTCTGAAAAACCTAGAAACGGAAAAATAAACAGTAAGTATGCTTAGAATAATAACACCTAGAACGATAGTTCCCTACAAAGCGGTCTTTCAAAAGCGAGGCAAGAAAAAAATCTATGTGTGCGTAAGATACTTGTATTTACGCTCGACGAAACGCACACAGTGAAACAAATCATGTTGTCATTTCATTCCATTTTCCCTAAAAGTAGGGAAGTTGAAACTTTTACACTTTAGCTTAGCTATTCATTGCATTTAGTTTATGCGAAAAACCACTTACTTTATAATTTCATTAAAAATGTATATATATTTATCCTGCCTGGGGTGAATAATTTTTCACTAATTATTTATTTAATATATTTAGAGCTATGAAACTCTTAAATTGTTATAGTTAGTCAACTGTTTTATGTAGATAGACCAGAATCGAATAAAACTATTACACCTTTTTAAGATGTGATTGATGCCATATCAATTGAAATCAATCAATGAAAGAATAAAGATTTTTGTGTTATCGTATATTAAAGAAATTATTCCACGCGAACAAAGTTGCGGGCCGAAGGTAGCAGATAATTGTCAAATAACATTTGTGCAATTTAATTATTGAGACGTTTCACTTACAACAAAATGTAGGAGATTTTTTCCCCTTAATGGCAACATTTTCATTAACTGTCACGTAACAAATATTGAAATTTTTTATTTTATTTTAATGAATGTTTTACTTAATAATTTAAGTTCAAACGCATAATTTACCCTGTAACGCTATGTTAATATGTTTCTTCTGCTTTTCCGACGTATTGTGATATCCGTTCATAGCGCAAACCGTCATTTTTAATAAAATTATCAGGAGTAGTTTTCAATACGACACGACCTTGAGCACTGACGGGCCGCGTAAAAAACTTAGCCAAAATGGCTAGGTTTTAGTTGCCTCACTTTGACGACGCGTACTGGGCTTCTAGGTGTAATTATTCTAAGTAAGTATGTAAGACTTGGAATCGTCATCTCCTTATAGGAAATTGGTAATGGTCAATGACTATCGACGTGATAGGACAACTTTACTTACAAATCGTGTTATCCTACGTGTTATCATATTACTTCTCGTCACTTTTTTTATAACAATTTCGATATTTCCATTAGCATTTAATTAGTAACATTCATAAAATCCAAAATATTATCTTCAAAAATCTTCATGATTGACAATACTGCTGTCAAGTTTATCTTTTTATACTTCATGTAAAGTTTCTTCTAGACATGAAAGAAGTTTTGTTGGGATGGAGTACTTATGTATGTAATCTTGAAGCATTCCGCTACAACATCCAATATCGGGCCTACAACTACAACGGGGTTATATGAACTTGATCATATAAGTTTTGAAATTTTGTACAAGAAAATTTTCTAGTAATTTATTAACTAGGTAACCTTGTACTAAATAATTGAATAAAGATACAAAAAGTGGCACCTCAATCTAAGTTGGGAAGGAGATTTTAGTTAAAATTCATAGTGCCGCTACTCGATAAGAGATGGCGCTAGTGACAAACTCGTCGCGTAGTCAGACGTAGCATTAAACCCGATGTCTTAAATACCATGAATTGCTCAGTCGTTAGAATGCTTGTTATTTCTAATTATTTATTCATAAAAGTAAAAAGTAAAGTAATCATCATTTGGTTTATATCACATTTTGTAGGAGGTCGGCTGTACCGACAGCCACATGTATACCGATCGCATTGTAAAAAGAATTAATTTTGAACAAATAAGCTAGTACAATAAATACTAGTTTGTCACGACTTAATTACGCATATCATACGATTTGTAAAAAAGTACGATCGGCCGAAGACTTACACATAATATCTTACCTCCTTTACCCGTAGAGATGGGCGGCGAACTTATCCGTCCACTTACTACGACACTGATACACACTTTCTTTTCTCCTATGAGTTTTATTTATTCTATATGATAATTATATTATCACATTTTATATGTACATGAAGTATGTTTTTACAAAAAATAAGTATTTATTTATGTTTATCCGTTCTTTAGTATCCATAACACAAGTTCTTAATGATACTTATCTTGGGTCTAAATAATTCGGGTAATTGTTAGAAATAATTTATTTATTCATTTTTTATTAATCTGTCCGACGTTTTCCTGTGTACACACGGCAGACAGGAAGCAATAGTTTCAACTCTGTCTGTATCAATATGAATGCATATATGTCCACATTGTCGTGGGTCAAACGAGATGTAATAATAATAGCTATAAGTTCTAAAAGGGTTCTTTGAGGGAGAAATTAGAGGTGACCACTCAAGACGTCGTTACTACTGCCTTCTTGAGGTTAGGGTTGACTGTTACAATAATTTGTACTATTAAATCCTTAACTGGAGAATATAAAATATTTATATTGAACCTTATAAAGTACAAGTAAAGGTGTATTCCAGTTCGATTCAATACAACTGTTATGAACGTAAATTTAAAAAAAGAGCGCGCTTTTGAGGTAACTTAAGGCATAATAATATAACAGGTATCAATGAAAAGTATCAACTTGCTGTCAGTAACGTCATAAATGTATGTTTTTGGAAAAACTACCTACCAAGTATAAGCCGCTATTAGTTTTTGATGCGGTTTTACTAAGAGATAACTAAATCTAACGTGAAAACTAAATTAAATTATAAACTAAATTAATTAAAACTAAATTATATTTCACAGGCTCCAGTCATTACTGAAGCCAGCCGTTAGTTATTTGTGTTGTAACGCTGCAGTATAGTATAAAGAAAGGTGTATGGGGATCCTACCAAAACCTAAGGCAGGAGGATCTGGGAACAGTGCCCGATAAGCGGCAATAGGCGAAGTGTGGGCGTATAATATGCCTCTGCCTACCCCTTCGGGGAAACAGGCTTAAATGTATGTATGATGTAAATGCAAAACCCTTGACCTTTCATTCATTGGCATCAGCAAATGCTGTTTGGCTATAAAAAGCAAAGTCACAACCCTACGTCGCGTCGGCCAAGGGGAAGTCCCCTTACTAATTTGTTAAGATTCCGCGCCCGCATCTTTGATTAGGAATCTATACTGTCCCAGCCCTGTGTCGGTGTCCCGGTCCGTCCCAGGCTGTCCCAGGCCACGGCGGCGTCGTCCCGCCATGCCATCGACTGCTCATTTATCTACTTGACTAATTTGGAGATGAATATCTAATGGACAAGGGTGCAGCCATCGATCCGCAATTGAGCCATGTCGAAGTGAATACGACCACGGTCAAACGAATCTTCTTTAATTAAACTCTGTGGCGATTAAACGGGTTGTTAATTTAACTTACATTTCAAGGCATTGTTAACATAACAGGCTAATGGGAGAGTTACGGCTTCTTAAACATTATGCGTTGCAAAGTTAAAACAGATAGTGTTTTGTTTCTGTCACTTTTATGCTATTTTGAATTAAGAGAAGAAAAAACACTACTTTACTACTATTTAGTCGACAGATTTGATATGGAAGTATAGGAAACCGTTTTTTTTATTATTTTCGTATTAAAAATCATCAATCATTATGGAAGTATATCAGCGGTTTATTTGTGTGCAAGAACATGAATGAACATGTTACTGATATTTCTCGTAAGATTTAAGAAATAGACGGATATTATCATATGCGAAAAGGACATTCTGCGGCTGAACCCCTTTTTTTAAATATTTTCGAAAGAAAAATCATCAACCATTATGGAAGTATGCGGTGTATTTGTGTGCAAGAACATGTATAGATAGTGGTCTCGTGGTTTTCGTGCACACTTAAATTTACCGTAATTATATAAAAGTTAGTTAAAATCAAATAGTAATTAATAAAAACATAATGTAGTTTATAAGTTTATATGTACGAAAAAAAGTACGTAAAATATTTATCAAATTTATTTATTTATTATTTATGTAGGTTAACAGATAAGTCCAACACACCCACAAGTCACAATAAACCCATAATAACATAAACCAATAATTTTCGAAATTAAAATATAAAATTAACAGTTGGTACACAATAGGTATACCTTAGGTGTTATTATTCTAAGAGGTATACCTAGTCAACAAACCCAGATAACAAAAAATAAAATAAAAAAGTCATAGTTACCAAAATACATAAATTCATGTCAAAATTTCAAAGTAGGTAATTGTAATTTTAAATTGACTATATAACATAATAATTTTAATTAAAATATTGTTTATTTTTTGTTGTTTCAATAATGTATCTAGTAAAAATATTAATTAATTTTATATTTTTCCTACTAAACATAATGTTATCTACCTATATAAATACTAATGTACCTATGTTATCGCAAATAAATGATTTGATTGATTGATTGATCGGTAAAATGTCCAAATTAAAATTTTTAATAAGTCAAGTTCGCATTGAGGATAGTAAAAAATTTACATGTCACTTACTTACTAAAATACTTATAAGCTACATTTACAAATTTCCCTATTCCGTCAACTCCGTTCCGTTCATTTTTAATTTTTTTTCATTTTAATTATGCTAAGTTAGGAATTAATAGGTTGGGGAAAAAGTCTTTTCGTATTTTTGTATGAAAAGTCAAGACATTTTTTTCAAAGTTTATTTACATTTATTTACAATATATATGTACCGTTTTGTTGAATAACTTTCTGCCATTTTGTGGGCAGAGACATTATCCCGTTACTGTAGAAACTTAGAATAATAACACCTAGAACGATAGTTCCCTACAAAGCGGTCTTTCAAAAGCGAGGCAAGAAAATAATCTATGTGTGCGTAAGATACTTGTATTTACGCTCGACGAAACGCACACAGTGAAAAAAATCATGTTGTCATTTCATTCCATTTTCCCTAAAAGTAGGGAAGTTAAAACTTTTACACTTTAGCTTAGCTATTCATTGCATTTAGTTTATGCGAAAAACCACTTACTTTATAGTTTCATTAAAAATGTATATATATTTATCCTGCCTGGGGTGAATAATTTTTCACTAATTATTTATTTAATATATTTAGAGCTATGAAACTCTAAAATTGTTATAGTTAGTCAACTGTTTTATGTAGATAGACCAGAATCGAATAAAACTATTACACCTTTTTAAGATGTGATTTATGCCATATCAATTGAAATCAATCAATGAAAAAAATAAAGATTTTTGTGTTATCGTATATTAAAGAAATTATTCCACGCGAACAAAGTCGAGGGCGAAAGGTAGCAGATAATTGTCAAATAACATTTGTGCAATTTAATTATTGAGACGTGTTTCACTTACAACAAAATGTAGGAGTTTTTTTTCCCTTAATGGCAACATTTTCATTAACTGTCACGTAACAAATATTGAAATTATTTTTTTCATTTTAATGAATGTTTTACTTCATAATTTAAGTTCAAACGCATAATTTACCCTGTAACGTTATGTTAATATGTTTCTTGTGTTTTTCCGACGTATTGTGATATCCGTTCATAGCGCAAACCGTCATTTTTAATAAAAATATCAGGAGTAGTTTTCAATACGACACGACCTTGAGCACTGACGGGCCGCGTAACAAACTTAGCCAAAATGGCTAGGTTTTAGTTGCCTCACTTTGACGACGCGTACTGGGCTTCTAGGTGTTATTATTCTAAGTGTAGAAACTTTGGGACTTCTGATCAAAAAAACGGGACAAATAGTTTTGGCAGTCCTCTCTTGAGGTCAACCTTACAGAACCTAAAGAATTCTGCAGAGACCGAAACAGGTGAAAATCTGAAGGCGCAAGGTCAGGGCTATATGGTGGATGCACTAGGACCTCAGTGAACTCTCTTAATTTTTGCTGAGTGGCTAAAGATGTGTGTGGTCTAGCGTTATCGTGATGAAAGACCACACCCATCCTGTTGATCTATTCCGGCCGTTTTCTCTCGACTGCTTCCTTTAATCTCATCAGTTGCTGGCAGTAAAGATCAGAATCGATGGTTTTGCCGGGCGGTAAAAGCTCATAATAAACAATGCCCTTCCAATCCCACCATACACACAGCATCACCTTATTTCGTGTTAGGCCAGGTTTGGCCACAGTCTGTGAAGCCTGGCCAACTTTCGACCACGACCTTTTTCGCACGTTCTTGTCGTACGTGATCCACATTTCATCGCCAGTTATCAATCTCTTCAAAAACGGCTCGGTTTCATTACGTCTCAATAATGAATCGCAAATGAGTACACGGTTCATTAAGTTTCTTTGAGTGAGCTCGTGTGGCACCCAAATATCGAGCTTTTTTGTATAACCAGCTTTCTTCAAATGGGTCAAAACTGTTTTGTGGTCAATTCCCAGTTCTTCAGCTACATCGTAACTACTAATATGCCGATCTTGCTCCACTCTTTCAAAAATGGCGTCCATTTTATTCGTAACAGGGCGACCAGAGCGAGGTGCATCTTTAACATCAAAATTTCCGGACTGAAAACGTTTGAACCAAATTTGTGCTACTCTTACTGACACTGCATCAGGTCCATAAACATCACAAATTTTTTTCACTGCTTGAGTTGCATTTTTGCCTTTTTTATAATAAAATTTTAAAATGTATCGAATTTCTTCATTAGATTCACTCATTTTAACGGAGAGAAAAACAAATGAAAATTAGCGGGAAACAACTTTTTTTTATTTTTTTCTTTTCTTTATAATGGAACCTTTTTAATGTTACCAAAACCAGCCAGACACAAATAGTACAGTCAAAAAAATTTTATAATAAGTTTATACCTACGTTATGCGAAAAGACTTTTTCCCCGACCTAATATATGAGATAGATGAGGCTGTGCGACCCTCTTATATAAATAACCCTTTATTTATGAGATATTTCCAAATTCTTTTATATTATAGTAAAAATATATACATAATTTCTACTTCTATTTTTAAATAATTTTACAAAATTTAAAGCATTATAATTACTTGAACCTACTATTACATGCTAAGGATCGGTTTCCACAATTTGTGTAAGTTAAGTAAGTTTGGGAGTTCAAGTTATTAAATACAGACTTTTGAAGTTAGAGCCAGGCTTAAAACGTTCTCTGGGACCAAATGTATACGAAAATTTCGAAGTGCCTTGGTTAGTATTAGAACAATATTAATCTTTTGTTTTTGGTAACTTTGTCCTGTAAACAAAAAAAAACTAAATATACGCAAGCCGGTGGATGCAGGCGACTCAGGATCGCTTTAAGTGGAACTCTTTTGGGAGGCCTATGTTCAGAAGTGGACGTCTTATGGCTGAGATCATAATGATGATATTTAAACATACGGCCCAGGTTTCCAGGAAAGTGGTCACCTCGGCTTATGGTACCGTACGGCGTACTCGAAGACAATAGGCCGTGACGGAATACCACAAAAATCACTAGCGAGTTCAAAACACTTTCACAGCATTGCGATGGAAATAGTTTGATTATGAAAAAAAAAATTAATATTTTCACCCCGAAAAATTTGTAAGGGCTATTTAATAATTTCTTAAGTAATAGAGAGATGATTAATTTATTAATTCAGGCGATTTGCGGAAATCCATTGTTACGCTGAAACGAGAGAAAACTCTCGTTTCAGCGTTGGTCGTGAAGACATCGTTGTTCTGAGGATCTTACCTGAAGATGCCCTGTGTAAGGGCGAAACAAGTGTCGTGTTTTTTTTTTCGATTTTTCGGGAAATTATAATAGCGCGGGTGTTGTTACAAAGATATTTTTAATCTATCACTTTCTTCACCGACGACCGACCTTTAATAAAGTAACTGGCACCTGTTCTCTTTCAGAGTTTTTTACTTCAAAGTCATAATTTATGGCACAATAGAGCTCTTATGAAAGTCAACTTAAAAGCTAGAGCGCCCATTCACTGTGGGCTTCTATATACTAAACGGCAAAAACCATACCTTGGTAGAAATGGCGCCATAGTTGGTCGTTGTTTTTTGACCATTTTTGGGTTACGACTACCTACTATGCGAATAATTTTAACAAAGTATCGATAAGTACTACTTTAAATGTTATAAGAAATTTGAAATCGTTGAATTTGTCTAAAACACACCAAAAAACCACTTAATATTATTGTGTTAGCAAGGTCAACTAAACGTTGTCCTTACTGTTAAGGGTCGGTTCATATCTGACGGAAAAAGCGTCGAGCGTAGCGTAGCTGTATGCGCGACGCACTAACGTATCATCGGTTGAGTGTGCACGTTCTTAAGTTTTTCTATACATTTCTCTGTTCTGGCGTTACGCGACCGATAATAAGCGACGCATGTTCCGTCAGATATGAACCGATTCTTATAGGTACATGAATATTGACCGCACTACCAGCTCGGACATCCGTGTAGTAAGTTTGTAGTGTCGCGTTTATATAGCTAGCTTGTAGTTGGAGCAACTTGGCCGTCTCAGGTAATAAGTAAGCTACTGTTTCAGCTTAAACGATCCGAAGTTGCCGCGCGCTAACAGTCCGCCGGTATGGGGAGGGGAACATTTTTAACGATATTATTTTATATTAAATTTTTTCTCGATGGTTATAAAATGTTGAACTTTGAATTACATATTAATTAAAAGTACACCAACTATTGTTTCAATTGTTATTTTGACTGCCAAATTTGAGGATTAAAGTTGTATTGCTTCATCATAATTTATCTTAGTCATAACAGTCTATTAATGTTCTATTGTTCTAGTCCAAGCAAACGAACCAAGTGAGATGGATTCATCTCACTTAACAAGTACTTAATTCATAATGTGTATGTAGCCCCCCTCGGTACCAATAGCTTCATATGCCTGAAATTGTAAAATTGACTTGATTTATCACAGTGAGCAATTTTGACCGCCTCGCAATGGTTATAAGTATTTCCTGGTGAAAGAATTTTAATAATTGCATGAACAAGTACCTAAGAAAAGTTAGTCTTACAAGCGCTATTGAATAAAACTTTCTAAGTATGTACTTATCTGCATTTTACTTGATTTTATTTCATAGACTTGACTATGCAGTAATTTAAGTATTAGTTTTATTTCCTTTATTGCTCATGTATAAGGTCTATCGATATGCTGTCTGAAATCTAAAGTCATAAAATAAGTTATATTTTTTGTTTCATCGATATCACAATAAAATTATATAACCCAAAAAATATAACTCAATCTAAACAACTATGTAAAACTAGTGGGTAACCCGCCCAAATGCGCTAAATATAAGAGCAACACTTGTTCGAGAAAAAATACAGTTTATTTTAAATGTATGGTATAACAATTTAGCTGACAAAGTTATGATAAATTTCAGAGTTTTCTAGGATGGTCTTACCGAACCCTTGAATGTGACACCACGCCATATTTATTTCCGTTAACGCGTGAAGTGGTACACATATTTTGGCTTAGACAAATAATATATAGGATAAGGACACTTTAAAACTAAAACAATCGCATCGCATTTCTTGCTTCATCGATATTACACAAATTACGACCCCCAACACTAACTAGGGTTGTCCAGTAAGCGAGTTGGATACTTTCTTGGGGCATAAGTCCGGTCCGCAGTTGGTAACTTGTTGTCGATTTATTGGATGCCTACAATAACTCGAAGCAGCAGATTTATAGTTTGTCTTGGACGGACAATGCGCCAAGTCGGCGTTATTCGGGAACAAACTAAGGCTGGCTTGTCGATGTAAATCAAACAACTATTTCACTTATATTTTACTTAGAATTGTTGATTGTTCGGTGTTTTGTAATAAACAATTTAATTATAGGCTTGATATTGTTTTAGTTAAGTATTTCATACATGTACATTCTTCCATCTACTACGACTACCATTACTATCTACCTTTTCATCAGATTTATTAAAGTTCTAAGTTTTAATTTCCTACCAGATGTCAGTTATGGTACGCAGTTTGTACCTTTAGTAGTTCCGTCTCACGGAGCTACTAAAGGTACAAACTGGTTCGTGGTCAAACAAAAGTAGGTATCGGAGGTAAGTGTCATTATTATCTCTGGCCATTACCATCCCACTTCTGAGCTCGGGGCTTCTTATACGAACTAAGATAAGACATAATCAGGCCACAGGGTATGCAATGCTTGTGCACGCAAATGCTTGTTATAGTGTTTATTTTTATTAGGGCAATTATCATACATACAAAATAAAATTGCAAACAGTAATATGTGTTTAAGTTAGTTCTGTAGATGCTTTTTAGAAGACAGGCTGTCCATAATGCACGTGGATAGTAAAGAGTGTAATGAAATAAAATAATTTATGTGCGTTAGATAAACTACTAGTTATGTACTTATGTGTACAAACTTTACTGAAACTTCATTAAATTTTTTCCATGTTTTTATCTTTTGACAAAGGAATTTCGCAAAACAACATGAAAGTGTCATGTATCATAATGTGACTTCGTAAAGAATAATTTACTTTAATTACGGCCGTTTTTCTACGATGGAATCTTCTATTTGTAAAAGTGTACACCTGATAAACACCTAAACATTATTTTTTATGAAACCACCCAAGTAATTTTCTGTCAAATAAAACAACATGTTTCTGTTAAACACACAAGTAAATACAGTCGATTGTACAACGTTTTTTAAGTCGGTAAAGAATATATGTGGTAGCAGATACTTTAATTACAAATGCGTATTCAGCAATTTATTACAAGGGAAGTTCTTAATATATTCGCCTCTCAAGTGTGCACCGGAAACGGATTCAAAGCCATTGTGACGGCACCGGAAGTAGCGAAGACTTCCGCTCGGAGATAAATTTCGCGTTGGTTTTGGCGAACTTTGCTTTGAGACGGTGCGGTGGCGGGGTGACGCGCCCTGAAATTAATATTGAAGCTATTATTTGCATAATCAACCGTTTTTGGTCATACCATGTAGGTGCATGAAAGAAATATATTCATAATAATCTCACGCTCATATTATCTCATTTTGGATAAGCCGAAGCGTTTCTACTAATACTTCAAAGGGATCTATAAAGTTATGATAGGTGGCGAGTTCTTCGCCCACATTGACATTTATACGAGACCGGATTGCCTTAGTCATCATCTTCGACACCCTCGAGCACGACATAGAGTTCTTTGAAGGAGCTGTTATCACAAGACACTCAAAAATTCAGTGTCAGATATTAAGCACAATACCGAGGTGCAGTATCGACAACCACCTAAGCGTACTTAGACGTTTAATTGCGGAAAAAGCATGCACGTCAAAAAAAAGACAGGGCCCGTATCCAGTTTAAAAAGAGTAGCTGTAGCCTGAAAAAAGAGCATGTTGATTTACCAGTTTTTTTAAATTGCACTGTGATGATAACCACGAGCGTGTGAGTAACCCGTAGGTTTCATTCATATCCTCTTTAATAGGGAAAGTCACTTCCCTAATAGGAAAGGAATTGAATAACAGCATTTAATAATTATTATGAAAACTAAGGGTTAAATCATTACACCCCTTAAAACCTTAAGTGTAGTTTGCTTCTTACACTTTTACGGTTAAGCCCTTGTAAGTCGGTAAAACGGGCTTGTAAGTCGGACTTTGATATAACTTTAAACTAGAAAAGCTTGAAGCTCTATGATGTATAATCTTTAAATTCCAAAATATGAGCTTTGTATGCACGGACGCAGCTGTGGGTAGGAACTAGTACTATATGTAAAAACTACGTAACAAACATCCTTAAACATAATTTTGCTATAAAACTTCGGCCCCTGACAACAAGTCGCAGAACAACAATAAAATTTGCGCTCATTACCATGAGCGAAAGATAAAGACAAGATGGAGGCGGCCATTTTGTATTTCAAATATCGAAGGGGAATTGGGCGCGTATCGAGTACCGCGGAACTTCATTGCATAATTTCGTTCGTGGGGTGGATTTTTGCGGGACCCTCTTTGCCGATTTTCGCTTTACTTGCACAGTTCGCATTTTTATTATACCGTCGCTTGAATTTTGTATTGTTACGTAATTTATTGCTTGCTAACAATGAAGATTTGTAATAATATGATAAATGTGTACATGTACCGTACACAACAAAATAATGTATATAAAGCACAATACAAATTATATATGTTAGTTTATATAAATATAATTGTGAATTTGTAGTTACATAATTGTTTTTTGCATTGTTGTTGTTATGATGAAAAAACACATTAGGCGCGTATACATTATGTGATGTCATTACATTTGCAGCCACCAGCGAGGCAGTAGACATACCCCCTACCTACACAGATTTTTCAAATATAGCTTGACTTAAAACATTTAAATTAGAACACGAACTAATATATATTAATCTTTTAATTCAATTATTTATAGCTGTTAATTATATTACGTTGCACTAGAATGAAATTTGTATGATTTTGTAATTGCCTCTTTTAAAACTAGATTTTGACACTCAATCAATAAAAACTTGATGTTTTAAAAGAAAGCTGCGGTAAGTCATATTATATACAAGTTAATCAAATATGTTGTAGGTACATTGATTTTTTCTCTTAACGTTGGTTTCGTTCGTAACCAAAACAAAACGTCGATGACAGATTGTTTACTAGCCGGAAACAAGCGAAAAGTATTTATTGTCAGGAACAAAAAGCATTTATATTTTGCAAATCCTTTTTCGAACATAACATACGAAATATAAATCTTTACTTGCACTCATGTCTTGTAGAGATGAACTTTATGCCTTTGGAATAAGATGTGTTGTTATTGCATTAATTCAATTGTTAAGGTGTGCAAATGGCGGTTGATAACTTCCGTCTATAAATAAATTATGGACACTACAACGACATAGAACAACGTAATAGAATAAAAAAACGTTGTAGAGTCGATTCAGCGTGCCTTATTACTAGCTAATGTTAAAAATACTTCGTAAAGTAATATTATATCATGTTGTGTGAAAGAAATATAATAATAAGAATAGTTACATAGACTTTTTGACATTATATACTTTTAAACTTTAATTTAGACATTACATTTGTACAACATTTGCACGCTATCTTGGCGTACGTAAATGTAACAGCAACTATTGTACCATGTTTTATTGAAAGAAATAATTTTGATTTGTTTTGAATCACTGCTGAACATAGGCACATTTATTACTGTGCCATTCCAGTCTTGCACTGAGGTACGCTCCTCAATTCGAAACATTATTTAATAAGTAGGACATCGCACAAGCAAGTATTTGCATCAAACATCAGTGAATATAATTTTTCCCCCATTAGACAAGTGTCCGTCTTGAGGGCAGAGGGGCGGGGTGCGGCCGGGGGGCGGCCCCCGGAAACAGCTCGCCTTCGTCTGTAATTACTGTATTTGCTGTTCGCCGGTAATTTGCCAATATGCCGAGACTGATAGGAAATTTAGTTTACTAGGTACTTGATTACTAGAGTATTGATTGAGAAATATCTATTTAGGTTATCAATTTCTGTCCGTATGAGTGTTAAAAATTTAGGTTAAAAATTTATTCAATAAATTTCTTGTCAATGGGTTGCATAGGTTTTATTAAAACCACGTGACACTCTGCAAGAGCATTGCATTTGAGAAGAGGTTTGCATTTATCAAGACTTAACGAATATAGTTAGTTCTCTAAAAAAGTATTTTAGTGATTAAAAGTGTCTATGTCTTTTTCTAGGGATTTTCTTGATGCTCTTATTGATAACTTATAGGTCGCATCAAAATTCATTTATCAATACGGTACAGTAATGCATGCACATGTTTATATTTTATAAGAACTAAAAGTGGCGGGTTTTTGTGAAACAAGCATATTGAGATTAGACGTATTTTTTCGTACCAAATTTCATTAAAATCTGCCGATGCGTTTTGGCGTGAACACGCAATAGGCAGACAGATACTGTACTTCTGTGTCCTTATTAATATTCGAAACTTGCTTCTTCAGCTTAATCGTGACCTGCAATTTACCGCGTTACTTAGAAACTTCTAATTTCGTAGGTGTCTCTGTGAATTTTTATCCTTATTTAAAATAGTAGGTAGTAGAAAGTTTAAAAAGTAAGAATTAAATTTATTATTTGCTTATTATGTTGATGCATTTTAGTGCGCAGTATTTATAAACCTATTTCAGGTATTTCTATGTAGATATATACTATGATAATCCTCAAAAATAACTTACAATTGAATTGAACAGAAGAGGAGTGCGTATAAGTCCATAAAAACAAACAAAAAACACAATTTTTCATTTACAGGAAGGAATAAATAATATGGTTCGTAATAATTTTGACAAGTCTTCAAGCAGAAAATAAAATTCTCATGATGCAGGCGTCTATGCTATTAGAAGTATTTTGATGAATTACCAATTACATCCATCGGCTTCCCGCCGCCTAGACCGGGTCATAGGTCCATTATATGGGAGACCGGTCTCTACTACGTTTTCCGCGGTAAATAAACAAGTACTGAATCCTATTAATATCTTCGTAAACAAATTTATATAAAGCATAGGTTACATAAGGCACACGTAACAACAGAACAGTGGACAGATACTCCGTTGAAATGTACAAAACAATATTTAGTTGTGTTTATCTGCCCACGTTTATATCGGCTAGTACCACGGACACGTTGGTGTGGTCCAAGTTAATAGGAACATTTGAAAAATAAGATAGACAAAATCTATTGGTCGAAAATCGAAAAAGAAGTAGAGTACTAGCTCAATTCTGCTTTAAAATCAAATCAAATCGTTTATTGCGTTACATGTGGTTTAGGTATATAAGTAATGTTATAAAATATTTAATTTATAAGCTATTTATAGTGCAGTAAAAATTCTCAAAATTTCTCAAATAAAAATACTCAAACTCCTGAATGAATTGAATGTATGCGTACGTTTCTGGAATTAAACAATGAGATAGACAAGACCTAGTGATCACAGACGATTAACGATGAAGATAGAAGTCCATGGATGAGTGACCGTTTATAAGGCCGGCTAAAGCATAAAGGAGTTCCTAGCCCAATTCTGCTTTACTCAAGCTACTGCACGAAGTGAAGGGATGCGTTGGTTTCTGGAAATAAACAATGAGATAGACAAGACCTCAGATCAGACAAGATTAGGTCTTGGATAAGTGAAAAAAGCTTATAGGCGGCTGGAGGATAATACTTTATGACTTTCTAGTACAATTCATCTCTACTGAATATCATGCTTGCAGTGAACGGGTACGTTCATAGAAATCTTAATAATATAACAATATAAGTGTTGTACGGTACGACAAGTGAGTGATACGTTTTTAAATTGGCGACATGCGTTCCGATAGGCCACTTCTAGTGTCTGGTTATTTATATTTACTTTCAGGAGAGCTTTGTTTAGCCAAACATGAATAGAAATATTGCTGTTTTGAAGAATTTCTGAAATTAAACAATATGAGGACATGCTTGTGGTGCTGCCTGACTTATTAGTCGGAAATGATGATCCTGATTATGATCGCACCTGTGCTTCCTATTATTACTTAATTTAGTGGTCGATAATGCAAAGCCAGAGACAGTACTAGTCGTTTTCTAATATTCCAACAGCAAGAACACACGCATACACCACGCGAGGACTTGTTAAAATTCTGTCTTTTCAATTGATTTACTTGTATAGTTAAAAAAAACGCTGTCTCTTACTGTTCGGACGGTGAGGTCTAGTCCGGCAAGTGGCCCGTCTCAGCAGGTCTTCAATAGCAGCTGCGGTGGATGGAGCCATTACACGCACCGCTTGTTGACATTCTGTCTCTTTACTTGTAAAGAGGGTCAATATAATCCAATTAGGCGGCAGCGATAACGGCGAAGTTATGTCTATACTTCTCTTTCGATCGGTTTAATATTGTTAATTTTATTTATGCCGCGTTTTGACAACGAAATGAATGAGACTCTGATTTGAATGTAATTAATAAATAACTTATAATAATATCCTTGGAAAGCTCACACAGCGCTCTCTAAGCCCAAATTAATCAAAGCTAATCATATGGCTCATAGATGACTGTTATGTTTTAATATCATATTAGTAGGTATATTTATATTATATTTTCATCCGTACTCAAGTCGCCTTGAAGAATAAGGTAATAGGTTAAGATAACTTTCGCTAACGACTAAAACTCATAGTGATAACCTGGATTAACGCTACGTTTTAATGTCTTTTCCAAATCACGATAGCGCTCGATGTTGCATGCCCATGCCAAGGACTAACTTAGCTTAACATCTGTGATCGTTTCCAACCTACCGCCAAACTACGGGTCGTTCATATAACAACCCATACATTCGAATGTTATAATAATACTGGATAAGTCAATCCCTAATAAAATTACAGTTTATTTATGTATACTTAGCATTGTTTCCCAGTAATATCTCCTCGATTCCCCTAAATTCCTCAGTCTAGTGGATGTTGCGGTTTCTATCGAATTTATATATTAAAATTGATTAGTTCCGCACACCCTTTATCGGCATGTTTTATGTGTATTTTAGTCGTACATCAAAACAGTAGCATATCTAATAGGGCTTTCTATAAAATCACAATAAACTTTATTTCAATAGCTTTATTATTTATGTAAGGTTTTTATGTTGGTTATTCAATCACGAAAAACGGATTTCTAATGACTTTCGAAAACATTCTACAAAATGAACTTATTAATACAAAGGAACAAAAATTAAATTTTAGTTGAGTAGGATTTTTTCAATGCTATTAACATTAGGTCGACCACAGACACAAATACTTAGAACGTCTTCCTTTTTTTCAATTACATTTGGCTAAAAAAATGTCCTCCCGCCGTATATATATTGAACGCGACGTAAAACTATTAAACGGATTTTTGCATTGTCTTTATGAATAGACCCAGTAATTGAGAAGAATTTTTAAGTATATATATGAAGTATGACAACAAAAGTTAAATTTATTGGAAAAACTCAAACTATTATAGAGGCTATTATGTACACTAAAAATACTTTCCTTCATCTGTTTAAAATTAAAAACTGTAATATGAGGACTAAAACAAAATAATAAAATATACCAAAATTAAAAATACATCGCCAACTCCATATTCAAAAAAGAAATAATTATAAAAATCTAATCTCCCCATACAACCCCTTGGCAGTCATCTTAAAGACGCGTTCACATCAAACGGAATAATATTGGGGCTGCGCTATCACCCCCTAAAGAAGTAAAAAATACGCCAAGTAAAGACGCAATTACTGCACGACAAATATAGCTTTACAATTGGAAAAAATAAAAAAACACATTCACAGGGTGAAATAAGGTTGAATGTAACGCTAAGTGGTCGCAGGCAAAAAGCCACTGCTTAGTCACTAAAAGCTCTGGTCGTATCAAAGAAACTCGTCTAATGATTCTATTGATAGCTCTGGCTATGTGTTTATGTGTCAAGTATTTTTTTAAATACACAAATACGCATGTGTGCAAGGAGGGGAGGCCAAGAGATGCTTTCTTCGGCCCCTCTCATTTCTTATACGGCGGTCAAGGGGTGTTGGTCGTTTTGGTGCGTGGTCAGTTATTTTCATTATAATTATTTTATGGTCATTATACATTTTCCCAATAGTCAAGGAAAATTTAATTATCTCGAAATACAAAAACCATCATACTGAATCAAATTTATAGGCGCACAGATTGAGTAATAATTGGTTGTTAGTTTAAGAAAATTATACACTGATGAAAATATTCCCCCTGTCATCAATTTATTTATTTTTAAAATATGTATGTATTTTTGTTTATATATGTGTATGTGTGTTTATTTTTATGTAGATCAGCGTACTATTTTTTGTAAGTATATGCAGTTAAAATATGCCCACGGTTTTGTGGGACTATGTTATGAATAAGTTGTTATAACCTGTACTTACTGAATAAATAAATAAATAGTAAATAATCATAACTATAAATATTATCTCTTACTCGCACCGCCTTTAATGTGTCTGCTAACCCCAAGGTTAACTGATAGAGAATGCCCAATGGCATTAAGTTCGCCTTTTGTTCATTGTATTTTTATGTCTGTGCAATAAAGATTACATAAAAATATTTAATCAGCTCATTACCTTAAGTTTAACTTAAATACAAAGGACTTTTTCTTTTATTCCATGATGATTATTATGTTTCTAGATAATTTATTTTTCGTGTATAAGATTACATACTTGACATGTCTGTGATAATAAGTTGATTTTGAGCAGGTAGCGTTATTGTAGATATTTTAACTTTATGGCTTGATCAGGTTTATACGATGAATGGAAGTAGATTAACGCGAGCTATTTATATCCGAATGAGATCTTGGGAGAAAATACCATATACAACTTGCAATGACCATATATATAGGTTTGGAGGTCGGAAGGCAGGAAGCACGGAGAAAGGCAGAAAAAGTACCGTTACCCGATGGTAGCGTTTGAAAAGTATAATTAGAACAGTCAAAAGTATGAGCCGGGATCTGAGCAGCTAGCAAGTGGCATATGTAAAAATGAAATGGAAAATTATTTATTTTCAACATCACACAACATAATAAAGAAATAAAACAATACATAGGACACGCACAGGTTGCAGGATATCGAAAAAGGCCCCTGCTTAGTATTTGCAGTGAGTCTGTGAACAAACCCACTGCACTGATTTTCAGCAGGGGCCAGATTCAACATTAACATAACAACATTATGTAAATAATGTACTCTCTATGTATGGATTTTTACACATGAATGAATTTTATTATTTTAGTGTCTGCACATCTTTGCCAGTATTAAGTCAAACAAGCAACAACAGAATTCTGTAGGAACATAAAAAAGTTATTGATTTCATTATAAGTTTGATAAGACTATCAGCTTTATTATCAAAACTATATCAAATAAGTACAAACATCATAGACTAATATAGTAAATACAAGTTTAAAATCTCATCGAGACGGATACAGTGCGCTGTTTCCATTTGCGTCACTTAACGTAATCGGTTAAGAGGATAACTGATGTGAAAAAAAATACCACTCGAGCCTTATTGAGTGTGTACTTTCAGCATTAGCAAGAGTCGTGTGCAAAAAAACCAATCCCATTTTAAAGTTATTCCGAGATCTCCGCATTCGTATGTGAAAGTTCAGAATCAAACCGAACTCCTATAATTATTTGACTCCAATATTAACAACTGACATTTAAATTTTTGCCGTAGTCTTAATGCTAGTTGGTTTCAAATTGTGTTTAGTTTTGATACTTTCTTTTATAATACGTAATAAAATAGGAAAGCCGACGTTGTAGTAAGAAACTGTTTATATCTGTAACTGTACTTGTTTTTAAATTTACAGAATAATGTAAATTTTAAATATAAACAAAAATACCTACGAAACATGTTTCTTTGTTTGTCAACATTATTCGGGATCTTAAAATCATCTATGCTTGTTCATAAACTTTGGTAATGCCTTGTGGGCCGAAATCGACTACAGATCAATTACTAAATATATAAAATTATTTGGGAGCAATTGAAGGTATTTTCATTAGATTTAATAAAACAGTTGCTTGACAATAACACTTTGTTTTCACTTGAGGTGTATAGGGATTAGGATACCTAGGACCTTAGGATTGGTAGGCCAAGACCTAAGTAGCCCAAGCCAACCTCACCTGCAAGTGGTGCACCTGCCGTTCAACGGACGAGGCTCTGCCGAACATAACAGTGCCCGGTAAGCGGCAATAGGCTCGCCACCTATTACGTGGGACCAACTATACAATTGGTGAAGAGTGAGCGTATAGTATGCCTCTGCATACCCCTTCAGGGAAACAGGCGTGAATGAATGTATGTATGTATTTTCACAGAGGAATCAGAAAAACGAGAAGTATGCCTCATAATATTTAAGAAAGAAAACGTCTGAACGTAACGTCCGCAGGGACTGTTCCTCATTTCTTTTCAAGATAAAATTAAAAAGTACCGTAAACTTTTACCTAGGTTTATTGAGTTCTTCATTTCATCACAAGATTATAATGATAGTTGATGTACAGAAAACGAAAAAAAAGAAGAAATGTATACATTATGATTCTAATAAGATTCATCTGTGTTTTTCTAAATCATTGTGTAATTATTACTTATTAAAACAAATCATATTTTTTACATCTGGAATCAATTTTATATTTGTACACTGTATTGAAAGTGGAATGTACTTGACCAATTATTTTATACGTATCTAATATAATGTAAAAATGCATCCGACAAATGATGATTATTATTAGATATAATTAAATTTATACCGCGATAGATCAAATAATATAATATAGAATAAAAATAATAATAATAGAATTTCAGGTTCCAACAAGAGCGTACAATCAAAACAATACTTATTTTAAAAGTAATACCATAGCATAATTAAAGATTCCTCTCAAAATATTCTCACGGCTATGACAATATGGCTATCCCGGTTGGAACCAATAATGTAACATCTGATGTATACTTATAAATAAGTAATTGCAATGATTTAATTCATTGGAATTGAGGTCCTGTATTTGAACGGAACCCTGTAGATATTCTTACCATTTGGGCTGTAATTCCGGAAAGATATGGCAGAAGATATCCTGATTTATTAAAAATCAATCAGATAGGCTAGTCACTAATTAGGTATAATAAATATATGTCAACGTAAATACATTAAAGAGCGCTGTACATTTTCATGACCAGCAATTTGTTTTATGGTGTGCAAAAGGATCAAGACACTTCGGTCGCAGTGTAAATTGGTCCCCTTATTTTCGCCGCCGATCGTCTTGCACACAAGCGCAGACGGAGCAGGGGCGAGAGCCCTAGCGAAACTCCTCCTTTATGCTTTCTTCTTTGTTATGTAAAAAAATAATAGAGAAAGGGGAACTTCAAATCGATACTTCGAGGTATGTATTTGCGTTTTTTATGGCCAACGATGAGAATTTGGCTGCGTTGCCAAAATCTGGCAGATTTTTAAATCATTTAGTCGGCTGTAAGATTTTTGTGACTTTTGCTTAGTCGATTTAAGTATTTCTTAATGATTTCTGATTACAGATATACTCGTAGGTAAGTCGAACTATACAGTATGAACTATACCTATTACTTTCATAATCCAGGCTAAGTGTTTGTCTTTTTGTGAAAATCTATGCTATTTTATCTGCAATAAAATAATTAAATGGTATATATTTGTGTGTTTTATGGCAGGCGATGCGAGGCGAGTAATTTAAACCACTTTAATCACACCTGTTTTGATTTAAGGCAAACTGTAAACTCATGTTATCTCTCTAACCTGCGCAATAGATTACATTATATTTTGGGTATCTGCCCAAAATCGCTACCCTGGGCAGGCGGGTTGGTGATTGCAGTTCAAGCTAGTACGCAGAATGACGCTGCTGCCCATCATCCCGTTATCACCTCCCCGTGAGATGTGATAAGGTGGAATATTCTAGGCTGGTACCACACGGGAACGCCACACCATATCATGTTAGTTTCAGCTAGTTTTCTCATCACATATTAGTTTTGTTTAGAAATTAAGGTTTAGGAGCTTAAAATTCAAGTAAAGTAAGTATACATAGCACTTCAACACCATAACTTAAATGCATATATGTTGCATATTTCAAGATTATTTTAGTACATATTAACTTTCTTTATTTTAAATAATGTATTTATTAAATATTTATTTATTTCTACATTAAGCGATCCTGTGTAGCCTGCATCCACCGGCTTTCCACCGCCTTATATTGATAATTGGTTCATCGGGTAGGAGACCCTCCTTTACTACGTTTGCCGGTTCGCGGTCGCCATTGAAGAACCTTAACGCCCTATCGGTCGTTATCGTATGATGTGTATGTGCATATAAAATATTTAATTAATTAACTATGGTTTTCTATCTCAAAGATGTCATCCGTCACCTCATAAACTTAGGAATAAAAATATATCGATAAGATCAAAAATAAAAATGAACCGAGGCGGTCAAGAATAAAAAACTACCGATAAGGTCGTATATAAACATCTACTGATAAGGTCCATACTAAAATTATACCAGTAAAGTCAACAGTACTATAATACCGGTTCAATCCACTATACAACCAAATTGTACTGTTCATAATTATCCCAAGGATACCAGTTTTTTCCTAAAACGTATACATTAAACTATATTATACAGTGTTATAAAACAAGGTTGTATAAGTGGTCTGCTTATCCCTAAAGGAATTTCCTCAAGCATGCTACCAGTTTAAGAAAAAAAATTATCAAGTGTACTTACCTAGTTAACTTTTTCCTCTGCAGTCGACAGGCACAGATAAACCTATCTAAAGGAAAGATTACTGAAATCTACTACGAATTCCACTGATGATACGTCTCTATTGGTATTCTAAGTGAAACTAACCCCACAACGCGAACTGGCCGTTACTGACCCGCTTCTTCATAACCAGCATTATAGACCAACCGGTTCCGCGCGATGTTTGTCTTTTGTGAGCGGACAATGGCGGCCCAGATGCCGCGGATGCTGCGTTTAGTGTTAAAACGCGGAACCCTAGACAAAAAGAGAACTGGTTTAATGTGAATGAGCCTTTTGTTCGGTGATCGGTTATTTTGATTTATTCGATTTTTGGAGAACGTCCCGCGCGAGGGTTAAATCAGTGCTCAACAGGTACCGTCGCGCGAGAAAGTGTTAAAAACGTTAATTTACCTGGGAGAAAAAAAGCATTCATTCCTCAGTAGAAGTCAAGAAAGAAATCAATGTATATTTAAAATAGAGCATCCATTCTTCTGTACTTATATAATTCTATACTTATTTGGCAAGAAAGAAAATAACGTATTAACATTTCTAAATAGTAGAGATAGGAGTGATTTATAATTTTTAAGATTTATAGACAGATTGCTTTATATATTATCATAACTGCTATTTCATATTTAACTATGTTTTATAATAGCCAGTTTAGCTTCGCATAAACTCTTTGCACGCTGGGTTTAAAAAGAGTAGCAGATATTCAGCTCATTTATCTAAAAGCTTCGTTATAGGTGTAATAAATCGTCCAAATTACAATACAGGCTGATAATAATAAAACATCTAAGTATTTATACAAGTAATGAAATTTTATTTTAAAAAACTACACAAAAAAAATCAGTGAAAAGTAATGATTACAAAACACATATTATTACCATAATACAATTTGACAAAAACTCTATATCTAGGAACTTATATAATTCAATTCAAAAAATACATTTGCTTTATTAATTTACGTAAAATAACTACCAGATATGTTTTTCTTACATCAGATAAGTGATTTAGTAATAACGATAATACGATACGGTATTACGATATTTAATATCATATTTTACAGGAAAGCTGTAAGATAACCACAATTTTATAAATTTGAAACAGCTATAGACATTCTACAATAATAACTAGTTTAGAAATTACATTTCTAAATCATAATTTTATCAGTTTAACTGAACCTTAATTTCTAGTATAATTTTGTTTTTGCAGGATAATAAGTTTACAATAGGTACTTTAATTAATTCACATAAAACATTAAAATACAGGATCAATCATCTTATTCCAAACAACTACTTAAAGTAAAAAATGGACCTAGGTTTTCACTGTCGCTACTAAATAAAATGTATGATTTGTTGATGTAACTACAACAAAATGTTTTTTTTTATTAGCGGATTTATATAGCTTGTTTTACAGCTAAATCGTTTGTAGAAGTTTTCATAATGGCTTACTACAAGAATATTTAATCGTAATTTTTTTTATTTGTTGCTATCCTTTATGTGGTATAAATATTTAAAAAATAATTAAAGTTTGTAAAAGTACGGACTCTGTTACAAAATTAGACGAAATTAGGAACGAAATATACCCCGATTTTTTTTGTACACTTACATTATAGTAGTACATCGAGGGTTCCATAACTGCTACTTACACAATATAAACTAAATGGTGTGGTCATATGATGTACACAACTTAAATTACGATGATATACCCCTAATCGTTTTTTACAATTCAATTGTGCAGGACTACATACCTACTAATTACATATAAACTTAATGGTATGATTTAATGATGTATCAAAACAAAATACTGTAGACTGAATTGTTTCATGTGTAACAAAAATTTAATTCTGAGTTTACAGTTCATAAAACATAGGCGAAATAAAATATTTTTATAGTAAAGTCGTAAAGCATTTAGCGCGTGACTGTATCATCCTTTTTAGTCTTTCCTCCGATACGGCGTGTTGGCTGCGGTGAGAATGGTTGTCAGATATTTTTAGGTTCGTACAAAATTGTTGTAAAATGTTTACATACATTTTTAAACTCTCAATTAATCTTTTTTATATATTTTTTGTTCGAAGTCCCATTATGCCGTTTTTGTCTCTATTTCCATTCGTTTCTTATTAAGTGATGAAACGTACATTTGTATGTACCTAATAACGTAGTGTTGTGTTTAGTATCCAAGAACAGGTTTGTTAAATTCTTGTAATATGACATATCCTGATTGACTATACTTCAACCATTAGAGTTTAAACTAAAAAATAAATGAATAATAATAAATAATTTTACCAGAACTTGCTAATTCTTTTTTATTCATGAAAGTATTAATTAATAGTCACGTTCACAGCTTAAAAGATGAGGTTTCACGTCAGTAGTAAATCTGCAAAGTTCGACTTAGATGCCAACTGACTCTTTGGTCAAACAAAGGCTGTACGACTACGCCGCCCTAAAAAAATGATTGGAATTCCGTAATTGCTACTTTATGCTCATTTTGCTATTTATTAAAAATAAATAAACTACTTTCCCGGTGCTTTTTGGAAAAAGCTTTTAAGCTCAGAACTACTAGAACGAACAATATATAATAACCTCATATAAAATCTATGCTACGTTTGTTGAACAGCTTTAACTATATCGAACAATAAATAATTTCTAGTTTGGTAGCATCTGTTGCTGGGCAGGCAGCTGTGTTCCGGCTTTCGAAACACGACTGCCGAACATGCATCTTAGGAAACTAGTTAGATTTTGTAATTTCAAGCCTGAACTTACTTACTATAAAAATTATCAAATGAACTAGCTATTGAAAATATACCTAATATAGACAAATCTGTCTCCATATCCCATATCATTTTATTACACAAAAAATATTGTTATAAAACATAACATTTTGAAAAAGTTTATTAGGCAGGTATAATTTTAAAACTTATTTAACTAACTTTATTTCATTTAATTCTTGAAGTCAAAAATACACAGTTTTGGACCTTCAACCAAGTTACCCAAGTTCAAATTGTATCTTTGCTTGCCACACTGATAAATGGTCTTATTAATTACATGTGTCACCTATTAAGAGCAATGCAAAAATGTTAAGGTGGTATATACGGCTAATGTACTTTATGACATGAAGTTAATACATGTATTCTGAGTACCACCTTATTGGTATAAAAAAAAATATAAATCTTAGATTCTATAATTAAGATGAAAATATTTTGAATGAGGTTGCACTCAATCATTACTTTAGTAAGTAAAGTAAATATCAGACCTTGAAAACAGACCATTTAATTCGGAAAATATAAGAAGAAATTGAGCTCAGTTTTACGAGAAATTGATGGACACAGATGGACGGAAGGACCCTTCTCGCAACTACAAGACCGGTCCAGCAGCTGCCGTTTACAAATATAATAGAAACTGCATAAAATCTGATGAGAATGGGTTATTTGAGTCTTTTAAAACGATAACTGGTCAGTTTACGGAGGGCGCCAAATAAAAGAAAAGTTATTCAAAAAATAAAATTTTGATTTAAATATCAGTTCTGTTTGTTTTCGTCAAAGCCGCTGGAAGTTTCACGAAAGAAGTTTCTAATGCGAATGCTATCGTAAATGTAATTGAAAACTAAACTATTGAATCATTTAACAATAATGAACAATTTTTAATTTAATTTAATTTATTTACATTTATTTATTCATAATTTGATATTAGTACAGTTTTTTTTATCACTTGAATGTATTAGTTATGCGTGAGTACTTTTATTAAATTTAGTACGTGGTCCTTTAGAAATCTGTCACTGGGAAATTTTAAGTTTGTGATTAAATAAATCGTGATTTAGTGTAATTTCATCTACTTCTTGAGTTAAAATGCTTTTTTTATAAGGGAGGCTTATCATAGGCTGGTCAATTTTGTCGTCAAGGTTTCGAAATAAGTCCTATTTAAATGGGGCTCCCATATTTAAAAATTGAGAATGATGGTGAAATTCCAAATATTTTTCTAATAAAAAATTTATGCCGAATTACTCTAGATTGATAGATAAGGTTATTTAAACAAGTAATATTTGTAAATTTATTTTTCGCCAATATTCTTATAAATTCCAACATGATAAGATAATATATAATTTTATAATAATAGATAGTTTGTTATATTTTTTTTATAAAAACGATGGATCTGTAGATGAACTATTCTAATTACCTAAGAGGATTCTCATATTTTATTCGCAAGCTCATATTTTAGTCGTTTTTGAACAAAAATATTGACTTTGACTTTTAATTAAGAAATTAGATTCAAATTACAGAAATATTCATCAAAATCGAAAAGTTGACTAAATATATATATAATAGTAGTTTCAAGTTAATATTCTTTGAAATAAGCACTTAAAAATTTTTTTGGTACTTATTTATCTCTTAACAAACTAAGTAGTTTAATTATTCTGGTATTGATCATATTAAAAAAAATAAAAAAATACTACATTAAGTACAGTTAACGTTATAATGATTCAATGAAATACACACGAAACATTGTTAACGTAAGTTAGTTAAAAACGTACCAAATTATTCGTAGATGAAAGATTTGTTAGCATTAAACAAAACTTTTCTACATTGTCTAGTTACAGTTCCGTACAAAAATTGGCATACGCCTAATTGGTATAAGCGCCGTTCGCCGCTGGTCGAGTTGCCTACTTGTGTGTTTTACTAAAATATATATCGAAATTTGCAGGCTTGTTTAATAACATTTTTAATATTCATAGTTTTGAAAAATGATACTTAAAAAATCGACAAAATTTTTATGGTAACTATTTTTTTCTAAACAATAGGATTGATTTTAAGGAATTTAGAAAAAAAGCATTTCAATGTTCACGTGTATTTACGAAACAAATCTTTCCACGAGAGTTTTATTTGTTAGAGAGAGTTACTTTGTAATTCTACTGAACCATAGATGTCGCTACGACGCAGGGTAACACTCGCGCCTCTAGTGAGTAAACTGACAACTAAACAACGACTGGTACGCCACGTAGTGACAAATAGTGACACTACTATCTGCAGCTACTCAACGCCAGGTGGCAGTACGTGTACCAATAACTAAAGGTAGCGGATATAAACATTATTAGAAAACGTTAATAATTGCTCAGAAAAGTGAAGTGAAGAATTTATTGATTGGTGATAATTTTATTACTTTTGTAAGTAAATTTTGATGAACAAAAACGTCTTTTTAATAGTGTTTTTGTCAGTATTTTCACAAGTTTTACCGAAACTTTCTACACTAGCCACTGTAGGTTTTTTTTTATCTTGTGTAAAATATATCAATTCGCAGATTTTTCATCCTATCAAATACTTTACATTTCCAGATAAATTGAAAAAAATTAAACCCGTTTACGAAATCATTGCCGTTGGCGGCTTAGTTTCTCATCATATTTAGATATTTTTATTATTTCTTTTTACTTTTAATTAGATAATTTGTGGCTATAGAAATCGTGAACATGAGTAGGTAGAAACATCACACATAATATTATTCCTTAAAGTGCCAAAGATTTTTTTAGGGCTAAGTGTAGGAAATATATACATATAAGTAAATGTATTTTTAACCTACATTTTTGCGAAATATGATTTATATGTTTTTTACCGAGTATATCTACGAGAATGGTGTTTAATTTAACGTAGAGCATTCTATATCCAATATATAGTTTTTGTTTATATCTTTTTTCGATAATTTATCAAGGCATATATCAATATATGTAATATAATATGCTTATAAATTTTTAAAAAATTGGATTGGCTTATACATTTTTAAAAAATTGGTTGTGTTCGTTTTTATATAAAGAGTATGATATCGCGGATAATCTATAAAATTCTGTGAATGTTACGTCTTTATCGAAATAAACTACAATAAATAACCCTAATTTATATGGGTTAAGTGACTTTAAAATTACTGGTAAACACAACAGTAGCATGTTATAATACATAGTAGCGTCAACATATATTTCGAGTGTATAATGCTCATAGGTCCATGAGACCAGGTGTCAGATCTAAAGTACCTACATATCTGGATTTTATTAACTTTGGCAGTGCTTATTTACGCGTACAGGCAACTGGTTATACAGTGCCCTATTTCAGTAGGTGCTATTTCAAGCAGTCCATCTTTCGGAGGGCGTCCAGCTCTGACGTGGCCTGTATCTGCTCTCCTTTGAAAAACGCAATTTTTCAACCCATCGGAGCGCTCTAAAGAAAATTACCAAATGGCTCTGTTTAAAATACCTCCCCAATTTATATTTGCCATTCATCCGATATTTTTTTCGCCATAAACATTATGCAGTAGAGACCATTTTCGCACAATCTAAGGTTTAATGTTACTTGGTTGAGTTTAAAGCGTCATCTGGTACGATATGATGCTTTGAGCACGAATGTGGGTTAAATAGATTTTAAGTGAACTAATTGACATTTCAATATCTATAGACAGAAATAGTTAAAGAAGGGGATAGATAGATACATTTAAGATATATATTCAATAAGGGTTAAAAGTAGAACGCTGAAGAAGTAAATAATAAATAAATATTCTTAGGCATCTAGCCTTGTCTTTAATTTAAATTAAATTTAGTCCTAGATTTAGGGATTATTGTACAAATGGATCCTAGGCAAGGAGTAAAATGCCGAAATCGAACACCTATGAGTCAAATTTTTAAAGTGTTTGTCATATTAGCGGGGTGACACTATCTATAATTTGTTTGGTGGTATATTTATTTCTTTTTCACATAATATATACCCGGTAACTACTAATTTACCAAAATAAAAAAATTAACTCGATCGCTATTGTAATTTAGGTTATTTGTTAATAGAAAAATCAAATTGGTCAAAATACCCATACAACAAATGGGCGTTTAGCTTTCCACGAAAACTATCCAACTGAAAGAATAGAATTTAATTTTGGTTTTGTAATCGCATAGATAATTAAGTTTCAGTGCTTATACTATAAGGTTTAGAGTGTTTAGACAAATTTATTTTTTACGAAATGCTATTTAGAAGGTAAGATACATTGTTGCAGTATTTCAAGCTTTAAATTTAAATATAAAAATATTCTACTCTTTAATCAAGTCCATAGTTATTAGTCGCAGAGATTTCATTACAAATTTTCTATTTTAATTTATTACTAATATTTTACAGTTTTCAGTATGATGTTGTTTGTCTTTTTGTTTATTATTATTAGTACCGCATATTTGATCCTTATAATTTGAGTTTTAGCAAAAATTTTGTAAATAATTATAATGTAAGTATAAGATGTACTGTCCGCACTGCACCCAAAATGACCCAGCTGAAAACCAGCGCTAGGACACTGGACTAGCATATGCTGAGTTGGGTCATTTTGGTGCATCATATAAACATTTATAAATTGTTTTTGACGTGACAACGTCTTAAATTAGGTTGCGGCTGGGAGTCACTTATGAAAAAGTGTAACGCTCGGTAACGTTACGATGAGTCACCGAACGAGAGAGAGGCCCGGCGAATGCCTTGCGTCTCTCTCCCACTCAACTATGATCGGTCTGCCGCGCGCGCAGCACTAGAGAATTAGGCGCATTGAATCGGCCAATTTAATTATATTCATATCAATAAATATTCTACCGAGAAAAAGACGTTGTCACGTAAAATCTTCGCCCGTAAAAACGACTTTACAGGCAACCATTTTTTAGTTTTAATTTTTAATTGTATGGTGCACCAATATATATTTTTATTATTATTATTATATACATGTTCAGAAAAAACTCATATAGGAAATGTAATTTAGCCTTTCCTAATTAATGTGGTTTAAAATGTATTATTATAGTATCGATTGTAAGACAAACGTCTGATAAAAGTAAATATTATCGTAATACAAAGGAGAATAAAGATCATTTCAAATAGTTGTACTAATAATTTTTATTGTATCTTGAATTTTTACCTATGCTCAAGTAATTTTATACAGTGTTCATTATTATTATCAAATAATTTAAACAACTTTCTTCATTGATACTTATTTAAGTAATTATTGTAACTGTGTAACAATGGGTGTTACCGTTTTGCAATATTGGCGCCAAACAGCCAGTTATGGCTCCCGCGAATTTGAATGAAAAATTAACATGGCCGCCCTTATTAGCATAATGACGCCCGGTCGGAAGAAACGCACATAAATCAGGTGACCCTCGCGAATTCTATGCGAGGACATTCTTTTAAATAAATACTTGCATTAATTCAACGACAATACTAGCTAGGTACAACAAAGATGTTCAACAAAATCTACTTTCTTTTAGGAAGAAAGCGACAGGGAATTTCTTTTTCAAAACGATCAATTAAAGATACTTTTACTTTTTTGTGAAACTTTTTTTTTTAACATTAAATACTTTTTTTACATATTATGAAATTATGACTTTAAAAAGCGTGTTCTGATGGTGTTAAAAGATAAATTAGATTGTACGTCTGTCGCCGGAGAGTTTATTATTCAATATACGGTCTTAGTAACAATACAAATGCGCTATTTAGTTAAATTTCGTTTCGTTATGTAACACAAATATAATTTTGAATGTTCCTAAGTAAAGGAAGGTATACTTAATATACTATAGTATGTAATATCGAAACACACATACTATATCAACTCCTTAGAAATTTGATATGACGGAAAGGAAGGAGTCCGTATTCAACTATGGCAAGCATGGCGGGCAGGCTATAGTGTGCTATTCAGAATATCTACAATAAAAAAATTATGAAACGTCATATTCGAAATAAGTCCACAGCACATTACAATAAACGTCTGTAAGAGCTTAGTTCAGAACATAATTTCTTTGATTCCAATACAAAAGGTATATAAACTCTTTAAGTATACCTAAATCCAATTACGGACTTAATTTCTGATAGATGATAACGCTAACAACCACTGCCTTTGTAATGTAATACATAATAAGATGGAATATCTGTATCATGAGTATTTGAAAAAAGTGTCAATTGTGGGTGTCAATTGTGGGTGTGGGTACCTTTTGTATTGGAATCAAAAATATTATGTTCTGAAGTCAGCTCTTACAGACGTTTATTGTAATGTGCTGTGGACTTATTTCGAATATGACGTTTCATAATTTTTTTATTGTAGATATTCTGAATAGGACACTATAGCCTGCCCGCCATGCTTGCCATAGTTGAATATGGACTCCTTCCTTCAAAAATCTAAATTTTTTTCGCTTCCTTCACTCAACGACTGATTAAGTTTCAAGCCACGGGTATCCCGATATAATTGAAATTGTATTGTTTCCTGTCTCCAAGTAGAAGTCTGCCCCATAACAGACCACATATGTCTTTAACCTATTAATAAGACAATGGATATGGAAAATTAGCGCGAAGATAAGTATTGCCGATACAAGTATTGTTTATCATTTGTTTTTGATTTGCTCGCTACTTCGCCCGTATAAACCGGCCAAGAAAAACTAGAATAACAGAGTCCTATGTCCTTCCCCATGTAATTTAGATGTAATGTCATGCGAATGCATAAATTCACTTCACTTGATAACAATTATAGAACGGAATTTGTAGCTTCACAATTTGTCACAAGTTTTTCATAACTGCATAGTAGCAGAGAAGAGATCATTTTGGTATGCTCACTTAAAATTCGAAAGGAGATTTGAAGAGTAAAATACTCCACTTCATATTTGTTTACACATAGACAAACTGTCTAGGATACAAAAAGTCGTCTGGCCACCAGAAAAAGAAATGCTAATTTCAAAAGTGGCAACTTCGTCTGGACCTAATTGGCGCGAAACAAAATTAAAAAGTGAAAATATGCATTCTAAATTTAAATCGTCGCCCGCGTGCCGGCTGGCGGAGGGGGCGACTTCCGGCAAGTTTTAACACTTTTCCCGCAAGTGGCGCTACGGTGCCACTCTCGGTTTTTCTTCCCACCATTAAGCTTTTGACGCCGAGCAATTTGTGTGAAAGGTTTTCTTATTGGACACTGGCTAGTTGGAATTTTTCCGAGGTGAAAATCTCATTATGGATCTTTTTTAAAAATAAAGTTTTAAAATTTTAAGGTTTTGTAATTAAACCTCTTTGTAGAAAGTTTTAAATATTTATCGAAAGATTATGAAAGCATGCTTAAAACTGCATTCTGATTTTAGTTTTGATCATATTGATTAGTTGTGTTACAAGGAAAGACAGAGGATAGGATATTTATATTCAAGTTTTTCTTTTAGCAAAGAAGCGAGCTAAGTTTATCAGATTTTGAATTTGAGTACAGAATATCAACCAGGATTCCCCATTCAGAATAAACTAAAACAGTAAATCTGTAGTATTTGAGTGCAATTTATAACTTTAGTTTCAACAAACCCTATTATACTTGTAACGGTGAATTCGAAACATTATCCATCTAACAAAAGATAACCCAGAGCTATATTGATAGAGGTCTTTAATTTAATATGAAATATTCCGAACTGCGAACTATTACGCACACAGTGACGCAAAACTAGACGCACACAGGGACATTCGCACAAATACATTGAAGCGTAAGAGGGGAGTCTTTGTTACATTAAGGAAGAAGGGCATGAAGACGGGCGGGGCGGGGTAGCGAAGAGTGGGGGAGGGGACCGCTGTTTTGTATTCAGCGTGCTCGTCCGTTTATTTCGCAGGACTCTTAGAGATTCGCAGTGTTGCTACAGTAAATAAATAGGTACCTGTCATTTGCTTGTTTTGTACTTACTAATTGCTATTAAGTTTTTAATGGACTTGGTATATTATTGTTACTTGAGTATAGAAAATGTAAAATATTTAGTTCGCAAAAACGAGTATGAATGTTAATACTTTTAGGTGATTAATTTGCATAATTTCTTTTTCCAATACATGCGAATAGATTTATATGGAATGGTTAGTGAAATTGATAAATTAATAAGCGTAATTATGTTATATTAATTATATCTTAGTGCTAAGGGCGGCGGCAGGCCGGTGAATGCAGGCGGTTGGATATCGATCGAAGTGGATAACAATTAAAGAGACTTATGTTCAGCAGTACACTTCTGTTGGCTGAGATTATAAATAAGTATCTTCAAGCTTATAAAACGTAAATGGTGAACAAAACTAGGTCAAATGTTCGAAAGCATCTTTGGTATTACAGTCTAAAATTCGTAAGGAGTTGGTTTCCACAAATCAAATGAATGCAGAGGGTTAAAAGCCGACATGTGTATGTAGGAACTTGTCGGCTTATATTCAAGTATTTCTTTTAGCAAAGAAGCGTTAAGAAAAAAACGAAGAAGCGAGTTCTTCGTTTATCAGATTTTGAATTTGGGTACAGAATATCAATTGATATTAGATATTACAGTCTGAAATTCGTAAGCAGTTGGTTTTCACATATCAAATGAACGCAGAGGGTGAAAAGCCGACATGTGTATGTAGGAACATGTATTCGTCACTTTAAGTCTTATAAGCGGGCAATGAACAGCATTTGTGCAGGCCGTAAGGAGAGTCCGTGTTCGGGAATGTGCTGCTATCGTGAATAGTGTGCCCTTACTTCCGTTATTTGTATACGAATTCACTAAATAAACTGATGATATCATTTTATTAATTCATGATGTCTAATTATTCACCAAAGGTTACAAACATTCGCTTATTCATGTTTTATACGCTAAAAAAAAGCCATTAAAAGTTCTGCTATTTATCGATAGATGGAAAAACTAAAAAGTATCACCGCTGTTCCGGTCGGACTGGGGATGTTAGGTTTTTTTTGTTACGGAATTTCTATATTCGGTCTCCACGACCAAGGCCCGCGATAGGAGCTATGCAATCGCTTAAAATATTTAAAAAATGCTCCAAAGTGTTTTACACTTAAAAATAAAGCATGATTTAAAGAATACTGACCTAATGGGCGGTGTAATTTATAGTATTTTGTAGAATGTTGCTACCTTCTTTTACAACAAGTGTCATTCCGCCACTCCTAGCTTTTTATGATAAAATTAAAAATTTAACATTTGCGATCTTTAAATGCAATTGTTTTCTACATATTTGCAGTTGGTCTATTACCGCCCGGCGGGTTATTAATTGTGCTAAACATGAGGTTGTCATAGCATGATGCATAATCCAGATTGAAAAGTAACTGCCCTCAAGTACTATTTCTTCAATACTATTTGATTAATCATGAATAAAAGCTTCAATTAAAATAAACTATTTACCAAAAAAAATATACCAACATACTAGTAATCGACAATCCGATACATACAGTCTCAGAGTTATTTACGGATTTTGGTTGTCATTGGTAGTCACCGAAATTATGCCTTCAAATACCTACAAGTGTAGTAAATATTGACTAATACCAACTTCAAAATTTGTGATTTAGCAGAAATATAAAGTAATCTAAAACTCTTTATTTATTTATTATGAATTTTAAAGCCAATTTTGCTTTTTTTTTTATAAAAAATATTTTTTTCGTATCATCTAAGCGCTGAATAAGCAAGTATAATATTAGTTTGTGATTAAGTCGCTACAAAAAGTAATTTCTGGCAATTTCTAAATTAGTTTTTAAAATATTTTGGCAATGATACAACTAGAAAAAAAATTGTTATGCATTCAACTAAGCATATATTCCTATAAAAAAGTAAGTAATAGATATTTTATTTATTTATTATAAACGCGATGGTTTTGATTTTTTGATTGTACCTACATAAATTAATTATATAAAATGGGTTAACCTTATGCGGGTTATACAATTATTATACTTTCATATTTAGTAATTTCTTTTAAACTTTCGTGCAAATGTATAAATTATTTAGTTTTTGATTATGTTGAAACCTTGGCGATTCTTTTTACCAATTAGTTAATAGTGCAGGAGTCTGAAATCTGTTTTACAAAACAGACGGATTGGCCTTCTTTTCTTATGTATAATATATTGAGTACAAACACATTACTATTATGTAATAATTACAGTACCTAACGTTAGGCACATATACGGTGTCAGGCACAGCAAAATTAAACGAGTAGCAACGTAAGGAAAGTAATTCGGATTTATATAATTATATTGCTCATTGTTTTCTTTTGTAGGCTTAAATATACTTATTTTGAGTATTTTTTAAATTACTATTTAAATAAATTCAATGGAATATATACCTTAGCAGATATTGTACAGTGTAGTTTAAAATGTCACAGTGTATAAGAATTCCGCAAGTAGTTTCTTGCATAAAATGCCCGTGTTATTTAATCATCCATTTTTGGTTATGTTATATACTTATAATTTGTCGTTTTGTTGCGGCGTGATTTAAATTGTGTAGTGTAACTTCATATAAGTGTTTTATTTTATTACATAGTAAAAAGTCGATCCGATTTTGGTCGATATAATATAGGCCGGGGGACAGATCACTTTAAATCAAAAAAATATGATTTAATGTGTGTGTGAACAAAGTGTAACTGTGTGTGTCTATTCTATTGGAGTGTTTGTACAAGTGTGATGATTTTTTTACTCCTTGATTTTGAAGGAAGTTTAATTTTCCCATAAACTTTAAGCAAACAAATAAGTCTAACTTAAATAAGAATCATTTGATATGAGCCCACTGCTGTTTTTTTAAATTTTTGGTCGCCTTTATAATAGTTAATCCAAAAAACAAGTTTCCAAAAAAAGTATTTAGTTCTGAAGATAACAGCAGTAACGAATTAAGAGTGCTTACCTAAACATAAAACGTCTTCTGAATAAGACAATAATATTGATGCGATATAATTTCTTTTTTAAATGTTTTTTTTAGCAAAATTCTCAACAATAATTTTAGTTTATCTTTAACTGTATTTTGTTTGTGCGGAAAAATATAAATAATTATTCTAAGCGCTGTGAACGTCACAGCTTTAACACACGAAATAAAAATAAACTGTTAAATCCATTTCTAAGACTCCAAAAAATTCGGAAGTCTTTTATGGGGCAAGGTATGAAATACTACAACAAAATTCCGCATGATATATTGGATTTGCCCTTAAACAAATTTAAAGTAGCTATTAAAGAAACATTGATTAAGAAAGCATACTATTGTACGCAAGATTATATAAATGATAAGACGGCATGGCTGTAAATTGTATCTATCATAGAACAAACAATTTTGTGGTCTGCGGCTGTTTGATTTTTATAATATTATTGTTATTTCTGCTACTTTAATAGTACAAATGTGTACAAATCTTTTTATTTCTTGGCTTGAGTATGTCATGCACACTTAAATGTCTCTGGGGTGGCGGCGTTATGCGTCGGGTCGTTACATTCCCTAAAATATGGTTGAGTGAAACGATGGCTGGTTCATTCGTCATACTCGTGAACGAGTGCTGCTTGTGGGGACTGGTCTGCTCTTGTCTACTATTTTTATTTGTAATTAAAGATTTAGCTAACTGAGAAAAGTTAATATTATTTTTAATCTGATAGCTGCACACACAATTTTTGTTGTCCTATCATTCTCCTAAATGATGTTTTTGATTCGGAACGCATAGTATTGTTCAATGATTATATAGATATTAAGACTGAATTGCTGTAAATGATATCTTTCATAAGACCAAAAATATTTGTGGTTTGCAGCACATTTAATTAATATAATGTTATTTTTGTTAAAATTTGTTTATCCTGTAGCTTGAGTATGTCATGCTCACTCAAATGTCTTTGCGGTGGTGGCGTCATGCGTCGGGTCGTTGCGTTCCCTAAAATATGGTTGAGCGAAACGATGGCTGGTTCATGCGTCATACTCGTGAACGGGTGCCACCAGTGAGGACTGGTCTGCTCATGTCTACTATGTTTATTCGTACTCATACTCGTATAACTTAAAATAAAAAGTTATTTTTTTTCTTTTATTTTAAATCATGTGACTGCAGAACACATGTTTTTGTAGATTTGTCAAATTGTTTTACTACTAAGTACATATTCTTGTAACTGGCGGGAGAAAAAACTAACCTTGACGATTTTCTTGCCCGTTCTTTTACGATCAAGCTCCCGCCCGCAGTGAATGGGCGCGCTAGTTTTTAAGTTTTGACGTTCATAAGAGCTCTTTTGAGCCAAACTTGAATAAATGAATATGAATTTGAATTTGAATTAGTTTTAAATTTTTTTAGCTTGTTTTATTATCACAGAGTAGTGTCGCACTTATTTTTTTTTTATGATTCACTTTCACCGGGCTCTTAGTATATTATCTGCAATGAAAATTATATACCGAAATATAAATATGCGATACAAATACTTGTGTCTGTGATCCGATATATCTTTATTGGCAGGCGGGATTGCGAATGCCGCCTCGAAATGTTCCATCTCTCATCATCTTCAATTATTCTATTGAGTAGCGTAAATGAGGGACAAAAAAACTGATCAACTTGTTAGTGATCACGGTGGAAATATCACTTCTTTTTTTATCAATTGCCCAAATAAGATAGTTTTTTTTAACTCTTATCCTGGTTTTTCCAAGTAATTGTGAACTTTTTGTTATTATTTTTTTTATATTGCGTCCCAAACACGTTATCGTTGATCGAACTTACCTCTGAAATACTTAAATATGTATATTGAACGTGTCCACTACCTGTAAATTATTTTTTTTAGCTGGAATTATAAATATGTACTATGTCACAAATACGAGTGGGTCTGTGATCCGGTATTTCTTTATTAGAGGGCGGGAGTGCCACTGCCGCCGTTGCCGCCTCGGAATGTTTCAGCTCTCCGCTGTCAATTATTCGCGGCAAACACCCCCGTCTGCTCACAAGAATTCGGGATGTAGAAACGTTTAATTAAGACGCTGATAACTTTCATATATACACATATTTTGAACGGATTTCTTCTATAACGCCATATTTCTATAAATACTAGTAACTGAATGTTTCAGCGCTCTACCCTGTCAGTTATATTCGGGCCAAAACACCCTCGTCTGCTTACCAGAATTTAGCATGTAAATTAGATACGTTTAATTAAGACCTCTTTACCTATCTATTGACACAACTTTTTACAGACTTATTATCACATCTTTGCTGTTTTTAATAGGCCAAGCAGTTATAGTTTTTCTATTTTGTCAGGGACCGATGGTATTTTTTATAATATCTATTGATAGAACTTTTTACAGACTTCTCTAATCCTAACTGTTTTTAATAGACCAACCAACAATCGTTTTTAAAATTTGTCTAGGACCAATGACATTCAGCGTGATACGTATTTTTTGTATTGGCTAGAGGACAGGACTACTTTCTTGCCAAATTTTTTAATATGCTGCCTACAGTAAATAAATGCGTTAATTTTAGCTTGACGTTGAGCCAACCATGAATAAAGAATTTTGATTTTAAATATGATTCACATGTTTGGACACGAATAAATGAAAATGATTGTTTTGGCGATTCAGAATACGTGCATACAGATTATTTATAAAATATACCTAAATAGGACAGGTATCACATTAAGATACTAAAATAAAAAGTAAAAAATATACCTAAATAAATTTAAAAATAATTATTTTACTTATTAATTTTAGTGACGATATTAATTTAGCTTGTTCACTAAAATATTTTTCAAATTTTGCTTAAACTTTGTACTTACTTACTTTTAAAATTGGTACAAAAATCTATTGATTTTTATATGCACTTAGTTGTTGCCAGAGTCTGAAATTGTTTATGAGAGCGAATTAAAATTTTAATCATTTGTTTTATATCTCGGAAGCCTGTGTATTTAATACAAAATTTTACACATCCGAAAAGGTTGCCGTAAGTAGTTTTAGGTTTATTATTTATATTTTCTTTCTTTATCTACTGTATGTATATACATAGTCAAAGATCTGAACTTTTAAATGCAGATGAGGTAGGTATGTTTTTATTTTATGTACCGGTTTTTTTGTCACATCTTAATTATTGCATTAATTATTACGATTTTTGCTGATTCCTATTACACCCACAGGTTTATTCGAATAAAGCCGAAGTGATTTATGATTTATAACTAACCTAAGAAGGACAACACTAGTAGGAAAATCTTTACATATTTATTATATTTGCATGCTTAGTTATTGGAACAAAATTCTAGTATCAATTAGCAGCACTAGTAAATTTAATAAAGCAAAGTCATCGTTTGTTTATATATATCTACGTGACTCTAACGTGAAGACCTTTTCTTATCTCTAATATTTTACTTTACGGATATTAAAAACACATAAAAGAAGGCCAGTGGCGACAGGTAACTTTTTAAACAATTTTTTTTAAAAGTAATCATAAGCTATCTTTGTGAAGAACTGGTGTCTAAACTAGGGTACTCCCTGTGTGATAGAGGCCCTCACCTTACCCGTCTATGAGTATAATTGGACACAAATAAAAGAAAAGATAATTAATTAATTTACATTTCGTAAAGAATTAGTGAGATGTGTGCGTGTGTTTGTGTGTGTGTGGGTGAGATATTGTGAAAGTCGTGAGGGGTACAATACATAGAAGGATGTCTAGAGTTAACCTAACCCTGCGAAATAAATTATAGGGATCAGTTAAGCTTTAAATAAGCAATAACCATTAAAGTTTCACTAACATGTGGTGGGATATTCATATTAGTGATTTTAAAACCTGATATTTATAACTCAATCACAATTTGGTACTTTTTAACGGCTGAAAGAAATTAGCTTTATAATTGTGACATAATTATGAATTGCGAAATAATGATTTGATTCTTTGTCCATGTTATTTTAATTGTATCAATGTTAATATTTATTTTAATTTACTATTTATTTAAAGGACAACAAACAGCTATACTATACACAAAAACAGCAACACCAATAAGCCAGTTATGTTTCCACATTAAGCTTACACATTTACTTGCACAAATTTAATAACTTACACAATAATTTTTAATTAATATGTCCGTGTACCTATATTTAAATTAATAAATCATTTCTCATAAGCTCAATCTGAAGTGCACACAGACAAAAGCATGGGCCTCGCACAAACATCTTAGAAATTGTAAATATATAATCTACCAATAATAAAAATTCAACTATACTCTTTTATTACCAAATGCGGAGTCTATTTTAACGTCTGCTTTTAATAGACATAATTACGCAAAACCTGCCGTTGCACTGAATAACTTCGTACGGAGCTGAAAGAGCACAGGAAAATAAAAAAACTGCCAACGCGAAGGCATTAGTGGCAAGACCAAGAAGACAATTTTATGCTAATCTTTTCCGCTGCTTTAGCATTGGAGAAACAGAACGCAAACGTATAGGGTTGCCTACTATTTTTATGATTTTTAATAGTTTATAAGATTACTTTGTATCGTTTTTTTTATTTATCATTCAGACATTAAGTTTTGATTGATTGTAGTCGACTATATTAGAAGATAACATATTTTTTGTTATTTAACGAAGTTCACATAATTAGCATTGATTTGTAGATTTTCGATAGACGACATTTTTTCGATGAGTCTAGCTTTATTGATGAGTATAGTTAGCGAATTTTATTAAAATTTTTGGGGTTTATACTTAGTCATCATGTCTCCGAACTCTTAAAGTATATGAAAAGTATCCGTACAACGTGTTTTATTTAGAACGAATATAAATTTTTAACCATGCGATATAATAATATTTCCACGTAATATTTTTGAAACATAAAATTAGATCAAGGAAAACTATTCTTGAGGAAAAAAAAATTATAAATGTATTTTCATATTCTACTTCACAAGATTCAATTATTTCACAAAAGGATAATCAATCAAATATTTTAAAGCTTTTTTTGGCTATTACGAAACAATAATTTCGTTAATAAGTAAACCAGAAAAAGAATATATATACCCTTAGCAAGGGACGACACAAAGTAAACTGCGAATGAGGGAATTGGAAAATACTGGAGAGAGATAAATGGCCTCAATACTTTGAACGAATAGAGTAAATATATAACGAATTGCTATTCATCGTGTGAATATAATGGGCTTAGAAACGCATAATCACCTCGGGTTGTTAAGTTTCTGACATATTGTTGTGATTTAGTGTACTTATCAAAAAGAAATACCATATAAAAAATAATATGAAATTAGCAAGGTTTTTGAAGTTTTGTTAATTTGTTTTTGACGTAAAAATATCATAAAACATGCTTTTAAAAAGTTAAGTCTTTATTAAGAATTATCAGTTTCTAACGGTACTAAACTATTTCAGTATAAGATAATTGTATCACGACAAAATATTTTTAGAAATAATACTACTAAAGCTAAAATAAGTCACCTCTAGTGGCAGACAACCCTGCGTAGCGTCGGCGCGTTAAATAAATTTCCGTCTAGTTTTAAATGCGGCTCTCGTCTGCCACCCCTGGAAGTGTGCACTTTTATTCCTTTGAATAGTCAACACCGCGCCGGGCCCGTCTCCAACACTTTTCAGACTTACAAGTGGCCATATCTTCTACGACTCAATATCTGAGTATTCAAAACTGACTGAAATTAAAAATTTATCCGGCTCTAAATATGCGAATGTATTATTAGAATGTTTATTTATGTATGCATTGATTATCATCTTTTGTTTGACGTGGGACTCACAAAATTGGTCAAATCATTACGTCTAAAAATTAATACGTGTAACTTTAATGCTAAATAATGTTCTGAAAATAACTATAGTAATTTTGAGGAAGTAAGTAGTGGTAATATTTCAAGTTTTTAAAAACATATTTCAACAAATCTTTTGCCATAAGTTTCAGTTGAAATTTCAGCGTATTTTCATATTCTTTAAACAAAGTTTATAATTTCTCCATTTGACCTATGTACCTAAATCATAGATAGCCCGATTTTTAGTACAAAAACTTGAATTTTGCAACTTTTATTTTAATAACTATAGTAATTTTGAGAAAGTAAGTAGTGGTAATATTTCAAGTTTTTAAAAACATATTCCAACAAATCTTTTGCCATAAGTTTCAGTTGAAATTTCAGCGTATTTTCATATTCTTAAAACAAAGTTTATAATTTCTCCATTTGACCTATGTACCTAAATCATGGATAGCCCGATTTTTAGTATAAAAACTTGAATTTTGCAACTTTTATTTTAATGATAATTAAACCCGTTAAATATCTAAATATAGGATACGTTAGAGGTATTCCAGACTAAATAATACTATTAATTATATACATATATAATAAGAGGTTAATAGGTGAAATTTCACACTAAATGTTTTGCAAAAGAGAGTTTGAAGATTAAAGAGCAAAGTGTAAGTGTATAAAATGTACAAACTTTTAATCGCAAATTAAATTTAATAAAGCTTATATACTTTGTTCAGGAGCACTAACGCTAACGAACGGTAAAGCCGTTACAGAACAACTGTGAAATTAATTAATAATTCACTTTGTTAGCTGACAGAAATGCATAAAAAATATCTATGTGTCTACGTAAGTTTAAGATGTGTGTAAGAAAAATCCGATACTGTTAGGTTTTAACTAAGAAAACTTCACAGCTACTTGTGATTTGATTATAATTACGAAAAATATTACTAATTGGACACACATCACATAAATCACATATTCTTTAGTTGTGGAGGATGTACCAGAGACAAATACAATTATTTTTTTAATTCGTTTATTATTCTAAATTTCTTGGAAATTATTTTTAGTAAATGCACCTACTCTATGTATGTATTTTTATTCTGACATTTTGAATAATATATAGCTATATTAATCGCGATTTTAAGTCTTTCATAATTGAAACTGAATTGGTCTCAGCCACAATTGAAAGTTTATTGTGTGTCGATTCTGAGGTGTTCCAACGCAATATTTTTAAGAAGTAGCTACTTATAATATATAGATGGTTTCCGCAACAACTGTCGTATATCTATAATACAAATGGATAAAAGAATCAAATGATGAAGATTTACGTAATTTTTTTTAGGACTTATGCGTAAAAGATTATGGGGAAAAGTTTATTTATACGAGAAAAACGCCCTTGCGTTTTGCGTAGCGTACGGTAAAGGTACCGTACGCCTTATAGAAAATGGTATATAGTTCCTTTCTCCCATGCTGTTGTTTCCCACAGGATCCATGGCTAGTTCTCAATTAAACTTTATTGAAGATCATTTGTTGCACAATTGAATGCAATAAAATTATTGAGTATATCGCGAGGCATGCCAACCATAACAAGTATTTCTATTAAATCAATACATGTGTGTTTTATTAAGTTGAATTGTTTTAATTATGGTTACATTGAATAGTTTGCTTCTGAAACAAGTTGTTTCTCTAGTCACGTCCCGGCTCCGGTATTAATATGAATTTCTTCTTTTTAAACTTTATACTATCGGGTAAGATTTATTTGGGACGCAATAATTATGATTTTACAGAAATACGTAAAGTGGACTACGTAAAGCATTAACGGAGAGATAGAAAATTATATGTGAAGTGTAATTTTCTAAATTTTGCAGCGAAGTGTCCGAAAAATCTGAAATTCTCTAATCAATTTTTAAAATTAGTCCAATGGGGCGGGTTTCTAAAGTAGGTCTATTTTGTTTTTGGATTTATATTATGAATACTAAAGTTTGTCAGTGGCTATATTTATTATTACTACACACGAAAAGGGGTGGACGAGTTTTGATGATTCTATATAATATCAAGGCCGAAATTGCGGGCACTTTAAGTATTTTTTAAAATTTAGTCGAGTATTTTCAGCTAGTGATTTTCAATGCCTAAGTTAGGCGTGAATCAAACCATTTTAGTTCAACTATAATATACGAACGTTGCGTTAAGAACAAAATAGGCAAATTACAGAAGCAATGGATTTGTAGATTTCACTTCGCAAAATAAAATGCTAAAGATGATAAAGGCTGCATGATGGTTAACGATAACTACAGTCTATTTTTACAAGGTGCTGCTATACTTTAGGCTCCACCAATATCATAGCTTCCAGTGAAGGTAAATTGGTCATAGGCCGGATTAGAGAAAGCTTTTATACCAAAATACAAGTTGTCGCTAGCTTGGCAGACATAGAAAAAGACACGAGATGGGATTAAAATCCGCTACTTCCTGGTTATTAAATCATAATATAAAAACAAACAACGAATATGAAGTCCTAATGAATGCTACAAATGGCGCATGTTTAATTAAGTTTCGGTAGGACATCAAAGATAGTTTGCTCAGTACCTACGGCCGAAATAACTGAACAAAGCAGCCATCCCGTCAAACAGAACACGTACACCAGTGATAACCATCTACTCTAATGAAAAGCTCTCGTGGCTCTGATTGCGACCCCACTAACAGTCTTAAAGTTTAGGAGCCCACCCACACATGTAAAGACCACCCGGACCCACCCATCAAGGAACGGACGAAGATACGGGTCCGTCTAGTTTAATGAGAGCTTCGCCCCTCGCGCGCTAATGTACAAATATGCGGGAAAGCTACTTGCAATGGATTCTCGAGGATCTTTTAAGAGTGGACGGGTTCGGGCGCGTGGCGGGTGGAGTAAGGAACGAAAGAAGAAATCCCCCGGGGGGCTTGATGGGGGCACCCCCGCAAGTGCCTTAAGGACCCCGTATCGATCGGCCCCTCGTCTTAGCGCCAGTTCACTCGTCTCTTAATTATTCGCGGCATGGACCGCTCGCCATTGGCCGACGGCCGAAAAGGGCCCAATGGCGTGCGGATAACTCGCAATTTGGAAATCTAATATTCCGATTACAGCTATGGTTTTATTGGACTTTTTATTCTTTTAATTCATAACTGTTTGGCTGTTTCAATAAAAGTCTAATAGTTGAAGTTGAGCTTTAGATAATTTTCCCTAATTAAGGTGTTTTATGGGAAACTTTTTGAATTTGTTTTTCTTAAAAACCTAATGCGCATTCAAATATGTAAAGTCTTAAACCATTCTTTAGAAGATGCTCTATCAAATTGTTTTAAAAATCAAAATCATCATCATATCGTATAGAGTTTAGCTGCCTGAATCCTAATTAAAATTTCCAGAGTCAGTTGGCGTAGCCACTGGATTTAAGTAACTATTATTTTAATATGAAGCAACTATTAATACTTTAGAACAGAGCTAAGAATTTGTCCTAAAATAAGTTAATATTAGAATAGGCTTGTTTCAACAGTTTCTTGTTTACATAGAAAATACGTATTGACATCGAAATCATTTACAATGATTATATTAATTCCACGAATCAAGCAGCTCTTACATTAGTAATAAGGATTGTCCTTACATTACGTCTTTTAGTTTTAATACATCTATTTGTAAGCAATTATAATTTTAATAATTAGAAATTATGACTAATTCTGGTCACAGAAAAAGTTAATAAATGTGGATATAGCCTTGTTTTCACAGTTAAACAAATTTGTCATCATAATCAAAATCAATGAAATCGATATTTTTTTATTAACACTTTAAGCATCTTTTATTATTATTGATAATAACTACCCTTGTTTCAATAGTATATACTTAAGTAAATGACGAAAAAAGAAAATAGTAACATAATAATCATAAGTAATGAAATCACTAAGTAACCTATCAAGCATCTGATGTGAATGATAACTACCATTGTTTTAACAATATACTTAGGTAAATGAAGAAAATAGCAAATATTGACATCATAATTATAAACAATGAAATCATTAATTTAACCCTTCAAGCGTCTCACATTATTGATTATGATTACCCTTACATTGCGTCTTGTACCACGGTCTGCGTGTAAACAAAGGCCTGTATCTCGAGTGGGTGATTATCGCTAAGCACACACATTAATCAAGAAAGTAAGACGAGAAGGGACGAGCTATTGGGTTGCCAGTGGAAAGATGTGGCTATAAATATTTAATTAAAATTTATATTTTATGCTACGCTTTGAAAGCTAAGGATTTGTACTAAGCGCTTTTTGCTTAAGAGTCAAACTATTCCTTACTAATATTATTTATATAAAGAAAAAAAGTAACTGAAATTCTGCATAACAACATAATCCAGGGTAACGCCAGGATGGTGATCATAATGATGATTATAAAGAGGAAAGATTTGATTGTTTGTTTGCATTGGATAGGCTCAGAAACTATTGGACCTGTTTAAATATATTTTACTAATGGAAAGCTATATTCGACGGTAGCATTTAACAATATCGTAAGTGAAAATTCGTTACTTTAAACAATGTCGTAAGTGAAAAGTAACGACTTATTACTTACGACATTGTTAATTGCTACCTTCGTATTATTTTCGAGTAACATAGACCAGTGTAGCATATTGGGGAGTTAAAGTATGTTGAAAATTGTTATCAATTGGGGATGCCGTGTTCAGCAATGGATTGATAAGGCTTATGTAATAAACCCAAACCAAAGTGTAAAATATTTAATAAAAAGCTAACAACGCGAAGCGAGGCACTAGTTAAAAAACTGTGGTATGTTTATCTACGTATCACAAAAGAGTTCTATTTACCGTTTTCTTGTAAAACTTTAAAATTATAACGCTCTTACTAACTAAATAATTTGAAGAAAGAAACACGCTCTGTGAGAATTTCTTTTAAGTAAATGACTTTCTAAATAAAGAAAACTCAAAACTTATTTCGTGCGAACCATACCACACTTGCACTTTTTGATGTCTCCGTTTATATGTCTGTTTACAACCTGTCAATGAGATTATAGACATGTTCGCTTTTATTAAAAATAGTTTGGACTCTGGGCACTTTATGGGGCCCTTTTGATATGACAAAGGACTTGTTTAATATAATTATGCAAATCAAATATAAGTAGTTTTCGTTAATGGCGGTTGGTCCAGCAAGAACTAGGGCGCCTTAAGTTACCCAAATTTATTTAATAAGTTACCAATGGATGGAATGTCGTACATAGGGAAATGATTGTAAGTCACTAAAAGAGAAATTCGAGTCATTAAAACCTTCTAGAAAGATTCGTTTCGCAAATGTAGATATAGATAGCATTTTTAATCCATCACTTGCTTACAATGGATTTCCGCAAAGTAACGCCTGAATCAATAAATTACGTTGAGCATTGAGTTGATAAAAACAAAAATTAATCAGCATTGTCTATGATACTTCATTTTTTGCACATCTGACAACCATTCATCATTCATTAAATTAGAAATTTAATAAAGGTTAATTTTCAGAATAAAAAAAAGTCCTAGTAAAAATTAACGAAGAAAAGACTAAAGCCGTACATACAAAGTCGGCTCCAAATTTGAGGGCACCGACCTATTAAAACACTTAATATATATACGTACCAGATGTGGTCCCAGCATTATATAGGACTGCTTAAAGACGCAGAATTGGGCGCTGGTAGGGGGCGGGCGGCGCGGGGTTGCGGGGTAAGACACTCGATCAATACAGACCCGACTTTCAAACTGCTTTCACCCTCACGAAAGTCGCCCGGACTCTGGACTAACGGACCCTGAATTATTGACATAGAGCTGCTTATACCCCCACTTGTAGTTAATTTATATATCTATTTCTTGAGGACACAATTTTTGCGGATACAAATGAGCGAGCGATTTGCTATAACTTTCTATTAAGTTCACCATCTTCCTTTGTATATCTTAATTCTTAATGTAACGGATGTTTTCATGTTTCCCTCTAGTGTGATTCATTAAATGGTTTAATTTCTTCTGGTTGCTCATTAGATTTTTTCATAACTGGGAGTTTAATGACTCCAGTCATTTGTTTGAAGTACATTACTAATTTGAAGTTCCATTGAGATGTCTTGAAGCAGAGTATGGTATTTGTTGTAGATAGGTCTGGATCTTGCTGGCTGTTGAAGTTTTGAGTGGCATCTTCATCTGCTGCTGGAATGGAGTTAAGTATGACTTTTATAATATTTCTTATTTATTTCATATTGTTGTAATTTTTAGCCATTTCTTTCCAGTTAATGTTCTAAAATTTCGCACTTGGTTCTATATTTTTTTTCTTTGTCCCCCATATCAAATGCATTTTGTTGCTTCTGTTGGACTAAAATCATTGAGACGGTTTTTCTGTTTCATATGGCATACATTTCTTCTTAGTTTGAAATTTTATTGACTTATTTCCATGTTGTCAGGATAATTTATATGATTATCATTTTGCGTTCATATGTAGCTCGTAAATCTGAAACAAAGCAAAATAATATTAAGGACAAAATCTTAATAATTAAGGAGAAAATAATTATCGAGACTGCAGAAAGACCTTAGTTGGTGAAAAACTACCGTTTTTGTAAAAAAAAAGGGTTAAAATAAACTGATATGAAAGTACAAATGCGTGTTGAGGTAGAATGTTAGTCAGAGTAAACTAGGTGTTCATTGTATGATTTCATAGAACACAAGAATGTCGAAAACAGGCATTCATACTCTACTCACGCAAGGCATTTCTAGATAATAATTTAAATTCTTACTAGAAAGAGAAATTATTTTGCTTCTGATTCAGTAAACTACTAAAATGTGTCATACTTAAAACTTACTGTGAATAAATTTGATGCTATGCTATCACATAATTATGAAACCGATTATAATACAACTAGCAGTCGCCCGCGGCTCCGCCCGCGTGGATGTCGGCTACCGCTGTAAAATGCCTACCCAGAAAAGACACGGTCAGCAAAATGATTGCCAGATCAATTCACAGACACGGACACTAACATCGACGACGCAGTCATTATCCGCAGGCTGCATAGATTGTCTTTATGTGGATGTTGAAGTTGTTAATGATGAAAATATTTAAATCTAATTAATACTTAGTTTTTACTCTTACCGGCAGTCCCGGAGAGCAACCTGTTGTTTTGGGATAGATAACTAAAGCGATTATTGTAAATCTTCCCCATAAACAACATTTGACATTAAATTATTTTTAGGAGACAAAATAAACTGATGGTCGGGAGCCCCGACCCGTGATAGGGCGCTGTGCAGCAGAAATCGTAATAATTTAAGTTCGCCATAACTTCAAAAACAAACGTCCAATTTTGATCATTCCAAGACCAAATATTATCTACATAAACTGCACTTAGTGATGCAATTTATTTTGATAAGGATTAATAGCATAAGTAAAATAATTGCGTTTAAATGTAGTCCAAAAAATTCAAGATTTTTAAATAAAAAAATGGTTGTTGTGCCTCACTCGACAGAGATAGGTATAGTGTGTCGCGGACTTTTTAGTAGGTGGTATAAGATCTTTAATTCATTCATACATTTTGTGGTTCTATCTTTTATAGTTTAGGCAGCGTACGCAACTGTTCTGGTTGATTTTTACACTTTGTGTCCGAAAAACCCAAATATTTTACGAAACCCTATTTTTTTCGAAATTATAATGTAGCCTATGTTACTCAGTGATAATGTAGCTTTCTATAGAAAAAAGAATTATTAATATCGGTCCAGTAATTTTTAAGTTTTTTCGTTACATACAAAAATACAAATCTATCCTCTTTATAATATTAGTATAGATTACATTGACTCCCCCCCCCCCCCCCCGTACCACCCCAGTGACGCTTACATGGAGCCTACATCGCATGCTGGCTAGCTGAGCGCGGTGAGCGACTTTTTTCTAATACTTGCATTTTTAAACTCGTGATATCTTCCTAATGAAATGTCCGAATTGAATAATTCAAAAAGTTATAAAAAGGTATTGAAGCCGTCTTGAATACAAAGTAATTTTTTTTGATAAGGATTAATACCAAGGTACAAATATAGAGCCTTTTCAAGCGGCGGCATATAAATTAAATTTTTAGAATAAAAAACCGCTTACTGTGACGTAACTATAATATTTAGACATATGCTGTCGCGACACTTTTTGTAGATAATGATGAGTACTGCAAAGTCGTAGTACATAATTTTGTTCTATCATCAATAGTTTTCGCTGCGCACGCTATGTAAGGAATTTTTCAGGTAATTTTTTTACACTTTGGGTTACATTATTGGATTTTTAGTAAAGATCCCTAATTTTTTTAAAAATATAATATAGCCTATGTTACTCGGGGATAATGTAGCTTTCCAAAGGTGAAAGAATTTTTGAAATCGGTCCAGTAGTTTCGGAGCCTATTCATTACAAACAAACAAACAAACAAACAAACAAATCTTTCCTCTTTATAATATTAGTATAGATAATCTAGGTACAGCGAATCAGAAGCCATAGTCTCTAGGTAATTACAAAGAGGATATTGAAACGCTCCAATGGCCGCTTATTACATTCAAACGATAAAAGAAGTCTACTAAGCACAACTTCTTCAAACATTCTAGTCAGAGGTCTTCAAACCTCTACAATAACTAGATTGTAGAGGTTTGAAGACTTCCGTATATCTGTTAAAGCATACAAAATTACAAAAATTAATAAATAGATACGTGTGCTGGCAATAAAACATTAAAAACAACAGTAACAGCTCTATATAGATCACGGCATGTCTTCGCACGCTGTCTTCACGTGGCCTCAACCCTCTCCCGCGAACATTTTGTTTCAACCCCCCTACCACCCCGGTGTCTTATCGGACCCACATGTATACATAATGTATAACGTTGTATAAATTATCTTATGCGGTATTATACATACTTCGTTGTATGGGTAAAACTGGTTACTTGTTTTAGCTGAGCAGTACGCTTTTGATTTGAGCTGAGTAAGGATGGATTCCCACGTACATTGTTAACTTGTTATGCGTAAAAATGTTGGTAATGTATGCTGAGAAGAGTAGACTACATAAAACGGCCCGTGGAAGACCACGAATCACTTTAAAGTATGCGAAAAGTTTGTCGGCTAAAGTCCTCAGTTAACATTATAAATTCGAAAGTGAGATTTTGAATTATTTGTTCACGCCTTATCTAATAAATCGGTTCTGCTGAAATTTTGGTACATAGAAAGCCCAAACCTTGCCTTCCTTGGTTGTGTAGTTCACTTTAACCTCTACAAAAAGCGTTCTTTCTATAGGGCGCGATAACTATAGGTCACAAGTGGGAAGCCAAAGGCGGAATCTAGTAATGCCATGAACCACTATTAAAATTCATAAAAATATCTTATTTACTTAGTGTGTAATAGTAATCGTTTATATAGAAGTAAACTATCAAATTATCTGCTGTAATAAGTTTTATTTAATCAGTAGGTTTGTGAAATTTTTATTTATAAATTAATTTGTTTGTCAGTTCAATTTTATTCAACTATTGCGTTAATTATTATTTTTAATGATTAATTTCATTATATGCTCGTAAGTGTGTTTGTAACTCAATACAAAATAATATCCATCTAAATCATTCCTTAAATGAATAAAAGTAAATTGGAAATTTGTCTAAAGCATTGTGCTTATGTAAAATATTCTTATAATAATAATCAAAAATATTTTAAACTCTATAAGCACATCTTGAAATCTTAACCCGTCAGTATAACTAGTTTCCATATGAATGTGTTAAGGCACCGTGAGAAGAGTTGGGTCAATTTTGATCTTTAGGTCAAAGTATTCAGAGATGAGATCAACCCTTTTCTCATGGATGGTCACGAAGTATCAGTTTTTGTTACAATATTCTAACAAGCTATAATAAACTTTTTACATCTTGGTGTTTAAGAGGACAGTGTCCAAAAGAGAATGTTGTAACACTCAGACGAATAACCTTACTTGTCAGGTACAGTGTAGCTCTTCATTGGTGATAGTATTTACTAATGCCGTTTCATTAAAAACGAATTTTATTAAAATATAATGAACTAATTTTAACTTTTGACGCCAAATAACCGATTTCGTTATATTTTCCATGGTGTTTGTGACTGATGGCGTTCAAAGTGAAGGATAAGAAGTGGGTAAATTAGTCACTGATAATCAGGATAAGATAGAATCAATTTGTAAGGTGGTGGACAACTGCCGGGGAGATAGGTAAGAATAGTATATACTTCAAATGCATTTAGAAAGACGGCTTTCTAAGACACGGGTCTTGCAAGGTTATAGGAAGAGTCGACGTTAAAATAAATTTCATATCAAATCAAAAACCAAAATTATTACAAGTAGATATACTGAAACAGATAGCTTTTGATAAAGATGCTAAAGGGAAAGATTCATATTAAAATCTTTTTTTTTCAATTCCTTTCCCATGACACGGTGACCGGTTAGGTCTTGGGTCAATAAAAACCGTGACCCGCGGGTCACTCCGACCCACAATGGCTAGTCAACTGGTTAAAAAGGGTGGTAAGAACGGTTAGAATAAAACTTGTTCTCGGATGCTGGCCTTGATCGGGCGTGAGATTTTTTGTCGACTTTATAAGGACTAAGATAAAGATTATTCCCTTGAGAAAAAAGTGTGGCACTTTAGACAAGAACGAAGAAGAAAGAGGTATTTTCAGACTTTTTGACTAAGTAAATGATTGATGTACATAATGCGATCAAATTTGTGTGATAATTATATAGATGATCATGTCCAGTATTATGTATACTTTGGTGAGAAAGAAAAGTGGTTACTGTTTGTCTTGCTTTTGGTCTGAGCTAAAAAATTAAAAAATTAAAAATTAAAAAAATTAAAAATTCATTTATTCAAGTTTGGCTCAATAGAGCTCTTATGAATGTCATACTTATAAACTAACGCGCCCATTCACTGCGGGCGGGAGCTTGATCGTAAAAGAACGGGCAAGAAAATCGTCAAGGTTGGTTTTTTCTCCCGCCAGTCACAATTAAAATACATAATATTAAAACAATTGTGTTCTGCAGTCACAAGATTTGAAAAAAAAAGGGAGACAGAACTAGTTAATAAAATTATAAAATTACATAGACAATGTATGTAAGTAATCGTTATATTGTAAAGAGGGCCGCAGAACACAACTTTTATCATTGTAAATGTTAGCTACTTAAAGATTTCCCCTGTACCTACCTACCTAGCTTTAACTTGCAATATGTAAACATATTCGTAAGCATATTTGTGTATGTTACTTAGTCACGTATAGTACCAGACGACTAATGTTGCTTTCGCATGATTCTGCAAAAATTACTATTGGAATAATTATAAAGAAAGCAAATACACACTGTAAAATTTTCGTCACTCATGCGTGTTTGAGCTTTAAACATTCTATATTCTATAATATAAGATATTTGAATTCGTTTACATTCAGATTAGGTATAGATTATGATTAGAAGAGTTACTGTCAAAAGAGATTAATTATATCGTAAACTAATTGACTATACGACACTCACCTAATGTGTAATAATAAGAACACCTAGTAGCAAATTATCTTTTGTAAAGCGATTAAAATCACTACGAGAAAGTATAACAAGTATCTGTATCTGTAAGTATCTGGATATTAAATAAATATTTTTTTATTTCATATACCTACATACAGATACTTGTTATTTAACACAAGCTCTTAATAATCCTTATCTTGGAACTAAATAATTGGCGTGATTGTCTACACCCTCTATTACAATCTTGGCTATACGAAAAGTGACACATTCTAAGCTATGTATCTTTCCCTAACCACGTACGTTACTCAAGATTATACCACAGTCAAAATGTATGGAATCGGCCAAGCACCTTGCAGCTGAGAGCTATTAAACGACGTAGAGATGCATACAAATTTAACTGTGGTCCAGTAAGTGATAAATTTTAGAGCAATTAGACTTAATCGTTGAGTAGAAAGCGTGCTAGGATCTTCTACGGAGTCTGCGATCAATATCAGAAATGCACAACATTTTCTAAGTTCACGATAAGAGTTCGGCTAAGAATATAATATTGTCCTAGTGAAAGTATAAAGTCATCAGCAAACTAATATTATAAAGAGAAAAGATTTATATTTTTGTATGTTTGTAATGAATAAACTGAACAACTACTCGACCGATTTGAAATAAAATATACGATTTTATGAAATAATGTGGATATGGAAAAGCTACCAACTTATTCGAAATCATAATAAACATACTAAGCTGGTGCATAATGTTTAGGTGTTAAGAAAAATCTTCTGTAATTTTCAAGTTAACATATATGCAAACATTCCCTTAGTCCCTCTCACATATATGTTTTGCCCCTCTCAACATATGAAGAGATATGATTATGATATGATGCTTAGCAATAAACTAGTTGGTCTGTTTAGCAGCGAATGATTTTAAATACATAATTATATATTAATTACATAATTTATTTATTATTTATTAATTTAATAAATTACATAATTATATATATATTCTTAGTTAAACGATTTCAATATCGCAGTTCGAAATAGCGCGAAATGTTAGAAAAATTTTTGACTGTCGTTGAAATTGCGTTTTAGTATTGGTTGGCTGGGCTCCTATGGTCACAGTAGGATCCCTGTGCACCCCTAGTTAGTTATTCTTATGTATTGTATACGTCTTTTGCAGTGTAAGGCCGTAACTGAAAAAGAGATGAAGTTTATTATCATAGTGTTCAAATGTTTAGAGCCCCTGAGTCGGTAGTTTATGCGGCACTACATTATACGCGTCTCGGCTAGAGGCGTTGTAATAAAATCTAGTCGGCGGCCGACGCTTTATGAATATTGTTCTGCTGCTGTAAAAGATAAGGAGTGGCAAACCTTTACTGAGTTAAACCACTATAATGTTGTTAACGTAACAAGAATACTGCTAATCTCAAGGGCTTTTTTCAGGCTTGTGTAAGTGACGTACACATGTTTTTTATTAATTATAATTCAAGACACTAAAAAAAGCTGGGTAGTATGATTTAAGATTTTTATAGCAATAATGATTAAGGTGGCCTTCTTACCTATTACCTCTTAGGTTTTTTTAACAAAAAACATTCAAATGTGTGTAATTTTACTAAAATGTTATATGTGTGTTTATAGTATTTTGTGCATATTCCAACTACCAAAATTGTACTAATTTAAATGTCTTCTAAATAAGTAGAATGTACTAAGAAAGTTGTGACAGTGTGGAGTAGATATTACTCAAAACAAAGGAATCCTCGGCACTCACACACGGAGTAGTGGGTATGTATTAGATATTCAACGAGATATCAAACTAAAACAACACGATACAAGAGCGCTCGGCCGGAAAAGCAGATTTATATTACGACCCAACTAAGATCATAAAACTATACTATATCACCGACCCGGGTATTAATATCGTGCCATTTATCACGACCCTCCCCCCCTTCTTTTGTGTAAGAAACACCCGTACACCCGTCCGAATAAGTTTCGTCAGTTCCGCCCGTTCAAACGAACGCCATAAACAGAACAACTTCTACGGCGCTTCTTAACTTTGCTCGACGAAAATTGGATGTCTCCCGGCCCTTGGAAATTCGACTTTCCACTTATACGTTTTCGTTATAGAATCGAACCGTGCATATCGATAGTTTGATTTCGACTTGTCGGTACAAAGTGGATTTTGTGGACGCTTAGCTTAGAGTTCGTTATAGTACGAGGATGAAGGATGAGCAGTTCGCCGGAAGGGTATAGTCGTAAGGAAGTCGCACGATTATGTTTAGTCAGCGCTGGCTGTGTAATGGAAAGGAAGTAGGAATTGGGGCCTGTAAGATGTGGTCGTATAAGGCGGCCGAGAGGTGGGGAGAGGGGGGCGATTTGTTTGTTCCTCAGGACCTCCACAGCTGCGGGTAGGATTTAAATTCGGCTGTTTCGGTCTCTGGTCGGTCTTTGTTCGTAATGTCCTGTCCTGTTGCTGGCTGATGAGGTACCTCTTTACAACTTTAAATTGAAGTGTGTAGAGCAAATTGCTTAGAATTTGAAACGTTTACGTAACACCGGTTTCGTTTCATGTTTAATGTGTATTCGTGTACAATTTAAACTTGTGAGACCGTTTCTTTTGCCGGTCTCTTTTTTAAATTCTAGCATATATATAGACATTACATTGTATGCTGAAAATTAAAATATTAACTATAAACAACAGCAAAATATCTGTGAGGTCACAAATCAAGAAAGTGGAGACTTTTTTTTAAGAACTGTATACATGTTTAGAAACCTGGCTTGCCCGAATACGGAGTTCTAAGATTATTAATCAGGTACTTTTTTTACTTGAACTAATTCACTTGCCAAGAAATATTTTCCATTATATTTTATTAATAGTCTGTCATAAATACAAAATAAGTAACAATGTATCTTGATAGTAAGCGTAACAACGTTCAAACTAAAGTCGTTGTAGCCTTTCGTCGAGATATGTGATAGTTAAACTAAGATCGCAGCAATTTTAAACTTTACTGATGTAAATAGAGAGATATATAAACACACTATTGTACAGAAAGATACAACAATAATTACAAAAGCAATACAAAGTAACTAGTGGGCAAAGGTGACCTTAGCACTAAGAACGATCTCTTTCAGGCAAACTTTACAATAATAATAAATAAATAAATAAAACGAAATAGATAGCGCACAATTCAGAAAAGTAGAAAATAAAAAATAAAAACGTAACTAACCAAATAAAGTCAAAGTCAAAACTATTTATTCAAGCTTGGCTCAATGAAGCTCTCATGAAAGTGAAAACTTAAAAACTAGCGCGCCCATTCACTGCTGGCGGAATAATTAAAAACAACTTATCATATTATTATTACGATGTGAAAGAAATAAGTGTTTTACGATGTTAATATTTAAAAAGATGCAACATATTGAGTTATATGTACTAGGTACATTCATCAGCCACTATTACTCTATTAAGTGAAATCTAAGATTAAACAATTTTTCACTGAGATAGGAAACTACTAAATCTGGTATAACTATTCATTTACTATTATATAACTAGCAACACAGTTCGAAACAACGTCGCAAAATATCCTTTGTTAATTGATACGAGAGCTATGATGTTAAGTTAAACAGTAACCGATACTAGGAATGGTCTCGTCAAGCCTGTAGCGATGAGTATCGAAGCCACGCAAGTTTTAATGAAACCCCGAGGTACATACTTGCCCACTCTCCCAACGCATGTAAGGCGATAGTTCGTCGGGTGTAGCCGCTGGAATTACCACAAGATTGCTGCCATTCTTTAGGGGAACCCCTCCCTTAAGGTACTCACCCGACGCCCGGCCAAATTAAATGAAAACCTTTCAATTTTGCTCGGCAATCTTCAATGGAAATGCCCTGAATAGTTAATTGAAATTGAAACCTTAAATGGCTCGATGTGAAAAGAGTTTTCTTTTGTTTTTTGTTCGATCTAATTTTCTTTTGTTTGAAGAAAAATATTATAGGTTCTACTGCACGGCTGATAGTTTTATATTCTTAATAATGTCGTTACATATGGTAGAACTACGGAAGAACATACTTCCCAATATGATATACATACCCATATTCATGCATTTAAGAATTAGTTTCGCGTTAGGAAAAGTAAGAAAGAGTGAGTAAGTATTTTGATTTAAGCAAAGCCAAAGCCAGTGAAGTAACTTAAAATAACGCGCATAAAACAGTACAGTTATTTCTCGTTTTTTCGGGTCATTATATGTAGTTGCACGGCAATTGATACAAAGTCATATCGTGTTGATTTAATTTTATTTTAAATCCTTTAATTAAAGAACAATATCACCGAAAATGGGTTAAATGAGTCGATGACGCAAATCCGCCGCAAATATCGCACAAATTAATAAATTGGTCATTGGCCATGGAATGGTCAAAACTTAAAGTAACCCTCGATAGTACTGATGATTTTCCGCTTTTTTACCAACCAGGCCAACTGGACTTAGTCTCACAAATGAGTTCGTTCAGGTTTACGCACTAGGGTCCCTCAGACCCTTCACGGGCGAATGAAGGTTGCCGGGCACACTCAAGGAAATTGGGTCATTTGTCCCTTACTAGCTCTCAGTTTTGTTCGTTTAGAGGGTTTGGTTTGACCACTGGCGGGGTTAAGTACCAGGAATACAACGTCCTTAAGCCGACGATGTAAAGCCCAAAATCCCGAGGACGGAGCCTTAATTTGAATACGGGAAATCTTTGTTTGAATATTCCTCTCCTGAAAAGTAGGTTACCTACGCATTATCAAGTTTGAATGGAATGAATGCTTATCTTGTTGACGACAATTATGTTTTTAGTTGTAGGTATGTTGTTGTTGTATGTGTGTGGTTGTTTGTTTCTGTATCTTTAAATTATATTATGAAATTCTATTCATCGGTTTATTTTATTTTACAATAAAGTTATTAAACAATAGGGATATTGCACGGAGATATGCACTGGATTGATTCATTTTAAATAATATCTGGTTAAGATTATTTTTAACATAAAATGTATCCTTTGTTTAGTCTTAGTGTAATTTGGGTAGGAATTAGATAAGTCTGTTTCAATTGTATTTTATTATTTTTTAATACCAAATAAGTGTTTCCTTATATTTAAACCAGAACATACAAACAAAATACCTACTACTACAAAAACTGTGTAACAGTTTTCATTGAACGCTCATACAAAAGTTACCTACTTAATTTTACAAATTTGTGTGTCAATTTACAGATATCGGAGTCGCGAGTTTGAATGGTTTTCCATTTAAAAACTGCTTAAAGCGCCTAAAGAAGTTTTCATTTTAAAATCTATTGGTTAGGTGGTGTATACGTAACATAGACAAAGAAATAAATGAACAAACTAACTCACTCATTTTATAATAGTAAGAATAGTCTTCGGTGTATGTGTATTAGGGCGTTATGACTAAATTGCGAAAATTGTATTGAGGGGTGTCAATAAGCGGTGGGACCGAGTCTTAGCGACACCCTGTGTTCCTCGACCTATCGGGTCTTGGCACCCCTAGGGGTCCCACACCCCTCGGAGTGTTCACCTTATTATTGGGGGGTCGTCTCACCCTTAGACAACTTGGGATTTGTGCATTATATTTAATTATTTTCTGTGCCTAGGACATCGAATGAATGGTTGCAAAGAAGTTATATTTCATTTCATAAACAAATTTATTTAAAAAGTTTTACTTAAATTGTTTTCTACAAAAAAAGGTTTTTATCATACATCATAGAAGAATCTACATTTTCCTACACACAAAACTTGTATAATATATTTATATTTTTTATTTGTTATAGACTCGGGTAACATAAACTTATATTATCTATGATTTCAGTGTCTTAAAAAGTGCTAATATGCAGTGGGAAAAATCTGATTGTCTTTACCACAGATAATATAATACCTTTACTATAATATATAGTATCTTTACTTTAAAAACCGTATAGTAATCATCGAATGTTTCATAAAAATATAATGTTTTTGTGTTTAGCAGTTGCAGTGAGTTGGTTCTATGGTTCTAGAACCATTGGTGATAAATTTTAAATTACAAAATATGGAAATTATATTATTTTGTCCATATGACACGAAAAGAGATTCAAAGAGAATGAAGAATACTAAGTAAAGTGGCAACATTCAAATGTTTTCTTTCTGTACAGATCCCGAGATGTAAGGTGTATGAATAGGAACCCGAAGTTTTAAATTCCTCCCACGCTGTGAGGTATTTGAATAAAGTACTACGCAGAAAAAAAATTAAGAAACATTTTAGTTGAAACTACTAACATACTGAGTAGGTACAGAAGTCTGTGAAAAACTTTTGTGCCTGTCCAACTTAATTTTATATATGTATTTTTATTCTTGCCGATTGCTAATTGTAGACCAACATATTTGTTGCATACAAAAATGAATATATGATGTTTTGAACGATTGCCGGGAGACAGAAAACAATAGAATATGTCTCTTGTAACTGGATAAACGTAACACCGGTAACAGGTTACTTTTAACAAAAAAAAAACTCTTTTGATAGTTACACGACTTTCCAACAGAATACTTTTATAAAATGCCAAACATTTTGTGTTATTATATTGAACACATTTTGCTTATAAATGTTAATAATTTCAAGTTATGGCCATATAGGTACCAATAAACCTCATATAGTTAGCCGCCATTATATAATGAAGTACATAAGTCAATGTATCCCAAACTGCGGGTTCTCGAGTTGCGATGTAATAAAACCTTTACGTGACCGAGCAGTTGTTAAACTCTCACGTATCTTGTGTATTATTTACATGTGATATATTACTGAAGTTGGCCAGTACTTAAGCCGCCGTTGTGTTACTAGCGGAGATCTAGGAATTTCATTTATTTTAAATTATATGAGGAACAAGAGTGTGCACACCAAGGAGAAGATATTCCACAGGGCGGGTAAAGGAAAGGCTAGAAATACTGTGGCGTCACGATACAGTTAATTAAATAGTCAACAATCACTGTCGTTTGTAAAAGTGTATTAGCCAAAAAAGTTGAAACTTTAAAATTACTTTCGAACCACCATTTCGAACATGTCAACATATTCAGGTTCACGAGAACTTATTAAATTTTAATTTATATTGTATATGCCGTATTTTTATGAATCCTATATGAAACTTACAGTACCTACAAGATAAAAATGTTCAAGCTCAAATGAATATAACAGAGAAATGCGAGAGTATAGTAAAGTCAAAGCTCTCCGCTACAAGCTCAAAATCCGCTATAACCACAGCAGCGCCTTTAAGGTGGAGTACCGATGAAATATGTCTTAGTGGGAGGGGGTCGGAAGGGGGTTGAATTAAGGAAGCCTTAAGCCCGCACATTAGGGGTCAGTGAGATGGGAAACTTATTAAACTGGTCGGTTCTGATGGAAGGTATCTAGTTTGTTTAGGTCTAGGTGCGGTCCTTATGTAACAACGGCCTCGACACAAGCGTAACATATTTGTACATAAATTACTTCTATTACTAGGCGTTAAGGTTCGTTTAAACGTCACAGTGTTATAACTGACCTGCGGCTGACTCTACTTCTACTTTGCCTATATTTATAGACATTTAATACTGATATCTAGTTACTTAGTTCGGGTATTATATATTCGACAAAATATGTATCGATCACTTTATAACTTAAAGCGCGGTACGTTTCTCTGTTATTTTATATTATTCAAGTAATACCACATTATACCTAGCCGACCTAACTAGCCTAACAGATAAAAACTAGCGTCATTTATTCTCTAAGGTTTCATCTACTTTATATGAACTTTAGTTTTGCTGGTTAGACATGATAAAGAAACAATCATCTAAACATAATGCTTTTCGTATAGTATTATTTTTGAAGTTTTGTTTCAGAAGTTACGAGATACTCGTCAGTTTGTATTAAATATCTGTCAATTAAACGCAAATGTGATCTTATATCACATTGTGAACAAGCCCCTAAATATTCAACTCTAGTAAAATACAATAGGATTTTTTAATATTCAACTGTTTTAACGAAAAAACCATGAAGTTGTTTAAGAACTAGATGTTTTCGCCGTTTCGTAATAAGAAATTCTATATAGAAATAGGTCGTAAGTAGTAACTAGCGGTCTTTAGCGAGAGCTAGCGGTTTTGCCCGAAGTTGTGTTACGGTGTCGATGAGGCAGCAAATGTGGCCTTGGCGCAAGCTTCCTCTCGAACTAGCTTGTTAGTTTATAAAAACATGAATCGAATCAAATGAAAATCTCATATCGACGTTTCGCTCTATGCTGTACTCCGGCCTACTCTAACAATCCATGGTAGGATTGAAATTATAATACATTTCACCTGCCTTCGGAATATATTACATTTCACCTGCCTTCGGAATCAAAATTCTACAGAAACTGACACCTATCGAAGGACTTATCTCCACAGAAAACTACGCTACGGGAATCTATAGATAAGTTCTTAGATAACAACGAAGGTAGAGGCTATGACTCCAAAAATTATATGTAAATTAAAAAGAAAAATAATGAATTGTCTCATTAAGGCTATGCTTGGGCTCACAACTACACTGTGTGACTTTCCAGCTATCTACCGCTTAGCTGAACGTTAGAGTCAACGAGCTTCGGCCCTTTTGTATTCTTCGAAAAATTTCTAAAATATTTCAAAGTTTAGAAGCTGTACATACGATGTTATTTTTTATTACATAACATAGGGTACTACCAAAGTACATAAGCTTATGTTTTAATATTACCATATGCCACTACCCATCAGCTTAACCCTAGATTTGCCTATAAAGGTAGGCAAAGGAACGAAAGGGTCTAGATTCCTGCACACCCTTGGCCCCCGCACATTAACTTAATTGAAGCTTAACTCAACACCCAACCTATTTACAAGCAGCACAACTATAGATGCCCACCCAAAATGTTTGCAAAGCATTTGCTTAATAACTGAAACTTTGGGAGGTCGGGTCGAATTCTCCTAATACCTACTGTCGCAACACGCCGCGCCTGTGTGGCTCACAAGCCAAATAGGAAAGACAGATCACTTTACAACTGTGTAGGACGATTTATTATTTATTTATCTATTTTAGTATCGGTAGCACACTGAATGACTTATAAATTAATGCAATACAAAACTGAACAAACGGTTTGACTGTAGGAAATCAAAGTTAGGTAATATACAAATTATTTAATAATTACTTCAAGTTTATTGTGACCTGCTTCCCTAGTAGTATTCGATTTTGTGTTAAAACTATATCCTGCAGGAAACACGATTCTATGTCAATTTTGTTTATCCTGACTACCTATTATTTAAAAATATATAATAAGCCAGCCTAATCTAACCTTATTGTACACCAGAAATACTATCACAGCCGTCTAATCCCTTATTAGATGCTCAATCAGTATTTTTGTTGTGTAAACAAAACATTTTTAAAGGATCAGTATATTATATTCCATTATTTATTAAGCCAATATCATAACATTCGGTCAACAATAGATGGGGTCGTATCAACAACAGATAGTCTAATATCAGTTAATATCACCGATAATCACCTGAGCAATATTATTTATTAGTAAGTAATTTACTACATTGCGTTGTAATGGAGCTGATTGATATTATATAATTGTTATTAGTGACTATAATTTCTAGGTATGTTATTTATATCGCCATGTTTTTCTGGCTATTCGATCACCTATATAATATTCAGTTCGTTAGCTGAACCAATTAAATAGCTTTGATATAGCATTGTTCCTTTTCTACTTGACCTTTTCTACTTGAAAATATCTTGAATATATGGCTTTAAATTAAATTAAAACGCAATTATAACTCGTAACATGGCAGTAGGGTCAAACAAAGAGACTTAATTACTTTCAATCACAAATATCATAATGTACAAAGCGTTAAATCGTGACCAAATAGAATCGACTTTTTTTACATTTTGGCAAGAATGCGTTAAGTTTTCAGAGTAAAAAAACAAAAAAACATCGGATTATTTAAGATTAATTAAAGTAAGAATAAACTTTCGAGTTACTGACCGTTTCATTAATTCAAATAAATCTTCTAAGTACATAAAGCGAACATGCTGTTCCAAGCCTGTCGTGTACGAGTACCAACTATCGTGAAACTATTTTGCGCTAGTGTGGGTGGGTCGTAAGGGTTGCTATGGCGACGTATCTTAAAGATCTCCCTTTCTACCCCGTCTCAGTTTTCTCCTTTCTCCTTTGCACGCGTTTCTTGTCGGGAGGCGTGAAAAGTACCGTTAGAACAAAAAGCTATATTCGCGAATTTGATTATTAGGTTGTTCTTTATATTTAATTACAGAATAATATGTATTGACGATTGTAAATATAACAAAGGGATAAGCGATATAGTTCTACATGCCTCCTTCAACCAATAAAATAGAAAAAAAAATTGAAAACCATAATTTTTTACTTAATTTTGACTTTTTGGTACGATAAATTCAAAAAAATTATATGGAAAAATTGTGGTCCGCTTTGTATGTGATAATTATGTCCTGTTTAAATGATTAAATCAGAGTTTTGTAGAAAATACGTGAATTTGCCATGAAATTTCTATCTACGAGGATATGCGATCTCATGAAGAATGTTGTCCGAATACTAAAGCATTTTAAGTTGGAATTCGGCGCATTTGATAGATTCTACATAGTTTTTATTGTGTTAAATTTTATACTCTTTAAGTCTGAACTTATATTATAAAAACTTATAATATAAGTTCAGACAAAAAAAATTTGATTACCACAGATAAATAAAACTCCAAAAAAATGCTATGAACCTAATAAATGGACCTACTAAAGAATATATTACTTCACAGTCTAATAACAGCGTGGGATGTGGGATACTGGGCACGGGCCCACTGCCACGAACCAAGCTGAGAGATTCAGCTCATAATCTGCCATGAGTTTGATTGCAATTCATTGATGAGCCGGATGCAACCACGCACTGAGACTTGTGAATATAATTATTAAACTTCACCAGTCCTATTCTAAACAAGTACCATTTTTATTTCGAAGAATCTTTAGCCTTCCTTCCTCACCAACAATAACAATAAAGAAAAAACCCTACAAAAAAAAACGTTTATGTGTTAAATTTCTGCTAAATGTTTTAAATAAGTCGCGTGCTAGCTGTACAAAAAGGGTTAACCGTGCGGGGAGGAGGGGCGAGGTCCGGCCCCACTAATGGAGTGGCCCCCGCGCCCCACAGGCCATAAAATTGTAAATTAGTGATGAGCCGGCCAGAGGCGACGCCTATCGATTTATTGATAGTTTTGCTAGCTGCCCAAGAATATGACTGGTCATTAGTTATCGAGCCTCAACTTTTCATGAGCAATGTTTAAAAATAAACCACTATTCGGTATAGCAATTAAATCTAGCAAAATGTTGTCTTCATTTGGTTGATAGTTTTGCTTGCTGCCCAAGAATCGTTAGTTATCTTACCGCGAATTCAGCCGCAACTTTCCAAGAGCAATTTTTAAAAATAGCCTGATATTGTTTTGTTGGACTCGCGATGAAATCTAACACTATGTGAGAGGAACCAAATTCTCCTTCAATTGGGTTGTTGGTAAATAAACGCATGCACTGATATAATAAACTAACATTTCCCTGCGGCTCCGGCCGGAATTCAGTTCAATGTACGCAGTAAGAAGTATGTATGTCGTTATGCTGCTTACGTTCCGTGATTAAGGAAAATCATTTTCATAGTACAACTTTCAACATTTAACTTTTTAATAGAAGTAGGATAAGAGTGAGTGTATAAGAATAACGTCTCGACAGAATTGGATGAAATTTGGCAGAGATATAGAATGGAATCTGATCTAATATAGGTACAATCTGTACTCACGGTCCCCGCAAAGTTGAGCCAATTACTTGAATCCTCACATATTTTAAATTCTTAAGATATAAAAGTGCTACTCCATTAAGGTAACCAAATAATGTGGGCGATATTGATACATGAATAATAAAAATCTGAAGTGTTTTGGTACAAATATACTAAAGTATAAGATAAATGTATAAGAAATACAAAAGTGGTCACTAATGATGAGTATGAATCAAAAATCTCTTACCTCAGATCGGACAGAGAATAAAACGAGTGTTTGACCCCTGACCTAGTTTTAGAAGAAGTGCTCAAAACAATACTTTAGGAGAGGGTCACAACTAAAAAGGAAAAATTGAGTTATGGATCGAGGAAAAGAAATCTTACCGTATAATGGACAGAACCGTCATCCTGCATCCGCCTCCGTCGTCCGTCAGCCTACCCAGCGTGGTGATTATGGACAGAATAGAATGTAATCTATTGGGAAGGCTAATATTCAGCAATGGACTTTATACGGCTGATATGATAATGATGATGAAAAAACTAATGAAAAGAATGTCTACTGTTGAGAACGTCATCTTGCTGATGGTGAAATGGATAAACTTACATTAAACAACATAGTGATGACGGTACAACTAAAGAGTTTATGGCGGGATCTCCTTATATATTTGCTATGTAGCGCAAAACCATTTCGTTAGGTGTTACCACCACTGTATTTACCACAATGTTTGTATATAAATCAATTTAATTATGTTTATATACTTAATACCAGTGTACGCGATACTATGTCACTAAACGCAATAACGTAACAGTAGGTACTTATAATATCTTTGAATGGAACGTTTTATATTTCTGAACGCAAAAAATATCACTTAAATCAATACAGTTGGACTTACCTCAAATCATGGCGGCATCAGAAAAGCACTCTTTAATAATTTGGTCACTTTTGAATTTGTGTCATCACCACAGCATCTTGTCGAGCACTGATCAATATTTCAAAAAACACAGATGCCTCAACATTTTTATACATATTAATGAGTGTCCAGTTATGTCCGGTCAAGGAGTTATGTTAATAGCTTATAGTATTGTTAATAAACTGGTTCTTACCGGTAAAATTAAGGGTGCTGAGTAAGTGAACATACGCTTTAAATGCAGCGCTGTACATTTTATATAGACTTTATGCCGTAAGATTTAAAGATGAAAACCGTATGACTTTTGGTATTTAGGTAGTAAGGATATGTTGGTTTTATAGAAAGGTGTGTGCATACAAAATAAGTGATACTGCAGCATCCCCTTGGTATGGCGAAGTGTTCTAAATATGAACTGTGGTCTGTATGACCCCGGCCATTGGTTTCTGTCGCGGTGTCGTGGGATACTACGACTCAGATTCTGTGGGAACGTAACGGTCTCACAGATGCAGTGACTAAATACTAGACATATGAATTATTAACTACGAGATTTTTTAAGTACTAGTCTACGGTTGATGGAACGTTAGTTACGCAGCTTATATAGGACTTTTCGAAATTATGTTACTATTATTGCGCTTGTTTCGTGTCTCGGAAAGAACGATAAGCCGTTGGTCCCGGCCGTCATGAACATCTATGGTAGTTGTGACTAAGAAGCAAATGCTTTGCCTTAAGTAAGTTATAACTGAAATTCAGCCAAATCTGGTTAGCTAGTGAGCAGAGCAGAGTCTGGCTCTAAGCTTAAGTCTAGGGCAACAGGGTTATATGCTATGATAATGACCTACACTGCTTATAAACAAAAAGGCTAAAAAGCAAAATTGTCTTAAACCACTTTTTATTAAATAAAAGTGGTAAAATCTATTAATTACATAATTTAATTTTCTGCAAAATTCCTATTTTGATTCATGACGCCCATTAGTTTATAAACAGCGTGTTGGTAATTATTATAAATAATTAATATATTACAGATAAAATTAATTTTCTCATACAATCACACCAATAATTTAATTCCAAGATACGTATAATTTATAAGAACTTGTGTTATGGATACTAAAGAACGGATAAACATACTTATATACATTTTTTTTTGTAAATAAATACTTAATATAAGTAGGAAAACATCCAGACCAGAACAAATATTCATGTTCATGCACACAAAGATTTGTCCTGTGTGGGAATCGAACCCACGACCTCTGGAGTGAATGTAGGTATACTGACCTCCACGCTATATCGGTCGTCCATGCAGTGATTGCGTTGCGGGTAGCGTCTAATTACTAGACATGAGAATGATTAGCTACTCTATATTATTAAGTCTACGGGATCTTGGGGTCTACTGTTGTCCGAATGAAATGTCACTTACCTATGTTTTCTTTTTTTTACAAATAATATAGTTTGCTATATTGACTACATTCTAAGTTAGATTAGAATGTAGTCAATAGGTCAGCGTAATACGACCTGAATACCTTGGTTTGAGACAGGAGCCACGTGCTCAGTAGTAAGACGTTGATGGGTTCAAATCATCATCTTGGTCTCAGTTAAATTCATTTCATATTCACATCATAGAGGTCGGTATACCTGAACTACGAACGTTTGTGTATCAAAGAGTTTTTATATCAATTATATGATGCAAGCTTTTCTTTGTTTAGGACTAAAAGCGCTTTGTATAAGTTATAAGAATATTTATTCAAGTTCTTAAAACTTGTTTGTACAAGTTATTATTTCCACAGACTTGAATTTCGCCTAGTTCTGATAACTTTTGGCACATAAAATGAAACGCGATGCCACTGAGAAATGCCGTTGAAGCTATGGTTTATAAAACATTTGGTGAAAAGGCATGAATTACTTGACGAGTTTATCGCCCAACTCTTTTCTATTCAAGGTTATGCCCGCAGTGAATGAGTGCGTTAATATTTATCGTTAAACATGAACGTTAAATTCGCATTTTTGGATTTTTGAGGTAACCTTCAATAAAATTCAAAGTAATAAGAAAAAATTGGCTTTAACTTTAGTTTGACTTAATTTTGTGCTCAAATAGGGATTTCAATTTTTTAAGTATTAACTCAATGTAATAAGAAAAGGTATTTTATGTTGTGTCATTTTATGTTTTTGTGTAAATTACTAAGCAGATAGCTGCTAGATGTCGGATAATGGTAGACACATACTTAGTTTAAGAATCTCACCATGTGTGTAATGTTGAACAAACATACAAATACCGGAGAAGTATAAAAAGTCTATTGTTATAATAAAAATATAAAATTCATTTTTGTACCCAATTTTTAAAAGAAATGAGCTTGAAAGCGGTCCAGAAAGACCGGTAGGAATTATTTTAGAGTGTATAATATTTTGAATTTTGATACACTGTATATATTTTATTATTATTTCACATCTATGAGTTTTGTAACCAATTGCGTTAAGAGTCTTCTGTCGTTAGCTCAAAAACTTAAACGCGAATAATTCCGTCCCGTCCTGTATGGGTTTGTGTCCCGCGACACGCCCTGCCCACCCCCTCTTGTCCACTGTCCCGGTTCATTTCCTGCAGCAAATCGTCTTGTCGCCATCGCGATACTTTACCGGCTTATGTGTAGATATATGACTTGTAATCTGATTCTAGGATTAATGGAATCGTTGCATGTTGGAACTACGAAATAATTCCATTTTAATTAATTGATTTAATTACTAAAGCGCTCGCAGCTCTGCGGTGCTCGGTGCTCGGAAACGATCACCGAAGTACAGCAGAGTTTACAGAGGTCAGTCCTTGGATGGGTGACAGTTTGTGTGGCATTTGATATCGAGCGCTTCCGTGCTTCGGAAGGCACGTTAAGCCGTTGCTCCTAGTTATCACTAAATGTAGTAGTCGTTAAGCCATGTTAGAGGCCTAATGGGCGGCTTGATAAATTCTAACAGCAGGACGCCATACACCTGCCTCCGCCAATCCGCACTGGGTCCGCGTGGTGGAGTATGACCCAATACCCTCGCACCTTGGTATGTGAGAGGAGGCTCGTGCTCAGTAGTGGGACGTTTATGGGCTGAGATCATGATGATGATGAATTGATTTTCAACACAAGCTTTTTGTTTAAAATATTATTCAGGATAGAAGAAATTTGAACTCAAATAATACAAATATGACAAGTTTTTATAATCTATTTATGATATTATTTAAGTAATGAAGGGAGCACCTAAGTTTTTATTAATTAGAAAAAAAAGAAAAAGCTACTTTACATAATTATCTGTAATATTTAATTTAAAAAAAACAGATAGTAGAGGAACTAGCGGTGCAAGATATTTGTTTATTTATTTTATTTTCTCTTAACGTCAAGTCACGTGTAAAAAATATCACTCCTCAATTATTGTAACCCTTGAGGATTACACTAGTTGAGGAGTGATTATTTTACAGTTATTACTGAGAAAATGCTTTACTTTGTTGCTATTTAGGCTAGCATATCTATTGGCATTAGCAATTATATAATTATATCGTCATATTAGGCATACATTTGATTTTGATTCTGATACATACATACATACATTCACGCCTGTTTCCCCGAAGAGGTAGGCAGATGCATATTATACGCACACACTTCGCCAATTATTTAGTTGGTCCCACGTAATAGGAGGCGAGCCTATTGCCGCTTACCGAGCACTGTTATGTTCGCCATAGCCTCGTCCGTTGATCGGCAGGTGCACCACTTGCAGGTTGGCTTGGGCTCCTTAGGTCTTGGTAGGATCTACTACAGACATAACCCCGAACGGTCTGTCTGATATTAAATAATTTTTCTCTACTCTTGAATTAGACAATACTTAAATATGTATGATTATTCCAGAAAAGAATATCATGGAATACTAGCTTAGTCTATATCCTTATGAAGTTAAAACGCTTTACAAATAGTGTTTACGAGAGTAAATCAAACGTGCAAAGCAGAGGCTGCGGGCCACAGACGCGCAAATTAGACGCTACAATGTGTCTAATAATGATACTTTACTATCACACCGTGCAAATTACTCCTTGGTAGCGCAAGCCACAAGCGGCAGCGAGGAGTCCTTAACCAACAATAGTTGTGGTTAATAGTTCAGTTGATTGTTATGCGATGAAATGTGCGATGTTTTTAGGCTTAATTGTAATATGTATTTTCATACATATGGTTCTACACATAAAAATATGTATAATCCTTAATTTTACAGTAACAAGCTTTATGTTTTACATACATAGTATCACGCCTGTTTCAATTGTACACACTTCGCCAATTGTATTTTGGTCCCATGTTACAGGTGGCGAGCCTATTGCCGCTTACTGGGAACTGTAATGTTCGCCAGAGTCTCGTCTCGATAAATAACAAAGAAGAACTTATTATAATATCTTCTTTTTCGGCAGCAAGATATTGTAAAGTTTGACATAGATTTGTATCGAATTGTCTTTTTTATGGTTACTAAAGTTTGCCTAATAATTCGGTAGGTTTATATATAAACTATACGTTAACGATATGTTTGCCGAGAAAGCACAATTAGAATATTTAGTATTACTGTTATATTTTTAGTTATCACTTTTTTGGGCTGAAGAAATCTAATTAGAGTAACATAAACAGAACTAAAACCTATAATCGCTACCGCTTATAACATAAACTCTTCGCCGGACGCTGCCGCTGGCCCAAGGCGAAGAGAAACAGATAAACGGTTTATGTGCCCTCTCTCCGTCTAGTTCAGCCGGCGATCGCAGATAACTGCACAAGAAGGGATAACCATTAAACTAACCTCATTTCGTAACTTTCAATGCCCAGGTACGTTAATGTCTTTTTATAATGTGTGCGGGAATATTATTGGTCATTATTCCATGCTTAAACATTATTTAGATATATTTGAACTTTGGAATTTGATTATAATGTCTTTTGGAACTTTTCTATTTTGCTTTATGCTGGTATTATAAGTGGGACACTTTTGTACCTACGCAGTTTCCAAGACAAGCGAGAACCGGTAAACGTTTTTTTATTTTTAATAAATAAAAGAAATAGTATTAGTCTATTATAATATGTAGAAAGATATTGGGTATATACATTGACTGATTGGCATCACACGGATATATATAGGGTACAAGTTGTATCGTACAACATATAGGATACTTTTTATTCCGGGATCATACCTAATTCTTATGAAAAATGGGGTTTTCCGAAGGTACTAGCAGATACATTTTACTAACCCACGTTTCGCCAATTGGTCCCACGTAATAGGTGGCGAGTCTATTGCCGCTTACCGGAAACAATTGTGTTTGCCAGAGCCTCGTCCGTTGTTCGGCAGGTTAGGTTGGCTTGGGCTCTTAAGATTTTAGTGGGATACACCCTATAATAATTTTATGTCTTACGTAATTTTTGTTACATTCACACCAGTTATTTATTTCCAAAATAAGTATTATGAAGAATTTGTGTTATGGACACTAAATAACGTATTGACATTTTTTTTTACATACATTCTATATTATTCTACGTCTATATACATATAAAACACGCAACTAAAGATTTGTTTCTGTGTGAAAATTGATTTAACGACCTCAGGAGCAGAGTGCAGATATAATATATTTGACGACCGATTCGGCGTTGTGGCGAGAATAGCCGCTCTACGCTCCTAAGGTCGTGGATTCGTTTCCCACGCAGGACAAATCTTTGTGTGCATGACCATGAATATTTGTTCAGGTCTGGGTGTTTTCCTATGTATATTAAGTATGTATTTACAAAAAAAATTAAATTATTTATGTATGTTTAACAGTTATTAAGTATCCATAAAACAAGTTCTTAATGATACTTATCTTGGAACTAAATAATTGGTGTAATTGTCAGAAAATATTTTTTTATTTATACTGACCTCCGCGCCATACCACCGGGTCATAATATCATTGAGTAATTTTTTACAAATCTCGTGAGTAACAAAGGTGAAGTCACGTCCTGAGTTTAGTTTATTGATATAGGTCGAAGGGAAGAGAGTGAAACCCTTTGTATATCCCTCAGAATAATCCGGACGTGGGCGTGATGTTTTGCAAGTGTGAAAATAGCTTAGTTCTGAAGATCTGCTCCCCCCTTGTGGCCACACGCATGGACAGCTAACCAGGTCGTCTGGCACGCATGTGCGTAACACAATGTCTATAGTTTAAGGGACTTATAAATAAAACTCAAGAATAGAAGTGAAAAATATAATATAATATTCTATAATCACACCAATTATTAGCTCTAAGATAAGTATTATGTAGAACTTGTGTTATGGATACTAAATATAACGGATAAACATACATTAATACTTTTTTGTTGTTGTAAATTCACGCTTAATATATATATAGGAAACACCCAAACCAGAACAAATATTTATGTTCATGCACAAAAAGATTTGTCATGTGTGGGCATCGAACCCACGACCTCAGGAGCAGAGTGCAGTACCTCTACGCCATATCCTTCATCAAATATATTTAGTAAAAAATATATTTTACTTCTTTAACTTTTTTATTTATTTATTAGCTTTTATGTTGTACACTGTCGAAAGTAGAGTTAAATAAATAGTGCTAACATAAATTCTTGTTATAGGTACATACAGCACTTGCTACATATTTTACTGTTTTGTACATTATTTAACTAACAACAAAATTAGGCTAGACAATAATTTACAATTAGTACACAGCGTGATTGGAAATTTACAATGGCACAAAATACTCCATGGATTAAATCTATGAGGTGGCAGACGGATACTAAGAGAAAGAAATAATAATATGTTAATACTATTGAGATGTGACTAGCTAAATAAATACATTATTAAAAAGTTTATTACGCACACAATATGCACAAAAAAGAAGCGAGAGTGATAAGTACCCGCGCTAAAGAAAATACAATATAACTTACCATACAATGTATATTTATTTCTTTATTATTCATATTAATATACAATAACTAAGTCAGTGAGTAATTTAACAAGCATATAAAGTTCAAAATATAATAAAATGAATAAAATCGTCTGGGCAGTCGAAATGTATGTTTATAGATATTTTCACACAACATTTCTCATAATTTTTTTGGACTGCAGCGACTGCTCTCTGGCAGGTGGTAATTTTTAAGTATCACATTAAAAAAAAACCATACGTTTTCTGTCGTAATGTCTGTTATACAATATACCTTTGGTAACGTTGTTATGAATATGTCGCAATCAGTTTTGTGACTGAAACTCCCCTTTTGTAACTAAAATTTGACATGAATATTTGTTCTGGTCTGGATGTTTTGCTATGTATATTAAGTATGTATTAAAAATAAGAAAAATAATTTTGGTATGTTTTTAAATTATATTGCATTCTTAACACAAGTTCTTAATGATACTTATCTTGGAACTAAATATGTAAATATCAAATATCAAACAAATTCAAATTCATTTATTCAAGTTTGGCTCAAAAGAGCTCTTATGAACGTCAAAACTTAAAAACTAGCGCGCCCATTCACTGCGGGCGGGAGCTTGATCGTAAAAGAACAAGCAAGAAAATCGTCAAGGTTAGTTTTTTCTCCCGCCAGTTACAAGAATATGTACTTAGTAGTAAAACAATTTGGCAAATCTACAAAACATTCTATTACATGTATTGTCTTTCAGTCAGTATTGTTGGTCAGAAAAAAAAAATTTTTATTCGTCTACAGAACTACTACTAGATTCTTTAATTATATATCCTCCAAGGAAAACCCGTATCTAAAACTTGCAACAAACTACCATACTACATATATTGGGCTTGTCTATTCATTCGGAGTAAACTAGCCGGCACAGTACATAGCTAAACACATAAGACAAGCAGCAAGTTTGTCTTGTATCGCAGGTGCCCAACTAAACCGAACTGGCTTAAACTGGTTATAACAAGTTAAGGGGGAGGAAGGGAGGGGGCCTCTAACTAGATTCCCCCAACTTTCCCGTAGCAGATAATGATCTTCGCTACGTGGGTGCTCTGGGCTGGAGCGGACCGAATGTGGTTGAAACACTGGTCTTTAGAAACTGCTATCGAAACTCCTCCTGTTCTTAAAAATGCATAAAGTCTTCTTCGTTCTAGGTAACAACTTACGGTTACTACGCAGATTTAGAAAGCTTAAGTCTCTTAATCTCTCTTAAGGCTCGAGTTGCGTCATTAAAAGCTGTAGTGGTTTAAATATAATTAACATGCTATGTAATATTTTCTAAAGTGGTTACAAAAGAGAGAGATGATATTACATCGTGGGGCTCTTTAGAAAGGGCGTGAAACGGGTTTTATCGGTCGGTAACGCGCTAGTTATGTCCCTGGTGTTGCAGGCGTCTATAGGCTCCACTTTCCACTTAACTACATTTAATCAATCAATCCATGGGCCGCATACTCGACTGACACCTCGTAGTATAAAAAAAATATTATTCTTCACCCACTCTATTCGACACTTTTCAGTCAAAACTTCAAAAATAATTTATTTCATAAACTATTACATAGTAATGAAAACGTCAAAATTAAATATAAATATAAAAATACAATCAAAATATGATTACACTGAAATCACGAAGTTTAGATTCACTTACATGCAACAAAACAATAAAGAAACAAAAAATATCTAAGTGCCAGTTCCGAGCCACCTGTAAAAAGAACTGGCAAGAAACTCACAGGCATGCTCTTTTAAATTTTTCTATTGGTTTGGTACTTCTCCTAGTCGTCCTATTCCTCTCCACCATATTATCTTCATTAATCTTCTCTTCACATGACCATGAAATCTTAGAAGTGCTGTGCGCGCGTAAAATCACTGGCGTACCGGTCGTATACATTACATTGCCAATGGCGTTCGTTAAATCTCAATCGCACCTCACTACAATAAAAGTATATACTGTGTTCAAGAACAACTTGTAGAACGTATATAATCTCGAACACAAATTTTCCAATTTGTGACATGCGTTCCTTTTTTAAATTGGCGCCATGTTTTCCGCTAGTCTTACGCGGCACATACCATTTCTAGTGTCCTATTATTTAGATATCTATGTCTCTTCTAAATACCTAAATGTGCATCTCAAACATATGTGCTCAAAAGTCATAAATGTTGAGCGAAGCAGCTAAACATATAATAATATATTTTACATACAACACTTAAAACCACAGGACATATATGCAGACATTACAAGTATTTACATCATAATTTTTTTACTTATTTCTACTTCTATTTTTTAAACTGATGACTAACATTAAGTTCGCCTTTATTTTTGCAATAAAGATTAAATAAAGCGTTTATTGAATCACCGTAGTTAAAAGAGTATTTCACAGAGGCCAGTCCTTGGATGGGTGACCGTTTGTGTGCTATTTAATATCGAGCGCTTCTTTTGTGCATGAAAGGGCTCGGTACTTTGAAGTCACTTAAATAATTTCGAACTTAAGCTTGTTCTAATGCCTACTATTATTCACCGAAAATCTAAACTCTTTAAAAGCTTTGTCCACGTCGAAGATATAGGGGGGGGCGAAACAGCCGCGAATCGCTTCGAGAAAAGATGGTACGGCCGTGCCCGTTTTGCTCGAGTCTTGGCTGGGGCACTACCGTGCGTCCAGATATGCTGGTGTAATGGCATCAAGAAAAATACTGTCATGGACCCATTTCGTACGATTCAGAGTAAACGCGTAAATGTACTTGCGTTCAGTAAGCTTTCTCTCGTGACCAATACAAACCTTACTGAACGCTTTTCAAAAAGGAGGTAGATTTTAAGTTTACAATGCTTGCAAAATCCAGACCATGGAGAAACGAAGTCAGGGGCGTGTGCGATTGTTGGTGTGCGAGTGTAAGCGAAGTCGGAAGCGTCAGTGTGTTGGTGATGATTAATTGACCGCGCGAATGTAGACACCTATTACAACTTTGAACCGACAGGGGTTCGCAACATTCTCTCGAATTTACAGTTGTGTTGCTATACTCTAAACCTCAAAGTTATAAGAAATATATACGATTTACAATTTCTTTTCTGCACTGATATAATGTAGAATAAAAGGTGGTAAATATCCAAAGCCACTTTTTATATAAAAAATAACTATTAATCAATTCTGTCATTAAGTAAATTCTGTACTGATAATTCATCTAAAAAGACACTTCAATGTGAACTCCTTTCTATCTGTCTTTAGTCAACATAATTCTTAAGTTTCTAAACATAGTAATATAACAAAATTACTGGAACAGCATACTTACGTATACAAGAGAATCAGACGTGTTTGACAAGATTTTTACAATATAAACAAAATAACAAGCGACGATACTCATAAATTTTGATATTTACAAATACATATTAAAAGGGCAGTAACTCGCAGGCAAGTATGTATTTATCCAAAAGAACAGTTTAACAAGAATGTATATGATGTACGTAAAGAGGCAGCGTAGAAATTCTTTTAAGACTCTCGAAAAAAATATAGGGAAAAAAACAATGAAATACATTTAAGATTAGACTTTATAATGCAGCTATGTCCAACATTTCCCGCAAAACTTTGCGACATCGAAATGTTGTCGTCCCCTGCTACTGGACGTACTCAGCGACAAACTATCTCCGAAAGCCTGGTATTTACATATCTTCATCAGAGAAAATGTGGGGTGAAGATGATTTTGCGAAATTGTGCGGGTTGCCCCCTCTCGCCCCTGGGGGAGGGGGAGGGGGAAGGGGAGAGGGAAACGAGGGATAATTGCTCCAAGAGAGAATGTCTTCGTGCTTCTGTGACATTCGTGAAGATAACTCGATTGGGTTTGGGATAATCGCGTAAAAGGGATTTTATTCGCGGTATGCAAATTGGACGTCTTTTGGTTACTAATATACGTATTTTCTTACTAATTATGTACTATTCTGGAATCAAGCAATATACCTAGTATTATATTAACCATTGCATGGTTAATAAAATTAATCAGATTGTATAAAAGATATAAATAAAAATAATAATATTTAAATCAACAGACCGGCGTACTTAGACGGCGTCGGAAACAGTATGTTTCAACACGGCCCTTTTTAAGTGTAGTCTAGCGCCATCTAGCGTGCAGTAGAAGCAGAGGATAAATCATTGTCTTTTCTTTTCATAAAAGCTATTGTTTCATGATGTTAAGTATAATTATTTTATGAAAGTTTTTTTTCAATATGATATACCTAGAAGAGGTTTAGTTATTAAACCAACACATTTTTATTGACTGCGCCACTAGCGGATTTTAATGGAAACTATAACACATTACAATAAATTAAAATATGAAATTGATTATATTACTTATTAGAGTAATTTATTTTTTAATTTCAAACAGCATAATTTTTAGTTCATACTTAATTCACAATTTATTTGAATGGTTCATACTTTCATTATATTGGCTACATTTTTGTTTCTTGTTCAAAATTGTTCTGAATACATATCAAGCTATGAATTGGCTTAACTTCGTTTTAATGGCATTCTATAATAAAAAATTGTGCAACAATCTCTTATGATGGCTCAAAACTTATGGTGCTGCTACTTCACAATAGATGGCGCTAACAGTACAACAAACGAAAAGTTTCTGATGTTACGGATTTCGATCCGTAGTTTCTAATCTTTGATTAATGTTGAGCTTGTTTAATATGATATAAATCCAACAAATATAAGTTTTCAAGTGTAGTTGTCAATAATTTATATTGTTATTGGTCTTTATATGTTATATAATTCAAGCAATAAAGGTCTTTTCATATTAATTTATAATCTTTAATTTTATCAGCACTAGCATAAAAATGTGTTTATTTATTTTAAAGATATCACACTAAGAGTAAGAATACTAGCCTGTGCAATAAAAAATATAGTAGAGTTTGCTATGCAACGAGGTTTGAAATATAAAAAAAGGTTTAACCAAACTTAAAAAAACGAACTTTTAAAAAAATATACAACATAATCAGACTTTTTGGCGGTAATATGAAGCGTCATGTCTGCAGATTTTTTATTTTTTTTAAATTTACGACATTTCTAACGTTTCTTAAATTTATTTATATATTATTAATATATATTTTACTTGGCACTGGCTAAATGTGCTAAAATTGCATTATTCAAAAGAAAAAAATACAACATAATCAAATTGACAACCTTCGCCAATTCTATCCTCTTTTTTTGAAGTTGGTTAAAAAAAAAGAGCTATTCGTGAATCGTGTTTTTCTGATGATAACAGATTTTCATAAAAAAATCAAATCTATCAACAGATTTGGACATGACAAAGTGCAGTGCGGTAAAATGCCGTAGGGTTTTTGACAAACAAATACATAGGTGCGTGTCAAAAATTTGTACATCACATTCAGTTATCTAGAGTGAATGGTTTTTCAACGTACGATGTCAGTGACTAATTAATTTTATAGGAAATTCTTTTGAATTATAAGATTTTGTATTTTTTTTGTTTTAGGTCAGGCGCGACTGACAAATTTATCTTCCGCGCTTACAAAAGGAGAGTGTAATTATTTATTTACATTCATAATTGCACTTTGAGTTTTAGGGCTGCTTTCATAATAGTTCTAACATTGGTTTAAACTAATTTTGATTTAAAATAATACTGCATTAAGTACAAGAGACAGAACGATGTTTTAAATACATTTGGTTGTCGGGGCTTGTGACAGTTGTGAAATAAATACCAAATAAACACCCTTAATAAATGTGGTTATTTGTAAATTTTGCTATGGACTTCTTTAAGCCCTGGGCAACCGTTGCAATCAAAAATATTACGTTTAGTTTACCGTTACACACCTTTCTTCGTTAGCTCGTGTATCACTCACTGACTGACCTGTGAGAATATCGCATTTCGCATTGGTTTATTGAAGAGTATAGTAGTGGAATTTGAAAGCTTAAATAATCCTATGTAGAAACCGCTGTTTTTTATATTATTATTTATACATTAATTTTTATATATTTTTATTTGTATATTTTGAAGGATTGACGTAATATTTGACAGTCTCTATCTGTGTTTATTGTAAATTATATTACAAATTATTAATATTTAGGTAAAAATGTGTCATCGAAACGCAAATAATAATCATCTAATTAATTAGTCGCTTCAGTAGTCTGCCAAGGTCATGAATAATCTATGGCTTTCGGCAGATTCCCCGGTACGGATTGATGAACCTCAGCAAATTTAGATCTAGATGAAATAGCTGAAATTTATCGAATTCGGCGGTAGGGCTTGTTTTTATGTTTCGTTTTAAAATTAAAATAAAAAAATTATTTTGTAGAAACACGAAAGCATTTTTTTGTATAAGCTTGATTGACACAAATGAGATTTAAATTTTATCTGTTTCTTCATCTGTTTTGTTACATAAGCATTAAATAAAATAGTTCTTATGTACCATACATAGCTTTACATGACTAGTGGGTTTGGTATATATGTGTAAGTCTTTTCAGTAGGACTTTGAAGCATGAGGTCCTCAATCGTTGGTTGTTAGTTTAGGCAACATTGACTCAAAATCCTCCTTTATGTTTGATCGGCTGGAGAACGGCAACATTTTTTCTTTTTGCGAGATTCAGTAGAATTCGGAGCACGTGATCTTCGTTCCCTCATTTGAGTTATTCATTCATACAAGCGAAGACGGCCTCGGAACATTTATTAATGTTAAGGGTCTCACACGCCGCCGTATTATTCTTCATTGTTATAATTAAACACCTACCATTCTTAAAAAGCACCCAATTGCAATTAATTTTATTAATTTATTATTACACATTAATTTGTTTCGTATATTGAACATACGAATTTACTGTTAATTCTTAAATTTTACAAGAAATTTTGGTAAACGTATCCTATATAAACAGAGTTGCCTTTACTCGGTTACAATAATATGTACCCTAAATCACTAAACCTTAATCATTAAACATTAATTAAGGCTATTGCCTCATTAGGCAGAGGCAGAGGCCTCAATTAATGTTTTTATAACATCGGCAAATGGCAATTCCGCGTCTAGATAAATAAAAATAATTGCAATTAGGTACGTACTTCATACTAAAGCATACTTATATGTGTTAAATTACAATATGCAATAATAGTCACGTAATGATTATAGCGGTCGAAACTATAGTGATATATCTCAATGTAGACAAATTGATAATACTAACTAAATAGTATTGCCGTTTACTAACGAATTAGTGGTAAATTTAGCTGTGCGGGAATTAATTAATGATCGATATAGTATTTTTATTATAGTTTTTATTTTTTGGATTTCTGACGCGTGTTTTATGGTTTTTATTGTTAGGGTGAGTAGTAAATGGGGTGTATAGGGATCCTACCAAGACCTAAGGAGCCCAAGCCAATCTCACCTGCAAGTGGTGCACCTGCCGATCAACGGACGAGGCTCTGGCGAACATAACAGTGCCCGATAAGCGGCAATAGGCGCGCCACCTATTACGTGGGACCGACTATATAATTGGCGGAGCGTGAGCGTATAGTATGCCTCTGCCTACCCCTTCGGGGAACAGGCGTGAATGTAAGTGAGTTGTAAGTCCATTAGGTACTTACGGATTATTTGATTTCTCCAACAAATTTCCACTCTAAGTTTTTTTGCACATGGGAGGATTTTCTGGATAAAAACAGTGATAATTACCTACTTATTATGTACGCACCATTGTTATGGTGTGACATGAGTGGTCATAAAATTTTATTAATACCATTATTATTTTATTGACCACATTTCTAGTAAATTAATTATATGTAATCTAGTTTTATGGTACACTTTATTAATATTCAATGAAGTACTCTTATTTCTTAAAATAAAGTCTGCCTAGTGTGTATTTTTTTGAAAATTTTGGGAATTTGGAATTAGACAGGATTTTTTATATGATTTAATTAAAAATAAGTTTTTCCATACAAGCGGCATAGGCGTAAGACGACCTGGATATCTGTGAAAGATTCTTAAAAAAAATTGATTTGGGATCCAATCTTTTTGTGGGAATCCGGATTTTTCTTTACGTATTTGAAAGAAAAAATATATGATGAAAAGACTAATGAACCATTTTTATTATCGACCTGTGTGGGTTCTCGATTCCCACATAGTACCAATCGTTATGTGCATGAAGAGGAATATTTGTTTTCCTAGTTATATTAAGTATGTATTTACAAAATAAGTATTTATGTGTCTTTATCCGTTATTTAGTATCCATAACACAAGTTCTCAATGATACTTATATTGGAACTAAATAGTTGGTATAGTTGGAGATTTATTGAGCTTTGATTAAAAAAAAATGGTTTACTTCATCTAGGTCTACCATCAATTTTATTACATTTATTGTCTTTATTGTTATCTATATGTAAGTAAGGTAAGTTGAAACCGCCAAAATGGAATTCAGACAGCTTTTTTTAAGCATGGCAATTTTTATTAAAAAGTATATCATTTTTTACTTGTGTTACAACCAGATTACACAAAATTGTAGCAAATTATTAATGTATTTTAATGTATATTTTAGGGAACATAGTAGGTAGGAATTTGGGTAAACCTAACGTAGGCTACAAGATTTTTAAAAAGTATATTTTTTTTCATGAAATCTATCTAGCTTTTGACGCCTGTGAAAATATATTATTACCTTTGATGTAAGGATTTTTCCTAATAGGTAGGTACTACGATCCTTGTCAATATTGTATCCGTAAATAAATATATTTGAAATAAAATATCGGTTACATCACAAAATAGATTTTATAAAGCTTCTAATCCAAATTCTCAACCTAATACTACATTAGAAAGAAAAATTCTTGATTATTATTATAAGCGATACGAAAATTAAGCCAAAATTAATACCAGTCTTCGCACCGTCGCGGTAAAATGGCGGACACTATAGCCCCCCCCCCTCCGTGCCGTCTAACACGGCCCCCTCCCCCCGGGCCTGCTTTTTTGCGAGCGAGAGAGACCTTCCATTCGCAAACGCTTTCATTCTAAAATATTTTCTCAATCCCATTTCATACATTTATTTTATATTTTATCCCGTAGACAATACGGTTTGAATTTCAGCGAAATAATGACGCGTCTAACACCGTTACGCAACTAAAGCCGTCAATGGAAAAGTGTGAAAAAGTGAAAGAGACGGATAGAGGCATCCGTCTCGGGCGGAGCCCAAGTTTTCGTGAGTCGTTCGTAGGTTAGCCATCCACCCGCTCGCACGGGCCCGCAGTGCTTGCGTCAAAAAGAGACAGCGTTATTTTTCACGTTTTCTTTTTTTTGTTTGGTCTTTATCTTGCGAACGGAAAAAGGTGCGTGGAGTATGGGTTGGGGTACGCTGCGTGTAATGTTAGAGGGTGGCACGCACACACTTATTGTAGGGAAAATGAATAGTGGTGTAGAATGTTTAATCACGGTTTTTGGAGTACTTAGTGCGAGCGCTGTAGAATATCAGATAATTACGTTCATAAATGGTCTCCGATGAAAATGTTCAATTGAATATTTTTGATGACCTGCCCGTTGGTATAATTATATTTGTAATGAGAACAATCAAGTTACGGATTAGCTGGTTTTGAAGTAGAAAACTCATAGTATGACAGCGGTTTTATACAAAACTAGTTCAGTTAGTTTCCTCATTATCATCAAAAAACATTACCTACTTACCACCTAATCAGGGGCAGCATAGTGGTATATACGTACATTTAGATTAGAATAAATACCTTCTTAGAATATTTATATGGTGGAGGGTAATTATAAATAAGTGCATCTTTTGTGGATCAACCAATAAACGTCAGTCTCGTATTGCGTAGTTTCATTGTTGGTTCAGCTCCTTTTAATATAAGCTATTTGGCGACGAGGATGGGATTTTTTTTTTATAATTATTAGTAGAAAGCCCATTATTATCGGTTTAATATAGGTAAGTCTTTATACACATATATTAGTGGCCTTCTAAAACAAAAGAAGATGAGTAGTTTATTATTTTTACTTACAATTTTTATTGCGTTTAAAATTTTAATTCGTAAATAAGGCATACGTTTTCTTTTTTTATTATATTTATGATTTTGTATTATTATTACAAAAAGTGGACACTAATAAACATTTGTAGATTACCTAATCGTACCCACTCTAGATATCGTTATTTGGTCCTTCTATTGTCGTGAGCAAGGTATCAACAAATATCAACAACAATATATCAAGGTGTATCCTAAGGATCCTATCAAGACCTGAGGAGCCCAAGCCAACCTCACCTGCAAGTGGTGCACCTGCCGATCAACAGACGAGGCTCTGGCGAACATAACAGTGCCCGAAAAGCGACAATAGGCTCGCCACCTATTACGTGTGACCAACAATATATAGGTATGGCAAAGTGTGGGCGTATAGTATACCTCTGCCTAACCCTTCGGGGAAACATGCGTGAATTTATGTACTATTTATCAAAGCCGAACTTAACGTGACTGGTTTTCGCTGTTTGCTTCTAATCGAATTTAACATTTCAATCAATGAAAACCATTCCAGACGAGACGCGAATATCCCATATATATATTAAAACCTACTTTTTATCTATGTATTAATTAACTATCTATGTATAAGTTTCTTTCTATGGAACACAACATGGCCGCGTTCGATAAAAAATATTTGATCGATTCTTTATTGGTAATATATTTTCTATTCTATTTCTATTATATGCTTTTTATTTATATGCAAGTTCAATAAATAATGAGCTAAATGGTTTAAAGTAATAATATATTTTGTTCGGAAAACGGGAAAAAACGCGACAAAATAAAAAGCATTGTGATTTAAAAAGAGAACACAATTTCTAAAAAATGGCGGCGCCTCTGAGGTTATATCGGATTAGGATCTACATGAATATGACGCTGCAGACTTAGTCGTAATCGACATCTAAACTGTCAACCTAATATAATATTTAATGACTAAAAAAACATAACACATCAGATATGAATAATCTAATCAGAATTATGTTCAACCCTTAAGTAGTCCGTGGGAACGACAGGGGTCAAAGTGACCTGTTCGAAGAATATTCATAGGGCGACCCCGAGGTCAGAGGTCTTGACCCCACGTGTGCCGAAAACTCGAAGCTGCATCTCAGCTTGGGAAGACTCCCTTATTAGCATGAAGCGAAATTTTGTAGGTCGAAATTAAAAATTCAAATTAATTGACCGTTGCTCGGCCAGCGAGAGGGTTAGTGTTTGCTAAAGAATATTTTGTAAGACGATTTTAATTTGTTTGTACGTTTTTTTTATAAAGTGCAACGTTTTTGTGGACGTGAGAAGTTTTAGGAATTTGCATTTTAAGTAAGCTTTTGTTCTCAAGTGAATAATTTTAAGGTAAAGAGTAACGAAGGTTATACAAATAGTTCGTGTAATATTGCAGACGCTGCTGCACGCCATTCTCTTTGCCTGAACTTGGTTTATCACGCTGCCGCGTGTCTAGATCCTATTACTCATACTTTACTTTCATATCAGGGCATTATCGTCCCACTCATGGGCTCCAGCTTCTCTTAACAAACCAAGGTGAGAGGAATAATCTGATCATACTCAACCACGCAAACTTCGCAGGTTCGCAGTGGTGGATGTTTACCGAGGCCTTACCGAGTTCGGTCCCTCAACTAGTTAACGTATACTTAGGTAGATTTAGTAGAAGTAGGAAGTCTTACTCCTTTCTTTTTTTATAAACTAAAGAATCATCATCATTATATCAGCCTTACAAGGTTCACTAAACATTAGCCTCCCCAATAGATTATATTACATTGGAAATATTTGCCCATAATCACTACGCTGGGCAGGCGGGTTGGTGATCACAGATTCAGCAGCGCAGGATGACGCTGCTGTCCATCATCCGGTAGGATTTCTCTTCGGGGGTGGCACTATTCTAGGCCGATACCACATATCACAACTAAGATCACGCAAATTTTACTAATTATACAAGTGGAAGGATCTAATGCTGTCCTAATTAGATATTTTCTCAAGTTATACTTAATGAGTGAAGTATTTCTTACTCTTTAAATTAAATATTCTATTTTTTAATCCCCCATATTGATCTAGGTACTTATTTATTTGAAAGTTAATACATGTGCCCTTAGTTTTCTTTAATAAGAGTTTTACGTAACCGAAATAAAATTGTTCTAATTTTATATTTTGTTCCACAAAGTTAACCCTGCAGACTTCTAACAAGTATTATTACTACAATATTATAAGTAACATGAGAACCAAACTGAATTTAGCAATTAATTCAAAGCGAACAAAGGGACGCATTCTTTAAGATGACCCCGACGCCAAGTGTTGACCCCACCTGTACCGAATAAATAAATAAATTACAGCATCACCGCCAAAATTTACATACAGCAACAACAGAAATCATAGTCAAAATCGGAACCATTTTCTCACGTCCTAAGCGAATTAGCATTAGAAAGAATTTCGCTGTTAAGGATTCGGACTTCGGGTGCAACGGCCACGACGCCGAAACCGGCCGGTCGCAAAACGTTAGACGATGGTGCATAAATTAAAAACGTTATTTGTTTGTCGTTGGTATGACTTTTTATTTTTTTAGCAAACTTTAACCCATTCGAAGGTCAGGTAAAAAATTATAATAATAATTGAATACAGTCTATGGCAGCCGAATTTATAATATCATTGTCAAACACTATAATGGTCAATGAAATAGATTACTATTAAATGTTATCAGACGCTCGAAAAATCGGGCCTTAGAAGATTTGTTTTCTATTTTACGACATCACCTTCCTATAATTTAAACTAAGCAGTTACGTATAGAGCTAAAAGAGAGAGAGAGAATTGCAAAATAAGTCGGTTTTACTTAGTAAATACGTTATCACCCATATTTCTTTATGTCAATCATTTATACTTTTTGACAGAAATATTGTACAGTAGGTTCTTTCTATAGTACATTTGTTTTTAATAAAATTTAATACTTTTAAGTGCAACACATATCGTTAGTCTAATTTTCAAACTGCGTAACTCCAAATAATACAAATTTCGACTTTAATTGCCATCTAGTGTAAGTATCTCGCAGGTCCGATAAATTAGTATTTATTTGATTATGAACGAATTTGAAAAACACCTATAATCAATTAGTGCTGAACTATGAAAAATAAACAGTTTTTACTACCTCCAATAAAGTTTTCTCAATAGTACATAACCAGTTTGAAAATTAGGCTGACGACATGTAAGTATAAACAGTGTTAATTTACACATACAAAAGTGCTGCCATTAAGTCGGACCCCGCCTACGATTAAAGAAAATTATAAAGAGGGGCTGTATCGACCGGCGAACCGAAATAAGGCGTCGTTGCCTAGCAACCAGGGTTTTGGCCCTTCGGAAGCCGCGAGCTTACTTTGCGGGACGTAGGGGGACATTTTGGGCGCCGTTTTTCGGCATTGATCCGACCACCGCGCCTGCGTGTTAGTCGAAAAACGGGCCGACAAACGCAAGGTCACGTAACTATGCGAGGTTCTTTTTTCGAATATGACGATTGAATGGGCTCGCGTGTGGCGTGCTCCGGTTTCGCGCCAAAACATAAACAGAAGCCTGTCTTTGTTCTTTTTTCAAATTGTATTGATTAAATGTGTTTTATGCTTTATCTGTGTTTTAATATGGTTAGACTTCTCATTATACACTTTTTAGCTACTTTTCACCTTTAGGCACTAGACTGCACAACGACCTGGTTGTGTTAATTACTAGTTATGGACATAAATATCATTTGCAAAAAGCTCATCACATTTCATGTATCCAATACTGTCAAAGTAAGCAAACTTAGTTTTGAGCTATATATTGCTTTCATCTGGATTTTATTTTGAATACCTACAGTAAACATTTTCATCAGCCTATATTCATCCACTTCTGGATATATGCCTCTGCAATGGCAATCCAATGAGCCGATCTTCAACTCATCGCCTCCAACCGCTGCCAACAGTTTTGCGTATATCATCGCTCCACCAAGTCAAAAGAAAAAATATTCTTCTTAGTTATTAGAACAATATTATTGCAACGATTTTATTTATATGACATGTGATAAATGTCTTGATCAAGACTTGTTAAAGACAGTTCACTGGACCATTTGATGAGGCCTGAGTTGAGCGAAACGATCGCTTGGCATTGTATCAGTCCCTGGTTAGAAGAGAGTTCTTGTGGCATTTAATACCGATTTATAGCTTCTGTGCTTTGGAAGAATCGAAAGGTAGCTGTTGAGATAAGTTAGGCGCTTTAAAAAAATATAACTGCAGCACGCAATACACCTGGCTCCACCATTTCATACATTCGTCTGCGTGGTGGGGCATGACCTGAACGCTCCTCATCTTTTCTTGTGAGAGGAGACTTGAGCTCAGACCTTGGACATTAAAAGACTGAGATTGACTTGTCTTAGGCCCTTGACCGGTCATCCCCCCCGACTGGTCTCCACCTTGTCGTGGTGGGGGGGCTGAGTACCTCCCGGTAGGGCGCAGGAGGCGCTAGGGAAAAGGCAACACCCAGAGACCGACGACTCTGGGTGCCCTTAGTACTGACTACCGGGGGGGAAACTAAGAGGGACCTGTGGAGGGCGCAGTGGCCGGGCCAGGAGGGCCCGCTCAGCAGCGCCAGGAGGGTCTAGGCAGTGGGGGCAGGGGGCCCCTGCTGTCTAACCAATGGACCCTCCAGGAAGTCGGCCACACACGCTATGGTCGCAAGGGGAGGTAGGAGGGGCGCGTCCACTGCGCCTCTTTGAGGAGGTCCTCCCGGTTTTGGTCCGGGGGACGTTGGCCGCAGGCGGGGTGTCAGAAGCTGCAACCCAGGTACTGGCCCTCGCCTCTTTCTCAACAAGCGGCGGGCGTCGTCGGAAGATTTTAGTGGGTATTACTTGGCGGTCGTGTCTGCCGGTGGTGAGTCTCACACCCGACCGGTAGACCCTTCTCTATTGTGCATTGTCCCTTAGAATCAAAAACTCTTGAACATGATTTGTTGAATAGGTATTTATTTAATATTCTAAAAGAAATGGAAGCCGGTTTCTGAAACTAAATATCTTAAATAACAGAATGCGTGACAAGGAAATTTATTTCTTTTTGTGTGGTGTAAGTAATAATTAACGGTCAACTAGTTACAAAAAATACTTTAAATAAATACGGACCCTTACCTTACGGTGTAGTATCCTATTAATAAATCCTATTTGCAGTTTTGAAACCATCAAACAACAAAAGAATAACGAGATAGGTAATAATTGACAGCGAAATAACAGTTAATTGCGTACAAGTCCCACACAAAACGGACAGAAAACAGAATTATCTAATAAATTAACGTGCCCGCCAACTAAAAAGGAATCGGCGACTAATCGTTTTGTCGTTTCAATTACCGGTAAATCGAGACAAATCTGATATAAACCGAATGGGCCCTCCCTGCGTGTGTAAATACTTTATTGGATAACGATCGCTCCGGCATCGCACGGGTTAGATACGTACGTAATGTTACGATATGTTGAATGCACCATTTTCTGCGTTAGATAAATTTAATTGTACGCTCTTAGCATTTTTAGCTCTTTGATCAAATAAATTTAAATCGGTAAATGAGTAGGTATTATTTAAAATTAGTTAATTTGACAATGGTCAGTCCGTGAAGTATCGTAAAGATTTGTATGGTATTTGAAAAACTTAAATAGATAACGATTGCTTGGGCATCGCAGCGATTAGATGCGTACGTAAAGTTGAATGCACCATTACTGCGTTCTCATTTTTTTTACATTTCACTCTGTTTACTTTGTTCTCTCTGTTCACTCTGGTCTCTGTTTAAATTAACTCTTTCATAAAGGAGAGGACCTTCGAATAGTGGCCCTTCCTGTTGCTCCGACATCGCACGAGTTAGATTTGTAATTTTTTTTTCTGGTCTACAAGTAATAATATGAAGCTATGTGACCAGTGCATTTAGAGCGGTAAATAAGTCGGTATTATTTAAAGTTAGTAGAGTCCTTGGAATACTGACCGTTTGTGTTGCCCCGGTATAGCACGGGTTAAATACGTAAAATTGTATGTAGCTTTTTGATTACAGCAGTCAAATTTGAGCAGAGTCAAATAAGGTCAGTTCTTAGATGGGTGACCGTTTATATAGCATATTATATTGAGCGTTTCCGTGCTTGGGAATGCATTTTAAGCTATTAGTCCACTATCACTGTATATGGTTGTCGTTATAGCAAGTTAGAGGCCCTATTAGGCGGTATGAATAACTCTAACTCTATTTTTTTTGCAGGCAAAGCTTAATGTGGTCAAACATTCATCATGCGTACAGTCAATCAATCTTTTAAATAAATTGCCAATAGAATTAAAAATATCCTATTTGTGACCACTTTTACAAATAAGTTAAAGTCTTTTTTAATTACAAAATGTTATTCATTCAAATTCAAATTCAAATTGAGTTCATGAGTGACAAAAGGAAGTAAATAGATAATTACAGTTGAAATTATAAGTTGTTTATATATTTATGTGAGAATGACTTGTAATAATTTTGGACATTAGTATAATGTAATCTGAGTTTGTTTTTTAATTTAATAATGACATGTATTATTGTGATACCAAAAATTGTAACATTTCAACACGAATGTATTTTTGTTTATGAAATAAATAAATAATAACAATAGGATGCCACACCTCTGCCTGCCCCAATCCACAATGAGCGCGCCTTGTTTCGTAAGAGGAGACTTATGTCCAACAGAAGGTATTTTTTATTATATCAATTAGTAACTTGCGACAAAATAATCTCATGCAGGGGCTATCCAACATCAGTAGATATAGTGCTATTTATTGACGACGGATACCTGCACTTCACTCCAGAGGTTGTGGGTTCGATTCCCACACAAATCTTTGTGTGCATCAACATGAATATTTGTTCTGGTCCTATGTATATTAAGTAGGTATTTACATAAAAAACGGTATTTTGAGTATGTTAATCCGTTGTTTAGTATTCATTTCTTAATGATATTTATCTTGGAACTAAATAATTGGTGTGATTGTAAGAGAATATTAATATTTTTTTATTAACTTGCACATTATTCGTTCCGCCTAATATGTCCGTAATATCTAGTTTCAGGACCTTTTAAACCGTAACACATTAAGTGTTCCCTTAAGCACTACTATTAGTGGCAGTACTTTTTATTCTATGTTATTTAAATTGTGCAGACATGACAACTAGCCTGTATAATAATACATCTATCTTATCGTATCGTATCTGTTTATGAAGCTACTGTCAGGTTGCAGCAGAAGGTACTTAGATTATCTTCTATTTTAGAAGAAATAATACGAACTCTCATGCTCCGGTAATACAGTTCAGTATTAGATAAGTCGCTTAATTATTAGCGTGCAATCAGTCAATTGGGACCAGCCGCTTCTTAGTTTTGTACCAACACACCAGAAATCCGTCTAAATATTGTAAATCTGCGCCGAACACCGCTCATTGTCACAAGATGAACAGCTGCATTTCTTTATCAATAACAGGACATTGACCTGTTGAAATCCACAAGTAAAACAAAACAAATCGTCCCATATACCGATTAACCAATATTTGGTAAAAACACCCGTTGAAAGAGTCGAAAAAGGTAAATAAAATTTTGCCCGCAAAAATGAAAGTGGTGATCATTTACAAGCGATAAAAAGCGCTGCATTATTTTAAAGTGTGAATTAAAAATACAAATGAAGTTCCTCGTCGGCTCTGATAAAACTGAAAGTTATTTTTAAAACAGTTTGAGAAGCGATGAATGAAAATCCGACAAAAAAAATGTGCGTTGAGCGCTGCGCCGCGTAATGCATACAGATCAGCATGTTTGGTTACGAAATGAAGTTTAATCGTTTCGAATACCTTTGGTTTTTGTTCACACCTGTACTTTGATTTTGTAAACTGACGGGTTTGAGTAATCATAGTGTTGGACGATTTGTGGCGAGACGAACTGACAATTTAAGGAAGGTACTGGATAGAAACGGGCTGCAGAAGACTGGATTGGTTGGTGCTTTTCGGAGGAAGCCTATGTTCAATATAAGACAGCAATTGCCTGATCGATGATCACTAAGGCTTTCAAGCATACGACACACCTAATAGAAAATGGTGGCCGGAGGCAATGGGTGCTTACAAGTTAACTAGAGCTTTGAAGACTCTTTCAAAAGTGTATTACGACATTTTTTTGGTATTCATGCTCATTAAGTAAGTGATAATAAGCTTACATTTTTCATTTCAAACGTTGCATCAATATGCCCCTTTCTAAAAGAACATCAAGCAATATTCTGTTATATTGCAACACCAATACGTGACACTGACCTAGCACCGATACAATGTAGCTATTACGGAATGCCCATCACCCATCGAAGACAGTGAAAGCTATGCCTTAACCCTGGCGTACATTAGCCTACTACACTACACTCCTGATAAGAGGACTCAGAGGTGACATCTAATGTCTTAAGTTATATGCCTACTTATAAATACCTCTTAGAGAATTTATAAAGGTAGCAATACTTGAAAAGTTGGATAATTTATATGTTTTGTTACATGGATTTAGCTATTACCTACTGTAATAAAACAGTTTAAAAGATTTCAAATCTTTGTAATTTTTAAATATAAATATTATTACTGCATAGTTATTACTTTTTATTTTCAAGCTAAGCATATTATGGAATTTATGTTAGGGAATCTGTTGGGAAACAATCTTTCAATAATATTTCTATAAAAATAAAATAAAATACTTTATTGTCTTTACAATCCATAGGATCACTTAGATTCATCAAATTTTTACAAACAAAATGGAAATTCGATATTTTTTGTAACAATAATGAAAGAGATATGACTGGTACCCATAATCAAGAAAAAAAGAAAATGTATTCCTTGTCAGATTTTGTCAAATCATATCTCGCTACATAAAAGACATGCTTTTACCGTCTACGCAAAGCAAAAGGTAAAGGCTCATTATCAGGCTTCACTCACTAAGCAAGGGTTTTCGGTTATAATCTTCTATGCAGACCTTGGGCGGATTGACCGAGAAGTATCAGACTGTAAATTGTTAGTTAACAAAAAAATTACCTCTTACGAAATATCTAAAAAATATTTTGGCATTGTAAATGTAAACTACTTGTGTTGTCGGAGTAGCGTAGTGTCGGATGAGCGTAGTGTCGGATTAGCGTAGTGTCGGATTAGCGTAGTGTCGGATTAGCGTAGTGTCGTATTATCGTAGTGTCGGAGAAGCGTAGTGTCGGAGTAGCGTATTGTCGAAGTAGGACGGTGTCCAGATAGCACAGTGTCGGGATAGCGCAGTATCAGAAAAACTATTAAAAAAAAACGATATTTTAGAGCCTACCAAGTGTCGTCTCTGTGTTATTCAATGACTTATATAGACGACTTGACCCCGCTTAATAGTACACAAATACGGGCGTACTATTGATAGTGAGAGTGAGTTAATAGACCCACGTTAGACATGTATGGGAATATATGTAGATAGAATGCATGTATCTGTCGACTAGACAGAATTGTATACAATCTGTATACGGACATGTTGTTTATCTGTCCCGAGCATCAAATGTACTGTAATTTATGATATTTCATATAAATTTTTATAATAATTTCGTTATGTGTATTAGGTACATAGGGATCCTACCAAGACCGGAGAAGCCCAACCAACCTCAGCTGCAAGTGGTGCACCTGCCGATCAACGGACGAGGCTCTGGCGAACATAACAGTGCCCCGTAAGCGGCAATAGGCTCGCCACCTATAACGTGGGACCAACTATATAATTGGCGAAGTGTGGGCGCATAATATGCCTCTGCCTACCCCTTTCGGGGAATCAGGCGTGATTGTATGTCTGTATGTATAATATTTTTGTATGTCGCAAGCAGTTGTTGGATAAAACATTGTTCAAGACGGTTAAACTAATTGTGAAACCATGTAAAGCGATTTGCTTTGAGGGCCATCCGCATCAGCCCCGTGTTGCAGATCTCACTTTAGTTCGTGAAAGGAGGCCCGTGCGTCAGTAGTAGGATGATTGTTGGACTATAAAATGAAGAACTGATATCTAGGGTGTTAGTTTTAACCCGTATTTTGCTAGCAGTAAGTATGAACCACATAATGAACCTTAAGGGATGAAGTTAAGGTAGAAATACAATAAAAAAAAACAACTTGTAATATAAAGCAAAGTTTTTTTTGATATGCTTCTGATTTTTTCATAAATTGAGAACTTTGTGAATCGATTTTATTTAATGTTTTATATTGAAAGAAAATTATAAAATTGAATCCCCATATGTATACATATTCAATGAGTGCCTATTTTTCACATTTTAGCGCAATAAACTTCATTGTCGAATAACTTTCACAGACGGACAACTTGTAAACTAAAAATTAGAATCACAATTAATCTAAAAAAAAAAAAACTGTTAACATCTTACAACACATCTAAGCGTATAATAATTATCGTAGTGACATTACTGTATTTTATTTAAATACGATGTGTACGCCTCATCTCGTGGGTGAATTTGAAACAGCGATATAAAGCAAACATCGGTACATACCGCAAATTACCGATAATTTGGCTACCGCGTTGGTGTGCGATGGTGTTTGTGGGCAGGTGAAAGTGACCATTTATGTGTGACGTCACAATATGCCCGCGCATTAGCTATGTAACAAGAATGTTAGAATATACGGTGCGCAAAAAAATAGTATAATTATTATTTTATATTTGTGTTGCTGTTATTATCTAGTAAAACACTCACATTGGGATAGCAATAAATACAGTGATTTAATAAAAGGTCAGCTAATAGTTTCACTTAAGTTTTTTACATTGAAATTGAAGATGAGAAGCGTTGTCAGACGATATACTTAACTAACGTTTTCGTTGTTGGATATTGATGGGTATGGCTATTAATGTACGGACATGTAATTTTAAGTTTTTCTCTTTGCCTAATCTCGTGGCCATAGACAAACTAAATATAAACCCTTATTAAGTAGGTTAGAACAAATAAATAATTTGTTGTTTTATTGTTTGACTTCAGTACCACACCAGATGGATTTGTGACTGGAAGTGGGAGAAAAAGTCAGCTAGTATCTTTAAAAGTTAATGTAAAGGTATTTAGAAGAACCATAGTATTCTTCCACATGTCAGTTTTTATACTATATCGTGTGAAAACGAAATGCTATAAAAATGAAAAACAACATTCTATACTTAGATAAAACTCACACACAACACAAACAAACACACGTTAAAACCAAATTAATGAGATGGCTTACCTTACATGACTTATTCTTATTATCTTTATTTTAATTTCAAAAGGAACTGACAATTTTAATCTCGCTTGAAAATCAGGGCCCCATCTTATACAACTTGTAAGAACAGTATCGCTTAAATAATTATTGAACATAATAATTATTACAATATATTATAACAACTAAACTTTTTACGCCGACAGTACTGCATTTAAACTAGGCGTTCTAGCTTAGACGGATAGGTATCGGTTCATTGATAGGTACCTTCATTCATTGTCTAACACAAATTCACGTTACTCCATGTTTACATGTTAACAAGCTGTCAACACACACGTACGTTACACGAACACTAACTGCGTTCCGGTTCTAAACACGTTCGGGAACATTTAGAGGCCCACATTTAGAGGCCCACATTTAGAGGCCCACATTTAGCTATTATAACATATTGTTTTGAATTAAACTTCGTAGGTTAGTCTAATTGCCAGTGAAACTGCTGATAAATTAATTAGGATTCAGTTCAGGTGGTAGAGTCAATTGGGATGTGATTGAGTGATGGTGTTCAGTTTAACGTTAGTTACAATTTGATAAATTAAAGTGTTGGGAATGTATGAGATGTTGAAAAGGAAAGAATATCGTAAGGTTTTTACAGTTTATTACACAGTACTTGAAAACGTCAAAACTAAATATAAATAAACACTGAAATCACGAAGCTTAGATTCACTTACATGCAACAACACAATCAAAAAAAACAAAAATATTTAAATGTAAGCGAATCTAAGTGCCAGTTCCGAGCTACTTCTCTGTAAGAAGAACTGAAGAAGAATAAAATGCACAATACTTGTTTAAAAGACAACTATATTTTGTAGATGAGAATGCTATCAATATATTAGACAAGTTGTAGACTGTCACAGACTCCAGTGTAAAAGCAAACGTGTTTAATACTTGTATTTATGTTCAATGTTTTAGACTGTCTCAATAGTTCAATGTTTGGTATTATACAAGTTTTGTATCGGGCTTGTAACAAACTTGTTTCATAGTGAAAACGAGGAGTTATAGTTTTCCAGTCCTTAGGTAATTTAATTAAGGTAAAAACGAGCCTATCAATTTCTTTATGCTCATTTAGCATTTTGACGTGACAACGTCTTAAATTAGGTTGCGGCTGGGAGTCACTTATGAAAAAGTGTAACGCTCGGTAACGTTACGATGAGTCACCGAACGAGAGAGAGGCCCGGCGAATGCCTTGCGTCTCTCTCCCACTCAACTATGATCGGTCTGCCGCGCGCGCAGCACTAGTGTACAATGTTTTAGTAAACAAAATATATTTCTATAGTTAAAATTTGTGCAATTCTTATTTTCATTCAATTCCTTGTTCCTATTGTGCAATTTAATTATATTCATATCAATAAATATTCTACCGAGAAAAAGACGTTGTCACGTAAAATCTTCGCCCGTAAAAACGACTTTACAGGCAACCATTTTTTTTTATCATAATCAGACCAGTGGTAAACATAATAGTTTCAATGATTAGAGCTGATTAGGGGGCAATAGGTCATAGGAATATTTGTTATCCCAAAAAATGTATTTATGGCTTCTGTGCGACGCGTATCAAACTTAAAATCACGCGGAGGAAGCCGCGGGCGCGTGCAAGTGTCTTATTAGCAGAGATTTAATGCTGTCAACTCTTTAGACAAATAAATATATAAATAACGACGAAACAATTGAATATTAAAGTACTAAAAAGATTTAATAACTATAAAACTCTTGGCATTTTTAACAAAAGTGTTAAGAACTGAAATCGTAACACGTTATCTGCTATAAATTCTATTACTTTATACACATAAGTGTTTGACGTACCTATCAGTATTTTGAGTAAAAATAATAGGGTAGGGAACCCTAATATAATATCCGGGTAGGCCATCAATCTTCGGGGCGAGTTAAGTCGGCGTGCGGAGGACGATCCGGGCGATTACGCGAAGGCGGGCGAATGTTGTAAACGAATTTGTTGCGCGGATGCTCGGAAGAGTTCGGCAAAGTTCGGCTGCGGTCGGCTATATGAGGGTTGAGGTATGGCTGGGGCGGAGGATAGCGGTGCAAAGTTGTTCTGAACTCACTGATTACTGCCGGTATTGCGAAAGTTTATCTTGAAATGTTTGAAATACCTACAGTGTATATGATTACTTTTATTGAAATTATACTGCAGTTGGTAACTCATTTCAAACTAATATTATATATACCGTGAATAAACCAAAAGGTGGATTCTAACCTTAGCTAGTCATGTGCTTACAGTAACAAAATTGTAGAAAAAAAATAATTACAAATTAAATTTAGGTACATTCATTCACATAGTTATGTTTAATTCATAAGCGCTGCTATATGAATCACATACCTATATTCAATTACCTGGTTCAGGCGCAGGTTTTTGATAAAATTTTATTGAAACTATGTAATTGTATATGTTTGTGTTATGTCTGTAATAACTTTAAATAAATAATTATTATTTTTATATATTATAAATCTCACACGTATTTTAGTATAGTAATTTTATACATAAGAAAAGTACAGTATAAGCATAGTTAAAAATGGGCCTCATGATAATTTTACCCAAAGCCTGGCCATTCGCAAGTCGCGAGGGAGTGGCCATAATCTTTGTGCATGCGCTAATGATTAGCAAACAGGGGGTCCGTTCTAAATAAACATCACGGTCATTACACTGATGGGCGACTCGAAAATACAACACGCATACTGCAAGATATAGCCTCGTTTACCCTAATATAATGAACGAAAAAATATCATTGAAAAGGAATATTGCCTGAGTAAATAGTGCAATAGCGATGAGGTATTAAATAAATGTTGATTCTGACATGGCGCTGACAGCAGTATACCTTCTAGTTCTTAGGTCCAAAGGTTTTATTTCCACACAGTACAAATATTTGTGTTCATCAATATGACTACTTGTCTTGGTATTATTACACAGCGTAAATAAATAAAACGTCAATTAATATGTTTTATCGGTGCCTAGTACCTACTTACAGCAAAAGCTCTGCTTATGCTGTGGCGTGGTGTTAAATGTCGGAAGATTTAAAAAAAAAACATTGTGTTACCAAATCATAAATACCAGGCTCAATCTAACATCTAGCAATTAATAAAAACTTTAGTCCAAGTATTACTTTATAAGAGAAGTATAAGATAGGGACCATACGAAGCAACATTTTGCTTAGAAGCTGCTTATTCAAACCTTAAAGTATCCAGGCAGTTCTACCTCCATAACTGATGCTAGCCATCAGTCAGGGGTGCGAATACTCTAACGATAGAAAAAGGAAACATGTAAATGGCTGCCTAGTACATTTTTTTGATTTCTTTATGCAACCAAGTTCAGTTAATAATATAGTTAATTAAAATCAACATACATTCACACCTAGGCAGAGGTATATTATACGCCCACACTTCGCCAATTATATAGTTGGTCTTACGTAATAGGTGGCGAGCCTATTGCCGCTTACCGGGCACTGTTATGTTCGCCAGAGCCTCGTCCGTTGATCGGCAGGTGCACCACTTGCAGGTGAGGTTGACTTTAAAATCAATATTGAAAGAAATGTAACTAGATGTGTTTTCTTATCTTAATATTGCATACAAAAAAAGAGGAAAAGCTATACTAAAGCTAAAGCTTATTCGAAGAATAAGTAGTTACATTTTATATATTTGTGAGAAAACCTTACCATAGAGCTCAACTGCGCTTTTTGTGGGTGTCGTATATCAGAGTTTTGAAATGGAAGTCTGTATACCGTTTCGTTTAAGTGGTAAATGAACGCTACATCCTAAAATAACCTCATAGTGCAAGTACGAGTATCTTGCCACAGTGAGCACTGAATAGATTTAACGATTCGTTACAATAAATTTGCCCCCAAAATTACTATCTGTAAATACAGGTAAGTTACAAAAATATATACATACATACATTTACATATTATCACGCCTGTTTTCCCCAAGGGCTACCCCTTGCCTACGCAATGCAAATCTATTTAGCGCTAAATCTATTTTAAACTATCGTTCTGTCTCTCTCAACTTAAAACGAATGACTGAAATTCAATGATATTTTAAATCAAATTAAGAACTGTCGTGCAAGCCGTCTTTAATAATAATTAAAAAAAACTGATTCACTCGAGTAATATAATATTCGACCGATTCCACATTCCCACTCGTTGGTTTTTTACCAAGACCTTTGTACCAAATGGGCTCTCTCGAGTGAAATATCTTCTGGGTTTTTGTTTGACTGGACCCTTTTTCATTAAAGGGTAAACCGTACTCAGTCGTATAATATACATATATTTATAACACGTGTAAAAACCTTTCTATTTGAAATAATTATATTAAATATTTCCCTGCTTTCAAACTTACTGGCAGCCATTAATGAAATTAAGCATGTATATTTCTGGAAATTAAACTATGAAGGCCTATTCATAAGTGTGTAGAAGAGCATACCACGCGTGTTTCGCTCAGGTATTTAAGTGTGAAATGCATGCCGCTTAGGTGTGAACATTAGCAGTATTTACCGCATACCCAATCGGTTTCTCTACCGCAGGCGTTAGTGAATATCTCTCGAATATAGACCTTTAACCGCTGGGGTAGACGTGTCCTATAGTGGAGGCTCGTTAATCGTAGTGTATGATGCCCTCCAGCTATGTGGAGTGACGACATACGCAAAACGCGATTGGAGGCGTAAAGCTAAGATCGAGCTAAGTGGCGAGACTTTGTAGAGGTCTATGTCTAGAAGTGGACCAATATAGATGATGATAATGAAAAGTTAAGAATGTTAATACAGACAATATATGTATATTAATGCAAATATTAAGAATGTGAAAGACAACAACATACATTGCGTCTGCTTCCATAAAAATTTACCCTCTTCCTTGATTTGTTAGAGAAGGCACGTACCCTGTTAAGTGTGACGTTAATGGGCTGAAATAGTTCACTTATAAGTAACTCAATTATAACTTTGTTTGTTACTAATACTTTTATTAAGGTCCAAGATAAGTATCATTAAGAACTTGTGTTATGGATACTAAACAACGGATAAACATACTTACTTAAAAGCTTTTTTTTTTGTAAACACATACTGAATATATGTTAGGAAAACACACAGACCAGAACAAATATTGCCGCCGATGTTCATGCACACAAAGATTTGTCCTGTGTGGGAATCGAACCCATGACCCCTAGAGTGAAGTGTCAGTATACTCAGTCAGTATACCACTGACCTCCACGCCATATAGGTCGCCAAAATTTTGCTTTGACAAAATATTGCTTTTTGATAAAAGTGTTGATATTTCTGTCATTGAGTTAAACCTACTTTTAATTTCTTACATTTAATTAAATCAGGTAAATAAATAAATTAATTAAATTGAAAAAGCGCGGAAATATATTAGAATCATGATAGCGAACGGAAAAGCCGACTCATTAACAAAAGAATTCGTTGAGCGCGCCTCCCGCCGGGTTTGGCAACTCGGCACATTCCGCGAGAGGGCGGTCGTTCGCGCGTTCACTTCCGCGTCGCGGGTTCAGCTCGGGTGTTATTTTTCTCGGGCCATTTACTCTTGCGCTGCTCGTAGGCAGACCTGGGACGGCTTTGAAACCATACCTTTATTTCTGATTTTTATCTACAATTTAATCTTTATGCAAATTAGTATTATTAATTAGTTATGTCCTAGACTAAGATGCCCTATACTCGATATCTTTTGGCTACTCTGAAAATGTCGCGATAGATCGTTGTTGAAACTTAAGTCGTGTCATTTCAGCCATGTGAAAGCCACTGCTAAACAGAGGCCTCCCCTATAGAGTTCTACGTTGATAAATATTGAGCCACCTGCATTTACCGTCTTCCCGCCGTCTTGACCAGGCCACCCGATGGCGGTGGGACGTTCTTTACTACGCGATTCCTGGTTAGCGGGCACCCCATCGATGGTCGGTTTTTCGAGCTATCTGCCCCGCATACTGCCACTTTAGGTTGCATAACCGCCTTGCTATGTCGATCACTCCAGTTCTCCTACGGATATTGTTACTTCTGATTCGATCACATAGTAGCACTTCGAGGACATTTCAGGGAGCTCTATCCATTAGAGCTTTCGACTTTAAAACGTTTTCAAGTTGTTTTAAGTTATGTTCTAGGTTAGGCTCAATATATTTATTGCTTTTCATAACTAATTATTTGATATTAGTCAGATCATTGTGGTAAGTAGATAAGCAAATTTCTTTACTTTAGATGGGACTAAATCCGTCTTTAGAGATCTACCTTAACACTGTTTCTTTGGAAAAATGTTGGCTGACACTGTGAACAGTTTTGCGGTAAACTAATGTTTATAGAAGGTCACGAAATAGAGTATAACTTGTGAATGTACCCGCGGAACCATCATCTCGAACCAAGAAATCGTGTAATAAACAAAGGGGTTGCGTGCCGTATCTCTGATAATTGTTACGCATAATTCAGTCAATGTTAGACAAAAACACAAATATGCTTTCAATCAATCAATCAAATCACTTATTTGCTATAAAATCATGGTACTTATATACAAATGGTCTTGAGTTAAGATAGCAATCAAAAGTATATTGTTTTTTGCGAGTTTAACTAAAGAGTTATTAACCGATCAATTGATTTATTCCGTTACTACCACGTTTGCAAAATGATGTAGTAGCAAACTGTAAGAAACGAAAAAATCCCAATCATGATCTTTTATGTTAATGATTAAAAAATAATACTTTAATTTTACCACAACAGGCACAATATAGTGTTAAGTATGATACTGACCCTTAGGTTTATTGGTACAATGTTATTCCATCGGTAAAAGTATTTAGATATCCTCGTAGCTCGGAGTATCCCTACGTGATAGAATCAGAAATGAGAAAATCCGTAGTAGAACTAGAGTGACCGACATAGCGAAGCGCGTTGGCAAGTTGAAGTGGCAGTGGGCGGGGCACACAGCTCGAAGAACCGACGACCGATGGGAAGTTAAGGTTCTTGAATGGCGACCACGAATCAGCAAACGTAGTAGAGCCGCCCCCCACGTGATGGACCGATGATCTGTTCAGGTCGGCGGGGCGCCGGTGGTTGCAGGCGGCACAGGATCGATCAACGTGGAATGAAAAAGGGAAGGCCTATGTTGAGCTGTGTACTTCAAATGGCTGAAATGATGATGATGATTATATAGCTCCAGTAAAATTAACGGGCACAGCATCGGATTTTATAAGCCACAGACTACATGCCTTCACGGTGGACTAAATTATTCAAGCTTGCCAATGTCATGCACCTTTTGCTTATTATAAATATTCAAATTTAAAATTCTCACGGCATCTCGCGGGCACACGGCCCTGAAAGCCGCCCCTGTCCTAATTTCGTAGATTTTTAGAACAACTCGGAAAGTAAGAGGGACGGAATGCAAATCAAAAGCCGCGCCATTAATATTAATACGAAGAAGGACTGAATAAGCGACGAACGTTTATGAATACGCATTACTTTGGTCTGACGTAACTTTATGTTTTGGGTAATTTAATTTTGTGAGACGTTCAGTCTCTTCTAATACTCGGTTCGGTGGCCACATTTTTTTTATTTATATAATATTTGGTACGATACGTTTAAGATAACGGAAAAGTGTGTTTTTAAAATAATTTTTTTTCTGAAATGGCCCAGTGGAGTGATTGCCTGATGTACCCGGAGAATAACTCAGGAACGAGTTTTTAAGGAACGAATTATATAGTTAACTACAATCCTCTCCATTACGTTTCCATCAATAACTTAAGTAAAAGTTAGGCATTGAAGTCTGCTGATATATTATGCAAACATTTGAAATATGATTTAGATTTCTTTTTTAGGATATCATGTAAGTTTTTTTTTTGATCAGTCACTTTTATATTTTTTTTGGTGGTTGGTTTGAGTTGATAACTAATTTATCTAACATAGAAAATACGTTTACATGAATGCCATTGCCGTTACAATGACTAACAGTATTTCAAACAGACACACTAATATATTAACAAATATTTATAAGAAAATTGATATAGATATCCACCGACGACCGAAGGTGTAGTAGGCGTAGCGCCATATCGCGTGCAGGTATACTGACCTCCACGCGATATGGCGTGAAGGTCAGTATACCTGCACTTCACTCCAGAGGTCGTGGATTAGATTCCCACACAGGACAAATCTTTGTGTGCATGATCATGAATATTTGTTCTGGTCTGGGTGTTTTCTATGTATATTAAGTATTTATTTACATAACAATTGTATTTATGTATGTTTATCCGTTATTTAGTATCCATAACACAAGTTCTTAATGATACTTTTCTTGGAACTAAATAATTGGTGTTTGTGTCAAAAATATTTATTTATTTATTATTTATTATCCACTATTGGTCAACAAAACCAGTAGGTGGGCAAAGTAATTTAATTTCAATTTAATAAGATAAAATACCAAAGTTCTAAAGTCGTATATTGCAGACTAATTTCAATTTTTTTTTTAACGAGTGATAGATACTCTATTGCCCCATAACTGTGCTGATAAAATGAATACTTTCGGAGATAGACTCAAATGTCATTAAACTTTTGTTTATAAAAAATATAAGCCCATTATCGCAAAAGTTTTACATAGTTAATTAACAAGATACTTCTTATTATCTACATACTACCGAATCAGCCATATTTTAAGTCGATTCCAGAAAGTATATTCAAACCAAAAGACTAAGAAAAAATATACGCACAGAGCTCACAATGGGACCGTAATTAACCCTAAAACGATGGGGCGTGCTTTTCAGGCATTTTGACGAGGAAGATGCACGCATAGATAGTGACGTGTGATGTGGGACGTCGAAGGCACCAATGGCGTCGTTAGGTTGAAATTAAAAACGACCGTGACACAGCGTTCTTTTTTGTTGCCAGGGACGGTTGATATATAACACCGGGATAATCAGTTACTAGTACCTACCTAAATTAGGGCTGTGTAGTATGTTTCATTTGTTAATAAATATCAAATATCGGTTATTTAACAACAGTTGTTCAATCCATTGAAAGTTATTCCACGAACCGACTAAAACAAACAACTATTACTCGTATAACTTGCTCTTGTGGCTTAAGACATTTATATCTGAAAAGAGTACCATAATTCCACGTAGAGAAAATATTAATTATATACAAATAACTTATCGTAAGGAAGCGACCGATTGCAATCTATAGCAGTTGTTATTTAGGGAGTCAGTGCCTTCTAAAATTCTGAAAACTGGTTTAACCATAGAATGACGTTTCCCTTTGGGTTGTGGAGGTCTGATGGCAGTCGCTCCATGTATTAACTGAAGTTCAGCCAAGGATGTAATGAAAGGAGCGACCTATCGCAAATAAATAAGAGGGTCTATAAAAAAATTCTTTGTCAGATCGAGCTCGACATACAATTATCGTCGAGGTCATAGAGCGTTCACGTTTCAATTTATAAATTAAAGTAAGTATTTTTACCTACTACTTAACAATTTTTTTCTATACAATTTGTCAAAGTTGTAGTATGTCACATATTAATTATAATGAAATCTGTAATATGATATCAAGTACGTTTTTTCCTAAAACTAATAGATTCATTTGGCACAGTATATTATTTTCTATGTACAGACACCCCTGCGCCCTCAGAATATTATAATTTGGAAGGGACGGACGGTCGTTGCGACCCCGGATAGGTGTGGGAGGGTTATTATGTTACGGGCTTTATGCGAAGGGTAAGGTAGCCAGAGCCGCGGTATAATGAGTTCCTTTTAAAATTTTCACTCGAATTTTCATAAGCGTGCCCCGAGATGATAAGCGAATTTCATCTCGTCATTACGTTTAGCGGCTTTTTCATTAATACCCGCTCGCTTTTTGGCATGTAGTTTTATGAGCGAGTCGGTTAGACGCAGCGTTAGCTTTTTAAGTGATTAGTTGCCCGCTGGCGATAAAATATCCCTTTTAATTAACTATTAAAATATTGGAAGCGTGGTTAGCTCATCGTTTATTCATTATGTAGCAAATGTTACATAGAGTTATCAAATGGTTTCAGCATTAAGTTAAATCAGTGTAAACATATTATAATTAATTTTTATATATATAAACTAGATAAGAGTGAAAATATCTCTTTATTTATATATTAAAAGTATATCATACTTACATACAACTTAAGGCACATTAATTTTTTTATCTATACAAACAATATCTTTCGAAGAATGAATCTAATTATATAAATTATTCTGTAATATTAGTTGCTACACTTGAATTTAACAAAATTTTATTTATTTTCTACTGTAAAAGTTTGAAGATTCGCAATAAAGTAATAAAATGTTACGTAAGAATGTTCTCAACTTAAAAATAAGTATTAGGTCGGGGAAAAAGTCTTTTCGCATAACGTAGGTATAAACTTATTATAAATTTTTTTTGACTGTACTATTTGTGTCTGGCTGGTTTTGGTAACATTAAAAAGGTTGCATTATAAAGAAAAGAAAAAAATAAAAAAAAGTTGTTTCCCGCTATTTTTCATTTGTTTTTCTCTCCGTAAAAATAAGTGAATCTAATGAAGAAATTCGATACATTTTAAAATTTTATTATAAAAAAGGCAAAAATGCAACTCAAGCAGTGAAAAAAATTTGTGATGTTTATGGACCTGATGCAGTGTCAGTAAGAGTAGCACAAATTTGGTTCAAACGTTTTCAGTCCGGAAATTTTGATGTTAAAGATGCACCTCGCTCTGGTCGCCCTGTTACGAATAAAATGGACGCCATTTTTGAAAGAGTGGAGCAAGATCGGCATATTAGTAGTTACGATGTAGCTGAAGAACTGGGAATTGACCACAAAACAGTTTTGACCCATTTGAAGAAAGCTGGTTATACAAAAAAGCTCGATATTTGGGTGCCACACGAGCTCACTCAAAGAAACTTAATGAACCGTGTACTCATTTGCGATTCATTATTGAGACGTAATGAAACCGAGCCGTTTTTGAAGAGATTGATAACTGGCGATGAAAAGTGGATCACGTACGACAAGAACGTGCGAAAAAGGTCGTGGTCGAAAGTTGGCCAGGCTTCACAGACTGTGGCCAAACCTGGCCTAACACGAAATAAGGTGATGCTGTGTGTATGGTGGGATTGGAAGGGCATTGTTTATTATGAGCTTTTACCGCCCGGCAAAACCATCGATTTTGATCTTTACTGCCAGCAACTGATGAGATTAAAGGAAGCAGTCGAGAGAAAACGGCCGGAATTGATCAACAGGAAGGGTGTGGTCTTTCATCACGATAACGCTAGACCACACACATCTTTAGCCACTCAGCAAAAATTAAGAGAGTTCGACTGGGAGGTCCTAGTGCATCCACCATATAGCCCTGACCTTGCGCCTTCAGATTTTCACCTGTTTCGGTCTCTGCAGAATTCTTTAGGTTCTGTAAGGTTGACCTCAAGAGAGGACTGCCAAAACTATTTGTCCCGTTTTTTTGATCAGAAGTCCCAAAGTTTCTACAGTAACGGGATAATGTCTCTGCCCACAAAATGGCAGAAAGTTATTCAACAAAACGGTACATATATATTGTAAATAAATGTAAATAAACTTTGAAAAAAATGTCTTGACTTTTCATACAAAAATACGAAAAGACTTATTCCCCAACCTATTATACATACATCTGTATGAAAAACTCATATCTATAATTTTCTAAATGATTCTAAAAAGAAAATTTTAATTTCGGCACCAATTAACTTAAAAACTCCGGCCGGAATAATCGCCTATTAATTTTATTTAAAAATACTAATTAATGGTGGCGGGACACTGTAAATTACCCGCTTTGCCTCGTTTAAGAGCTTAGCTTGGCGAGCCAAAAAACTGGCCTCATGAACACTTCATTCATATATATGAACTCGTTTCTCTTGATTCTTGGTTGAATACGTCTGTTTTCAATAAATATACTTCTAAAATATGTACTTATATCATTAATGTGGAAGTATCTATCTGTCTGATACTAAAACAAATCTCTGATCATCATATCCTAGCATTATCCCGGTTGACTTTAGATTGTAGTTTAGGGCTCAGGGTCTGCTCACTAAGTCTGCCGGGGTTGCGGGACTGTCCGAAAGGGTTACCGCGGCCTTGGCGTTACAGGTTCAAGAAGAAACATGGATGGTTTTTAGTCAGTAAAAGTCTGACACACCCTTCCGCTTCACCCACAGCGGAAGAGGGTCATTTGATGATTTTCCATCCGAAAAAAAAAAACTGGTTCACTGGTTTAACCAGATTTAGCTGAATTTCAGATATTCTTAACAAATCTCTGACCTTACATGAAATTTGGGATATTTTTTTAAAATTAATACTTGGTTTGATGCCCTGTGAAAGCGGTATCTTACTAGAGAGTAGAGTAGAAATCGTAGTTTAAAAAAATGGATTCTCGAATACAATGTACCCCATGCGTGAGGTTATGTATATATAAAAATATTATGAGACCCTTACAAGGACTGAAAATAGTTTATAATTTAATAATTTCTTGTTTGAGTCGAACGGAGAGTGGAAGTATGAGGGTTTAATAATTTCATAAGTTCATAAAGAAATAAATAATGTTCCGACGTGGTAACTATGTAAGTATTTAGTTCAATAAATCGTCAGTAATTGTAAGCAACCCTTGGTCTTTAAAGTATTGTCACGAAAGTCTGTGTAATTTTCTTGTAAAGACAGTACACGCTTATATTTGACATTGTTTTAGTTATATTCCTATTTTTCATGTTGCGGGCTCCTTGTCTCTCTGTCCTTCGTAGCTTTTTGTAAACTATTATTTGAATTAGAGTAGAGACAATGCGGTTCATTGCAGAACCAAAGTATGAATTAACGCTTGTAGGCTATCTTAGTTTCACAAAACGAAAATGGATGGTGTCCATCATCACCCAGAAATGCATTTCTAAGTGCATTCTTGTTGTCACGTTAACCCTAAAACGCGAGATGGCGCTATCCAGGCCCGGTGTGCGCCCAAAAAGGCCAAAATTCTCGCGCGTGAAAGTGCCGCGTTTCTTTTACGTTTTTCCAATGGGTATCGACGAACCGCCTTTCGATTTCATTACGGACATCCGTCGCTTTTTTATTTTTAAATCACACCGCGCTCCACGCAGCCACGTTTTCATTCGTCTCTCTGTTTTTTTTTTCACCCATGATCTCGTTTCGGTTTTTTATGCGCGCGGCCCGCAAACAATGCCGTCGCGGCCACCGAATTAACTCCCACTTTTTGCCTTTTAGCGCCAATAAAAATATTTTAATTTACCGAAAGCGTGTTAATTAATAATTAATATTTTTCGACGAGTGCCGTTTAATGGGTCCGTTAAACTCGTGCATTGCCGATTGTTTTTTCGCAAGCTGCTTTCATGAATGGAGCGATGACGTAATAGGATAATGTCAGTGCCGGCAATTTAACGTTTTTATTCGATTGCGTGTTGTTGGTTTTTTTTGGTCCCGTGTTGGCGGGCCGGTCAGTGGGACGAGTGCATTGGGATTTTAATTTTCAATGTCATTATCACTTTCACAATGAGGGCGCTCATGTTTATTATATCTCGTTTTTACTGGCGACCGGCGTGATTAACGTTTTCGATTTTTAATTGTGATTTTTATTTGCTGACCCACTTACTTACATTGAGTTATAAGTTTGATCTTCGTTAAATGTTTACTTTACTTTTAACTGAATAGTGTATGATAACTGCTTTTATTGTGAACTGATATTACGATTATTAATAGCGTAAAGACATACCTGCATATCTATAGAATATCAGACTATTGTTCTCGTCTCTTAGAATTCATGCGCCACCTCATACTCGTAGATCGTGAGACGGTTGACACAGTTTACAAATCTTATCAATATAGACGTAAAAGTCATAAATAAATGTTGATTGAAGAGTTATTAACAATGTAATTTAATTTAAAAATTCTCAATAAAATTTTAGTTAAAAATATTTTAAAAAAATAAAGGAAATTACACAAAATGTAATATAATCCAATTATAATAACGTGCTTATATTGTAAATTCAATTCCACTCTATGATTTTTTTTTTATATATCTATAATTTTTTTTAATCTTAAAATCAATTAAAGTGTTCTTTTTACGACAATTATATTTTTTTTAAATTCCCAATCGCGTGCCATTCGATATTCATATTCTGTTTGCCGATTCATTCAGTAAACCAATACCTGGGCCCCCTTGTATTAAAACGGGTTTGGGACCTTTCAATAGATCACCACGTTCAATACACCATGGGCCAGAGGTCAAGTGACCTTTGCTTGGTAATTTAGACCTATTTCGGGTCGATTGATCCTCGTGCCGGCGTCAAAAGGGTTGATTCTGTTGTTTAGCTGTTTAGAAAACTGTTTCGAAATTATTAGTGTATATTTTTAAGCATTTTTACGTGTGTAGCTAGTGAAATTTCTTGATATGTGAAACTTATATCATATATGAAATGTATATATGATATACGACATTGTGAAAAGGTTTTATAGAGACCAAGTGATCGCTTGCCTTACGAAGTACAATAATTAGTATCTAGTAACGTTACGATTAAGAGGCGTATCTTTAAACACCGGGAGACAATATTATGTCTGTAGTAATAAACTTAAACACCTAATCTTTGAATCATCATCTGCTCAAAGCCATCCACTGCTGAACATAGTCCTTCCTCATAGACTTCCAATGAGGCGTAAATGTGATTGAAGGAGGCTTGCGTCCAGCATTATCCCACGACCTTTAGCACATGATCCTTTAATTTTGCAGTTCAATTTAGAAAGTATTTTTTAATAAATTTCAACCACGATTTAATTATTTTTAGTGGTAAAGTTATCAGAAATCAATATATAATACATTGTACTCCGTTGATCCCAGAAATACAATAGAACTCCCACCTCACCTTTGTACATGTTTTCTTGTTATTGTGTTTTTATGAATGTTTTTGTGCAATAAAGGATATATATATATAAATAGAAAACCTTTTGTTTATCGGTCATTTGGTGTTCTACTTGGAATAACTTAACTTAAAACTGTGACCCCATCCCTCTAGTAGTATGACTATGAGTAGTACTGGAGTTAGTAGATAAATCAATCAGTCACGTTTTCCTTTTATATATTTATTTAAATTACTCCATTATCCTTAAGCAAAAACACAATGTAATGTAATGAATACAGGGGCGTCGGTAAAGTACACTTGGATTTGTTAACGAGGTGCACGTAACATCCCGTGCTCGTTCCAAGGTTCCCCAGGGCAGGGTGTGGAGGAACCCGCACTCCGCTGGAAGTGGAAAGCGTTTGCATTTCTAAACCATTAGGGTCCCGTTGTCAAACGTTGAGAAAGGCTTAAAGACATACGGTTATAACAAAAAATACTTTAAACACTCGTTAGTGTGTCACACAACAGTGTCTAAAAAATTAAACGATGTTTGGTATTGGTTAGGTATGTTTTACGTTCTCTATTACAAAACACTGTTTAGCAAGCGTTTCGTTAAAACCGCTTCTAAGCGATTCGTTCACTCAACGGACTTTCATTCATTCTTTCACATTCCGTGTTAAGAAAATCATATTCGACTTATCCGAGTTTATTATTATAAAATATAATAACTTTGTATATCAAAAAATTTGTAATTTTAGTTAAGAAATATTTTTATGTATTTAAACTACTCTTAACTCAACAAAGGATCATGTTAGGAATATAAAATACCTACTTCTAAAAAATATGCGTAACGCAGCGAAAAACGGAACGTCACAGTTTTCAGCTGCCATCCATCAAAATAAAATGTCAAAGATTTAAGGTTAAAGCGCCAGCCCGTGTTAAAATTTAAGGAATATTTAAAAAAAAATTTAAATTTAACTTTAGGCAATCAATAAACAAGGTTTTGTAATAGAGTTTTATTTCAACGCGTGTTCAACATGTGCTTAACTTTTTTTGTAATAACACCGAGTATGGTTCTACCTTTAAAATCTATCAAGGATGCACAGATATTTCAAGATTGACGAATAAAAATAATACTAATCATGAACGCCTTTTTTCATATTCATTATGTGTTTCTACGGTATTATCAAAAATATTCAAGTTATTACAGTGTCATTATTTATTCACTATAGTCTTTTCCGTGTCGTGAACGTTTATTTTGTGATAAAAAAATTCAAAGCACGAAAAATTTTTTTCACATACTAATCGCAGACAGGGTCGCCGTTAAGATACTCTTTTTTTAGTTCTCTCAGTAAAGTGAATAATAAAAGCAAATTTGACGTAGCGTAATAAATATAAATAACGTCTATTTCTAAATATTTTTTGTCTTTTATAGAAACATTTGTTTTTTATTAAAAACTTAGGGGCTTATTACAAACCGAGATCTAAAGTTAGACTAGATATTAAACTAGTGCTGTCGCTGTCTTCACCATATTAATTGAAAGTTAACTTATCAAAAGATAGCACTTGTTTTAAACCTCGTCTAGTTTTAGACATCGTTTGGTAATAATACCTTGAAACTTTACTTTTTTTCATAAAATCTTTTTATACGGAACTGCCAAAGCTCAACATCACGCTTGACGTTGTTTTCTAGACTTAGAGATCGTAAAGTTGTACGACTTAAGCCCCAGAGGGTCGTCGTGAGGGGGAGTTGGCAACACCATACATTTTTATATAGACTTCCTCCGGCAACGTCTGTCCTGTCCATTGTTTTGTAGCTCTGTAGCAAACACGAGTTTAATGAAGAAACATTTTTTATTGTTTTTTATTGTAATAGGAGTACCGTGCTCAGTAGTAGGATTATAATGGTCTAAGGTGATGAACATTTTTGATCACCTCCCGGTGTTTGCTTTTAAAGCAAACGGCTGCTAGTTACATTTCGCAATCGGATTTAGTGAGCGATATTTTCGGCTTTTAATAAAAAACAAACAACTTTAGATATAAAACATAGCGCTAACTGGTCAGAAACTTTGCAGAGCTTGTGCTATGAGGACTAGACTAGACGATGGAAATATATTAATAAAACAAACGTTATATTGTCCCATTTGCCTGCGACATTATTATATGAAGAAAGATGTTCAATGGCAAATATATGACTTAAGAACTGATAGACCGATTACAATTTTTCTTAGTAATAAAGAGTTACTAAATTGTAAACAAATCGTCAGAAATTCCGGATAATCATGTATTCAGCTGACCTCTACTTTTTGCTTCATATTTTCTATGGCATTCTTGTATGAAATTTTGAATGAATAACGTCTTTATTTGGCTGATTCTAACTATAAAAATTAACTTATATTTAGAATTAACTGAAGACTCTTTGCCGCAATGCTATTTTATGAGATTTTATTCAAGTTTGGCTTAATAAAGTTATTTTGAACGTCAACTTAAAGGAGCTTGAGTAAAGAAGAAAAGGGCATAATACAGATATATATTTACCTACCAGAGATTAGGCAAATGCATGCGATTTGCGTGTCCGAACCCCGACCAATCGTCGAGATTGGCCGCCGCTACTTAAAGTCCGCGCGCGTCTGTTGTTTTTTAAATACTGTAACATGAACGATTTCACCTTATGAACTATTTATCATCAGCGGCATCAGTGTCGGTGAATCAGTTTGGATTTCTCGACACTGAATATAGAACTAGGTGTTCCAAAGTCGGCACGCTTGATTTCAATACAAATCGTGATAATTGCGTTATCTATTCTATAGCCATATCTGTGGGCAAAAACCTTGTCAAGTTTTGTTCTCCCGCCAGAAATGATCCTATAACGTTTATGTTCTCGTATTAATTACTATGCAAATTAATTAAATGCCATAATTACTTAACTAAAAAATATTATACATGTCACACGAGAAGCCCAGTGTTAATATTAGTATTCGTGGAGGGGCAGGCGGAGGGCTGTGTGTTTAGGCGCGGCTCGGAGCCCTTCGTATCGACCCACCTTTTACGACGTAAACACTCCTCGGGCACTGCTTCTCAAACTTTTCTCTTGATTTCAAAGCGTAAAGACAACAGGACATCCATTAAATCTATGTGATAATTATAGCGAGACAATCTGAGAGTATTGATTGATGGGCAAACATTTGTTGATGTGGAGAACTATATTACGGTTCCCGGTAAGCGGCAATCTATTAAGTGGGACCAGAATTTGAATTAGCCAAGTGTGGGCGTATATATGCCTCTGCCTGCCCTTTCGCGAAACAGGCGTGATAATATGTACGTGTATTGTTTGTAATAAGTAAGGGCGTTAGACTCTGATGTTGAAATAAAGATAAGAAATAAAATAAAAGTATAAACTTTATTAACCAAAAAATATTAACAATTTGTATGTGCTCTACTTCTGCACTAGGCTCGCAGACCTGTGGTGCAGCAGTCAGAGAGTGCGGTCCAACTTAAAGTACCAACTACCAAGTAAATCAATTACGAAACTACGCACTTGAAAATAGAATAAAAAGTATGGAGTGAGTGCATGTGTGCTCTTGTATGTGTGTTTTCTTGTGTGTTGGTGGATATGCTTGTCTATGTGGGTTAGTGTGCGTGTCTATGTGAGCTGCAATACAAATAGCCAACGGCATGACAAATAAAAGTGAGTAAAGAAAGTCATATGTATCGTAGTACGCTCATAGTGCTCTTTCCAAGCACAATATATCCAAGCACTTATATTAAGTATTTTTGGCATTTGACCTGATCTGGCTCGTTTGCTCTTGTCGCTTGCTATTGAAAATCGGTTTCTTCATTTTACAATTATCATGAAATTCGAACAGATATCGAGCTTATTTCCAGCCGTCCTATCAACTGATGGCAACTCCAGCTGTACATATAATTGTAAGTAGTAAAATTGCGTCCATTTCCATTTACGTCCTTACTAAAAATCATCAAAAATTACAATCTCGTCCAAATTACTTTTAAAACTGAAACATTTTGATATTTACGAAGATTCACGGATGACACTGAACTGTGCCTATCATCCCGAATCATATTGATTCCGAATAAAGCTGATGCATGATTAAACAGATTGCAACTTGTACGCGCCACTTCATGATAATCTTTTAGCTTTGAGCTGTAATTTGTCGAATTTCAAAGTACTCTTTATCAAAAAATCCTTCCTAACAAAATCCGCACTATAAGAGTTTGGGGTGGTACTCTGTAATCCGGCGAATTCGATAGTCCCACACTGCCCAAAAAAACGTTTGTTGGATTACAGGGGGCCACTGTATTTGACTGCTGAAATCATCCGAAGATATCAGTACAAGTTTGAGAGCCTCAGGTTCTCGTATTAGGGCTACCCAAGGGATGCTGGGGACAAATCGCCAGCGGCCGCGGTCGGCACGCAGCCCGCTGCAAGGACCCTTCTAATCCCAACCACCCTCATACATACAAGTATATATATAGTTCACATTATCCACGCAATTATTTGGCGATAAACGCACGAAAATATTTACCGTTTATAAGATTTCTTACTTTTGTAGATAATATCCTCTAACTAAATTGGATATCAGAGGATATTGAATATAATTGAAGCATACAAAACGACGACGATTCAAAAAGATATACAAAGCTGTAGCTTAGTTTGTAGATGTAACCAATACAATGAAATAGAGCAAGAGAGAAAGCGAAGTTATATTATAACAGAGAGGTCTTCCAGTCAACCTTATCTACAGTAATAGCTTAACCCTTTAACAGGCAGAGTACGTTGAAAATATTCATTGGTTTTCTTCCTTAAGTTAACCACATAAGGTTAAATTTCTGGTGGTCATATATTGATCTGGTAAAGAGGCGTGCAAGGTTATATAAATCCACACATATAAGACATACGAAAAGTATCTCATATACACTAGTCAACTGACAAATAATTATATAAAATAGATACGCCACATAACAAAAAGACAACATTAAACTTTCGCTTAACTCGGTTCCCGGTAGTAACCGCGTTTTATTGAAGACACGAAACCCTTGCAAAGGGACGATCGGGACAAATCGCCACCGGCCGCGTCGGGCACGCAGTTCGTTGCAACAAGACCCTTCTAATCCCATCCCACCCTCATTACATACAAGGATAGTTAAAATTGCCCCCACCGGCCCTTCCGCAAGGATTTTATGTCTTCAATAAAACGCGGTTACTATGGGGGCCGAGTTGCATGAATCTCCGTTGATATGTTTTTTTAAGTATCTACCTATCTATTTATAAATAAATGAAAATGTATCTTATTTCTGATTCTGAGTATCTAGCATAACCATATCATATATAGACCTTTGAGCTTTAAACATAAATCAGGAGATAATGCGTCAATTATATCCAATATTCTCTGATATCTAATCTATTACTATACTATCCTGTATCAACAAGTGAATTCCATATTAGCGTATTAAATGATTATAGTATTTTCTTACCGTCACTATGGCAATATACTTATTTTTTATGCTTATTAAATTTGAAAACTTACGTATAAGTCAATAAGTGATTCGTCAATAAATTTGATTACAGAGAATATGATAGATATAGTCACACTTCTTTTTACTAACAATTCAGAATAGTAATAGTGGAACAGAATAATAATTTGCTATAGGATACTACTTAGTGAAGATGATGATGATGATGATTACATGCAACACCTAATTCAGTAAAACATATATCGTCTGAATATATAGATAAAGTGACTGACTTGGTAAAGTAAACCCATAACGCTCCTAAATACAATTTATAAACAAATAAGAATGGTATTAATAAATATGTTACCTTTTTCGTTTCCATAACTTACATACTCATATTTCTTGAGCAATAGCTTTCCCTTAATCTTGACCAACTATTTTATAACACGTCTGTCTTTTTCAAGAACAAATAGTATATATAAATTGTGTTAAGTAGATGAATGTTTGAAAGGCAAAATAACCCTTTCAATGGCATTGAAATTTCTCAAACCGTATCTAATTTCAAAGCTATACCCAAGGGGAGACGCAAGTGCCCCAACCGCCATAAATATACCATTCCGCCCCCATTCTCCCCCGGATTATATACGCAAGATAGTTAAAACCCTGAATAAATTCAGCTCGTCAATAAAGGGCTTTTGTCCCTTGGAATAAAGGGATGTTTTTGTTATCTTGAGGATTGGCTAATTTGACAATAACAAAAGGGTTTCCGCTTTGGGAGTTTCGACCTGTGATGATAATCAACTTTTTTTATATGTTATATAAAAGGATGAGGCGAGTTTCGTTGCCAATTTGTTGGTGCGGACAAAGGTAAAGCTAACACATTTGGATACGAAACGACTCTTGACTTGTGCCGAAACAAACCCGTCCTAAATTTCATTTGAGATAATGAAGGCTTTTGTTGAATTAACGACGCAGAGAGATAAAATTACTTTGTCAGTGTTACCCGGAGGTATTATTGTTCTGACGTAATCAAACCCTTTGGGTATTTGTAGACCCTACCGAACTTTTTTTGGAATCAAACGTTTCTGGAATAATTAGATGTTTGAGTGGTTATGTTTTTTTTCTCTTTACGGTCCTCCATAGAGGTTGTGCAATTATGTCTATGTTAGTATACACATAATGTGCAACAGTAGTGCCCTCTAATGATTAAGTTTTAGTTTTATTAATTTTTGTTCACATTACACTTCTTGTTATTTTTTTTATTGGTTCAAAAAAAACGTACAGTTGTAATAAAATACAATACATCTGCCAAACTGCGTAGCAGTTTGTCGGCAGCTCGTATTCCTCGTGGACGCTTACATACATTATTATCTTAATCTATTTAACTCTAACTGCAGATACATTATATAGGTACCTAATAATTACATTCCGATAATTACGTTCCTACCATACTACTTTAATAAAGCTTATATCTTGACATTACAAACAGAAACTTCAATTTCAATTTTTAATAGCTACGGACACAATGACATATAATTTTTCCTTAGCACTTTCTTAAGTTGTGATTTAGTATTAATGCTTGCAAATAGTTCACTTGGTAGTTCGTTCATTAACGTTGGTGTTATAAAGTGTCTTGTTCGTTTTCCAAAATAATAATTTGTCATAAATTATAATATATAATCATAAATTCAGAATTACAGGATTAGACATCTTAATGCGGTAGACATAGAATACGAATACTAAATAAGTAAGAATATACGTTAACACCGTTATTGACGCATCAAAAGGGAATTCATTGCAGCTTTTACAAAAAAAAATTAAAGAGGTTTAATAGCAAAGCAACGTTGTTTAGAAAGACAGCGGTGCAATAATGGCCACTGAGGGTCACCTTCCGTGTGTTCAGCTCTCCAAATGCATTTTCTAGATTCATCTACTTAAAAAAGATGCAGCTTGGAGAAATAAAAAATAAATCCAGTTAGGAGTTTGGGTTGAGTTTTTAAAACTTTAATGGATGGCATATACATATTTGATATAACATATATACAACTAGTAACAGATGTTTAGTAGTGAGTGTCTGAAGTTAAAATCATGTTTTATTTTAAATTTATATTCCGATCAGTTTTATTGGCCCTTTAAAAAAAAACTTGCATCTCTTTCTGCCTATAACAAAATGGTTCACCTGAAAACCAACGACGAGTTAGATGGTCTTATATTCCGTGCTTTGGCAGTCATTTTAATTGGTCCCGGTTGTTACTATATTTAGAAGGTAGTTATTAAGCTAAGTGAGAAACTAAAACAGGCAGCTTGAGCAATCAATTCTTACAGAGAGATACACCATACTTGCATTCATATCGGGTCCGCGTAGTGGAACATGACCTGAACCCCTTTTTTCTTGGTTTGTGAAAGGAGGCCGACACCAGTGGTTAAATGATAATGTTAAATGATAATGATAATGGGCGAATTTGGAAGTAACGCTTCTATATATTGCTACGATTTATGGCACATGACTATTTCTTTTACTTTATTGTATACCATTTTGTAATGATATGTTAAAAGGGAGGGCCATGACGACATGACCAGAGGTAGAATTATTATGAACTGATATGGATTAAGTAAGGCCTTTAAGAAATGGCTTCGTCTTACAGGGCATAAAGCTATTTCATATATTATTACTCTTTTTACGTTAAGAAATAAATAATTCAAATTTCGGTAGCTGAGTTGCCAACCCTAGCTAAGGACCACTTTCCCCTTCAGAACGACTACCTCTCGGGGCACCTATCGATTCAATCAGGGTTGTCACCGCAAGGTGAGTGTTATGAAGATGTCAGGTGTCTCACGCACGCCACCATTCTCAAGTGTCCCAATGGTGAACTAATTAATGTGTATGCAGGCGTGGTTATGTGCAGCGCTTACATTTAATTAGACCTTTATTGAAAATAAGTACAGAAAGTATCAGATAAGGAAGTCTCAAATTAAACTGTATACCTTTAAAGCGATCTAATGTCTAATAACGATATCAACTGCTTTATTTGCTAAGATTCTGTAAATACTAGGAGTTTAAAGAATACATTTTTTCTAAAAAATAAATGTTTAAGAAAAAAGTGAGTTTAATATGTGTTTTGTTTATTATAAACTATTATATACTAGTCCGCTTTTAATTAAATTTTATGATAGAAAGGCCTTTTTGTGAGATTTTAAGTATTTCGTGATTTCTTCGGGAGAGAAAAAATTTTTGCCCATAAATAAGTATACAGATATAAACACAGTACTTGCATTTTAAATAGGTCTTAGTGAAGTTCTTATTATGTATAAAATTTAATATAATATGCACTTACTTAAAACAGACGTAAAAGTAGAAAAATGCCGAAAATTCAATAAAGTTTCTCACTGATCAAAAATGTCAAGTTCGTTCTTTCAGTGTCCGTGGCTTCAAGTGGCTTCAAAAAGCGGCCGTATCGGCTGAGCGTGAAGCTAAGTGCGCGACAACTCGAGCTACTTGAGTGTTCGCCTGTCCCGCGCCGGCTTCCATATAAATGTACTGGATTGATTTACATAGTGGTATTCGGAGTTTGTGTTTAACTTCAACTCTATACTTCATTAATTGTTTGTTGTATAATATTTATCGATTTTTTATCAAAAATTCTTTATTTTTTTGGAAACTAAACCGACATAGACCTACGACACAGCATGTTATGAGACTTAGTGTCATAAAAAATATATTCAAAAAATACTTTTTAATCTTTACGAGTATTTATTAAGTGAGCATAGCCGATATTTTTGTTATGAAATATACTAAACTTGTCTTGTAAAACCACACAAAAAGATTTTGTATGCAATTCTTTGGTACCTGCTAATATTTTACCTAGCTAGTCAGATGTAGCCACAACACTAAAACATTAAATTCGCCTATGTTTTCTAAAATATTAATTAAGAGATATTGCACATGAAAACTATCTCTAACAGAGGTCACTCCCAGTCAACCCTAACCAACTAAGAAATTAGTATGCGTGACAACAATAATTACAATAGGATGAAAACAAATTGACATAAATATAAATTGCATAAAAATAAATACCAGTAAATAAAATATATATAACCTACATTCCATATATATATAAACACATAAAGCAACCATTTATTATTAAAAAAAATTGTAACAGATACCTAGCACTGACAAAAAGTTGGGTCGTTTTTTAAGTCTTGTGTATTTTTCGAGCTATTTTTCTCAAGGGTCCACCCCGTGTGGCGGGTAAAATATCGTTGGGTTGAAGGGGCAGGAAATATATGGGTACAGAAAGGCGGTTTCAATGAGTTAGCTGTAAAAGTAGCGCCTAAGTTATTCTCATTATACCAGACAAATCTCAGTGATTTATTGTGTATTCAAAAAAGAAAGATACTAACGCCTATTTAAATATATATTCGTTACAAATCGGCAACGAGCTAATTTGTCAGTAGCAGAGAATTGATGCTTTACCGATTATTGTAGTGAAAATAACACCGTCTATTAAAAACTAGATTAATATAAATAATAAATAAATATTTTCTGACAATTAAGTACACCAATTATTAAGTTCCAAGATAAGTTTCATTAAGAACTCGTGTTATGAATACTAAACAACGGATAAACATACTTATATATATTTTTTTTGTAAATACATACTTAACATACATACGAAAACAATATAAAAAGTAATTGAAATGTATTATAACAATAAAGTTTAAATAAAAACAAATATAACTAAGTATAGGTACCTAACATTTTATTACTAAGAAATTTAATGAGAATAATAACTAATAACTACTCGTAGTCAAAAATGAACAATTTTTTATGAATTATTTAATAAACAAATAGATTTAACTAACAAGTAATTAAACAGCGTCCTTCCTCCTCTCTCCTACACTATGCTGTGCCCGACAGGGTCCACAATTGATACTTTTGTACCTAAACTACCATCCTGTAACACATTGTTGGAACGCAATAAAGTATTGAGTATTTTTGAAGCAGTGACAGTATAGGAATTAATTTAGTGACATTAAAAAAATATACTTAGAATATAGAGGTGATTTTAAATAAATATTCATGGCTAAATGCTGAGTGATACAAACTAGAGCATAATTTTTCATTTATTTAGACGAGAGACTGCTTGTTGCTGTTGAGACTGCGTGTTCAGTAACCAGCAGTGACCAGTTGAAAAACTATATTATACACATCATGGAATGCACCGTGAATACTATTTACTATCAGGGGCTCGTGTGTAACGAATCCTTTACATAATTATTATAGTGTTACAGAAAAATATATGTATCTGACAAATTGTGTAAGCAAATCATTTGATTGGTTGTTACAGTCGTATTTCGGCTTTTCTGAAAGAGATTGGAGGCCTAGGTTTTACTGTGTGAGTAACGAGGGTATGTAAAATGTATGTTGCGAACGCTATTCGGTATATTGATAATAATGGAACTTAAAAATTACTCTAAATCTTACTTATTTCAGGAGTAATCATACCTTCAACGGGGTAAGTCATTATACCAGCACTAGCTTCCGCGCGCAGTTTCACCTGCGTTCTGCTTCGTGCCCGTCGCTTTAGCGTAATGTTATGTACCCTATAGTCTTTTTCAATATTTTTCAAATCGGTCCAGTAGTACCTGAGTTTACCGCGTTCAAACGAACAAATCAACTCTTCAGCTTTATAATATTAGTATAGATAAGTACCTATAATCGATTACTTATTTCACAAACTAACGTCAAATGATACAATGGTTGTTTAATTAAAATACTACTACACCTGTCTTTCTGTATCAAATATTTTATGTAAAAGGCAAAAGGTTGCAGGGAGGGGTCGAGGGAGTGTCGGGATGCCCTAATTTTTCCACGTCAACCCGTGGAGGTTGGTTCAAAAGAGGCCTCTTCTAATTATCATGCGTACACCTACCTCCTTTCGTATCTAACTACCTACTAGGTGTAATCCCAGATTATATTTCACTGTTATTTTCATAATTTATTTGCTTAATTTAATCATCATCATTACGTATGCACATTTTACATGTTATATTTAATGACGGACAGCAACTTGCATAAAAATAATTGTGTACGATTTGTAGATTGAACATGATATACTTCCGCCAAATTATAGCGCATAAGTTTCCCAAATAATGTCGTGAGGCGAAGAGCGCTGTAGGAAATATAATTTTCGATGAACATGCTCACGTTTACTTATTTGACTCGTCATTGTAAAATAAACAATGGCGAGTTCTTGGCCGATTTTTCTACGATCAAGCTTTCGCCCGCAGAAAATGGGCGCGCCAAATTTGAATAAAATGTTTTTTTAAATAATGGCTTCGTGCGGTTAGCACATTTAGTCAGTGTCAAGTAAATTATTATATAATTACATATAATTAAATGTAAATAAGAATGAGTGGTGATAAAGATGATAAATGGTAAATGAGATGTCCTTCCCCTTACCCCTTGAGTCCTCAGTAAATATGTGGGAATATTGTACTATTTTGTTTCATTTACCAACACTCATGTACATTCACAAAGACTCACGGTTAATAATCCACCGTTATTATACATTAATGTTCGAAATATCAAAAATATTAGAAAATAAAACAAAACTGCAGCCATGACGCTTTACTTTCCCGCCAAGAAGTCAGTAGGTTTGGAGAGATCATACTCTTTTCTGTTCGCTGTTCGGGTTGCATCATATACAACATCATGGTATAGTTTATATTTTTCTTTCGTTGTTTTTCTGATGTTATTAAAATACGTTAACTTTTTTCTTATTTTGTTTATTTAAATTCTTATACATATATTGATATCTTAACATAAATTTCCACACTAGCTCTTGGCAGGCCTACGCGTGACATGCAGCTTATCGCGCGTTTCCCCAAATAATAATTAGCCTTGATTTAAGGTTTTATCTATTTCTATAGCAAATTACAATCATTATCAGCCCATTGTTTAGCAGTGAAAGCGCAAGAACCAACAACATTACGTTTTTTCTAATAATATTAGTACAGATATAAATATTAAAATTTCCTAGGTATAGGTAACTTACCTATATATTAAATCATCTTGATGTATGAATTTAACTTTGTAGCACCTACATTACATAATGTCTAATGTAATGGAAGTTGCAGTAACACTATGCAGTATACAGCTGTTACTGCCGGTACCTGTCACACATTTCTGAACTAAGTGGCATGTTGGGAGTATAAAATGAAATCGGTACCTCTAATCACCCGCGTCTCTCTGTAACTCCGGTTAAGTGTCCTAATTTGTGAGTGCAATAATTTTCATGTAAAGCTCGAATTAAACTACGGAGCGTAAACAAGATTAGCAGAGCAAAAACCATAAATCATAAGCAGCACGTGGCTCCGGCCAAACCATAAATTACGAAGATTTAATTAATATAACCGAACAAAATCTTATAGCGGCCATTTTGAATACCCTTATCCCACCCCCTCCCGCTGCCCGAAACAGACGATTACACCTCGACAACATTATTCTGACTTCCACCAAAGAGTTTTCATTCCACACACAAGTCTTATTTTAGGCAGCATATGGTATGGGGTCCACCAATTTGGATTTTTGAATTAGAAATGGTAGGGTTGTCTCTTTTGTACCCCGGTCCTTCCGCAGCATAATTAGGGACGGACCCTACGAGATGAGATTTTCGGAGTTTAAATTGATTCAATCGAGTCGTCATGTTTCGCTTGAGAGATTGCGAAACGAATGTTTTTCGCTCCCGTGGCCGTTTTCGGTGTGTTTACGGAGTAAGGTATTAATTAGGACGGTTAGAACTCCCCGATTAAGCTGAAGTGAGCAGAATTCATTAAATCTCGTTCAATATTGCCTAGTTGGACGGTTAGCAAATCTTGATTTTTCTGAAAACTTTTAAAAAAGGCTTAAGAGCGAATTTTCAAAGTCAATTTGTTATTACTATCGATGGTTTTAAGAAGTCTTACTTTTCTGGTGAGCAAACAACAGAGAGGTGTCTTTCGATTTATGTTTTATACTAAATTCATTTTTAATAAATCGTTCGAAGTCAATCAGTCTAAAAAAAAATTGGAAATAGAGATTGCAATGTATCGACTATGTAGTATGTTTATTCCATCATTTATTAGATATGGCAATGGGTATAGGGAAAGGTGGCGGGAAGCTGGTGGATACAGCTCGGGACCGCTCAATGTGGAAATCCATTGGGGCAGCTGTCCACTGCTGAATCACACGACATAGATGATAATAGCCGTTATAATAAAACTCTTCAATTCACACTATTAAACCCTTCCACTTTATTATGTCGAGTTCTGAGCATATTAATTATGATTAGAAGTTTATAAGCTAATTGAGTAACAATCTGTTTCATAGCTCCAAACTTGCACAATAACACAAATTAAAATCGCTTTTTTTTGTTGTCTATATGAAATCATTAATTCTTTATCAGTAGATTTTTTAACAATTACACTATTAGGAGCATCTTCTGTTAAGTTGAAAGAAAGTTATGTTCTGCATGAATTTTAGCAAAATTTTTAAATAATTTTCGTGCACTATTGAACTGAGCGTACAAACGATGCCTTTGTTTGGCGTCAAAGAAGTTGGATACGTGAATGATGTTAATTCAAAGTGAATGAAAGTGTGTTCTTAACGAGTCTCTCTTGCAGCGCAATTAAAAAGGCAGCTGCGCCTCCACATCCATCAATGTGCCGTTCGCAGCTCTTTAGACGATTTATTTCTCCTTTTGTGTGCCCGCAAATGGCTGATTGGTTCTGCAAGTAGGTTGGATATATTTTATATAGGACCTTATTTTATATTTCATCATAATTTACGTGCGTTACTTTGTGGAAAACCTTGGCAAGTGATGGATTAAAAATATCTTTGTAGTTATTTCCGCGCTACTATAATTTCCCGAAACATCGAGAAACAATTTAAAAAGACACGTGTTCGCCCCAGAACTGAGAGCCTCAGAACAATGAGAGACTCTCGTTGGTCGTGAAGACATCGTGTCGAATTGTTTCTCGATGTTTCGGTAAATTATAGTATCGCGGGAATTGTTACAAAGATATTTTTAATCAATTACTTGCTTATATTTCATCATATCAGCCACATACAGTTTACTACTGAACTTTGGCCTCCCCAATAGATTACATTCTACTGTGGGTATTTGCCCACAATCAGGCTGGGCAGGCGGGTTAGCAATCGCAGTTCCTGTCAGGATGACGCTGCTGCCCATCGTCCGGTAGGATTTCTGTTCGTCGACTCTTACGACTCCCCGTGATATGAGAGGGGGTGCCACTATTCTAGGCCGGTACCACGCGGCACTTTATATTTGCCCAGTCGATAAATTGCCCCAATAAAGATGGGTGTTACTTAATATATCTCTTTTTAATATACGTTTATGACAGATTCAGTCCTGGTTATTTCTTACTATATTATATTGGATGGTATAGCTTCACAGACAAATGAAGATTGTAATTCAAGTACCAAACCAATGGATATATTTAAAAGAGCATAGCCTGTGAGTCACAAATTTTCTTTGGCTTGGAACTGGCACTTAGATTCTCTTACACTTCATTATTTTTTGTTTTTAAATTGTTTTGTTGCATGTAAGTGAATCTAAGCTTCGTGATTTCAGTGTAATAATATTTCGATTGTTTTTTTATATATTTAATTATGACATTTTCAAGTACTATGTATAATAGTTTATGAAATAAAATAATTTTTGACTTGACTTGACTTGACTCATATGAAACAGGAGCAGATATTGTTTTATTATACTACTTGATTTACCGCAAATCAATTAGGCATTTAACATGTGATCTGGCCAATTTATCAATCGGGATTATAAGTATCTTTCTAATTATAAATAACTAGCGACCCGCCCCAGCTTCGCACGGGTGGTATGCTAATATGAATAGTGACGTATAATACATAATTACAGAATGTCTCTATATAGGCCGCGAATACCTACCACCGCCGCAACCATAATTTTTCGATTTAGCGTAAGTTTATTCGTTTGATATCTTGTAAAGTACGGTTTATTCGAATATCGAACAACTCTTTTATCAACTCAACTAACTCTATCGAGCTGATGAGATCTCAATAAATAACTTTGCTTATTGTACGTTTTCAGTATAAATACACATACAGAACATAGTATAAATTTCAACTATCTAGCACTTGAAATTGATACTATATTAAGAGTAAGCCTCTTGAAGGGATAAATGGCATTTGTGTGACATTTTTCCTGTTAATTGATCAAGGCTTTTAAAGGTCTTTTAATTCGTTGGCCTTACCTATTATTATTAGTGGTATTCGATCAGACAAGTCACGTGCTGTATTGGCTGACTTGAAAGATTCTAATAGCAGAACATCTCAGTTCTGCCTTCGCCAAAATGCACTGGATCTGCATCGTGGAATATGACTTAATAATGCAACTAATTAAAGAACTTTCGTATTTAATAACTAACATGATTAATCACAGAACATTTTTTTAGCAATTCAATTTAAAATTCTCAGCGAAAGCACTAAACAGTGGAATATTATCTTACGGTCTGTATTTAACTCGTTCGTCTCCGGTTAACTAGACTGGTTGAATTATTTACGTTGAACTCTCGGCCATTTCCCGACGGCACAAAAGCTTCGGTTAGAATTATATATGAGAGGAGCTTAAAGTTTAGAAGCTCGGTATGCAAGTCTAAAAGCTTAGGCGTCGTGCGATACGGCGTCCGTAGACCTGCCTGGCTGCAATAATGTTCAAATAGAATGTTAACCATTACACTATGAAATGAATATGATGAATGAACACTCTTTTTTTGGATTACTATTCTGTATATAGTCAAAGTTCATAGGCCTGTCAGGCGTACAATAATGTTCAGATATAATGCCATTGCACTATAGAATGAACACTCTTAGAATTACTACACTGGCAGGCGTACAACAATGTTCAAATAAGAATTTTAACAATGTAATAATAATTTGAAATGAACATGATGAATGAACACTGTTTTGACTTACTATACTATTTATTTAGCTTTTTAGGCCAACAGTTACCAGTGATACTAGTAGTCTTGTGGTTAAGTCAGCTATATAAAGTGGTTTAGTAAAAAGTCGAATGGTAACTATGGCGACTTACTTGGTGGCACCATATGTTCATGTTGCCAGCAAACAAATTACCGTGGATACGTATTCTCGTAGACGTCATTGTCTCAGCCATAAGAATGGTTTTCCACGTCAATCGGCAAGACTTCATCCAAAATCTATCACTAATAGTAAGCTAGTAGTCCTTATTTCAGCATAACGTCGGTCTAGATGTGATGGCACGTAACTAAAAGAATATGATAAAACTCGGAGGAAAGCTCCAAAATGTATTGAGCATTACAAAACTTTTAGACGGCAGAATTAATTTTTACACAACATAACAAGCACTGGTACTAGATTTTAAAGCAGCTTTTTCTCTCTTCTGTAAATTTTTGGCATTATTTATTTATTTTATAGTTATCACATCTACGCCGACGATAATTATTCTGTTCATTGGTAAACTCGTAATTGAGGAATAAAACCCCTAATATGAATCCATCCGAACTCAAATATATTTGTTTTACATTCGTATTAGTCCACCTAATATAAATTTAGAGGCAAACGAAAATCTCTATACATTCAAAAGTCTTCAGTCGGTAAAGTCAGCAGAACATTAGCGTGAGGCCGCGGGCTCGGTTCGTGACGGGTCTAAACGCGGCTGCTGACGCTACTTAAATAGACTCGCCCGCCCGGGGTTTACGGGAACAGACCTTGGGACTTAATACTCTGTGACGTAGAAGTTGAAATAAGACTAGAATTGATGAAGGAAATACTTGTAACATATAGGTAGCTATTAGTCTAAGTAATTCCAATTTCCAACGAATTGATAAAGGAAATACACAGATTGGAGAATAAGCATAGAAGGGAATCTACCAATATCTTAGAGAATCCCAAACTATTTTTTTCCTGCAAGTGGTGCATCTGTCGATCTACGGACGTGGTTCTGTCAAACATAAAAGTTACCAAGAAGCGGCAAGAAGCTCGCCTCTTATTATTAGGGTCTAAAATATAATTCTGTCTTTCCTGTCGGGGAAACAATCGTCAATACGTAAGAAACTAAAAATCCTTGGGTATTCTTTGACTTGCCAAAAACAACTAGTCCTAATTTTATTCGGTATGGGCCAAATATTTTTATGCACAATTATTTATTTCGCACCAAATAAGGGTGAGCCGGGTTTTCACTCCTCAGCAGCGCTGTTGTACAAGACTGAAGTACGATCGAGTATGGTATTGTTCTCACTTTGGGATGGCTCCGTTAAGTACCTACTCGACGCACTTGCTAGACTGCAAAGGCGAGCGGTTCGCATTGTTGGGGACGCAGAGGTTACAGCTCTCAAGCAGCTACAGTATAGCTACAATTAGACAGTGCCTCTCTCAGTGAATTTAACGGAACTACTATGGTGAGTGTTCAGAGTTGCTTTTCGATCTCATACCGCCCTCTTCTTTCCTCCCCCGAACAACACGTGCTGGTTTTAGGAACCATCCACATACTTTGCAGACTATCAGCACTCCAACCAAGAAATTAGGTAAATCTTTCCTGAGTAAGAGCATTAGGCTTTAGAATGATATGCCGGCTCATGTGTTTTCTAGCTTCTATAATCTCAGGGAGTGAAACGGCATTTTTGCAGGCCATCAGTGGGTATGCTCTTTACCGGTATAAAGTGCCTTAATTTTTTTGGACTGCATCGACTGCTTACCTTCAGGCAGAATGTAATAATTACGACGTGTCATATTAAAAAATAACCTTAGTTACGATTTAACCTAGAAACGCTAATATTTAACTTGTTTGTACTCTGTTAATCGATCGAAGCAATATAGCTTACCCAGTTTTGCATAACCTCGTAAGACCTACTCTTACGTGGTTATGCAAAACTTGGTTATGAAAAAAACACAGAAACTAATCACACTAAACACATTTACGAGAATTGAGAATCATGTAGAAAGTTCTTAAATTACTTACAATATATTATTTCATCTTCATATATAATTAATGTAGACAAATGAGAAAGCTAGCCGCAAATAAAAACTACAATTGAAACCACTGTAAAAACCAAGCATAATTTTCATCTTTATCTTGCGAAAGATTTACACGAAAAATGTGCGCAGTCTAATCTCTGAAACAAGTAAAATAAAGCCAGGTGTTTGAACAAAACCTAGCTTAAGCGTGTCTAGGGCTTATCGTACATTTCGCATTACGCTTGCTCCGTTCGCTCTCCAGAAAGGGGACGGTTAATTTTACAAAGGCTGGTTAAAAGCGATCTGAACTAGTACTTGCTGGATTTCGTCGTCCTGAAAATCTCTATTGTAGGTGGAAATTTGGTAGAGATTTTGCAATTAAATTTTAGGGAACATCGTCTTTCGTTGCAGGCGAATTATCGAATCTTGTTGGTGGTGGATTTGTTCTGTGAACTCTTCTCTAAGCCTGTAACCGCAATAGCTTACTATTTTCTTTAAAAAAAATATCCAGACTTGAGAGTGGATACAGTAAGCAATTTTAGAGTACCTACATCATCTAGCTACTTCCTAGCTTAGCTATCCTCAACAAATTAGACCTTAGTTACAACTTACCCTCAAATACCCTCAAATAATAATACGTTAATGGCATCAATAATTAATAACATACATAATATCACGCCTGTTTCCCCGAAGGGGTGGGCAGAGACATATCATACGCCCACTTTTCGTTAATTATAAAGTTGGTCCCACGTAATAGGTGGCGAGCCTATGGCCGCTTTTCGGGCACTTTTATGTTCGCCAGAGCCTCGTCCGTTGATCGTCAGGTGCACCACTTGCAGGTGAGGTTGGCTTGGGCTCCTTAGATCTTGGTAGAAGCCCTATACACCTAATGAATAACAAATAATAAAAACATAATGAATGTTAGATGTATGTAAATGAAAGAAGAAAGAAGTCAGCCTAAAATATTCTAGCACTGTTTTTATTATATCTTGTTTTCCTGTGAGAATTAGGTATTTCCTATGGTAAAAATTATCCGAGCAAATCGAATCATGCTAAATTTCAGTGCATTTATTTTAGCCGTATTGTAATATATTAAAATGTCGTGAATATTTTAATTGTTTTTACAATCTTACTAAGAAAATAACTAAGTAAACACATAATTTTACACAAATATTGTTTTTTTATACTATAGAATAATATATCTGTTTTTTATAGCAATTAGTGTTTGGGCAAATAACCCCTACAAAAATTGTATAGGCAACATACAACACATAAACCGCCAACCCTTTACAAGAAAGGCTAGCTTAATATTTACAGTATCTCGCTGCTTAATTGGTACAACCGGGTTAATCCCACCAGGCCATCTTATTTGTGTTTTTTTTGCTTTACTTAATACAGCAGCAAGTACCTACCTGGTATATTTTTAAATTCGCAGGTGTTGCGCGCTCAGGTAGCCGGGATAAGACCGCTCTAATTGGATAACGGACTCAGGCTTGACAAATAGTGGACCATTTTTTCACGTCTTGTACCCTTGTCCTACCCCTTGTTTATATGGTAAGATTATTTCGTTTTATCCTTTTTATGTTTATGGAATAACCCTCATAGGGTTGCGGTTTTTTAACTCTTATGCAGGGTTAGTATATACTTAATACTCAATACTTTATTGCGTTCCAACAATGTGTTACAGGATGGTAGTTTAGGTACAAAAGTATTAATTGTGGACCCTGTCGGGCACAGCATAGTGTAGGAGAGACGAGGGAGGACGCTATTTAATTACTTGTTAGTTAAATCTATTTGTTTATTAAATAATTCATAAATATTTGCTCATTTTTGACTACGAGTAGTTATTAGTTGTTATTCGCATTAAATTTCTTAGTAATAAAATGTTAGGTACCTATACTTAGTTATATTTGTTTTTATTTAAACTTTATTGTATAATAAGTAGGAGTAATATTGTTTGTTCGATATCTCTAATACTAATTATTAAAGAGTAACATAATTATGTAACTAAAATTTGTTGAGCCCCTTCAATTTAAGTCGCCATCTCTAATACTAATTATTAAAGTGTAACATGATTATGTAACTAAAATTTAAGGGTTTGTTGAGCCCCTTCAATTTAAGTTACTTTTACACACAAATTAGATATATGAATTTCAACGATTGCCAAGCAATCTTTTTTCTTGAGAAACAAATTTATATTTCGTTTTTGATGTTGGTAAATTACAGGTTTGATGTTGACATAGTTATATATCTAAGCTTGCACCTACATCTATGAGTATTCCGTTTATTATTTATATGTTCTTAGAACACTAGAACATATACATATTATTATATCGCTCATTTGTCTGGGTACGAAGAAAACTCTATTATTTAATTGCATTACAACCAAGAAACAAACGCACGTTTTCCAAACCGTTCCAATTTGCAAACGAGCAGAGGTGAAACTAATACCTTTTATGTGTATAACAAAAAGCAATATGTTTTTGTGTTGGAACTATCTTTAATTATCTCTCTCGAGTCTCGCCTTAAAAAAAGCGAACTCAGTAATATATAAACACACATATGTACCCGAAGTACGAACCCATCCAGTAAGGCAGCTGCGGCAAATTGAAAATGTCCTCCGGCCTCATTAGGGGCAGCGCGCCACAGGACACAATGCAACACAGACTTTTTTTGCACCGTTCTAATGAAACGATTCACTTTAGTTTTCTACCATTTGATTTAAAATATACTGAAACTTGAATGAAGACTATGGTTTATGTGGTTCGTGTCTATTATTGTAACACCCTTAAAAAAGTGTAGCTTAGCCACTAGTTGTTTATATGTAATTGTATAATTAGTTGTAGTCTTCCGAACGTTTAGAAAAATAAAAGGAAAGTAAAGTTAAGTAAAACAAAAACACACGTGAATATGTATGAAATTTGTCACGGATTTCACGTTACGATGTCATAACTAGTCATAAGGTAAGGCCCTAAGCATATCGGACAGCTCAGAAATCTTGTTATGCGCTATCTAATCTCAAACTAAGCAAAATTTCTATACCTGTAATGCCAAAAGTTGTGTGGTTGAGCCATAAAAATGAGACAAACATAAATGTTTATATGTATTTTTACGTAGAGGAAAGATTTGTGTGTATGTTTGTTACAAATAAACTAAATAACTGCTGGCTGTATTTTGAATTATTTTATCGTTAGAATGCAACATTATATTTGAGTAACTTAAAGTATATTTTCTAGAAAAAATTGGGAACTCCTAAAACTTTAATAATGTAACCCAAGACATAAAACTTACTATTACGTACTGACGACCGATAAACTTACTTATTGACGACCGATATTGCGTGGAGGTCAGCATACCTGCACTTCACTCCAGAGGTCGTGGGTTCGATTCCCACACAGGACAAATCTTTGTGTACATGAACATGAATATTATTTCTGGTCTGGGTGTTTTCCTATATATATTAAGTATGTATTTACAAAAAAAAAGTATATAAGTATGTTTATCCGTTGTTTAGTATCCATAACACAAGTTCTTAATGATACTTATCTTGAAACTAAATAATTGGCGTAATTGTCAGGAAATATTTATTTTTATTTATTTATTTATAAAATAGCTTCTGAAGCGAAGCGAGGGCGCACGCCACGTAATATAATTATAAAAACTATTACTACTACTAGTAGTTTAAGAATCAAAATAATTTAATTACTTAAATAATTATTTTAATAAAAAGATCTATTTTATAGAAGTAATCTCTTTTTAAACAATCTTTTACAATATATTTCTACCTGAAAACCACATTAGGCCCCAGTTTTTATCACTAATGCAATCACGGAATCGGAACGAATGTCCAAATTGAATCGGAAATGAAGGAAACCCTCCCCTTAACACAGCACTTTCCTTGCGGTGTCCGAGCGGAACATTCCACACAATGAATTTATTTAATTGTCTTGCCTTCGTTTCCATTACATAAGGTACTGGAATCCAATATATTTTGAGCAAATACATGTAATAGTTAAAGCAAAAAGAAGCTCATAAAATGTACTTACTTTATGTGTATTTGTTGCAATTTTAACTTGGTTTGGTTCGTAGGGTTATTGGTAAAAAATAAACTCCGACACACTTCACTCAGACGATTAATGAAAAATGTATTCATTATATGATATTTTTGATTGTGCAAGCATTCTATAGGTTACGAAAAAGTCCTTCAAACTAATATGTGCCTTAGTACATCGACGTTAAATTCCCATCGGAGTAATGTTTGTCGGAATAGTTTTTTGAGCGAATTGGCAAATAATAATAATATTATTGTTCATATTTAAATGCATAAAACATATTTAGCAGGAAGGTAGGTATAGTCGGCCTTAGAAGTAATTATATAATGAACAATTTTGACTTAAATAGAAGACATCAAAGTTTTAATAAGAATACATAGTTATTATAAAAATATTTAACGATAATTCATATAATTGCATACATATGATTTAATATCTTACGTATAAATAAAAGTTAAAAGAAACAGTATTTATAAAAAACATGTACAAAGGTACAGCTTAGTCTATATTGCTATATTATACTCGTTACATTCTGTCGTGGATAACGTTGCTGGTTACACAATGAACCACATTTAGTTTCAACCTTTTTAATACCTATTGTCCTAAATATAATAAAATAAAAAATAGTCCTCTCTTTATCTTATTCTTCATATTATTTTACATATATACATAATATCACGCCTGTTTCCACGAAGGGTAAGAGAGGCCCTGTTTTATCTTACATTATTATTAAAAAAGACAGACGAATGCCAGACAGAAAATACTAGAATTATATTTGCGTAGATACTCGTGGTTTCAAAGATGTTTCATAATCCAAGATTTCTAAGGTTGCTGGTTTAGAATATCTAAATGAATAAATTAACGTAGGCAAATAAACAGTAAAAGGGAGAGATTAAATCACGTATCTATTTGTCTGTTTTGTGGTTTTGTACCAGAATTTTTGGTACAAAACGATTAGTAATTACGTACATTTGTGTTGTTCCTGTGGGAAGCACAAATAAATAGGATCGAAATGAAAGTACCGCCTCTGTAATGGAACAAATGAGTGCCGCAAAACACTAAAGTGTTATTCAGAGCTAACATTTTTAAATTTCAGATAAACAGCAACTAATTCAAATTCAAAAAAATAATAATACTTACCACTGAGTATTTTATACCTTCTAAAAACATATACTAAGCAGATCTTGTGCTAATTAGACAATGATTAGACATATTTCGATACTTTTTTTTGTAAGTCTGTAGTTGTAAGGACATAGGAACTTCCAGACTAAGAGTTTGTCTGTCAAGAATTCTTACCTCAAAAGTCTTTAAAAATTTTCACATTCAAAAAGAAAACCACTGTCTGATGGAGCTCTATTATATAATTAAGAAATGAACTATGTTATGAATATTTCTGAAAAATTTACAAGAAAAGTCTCAATTGAAAAGAATATTAATAATGCTACTCTTGAGAGTTGATATCTTTATCTTAATTTTTATTTTCCATGTGTCACGTTTTACATACGGTTAACGTTAATAAAAAAATACGAGCCGAGAATCTCCTCGATTTCTTAGTCAGTTAAATCAAAGGAATTAACATAATGTAATGACTTTCTTCGTAAGCTAACTTACTTTTATTGGTCTAAAAAAGGCTGAAATCTTTATTATTTACTCTAGCTTTTTATTTCATTAAAAAAGTGAATCAACAAAATGCAATACACTTTATACTAAAAAAAATAACCATTTCAATACCAAAAAGAATATAGTTGTATTCCTTTAAACAGCGTTCACTTATTCCGTCTGAAACAGACAGCGGCGCCAGGCAGTTGGTTCATAATTTGCATACGGCCGACAGGAGGCGCCTCTATCGCCGAGATCCTGTTTACCATTCCTTTTGTCCTGCCAGGCCTTGCGGACGACGCCATGGAATTTATATCAATTATCCCACCCTCTTTGTAACTGTGCAGAGAAAAACAGTAGGTTAACTTTACTAACTTAAATTATTGGCAGTGCACGGACATATTAGTTTTTTATACAAGTATAAAAAATACTATAACATTTTAGTTTCTTATGCAATAATAAAAAAACTCTTGACAAATATATATGGATTTTTTTGGAATGCTTACTCCTAAACGTATATATGTTTTACATAAAAAAGCTTTACACAAACGAACATATAAGCTTACCTCCTTTACAAATCCTTTACAAGCATTCACAACATTTTTAACTGAAGTAATATGTAACCTACCCTTGAATATAGCTTAATCTATTGTAAAATAACATAAAATACGTCTATAAATATATTGGGGAGGCCTATGTTCAGCAGTGGACTTTATATGACTGAGATGATGATGATCTAAGAATCTTTTAGATATGGCATTTGTTATGAAAATATTTTGGCCATAATTATTTATAACTTTATGGCCACTGCACTGTGCCTCATTATGTATTCTTTCATAAGATATTTCAGGCGCGCGCGTTGATGGAGATAATGCTTTATACTGTGACAGCGTCACTTTAACTACACTTTTGAATTTGTATGCCATATTTATCATAGGAAGATGCGGTGGAATAACTTATTTAAATTTAACATCAGAGAGATACACATTTACTGGGAAAAAATATTGTCAATGCTCGATTTCTTTTGAGATTCGTTTTGGTATAGTATATTATTATATGTTGGCTGCCAGATTTGCCGATTTGGAGATTACCCTTTTTCATCCTTTTGCCCTAGAATGATAAAATTTCATCATCAATTTCAGAAGGCTGTAGTCATCAGACAACTGATATTACTTGTTTAATTCCATTGTTCTACATTTGTGTATGTTGCCGAATAGGATTTTTTGAAATCAAAAGACTGCCGCGATGTATATTTTTCCGCTCCGCTCTGAAACCTGAACTTTTCCAAGTATTGAAAATCACTTGTATTTTTGTTCCTTCCCGATTGAAAGAAAAATTATTGATAAGAAATATCTAAAAAGTATTTTTCTATAGAACTTTGTTTAAATCTGGAACAAAAGCGGTTCTTTTGTTTAATAAAAAAGAAGGTAAATCCGAATTGAGAAGCTCCATTTTTGAAGTCGTATAAAAAAGGTTGTTGTAGCAGCAGTGGCGCTATCTGGCGCTGCAAGTGGGCGCCGAACAATTATCCCGTGATCGCGCTGCGTGCTCGTGTCGTTTTAATGAGGGATTGTTTGCAACGTCACGCGGCAGTTGACAGTACAACTCACAAGCCAAAGCGGGTACAATTGTTAACCGACTTTAGAATAAAGTAGGAGGAAGAAACTTTACATGATTAACACATTATAAATGCCCGTCATATATTGACGAATTACATATTAATTCAACTTATAAAGTGCAAAGTGAAAGTGCCTATGCATTTAACAGGGAACCAGCACTCGGCCTCCCAGCCGATGCACCGATGATCCGGTGGGATGTACAAAATTATTGAGCAGTGAATTTCATATGGCTGAAATGAGAATGCATTTAATAATGGTAAGTAGGTATGTTCTTACAAAATTAAACAAAAAAAGGTATAAACGGTCGACTTTAGAAACCTTCTCCTTTTTTGAAGTAGTTTTTAAACGGTTGGACTAAGTCCTCCATCTAACAGCAAAAAACAAAAAAACTGATATAATTATTTATTTGAACTGAACGTCAGTTTTAACCTTGATATTTGAATAACGAGTAATCAATGTAAAATAATTAGCGTGTGAGCGCATAATCCTTATATTCTCTGCCTACCCATTCGGGAATCAGGCATGATTATGTATAATCAATGCAATAATTATTTATCACTAAGAGCTTATGCATTGCACTGTTAACATATTTTAGTGATGTATACCTATTCTGCAGCTGCGCATACTGTGAGGTTTTCATAACATTACAGGCAGGTACTCATAATCGCGTGTATATGAAACATCTACGTTCACTCTATATGTGCAAAAGTTTTTACTGTTTATTCCGTACTTGCTGTGCCCACAGCTTTTAGCATTTTTTTTTGTAGCTTAAGCTATCATTTCATCAAATCATTCTTGAATACATTTTTTTTGTAGGTAAATACAAATTAGGAAACACCCAGTCCACAAAAAATATTATGTAATGTTCATGCTGACAAAGGTCTGTCCAGCGTGAAAACAGCCTCACTCGAGGATCTACAGCTGCGTAGAGACATTGCATCTCTCGGTGTCTTCTACCGGAACTACTATGGCGAGTGTTCTGAGGAACTTTTCGATCTCAGCCTGCCCTCTCCTTTCCTCTCCCGAACAACACGTGCTGGTCTTAAAAACCATCCTCATACTGTGCAGACTATCAGCACACGAACCAAGAAATTTGAGAAGTCGTTTCTGAGCAAGACCACTAAGCTCTGGAATTCGCTGCCAGCTCATGTGTTTCCTATGATCCCGGGTCTTTTAAGCGGGGCGTCAAACGGCATTTTAGCAGGCCGTCATGAGTGGATGCGCTTTGTACCGTGCTTATTTCACGGTATGAAGCCCCATCGTCTTTTTTGAGTTAAGTCACTGTTCCATTAAGCATGCGATATGTGGTAGTCGTTAAGACAAGCTTAAGGCCCTTTGGGGCGAACAACAGGACTTCACACAGCTGCCCCCATTAATCCGCACGGGGTAAGACCTGAATCTCCCTCATCATGTAATAATAATACTAGCTTATATTTAACAATCTTTATATAATACTAAAGTTAAGATATAACATTTATATCTTATCCCTCTTAGACCCTCATCTTATTTTGTAACGAATAATACTATTGAACTGAACAGTTTTGTTTGTTTTAGCTACTATAAGTACTTCTGTGGAAAAATAACAATAATTATAACCTTTTTTACAGTTACTGAGTTGAGTAATTATTTGTAGCGAAGTATCACGTAAAAAGGCGATATATCTTTCGCAAGAACGTTTAAAAATAAAAAAGAAAACTGTACGTTTTTATTTAGCCGGAGAGGTTCTCGTCGTATGGCCGAACTAATTTTATTTTACATTTTTTGTTATTTCTTCTTCCATAAGGTCGGCGTATCGTTGTTGTAAAATTAAGAGGATATGCTAGTTAGAGTGCGTTAAATCAACCTATGTAAAGTAGTTATGTAAGTAGTCACATATGTAACTATTTACCTGTCTAACTACATACCTATCTAACTACCAACCAATCTAACTACCTACCTACACTCTTCGTAAGTAAAAAGGGTCGGGTAGGATGAGTAGATATATTGTATTAAGACTCATTTACCAATGCTGAACTGTTCCTACATACATAAGATACTAACAATATATAGAACTACAACTATTCTATTCTTTTCTTTGAAGCTCCGAATTTAAGCATAAATGCGTAACAAATAAGAACTTTTGCAATTACATATAAAATAAGGACTACTAAAAATATTTAAAAAAAATACTTACATTCAAATCAAAGGGTTGAAAAGTACGCCAACCTCGCCTTAAGTCTTCCTTAAATTTATGTCCGTGGGGCTCTCGGCAGACTCGAGGGCCCCGTAAATAACCTCCAGGTTTAGGCCCCCGTACCCGACCCCTTTCGAGTATTCCCTCTTGCCGTATTGCCGGTATCATCTACAATTTTTACGGGAATTATATTTGTTTTTCAGGCTCCCATATTTATTTTGTTAGCTAATAGGTATTTCTTCTAGGCTTGTAGCTTGTATGGGTAAAAGACAGATAAAATGACAGCTGAGCAGGGGAACGAAGATAAGATGAGATTTATTTTAAGAAGAAATTATGGCGCCAAGAGACACTAACGAGGTTAGATTTGAATGTTTGCTTCTAGTGTTTGACTCTTAGGTATCGTATTAGATATTTGGAAACTATATTTCTTTCTAAGAGCTAGGGGCTTCGGAAATCTAAATTTTTGAGAACTATTTCTGAAATTATGAATGAAGTTAGCTGATGTTGCAGTTGATGAAACTGCTTTGCTGCTAATTGACTTGTGACGATCATGCTAGATGGTCAGAAACGGTCGCCAATGTAAAGCAACGTTTAAAGCGATTAATATTTGGATAAATTTAATCCAAGAATTAATGAAAGTTTGAGTGGCGTCTGCGTGCTTTGGAAAGCGTATTAAACCAGTTCCGTCATATATGTGGTTTTCATGAAGCCAAATAAGCCTTCTATTGGACTTTTAATTAATAAAATTGCAAACCTGTGAATTAAACACTAAAGGAAACTCAATTGGAAATTGTGAAACAGGCCCAAAAATAGTATTTTGATAAAAAAATTCCGTCACCATTTTTAAGCTTTCATTATATAGAAAATATCTTAGGATAAGGTGATAATCCAATTATTTCGAATTTGCAGTAACAGTATTTTAACTAATAGTGGCATAATACTGTTTCTGTTGATGTTAATGTCAATTAAAAAGAAAACAAATGGTACGGACTCGGTGATTTTCCTAGTGATAAACTGTAATATTAATTATCTTTTAGATTCAAGGAATTAGAATGAATGAGATCAAGATCCTAGTTTACACCATTAGGTATAATAATAGTTTATCAGGTCTCACTGAAAGCACATGCTATTTACGGGATATTTTTTTTTTCATAATACACAGTTGTGTCTCTATTTAAATATTAATCAAAGCTGTGCAGTGGTTAAAGCGTTTCAGGTAGGCTATTGAGTAAAATAATGACTAAATTGGTTTGTAAGTAAGCTTATAAGAATGTTTGTAAAACTTTGAGTCAATAATTATGCAGGCTTTAACGGAATACTTACAGTAGGTACTCTGTAATTCGTTTCTATTTACCACGGCATATGCCAGATATTCTTGTACAGGTGCTATATTATATATTAAACTACCAGATAGAAAGCGACATAAGTTATGAGTTTCAGTAATAAAAACATTTACTATCGAAGTCGCAGGCATTGGATAGTATTCTAAAATCAAGTGAAAATAAAGCGAAATAATTCCAATAAAATACACTGCCATGTTTTTTTTATCAATGCTTAAAAAGAATTAAGGGGCTTAAACCCCTTATTATTTGACCTATTTTGACGAGGGTGGCCGCGCCAACCCGCCCCTGCCCGCAACGACTAAGGTTGCCCCGGCCTTCCTACCCTGCTGGCAAGATGAAAGACCAACCCTAATATATCTCTTTCAAAGTGCGGACGTTTCGAGAATTTAAATTTTGCGAGAGAAAACCGTTGCGAGGGAAAATGGCCGACCGTTTCATTACGAGGGCTGAATTTTCGGTATCGGCCGTAAGTATTCGGTAAACACTGTGTAATTACCGATGGGGAATGGAAGAAGGGTTAATGGTGCAATTTTAAACACTGTAATTGATGAGCCCGCGTTAGATACCTTAATTTTATCAGCAGGGAGTAATATTAAGCGTCGTAACTAAGTGTTGTAAGCGGACGTGGCGAATTCCTCGATGTTTTTGCAAATAATTGTAGCTTTTAGACTTTTTATATCTTAATAACATCCCAGTGTTGGTTTTGGGACTCCTAAAGTAAATTAAGATGAGCGGACACAAGACATACTCGAACACTCGGCTTAGTGGAAAAACATGATACGACAGAATGGAAAACTGAATTTAGTCTTTTTTTTTTCAATACACAAATGTACTACAAACATACAAAGAAAGCACTCAAATCAATACATGTGAGTACTCGTACCTACATTGTGTTTTCGAGCCCAGTATAATTAAAACGAAGTGTAGTTATTCCGACCTCTATGCAATATCATTCCTAAAATCCTTTCCATAAAAACTCCAACCAATAACCGAAAGTTGCCACACATAACCTAATAGCTTAAAATTACCAAACTAAAATTAATTACAGCAGTTGGCAACATTTCAACTAATTAAAAACATTTTGCGGAACTTACAATGTGCCTGTGAAGTTAAGTAATTAAGTATGGGTCTCGACTTGATTAAAACGCAGCTTGTCGGGACTAACATTAAAAAGGTTTTATTTGGACAGTCCCAAGGCTCCTATGTAAATAGGCCTCAATGAGAAAGAATATGTTTTGTGCAGCCTTATTTAAAATTAGTAGATTTTAAAGCGAAAAATTTTGCTAACATTCAGATCGTAAGAAAATATTTCGTGTAGTAATTTTAATTTTTTTTTATTGCCAGAAAATAAGTCTAACAATTCTATTGAAGCCCTGACACCTGAGCTTGGTAAAACCCGTGTTACAGGACTCAGATTCTTCCCCTGGTTGTATATCATATTTTTTATTTGCAATTAAATAATATTTTGTAATGTGTACTAATTAATGTTTGCTGCCCTAGTGCTTACGTGTAAGTGTTTTATGCGTGTGCCTGCATGTGTGGTAACACTTAGTTTTTATTTGTTTTTTTTTTTTGACTCTATTTACCTAGAGACTAAGGTTCATTGGAAAACTACACCCTAATATAGGAGAATCCAAGCTCATGGAGTAGGGACAATCTTAATATTATGTGTAAAATTGGACCATGGGCGTAAAAAGCAATTCGTTCTAAAAATCTTTAGATAGAGAAGACAAAAAGAACAAATGAAGTAGAGTCACTAATAGTCTAATAAAAAAAACGCGATAGTATCTTTTGGAAATACCTATTGTGAATAAAAATAATGCTCTGTTCTTAAAAGATATACTAGGTCCATACTAGTCACTTAAATGAATAATATATAATAGTAATTTATACGGAAAAGACCAAACGACATAACCCACTAAGTACGTACTTGAAACAACAAAAAACCATTTCTAACCGTAAAAAGCATAAAAAAATAAAAGGTCAAAGTTGTCCTTATTTGAATTTTCATTAAAACTTTCTCCCGTCATGAACAAAGAACATTTATATTAAAAAACTCCGGCCTCGGCCAGATAAATATCTGTAGTCTCGAGAGCGGTCCCAAAATTTAACTTTTCACATAGATTATGCGAAAAAGCAGAGGGAACAAACTAATAGTTACGACATAATAATTATAATGTCTGTTAATGTGTGTCGTGTGGTGCCGCTAGCCTTTAGTCAATTCTACCGCGGCATGTCTTGATCGAGGGGATCGTAGAAAGTCGTCTAGTATGTTCATGTGGGCTAAGTGCTAGCACATTAGACTTTTGAGAGATATATATCTCTCCGTAAACTGTAATACAACTGTATAGATCCCTTTTAAATAGTTTTCATTAGGTTTTTACCTACCCGAAATGGGATAATGAGTGTAAGTTAAGATATTTTTTTATGGCCAGCTTTATAGTTGCCGCTAAGCGATGTGTGGCCTGAAAGGTTCCCTCAACATATTATTATACAATTATTAAATTTATATCGTCCCATAACCTCAGCAGTAGCCTTCATATTTATTTCAACCAACAGAGACCAAAAGGCTTGCAGGCTATAAAGACGCGCTTCTTGTCCTGCTATTAAAATATGTTATATTGTGTTACCGATAACTATGTAATTTGCATCTGTTTACAAAGTGGTGAAGTCATATAAGACAGTAACAGTACCTACTGAAAGATTGTGTTCACACAATCGATACTTTTTTCCAAGACAACAAAAATAACTACACGAACTGACCGATAAGGCGTGGTGGCGAGTATACCCGCTCTCCGGTCCAAGGTCGTGGGTTCGATTCCCACACAGGACAAATATTTGTGTGCATGAACATGAATATTTGTTCTGGTCAGGGTGTTTCCCTATGTATATTAAGTATTTATTTACAAAAAAAATAGTACGTAACATATATGTTTATCCGTTAATTAGTATCCATAACACAAGTTCTTAATGATACTTATCTTGGAACTAAATGATTGGTGTAATTGTTAGAAAATATTTATTAATTTATATTCCTGTACACGAAATCTTTACAAGAAAGTTATAGTATTTATAGTTACTTCTTTATTAAAGATAGTGCCACGACCTCGTCGCTTTGCTTCGGTGCCTATAATTAAATGTGTTGGTTTACACCTTGGTTCACATTAGTAATGTTTAGTAGGGATCTCTCATTGTTTGCTACTAAAAATAGCCCTTGCTAGTCAGTGATAACGTAGCATTTTCATGGTAAAATAATTATTAAATTCCATCCAGTAGTCTTAAAACATAAAATATAAATCTTTCCTCTGTGTAATATTAGTATAGAAGTAAAGATATAGATATATATGTGATATTAGTACTTATTAAGTTAATACAATATCGATATTTTAAATAACCAGTGCACTTTGATGCCTACTGTGACATCTGCGCGTGTGTAGTCGCGCCCACTGACTCGCAACTCATTACAGACCGCCGCAAGACCCGCCCTGCCGACTTCAGCCTGCGCTCAATGGCTCCCACAAGGATCACGGCAACGTACCTTTTAACACTGATTTCACATTATAAATTCTATTTTATAATTTTGACAGTGGTATTATTTAGGTCACAGTAAGGTAAAATAAATTTAACGGTTACTGGTTATTCTGTTTCATAGAATAAGTAAGGTTACAAGCGCTGTTAATTTTTTCGAGCTTCTACGATGATTTTCATCTTTATTATAAACTCATTAAGGTATCACAATTAGGTCAATGTTTCACTAAAATGTAGAGAAATGGTCCCTTCCTTACTTGCTTGGAGAAATTGTGTGAGCTTCATGAACTCACTCCAGTTGCGTTTGCTGGCCTTGTCGACGATGATGAGTTATGAGAACTCAAGAAGAAGCCATATTACGACATAATGTTAAGTCACCTACGAAGTGCTCCCTCATTGAAAGCACACGCAGTGTCCAAAAGAGAGATGTAGAAGAGTATCGCAAACGCTCAATGAATCTATCAGACTATGCATGATCACGACCACGCCGGCACGAGTGTACGACTGAGAAGATTATTTTATTACTATGAATTTATTAATATGCATTACTAACTAAAAAACGAAACTATGATTTGTGACCAGATTCAGTTCCACTAAAACGTTTACAGACAGAATTGAAATATTCGTAGCAACTTGGATTTGGCGCTAAAGAGCAAGAAACTATCATTTTTACTTTTCACGCAGACCACTATTACTGATAAATCGGAACTTTTTCAGAACTACCGCATTGAAGCGCCGTATTTGTACAATCTACAGAAAAAGTATTTTTGGATTTTTTTTCCAAATATTCCAAATTTCCTTCCGTGGTTTTGTGCGCATGGAAAACAGTTAGTCACATCTAAAAAAAAATTTGGAAATCAACAAAATACATGCTATGCTTTATAATAAAATAAAGAAACAAGCTAACTCATTACGGCAAATATAATATTAGTATAATAATAAGTACTTTAACTATATTTACCAAAATATGGTCTCTCACCCCAAATAACTAAAATCATATGAATATGAAAACTAATTAAAATGAGGTTTAGTAGCAAAAGTTACTATAGATAACATAGACCTAGTGGCAAACCAACATGGCTATGGCATGATGAGCTTGTTTTATAGATGGCAGAATTGATTGTGTTAGATATGGATAGCAGGATAACAGTGGGACATCACAGGTTCTTTAGACACCACCTAGAAAAACATTTACAGCATAAGTACGCATTATAAAATTGTTGTTGAAATGAATTATTTATCATGTTATTCGCCAAAGACCCTATTATGAAATACCGTGCACCAATTACTTGCCTCCTACAAAAAAAGTCAAGTCAATTTTACACGTGAATAAATAACACTTTTTCACAAACAGTTATTAGTAAAGATGAGTAATATTATCTGCAGACTGTCCCGAACATAAGTTGACCACACATAAATTGTAGTCGCTAAGGATAGAGCTGTCCAACTTTACACTTTGCCCGTATTTTATGCGAAATTGTTATATACGGGCAACGGTGGCAACTTTGGCGGACGCAACTTGTTAATTGTGAGTGCGTTGTGTCTACGACTCTAGAAATGTCTGGGAATTGCGCGCGGAACTTTTAATAGTGGCGCCAACTTTCCTAATCCGAAGTCCGTAGAGTATGTTGTCGGAGAATTAGATTCACTTAGAGTTTCGTTTGTTGGCCGTTAGATGGAGCTTAACAATGTTTGTGGGTAATATGTTAGAAGTAGGTATATAACTGTGTGACGTAATTGAGAGAGTAATCTTCATAGATTGGCAATCTGTTGTTTATTTATCAAGTAATCAGACAAATTTTATATAATATATTGACGACCGATATGGCGTGGAGGTCAGCATACCTACACTTCACTCCAGAGGTCGTGGGTTCGATTCCCACACAGGACAAATCTTTGTGTGCATGAACATGAATATTTGTTCTGGTCTGGGTGTTTTTCTATGTATATTAAGTATGTATTTACAAAAAAAAAGTATTTAAGTATGTTTATCTGTTCTTTAGTATCCATAACACAAGTTCTTAATGATACTTATCTTGGAACAACTAAATAATTGGTGTAATTGTCAGGAAATATTTATTTATTTATTTATATTACATTTTAAGTTCTTGCTTATTTTTAAGCTCAAGATTTGAATCTCACCACTTTTTGGTTCGATACAGTTGTCGCGTCGTCTTGTGGTTATGACTGCACCACTTAATTCAGCGGGCCAACCAGGATGAACTAAACCAGCCTCACCTGCAAGATGGTTCCCCTGCTGAATGACGGACGAAGCTCTAGCGCAGACTTTCCTTTCGTGATTGGGAGATCAGACGGCAGTCGCTCCCGTAAAGGTCTCACACAGCCACTTACTATGGAAGGTTGCAAAGATAAGATTTAGGATAGCGGACCCCGGGCCCGTAAGGCAGCAACCGGGATAATGCTAATATGAAAAAGAAAAAATATATTTATGTATATTCAGATTAAGGTATGTATGATATGGGCCTCTCTTGTTATCAAACTCTTTGCTACATTATTACCTGAAATAAATGATTATTATTTTCATCTATTAGAAAATAAGCATACATTTATTTAAAAAAGAAATTAATGTTATCAATGTTTCCTTAACCCGGAACCTTATTATGGTTCAACTAAAACTAATAAACGACTGTGCATTTTCATTTCAGTTTTCCGGGGTTCAAATATTTGAGTTTACAAATATTTTCCGACTGGCATTAAACGTGGCAAATTATTTACTAGAGCATTCTGCGGTTTGCAAATTTTCATATATTACACAAGTTTAAATTTTAGATTTTCAAACTGTTTTGCAAATTCAAATACGTAGATAACGTAATCTACAGCTTGTTGTATCGTAATTATACAATATATTGGAAAGTTTATTTGTAACTTTTTACACTAAAACTGGATGAAATATTCAACTTAGATTGTAATTAACCTACCTAACCAATTGATAAATTTAAAAGAGCCATAGCCTGTGAGTTTCTTGCTAGTTCTGCTTACAGAGCGGTGGCGCGGAACCGGCACTTAGTTTCACTTTTTGTATTTAAATTGTTTTGTTGCATGTAAGTGAATTTAAGCTTCGTGAATTCAGTGTAATCATATTTTAACTGTTTTTTTTAATTTTAACATTTTCAAGTACTGTCTAATGTTTATGAAATTAAATTTTTTGAAGTTTGAGGTTTATCATATCATCATCACAGCCGATAAACGTCCCACTACTGAGCACGAGCCTCCTCTCACATACCAAGGTGCGAGGGGTTTGGGTCATACTCGGTGGAGTATGACCCAAACACGAGGACCCAGTGCGGATTGGCGGAGGCAGGTGTATGGCGTCCTGCTGTTAGAATTTATCAAGCCGCCCATTAGGCCTCTAACATGGCTTAACGACTACCACATTTAGTGATAACCGAGACCAACGGCTTAACATGCCTTCCGAAGCACAGAAGCGCTCGATTTCAAATGCCACACAAACGGTCACCCATCCAAGGACTGACCTCTGTAAACTCTGCTGTACTTCGGTGATCGTTTCCGACCACTGAGCACCGCAGAGCCACGAGCGCTTCCCATATACATATCATATACATAACTATATATATGATAAACTTTTATAGGTACTTTCTGTAGGGCTGAAAAGCTTTACGAACAGTATAAATAGTTTTCACGGACAATTGAACACGTCTTTAGATTTTAGTCAGTTTTCAGTTAGACATAAATATATTAAAGAATATTGTTCTGCGGCCATTTAATTATTCGCTTACGAACCAACAATCATAAAAATATACTTTACGGGGTCAAATTAACATTATATTGTTCATATGAAATACTTTCTGTAAAATTATCTACCACATATGCAAAAATGAAATAAAACATACCTTCTTCATTATTTTTAAGATCAACAGGATCACTTAGACTCGTCAGTCATATTAATAGATTGTCGTGAAAAATGAAAACAAAAATGTTTATTTAATAAAAATAAATGTTCCGTCTACTAGCATTTTTCAATTAGAATAATAATTTAATTGTTGAGACAAATGGCGCCACCTAGCGGCTGTTGTACGAACTTCGCAGCGCCGACAGAAGGGACCTGCGTTCAAATACTATTAATTTCCTAAGGGAGCTCGACACCCGAAAACCTCGTACCACGAGACTTTTAGAAAAAAGCTACTGTTCTTTTGCGGCATATTTTTTTATTAAATTCATATATGTATGCTTTTTTTGATAATTTAAAATAATATAAGTAATACCATTTTTTACTGTTATCACAACGGACTGATTAAATTGATTCATTTCAAATTTTATAGCATTGTAAGAAAAAAAATTATTATAAAATTATGTTATGGGACAATAAGAGATTAATAATTGATTAATTTGGTTTCATATAATAATTCAATTTGAGTAGAGATTATCATTTAATTATTATAAATATAGATTTCAAAAAGTTGTGACATCGGTAGAGTTTTTACCATTCAGTTTCGATGACTAAAATAGAATAAAAAATACTTCACCAAACATATCACTATGTTCTATTTACGATATAAAGCAACACTGCTAAATCAACCACATTTTAGAGAAGGGATTAAAATCGCGGTTCACTTAATTCTTATTTATCCCGAAGAGTAAGTTTCTTGCCAGTTCTTCTTACAGAGCGGTGGCTCGGAACTGGCACTTAGATTCACTTACACTTAAATATTTTTTGTTTTCTTAAATTGTTTGGTTGCAAATGAATCTAAGCTTCGTGATTTTAGTATAATTATATTTTTTTTGTTATTGTTTTATAACTTTGACGTTTTCAAGTACTATGTAATAGTTTATGAAATAAAAAGTATTTGATTTGATTTGATTTGAAGTGTAGAATACTTTACAGTGATTCGGAGAGATTTAAATTACAAGTGTCTCCATAAACAAAGACGCACAAGTCCATCACTTACACCCTTTCAGACTCACACCAAACTACGCCTTGACTGAACTGGTTGGTTTAGCTTTAGTTTCCACTAGCTGTAATACATGCTTGCCAAGCTGGTGGTACATTCCATCTTCTGCTTCATAAACATTGAGTAATTTTAACGATGTCAGGATCATTTTAAGATTTAATAACATCCATGGATAGTGAATTTGAGGTATATCAAAAACACTGTGGTTCAGTTTCTTTGTTTATATTATGAAGATCTGTTGGGGCCGTCTCTTCATTCTCTAAATAATATCGCTAAGAGTTTTAGATTTAAAATCGTAGTGAGAAATCTCGCTTCATTTTACTAGTTTCCAATGCAGCATCGACCGCGTATACTCTCATTATAATCACTTCGGATGTAAAGTTGTCTTTTTTTATTTGTGGAAATCATCAAATGATAGTGTGGGTAGACAGAAAGTGTGTGTAGGTATTTTATTGGCTAAAAACCTTCTGTATTTCTTATTGCGTCCTGTGTGTTCCGAGGCTGCGGTAACTATTCAAAGTTACCCATGTTATTTTTGAAAAAAAGCTAATAGCGTATTCATTTTAATATGATTCGACCCGTAGTAAATTCATAGAAAATCAGCACTACCAGGGATCCTTAAAGGCTTTCCTTCTGAAAACCTTCACAGACGTTTAATTTTGTATCTGTATATTGTGAAGCTATCCATTTATTTATGTATATGTTATCAAAAATTGTAAAGCTATCCATTTATTTATAAATATGCATCAAAAATTGTAAATTAATCTTACTTCTTCATATAAGTTGTGAACTCCCACTCACAAAAAAACCATGGTGGTTTAAGTGAGTGGCTTATAACATAAATTATAATGTTGATATATTTCGTACAAAAAAAATTAAAAAAAAAGAAAAAAAATGTGATGAAATAACTATGCAAGAATTTTTTAATAAAAGCCGTACCATCTGGTCCTGATTCGTTTAATTAAAATTAAATAGAACATTAATAACTAATCTTAATTCTATAAACCATTAAATTATTATTTTTGATAAAAAAAAGTTAGCGACCGTCGCTTCTGTATCGCTGCTACGTGGTACGCGGGCGGACCGAGGTTTTATCTTCACGCGCCCGTGACTATCCCCGGTAATGTAATGAAAAATTACGGCATCGCCTATCTGATGTAGATTGTCTCCACCGCTTCAGAACTTGGAAAATTACTAAAACGCTGATTAACGGCTGATATGGCGGTGAGGTTGGTATATCCGGTTCAGATGTCGTGAGTTCGTTTCCCAGTCAATACAAATATCATGGAATAGATGTTTTTATATATATTGTCATAGTATTCTTATAGGGAGGAGATGAGTATTTTTGAATGTTTGTAATGAGTAAACTCAAAAACTACTGTACCGATTAAAAAAAATGTTGTACCATCAGAATGCTACATTATCCCTGAATAACTTAGATTAATTTATCACTCGAAAAATGTGCGACTCCTACGAAACCTCGAATAATGTAACGCAAAGTATAAATATTTATTTAAAAAATATATTTTATTACTAAGTTATCAATAACTATAAACTGTTATTAAATATTAGAAATATTTTTTTACAATAAGAGTATAAAAATTCATATAACGGTGAGCGTCTATGGTAGCGTGTTGATTAAGTACTTTTTTCCATTACGTTTTAATTATTTTTTTTAAATAACGGCTTCGTGCGGTTAGTTCATTTAGCCAGTGTCAAGTAAAATATATATTAATTAAATATAATTACTAATATTATAAATGCGAAAGTAACTCTGTCTGTCTGTTACTCTTTCACGCCAAAACTACTGAACGGATTTAAATGAAATTTGGTATACAGATAGTCTAGACCCTGAGAAAGGATATAATGGATATATACTTTTTATTGCGAAAAGGGGGTTGTAAATGCTACCCAAAGATACTATTCCACGCGGACGAAGTCGCGGGTAACAGCTAGTTATACATAATTCATAGTAAATGAATGAGTGATAAAGAAGAAGATAAATGGTAAGTGAGATGCCATACCTACTGACCCCTTGGAGTCTTTAGTAAAGATGAGGGACTATACTCAGATCTGACATGAACTTCTTGAGAGATTTGAAAAGTGATGTTGCACTGTTTTGTTTTATTTATCAATACTCAATACTTCACATACAATTAACGGTTAATAATCCACCGTTATTACACATTAGTGTTCAAAATATCACAAATTTTAGAAAATAGAACAAAACTGCAGACATGACGCTTCAGTTTCCCGCCAAGAAGTGCTTATTCATACGTTAATGATCTTTGTTTTGACTATATTTTTTTGATAACCAGCAGCAGCTACCGAAGCGAGACTATGGAGTTTCTTGTATATATTATTGCATATAAGAAGGTAAGGTTGGTTCATGTAAGGTATGTACTGCCAAATTTTGTCACCACTATGGCCGTGAGAGCAATAATCGAAATGACTTTGAAACTTATTAGGATTTTTTAACGTGACACGTCATAACGACATAATCCTGCCTGATGGTAAGCAGTCGATGCAGTTTAAAAAATTGAGAGCATTTCCATTACGTATAAATAGTATGATAAATGTGTGTATTTATAAAAAATAAGTATTTATCCGTATTCTAGTGCTCATAATGCAAGTTCTGCTTAGGTTAGTTTAGGGAAAAATATTGCTTCGTAAATTTTAGGGTTTCATTTTTACTTAGTTATTTATCCATGGTCTCAATCGTATCAGTAGTACGTATAAGTATGAATTTCCGTTTTTTTTTCTCGTGAGCTCTATTTATTTGCCGCGAAGGTCGGCAATTTAATATAAATTCGTGGGCGCTGGACTCAACTACTTTAATAAAAAAAAAATATATATATAACGGTGAGCGTCTATGGTAGCGTGTTGATTAAGTACTTTTTTCCATTACGTTTACTTTTTTACAACTACTTTAATACAAAATTTCATTGAACATAGACAGACTTACAGTCGTATTTATAGTACTAATAAGTATGAATTTACACAGTTTTACCATGATCATGTGAGGTAAACAGTTTCTTATTTTTTATACGAATATCGGCAAATGTAGGGTCATGGGCTCTATGTGAGAGAAAATAATGTGTGTACATAAACATAAGTATTTTTCAATGTCTCATATGTATATATTATAAGGTACTTTCAAAAAAAGTACAGAATACTTTTATTATGTATATAGTTAGTATCAGTTTCAGAACTTAGTTTAGGGCTCGCTGAACCAAACACCAGATGACGCTATGCGAAGTTTCTGAAGAAATACTACAGTTGTTTCTTTTTAATTATAGCGATAATATAATTATTGCCTATTACATCAACATGAAGAACGCTGAATATACTACCACCACCTACACCATCCTACTACAGGCTATCAGGAATCACAAAAAACACTTAGAGCTTAGGATAGATCTTAGCACACCAAGCAATAATCATTGCCTTTGTGAATGTACTATTCCACTAATTACTATCAGGCAGGTTTTTACGTCATTATGACGACTGACATTAAAAAAAAGGTTAAATGTATCATAATAAATATTTTCTGACAACTACACCAAATATTTAGTTCCAAGATAAGTATCATTGAGAACTTGTGTTATGGATACCAAATAACGGATAAACATACATAAATACTTTTTATGCACATACATTCTTAATACATATATATGGGAATCAAACCAACGACCTTAGGAGCGGAGTAAACACACTCGCCACCACGCCATATCGGTCGTCAGCTAAAGAAGCTTATGCTTCACTCACTTACTTTACACCCCTAGCATACTACGCCTAAAACTGCATGTATTAATATAATGTATACTGTTTCTCACCTCCCTATTCGGTATATTTTTAACAGTTTGTGTGAGGAGGCTCGTGATCGGTTATGGGACGTTATTGGTCTGATATGATGATAATGATATTTTTTACTACCTCTAAATAGTAAGTTTTTTTGGCGGTAAAAAAACGTTTCAAAAAAAAACAATTGATAAAAAAAAAGCTTCGTGACCCCCCAAACAGTGTTTCCTTTGTTTACCTTTTTTGTTTTTAATGTAAAAAATGTAAGTTGGCAAAAAGGTTAGTTTTAATAAAAACAGATTACAGATTTAAACCAATTATTTTACCAATAATTTTACTAATGCGTACACCATGCAACAAAACCATGTGTATCCAAGCATAAACGGCGTCTTGTCTTGACAGAGGACGCTCTACGAATGCGAAAACTCCCTTCAGCCGCGGCGATCACATCTCCCCACCTTCCCCCACCCAACAACAACCCTCGGGAGGACTTTTTAATGCCCTCCGCCTTTACACTCAATCCTCGTCTGTTCATACGCTCTGATTCTTAAAAGACGAATTTTGCACTCAACGTCCCATAGAAATTTCACCCTTTCCGCGACACACCTAAAGTTTGGAATGCCGCAACCAAATTCCAGAAGTTAGATCAGTATCTAATGGAATATCGGATCAACAGACCTGTACGTTCTTTGGAGAAAATCGTTCCTACGATTGCTGCTGCTGGAGCTTTTTTCAACTCTGTTGTGAAGAGCGTAGAGTTGTGTTTAGTGTTTTGGTGTGGGGTAGAGATATAGTGGCGGCCCCAGTGCCAGTTGGAGGTGCAATAATTTAAGCAAAGGGTGGAAAGCGACAGAGAGTTCTTTTTGGAGTTTGTGCGAGTGAGACGTGCGTAGAGGTCGGCTGGGTGCGGGTTAAACGCGCTACAGGGCCGCATTCGGGCGACAGTTATCAAATCATAACACGAATGTGTTTTGAACTAAATAATTACTAAATTAAGACTTCATATCTATGCCCTTGTTAACGGATGAATTTGATGTTTTTTTAAGTAACGTAATATGTAATTTTCTTGAAACATTCAACAAATACATATCATTTGAACAGAATTCAAGATTGATCAGTGCAGTTAGTCAGTGTTGAAGTCTGTTTGTGTCAGATAGCCATAAGGATAATATATCGAGTGTATTTAGAGTTATGAACCAAACTCAAGCATAAATTTCGTGAAGTGATTAACGAAATTTACCTACAATTTTGTCAACAGTAATTAAACATTTTGATAAAAGAATCGACATCTCTAATAGTGATTCGTGGTGGGTACTTAGTTTTGCAGGCTGTCATGAGTGGGGCGCTTGTTATCGTATTTCTCACACGGCATGGACACTGCTTCCATCAGGCAGGATGTGGTCACTATAAATAGTCACATTATACATAATGTATGATATATATATAGCAATATATATTGATATACATATAAATCATATATTCACATATATTATTGCCAAGCCTTACTTAAAAATTCAATCACTACTATCTAAATTTAATGTTTTTTTTTTCATTTACAAAACGAAGTTCTTTTTGAATAACTTTATACAACAACTATATACAAAACAAACACGCAGTCTCAGGCAAGTTTTTATATTAATGGCAACAAACATTTATCCCATAACATTTATAATTAAGAAAGGACGCATCAACTTCCGTGCCGTCGGTCAAGATGATTGTTTTATTGTAAGAAATATGTATCATAATTTATTTTATATACTTATTGGCTCAACATTTCTTGTTTTGATTACGTTGCAGAGGCAGAAGAAGCAGGCTATGTTGAAGTTAAAACTATGGAGAAGGCTTTATCGTCGAGCAGAGAAGAGTACACATGTGTCCTGAAACGCAAAGAAAATAAAAGTGGATTAAAACAAATTAATGTCATATTTTTAATTTTGTATTCATGTTAAGTTGAAACGTGCTAATTTCCTAAAAAGAAAGAATTAAGATAGAAACATTATTCAGGTACGTCATTATAAAGAGCGGCTTACCCACTTACTTTCACAGAAAAGAAAAAATTACACATAACGCGATAAAACAATAATTTCATCGACAATAACAATATTTTTTATGTAGATAATATTATCTATATGGTGTATAGTTCAAACTGATATATATTAACTCTCCTTGAGAAATTATTAACAATAATAATTATCTTGTTTTGTTAAAGAAACGAATTTATTTGTTTGTAGCGCTTTAATGCTTAAACTACCACCAGGAGTTTGGTGTAAAAAAGGTTGAACTGTAGGCTAGGTGAATTTTTTTACTCGAAAAAAACATATTTCCTGCGAGAGGCTGTAGTGAACATAAGCAAAGCCTAAGCATTTGAAGGCCTAGGTAACTAGGTAGTCGTAAACAAAAACAATAATAAAATAAGAGTTTACAAAATAAGAGTTTATAAGCATCTTTTATTAATTTGGATGAAAAATAATCGAATGACCTTCTCCCGCTGTGGATGGAGTGGGAGGGGGTGTGTCAGACTTTTACTGACTAAAAAACAACTATGTTCTTTTTTGAGCCTGCTACGTCCCGAGGCCGTGGTAGCTCTTTCGAACAGTCCCGCAACCCCATATAAGCCTCTGCGATATCTAGGAGATGAATAATATTTAGGCCAAAACAGTAAAATTATTGAAATGTAGAACTAATCCCAAATCTTACCCTAGTGCGGTCCTGTGTGCCATCAACACCCCAAATAGGCCGACGCGATGCGAACGCTAAAAACGCACCCCTTTGCCCCTTACCCCGATTTTTAAGCCTACTCCTCTCCCCCTAACTCCCGGGTTAGCCAGAGGTACATTTATGCACAATAAATTTTGACCGTCCACTGTATTTCAAAACGACATCACTACTCTACAGAAATACGAAACAAAACCAACTCTATCAAATACATTTTAAAGCACGAATTCAAATTGAACCGCTTGGGAAATACAGTCTATGTAAAGAAGCTGGTTTGAATTTTGAAACGTGAACTTTTGCTGAACAAAAAATTGCTTTATTTTGTGGAAATAGTAGTTAAAATCCTTTGTTTACGATTGCTTATAGAATAAGGTGCCTGTTTTGCGGGTAGGACGGGGCGCTGCTAGGTAAATAGGGTAGATATTGTGTATTTCTCATTTGTCTTACTGATAGTACACGTTGGAGTGTACTGTACGTGTTTTGTGTGTATGTATGTATGTAACATGATGCGGCTTGCTGCATTTGATATAAAACTACTTGTTTTACGTACGTGCTATTTTATTTGCATGATATTTACTAAAAAGCTTCTATTGTAGTGTTACTATCTACTCATATGTCAGGTAACGTAAAAATACGTCATCTCAATATGCTTTTATGTCTTAGGAACGATCGGCCCTAAAAGTATATGCTGACCACTGTAGGACTATGTAACGACAAAATTTTATTCAATTATTAACACTATAACTTACTGGAGTATGTAGCGTTCTATTTGGATTGAAGTGATCAGCTATATCTAAGACAGACTATACTTACAAAAATTTACTTTATAGGTTATACGAATAGGGTGTAAAAGGATCCTAACAAGAACTCAGGAGCCTTTTTTTTATTTACGTTAGTAACAAAATGCATTTACGCACTGTCTCCCGGCCAAAGGGGGACCGAGAGAGGTGCGTGGGACTCACCACCGGCAGACACGACCGCCAGCAGTAATACCCACTAAAAATCTTCCGACGACGCCCGCCGCTTGTTGAGAAAGAGGCGGGGGGCCAGTACCTGGGTTGCAGCTTTGACACCCCGCCCGCGGCCAACGTCCCCCGGACCAAAACCAGGAGGACCTTCTCAGAGAGACGCAGTGGACGCTCCCCTCCTACCTTCTTGTGCGACCATAGGGTGTGTGGCCGACTTCTCGGAGGGGCCATGGTTAGACAGCAGGGGCCTCCTGCCCCCGCTGCCTAAGACCCTCATGGCGCTGTTTGACGGCTCCTCCTGGCCCGCCAGCTGCGTGTGCGTGTGGACTGAGTGATCTTTTCAAAAAACTCATCCAACCACAACCAAATTATAAGAGGATTTAGGAAATAATTGTGAAAACTTCATAGTAAGATAAAAAAATTGTGAAACCTAAACAAAGAAAGTTAGAACTAATTAACTGGATCACTCAATCTGGACACCTGAAGAATAAGCCATAACGCATATCCAAGAATATACAATCTATGTGTTTATGATTTGCATTTGAAATAATTGTGAAAAATTGGTGAAAGCTGCTTAACAAATTTTCGATTCGTTTCAATGCCACGTTTTCGATTTAGAACGGATTTTAAGGATCACTCAGAATGCACTATGTTCAGTTGAGTGATCTTTTAAAACACCACCTTATACTGCAAACGTATGAAACAATGTCATGTTTATTATAAATTAAGCTTCTGGGAAAATTTGTGAAACAGAGATCGTGATTGACTTCTTACTGATTTAAGAGAAAATCAAAATCTTATTTTTCTCGATCGTCCGAACTGAGTGATCCTTATCTTGAACTTTATTTAATAAACCGAAACTTATAGGTAGAAGGTAGTGACATCAGAAATTGTGAAAAATGTTGCTCTAAAATCTAACGAACTGATCGTCCCTGTACGTGGTATATTTTAAAAGATATCTAATTTTTTACAATTCTGAAGGAAAACGTTGAGTAGGGTACTAGTACTTTTTTATGTTGTCGGATTTTTCTCGATGGGTAATCGATTCATTTTTTTCAAATTTGGGAAGCTGACGGCGTTTTGCAGTGAATTTAATGCTAGTTTTTTTTTAAATATTGCTGTGGTATAAAATTTATAAATAATAACAACATTGCCAGTGTTTCCCTTTAATAATAGCGAATAATTGTGCAATATAAGTATGTTATTCAATATTCAAACTATCATTAGTACATTTTTGTCGTCACATTAAAATTATTTTTTAAATATGGTTTTAAATAAGAACGAGACTACGTTTTTTGAACATAAGAAATTGTAAAATAAGGCGGCAGAGGCAGTAAACCTTTTTACTTAAGTTTTTTTAGCATTATCCTTTGTCTAATAAAATAAAAGAAAAGAGCAACATGATATTAAAAATATTGATTGCGCCTGCACATATATATTTGAACATTTGCTAAATAATTACATTTGAAATGCTGTTTCTAAGAAACAGTGCTCCAACGAATCATGTTATTCTACCAAATCAAGGCAGATTGCATTGCTGCCAATCAATATAGATATATTTTCTATGTTTGTTATTTTTTAGTAATAAAACTAAGACATGTGATTTGTGTGATGATCAAATTTATTAGTTATGATTTTATTTATTTGATATCCTTTGATTTGAACAGATGTGATAAAATTAATTTGAATGATGTACCTAATACGATTTATGCAAGAAAATACGCTACAAATTATTAGGCGGTGTAGAATTTCTTCCTTCATTAAGTCCCGATAATATTTGCCACTACAGAGGACATTGTGTCCATAAGAACGACGAAATAGTCTGTTTTGATGATTTGGTGGGAAAAATGTATAGCAGCAAAGAAGAAGAATCAGTTATTTTACATACTTTGTCCTACGGATTTATCGATTAGGTTACATCCTGTGTGTTATATATAATATAATCTTGTTAGAAAAAAGTTAACATACTAAAAAGTTACTTTCTTTGATAACTTAAAAAATTCAGATTTTTTATTGTGTGTAGAATTCTTTAGTATGATAAACCTAATACAGTGTGCCAATACATACCTAACTTTGCTCAAACTTGTCACTTAAAAAATGTAAGTATATGTCGAAATTATATAGTAAATACACTCTAAAAACGTGTTTAAAACAAAACTCGGAAAACTCTCGGTACTCAAATAAACCGATATGGCCACCCTACTAAACGTTTTCCTTAAGAATTGTAAAAAAATAGATATCTTTTAAAATATACCACGTACAGGGACGATCAGTTCGTTAGATTTTAGAGCAACATTTTTCACAATTTCTGATGTCACTACCTTCTACCTATAAGTTTCGGTTTATTAAATAAAGTTCAAGATAAGGATCACTCAGTTCGGACGATCGAGAAAAATAAGATTTTGATTTTCTCTTAAATCAGTAAGAAGTCAATCACGATCTCTGTTTCACAAATTTTCCCAGAAGCTTAATTTATAATAAACATGACATTGTTTCATACGTTTGCAGTATAAGGTGGTGTTTTAAAAGATCACTCAACTGAACATAGTGCATTCTGAGTGATCCTTAAAATCCGTTCTAAATCGAAAACGTGGCATTGAAACGAATCGAAAATTTGTTAAGTAGCTTTCACAAATTTTTCACAATTATTTCAAATGCAAATCATAAACACATAGATTGTATGTTCTTGGATATGCGTTATGGCTTATTCTTCAGGTGTCCAGATTGAGTGATCCAGTTAATTAGTTCTAACTTTCTTTGTTTAGGTTTCACAATTTTTTTATCTTACTATGAAGTTTTCACAATTATTTCCTAAATCCTCTTATAATTTGGTTGTGGTTGGATGAGTTTTTTGAAAAGATCACTCAGTCCACACGCACACGCCAGCTGCGCCCTCCATAGGTCTCTCTTAGTTTCCCCCCCGGTAGTCAGTACTAAGGGCACCCAGAGTCGCCAATCTCTGGGTATTACCTTTTCCCTAGCGCCCTATGCGCCCTAACGGGAGGTACTCAGCCCCCCCACCACGACTAGATGGAGATCAGGCGGGGGGGAAGACCTAAAGAGCCTTAGCCAACCTCATTTGCAAGTGGTGCACCTGCCGATCAACGGACGAGGCTCTGGCGAACAGAACAGTGCCCGGTAAGCGGCAAAAGGCTCGCCACCTATTACGTGGGACCAACTATATAATTGGCAAAGTGTGGGTGTATAATATGCCTCTGCCAACCCCTTCGAGGAAACAGGCGTTTTCCGTGACTACAACCGTTCAGGGTAATTTAAATGTGAAAGATTTGAAATAAAATTATGCATATTGAAATAGTAATCTACATATCACATAATTTATTTCAAGATTATTATCAAACTGGATTGTTTTAAATAATGGCTTCCTGCGATTAGCACATTTAGCCAGTGTCAAGTAAAATATATAATTCAAAGTTAAAGATGATTAATAGTAAATGCGATGCCATCCTCCTAAAGGACACCACATAAAGCCTTCTTGAGAGAATTTGAAATGTGATGTGCACTGTTTTGTTCCATTTATCAACACTTATGTAATTATTAATAATCCACTGTTTTTACACATAAATGTTTTACATATCGAAAATAAAACAAAACTGCAGACAGGGCGCTTCACTTTCCCACCAAGAAGAAACTGTGGCATTTATTATTTATATTTCTGTCAGCTTCTTGTTATTAACTCAGTGTTAAATATTTATGATATAACATGTGGCTTAAAGTACAGCAGAGTTTACAGAGGTCAGTCCTTGGATGGGTGACCGTTTGTGTGGCATTTGATATCGAGCGCTTCCGTGCTTCGGATGGCACGTTAAGCCGTTGGTCCCGGTTATCACTCAATGTGGTAGTCGTTAAGCCACTCTAGAGGCCTAATGGGCGGCTTGATAAATTCTAACAGCAGGACGCCACACACCAGCCTCCGCCAATCCGCACTGGGTCAGTGTGGTGGAGTATGACCCAATACCCTCGCACCTTGGTATGTGAGAGGAGGCTCGGCTCAGTAGTGGGACGTTAATGGGCTGTGATGATGATGATGATGTGGCTTATCGTTCGTCATACAACGTCGAGAGTTGAACTCACTGAGAAATCCAATTGATGCATGAGATGAATATGATGAAAAGTTGAGTGTAGTCCAAATAAAGATATCACCCCCATGCAATTTCGAAACACTAAAAGATGTGTAAAACTTTAATAAACCATTTAATGCTTTGTTATCTTTTAGACTCAGAAACCCAACATTGCCTTCTGTTAGCGTTCGTGCTTTCGGTGAATCGTGCGAGATTAATGACAAATTCCATTGTTTCTATCACACCTGCTTAAACCTACTCTTGTCCATTACCGAATACAAACGAAACCTCCCTTTCCTCCCCTAAATATCGTCCTGTATATACATAAACATATATGTACTTCAGATAACCAACCTAACAGGAAGCGAATATATTTTACAAAACTCGCCGATTTTTTTCAGAGAATTTTCGACTCTATCTTCAAGAGAATAAAAGCAGGTTTAAAAGGATTAAGAGACTAAATGATGATGGTAGTGCGAACCGAGGAGGTGTCATCCATCATCGTGACGTTTCTATTTATCTTGATGAGCCCCCACTTCTGATACTAATGGGTTTTTTTACGAGTGCGCGCGAAGAAGAGGCTCTGCGTTGAGCCAACTTAATGATACTGGAGTACAGACCATTATAAGCCTTAATTACAAGCTTCACGCTTGTTTTTGTATTATTAACAAGTATAATTATACAAAAATAGAATAAATAGGGAATGTCTACTATTGTGAAAAGGAAAATGTTTATTTGAGTATATAATTTAAAATGCTTTATTCAAGCTGAATTTAATATGAGTCTAGATAAAAGACCTTTGAAGAGAATTGGTAAATTTTTCCGTAATGTCAAAAATTTAATGCACAGACACTATGTTCCGGTTATAAGGATACTGTGGATAACGAAATAACTGGGAATATAATTATAATTCGGAATGACATTTAATGAGGCTTCAATTAGTATATTTTGTATCTCAATGAGAGATGATTCTGATAGTTTGTGTCGTTTTTGAGTATCTGTAATTAGATATAGGGGCTCAAAAAAATTCACATAAATTAAATTGCTTATACAACGAAACTGGTAATTACGTAAGTCAAAAAAGAATAGAAAATAATGTTCCAACAAAAAAATCTCATAAATACAGTATAATCGTTGCAAAAAATATGTTATTCTATTGCACATAAGCCTAGAGTTAGATTTCAATTTAGCAATGAACAATGGCATTACAATCAATTAAGCAAATAGTACCGGCCGCCATATTCTATCTCTATTAACAGAGGCGGAACTAAAAAAGGTTGGCCGGTGAAAAACAAAATGGAAGTCAGCTTAGCGGCGAGGCGGGGAGGGGGGGCACGCATGTGCGTGGCGGATTTGCGAAAAACCACCACTTGGGGCGGTTAAGGGGATGCCTACTTCTTTCTAAGCGTTTTTTTTAATTGGAAGACCGATGTAGCTCTGCAAAGTATTGGGAAACTATTTTGGAAGCAGGCTACGCGGTACTGCGGTCGATCGAATCGATCCCCGAAATAAAAGTTGACAGAGGGCAGGATTTAAATGGCAAAGCGTTTGGGTGACATTTGATTTAGAGCGCTTCCGTGCTTCTGAAGGAACGTTTAGCGGTTGGTCACATAACACATACATTGTAGATCTTTTCCTTTCCTTGATATCTTGAAATCTATACTAGTACTGACGGACCCGACAGACGTTGTTCTGTATGAAATGTCAAGCGATTTAGTTACAATATAGATAAATAACTTAAAACTGCAGCGCCATCTGTTGGGCTGATTTGAGAATCATACAAAAAAAAAACAGTAAAATCGATCCAGCCGTTCAGTGACATACACACGTACAGTAGAATTATATACTTATATATAAATATTATAAAATTGAATTTGATAGTAAGTAATCGTTACTGTTATTAAATGCCATACAATTATTTGAAAACATGGGTTAGTATTTATCGTGGCTTCTTACTTACTTAGACTTTACTCTTTACTCTTCAAATCTTGCTGATCTGCAAGGTACACCACATATCTCAAAACCAGGGAGATTCCTGAAAAATACATAATTTTACGTTATTAACAAAATTCTCTACAAAATAGAGTAATATAGATTATGTTTTCTTCTTTTAGTGTACTAAAAATAATTCAATTTTTACATTCTTATTTTGTTTTTCTGTTCATTTAAACACTGTTGTGAAACATAAAGCCTTAAATAGTTTTGTCTCTAATCAATTAATTAGTTTTTAACTTATTTACTATTTCGCGACATTTTAATGCCATGTCTCTGCATTCGTATATAATGCTACAAAATATTTTTTGCAACCACCATCCCCTTAAGCGGGAGGCGTGGTTTTATTTTAGCCAACGAATAGTTCTTTGACGGTCAAAATTTGATGCGGTTAATAAAGGCCTCCACTAATAAACCACGGGGTGTGCAATTGAGCTGTCTTTATCTTTAAACTATTTCCTATTGGAGCCTAAAAATCTGTTTTCAGTAAAGAAATAAGATCCCTGAACGCTTATGTTAATAAACTATATCTTTTACTTAGTCCTCCTTACTTAATAAGATTGCTTTTTCACCTTTAAAATAAGTATTAAAATAGGCTATTACGGCTTATCTGGAAGATAAAAGCTTTGCTTCGTTTTCAGGTATACTAACAGTAGTATGGGCAATCGCATCTGCTCTATGTTCTTTTTTTCAAATTTTAACTATGAACATAAAACAGTATTAACGTTAGCCCTAAGTCAAGTAAAAATTTAAAAAAAAATCTTGTGGGTAACACGAGAGACAGTTAAAATGTAGGTATTTTGGATTCAGGTCCTGGCCGGTGTCCTTGCCAAGAACGCTGCGGTCTACCGAAATTGTGAACGGAAAGTTCTAAAGAGAGGGAGTAGTAAGGACGGGAGTAACTTTTGAAGAGAACGCACAGACCTGAATTTAGTTGGCATTAAACTCGACCAAGTTTTCAGATACCCATTGAGAGACACGAACGAGAGTGAGGTTCAGATACCGGCTTGCTTGTTGTGATTTTCAAGTGCAATGTTAATTTGTCAATTCATTAATTTGTGAAACACGTTACATGCAGCTCTCTAAGATTGTTATTAGTACTGCATTGCGCCCGCCAGCCCCTCGAGGCGACTGTAGTATATTGGCGACATTTGTACTTACTCCTAGCCAAAAGTCTTACAACGAATTAGCTCCAATATGGACAATTATACGTTAATATCTTTGCGAGCAGAGTTTTCCATAGACTAGTTTGTGATGGTGGCCAGAAATCAAAGTCCAAAACGGTTCTATATACAAAAGAAAAATAAAAACAAAAAAGCAATTCTAAAATTACTTAGCAAAAATATACAAACGGTCTGTTTGTACATAACTAGAGCCAACTCTTCCGAGCGCGGCGTATGCTAAAGCCCAATTATTCACTTTGACGGGACCGTAGATAATCATCTGTCATACAAAGCTGAACGGGGGCTGGCCAGCGTAATCTGACCCCTTCAGCCTCATCATCATCCCTCTAGTCAAACCAAAAACGCAAACAACCAGCGGGGAGCAGAATGCCAGCTTAGCCTGGCAGCGGGAAATGGAAAAGGGAAGGAAAACGACAGATTTTGAGCTGGGTCGTAATATAAGATTGTTTGAGTGACGTTTTTTTGGTGACCACGATAAACAATCCCTTTTGTTGTGCTCGCGGGCCCTTGGTTACCTATGGCCTTAGTGTGTTATATGACAGATATGGACAGCAGACAGATAGCAGCTTACACTGCTAGTAGAGGTTTTATTTTACTTTGTGTTTCATGTCAAGTTATGAGAATTCATCGTACATCATATGTGAGTATTATCACTGGATGCGCGTATTTTTGGGATATAAAATAGACTAAGCTATTGGTTATATTATTAGCTATTTTCAATTGAAAACCAGTCACACCTTTGTAGGTTTATAAATAGATAAAATGACAAACAATTTAAAAATAATTTTTGTTCTATTCAATTCATTTATGTAATGAAAAGCTTTGATTTGAAACTACATACAAAAATAAATATTTTTTAAATTTATTTAGATTATTTTAGTGGCAGAGAGCATCAACAGCAATAATAGGTAAGAGTACATATTATCACTGCAGTTCTAGATGTGCCGACAAATTGTAGCGCTTAACTCGTGACTACTGTTCCGGTTTGATGTGTAAAGTGTGATATAAATTACTGGAATACATAACAAAGTTTAAAAAATGTATGTGTCTGGGTGACATCTTATTTTTAACTGCTGACTGCTTATTTTTAAATGGCACTATTCTTATAAAATATTAGTAAAACCTATATCCAGCAATGGGTGAATACGGGTTGAAAAAGAAAGAAAAAGATTAGGTACATTTAAATATTCCTCTTATAGGTAACTAGCCTTGACGATTTTCTCGCCCTGTGTTATACATCTAGCTCCCGTCCGCAGAGAATTCGTTTTTAAGTTGACTTTCAAAGGAGTTTTATTGAGCCTAACTTGTATAAATTACTTTGACTTTTGCTATAAAATACGATAACTGGACAAAGTCACATGCCTCCGCTGGTCTACTTCATTCGTTCTTGGCCATCGCAAATATGAAATACGCAAGTATATACTTTACCTTAAGGAAAAATTGGTGACAATCACAAGAATAAGTGTTGCACATGAAATTAAGTTAAGATTCAGCAAATAATATAAATTTTGCATGAATCGATTTCTTTGCAATTACTAGTGATTCAAATTCGGCATAAATTCCGAAAAAAACTGTTTTTGTCTAAAAGAGAAATACTCTATTGAAGTCCTACAAATTTGGTGCTATTCTGATGATTTCTTTCGGGGACAGACGTTGGAACTCTTCAAAATAAAATGTTAGCAAATAGGCAATGATAGCTGTAAATTACTACCTATATATTGTTTATTCAAGTAATTACCGGGCATAACATAACACATTATATAAAAACACTATACAATAGTAAAAAAAAATTAATTGACTCCTAAAAATTTACATACATACATAAAATCACGCCTGTTTTTCCGAAAGGGATAGGCAGAGGCATTAAAAAATTAATGACTAATAAAAATAATATTACTTATTGTTTATATGAAATTAATGCACTTAACTTAAAAGTCTTCCTCACCACTGTCTTACTCACCACTGCAAAGTATTTAGAAAAGTTGTTCGGAAAATAATAGCTAACTAATTTTTAACTAAGAACCCTCAATTCGTGACTTTTAATCACTTGCTTGCATGATGAGGTAGACCAATCCAATAATTATTTTACTGCTCTCAAATCAAAAGTCCTCCAAACTTACATTTCATCTCATTCCGTCACCATAAAACCAAAGTCAAAAAATATTCGGAATGTTGTTGGGATAAAAATAGCGAGGGATTTAAATATGCTAAAAATATGTTTAAGTGAGAACCCCACAAAAGTCGCAGTTCTCGATTGCTCGCTTGCAGATTCGCATACCTCAATCCTCGGACCGCGAGCTCAAAAGCTGCAAAAACTGGTTTTGCAGTGCATTGAGCACGACTTGTTGATACGAAAAGGGCTCTCCATACGGCGCAAAAATTTATTAAAGTTATTTTTTTTACAGTTCTTTTCTGATAAAGTAAATAATGTAAAATGATATAAAATTTATAAAATTACAATCAATATTTCGTCGCTCCGCCTGAAAAGTTCCATATGTGTTATTGCTAGGAGCACATAAAACATCAAATAGAATCATTTTGCGTGCAAAAAAAGTAATCAAAAATTGCACTCATGAAATTGAGAAATTTTGAATGAGTGTTGATAAAGATGATAAATGGTAAATGAGATGCCCCCCCTAAACTCAAGGGGTTTAGTCTATCCTCAGTAAAGATGTGGGACTATACTGAGATCTCATATGGACTTCTTGAGAGAATTTGAAAAATGATGTTGCACTGTTTTGTTTCATTTATGTTTTTGTACTCATGTACGTTCACATACACTTAACGGTTAATAATCCACCGTGTTATTACACATTATTGTTCGAAATATCACAAATTTTAGAAAATAAAACAAAACTACAATCATGACGCTTCGCGCCAAGAAGTCTGGAACTAAGGCACACAACACAACAGTAGGTATATTTTTCTATTTATCTAAAGAAAAACCTCTTTACTCACCTTTTTCTTTCTTGTGCTGTCTCTTGACAGATTTAATATTTTATTATTCAAGAGTTGACGATATTGACAGATGATATTAAATTATATCTTTTAAATAGGAATTAAAAGTTTCAATTGTTGTTTTTCATGTCTTTACCGAAAAACGCAAATTCGTTTTTTATTTCCAGTTTGAAAGAATTGAATCTCTTCTTATATATATCACATAATTTTTACAATCGCAATAAGCATTATCAGATTTAATTCCATCGAAAGTCAGTAAATTTCAGTAAGGATGTCGAAGGGAAACCAGTCACATTTTCATAAGAAGATATTATTATCAGTAAGCTCGACCACAGCCTTGTACAAACAGTAGCCAATGCACAAAGCTTCATTACGTATTTATAAGTCCTTTACATTTGCAATAAATACTCCGCGCGCAAAGTTGGTAACAAAGCACTATAAAAAGTAAAAACCATACCTCTCTGCCATAAACCAATTACATTTGTATAACAAGATATCCGTTAGCTCGACCACAGCCTTGGACAAACAGTGGCTAATGGACAAAGCTGATTATCTTTGTTTGTCTCCTCGAGTCAACAGGGGCAGGCCGTAAAGAAATGTTACACAATGTTTGCGCTGACTGTAGACGCGGCCTTTAGGCTAGCCGCTATTGAGTTACTATGAAGTCCACTTCATTTAGAAGTTCTTTTTTTTTTCTAACGTTGGAATAAGGTTATAAAGATTTTTATACAACCTTAATAATTTAGATTAAAAGATATGTACAAACTTTGATTGTATGTTACTACGTGTTTTGCCATAGGCATCCAATATTTTAATCTAGAGCGCTCCTTTTATGTGCCGTAATTTTGTTCAAATCTAGTTGTAGTTTTTAGTTTTATAATAAACATTCAACCAGGTGATCTAAACTATCTTTACAATCAACGTCAGATATGGATATAAGTTTTATTATTACAAAATCTTGAGAAAGAAAAGAATTTTACCTTTGAGTGACAAAATATGTCCCCAATAGTTGGATCTAGTGCAATATACTGTTCTATAAAATGTAATACAACCTTTAACAAACAACGTAAATTTATAACAAATCTGAACAAAATTTTAGTCTGTGTTCTAAAGCAATTAGGAATCCTTCATGTTTAGCGCCTGATGTTTTGGCGCATAGATTTGTGCCCCAATTTCGTTGATATCAGTTTTTTTGTTTTTTTTTTTGTGGGAAATAAACATATCGCTATATTATTATTGGTTTCTAATCTTTGCAGTGTTAAAATTTGCGAACTACAAAGTGTTACCTAAATTCCTAAGTGTTACAGGCTATAACAAGAATATCGAGTTATTAAATGACACAAAGTTCTTAGGCATCAATATTGATTTTAAATTGCAGTGGAACCCCCATATAATGGATTTGTCCGGAAGGCTTAGCTCAGCATGCTATGCCATCAAAAAGATAAGACTCATAACAGACGAAGAAACAGCTAGATTAGTTTATTTTAGCTATTTTCATAGCATTATGTCATATGGTATGTTATTGTGGGGATCTGCTGCGGACATACATAATATATTTGTACTACAAAAGCGCGCCATAAGAGCTATCTATAGTCTTAAGTCCAGAGATTCTCTTAGAGAGATGTTTAAAAGAATTAACATATTAACGGTTGCATCTCAGTATATATTTGATAATATAATATATGTTCGCAAAAACATTAATACATTTGATAAAAATTCAAAAGTACATAATTTTAATACTAGGAATAGAAATAAGCTCTCTCTGCCAAATTGTCGACTTCACAAAACTAAAAATTCATTTTTGGGTCATAGTATCAGATTTTTTAATAAAATTCCGCAGGAAATAATTGATCTACCATTGGCAACTTTTGAAACTGTAGTTAAAAAGCAGTTTCTTCAAAAGGGGTATTATGCTGTTAATGATTACTTATCGGATAAACAAGCTTGGGCTTAACATTTTCAACTTGTATGTGTATATTAGAATAAAAAGTCAACCAGATCATTGTCGTGACCATTCCTTATTGTACAGGCTCAGCTCAGTTTCACAATACATACTTACTTGACTGTGATGGAAGGTTCCCTTAGTGCTACTTTATTGGTTACAGCTTCGGGGGACCCTTTCAGTATCATAAAATTTACACTGTGTGTGTCATGTAACAAAAATAATTTAAAAGAGCATAGCCTGTGAGTTTCTTGTCAGTTCTTCTCACAAAGCGGAGGCTCGGAACTGGCACTTAGATTCACTTACACCTAATTTTTATTTATTTGCATGTAAGTGAATCTAAGCTTCGTGATTTCAGGGTTGATATAAATTTTTTTTTTCATGTATATTTTGTTTTGACGTTTTCAAGTGCTATGTAATAGTTTATGAAATAAAGAACTTTTTACTTTAACTTTTACTTTACTTTTATAAGTATTTTTTTTCCATAAAAGCGTAAGTCGCTCAACTCAATTTATAAATGAAAATGAAAATGTTTTATTAATGTAAGCTCCGACAAAAAGCTCTTAAGTTTTGAGATACGGGTGCTATTTAACTACCGATAGGAACTTGAGGGGAAATGAATTGGGCAAGAAAATCGTTCCGTGGCGCGGTATATTTTTGCTGCTTATCAGTTTGGTAGGGATTTACTCAGCAAACATGAGGAGCTTTTTGCAAGGTGAATTTATCTATCAAGTATTTATCTATCAAGATTATGTTTAAACATTTGCACCCTCACCCACCTTCATAAAATTCAAAAATACATAAAAAATACCAAACTTTTATCAAACCCCTATGTACTTACAAATACATATTGTGACCAATTGAAAATATAAATTGAATTTCGTAATAGACGTGAGGGTGTGGGACATACGGTCCCTTTACCTAATCCGGGAAGTGCGAATTAAATTTTAGCACGTAGATGGAAAGGAACCCTTCCGCCCTCCCCGCGCCCCGCAAACAACACCGGCAGATAAAAAATGGAATATTTCTTTTTGATTACAACAATAATATGTAGCAGGAGCTGGTATTAGTCACAAGAAAATGCGGATTTATTAAAACGTCTATGTCTTGATTTGTAAATTGTTTTCAGTATAATAAATGCTATCTCTTGCTTTGTTGTTAGCATCTTTTTTTGTAATAATAGGTTGGGGAAAAAGTCTTTTCGTATTTTTGTATGAAAAGTCAAGACATTTTTTTCAAAGTTTATTTACAATATTTATGTACCGTTTTGTTGAATAACTTTCTGCCATTTTGTGGGCAGAGACATTATCCCGTTACTGTAGAAACTTTGGGACTTCTGATCAAAAAAACGGGACAAATAGTTTTGGCAGTCCTCTCTTGAGGTCAACCTTACAGAACCTAAAGAATTCTGCAGAGACCGAAACAGGTGAAAATCTGAAGGCGCAAGGTCAGGGCTATATGGTGGATGCACTAGGACCTCCCAGTCGAACTCTCTTAATGTTTGCTGAGTGGCTAAAGATGTGTGTGGTCTAGCGTTATCGTGATGAAAGACCACACCCTTCCTGTTGATCAATTCCGGCCGTTTTCTCTCGACTGCTTCCTTTAATCTCATCAGTTGCTGGCAGTAAAGATCAGAATCGATGGTTTTGCCGGGCGGTAAAAGCTCATAATAAACAATGCCCTTCCAATCCCACCATACACACAGCATCACCTTATTTCGTGTTAGGCCAGGTTTGGCCACAGTCTGTGAAGCCTGGCCAACTTTCGACCACGACCTTTTTCGCACGTTCTTGTCGTACGTGATCCACTTTTCATCGCCAGTTATCAATCTCTTCAAAAATGGCTCGGTTTCATTACGTCTCAATAATGAATCGCAAATGAGTACACGGTTTATTAAGTTTCTTTGAGTGAGCTCGTGTGGCACCCAAATATCGAGCTTTTTTGTAAAACCAGCTTTCTTCAAATGGGTCAAAACTGTTTTGTGGTCAATTCCCAGTTCTTCAGCTACATCGTAACTACTAATATGCCGATCTTGCTCCACTCTTTCAAAAATGGCGTCCATTTTATTCGTAACAGGGCGACCAGAGCGAGGTGCATCTTTAACATCAAAATTTCCGGACTGAAAACGTTTGAACCAAATTTGTGCTACTCTTACTGACACTGCATCAGGTCCATAAACATCACAAATTTTTTTCACTGCTTGAGTTGCATTTTTGCCTTTTTTATAATAAAATTTTAAAATGTATCGAATTTCTTCATTAGATTCACTAATTTTTACGGAGAGAAAAAGAAATGAAAAATAGCGGGAAACAACTTTTTTTTATTTTTTCTTTTCTTTATAATGGAACCTTTTTAATGTTACCAAAACCAGCCAGACACAAATAGTACAGTCAAAAAAATTTTATAATAAGTTTATACCTACGTTATGCGAAAAGACTTTTTCCCCGACCTAATACATACATACATTCACGCCTGTTTCCCCGAAGGGGTAGGCAGAGGCACCCACACTTCGCCAATTATATAGTAGGTCCCACGTGATAGGTGGCGAGGCTATTGCCGCTTACCGGGCACTGTTATGTTCGCCAGAGCCTCGTCCGTTAATGGGCAGGTGCACTCCTTGCAGGTGAGGTTGGCTTGGGCTCCTTAGGTCTTGGGAGGATCCCTATACACCCATTTATTGTTACCATTAAAGGTTCTTATTGATCTCAAAGACAATATAGTACATTTTACTTGAATTTTATTCCGGAAATCATATCATATGAGAAATCAATTACTTATGAAGTACAAAACATTATACAAAAAGACGATGGTTTCTGTCGGTCGCGACAAATTATTGGTGTTCACACGTACGAATACCAGTGGTTTTATATAGGCGGAAGAATATCTGGCTATATGTGGCTCTAAATTGCCTGTGCCTCTAAATTTTTATGTGGTATGTAGGTCAGCGAAGGCATTTTTGACTGACATTTAGTTTTGACTACCTGCCTACTTGAATATTAATTCAGGCAACAAACAAATATACTTTACGCTGGCGCGGCTTATGCGAAAATATTATGTACTTCTATATTATATTAAATTGTAAGCAAGTGATGGATTAAAAATATCTTTGTACCAATTCCCGCGCTACTATAATTTCCCGAAAAATCGAGAAACTATTCAACACGACACGTGTTTCGCCCTTACACAGGGCATCTTCAGGTAAGATAGGAGCCTCAGAACAACTATGTCTTCACGACCAACGCTGAAACGAGAGTTTCTCTTATTAGAGAAATTATAGTAGCGCGGGTATTGTTACAAATATATTTTTAATCCATCACTTGCTTACAATGGATTTCCGCAAAGTAACGCCTGAATCAATAAATTAAAAAAATATATATATATATTAAATTGTTTTATACACTTGTTATTTGGAAATTGTTCAAGCTTAAATAGATAAAAGTTAAAGTACTCAGAATAAAACAATAGCACATATATGACACATGGTTTGTTGTAGCAGTGGTTATAATTATGTCCTTAGTTAATCCTGTTAATATATGGTTAACTTACCTATTTTTGCTGTCCTGAATCGTGTTGACTTTAAGACACACATATTGACAACTCTCAAACCTTGGACCACGCCCTCAACCCTTTTCGAGTACGGCAAATTAAGCAGGGCGGCCCTTTGTGGCTCCAGGCAAAAATTCAATTACGAACTTCGGCCCATCCCAAGAGCATGCCTAAAGGGCCGACGCTTTTTGCCTCTAAATTTTTATGTGGCCCTTTACAAGGCCGTAAACGCTCTGTTTTTATGAATATTCTATTTACGCACTCCGCACTCTTTACACATAGGGGGGTTATCTACATGGAAAGATTAGAAACGGACCAGCATGATGAATGGGCTTAACTGGTAATTAAAAAACTCTTTGTGTGGCCCGCTTGCCATTGTTTTGTGCGGGCGCGTCGTAGGAAACTGTGTCGCTTATTTCCTCCGTGCCTATTTTGAATAATTTGTCATATAACGCTAAGGTTTACTGTAGCTATAACATGTACTTTTTCAACTCGTTTTATGTAATCATTTAAACCATGTGTATACAAACATAATATTGACATTGTTTTGTATCCATATTAAATGATATTTTTTATTAAACTCTATCTAATTAAGCAAATAATGGTTTAAAAATATCGATGTAACAATTCCCGCGCAACTTCAATTTCCCGAAAAACAATAACAAAACACAATTCATCCCCACACGTGTTTCGCCCTTACACAGGGCATCTTCAGTTAAGATAGGAGCTTCAGAACAACGATGTCTTCACGTCCAACGCTGAAACGACTGGATTTTCGCAAAGTACTTATATCAATAATTTATCAATCTAATTTATCAAAGGTGTTCGTCTATCGATTTGACTTAACTTTTATGACATCATACTACTAACTCTTTGTTTAATATCTAATGATCTCTATGTTAATAAGACATTTAAATATTACATACTTAGCAATTCATGTTCATACTTGCTCACCTTGGTTGTGCGTCACGGGTGCTTCTAGGTGGTATTTGAAGCGGCATAGAGATATATTTCCTCACATTTAATTTCATTCACTCGACTGCTGTTCGAATTTATGCTATAGCAAATTATCCGTGACTAGATTGATATCTAGCTGAAGTCCGTTCGTTCACATAACATAGATAAAGAGAGATTTAAATAACGGACGACGGATAGCAGAGTTAAGATTCGCGCAAATAAAAGGGTGAATCGCGAATCGAGAAACGTAGATCGGACCGATGGTCAAGGTGGGGCGGGAAGATGGTGGATGCAGGCAACGTGGAAAGCTTGAAAGATTGTGAAATGATGTTTAGCAGTAGACTTCTAGTGGCTAAGATAACGCTTTGTATAAAACATGATATAATAATTATAACTGTTTCGGTGGGTCGTATGTTGAGCCTCATCGTAAGAATGTAAAAATATGCGCTAAAAAGCCATGGAATATGAGTTTTCCTTTAAAATGAGACATTATAGAAAGCTGCTAACCGCTTAGCACCATTCCGTACGACCAACACATGACGTAAGTAGCATAAAGCCAGCTCATTTAGGGGTCATCTGCGCAAATCACCAGAACTTTTGCACAAAAACCCGCCAATTTACATAATGACTCTATATTGCACACGGACGACTACGGAATTGTAATGTCCGCTTTCCCGGGGAATAGGGAATAATTATTATATTCTCCCTGTTTTTCGGTAAATAAGGCTTATTACATAAGCGTTATGTAACTTAATAGGTATAACTTTTAGTGTAGAGCAATCGCTAATTTTAACACCTTTAAAGTGAAAATAGATGCATGAATGTTTTTTACTCCTTGAAGTTAAAACTACTGAAAGGATTCGGTTGCAATTTCGGATACATAAAAAACGAAAACATATTCCTATGTAAAACTACCCGACAAGATTTGCGAACGAATGCTAGTCCAAGCTAAAGATGGTTTTCATGTCTAGTGGAGCGACTATGTTTTCTGAAACCAAGAGGTTCCAATATTGATATATATTATAATATTAGTATGTATTATCTGTATTATTAGTGTGAATAACGTTGTTGGTTACATAATAAGTAAGTAATAAGTATATACCTTAAGATTTATAACTGAGCAAATATTATGTAGATAATTGTTTGTTGTTCCCAATAAATAAAAATAAATAATTATCTCTTTGAGCTTCATAAGAGCTATTGAGCCAAACTTGAAAAAATTATCTTGACTTTGACTTTAGAATAATAATAATATAGGTAGTAGAGCTCTGCCTTAGTCAGTGTGGGTTGAGAACACCCTTACGCTTAAGTCTCTCGCCATTACGACTTGTTGTGTTCCGATAAGAAAATATTATCCTTGCGAACCCCTTGTGGTAAGCTTGTGCTACTAGTAATTTCGCCCACGTCTTATATTTTAAGCCCAGTTAATATAGATACCAGAATATAAACGGGAATAAAATATTACATTAATAAGCGCCGCTCACAAATTTTATTTTTAAGATAAAGCTTATCATATTTAACCTTAAAGGATCTATCTACACAACAAAAAAAATAACTAGGAACAGTACCTCGAGTTTATTGGCCCTGAGGTTTGGAAAGCGTTGAAGTGAGGTAGACAGAGTCGCTTTGGGGTTTAAAAATGTATGGAATTTACAATCAATATAGATTTATTGAAAAAAAGTATTACTTCTTATAAAATTATGTTACTATTTGTATAAAGAAACACTAATCGACTTTTCCATTTGCACAGCTTTACCAAATAACATTAAAACCGTATATTGTGTATATTAGTACAAAGTTTTTAGTATACTTTTACATGTAATATAACAAAGCGATTTTTTTTCAAGATATTCTGTAATGTCTGTTTCTAGTCACATGTGTCGGAAACAAGAAAACTCTTTTCCATCCAACCTTTTTTAGCAATCTCCGGTCCCGCCATTTTGATGTTAGTAAGTGTGTACAATTATACCGCCAACCAAAAGGGGTCGTCCCTGCGTCACGTCGTTAGTCATTACAGATTCCAGTAAGGCTTTGAAGGCAAAATTACTGGCCCTTGCCTCTTAAGGGTGGAAGGGTTGGATAATAAATGAGCGACCGCGCGTACCCCACTCCCAACTTTTTGTGACAAATTACCCAAAAAGTTGGTAGGTACCGCTAAAGGGTTTTAGGGTATAATGGGCTATATTATCTGCACACGCCACATTAGAGTTCGGTGAAATGAACGTTAATAAAAGTAAATTATAGACAAGGGGTTAGGAGCAATATGAAGCCTAACACCGAGAAGGTCGTATCGTATGTTGATATAAAACCGGGGTTAAAAAATATATAACCTACAAAAGAGAGGCAATTAAATGGTGAATTCATAACGAATAATAAATACCTACTAAAGTTATTCTATTATTTATATAGTGCATATTTATAAATAAATGTCATATGTACTATAAACCGTCAGTTTAAAATAAAATATAACATAACTGACACTACCCGACCCTGGGCACAGTTGTTAGTTTTCAAATGCTCTTGAATAAATATGTATTTTACATACCTTTCAAAACGGAATGTAGTATTGCGTGAAGATTCTGCAGCGCCAAAAAGTAATTAATACCTCTAGATTCAAAGCTGTCGAGGTAGACGTTAGTTTGGCTGGCATTAGTTTGCTGTCAGGGCTTAAAAAACTAGACTCGGGTAATTTCGAGTCGTTTGGGATTTCTTGTTTCGAGCCTTTTGCCTATTCCTACACTCGATCATCAATTTTTTTATATTAATTCTTGTTTCATATTGTTCGCTGCCATAGCTTAGAAAGTAGCATCTTTTTATTCGAAGCTATTGAGATAGACGACTGACAGAGCTTTTTAAAGAGTCGGCAACGCGCAATCGATGCTTCTGGTATTCCAAGCGTCCGTACTCTGCGGTGACCAGTTTCCACCAGCTGGGCAGTATGCTTGAGTGCCACTTCGTTAAAATTTAAAAAAAGGGGATATCCGCATGATCTTTTCTATATTATATACTGAGCTGTATCCGTAGTATGTCACAATATCCATAAACTTCTTTTCAATAATTGTCGAATTGTTCTCAATAATTTGAGATAACGGTAAACCAATGATATACATTTTTATTATAAAGAACCCCACATTAAATAAAATAAAATTATAAACCTCTTTGTATTTTGAACAACGTTCTTATTTCAAATCTTTTCGAATATTAATAATTTCACAGAACACTGGTGACTCTTCTACGAAACCTACTTTAGAAATCGAAGCACTAAAGGATGTTGTGTAACTAGGCCCACACCTATGTATACCAATTTCGATTGATGAAATTAAACGAAGGGTCTCAGTCCCACAGGGGCCCCTGTTTACTTAGGGGCCGAGCAAAAAGGCTTTTATTTTGTTAGTTACCACTTTCTGCATATAACTTACGATATATATTCGTAGTAGCTATCCTATAACCTTACCTATACTTTACCGTAATTATTTGATTACTAGCTAATGCGCGCGACCTCGTTTGCGAATTAGTACTTCACACAATATCAAAAATATCTTCTCTATAAGTTATATAGCCTATTTGTAATTCGGATATCGACGACTTGAGTCAGGTGGCTGGTTGAAAATGGATGCGTTCTGCAGAGAACAAGGATGGTTGGTCTATGAGGGAGGACTATGTCAGGCAGTGGATGACAATTGGCTGATTAATTGATTGATTGTTTTTACCTGATATATAAGCTACATTATTGTAAAGAGTCTTTAAATCCCATTCAGTAGTTTTAAAGTAAAAGAGTAACAAACGTACGTACGAACTTACGCGTTTGTGATATTAGTATGATAAGACTACATATACAGGCTGATCATTCGTGTGCTTATATGGCTAGAGCTGAAGTAAAATTTGAATTGGAAATCTACTTAAAAAAAACATATACTATCGATAGTATCACTTACCATCTGGTAAACACATCGATCCTATCAGCCTTTATTTAATACATACATGTAATCACGCCTTTTTCCCCGAAGGGGTAGGCAGAGGCACATTATATGCCCACACTTCGCTAATTATAAAGTTGGTCCCACGTAAAAGGTGGCGAGCCTATTGCCGCTTTTCGGGAACTTTTATGTTCGCCAGAGCCTCGTCCGTTGATTGGCAGGTGCACCTCTTGCAGGCAAGGTTGGCTTGGGCTTCTCCGATCAGCCCTATACACCCTATACTTAGACATTATTTAATCCAGTGCCAATTATAAAAAAACATTATTTGGAAACTGTGCTCATCGTCAAGACTTTTGTTAAGTGTTAGTTTGAGAACACGCTAGCTAGTTATATCATATAAAACCGTACTCGCAACTCGTTTGAGCAATATTTCGGTATCGCATGTCCGTAACTATCCATGCCATGCCATTGATTATCCAGCACTTAAAATGTTCACCCGTATATCTGATTAGTTTGAAAAACACTTTAAAAGCAGTTGCCCCTTTTTGTCTGTTACGGGAACCAACTTTCAATACATTTTGTTTGTAAATTTCAATTGTCAATGTTTTGTTCAAGCTTTTGTAGAAAATAATTATAGAATATCTGAGTGATTTGAAAAAAAAACAATATTTGTGATATTTTTTTAAATAAAATAAATAAATATTAAAATATTCTCTTATATAAATAAATAAAATAAATAAAAATAGCCTATCTAGCTTTTTTTTTCCTTAAAATAATAGATATATTAATGACATACAAATGAATGTAAATGAGAATTGACTTGAAAGAAAAACAATATTTGTATTATTTTTTTAATAAAACAAATAAATATTAAAATATTCTCTTATATAAATAAATAAAAATAGCCTATATAGCTTTTTTTTTCTTTAAAATAATAGATATATTAATGACATACAAATCATAGTAAATGAGAATGAGTGATGTGATAAATAGTAAATGAGATGCCCTTCCCTTAAGCCTCTTGAGTCATCAGTAAAGATGTGGGACTATACTGAGATTTCACATGGACCACTTGAAAGAATTAGAAAAGTGATATTGCGTACGTTCACAAACACTTAACTTTACTTTACTTTAACGGTTAATCCACCGTTATTACACATTAATGTTAGAAAAATCACAATTTTTTAAATTAAAACATAACTGCACACATGACGCTTTACTTTCCCGCCAAGTAGTTCTACAGATTTTTTAATTGGAATCTTAATAATTGTTTATTTTTCCTTATACATGGACACAGTCGTTTAGAATATTTGCCAGCCAGTCTTAAGTAGTTTGATAAATCAAGTTTTGCTTATAATTTCAACATTATGCAGCATCACATTATATAGGCAATCAAAGGCCTATCCCAGTAAAGCAGTAGAGACTTAACTCTAGTAACCTTACTGCAGTTTTGAAATCAACAAGGAAAACCAAAATTTAAGGTAATTTGCGACTTTCCTACACTTGAGTGCGTTGTCGATAACGGTATTATTTAGAATTAGATTCACCATTTTCATAAATAAATGCTCGAATTTCGAAGTAAAAATACGTACATAATTATACATTATCATCTCAGTCACTAGAAGTCCTCTGCTGCTCATAGGGTTCTTCATTTTTATTCACTTCAATCAATTTTACGCCGTCTGCGTTCACCGGCTTCTCGCCGCCTTGACCATATTATTTATTTATTTATTTATTATTTGAGTAAAATACAATGTATTATTTATTACTTATCTATGCTTATCTTAGAATACAATACATATATCAATAAAGTTTCCACCATTACATAACACACACAAGTAACAGACACAAATCGTTTAAAAAAATAAAGATGTTTACTAACTAACCCCCTTAACTATTTACCAATATTAATTACTAACTCATGAATACAATTTTTCCACTGATAAAGAGAAAGGTTGAACATATCAATTGACGTGAACTTTCGAGAAAAGTTATTCTCTGGTGCGTTTACCAGTACCGTTTTCCTAAATATATACTTTTAAATAAATATCAACATTTTTTATTAATTAAAAAAGGGGACCCTTCCAAAACAACTTCCAAAATTTATAATTTTCTATAATACAGCGAGGGAATGACAAACACGGTCCAATAACCGCTCTGTTTGGTTAGGCCACGGCGCGGCCTGTTTTTATAAGATTCGCTTGATTTCAATGTTCGTCATTGGATACAAAGTACAAACGTTCTAATGTAGGTATATAGATATAATATCAATTAAATTCAAACATTATTTTGGGATATAATCTGTTTGTAATAATTGAAAAAAAAATTTTTGCTTACATTTTACGCTTGCATTTCGTCGATATGATAGCGAACACGTAAGGTAATAAAAAAATTACAATGCTGGGTTGCCCGCGACTTTATTTGCGCCTTATTCATCAGCAGAAACTTTATAAGATAGATATATCGACGGTAGCAATCAACAATGTTGTAAGTGAAAAGCCGTTACTTTAAACAATGTCGTAAGTAAAAAGTAACAACTTATCACTTATGATATTATTAAAAGAAACGACTTTTCACTTACGACATTGTTAATTGCTAAAGTCGATATATACTCTTTATTCACAGAAGCCACAGATCACATAACATACCATAGCAAAAATTACCATTTACCTGGTCCTATCGCTAAAGAGGATCGTTTCCAGACAACTTGACGCAAAGGAATTATTATTTCTGGGTTTTAAATTTACTTATCTTACGTTTTATACGTGGGACCAAAAGTATTATTAGCGTATGAATTTTTGTCAAGTAGTTAAGAACTATATATATATTTCCCAGATATATGATCTCAATGCTGGGCTGAATACTGTAGCTCTCGGCTATGATCAGGGATATTTTACCCGCTGTATGTATGAAGGTACTCTTCGTAAGCTTGAAGCATCTGTGTTATGAGTAGGTTCACGTAGTCGGTGACTTTTCCAGAACACTCATGATTGGTCTTATTATTTTAAGAAATGCGAAACAGTGTGCGAAATGTGGCATTTTACAAAACTTATATATTATACGATATGTTTGTTCTTAACCGTAGTCTGTGGTCCACTTGACGCGTTAAAAAAATAATGTTTAAGGTATCATTTTGTAAATTACGCAGTGCAATATGCGAGTAAACTATAAAATGTTATCTTATTTTTATTTTCGCGAGTTGTCTGTCTGTTTTTTAATAAGTCATTAACAATACGCTGTTGTATGTCGTATTTTCTTCGGGTAAAAGTATCTCTTTTTCCTACGTGTTATATATATGTTATGTTACTTGGATTTGCATAAAATCCAAGTAATAATCGGTCTATATGCGAAATTTCAAACAAGCCTTACGAGTAGAAAGTGAAAGTATTACATATTTACATCCTTATAAACATCTTATTATTTTATGTTTTTAGTTTTATCTGAGACACTTGAATTTAAATATATGTAGGTTTTTAATAGAAGAAGGTATTTACTGTAGTCAAAAAATGGATAATAAAAAAAAGCCCTTTCATGTCTCATTGGGAATTGTATACTTACTTATACCTACACATATCCGGCCTCCCATTCTAACCTCAAACATAACTCAGCGCCATAATCCCCCGGGCCCAAAACGAAAGCATACAACGCACCAATTATAAAAGGCAGAGGCCCAAAAACCCTCGGCTTAAAAAAAAGTTATTTAAATAATACGCTTGCGCTGTGTCGCATAAATTGCCTTCATTAATTTCCGGCCCCGCAAAATATTGTCTTGAAAGGATATAATCAAATACAAAAACTGGGAAATGGTTGTGCGTCATTTCCATAACATTTGCTCGCCCGTTCCCCCCAGTGGCCCCTTTTTCGGCCCCTTTCCGGCCCCTCTTGCCCCTTTATGAGGAGTCCAATTACAGTCCAACGACTGAGCTTAAGGCCGGTATTAGGGAAAACGGGGATGCCGGCAATTATGTACATACTTGAATTAATTTAACGACCTGTGATTATTTCAAACAACCTACGGTCGTAAGTGCGTAATGGTATTTTAACGGGTGATGGAAAAAATATAATTTTCCTTTGTTTTTTTTTATACTACCTTCCATATACGCTCTCACTTATAGGTATTTTTGATCCAACAAAAGAAATATTTGTTGTCATAAACACGACTAGCCAATAAGATGTTATTACAATTGTTGGAAGTAAGGGATGTTTAAGACATTAATGTAACGCTAAATTTTAATTTGTTTTGATCGACACTTTGTTTGGAATTTAATCCTGCTTCAGGTCTCAAAGATTGTCACGGATTAAATAGTATGTAATACGTCTACAACTGTGGAGACCTTATTAGTGCTGGTGTGAATTAAACTGTTAAGCGAAAAGTAGTTAACAAACATTAAATGCAGTAGGCTATAACAAAACATACGATTACGAGACATAGCTTATTTACAAGGATAGGCAACAACTTATAATAGATGCAATTCAAAATCTAAAAATGTGATAGTTTTATAGAAATACTATTTTAATATAGATTGCTGTTAAGAATTTAATGTATGCCTCTTCACCGTAACTGGCCTCGGTATCGTTCATTTATATAAAAATAATATTTATTTTAATTACAGCAATAAAATCTAGAAGTGTCACTATAATCGCAGCTGAGAAACTTCGCATACATATAGGTGTATAGGGTTCCTACCAAGATCTGAGGAGTCCAAGCCAACCTCACCTGCAAGTGGTGCACCTGCCGATCAACGGACGAAGCTCTGGCGAACATAAAAGTGCCCGGAAAGTGGCAATAGGCTCGCCATCTATTACGTGTGACCAACAATATAAATGGCGAAGTATGGTGGTATGCCTCACGGAAACAGGCGTGATATTATGTATGTATGTATGTCTCTCTTTCACAATTTAGTCTTTGAAATCAGTACAGAGAACGAATTAAATGACCTCTGTTTATCTGTTCTTACAACTTGAAAGATATATTGTTTAGTGAGACAACAGTAAACTGTGCCGTGTTGGAATGGCCTAGAATACTGCCAACCCCTCTCATCTCATGGGGAGTCGTAAGAGGCAACGAAGAAGAACCATACCGAGTGATGAGCAGCAGCGTCATCCTGCGGACTGGCATGAACTGCGATCACCAACCCGCATGCCCAGCGTGGTGATTGTGGGCAAGTACCCCCAATAGAATGTAATATATTGGGGAAACTAATGTCCAGCAGTGGTCTTAATAAGGCTGATATGACAACTGATCACGGGCTTCTCTTATACACTCGCATCAACGCGGACCGAGTGAAGATTGGCGGAGGCAAGTAGTGTAGTGTATCGCGTGTGTGCGAGTGTGTAAGAGGCTCAGTAGTGGGAGGTTAATGAGCTGAAATGATGATGATGATGACCTAATTATTCCGTTAAACACAATATTCCCGTCAACCCTCCATGGAAAGCATAAAGCGATCGTGTTACAAGTGAGTTCACTTGGCTGAAGTTTCAACTCGGCTCCAATGTCATGCTAGGTTCCTAGTGAGAATGTGATCACTGTTGACCTACTAATTATAGTATACATTATATTATTATTCGTAGCTGTTAAACCATGAGGTCAATAAACGATTTAACTTTGACTTTATTTTACGATTGCCTCAAACCAGATAACATACTTAATACTTGATAAAAATACTGAATCTTAAAATATTCAAACACAGAAACTTACTATAGCTTAGGTAAATATTAAACTTATGTGAAATACTGATTTACAAAGCGGTTTATTTTACTGTGACATTAAATCAATTCCATAAACTAAACAATCATGGAACATAGATATAAAATGTCTAGAAACTCTATTTAACGCGAAAAAGTCAAGGATTATTTCTCGTCTTTTTATTTTACAATTAAAAGAGTTTTCATTGATAAATTGAAATTATTAAAAATACTAAGTAAGCTTACATTTTAAATACCTTTGACCTTTTGTAGAAAGCACGGCAGTTTTTCTCGTGCGCGTCTTTGTGTCTTTCGACAGGAGGACTGACGGAAGCTGTAAATCAGTGGTGTGTCTTATCTAGGCAAAGTAATCGCTGAGCTTCAGCCTATTTGCATCGCTGTGACACACAACTGACAACGATTTTTTTTTCTTGTGTATCTTTAGTTGCAAAAATTTTGTGTGTTTTATGTAAAAATAAATTTATCTGTCTATCTGATACACTGTCTTAAAATCAACTCCTTATTGACAACTAGATAGAAAAAGATGAAGTCTAAATTATTTTGTTTAAGCTAGTAATGCGTACCCGTGGTTGTTTTTCGATAGTATTTCGTTTTGACCATGATACCTTTTTTATCAAAAAATACTAAAAATTTTCTAATAATGACATAAAGAATACAGAATGCAATCATAGTGTTTATTTTAACATCAGCTTCATTTATTCAAAGCATACAGAGATGAAATATGATTTTCGCGCGCTTGGTACAACATTAGATATACAGATATACATACATTTATACTTATAAAAGCGGGTGCACGCTTTGTCTTCACTAATATTTGCATACACCACGGAGCGCTATGTCTGCATGTGTAGGAACGGCCAAAGCCACTGGCGCTTCCCAAATCCCTCTACTTAAAATTTTGCTCCAACCCTTTTTACATACCTACGAAACACAATCTGCCAGCGACCCAGCCAAAGAATTACCCGCCTTAACCCACAAAAACTAGACCCCTTTTTTCCACGCCCAAGTGTAACGTTAAAACAAAGCCGCGATTCCAAACCTTATTCCGACAGAGCGAAAAGCTTTTTTACTTTGTACTTTGTACAAAAATGAAACGAACCTTAGAGAAAATTCGTATTATGTAATAAAAACATTTATTTTGTCCGTTTGCAAGTAAATAGGACTCTACTCCCCCTTATATAAAGTGATTTAGTGCACACGAGATCGTTTTGATAACTCCTTTCATATTTCGCTCGGCGGAGCGTTATCTTAGTAGAAAATACGAAGTAAAATTCTGCTTTTTAAAAAATGTTGTTTGTGAGCTTGGCTACCATTTGCGATTCTTTTCTTAGAAACAAAAAAACCATTATAATGTGTACATTTGTGTATGTTAGTTGAAGTTTTGTGTTTGTTTTTGTCTGAATTATTTTCATTTAGTTACGGAATGTAAAATTCACTTTAACGGCAAAGAGGTTTCTTCAATAATAAAAACTTGCACGACTTGTGCATCGGCCACTGCTAAGTCAACTACTTCAAATTTTACACTGAGAATGATAACCGAATCCGTTTAAATCGTTCGCATCCCTATCGTTTCGTTAATCGAATATGTAAAAAGTATTAAATTACTATATCGGTCGCTTCTGTCATTTAAAACCAGTTTAGGCTTAGTCCCGTCGATCTGCAGCTCGATGTTTGCACACCTCGCACTGTGCAACTTCGCAGAACTACCCCTTTTTATTGTCGATTCTGTAGGAACCAGTTCGCACTTTTGCTGTTGTCAATCTCTCGATTCGCGATCTTTTGTTGTTTGGAAACATTCATGTAGTGACTATACAAATGCACTTGTGACAAAAAAAACAACATTTGCTGTTGGAAAGACTAGCTTTTAAGTTTATAAGTGTTTATTATTTGGCGTTTTTGTTACCGTCTATAACTCCATAAGCAATTAATAAGAGCAGTGGACCGGTTTTATAAAGGTCGTGGGTTTGACTCCCTCTCGGGCCACCGCGGTCATGTTGACTTTTTGTTTTTTTTCATCTTATAATTAATAAAAGGCTATTATTTTTGTTATATTTATCCGACGCCGGTAGATTGTTTAACTTTAAAATTTTACCGTGGCTGTATGAGGTACCTACATACATTTGCATTTGTTATTAAAGTATATATTTGCTTATATTTTGTAATGTGATTAAATTCAATTACCAAACAATCAATCATTATAAAGTATTATTATGCTTGCTTTGTTTGTAGTCCGAAATGTGGTCTAATTACAATGATAGTTAATTAAGTAACTACTGATAGGTACAATTAGAACTTAAATAATAATTATAGTTTGCGTTATTATACCTTTCTACACAAGTATAATATGACATTATATAGTACCTAATACACTGAAATCGGTAGTATGTTTTTTACCACGAAATAACTTTCGAACTTTTTGCGAACCTTAATATTAAGTACGTTATATACCGGCGGGAGAACAAAACTCAAGCTATTACCCAATTTATCTCGACTGCCAGCTTTTGCCTCAGGTTAATGGGCAAGATCAAAGAAACCCAAGCCAACCTCATCTGCAAGTGGTGCACCTGTTGATCAATGAACGAGTCCTGGGGAACATATAATTTTCCGGTAAGCGGCAATAGGCTCGCCACCTATTAAGTGGGACCAAGAATATAACTGGCGAAATGTGTGTGCGGATTTTGATGCGGTTTTTTTGATAGATAAAATGATTCGAGAGGAAGGTTTACATGTAGGTAACGTGGACGTAGTTGTGGGCGGTCGCTAGTACAGTAATAACCGGGACCAACGTTCAACGAGCTTATCGTTCGAAGGCACTGAAGCGCTTGATATTAATTAGCACACTACCTGCACCCATCCAAGGACTGACCGGCGTTAAATTTTAAGTTTAAACTTCATATGAGCTCTGTATGTCTCTTTATTTGTTTGAGCCAAACTTGAATAAATGATTATGCCTTTAACTTTGACTTTGTCTTTGATCGCTGTGAACCGAACACTGCGGAGCTACGAGCGCTTCCTCGCGCGAAGACCCACAACTATTTAACGACTAGGAGAAGGCTAACTATTATCAAGTTTTACACTCACACTGTTCCACGCAAACGAAGTCAAGAATAGTCTCTAGCACACATGAGCATAATTAATATTATCTGTAATCACCGTTGTGTCCCGACCGGTGGGGCCACATATACCTATTAAGAATAATATATATATTAAGAGCGGGACTTTTTTTCAAATAACATATAATCTGCTATATGTCCTTTGTAATACCATGGTAATGCGACATGCATAATATGTAAAATGTTCAATAAGCCATGGTGTATTGGGGATCCTACCAAGACTTTAGGAGCCCAAGCCAACCTCACCTGCAAGTGGTGCACCTGCCGAACAACGGATGAGGCTCTGGCAAACATAAAAGTTCCCGGCAAGCAGCAATAGACTCGCCACCTCTTACGTGGGGCCAATAGGTATAATTGATGAAATGTGGACGTAAAATATGCCTCTACCTAACTCTTCGGGGAAATAGGCGTGATAGTATGTATGTGAGTATGTAGCTAAATCCATCAAAAGCGCTTCACGAACAAACGAATACGAGTTTGATGTTAAACAGAAAATTATCGATAACTTAGTAACGATAAAACGATTTTATTACATGTCATATATTATATACACACAAAGCATTACATAAACTAATATTACTTACACACAAACAATTCTCACAGGACTAACTCTATGTCCCACGGAAAAGCGAATCCACATAAAGTAAACTTTATTTAGTACCAATAACTAAAAATTCACAAATTCCATATCTATACTAATATTATCAAGAGAAAATAAACTCAAAAATTACTGGATTGATTTCTGTAATATTATATAAACAAAATAAGTGTATGTATGTTAGGAATAAACTAAAAATTAAAATATGTTCTTTTATAATTTCTTCTTACATTAGAATGCTACATTATCCTTGGGTAACATAAACTAGTTATACCAAAATTTTTAGTAGAAATAATTTGAGATTCCTACTAAAACTTCAACAAATGCAACCCAAGATGTATCTAACGAAGCGAAGCCATGATGTAACGCTAGTCTAGTTATAATTTAGAATATTGTGGTCAATATTCCAACACAAGTTGTGAGGCCACAGCAGTCTGAAAGTAGCGGTAAACTACAAACTCGAGGCACAACAAACCTAGCCTCCTTCGTCTGCTTCTGACATAGTAATTACTCTTTGTTTATTTCTCTATGGAAATGTCTTTCGTGGAATAAAAGACATGTCCATTAAGAAACCAGTTCTCTTTCCCTGCCATTTCTAATGAGATTTACACTATCTTAGTTAGAATATGGAAATGTTTTTATTTTGTCTTGTCTATTAGTAAGTAACTTAAATGGTACTTAAACGGTAAATGTTGTGTCTTCGGAGAAGTATTTTTTAGAAAAACTGCTTTGAACATTATAGATACTTTCCGTACAATCAACACAAAATTTGGTCAAGATGGTTGTTTCATTAAAAAAGAAAAAAGTATTGATATCTTTCGGGTAATATTTGTTGTATTTCCCACGGCTGACGCGTATATAGATAATTATTAAACTGTTATATGTGCAACTTTCTATAATTAAACTATTTCAAGTTGGTCTGCTGCATTTTAATTTCATCCAAATGTTTCATTGGTTATGCGATACTAAACCATCATTAACAATTTAGTGAATAATAATCTAGTAATTTCTATTGCACAGAAACATAATATCCCTAATATAATATTCGCTTGACGTTTTTGTAATAAACACCTATGTAAACAATATGTCTACATGTCCTTATAGTCTTATAACAATATATGTATTTCATTGAGCAGCGGAAATACGTTCAATATAATGGGTACTTCATTTTATATGTATAGTTTTAGAATGGCAATAAACCAAATACATAGCATGGATCTCTTTTCGCGATATTTATTTTATCTATCTACAATGAAATATTATTTATTTATGACCGTCATTATCTCCTCGGTAAAATAAAAGTATTGATAAAAGCTCTTTTGCAAATTTGTGAGTGAAAATTAGTTTGGAATTAAAATCCTATAATATCCTTAACATTCTGCTCGACCTCTATGCAATACGAGCTAAACAAGTAACGAAATACATTGTTTTTAATTTGGGTACGTCTCACAATCAAGCAAAACAATATCCCCACACAAATTTTAAATATGTATATGGTGTACGTAGCGTACCTATTTGTGCCGCGTATTATTAAAAGCAAACGGAGAAAGGGTTACGCTGCAACCCTTCGCCCCGAGCTCCTTTTTGCACAGAAAACCGCTGCAGAGCGCTTATTTACCTCCTCAGCCATTACATAGAACATTAAGTGCTGCGTTGAAACCCGTTCCTTTTTTCCCGATGCAAATAAATACAGGTTTTTGCAACAAATGTGGGATGGAATTCATGCTACTTAAATGCGGTAGCACAGTATCAATTGTAAACTTTTAGAGTTGATAACTTTTTTGTGTAGCTATGGTTTGATTATTGAGAGGGGATGATCGAATCTTTGGGTCGATTTAAAATTCGAAACAGTTTTGGTTCTTTTTTTGAAGCTGCTAGTGGTCTGGACAGCTACAACTAATTTGAAAGTTTTTTTTCCTGCCCAATTGGCATTTTAAAATTTTAAAGTTGCTACATCGACAAATGGCCATCTTGTAATAACGCTTGTTATTGTGTGGTGAAAACTTAACAAATATTAACTATTTCTGATATAAAATAAGCCCATAGGAATGGCTATATAAAAAAAGTAATTTCGCTTTGTGTAGGTATATAGTGTTTTTCCTAAATATAAAGTATCCAATGTGTAAGCACGGGCCATAAATATAATTATATACGCTGGTACCCACTTTTGCGTGTTCGAGTGGCAAAGTTACTCTGTTATAAAATGAGGATGGTTGTAGAATTTGTGTGTGTTTGGTAAAGTTAATTTTTTCTCAGTGAAATTTAAGTAATAAGGTTACAATGAGAAAAGGTGTAATAAATAAGTTTTTATATCACCTACATCCACATCTGCACAAAATGATTATGCGAATTTAAACCTTATATTATGGAAGCTAAAATACATGTCTGCATGGAGTTCTTAAAAAAAGGCTGAATGTGGTAAACGTGTCTCTCTCACACCATTTGACACCAATCAACTTCATATATCCCTTTTAAATAATTATAGAAATATTTCTGCTCATCCCACGTCGGATATGCGCCTTGGAATATGTATGTATCCCAATCTAATTCTTCTTCTTTTTAGGGTTCCGTAGTAAACAAGGAACCCTTATAGTTTCGCCATGTCCGTCCGTCCGTCCGTCCGTCCGTCCGTCCGCGGGTTAGCGCAGAGACTATTAACATTAGACAGCTGAAAATTGGTGTGGGTATACATATTAATCACGTCGACAAACCTGTAGAATAAAATTTTTAAAAATATTGTTTTGTAACGTACCTCCCCTACACGTAAAGTAGGAATGATTTTTTTTTCTCCAGTCTATCTTATCATGTTGGGTATCGTTAGAAAGGTCTTTCAAAAGTAATACGAGTTTTTTAAAACCATTTTTCGATTTAGGGATCCGTTTTCGAAACATTAAGCTTTAAAGTGGAAAAAATTGATAGAGTTCAGTATCCGCCCCCCCCACCAGGTAAACGGTACTTTCAGAGTGGCTGAAAAAATTCACAATAGTAGTATATATAATGAAGTTAAAAGGAAAACTATCACGGCTAAGTAGGCTTTACTGGTTTTCGAGTAATGGACGACAATCAAATAAATTTTTGTATTAAATGTATTAAAATTTCATTCATACCGTAGTAGTGATATCTATCGGGGAATAGCTGAACCTGTTCATATAGCGACATTATGGCAAAGGGTGACTACGGAACCCTATATTGCGCGTGGCCCGACACGCACTTGGCCGGTTTTTTTAAATTAATGACACTATGTCATCAAAGGTAGTGACGACAATTCAGCCAGACTCGTATAATTACTTCACATGTGAATAGCAAAGCTTTGCTAAATGTTATAAGAGAATTAAAGTTAAGTTAAAAATTATCCCAATCTAGACAAATTGTACCAGCAATTAATTAAAATGAATTTCCTAAAAAAACAATTACCACAACGCACAATAAACAAAGATGTCTATGCCTACGTACCCGGAAGCAGACCACAAAGGAAAAAATTGTTTGTTTATTCCCAGAGCAGACGCAAGGCAGATGGTGGACGCGCAAATCCTACGCAAAATGAAAACAATTGGCCATAGACAATTGTTGTTGTGTACTCAAGCTCACATCGAAATATCATTATTGTCGTTTTTTTGAGTTGCACCGCTTTGTGCCCGGAAATCTGAGAACAGATATTTAATTATTTATTATGGCGGACGTGGACACAATCGTCCTATGGTGACTGGATGTTGCAACAATACTCAACAGTATTAGTATTTTTAGTCCCAACGGACTACACAATTTTGGGTGAATTTCATTAGAAAGGTAACTCACAATCTACTAGCTAATCTCCTAGCTGGTCTCCTGCAGCCTACAATATAATTGCACATTTATCGTATTTTTTTTTAATGTTATGTTTCTCATATAATATATGTGAAACAATTATAAAATTTTGCAAGATTTTTTTTTATTTGGTTTTAAGTCATATAATGATTTATTATAAATTTATGACTTAAAAAAGAAATAAATAGGCGATAAAGACAAAAACATACTTTATTGTCTTTAAGATCAATAGGATCATTTAGATTTGTCAATTTTTTGCTAAAAAAAGGGAAATATAATATTTTATTAACAATAATGAAAGAGATATGAGCAATAACATCGATAACTGTCTGCGTGTCCCACGTGTATATTTAAAACCTGTCTAAAAAATACCTATTTCCTTATCTAACGTCCCATCTATCTTTTACCAATAATGTTTTAGCAGTTTGTTCTTGGAAGCCTAACTTTTTAAATGTACTTTTTTCCAACGTAAAAAACAAAGCACATTCTAAATAAACAATTTACAAGAAACAAACGCGTCCATATTCCTAAAAATGGCTACAAGCGATCACTGCGCCAGCTCGGCCAAAAGTCCGACATTCTCCCGCGCAAAGTACTATTTGAAATAAAACCTCATATTCATTCATCGGCCAAATACTCCAAGGCCGTGGTACAAATTAAAAAGAAGAAACGTTCCGCATTTCAAAAATGGAACAATAACCTCTAACTCGGCCAGGGACGCGAGCCCGCCAAAAAGACGAGCTGGCCCAATATTTACTGCGTCGATATGGTAGAGACTACAGTATCGATACGGGGCTACCCATCGATGCGACTACTCGATTGACGGGACATGTTTGATGTATCGATTTTGAAAAAAATGAGTAGGACGTCGCCTGTACTTTTGAAAGCGACGAGTATGTTTGACGTGTTTTACATTTTCATGTCAGCTGTTACATTGAAAGTAATAAAATGTAAGAAAATTAACCAGCTTTTGCAATAACGACCTATTTGTAGAGATTATATCACATTTCCTTTATTTATTATTATTACTGTGTAGGTATGTAAATTTCTATAAATTCACAAGTTACCTTCATTACTAACTATTCCTTGTGAACCTACTGTGTCTTAAAGAATCCATAATTACATTTAACTCTAACAATATGACATCCTTTTCTATACCAAATTTCCGTAAAGTACTGACCAGACCAACATAACATGCTTGAGCCCAATCTGCGACAAATAATCAATACGACACGTAATACTATTTATTACCTACTTGAATTATAAATCCGACTAGGCGATCAAAGTGCGCTGCGGTGTTACCTGTTGTTCTCATGATAAGATAAAAATATTTAACCTTCATACATACATACATACATACATACATATATATATTAGGTCGGGGAAAAAGTCTTTTCGCATAACGTAGGTATAAACTTATTATAAAAATTTTTTGACTGTACTATTTGTGTCTAGCTGGTTTTGGTAACATTAAAAAGGTTCCATTATAAAGAAAAGAAAAAAATAAAAAAAAGTTGTTTCCCGCTATTTTTCATTTGTTTTTCTCTCCGTAAAAATGAGTGAATCTAATGAAGAAATTCGATACATTTTAAAATTTTATTATAAAAAAGGCAAAAATGCAACTCAAGCAGTGAAAAAAATTTGTGATGTTTATGGACCTGATGCAGTGTCAGTAAGAGTAGCACAAATTTGGTTCAAACGTTTTCAGTCCGGAAATTTTGATGTTAAAGATGCACCTCGCTCTGGTCGCCCTGTTACGAATAAAATGGACGCCATTTTTGAAAGAGTGGAACAAGATCGGCATTTTAGTAGTTACGATGTAGCTGAAGAACTGGGAATTGACCACAAAACAGTTTTGACCCATTTGAAGAAAGCTGGTTATACAAAAAAGCTCGATATTTGGGTGCCACACGAGCTCACTCAAAGAAACTTAATGAACCGTGTACTCATTTGCGATTCATTATTGAGACGTAATGAAACCGAGCCGTTTTTGAAGAGATTGATAACTGGCGATGAAAAGTGGATCACGTACGACAAGAACGTGCGAAAAAGGTCGTGGTCGAAAGTTGGCCAGGCTTCACAGACTGTGGCCAAACCTGGCCTAACACGAAATAAGGTGATGCTGTGTGTATGGTGGGATTGGAAGGGCATTGTTTATTATGAGCTTTTACCGCCCGGCAAAACCATCGATTCTGATCTTTACTGCCAGCAACTGATGAGATTAAAGGAAGCAGTCGAGAGAAAACGGCCGGAATTGATCAACAGGAAGGGTGTGGTCTTTCATCACGATAACGCTAGACCACACACATCTTTAGCCACTCAGCAAAAATTAAGAGAGTTCGACTGGGAGGTCCTAGTGCATCCACCATATAGCCCTGACCTTGCGCCTTCAGATTTTCACCTGTTTCGGTCTCTGCAGAATTCTTTAGGTTCTGTAAGGTTGACCTCAAGAGAGGACTGCCAAAACTATTTGTCCCGTTTTTTTGATCAGAAGTCCCAAAGTTTCTACAGTAACGGGATAATGTCTCTGCCCACAAAATGGCAGAAAGTTATTCAACAAAACGGTACATATATATTGTAAATAAATATAAATAAACTTTGAAAAAAATGTCTTGACTTTTCATACAAAAATACGAAAAGACTTTTTCCCCAACCTATTATATATAATCACGCCTGTTTCCCCGAAGGGGTAGGCAGAGGCACATTATACGCCCACACTTAAGCGTGGTGGCGAGCCTCATGTCGCTTACCGGGCACTATGTTCGCCAGTGCCTCGTCCGTTGATCGGCAGGTGCACCACTTGCAGGTGAGGTTGGCTTAGGCTCCTTAGGTTTTGGTAGGATCCCTATACACCCTATATATATTCTATTGTTTCCTGACCAACAGCAAACATCCGCCACTTCACAGTTAACTTAATTAGCGAACCCGAAGAAACATACCAACACTTCATATTTAAAATATACAGAGAAAAAGTCAAGTAAAATCCATAAAGATATTGTACCTGTTATGCAGACGCTATGCCTTATCGGTGTTATTTTACTAAATAATTACTCACGAAATGTAATGTTATTTTGTTATACTCCTTAATCCCGCAGTGCTAACAAATGTAGGTACTAAAGCTACAAAAATTTAAAACATGGAAAAAAACCATGATCTGGGGAAGATCACAAATAGTTGTTTTTACTTAATTATTTTATATCAACTCATGTTGTGTTATTTTGTTATACTCCTTAATCCCGCAGTGCTAACAAATGTAGGTACTAAAGCTACAAAAATTTAAAACATGGAAAAAAACCATGATCTGGGGAAGATCACAAATAGTTGTTTTTACTTAATTATTTTATATCAACTCATGTTGTGTCTGAAAATGTCTACTAATTGATTCCAAAAATTAAAAAACAACACAATTGTCGAGTCGCCATGTTTGTAATTTAAACACTTTACTGCAAGTTATATTTTTTGACTTAACTCTACTAATAAACGAGTTCTTTTAAAAACTTTCTAAACTAAAATATCCCCTTTGAAAACAATTCATACAATTTTTATTCATACAATTGTAATTTACTATGTCGACATACAAATAAAACCACTGAAAACAGTTTGATGTCATTCGAGCATTTAAACAAACTCATTACGGCAGCTGAACCACATTTTATCTTTGACGATATTGATTTCGAAAATTAAATGAAGAAGTCGAGTGTGTAAACACTATCGATTATCGACTATTGTACTGGCCATCGATTCTCAGGCTCGACACAAGCTGAGTAAACAGGTTTTATGTAACGTGTAAACAAATAAGTAATCAAGGACATCCGCTTTGTTTCCAAAGTATCTACATTAAAATTGTTTATCAGTCAAATATTTCATAACTAGCAACTGCATGTGACTTTATTTTTATGCAGAGTAAAACTGCATAACAAAGTAGCTACAAATGACTAGACCGGATACTTTTTAACGCTTCCATAGTCGTTAGTCTCACTCTAAAGTTAAGCTAACATAAATACGCCTAAGTAAACAACTTATATACCGGCTGAAACAATGGTATGTTTAACAACGTCACAAATGTCTTTAAAACATTCTTAAGCGGCGGCAGATGCTTGTCTCTATAAAAGGTAAAGGTACGACATAAATACGCTCAAGTAAGCGACTCATGCTAACAAAAAGTATATTTCAACAGAAATATACCAAAAAAAAAACTGCTTCCAAGTTAATATTATTCTTTTTGACAGGCAAATTCAAACAAAGTTCAGTATAAAAGAGATGCTGAAAACCCTCACTATTTTCATAAAACCAACCCGCACGCATTCGGAACCATGTTAAAAAACTGAAAAGCTTGTAATTACACAAAAAGAGCGCACTGCGAAACGGCGCCATCTTGGATTCGCGAGGCGTCACAAACGGCCTTTTTTCACAAAAAAAGCCTAAGTATACGTACGTATTATGTGTGAGACAGTGGTGATTAAGTATTCGTGTTTGCGCGCTGGAAAGTGATCTTTACCGTTTGAGAGAGTAGAGCGTTTTTTGCGTGCACTTTATGTTTTTTTTTTCATTGTTTTAACGCGTAGGGCTCGAGGCGCATTTAGCCGACCCTCCCTCGGCCGGGAGAGATTTCTTACATGGTGATATATTATTAATATGTGTGTGGCAGAGCGGAGAAAAATGGCGTTGAGCTAGGGAGCTTTTTATTGCCTGGTCCGGTGTGCCAAATGGCGTAGATTATAAAACAAAGGGTCGTATACAATATTAGCATATAAACTGGGTTGTATAATCGTATTTTATTGTCAGTTGATTTAGAAAGACCGGGCTAAGCTAAGGAAACAAAACGCAAGTTCAAGCGAATATTACTCGTAGTTATTGTTGCTGCTTCGCTTTGTTGGTTCTGTATTCTTTTCATAATGCTTTTGAATGCAATTTAGAGCCTTTGTTTAAATAAATAATGAGAATTGTCTTTTAAATGAAGCGTATAGCGGGCGGGCTTAAGACTCTTTGGTACATACAGCCTATGCTTTTGGATCCTATCTTTACTTATAATGAACATCAACCTCCTCAACTATGTCATCTAACTTGTGCTAATGGATATCTACAAGGAAGCATACTCTTTCTAGTATTTGGTATTCTAATGTATGTTTGTTCATGATGAAAGTAGGAATACGGTGAAAAAATGAAGAGTCATACCTGCTGTGTTCTTTTTCAAATTTTCTCAAAAAGTCCTTGTGATATCTGTACTTACAACTGCGTTTAGGGGAGGGCATCTCTTTTACCATTTATCATCTTTATCATCATTCGTTCGCATTTCCTTTGAATTAAATAATATGAATATTTCCTTTTCTTGGCACTGGCTAGAAGTGCTAAACGAACAAAGCCATTATAAAAAGAAAAGAAAAAAATTGTTTTTCTTCATTGGTATTTCATATTGGCCGCCACCTGGAAGTATCACCCTGTTATTACCATCTGTAGAGCTCTATCACTGTGTAGACGGCGTCAATGGCTTAAAAGCAGCAGTGTCGTTCCTTACTAATAAATTATTGACGACCGATATGGCGTGGTGGGGAGAATACCCGCTCTCCGCTCCTAAGGTCGTAGGTTCGATTCCAACACAGGACAAATCTTTGTGTGCATGAATATGAATATTTGTTCTGATCTGGGTGTTTTCTATGTATATTAAGTGTGTATTTACAAAAAAAATATATTTATGAATGTTTATCTGTTATTTAGTATCCATAACACAAGTTCTTAATGATACTTATCTTGGAACTAAGTAATTGGTGTAATTGTCAGAAAAGATTTATTTATTTAAATAGTACGTAACAGAAAGTAAGTATGCTATTAAATTGTTGTTTTTAACCCTAGACGTGTTATTACTTTCACTTTATGTGTTTTTTGTTTGTTCGTGGAATTGTAGCCGATTTAGTTTTGTCTTAAGGCTTTCCCAAAGGCATGGAGCTTTTTAATAAAGACGTAAAATATTGGTAAATGTAACGTGTATTTAATTATTGTGTTCAATAAAGAGTTGACTTCAAAGATCCCAAAGGAAAGACCCATAAGGGCATACATACATACAATCACGCCTGTTTCCACGAAGGGGTAGGCACAGTCCAACGTAATAGGTTGCAAGCCTATTGCCGCTTATAAGGTCAGCTTGCACCAATTGCCGTTTCAGGTTGCATAAAACGTAAATTAATATTTTATCTACGACCCCGTACAAATCTACAAAAGAATTTCATCAAGGCCAAATTAAATATGTTTAGCGTTGGCGCAAATCATTCTAATTCCGCCAAACAAATGCTCTTTACTAAACATCAAAATAAAATTCCTTCTTTAAAAATTCACAATTCTGATGAATCGTAATTTATTATGTAATAAAAACATTTGCATTGAAATATATAATTCAAAAACGACAATTCAAGCCACTATGGTCTTTACAGCCGTTGTTTCAAAGGTCGTTTTCCCGTAGCCTTTGTCCATAGACCTAGAACCCTCGTCTATTCACAATGGGGCGACTATTTTATTCACCGAATCATAGTAAAATACAACGTATTTATTTATTCCGGAATACTTTGTGATAGGTTCGCTGTATGTGTTTGTCCGGGATACGGGGTGAATTAAGTTTTTACATTAGATATTTGCGTAACAAAGGATATAAAACTATATGATGTTTTGCTTATTTACAAGTAGGTAGGTTTATTTCCCATAATAGGTGATAATGATGTACATACATTAATGCGATTATTACAAAATATGCAGCAATATTTTTAATTTATATATAAAGTTACAAATGCGAAAGTAACTCTGTCGATCTGTCTGTTATGTAATCTGTATCTGTATATAAAAGTTATTTGGTATTTTATAATCCAAGTTTTGTGAAATTAAGACTGGAAAGGACATGGGATAGACTTAATAGAGCGACTATAGCCCAGTGGCGATACCCATAGACTTCTAATTCAGAGGGTATTAGGTTCAAACCCTAACTACATAAGCACGTACAAAGCGCACCCATTCATAACGGCCTGCAAAAATGCCGTTTCACGCCCCGCTTAACCTCTTAGACCTGGTCTAGACCTAATCTAGGGAAATATAAGTTCAGAAATAGCTATTTAATAAGTAGGTACTGATATTGTAAAAGCGAAAATAACGCTGTCTGTTAAGTTTTTTACGTATAAGCCGCTAACCGAATTAGACGAAATTCGGAACAAATATGGTTGAAGTATTGAAAGGTCTACTACTATTATCCTTAAAAATTAAAAAAGGTCAAGTGAACCGTATAATCATATCTACGGGATTAATAAAATTAGGATGCGAAAAACTCTACAATGGACGAAGCCAAAAACGGAAGATAGTTGAAAATATTTGTGTATTCAGTTACTTTAAGTTAAAGCTTATAAACATATAAAAACCGATGATTTTAAAAATGTTTTTTTTGTGTGTGCCTTCTATGTAGCTATCGAAATAATAGCTCTTTCAATATAGCTAAAATAAAAAAGTAATATAGATAAAATCTTTTAACCTTTTTTGTTTTAGGTAATATAAAAAATAATTTGACAGGCCAATCTCGATTTTGTCGGGTTGAGCCACTGGGGCCTTACACAAACTAACATTTGACAAACGAAAGCAAAGTTTGAAAAGTATAAAATAGGAGTTTCGGCATCAATAAGGAAATACACACGTGGAGGTTTTAATACATTTTCTAAACCTCATGTCAATTTGAGTTTTTATGACTAAAAGTGGTGAAGTTGTGAAGTCAGAATGTTCGTGTTGAATTCAAAACTCCATAGAAAACTCTAGTAAAGTCTTCATTACTTCACTGGACTTAACTTTGACCAAATGATGAACGCATAACATAATGCAATGTTGAATTCATATGCAAATAACTTATTTATTAAGTTACTTGACACTGGCAAATACTCTAGAAGAGGGAATTCACATTTAACTAAATTATATGGGAGCTCCCAGAAACATAATTATTTTCTAAATAAACAATAGCATCCTTCTTACTTAGGGCTAAAACTTTATTTTCAACAAATTTATCTTACCTATGTTACTGTTTGCCACTAGATGCGCGAGAATGCATGCTGGAAATTGTTCACCGAACGTAAGGACGCCTGCAATACCAATGACATTACTAACGCGTTGCGAACGTGAGGAAGAAATGTCTGGCAATGGCACTTCCTACCAACTGAGGTAGATTGAGCAAGCCAGAGAAGGCTTGTCGTTGTAAAGGGTGACATGCGTGCCATGGGTTGTACACAAAGGATGCAGAAGACCGTGAGAAGCAGAAAGAGAGTGGACCCCAGGCCCTCAAGACCGCAACCGGGATATCTCTCGGATGATGATCACTAGCACGATGCCAGGCAGACTGTTCTACTTCAAAACTAATAACGTTAGGTTAACATTTTATGAGGGATGATATTTTCAATGTCGACCGCGAACCAAACGTAGTAGAGGACGGCCTCCCACACGATGGACCGATGATCTGGTCAATGCGGCGGGAAGCCGATGGATGCAGGCGACTTAGGATCGCTCAATGTGGAAATATCTTGGGGAGGCCTATGTTCAGCTGTGGACGTCAGATGGCTGAGATGATGATGATGATGATAATGATGATATTTTTTGTTTTGTTAAAAACTTGAATTTCGTATCTATTTGTAAAGGCATTTTTTAAGAAAATTATTATTATTATAGCTACCTATTTTTTTATAACCATCAACTGCATGACATTTTATAAAACGTTATTAATTTTAAAAAGCGGTAATTTTTCACTGTATGATGATACATTTACGATATCACGCCTGTTTCCCCGAAAGGGTAGGCAGAAGCATATTATACGCCCACATTTCGCCAGTTATATTATTAGTCCTACGTAATAGGTGGCGAGCCTATTGCCGCTTACCTATGTTCGCTAGTTATTTGGGAGTACGATGTTATAAATTAAAATATTCACTATCTACACATTTCTATTGATATAATAGATTTAGATTTGGTGGCGGAGAATGCACTCCAATTTAAAGTTTAACAAACTTGCATAGACAGCCCCGACCTGTATAAATAACTAAATAATTTTACCAAATCTAGCAAATTTTGTTTAAAAATATTACCTTAGCTAAAAGGAAAACTCGTGATTTAGTCAGATCGCATGTTTCTAAACAATGAAACCCACTGACTTGTGTAATGAGAGCTTTAAGTTAAAGAAAATATGTACGCATTTTGTACCTAGGTTATTTTCAAAAATCGTATAATTATTCTATTTTTCTTAAATGACAAAGGATTATTTATATTATGTATCCCAATTTCACAGACAAAGGTAAATTACAAAAAAAAAATTAAATACACACAAAAAATAAAAGTCGAATAAAGAAGATATAAAAATAAAACTATTACGCTAGGTAAGGCTACCTAAAGTTTTCAAACATTAATATATATTTTTTTAAATAAGTTAAATTAAGCGTAACATAAAATATTGTAATTTTTACAAAACATAAATTTAAACTTGGTCAGACATAGGTCCTAGGCCGGTTTTTATCTATTTTATCTGCCTGCGTAATGTACGAACATTACGTTAATTTAAACGTTATACTGCCAGCTAATTTCATTCTAAATTATAGGTGCAGTTTATATGAACTAGAAAATCTATACAACCAGTATCCCTGATTTTTATTTTATTAATTCTATAATGAATGGGTTTGGGGTAACAAACAATACGGTTTATGTGTGACAAAAAATATTTACAGCTGCTGCGTCTTATCACATCAAAATATTTTTTATGCGAAAAAAAATACAGTCTTCCCAAAATAATAATATAAAAAAATATATGTTTATTTTGCGAACGATTTATTCGAGCTTTCATATGTTTTAGTGTCGTGTGGTAGCGACTAAATGAAAATGAATGGAATGTCAGTGTTGGCGTAAGTGTAGCCACGTCACACCGTTTCACACGTTTCATCTAGAGATCTCTGTGCAAAAAGTAATCTTTGTTACAACTATCGAACCCTTTTAAATGGTGTCAGCAACGTCTACCGCACATGGCCAAGAAATTATGACTGTATGCATGCAAATAAGTCTACATGTGTTTTATTACAGCACCACTCCAGGTCAGCCACTGCTAAAATAACTTGACAGATGGGAGCAGACTGAAGTAGTAATACTTGCCTTCATCAAGCCTCTTCACTGACCACGGAACATCTGTCACTATGTTCTGCATGCGTGCATAAAACCATTCTGAAGACCTCATCGTTGTCGTCCTACTTTGTACGCCAGTTCTGAGCTAAACAAAATATAATGAGCTGCTTCCCATCGACACGATAAGGAGAATTAATTAATTTATAGATCGAGGTATAAATGATATGAATGACCAATTAAAACATAAGTGGAAAATTGAGCATTTGCTAAAGACCTGATTTAGCGAAATGTGCAAACATAGTAACAATAACATTGTAACATATATTTTAAACGACTTGACAACTATATAATTTGAATGTTTACAAGTTTTCAAAGGTATGTTGTGCAAAAACCATTGTGATTTACCTTACGCAACAGGCACTTTTGAACCAGACTTTCTGACATTTGACCCTATTCACTGACTATCAAAATTAGCATGAAGAATCCCTTTTTTACAAAATTTTAGTATTATTTAGTATTTATTTCGTAGACTATTGAGTAAATGGTTATACATAATATTTTCACCACTCTTACTAGTGGTGATTCACTCTTATATCAATTCCTACCATTTCCTTTTTAGGTTCATCTTAGATACAATAGAAACATGTACTTACCTCACGTATTCGCCTAATAAGATCCTCCATAGATAGATCCATTTATAGATAATCTGTCCATTGTAATACCATAGTACTGCGACCTACATAATATTAAAATGTTCAATAAGCCATGGTGTATAGGGATTCTACTAAGACCTAAAGAGCCCAAGCCAACCTTACCTGCAAATGGTGCCCCTGCCGATCAACGCACAAGGCTCTGGCGAACATAACAGTGCTCGGTAAGCGGCAATAGGCTCGCCACCTATTACGTGGGACCAACTATATAATTGGCAAAGTGTGGGCGTATAATATGCCTATGTATTTACCTCATCAAATAAATACTTAAGTACTAAAGTTATGTTATCAAAAAAAGATACTTATTTTTATAAGACTAATGAAGTCACGCATATTTATAGATTAACTAAGTACGTATCTACTAGTACTTAACAGAAATAATTAAGTACTATATAATAAATCAAATATTTAAAAAACAATATAATACTGAGGAAGAAATATATTTAAATTGGTATTTTTTGGATCTGATTTTAATCAATGTTTAAGTCCAGTAATACAGGTTAGAGCGAAATAGTAAAAGTTTTATAAACTTAAGCCAGATGGCGTTGTACTGAGTTCAATAGTTTAGTATATTACTTATAGTTTTAAAATTGAACTGTTTTATTATATTGTAGTTCTGTATCAAACCTTTAAAAGCATTGATATAAAGCTTTTCTCACTTTATCTCCAATTAATACAAATATATTTGTTTTATATAACCTATGTACTTGTATAGTACATAATATACAAATAGAAATCAAACAAAGATTTATATATATATTATGCGGTAAATCTTACATATTTGCTTTAAAATACTTTACATGGAACTTTATGTGGACAATGGTATTGCTGTCTATTTAGTAAAAAATATTATACAATTCAAGACACAAAAAATTATCTTTTTTTATTACCTGGAAAGTAGTGTAAGAAAAAAAAATCAGTTAAAACTTTTATGTGTACCTAATAGTAAAAGTATTTCTTACCGAAAGTTAAAAACAGATCCTTAAAATATAAGTTTCATTACATCTGAAAATGTTATTCATTACAAATTATATTTCATGTTTGCGCTACCCACCGCTAGATGGCAATATAGCGGAATAAAAGTTTTCATTGTATTTACCTACCTGCGTACCTAAATTAAATAACGTATAAAAATATACGTTATTTAATTAGTATAAATAACTGGTTTTAAGCAGATACTTTAATTAATGATTAACTCTATGAACCGTTATTACCGTCAAATTTAGTTCCAATCTTTTAAACTAGATGGTGCTAACACAGCTCGCTTAGTAATCACATCGTCACTCAAAAATTTCTCTACGATGACGCTATGTCAAGATAAAACACCTTTGTTACTTCTTTTCATTCAAAATGTTATGGCTTTTTTTTGTTTGGGTACAGAACCTATCCCCAAAATAATATAATGATATCATATTTTTAAGCTTATCATTTTCCTGGGATATTGACCACAGCGCCACCTGCTAGCACCCATTATTAAAGTATAGAGTCTACTTGAAATTTGAAACTTGTAAGAATAAAAGGGACAACTTATAATTACTTATAAGATGAGGTTTTCGAAAACTTTCTGTTTATTCTTTTTTGTAACTGTACAGTACTGTAGGAAAGTAAAAAAATATTCCTTAAGAAAAGATTCTAAGAGGAGATTTCCTAGACTGTTAAAAAAATCTTCGAAATATTTTTTATCTTTTTTACTATCATACGAGGATTCATTTTTGGTGCCATCATGATTGGGTGTACTTTACTGTGCTTAATATCCTGATATTATGCCATGATGTGGACATTTTGCCATGTAACACACAGGCGTGTCATAAATCAAGAAAAGAAAATCTTGGTAAATTTAAAAATAAGGTGTAAAAAATAAATTTACACAGAATATAAATTTGTTTTCTTTTATTTTTCGTAAGGCTTCAAATTGTTTTTTTTTAAATAAATTAATATAATATATAGAAGTATGACCATAGACATACAAAGACAAACAGTTGAATAAAGTAAAAGACGAATATTAATGTTTATATCATATTATATCTTATTGGATAGTGAAATCTTGTTAGAAAACTGAAAAACCGAAGCTAAAGAGTAGAGTTCTTACACTTACTGTTTAAAATTGTTCAGGATGTTTTTTTGATATGTTTTAGTACAAATCCTATAATCAACAAAAAATAAAGAAGCACCAGATACTCGAATATGTTAAAGTAAATAATATAATATAACAGTGTAGTAGTGTAAGGAAACTTGATATTGTATGTTTTTTGTCCGAATAAAAGGCTTTATTATTATCGATAGTAACAATTAACAATGTCGTAAGTGAAAAGCCAAAACTTTAAGCAATGTCGTAAGTAAAAAGTAACGACGTATCACTTACGACATTGTTAATTGCTACCATCGTTATTATTATTAGTAAGTCAGCTATTAAGGCTCTCGTAGCTGCGGCACTAGGTCATCATCATCACCGTGTCAGCCCTATGAAGATCACTGTTGAACATTGCGTCGCCAATCGATTACATTATACTATATGCCCATCGCAGTTCCAGTCAGTGCGCGGGATGACGCTGGTGCCCATTTTCCGGTTGAATTTCTTTTCGTCGTCTCTTACGACTCCCCGTTAGATGAGAGGGGATGACATTCTAGGCCAGTATCACTCGGCTTAGGTAGGCTTAGGTGGTAGGAAAATCACCGTAGTAAAACAGAGTTCACCAAAGTAAAGCAGAGTTCACCGAAAAAAATCCGGGTTTCCTAGAAGTTAATCCCAGGATGAGCTCCCCCATTTTTGCTTGGCATTTAATATCTAGCGCCTCCATGCTTCGGAAGGCACTTTAAGATGTTGATGCCGGCTATCACTATATGGTATGGTACTCGTTAAGTCATGTAATAGATCTGGTCAGATCGCATGTTTCTGAAAAATTTAACCTACTGACTTAGTGTGATAAGTGCGTTACGTTTAAGAAAAAAATTAAACATTTTGTACTTAGGTTATTTAGATTAGGAGGCTTAAAAATACTAACATATATGACCTGACTTCCTGAGGGGAGAGGAGGCTCGTGCTTAGTTGAAGGACATTAGTGAACGGAGGGAATGATGTTGCACAAAACTAAAGAAATATATAAATAAATAATATGATACTTATCTTGGAACTAAATAATTGGTGTGATTGTAAGAGAATATTTATTTATTTAAATAATTATTATTAATAGTTAACCTAAACATTAAACTAAACAACGTAACCCAACTGATGGTATCATAATAGATTCCAATGAGGCACCTTATAATTACGAATAATTTACTGTCAGACTTTAATTTATTTTAAAATAAAAATAAAATAATCTAAAACACCTAGCATAACGAATGTATTGAAAGGTTGTGTGTGGCTTAGTAATAACAACATAATATGTAATAAGTTCCATCACCAAACAGACCACAAGCGAGACTTGAACCTGCGACCTTACTGTTTAGAAGCAAGCACTAAAACCTTTCAGCCTTAAAGTTTATTTCGTACATACATTTATTTAAAAAGATTCCCACTCCATAGAATATTTTGAAGCAATTAATGTGCATAGAGATCTTCTGACAATTAATGCTTCGATGGAAATTAATCGTTATTCACGCACTAAAAAGCTATCACGTACAAAAAGCGAATAGAGAGCCCGTTTGGCAGCGGGAATTATGAAAGACCATGATTAATCAACATCAACATAGGTGTCTATCCTTTGTTCCACAGCTCTATTTACCGGCACATAGCGATGACATCTCATTATATACTCTGGCTATGTATACGCGTGCATCAACCTATCTAGGAAATTTGCACGCAAAAATCTAGTACTAGGTTTTTGCCCCCTAGCACACAAACGCAAAGTAACTGTGTTTGGATACACCGCTACGCACACACGCGCGGCCCGCCAAGGAGCGAGACTGCGTGCGAGAAAAAGACAGGCATAAAAAACACCCCGCTGGTGTGAGGTGCTGCCCCCAAAAAAAGCACCAAAAACGCAATCTGCGCAACTTTCCGGCGCAGAATCGTTAACGACTCCCGCTCTCTTTATCGTATACGCCGTGCCTCCTATATTTCTATTTTTTCTCCATCCTCCATACGGCGTAAGACAAACAAATTCACGAGCGAAAATAACTTTAAACGACCCAGCATTTGAACGCAGAACGCCTAAGCAGCAATATGGCATTTATCGCGCACAGAGATCGCTAGACGCACACATTCACACCGGAACAGAAATAACGATCGCATTTTTGACCGAAAAGGACGGACAGATGGCTGAAAAGAGAAGAAAAAAATGACGACCATTTTGCTTGGCGCACCTACGACTGGCGAGGTGAGGTTTATGTATGCGATCTTTTTTGAGAAAAAAACCCAACCAAAACAAATGCACGTGGCCGGGTGTTATGACCGGGCGGAAAATTCTCCCGCCCGCTAAGAGATGCCGTTGGCGGCGCAATTTTTTTCCTAGCTTTTTAGTTGCGAAAAAATTGCGTGGTGGCGCCACAGTGCGCTTTCCATGAAACGAGCTTTTTCATGCTTCGTTGAGAAAAACGGAACTTATGTTAATTTGTAATAAGTTAAGAAAGCTTACACTTGTTACAAAGTTAAGAAAAATTTCATTATATAATTAAGCTTTAAATTTAACATACATATGTCCCATGTATAGTAAAGGTATTTTAAAATGGGTGTTATTTAACGTGTCTTCAAAATTAATAAATTGCCAACCTAACCTTACCTTTTTGTACATCAAAAATACTGATTGAGCACCTAATCACCTATTAGATGCTCACTCAGTATTTTTGATGATCAAAAAAGCTTTTTTTAGAGGTTTAGTTTATTATATTCCTTTTAAAATCAAATAGGGAAGTAGGATGATACGATTACCGGTTTTTTTTAATTGAGTATCTCATGAATGAAGAATTCAAATACCAAAGTAATCATACTAACAAAACAACAGATAAAACTGTTATAATTTTATTTTTTTATAAGTAATTGTCATATTACTAAATGGCGAGACATTTTTACTTCTTTTGCACATACCTAAAAAAGGGTTTCGTTCTTATCCACAAATATTTTTACATACATAAAGTTAAAAATTCTAATTAATGATTTAAAATTAAGTAAATAGCTGAAGCGAAGCATTTTGCTAAACCAAGCTAATTTTATTTCCCAATATCACTTAATGTGTATAATGTGTGCGAGTGGAAATAAAACAAGTTTATTGAGAAAAACATATAGTAATAGGTTGGGGAAAAAGTCTTTTCGTATTTTTGTATGAAAAGTCAAGACATTTTTTTCAAAGTTTATTTACATTTATTTACAATATATATGTACCGTTTTGTTGAATAACTTTCTGCCACTTTGTGGGCAGAGACATTATCCCGTTACTGTAGAAACTTTGGGACTTCTGATCAAAAAAACGGGACAAATAGTTTTGGCAGTCCTCTCTTGAGGTCAACCTTACAGAACCTAAAGAATTCTGCAGAGACCGAAACAGGTGAAAATCTGAAGGCGCAAGGTCAGGGCTATATGGTGGATGCACTAGGACCTCCCAGTCGAACTCTCTTAATTTTTGCTGAGTGGCTAAAGATGTGTGTGGTCTAGCGTTATCGTGATGAAAGACCACACCCTTCCTGTTGATCAATTCCGGCCGTTTTCTCTCGACTGCTTCCTTTAATCTCATCAGTTGCTGGCAGTAAAGATCAGAATCGATGGTTTTGCCGGGCGGTAAAAGCTCATAATAAACAATGCCCTTCCAATCCCACCATACACACAGCATCACCTTATTTCGTGTTAGGCCAGGTTTGGCCACAGTCTGTGAAGCCTGGCCAACTTTCGACCACGACCTTTTTCGCACGTTCTTGTCGTACGTGATCCACTTTTCATCGCCAGTTATCAATCTCTTCAAAAACGGCTCGGTTTCATTACGTCTCAATAATGAATCGCAAATGAGTACACGGTTCATTAAGTTTCTTTGAGTGAGCTCGTGTGGCACCCAAATATCGAGCTTTTTTGTATAACCAGCTTTCTTCAAATGGGTCAAAACTGTTTTGTGGTCAATTCCCAGTTCTTCAGCTACATCGTAACTACTAATATGCCGATCTTGCTCCACTCTTTCAAAAATGGCGTCCATTTTATTCGTAACAGGGCGACCAGAGCGAGGTGCATCTTTAACATCAAAATTTCCGGACTGAAAACGTTTGAACCAAATTTGTGCTACTCTTACTGACACTGCATCAGGTCCATAAACATCACAAATTTTTTTCACTGCTTGAGTTGCATTTTTGCCTTTTTTATAATAAAATTTTAAAATGTATCGAATTTCTTCATTAGATTCACTCATTTTTACGGAGAGAAAAACAAATGAAAAATAGCGGGAAAAAACTTTTTTTTATTTTTTTCTTTTCTTTATAATGGAACCTTTTTAATGTTACCAAAACCAGCCAGACACAAATAGTACAGTCAAAAAAATTTTATAATAAGTTTATACCTACGTTATGCGAAAAGACTTTTTCCCCGACCTAATATATTAAAAGATAAATGTTAATGCGGAGGTCCCTGTGGCGGCAGACAACTGCCGAAAAATAGAAAACAATAAAATATTTAATTATTTTTAAAACCGTAAAAATCTGTTTTTTTTTTCGAAACAATTTTGAATTTATGACTTTTGTTTCAAATGTCAAATGCTTTAAATTCTCCAATGACCTTCTTCTTTTTATTTGTAAAATCATATTTTATATACCTATGCAACCTACTTAATGATAAGCGGTAATTAAGTGATATTTATAACCTTTATTATTTTAAATTACAAGTTATTGAAAAATAATTTAGACCGCTAGCCAGGGCTTCAACTCAGCATTTATGAAATTGATTTATTTATTATGTTTATAGTTTATAGATACAATAATCAAGCAAATAGTTTTGATAACAAATGCCTAATCAAGTGTTACGTACATGCATTGGAATTTAAAAAGTTTTCCGAATTAACAAAACGTATTTCACAAATTGATTTGATTTAAAATTAAATGTATCTCAATATAATTAAATACATGTCATGACACGTACCATGTACATGACAAGTACCTATCGCCTGTTTGCCTTTTCTAGATGATTTTGTATTAATATTTTTTTTTTTGTCTAATGGAATAATTTACCTGAATAAATAAAATTATTATTACTATTAGACAAACATGACAGCAATAAGAGACAATTATACTCCTAGAATAGTAAAGCTTGATTCTGCGTAAGCGGGACTTTGCCGCGTAAAACTATGACGATGTGTGTCGTCGCATAAGAAAATACCCTAAAGCTACCCTTATCTTACCTTTTCTCTCGATTTTGTTGTGCCGGAACATTAAAACAACTCATAAGTAACATTTCTTTAAAATCAGCAGTTTCGCTATTACTAGTATATCTACTTTTAAAGTGAAACTTAATAATATGTATGAACAGGACAAATCTTTGTGTACATGAACATGAACATTTGTTCTGGTCTGGGTGTTTAAATAAAATAAAAATAGTATGTAAGTTTTTCCGTTCTTTAGTATCCATAACACAAGTTCTTAATGATACTTATTTTGGAACTAAATAATTGATGAAATTGTCAGAAAATATTTATATTTATTTATTTATAACTTCACAAGTTAGCACCGTCTGGCAGCGTTGTCGTCATTACCCTTGAAGACAGTGTGTCATAATTTTATCAGATTTAAGAAAAAACAAAAAATTGTGTCTATTTGCTTAGGAGCTACGATGCCATAGACTGACACATAGGAACACAAATACGTCAAAGTAATATAATAACACACCGAACAATAACAGAACAATTACACTACTATTGGCATCAATGTGTTGTACGAAGAACTAGCTGGCCGAACAGACTTTGTTTTGTCAAAAGTTAGTAGGAAAAAAATATATAAATAAAAAGTATTTGTGAGAAATCACGTTATATAAATCATCTCAACAAAATAAATTGACTTAAAAAATAGATTTCTATTTCGTGCAGTGCAATACTTTAACGCCAAATTTTTGACTACTGGTTTGTATAGGAAAGAAAAGTATAGATTTTTCTTTTTGTCCCGCATGTTATTTTTTTTTTGCTCTAAAAACCGACCATTAGGAACATGAAAATACATTTCTGAATTGGTCTAGCCGTTTTCGAGTTACGAGATTAGCAATATTTATTTTAATTTACATAGATTAACAAGAAGGTATGGAAAAGTTATAATTATGAGGTTTAAGCGCATGAGGGGCTGAAGCAGAAGCGGTGGCAGGTTTGGCAGCGCTCGAAGCGATCAAGTGAAAATGCTTACACATTTTCCGTGTTCTTCCCACTTCCGACTGTCTTCGTAGAGTTTAGCGCGGCGAACAGCGAGGTAGCTCCTGGAAACAAACGAACAAAGGAAACTTGTCAACACCTCTTTAAAGTAATAACTGAAATTCAGCCAATTCTAGTTCAAATTCAAATGATGTTTATAATTGGAACACAAAAAATTAATACTGTAAAACTGAGTAAAATGATTATGGCTGCATTCGTTCATCAAATGTGTCGCAAGCACTAATACTCCACTTCCAGAAATTGACCCATCAGCAGACCCTGGGTCCTAAGCACCCGTCTAGGGTAAAACTAGGGTAAATGCTCATATGATAAAAACTTCTCTAAAGTATTAAGATTACAAGAAATACTTTAATCTACCATGATTTAAAGACATTTATTTTTAAGGAGCCATGCCTAAAGTTACCTTATTATGTTATTCAAATTTAACGTACCCATTTCATTTTCAATGAGACCTTCTAACGATCTTCAAAAATCGAAGACCTTTACACCATCTTCTGCGCCTGACACTGAAATTAATACATAAAAGTTCCATAAAAAAAAAGTATTATTAAAAATCTCCCAAAGATTGACAGGGAAACTGAAATCACCTAATTAGCTGTATAGAAAAACCAAATGCTTTAAAATGTAGTATGGTTTAATTCTTTCATTATCAGGCGACAGGAAATAATAGAATAATATAATAACAGTCTCAAATACCTAACATTTGAAAGAATAAACAGTTTAAAAAAATGCAGTAAATTGAGAACTTCGTACTTTTGAATAGTTTTTGTAGCAGTAAGTATGGCATTATTAAATATCGACCGTTTCCGTCGATGGCACATTACGATATTTAATTTGATAGAATTAGCTTGCATGTAGACTACGTCGAATTGGTTTCTTCTCAAATAACATCAAAAACTCCTCATTAATAAATTTATAAAGTATTTTTTTTAACTCAGAATATTTCTGTGTACTATTGTTAGTTAATCATTTAAATTAAATAAAATGTAACTTCTTATATGTACATAAGTTCTACTATTCTCTTTTTTACTGTCCCTGACAGAGCCCATGTTGTTACAGTAGTTATTACCATAATCTTCTTACTACATAGATACTACATACCTTTTACATAATTTTTTACTCTAAGGCATCTCGCTCGGTTTGAAGACCTTTCTGCCCCACAACCTAGAATGTACAGAATTTACAATTTTATTAAAGTAAGAAATGGATTAATTATATCTAAAAGTCTATACAAATATGAAATCTATGCCTTTTTACTCTTGCGCGATGTACTTTATGGATTAAAGTCGAGGTTAGAGCTAAGCAAAGACTAGTAGAATTTACCAGAAGTTTCGGGGAAAACTATACTATTAAGTACTTACGGGACAATTAATCACCATTACTGGTTATATACTTATAAGAAATTTGTTATAATATTTACAACTGTAATATGTGAAATAACTAGATATACCTATAGAACGAATACTTTAAACTTTGGCTTTAAACTCTTGTGTCGTGTAAAATTTATTTTATTAGTTTTTTTGACTTATGTTTTGTTTTAAGTTGAATTACGTCATTCTAACATAATTCTAACTGTTGTGTACCTATTTTTAAATGATAATGAAATGTATGTAAGTAACTCTAAGTTGAAGCAATTTTTTTTATTTAACCGAGGATTTTATTTGAGGATTGAAAGTGTCACAAATAGGACTAGAAAGAAAGAAAGAAAAATATTTATTCAATACAAGTTGCAAGGAAACAAAAAAATACATAAAATAAGTACAAAATATAGTTAACACATATCAAAAACAATAAGAACTTAAGTGAAAAAAGTTTTCAACTTGTATTGAAATGGTGCCCACTCAGCATATTGTCGAACATCACAGAGATGTCGCGACGCTGATCTTCCGTGGGCACCTTCTACAACTACAACCAGGTCTTCATATTTTATAAACATGTTATTTAATTTTTAATTAATGATATTTAAGAAATGATTGTCACGCTTTCATTGAACAATAATGTCTAGCAACAAATTGATGAAGATTTTAATCGAATTCTTAATTTATGAAATCGCTGCCACCGACACTGGCAGCCCCCTAATGCAATTCCATCAATCCCCCACATGTCTTTACGATCGCCATAAATTGACTTAAATCAACCGATCAAATTGTCCCATCCCAATTCGATTAACACTCATTTTTCTTCTGACCATACCCACGATTTTGAACCTTTTTCAACCATATATAAAGACTGCGTAATGATAAGGGTTAGTCAAATTAATTTTGTCGGAACCAAGACGCGGTAGGATTAGAATTTGGATGAAATTTGCATAAAAGTGATACGTAATTATGCAAGGCTCCGTAGGTACCCAAACCGGCTGTATATATGTACACTTGTAACGATGTACAGAGTGTTCGGAGCTGACGGTGCACGAGACAAGTTTGAAATAAAGCGTAAATATGGCGGTGTGGGTGTAGTTTGGGCGATCCGCGAGTGTGGGTGGGCGCGCTCTTGTGTAGTACTCCGACGGTTACAGATGCTTCCTCCATATTGATTACATTTTGAAGATATGGGTTATTTTTTTAATAACTACTGTAAAGATTGTGCAAGGTATGATGTATCTTCGTGATTTCGGTTTATATTTTTAACACATTAGTTGATTTAAAGTCTATTTAAGAAGACTACTGAAGAAAGGCGTACCAAACCAAAGTATAAATTAGATATATCAAACTTTGGTACAATTTATACAAAAACGGTTGAACTACTTTTGAACGATTACATCCTCAATTTTATTGTATTTTAAGATTACACGTATTATATTAACAGCACTCAAAAACGAACAACATTTATATTCTTGAAAATAAAATACTTTATTTTCTTAACTACTTTATAAATTCATAGTTCGAATCGATGTGGAAATAACAGATAATTTTTTTTTAAATACAGGTATTATTAAAAAGTAAACACATATATGGAAAGTTAACGCAATACTAAACATAAAATTACTCAAATCCCAGACTGAATAGTTTATTATTATTATTCAGATAGCTACCGTGAGAATTTACAGAATCCGTCATTTATGAATAATTTATGAAACATCACAGCGAAATGTCGTTAAATTTCCACAGACTCGTTGAATTTATAACATTGAATAATCAAAATTATTAGACATCTTTGTGGGGTCAAATGCCAACCGGTTCACGAGATGACCATAAATCGAAACGTGTTTTTTCACAAATAAAATGTTCTCACAATTAAAGATGCGTTGGCCTTGGGGTCAGTCGGGCTTGACCGTTGATCCTCGTCCTTTATAGAAGAATAATTATCATTTCAATATGCAGGGATTGGTAAACGGCCTTGTTTGAACTTGAATACTTTTTGACCTATCTTATGAGAATTCTTGAGGTTTTATTACTTCAGTGTTTTCCGATATTATTTTAAGAAACTTCAAACAACAAATTACAGTAGTATTAATTAGTGCATACTGTTGTATGTTGTTTTACTGTCATAATAATTTATTTATTTTACTGATATTTTCTGATTTTGATCACTTAAGCTATATGCCAACGTAGGATAGTTTTTGATAAAAAGTCATATGAAGTCTAATATGGTGAACATATTTATGTGTCTATTTAGGTGTAGGTGTGTCATTTTTTATAAAAATAAATAGTTTTGAGTTTCCGTGGGGTCAGATCTTTTATACTAATTTTTCAAAATAAAAATGTTTTACGCAGATACGTATAATTAATTAAAAGTAGAAGTCAGAACCTATCTGTACCGTTATTATTTTGTACGAAGTGAGTGTAACTTAGTAATTGTTATCTGTTATTTTCGCATATACTGCGCCGAATTGCTTGAATTCGGATGTGTGGCGATGAAGGCAGCTCACTTGAGAACGTTACGTTCGTGTGTGCGTGATCCACACACACATCAATTATTTAACGCTATATTTATTTACGTGAGATAGAGAGGGACAAAACTGTCTCCATTTGGGACTTTGGTTGAATATGAAATGTTGTTATAGTCGAATAAAGCGCCCGTAATTGAAAATTAAGGTATTTAATTTAAGAATTATTTATAGTCTTATTGTTCTCGGCTTGTTGATATTTTGAAATACTATAAGTAATTGTCGGTGTCATTTATCAAAATATAATGAAGCAAAATAATAAAATATAACAAAATAAATCTTTCAATATCTAGATGCTTTTAGTGCCACGTATGTTTATCTACTTGAAACTGTTTATTGTTATATTTAATGCCGAACGTTTTGAGCACTTAAGAGTACCTTATTGTATTCATATGGATATTCAATATTAATACAAATATTTGATCCCCGCAGTCATTCCTACCTTAAGAATCGCTGTCAATAACTCAGGTGTCAGTGACTCCTTAAAGGTTTACACTCCTAGCAAATCTTTTATAAATTTTAGATTAGTCCAACTAATCTAGGACTACATTATTTTAGGCATTTTAGGACTGTGAACTTAAAAGGCGATGTTCTTTAATAGTTTGATTGATCTATTACCTAAATTATACGCCCTATCTGTAATCCAATACTTAGGTGGTAATCAGTTCCGGGATCGACGTTTTAAAAAAGACCACACCGTTGAGTCTTCTCGTTTAGAGAACCTCAGGGGCTCCTTTTTTTACGGTCCTGTTCAACATACGAGCATGCTTAAAGGAACATCGACCTATTAATATATAGATAGGTTGAGTTTGAGTTACGTACTTATACCTACTGTCTTTCTATTTCTTACTGAGATCGAATCAATGTTAATCAAACGTTCAAAACACAAGCAGAATTACTAATTAATATATAAATAAATCAGTATCAATTTAATGCGCTTACAAGTAGGACAAGTATTCTTTTGAAGATCATCTTTTGTGATGTCCCAAAAATCGTCTTTTTTGAGTTAACTCACTATTACATTCAGTTTTAAGAATATCTTAATGTCTTTAGAACAAAGCTGCATGTAAAACCATTATGCACAGTTCCAATAATTATTTATATTTCATATATACATTCACGCCGACATAAAATCACATAAAATATACATACACGCCTATTTCCCCGAAGGGGTAGGCAGAAGCATATTATACGCCCACACTTCGCCAAATATAAAGTTGGTCCCACGTAATAGGTGGCGAGCCTATGACGACCGATATGGCGTTGGGGTTTTTATTGGTGTAATTGTCTGAAAATATTTATAATTTTTATTATTTATTGCCGCTTTCCGTTTTTTTTGCACTGTTATGTTCGCCAGAACCTCGTCCATTGATCGGCAAGTGCACCACTTGCCGGTGAGGTTGGCTGGGGCTCCTCAGGTCTTGGTAGGATCCCTATACACCCCATTTATATTTCACCTTTTATCATTTTTCTTTTTTTTCTTTTAATGATTTTAAAATTATCGTTCGTTTATGTTGTATTTTGCTTGATTTTTCAGATAGTTTATTTTTTGGATTGTAATATATCTTGGTTTAGAAAATAAAATAAATAAAATATACTTTATTGTCTTTAAGATCAACATGATCATTTAGATTTGTCAACCATTCACACACAAATTGGAAATTCGATATATTTTTTTAACAACAATGAAAGAGATATGTATGTATACTTAGATGTATTTATGTTCTTATAATGGTATCTGCAGATCGTTTTGCACTTCTTAAAATTTCTTATATATCCTTAAAGAGTGTTTATTTTATTATTTATCATATTTTTCTAATGTGGCTTATACAGTTTTTTTTTTGCAAGCCTATGTGTTATGGGAATTTAAAGGCCCTCTCGGTCAATTTGAAAATAATTTAATATTAAAATCCGGAGAGTAAATCAACAGGCAATAGTAATATTAAACTGTTTTTTTTAATGTAAATTAATTAAAAGATTATTTTTTATAGTATATATTTAAAAAAATGTTATATAGTTTTCAGTTTTTACTTTTACATTAAATTCGTCGTATGAAGAAAATATAATGAAATATTGAAAATGAGAGGTAAGAACATTAACAGTAGCTTTCAACAAAGGAATATTAATTAATTTGGTGTGTAATCCTGCCGATATACCCAGTAGTGCTTCATGGCATAGTAATATGAGTTCACATACCATATAATATGTACTCACATTACCATATAAAATATATGTTAATATATTTCTCATAAGCAAGTATGAATCGCAAAGTCGATCTAATCCCATGCGAGCTTAGCATTAGTGTGTCGAGTGATGCGTGAGTGTGTGTGTGTGTTAGATAAAATGTACTTGTGTGTGAATTTGGATGAGTGTGTGTGTGCAAGGCGAAGTTAGATCGTCCACACTTTACCACTGGCCTCAATAGGAACTGTACACCCGCACGACCGACTGGGTTCTGAATATAATTTACGTAAAAACGCAAAAAGGTTTTTAAGTTATTAAATCTTATTTTGAGAAAATATTTAATAAGAGGATATTGGTGTGGGTTATTCATTATCTGCAGGAGTTAACTACCTCATAATTCAAACTGAACCGTTATTGCTACATAGATTTTCTATTATATGCCAATTACTGTTTTATATCTCAGTAAAGAAAATAAAATTAATATTAGTATTTTATATATTTTTAGCCAGTTATTCAGAAACGTGACAATTTTTTTTAAATTTTCTTAGATGAACTGGTCATCTGTGTTAACTTATTAAAAATACTTAGTAAACCTATTTTATTTCTCTTGGCATAAATCAGCCATTCTATATTTAGTATTTTTAAGAACAAGGACCTCCCAGATAATTTAATAAATTAATTAGTAATTAAAAGTATCTATTGACAATACGACTGTGACAAATTCCAGAGAAAATACCAACTAATTATACCAACTAATATAAAACCGATGAATCATCAAAAACCTGTGCCCATCCTCAACTGCTGGTGTACACTGGTCAGCTTCTAACATCATTAATCTAACTTTCGTGCTACCCTTTATAATAGTTGGTGCCAGAGAGAGAGGGTGCGCGGGGGGCGGGGGAGCGAGCGGCCATTAACATACGAATTCGCAGTCGTCCACGCCAACCTTCTTAGGGTGGGCCCGAATATAAGTTTCGCATCGTGTATTGATCCGAACGCCTCACGCTAGTTACGTACAAGTACATAGGGTGATTTGGGACTCTTTAGATTATTTGAAGCGACCTTTTTCGTCTTAACATTTTTTTTCTGTATGCATTATATTTATAAGCTTTTTCGTCTTATAAATTGATGTGTTATGTAGGAAATTTATAGGTTTGACTTAATTCAAAGATCATTTGCGCGTTTTTAGAGCTATTGAATAAAAGTTTGTTAGTAAAATGTTTTATTTACCATTCTATTGTTATTGAAACTGTTTTTAAGCTTTTCACTGCTATTCAATTATTTTCAGAAACATTCGATAAACATGCTCTTTACATATTATTTAAAACAATTCATACACTTTAAATTGAAAAGTTACTCGTTCTGTCACAAACACTTGACTGACTAACCGGTTTTTATTAGATTTCGAAAAAAATAATCCTTAATTATGAGAAAAGACTTGGTCACTCAGTAGACGTCGCGGCTAGAATTAACAAAGAAACCTAGATAAAAAAACTCTTTGCAAAAAGCAATGATTCTTAAAACCAGTCAATGGTTTTATTTTCAATACCCACGCCCGTATACAGTTAGTAGATCTACAAAGGCATCACATTCGTCATCTGGTCCAGCGGGGCCAGTGGTTCGCTCGAGCGAACGAGCGGCCTGCCCACTGAGCCGAAGATCTGAGATCAAAAGATGTGCAGTCGGGGTAGCGCCCGCGGCAGTCACCCGACACCGAGCCCGTACTTTGCCCACCAAAGATCGTGTTTTATTAAGTTGTACGTATTCCACTTCTGATGTGACTTGACGTCATGTCATCTAACAAAGTTTACGTGTAAGTTTTTAAATCATTTTCATTCTAACTTATTTGTAGTGATGACAAAAAAAACGGAATTAAGATCAAGTCAAGTTATGTGCATATACATTTAAAATTATGCAGCGATTTCGTCATATAGTCACATACGTACAACTGAAGTCCCTTATTGTCAAGTTTAAGACTTTAGTGGTCTTTTAAAGAGGTTTGGAAATAACACAAAAAAATTCACGGCTATATGCCTTTATAGTAGAACAAAAGATTCACTTACACTTAAATATTTTTTAATTGTTTGGTTGCAAGTGAATCTAAGCTTCGTGATTTCAGTGTAATTATATTTTGATTGTTTTTTATATTTATTATAAATTTTGACGTTTTCAAGTAGGTACTATGTAGTAGGTGTATGTAGTTTGACTTTGATGTAAAGCCACCGTGCACAGACGAAGTCACCGTCCTCGCTAGTATATAACATGCACAACTTTTTTCATTCAATAACTATCTGAACCCCTAAGGACTAACTTAGACAAATGGTCGTCAACCCTTACTCTAATACCCTTTACCCTTCCAGAAAGGGCCCCGAAATTAATTCCCGAAAACAACAAGAGTGTAGTGAGTAATAAAAGACCCCTTCTTGAACCCTGGACCCACCCCCTATTAAGAAAAGTATAAGGGCGGGATTCACCCTAGTAAACGACAAAGCTAAAAACTTTGAAATCGTTATTAATTTTATAAATTCGAATGTGATTTCGTCATTGTCAAGCCTTAAACAAGGCCGATTCGTATGAAATTTCATTCCAAGAAGAGAGAAATTGACAAATATTTTTAATCTGCAAAAACGCGCGATTCTTATAGAATACGTCTAAAGCTGGCAATATCACGAATATAAACAAGGATCTTAATATTACTAAGGATAAATTCTTATATTTCACAGTGAACATGAAGTCTGGGTGTTTTCTAATAAATCTTAAGTGTCATCTCGTTTATAAACAAGAGTCCATAATATAGGTATTTATAATTTATAATTTGCGAAATGTCATAATATAATTAAATTTCATATAAATCAATATCATATATAATTTATAATCGAAGAAACAGGCGTGTATGTATGTATTTAATTATTTATTGTCCAATTCAAGATCCATTGCGGGTCGCTGAGCTTGTGCTGATTCATTTAATGAACCATTTTCTAGTACAAATTATTCGTGAAACTAGCAGGTATTTTTTATTCTATTATCGGTATTCAGTTCTACTAAATGCTTCAACAATACAAGTCCAACCAAATAAACACCGCCACTTCTTTCTTTTTGCTATTCTACCAACTAATTACACCAAGCAAACGAAAAAGTTTTCTACCTAGACAAACGCGCAACGGAGCTTCCAGAAAATTCTCAAGGCCCAAACATGCAAACAAAAGACGACCCTTTCGCACCCACACATAAACAAAACAAAAATACATAGCCGAGGGGAGATGGGGCAAATTCAGCCTCCCCTTACCCTTAGATTACTCTAAGATCGTCCAAACGTACTTCCCCTCTTTAATTGTGGAGCCTGAACTCATTATTACGTATCCTTTCGCGACCCGCTTTGCGCTTATCTTTAGATTTTCGGGTGTGTTTGTGTGGTTTACAGATACTAGATGCGATAAGTATTGCGAATGCGATGCGAAGACAAAAGCGAATTGATAATAAATATTGGACAGCAAGGAGGAAAAATGTTTAATTACTTTTAACAACAGTAAAATGTACACACACCACACATACACTCACAGTCACTCACCAACACACACACAAGCTGAGAGAGATATTAACATGTTTTGTATTAACATGTTTTATACTGGTCCTTTTTAAGATAATGTATTTGATAAGTAGAATAATTGTGAAGTAAGCGTGGCCCCCTAGCACATATTTCCCATAAATACATCTCAAGGAACAGGGGTGGCTGAAAACCAGCGCCGTCTAGTGTGTATACGCTGGACAGCACAAGCTGAGCCATCACCTTTTGCTCTCTGGACCTTCGTAATTATAATTAAATTAAATTCTGGTTGCAATTTTAACATGTAAAAACTTTTTATAACCGTATTATGTAAAGGGAAGCAATATAAGTTTTTTTTTTTTATTATTATCAAAAAAAAAGATAAAATTGCTATCCTGTAATATTATAAGCCAAAATAATGGCGTGTTTTATCTTAAGCAAGCAAGCGCAAGCGGACGGTAATTTTTTGGGTTAATTATGGTATGCCCTGTGTATATAAAAAATGTGAAATTATTTATTTTATTTTGGTTTTACACAAACGCACACATTTTGCCATAAGTGAAAAAGAATTGGGCAACTAATTCGTTGTTTTCATTTAATCGTAAGTACAGACAAAAAATATTTAAATAAACACTGTTTATATTAATAATATTAATTTCACTTCTAGTTCACTGAGATCTACGAGCGTTTCATCCACATCTATGTAGATGTGAGCAAGTGTGTCTGTGTTTCATTAATTTACGTAATTTGGACCTTCTGAGGGTTGGGTATTGAAGCTAGCAGTAGTTCGGCTTACATAAAATTATGTCGCTCTTGGGAAACGTCCTAATGATGTACATTGAATAATTTAGGCATATAATTATTTATATTTGCCAAGTTTGTTTCAGAAGTAAATTTGCCAAATTTGTACTCTAACGCCTTAAGATAGTGTTGCGAGTGAGAGTGGTTGCGAATGATTACCAAAGTAAAGCAGCATTTATAGAAGTTAGATATTGACTGAGAGAGCTTTTGTGTGGCATTTCATATCAAGTGCTTCAGAAGGCCTATCACTGTGTTAACTATGTGCCTGTAGGTATACTTAGCGTTAAGGTAATATCGATATATCAATATTTAACTTCTGGCACTTAATATTAAAATCAAACATACATACATCTTCACACTTTCAATGGTGGTTTCAAAATTTTCTTTATAAAATATTCGTTTTGTTAATTTTTATTTTAAACTAATTTCGTATCGGGCGATTAATCACGATTTAATAAGAATAGTAGCGTCGCTTATTCTACGGTTTTTAAGATTGAACACATTTTGTTCACAAAAATAAATAAATATAAGACCGATATACGCAATAACTTTAATGAATATATTAAGATAAAACAAGTAATTATCTCAAAACATCGCACACAACGCCTCTAGCCCCATATTAAGAAGAGCAAAAGAGCTTATACTATAGATATTGAAAAACGGATAAAGATATGGAAATGCTTAATTTTGTAAATACGATCATTGTATTCTTATAGAAAACCACCAGTCCAAGACTTTTAAGTGCAGGAAATTGTACAAACTTGTTTTTATTCACAAAAAGACCAAATTTTACAAAGATGAAATTTATATTATGTAACAAATGTAACAATGTTCTAAGAAATTGTCGTTATCGTTTATCGTAAGAAGTTAACCTTGGAGGCTGTTCCACTGTCACATAGACAAAGTCGCGTACTCTCAATAGTAAGTAATATTTTGTATCGTATTTATTATTACAACTATTACTTGCAGGGTTGCCAAACAGACGAGGCCCTGGCAAACATAAAAATAGCATACATATAAACAATCACGCCTGTTTCCCGAAGGGATAGGCCTAGTGCCTTTCACCAAGAACTATTATATTCGCCAGAGCCCCGTCCGTTGATCAGGCAGGTGCATCACTTGCAGGTATGGTTGGCTTGGGTTCCTCAGATCTTGGTAGGATCCCTATGCACCCCTCGGCAATAGACTCGCCACCTATTACGTGGGAGTCATGAGATCTACAATATGATTGGCGAAATGTGGGCATTTAACCATGCTTCTTCCTACCAATGGTATAAAAATAAACACTACGTCTAGTGATAACCGGGACCAGTAAGAGTTACGTTTTTATACCGCATATTCATGTTTCTTCAATAAGTACCTACATTAACTGAAATGCTGATACGACGTACTGACCACGTAACAAATACTAACCGTATTCTATTCGAACGGGTGACTTGGGTATTCATTAGCTCTCTAATACGTGTTACTTTGTTCTAATCTCCTTACAAAAGACCGAGGTTTCACTCTAAAATCGACTCTTTCACTAAAGCTTAAAGGATACATTTAAAAGACACGTTTTCAACAAGTCAGTTTGACATTTTCGGGACTAAGTATTTCACCACATTGTTTCGTATTCAGCGTTATAAATGAGAAATTGTTAATTTTCAAAATGGCAGCCAAATTGTGGTTTAGTTTTTGGACACGTAGCCGTGGGGAGTTGTAACAAGCGTCTACTTCAATTGCATTATTTTGTTGGAAATATACAGTATTCACTTGATTTTCTTGCTAAATGGAAATATTGTAAATTACGGATAAGCTTAAGTACCCACCTACCTACTAACTTCACATAAAGCATTTAGAATTTGCAGTGTGCATTATCCAACTAAGTACTTAACTTCGCTCGGAAGCTGTAATCGCTTGTGTTAATAATAGGGTTATTATGATTTTTATTTAATTTCCGGCCATTTTATAAATTCGATTTTGTATGTGTAAACATAACGTCTGCTTCAAAATAAACAAGTGAAGGAAAATGGCATATTAGGTATTGTGAATTTGGATTTTCCGTGACGATTCTAAAACTTCATAAAAGCCATAAATCAATTTAAGTAAAATCTCTACCACTTTTCTGAAAGACCTGACTTTTATTGTGATTTAGTTACAATGATGAATGATGAATGCTACATATTATTGAATTTTTATGCAAATCCTTAATTTAATAATTTTATTGACCGTGACAAATACTCCAAGTAATCAAAGAGGATATGACAAGAAAGCAGAAAAAATATTAATACCTCAAAAGTTGAAATAAAAGTAGTGATAGATATTAGGTATTGGTAGTTTTAAGAACAATAGCGGTAATCTTAATTTTTTATTTCTTTAATTGTATTAGATTTTAAGACATAATTTTAAAAAATCCGATATAAGTTTCTTGAGGCATTTTTTTCAATCTCGTTGCTTTTTTGGAAGCCTCATTAGAGTCACCGACAGACTGACAAATCTTGAGAAAAACCACAACAGACAGATAAACTGAAAAACCTTGACAAATTCTGACAAAGAACCCATTTGCTTTTATTTCTTTATTATGGTACCGCTCTATTATCTGTTCCATTTTTGTTAAAAAAAATATCGAATTTCCGTTTTGTGTGTGAATATTTGACGAATCTAAATGATCATGTTGATCTTATTTTTTTTTAATAACTATAGGCTTCATGCGGCTTGCACATTTGGCCAGTGTCAAGTAAAAGATATAATAATAACATATAAATTATAGTAAATGAGAATGAGTGGTGATAAAAATCATAAATATTAAATGAGATGCCCCCCCCCCCCCCTAAACCCCTTGAATCCTCAGTAAAAATGTGGGACTATACTGAGATCTCACATGGACTTCTTGAGAGATTTGAAAAGTGATGTTGCACTGTTTTGTTTTATTTACCAACACTTATGTACGTTCACAAAAGTTTAACGGTTAATAATCCCTCGTTATTTATTACACATTAATGTTCAAACTATAACAAGTTTTAGGAAATAAATCAAAACTGCATACATGACGCTTCACTTTCCCGCCAAGAAGACCATGTTGATCTGAAAGACAATAAAATATATTTTATTTTATTTTGTGGTCGGCCGATTGTCATCTGTCAACGAAATGGTAGCGCGCGAAAAGAGGTAAAATGGCGTCGTCGGCGCGGTGTCTCGTCGCCAGTGATGGGCTGAATGGCGAGAACGAAGCGGGCCTGGAATGGCGTGAGAGGCACGCAGACCTCGCGCGTGGGACCGTACTGGCGCACAGGGTTACCAATTATTTGTTATATCTGTAACTTTATCATTAAAAAGACATTTTACGTAATAATATTTAATTGCAAAGAAAATCGTTTTTTTAAAGTATCATTACTACATACTATAATGTAAGTACTAATTATTTATTAAAGATTTTTATAGCAATCATCTTGATGCTATACATTTAGCGATAGTGCAATGTGTATGAATAAATAGCCGTCCAATAAACTCGACTCATCATCCAAGTATGGGCCCAGGGTCTGCTCACTGGTCTAACCAGAATACTGTGCGTATATTACGAAATAAATGACTAAATTAATGTAAGGTTTAACGGTGGGGAGGTTAATGGGTTACTAGAAAAAAACTTTGAACATAAATTATTATATTATCATAGTTACTTTTACGACATCATCAGGAAAGGCTTGTTATTGTAGAAATTAACATACTGCAGTACCAAAAATGTTTGTCGAAATCCAGCTCTCAGACAAACAGAAATTAAAATAATTTATTGATTCAGGCGTTACTTTGCGGAAAAAACTGTACTGAAGATGCCCTGTGTAAGGGCGAAACACGTGTCGTGTTGAATAGTTTCTCGATTTTTCGGGAAATTATAGTAGCGCGGGAATTGTTACAAAGATATTTTTAATAGAAATTAAAATATTGGTGACCGGCAGTAATTTCATAAAACTACATTTTTTGTACATACTTTTTCTACACTTTACTTATTGATTTACATTGTGTTATGCCTGAGTCGTGTTTGTTTATCATCTAATCGGTTTAGTTGCTTTGCTTTTTCTCGTAAATAAATAATGTAATCCATATATAGTTACGTTTTATATTCAGAAAGCTGTTATCGTATTAACTAGCTCAATTGCCATCACTTGTAATTAAGGCTTAATAACGACAACAGGAATAATTGACTTGAATTGAGTAATCCGGCAGGGTAGTAGGCGTGGCTTAGCAACCCTAACCGTACGAATATCTCGCGAGCATTCTGTAATTGAAAACATAGTGTGTCCCGACAGTTTTAATGGCCCTTACGTAACTCGACGGCCGGAGAACGATTTATAACTATGTTAGATGTTCGTTAGAAATTATTTGCAGATTCACACGACGCCCGCGAACGATTAGGCGAATCTAGAGAGGAAGACTAACTTTAAATGTACGTACTTTCATGTGTTATGTCGTTAAATATAGTACAATTTTATGTGTTATTAGCTTTCTCATAAACTATGTAAAAAAGATTTGATAGCTAATAATTACTTTGTAACTGTACGTTCTTTTGCTTTACTCAAACCAATGTGATTAAAAGTAAACCTTTTTTTGTTTAACTTAATATATACAAACTTACACCTAGTTTTTGGATATAATAAGGTTTAATTTAAATGCCATGAAGAACCTAATATGTGCTTCAAAGAGTATTTAAGCACTTCTTAGTCAATATATTAATCACCGAACTCCGATCGACGCCTCTAGCATCCTGCACAACTTCCCTTAGATGTAACGCAACAATGGCTCCACAGTAAAAAACGTCGACTGCTTGCAACGATAAAACTAACCTAACAGTTCCCGACCAGAATAAATAACAAACTTCGGCCTGCTTAGGCGATTGTTAAACCTGTGGGCTTTTCGCTGCAACATTACGCTCCTAGTTAAAGTTGCCAACTGCAGCGGAACTGCAGCACTAGAACTCTCTAGAACTTTCTAGACTACATACAGCCCACAAAGGTACGTATCAGCGCATCAGCACTATCTGCTTTTGAATTCAAATGAGTTGGAAAACTCTATGGAGTAAGAAAATAAGTTGGACGCTCCAGCTCGTCGGGTGGAGTTTGATGCCTGTGTGCCTGTGTTCCGTTTTACGTTAGAATAACCTACCTTGTGCCTATTTATTCTATTGTAATAATATTTATGTTCAGATATTTGCTTTTTTGTTGTGTTTTATGTTTTGATAACATTACACTTTTTACTGTTAAGATCCTGAGACAGATATGTACACTATTAAGAACTAATTATAAGTGATATGATACAATGTTCTGTAAGATACCAAACACATTGGTGGTCCACAATAGTTGTGGAAAAATTTGCACGTAACTATTAGTGAACAAAAAAGCATCATCATATCAGTCCCTATAACATTCCAGTACGGGCTTCTCTCACTAAGGTGAGATGGTGTTAGGTCATGCTCCACCATGCGGACGCAGTAAAGGGGTTTAGTGGAGGAAGGATAGAGGAAGACTAAGTGTAGTCAGAAAATAAAGGAAGCTGATATAAAAGTTTTAATATTCTCGCATCTCTGAGTGTCTTCTACCGGAACTACTATCGCAAGTGTTCTGAGGAGCTTTTCGATCTCATCCCGAACAACACGTGCTGGTCTGAGAAAAAATCTACAACAACTGTGCAGACTATCAGCACTCGAACTAAGAAAAGTTATTTCTAAGAAAGACCACTAAGCTCTGGATTTCGCTACCGGATTATGTGTTTCCTATTTCCCATGATCCCGGGTCGCTGAAATTCGCAGTGTTAGACACTGCATATTTCAGCTTCTCACTTCCAAAACCATTTACGTCTAGTAAACTTATTTGCGAAATAACATAACCGTAATTAGATATAATCTATAAATTTTAATTAATATTCAAATAATTTAACTAGCGAAAGTTTTCAAATATGAAAATCTCAAAAGTAATGTTTATTTTTTGTAAGCTGTTAAAAATTTTTCGACCTTCAAAAGTACCTATTAATTTTACAATTTCTTTACCCTTTGTCTCCTACGGAACTCTAAATACGGCATAAATATGTAAGTTTAAACTTATAGTTTTAGTCCCAGTTATAACTTGAGTAATGGTTACCTAACCAGTCGGATAGAGAGAATGTTCAAAGACAAACGCTTAAACCACTACTAAACTCGGAGGGGCGGTCAAAAGTTCTAACTAATCTCACCAGCATGTGCAAATGCTAGTTAGATGAGTATAAAAAGTACTAGGCAAGCATAAGGCCCTAGGAGCCACTAGCGCGCGGCGCAAGTTGACGTCGTAGTTGGCCGGCTTGTGGGCCCGCCCACGCCTCGGTATGGCACGGCTACATTGGTCACACTATTCGAAAGGAGACTCTTATTTCTATAATTTTTAACTTCTTTGAGTAATAACGTATGTAACGTTATACGTTAACGAAGATAACATTGATAAGTAAAAATATTAACTATTAATAAGTGATAAAAATATGTTTGGTATCATTCAAATAGATTTTACATGTGAAGAGTTTACTTTAGTTTTATGTTTTAAATACGCTTTCAATTGTATCTAAATTTATTCACAAAAAATATTATGTATCTGTAGTCTGCAATTGATGTAATGGTATTCCAAACTGATCGTTTTCTCTGGGCGTTGCTGCCCAGAGAAAACGAATGAAACTATAAATTTTATTGAGATAAAATTTCTCTTAATACGCGGGCAAAGTAACGAAATGTTTATTTAATTATTAAAGGTATTATGAAACTGAAAATAAAAGGGTCTCAACAAGAGATCTCTAGCATACTATCAAATGGTAATTGGCATAGTGTGAATCTTTCTAACATGTTTATAACCACACTTTTAAAAAGCTTACAGACATTTCCTTATTTTACTCGTAAATTAATTGTTGTTACAAAAGTTACAACTGTTGCGGTGCACTTGTTTAGTTATATATATAAAAAAATATGTTATGGAAGAAAAAAAATCTATTAATGAAAAAAAACATGCTTGCAAGAAATACATATTAATGACGAATATTCGACCACTGTGGAAGCGCCGGAGCGCTATCTGAGAAAGTAATTTATAAAGTTGGATGGGTGGACGATAGCTGGGACATTATTTATCTTACCGTACATTATATACCGCCCGTATATACCCACAGCAGTTTAACCACGTATGTATGTATGTTTAGACGGAATTATTACCAGGTTTTCAGAAGTCAATTAGTATGTCTATCACACTGAAAATGGAGTTCTGTAACTAGTTGTGTTGCATTCGTGGATGAAATAACAGAATTATGTTTTGTTTTAATTGTCCTCTTGTGGCAACGCAGAGGTCCCTTTCGGAACACTTTAACTAGCTATCTACCTTGGTAGGTAACCATGTTTTACGCGATACTGCGATTATCATTATAAGTCCAAAGAAATCCACTACTCTATATAGGCCTTCCTCATAGATTTCTAATGTGACCGATTGCAGGCTGCCTGTTTTAATTTATTTATTGATTCAGGCGTTTGCACCTGTGCTTTGCGCCTGTTTTAACATGATTCTGCGACCTTTATTAAGCCTTTTGTCTCAAATCTTACGATTAACCTTAAAAGTTTATCTATCTATCTAACTTCAGTTAACGCGCTACGTTTTCGGTCAAGTGGGCTCGCGATTCGCGATTTATTAGGTACCTAGAGACATTATTCATTATAGTGATCTTCCCGCCAGCTTACAGTTTACCTTTAAGTCCACATAATGTTTCAAGTGTTTCAGTATCAACTTGGGTATAAGGCCATTGGCTAAATCGGGGATAAGGCAGCATTTTTTCTTAATCCTTAACTAATATCTGTCAGCTGTTATCGAGGAACCAAAAAACAAATTAAGACTAATGATTTCAATATATTTTTTTAGAAAATTAATAAAAAGACATTACAAACATTATGCACTTGCCTATGAAATATAAATGAAAAGTTCTTACCGTATAAATATTGGTAACGCTAGAAGAGGCTGGACTGTAACGATCGCCTTCGACCCCACATCCCATCTTAATTCGGGGTCACCGAACCCTTAACCCTTCACGATTAATGTCCAAGGGGTCGGCAAGAACGACTAATGCTGCGAAATTAAGAAGAACCCTGCCATACCATCTGCATTCCATACTTTTTATATTCAACACTTTAACGCTGATATGACAAAGTCCAAATTTGCGTACAGGATTGCGGATAATTCTTACCCCCGACCTCAGTTTCTGTGAATAGCGTTTTGCAAATGGTCGAAAGTTTTCTATTGTTACGACGAAGCGGGTCTTTTGGACCCTTTCAAATAAGCGACGCGTGTCGAATGTGTTACTGTATCTAGGTACTTAATTTCAAATGTTTTTGCAAATAAAAAAAACAATCTATGTATGTGGACAACTTATGTGGCAAGGAGGATGGTATGCGTTCTTTATGCTTTTAAGGACGAGATTTCTATTACACAAAAATATATAAGTATTGACGTGAATACTACAAGACAATTGTATATTGCTTATAATTTGATGACTAATATGAAACGGAGATTTTTTCTCTCTGGGTTGCAGAGGTCAGACGTCTGTCGCTCCGTGTAATAACTGAAATTCAGCCAAATCCGCTTAGACCACTGAGCAGATTTTGGACCCTACGCGTCAGTGTAGAACACCACCGGGATAATGTTCGGATGATGATGATAAAACGGAGGTATACCCGTTTTCCTTTTTAAAAGTCGGAGATTCGATTTCTACAAATTTGTGTAAATTGATCTTACTAAGACCTAAGGAGCCTAAACCAACCTCACCTGCAAGTGGTGTACCTGTATCCATGGACGAGGCTCTGGCGAACGCCACCTATTACGTGTGACGGCGTGTATTGGCGAAGTGTGGGCGTATAATATGCGAATATGTGAATGTAAGTTTGTATGTAATTGCTACGATCTTGGCACACACTCTTAGCTTAATTTACACTCGTTAATCTTTTCATACACGCACATCGGTTTAGGATACTTTTGACCTGCCCTTTCTCCAAAATCTTCTGGATTTGGTCATAGAAGGTCTTACGTGGAACATATTATTCATTCAAACCACATACTGGATTCATATAAAGATAAAATTATTGTCTGCCTGTGTTAAAATGATAAACTTACAATTGTCTTAACAAATTTTAATACGACTTTCATTAATCAACAGAGAGAATCATGAGTAATGTTTGTATATAAGACTTTTTGTAATAGACAGCTGAGGAAAAACCATTTTCATTACATTATTATGTTTTAATTCTTTATTTAGTACCTGTGAATGCTGTATGTAAATGTTTTCACTGTAGCTGTGTTCTCTTTCATTCTCAACATATCCTAGCATTAGTCCAGGGTCTGCGGTCTCACTGGTCTCACCAGATTTGGTAGAATTTCACCTTCTTTCTTTCTAAATTTGCTCAAATACAAAGATTCTGATCAGAATAGAAAACCAATCCCCATCCAGATCTAAGTAAATAACTTGCGTCCGTACTTGAAGTAGAATTGACATAAGCAACCTTTATCACTAAAACTTTTCCAATTACGGGTACGTCAAGTGACCGTCACCACAAAGCAGTCCAGTGCAGAAGGTCGGCTTAACTTCAATAAAATTTTTATGCTTCCTGTCTACTGACTCGGTTTAAGTTTAATTTCATGATATTTTTTCTTATTGACGTTAACTTGATGGGTCGAAATAGGTATTAATAGTTTTTTTTTCCTGGGCTAAGAAGACAATCATAGCCCTTATATACGACTAACTAGTAGATCAAAATGATTTAAACTAAACGAACAGTATGTAAAACACATTATATATAGCCTCTTAGTCCTGCGTAAGAGCGTCTTTTTTTACAGACTGAAAAATCATCAAATGACAGCCGCACTCTGTAAATTGCTCCACCCATGTTTTTTTTGAGCCCTTTCTGTTTTCGGTGCAGAAAGAGTTACCTACTTCTAAAATCCCGCTTTCCCGGCAAGGCTACATGACCTGACTATGATATAACAGCGTGAGTAAACGAATTAACATTATGACTACCGATGGTGGTGGTGGGCACTCCGCTCCTGAGATCGTGGGTTTGATTCCCACACGGGATAATTCGTTGTGTGCATAAACATGAATATTTATTCTGGTCTGGGTGTTTTCCTATGTATATTAAGTTTCCTATGTAAATTATTTATGTTTGTTTATCCGTTATTTAGTATCCATAACACAAGTGTAACATACTTATCTTGGAACTAAATAATTGGTGCAATTGTAAGAAAATATTTATAACTAAGAGATTTTAGAGGTGGTATCAATTTTTTTCTACATTTAGTTAAAACAGGCATTCTTCAGGTAATATTCTATTCCGTCGTAGAAGCCTCCCCTCCCCGCAGGGTACAGCCGTACAAAGAAGTTTTAATTGCGCGCCTTCGAGCGCAATCAAGTTGGCGCACTATTCGGAATTCCGCACCTACTCGCAGTTTCGGGCCCTCCGCCCAATGGGAGTTACTGTTTGCTATGTATGTACTTATATCTATTCTTATTTCTATTAGTGCAAAACTTTAACTAGATATTAGATTGATTTTTTAATATTAGAATAATTTGTTAACTTATCTTCGATATACCATAATTTTCGTTTAAGATGTTGGTTAAACTACTTAAATACTTTTTATAAATTTAGATGTCCACTTAGTCAATCTGGATTATCCAATAGGATACTTTTTACTTAAGGAATGTCCCATGGGAAATCGTGATATACCTACACATTCCACGCGTACGGGAAAACGATCTGTCATTTACTCACATAGGTACAGAATTCGACACAATTTTGACTCGGCACTCAAAGAATTACACTTATTATGCCGTTAAAGTATTCCCGCAGAATAAAAACATCATCTAAATAGGATGATTATCACCATTTTTAATAGTTAACCTGCTACAACTGACCACGGACCTCCTCTAAATAATTAGTATATTAACTTGAAAATTCTACACTGAAATAAAGTCAGGAGCACATCTTTCACACTATAAAAATGGTAACTTTGATACTGAACTCACGCTACAACATGGCGTAAGATTGGTATATAGCAAAGTTGTAAACACAAAAGAACGGGACCATCATCAGATCAAGTGACTTATCTATAATATTTACATACTTTGTAGTATTTCAAAGTGGCTTTCCCGTCTATATTTGAGGTACTCAATCACTTTCTTCTGTTGCAAAATGAAGTGTAATTTAATTTCGTAATTAATTGAGTTTGACATAAAAGGAAAGACATAACATAAGTCTTATGTTTACCCAGCCCCTTGACTACGCAAAGCTTGTCTTATAGAGAGCAAAAAATATCTAGATATATATGCTATTAGTAAGTTGTGAGTTGACATAGTAACCATTTTATGGTACGTTCTTTCGTATCTTATATATACAAACTGTTTCAATTATTAAATGTTTCACAGATTCCACTTTTGTTAAAGAACCACTAAACAATTTTTTTTATTTCGTAAAATTTGTGATATTACGAACATTAATGTGTAATGACTGTAGATTATTATTATTATTAACCGTTAAGTGTTTGTGAACGTACATGAGTAGAGGTAAATAAAAAAAAAAGACGTGTGGCACTCGGAGACTGCCGCGGTGAAGCTTTTGCATAGCTTTTTTTATCAACTTAGGCAATTATAATTATTTATTTATTATATTTATGCAGTTTTTTTTGTTTGTTTTTTATTGAGATAAAAAAATATTAAAAACTAAATTATAAATATTAAATAAAAAGAAAATTAGATTTAAAATAATTATTTAAAAACAATTAATTAATTTAACGCCGATACAACAAAAGCATCCTAAAGGCGGATTGCTAAACTAAAGAGACAAGCGTGACATTTCAAAAAGTCATTAAAAGTTCTGCTATTTATCGATAGATTGAAAAACTAAGTAACGCCAAAACAACCAATGCCACCTAAAGGCGGGTTTCTGGACTAACCGGTCGGATTGGGGGGTATTAGGTTTTTTTTTCGTTACGGAATTTCTGGATTCGGTCCCCATGCTTAAGGCCCGCGATAGAAGCTATGCAATAGCATACAACAGTGCAACAACACTTTTTAATTATCTCAAGAAGTCCATGTGGCATTTCAGTATAGTCCCACATCTTTACTGAGGAATCAAGTGGTTTAGGGAAAGGGCATCTTATTTACTATTTATCATCTTTATCACAACCACTCAATCTCATTTTCTTTGAATAAAATATAATTAATATAGTATATTAATTTAAAACTGGCAAAATGTGGTAAACGCACAAAACCATTATTTTAAAAAAAATCCTTAACATATAAAAATAATTTCACGTCATTGTTAACGTAAAGAGCAAATTACACTAACACGATTTGCCCGCAATGTAACTAACTCGAAACTTTAATAATCATATGAATTGCAATGTCGCAAAGAGAATGCAATTTCGCATCTATTCGCGAGTGGGGGAAAGTAATTCGTTCTAGAAGGGTTGGAACGAACCAATTTTAGTTTGAAAAGCAAACAATCTACGGTGAGAGCAGCTATTGTCAGTAAGGTCGTCTAGCCGGTGTTGCAACCTTACCTATTTTGTTACTGAATCTGCCGCCTTTTGACTTCTTCCAAATTCAAATTTATTTCTCAATGACAATACGGCACGATTTTTTTTGGCGGCAAGGAGGCAAAAGCGGGTCGAGGAATAGTTTGATTTTCTAATAATGTTGTAAATTTGATTTTGTTACACACAAATGGTGGATTTTGGGATATATAGTCTTCGTACTACACTTTCGGTCAGTAACCGAGTCAGTCTATATAAAAAATGGTAATTAAAAACGTTTGGCCACAATAAAGAAGAGCTAAGAAATCTATCTATAACAATTTTTGGAGGACCTTTATAAATTACGTGGATTTTTAAGCGATTTCAAGAGGTATTTGAACTTTTTATTTTATACTTTTAATAACTGACGAGTAACAATTATATAGCGCGGAAATCGGTATATCTCTCCGCGCCATGAATAAGGTTTTAAAATCCTATCAAGACAAATTATTGTAGTGTATTATAATAATAAAATAATAATAAGTTTATTCAGGTCCACTTATATCTATTTACACATTTATCAGATATTATGTTGTACAGATATTAGATATAATTCTAATAATAGGTCACAAAAAAATCTCTCTAATCACTACACGTGTTAATAAATATGAGTTACGGGAAGTGGATGGATAAGTGTGAAGTCAAAGTAAAGAAATAAAGGTAGCTTTTAGAGTACATTTGGTAGGTTAAATATTAGAAGCGCGATATGCGATGCTCGGTGTTTGGATTCGGTTCTTGGATGGGTGACCCATTGTGTGGCATTTAATATCTAGCGGGATGTATAATCGGGACCAACGGATTAACGTGCTAGGAAAAACCTTAGCACGGAAGGCTATTGGTTCCGGCTATCTCTATAATGTGGTAGGCGTTAAGCTATGTTAGAACCTAAATGGGTCGAAAAATGTAACAGCAGGACCCCTCCTGCCTTGGCCAATTCGCACTGGGTCCGCATGGAGTATGTAAAAGTAAAAGTAAAAAAGTAAAAAAATTATTTATTTCATAAACTATTATACATAGTACTTGAAAACGTCATGATCACAAATGAAAAAAAAAACAATCGAAATAATATTACACTAAATCACGAAGCTTAGATTCACTTACATGCAACAAAACAATTTAAAAATAAAAAATAATTAAGTGTAAGTGAATCTAAGTGCCAGTTCCGAGCCACCGCTCTGTAAGAAGAACTGGCAAGAAACTCACAGGCTATGCTCTTTTAAATATGTCCATTAGTTTGGTACTAGAATTACAATCTTCATTTGTCTGTGAAGCTATACAATGCAATATAACATAACCTTAACAATATTTATGTTTTCAAGTCATTCATATTAGAATAGCCTGTATGAAACGGCAGTTTAATCCCAAGCATTTTTATCTGCCATATAGTCTTTAATAGAATAATATCCCTTTGAAGACAGCTTGTGTTTTATTGTTAATTTAAATTTATTTAGGCTCAATTGCTGTATGTTGCTTGGGATTTTATTGTAGAATCGCACACATTGACCTTTAAAAGATTTGTTTATCTTTTGGAGCCTAGTGGCAGGTACAACTAATTTATGCTTATTCCTTGTGTTTAGGTTATGTACACAGCTTTTCTTACTAAATTGATCAGTATTCTTGTGTACATAAACCAGGTTATCATAAATGAATTGACCGGCCACTGTTAAAATACCAATTTCTTTAAACTTTTCCCTTAGTGAATGTCCACACGGGAGATTATAAATTGCTCGAATAGCCCTCTTCTGCAGCACAAAGATTGTTTGAATGTCTGCGGCACAACCCCACAGAAGAATACCATAGGACATAACACTATGGAAATAGCTATGATAAACTAGCCTAGCTGTTACAACGTCTGTTAATTGGCGAATTTTCTTTACCGCGAATGCTGCAGAGCTAAGTCTACTCGACAATTCACCAATATGTGGGCCCCACTGTAGCTTAGAGTCTAAAGTAATCCCTAAAAACTTGGTAGTATCCACAAGGGTCAACTCATCCTCCTTTACCATAATAGTAGAGTTTGCCTGTCTGACGTTAGGCATCACGAATTTAATACATTTCGTTTTAGCCCCATTTAATAGCAAATTGTTAACGTCAAACCAGTGCACCACCTTCGAGATCGCACTGTTTACTTCGTCTAAATTCTGATTTCGTTTTAACTTAAACAATAATGATGTATCATCAGCAAACAAAACTATCTCGTGGTGTTCTTTAACAAAATATGGCAAATCATTCATATAAATCAAAAACAAAAACGGACCGAGAATCGAGCCCTGCGGTACCCCCATTTTTACAACAGACCCCTGAGATCGCTTTCCATTAACCTCAACCCTTTGAATCCTATCACTTAGATATGAAGTGAGAAGATTCAATGCGGAGTTTCTTATTCCGTAATATTCTAATTTTTTTATCAATGCTTCATGAGGAACACAGTCAAAAGCTTTGGACAGATCGCAAAAAATACCTAAAGCGTCCAAAGAATTATCCCAAGCATCAAATATATGTTTTAAAAGCTCAACACCTGCATCGGTTGTAGAGCGACCCTTAGTGAATCCAAATTGTTTTGAATGCATTAATCCATTTTTATTGAAAAATATTAACATCTGGTTGTAAACAAGTTTTTCAAAAATTTTACTAAATGTAGGCAGCACTGAGATAGGTCGAAAATTTGTTGGGTCTGTTGTACTGCCCGATTTATATAATGGAATGATTTTACTTTCTTTCATTAGATCGGGAAATTTGCCGCAATCTACACATTTATTAAATATTAGAGCCAAACTGTGCGCCACTGAAACAATGATAGGCTTGGTAACTACTATGGAATTGCCCCAGAGGTCTGCAGCTTTCTTAACACTAAGAGTATTGAATGTCTTAATTATATCCATAGATGTAACATGACTAAACGTAAAATCTACTGTACATATATTCACGTTATCTTTCAAAATAGACTCCGCTAAAGTGGGCGAACAATTTAAATCTTTTGTGATAGACACTGGAATATTAGTAAAAAAGTTTTCGAAAGCATTGGCTACATCTAAGTCAGATGTAAGAGTTTTTTTATCAATATTAAGTTTAAACTCAGTATTATAATTTTTACTTTTTCCCGTTTCACTATTAATAATATTCCAGGTCATTTTAATCTTATCATCACAATTTTTTATTTTAGAGCTTAAATAATAAGACTTGGCCGTATGACATGCTTTTCTAAATATTTTAGAATATTTTCTTACATAATTATAAAATTGTTCACTGTTGTTTAATTTTTTCTCATCATACAGTTCATACAGCCTCTTTCTACTTTTATGTAGCCCAGGAGTAGCCCATTCACTAAAGGTAGCTTTATTATTTACCTTAACCGTTCTGGGAGTAAATATTGATTTAAATGTGTTAGAAAAGCTGCTGAAAAAATCATTATATAAAAAATTTGGGTCACAGCTTTCATCTATAAAAGGTAAACTATAGCATAATAATTTACTGTTAAACCTCTCAAAACGATTATTGGTTTTTGGTACAAATGTAATAGTTTTTTTAGCTACAGTTTCATTTTTACAAATAAAAGACATTTGTTGTCCGCAATGATCTGAATCTAATTGATTAATAATTTTTTTATTGTTATCACTTAGCATAATATTTGTAAAAATGTTATCTAAGCAAGTAGCAGAAGTAGCAGTAATTCTTGTTGGCTCCAGAAACAAATTAACCAAATTATGAGATTTAAAAAGTGCCTTTAATCTTGTACATGGACTGGAACACTCTAACAAATTAACATTAAAATCTCCACACACAATAACTTTTTTATTACTTTTACAAAATTTTCCTAAGGCTTTATCCATAATACCTTCAAATAAATCATATGAAGCTGAAGGAGGTCTGTACACACTCAATACAATAAACTGCTGCATTTCTATACAGGCCATTTCTATAATACGTTCAACAGAGAGATTGACTATATCATGGCGCTCCTTGAATTTAAACTGTTTATTTACTATAATTAATGATCCGCCATGTATAGCACCACTCCTGCAAAACGAACTACCTAACAGGTGACTGTTGAAATTGAACATGAGCTGGTTACAATTAAGCCAATGTTCAGTAATACACAAAATATCAATATGATTATCGCTCATGAACAATTCAATTTCCAGTTCCTTGCCCAATATTCCTCTAATGTTTTGGTGAATCAGGTTGATTACATCATTTTGTTTCTGCTTTGTGTACTTTTTATTGCCAGAAAAACAGTTCTCTTTTGTCTTAACACCTAGTTTAAATTGTCAAATAATGAATTATTTATGTCGGAGTGCTCAATAGAAGCAGATTGTACCAAATTCTTGGTATTAATGTCAATTAAATATAATAGTGACAAAACTATTTGTCGTTTAAAATAATTGGAAAGGTAAAACCTACCTTTGGTCAATAAATAATTATTTCTAACAATACTGTTAGTGTCAATTATTCTACATTTATTACTATAGGTACATAGGTTGTACAAAGATAAATTGAGTATGTATCTTCGGTCATTTTCGGACTTTGACAAATGCTGAGAATAGGGGAAAGTGAACATAATAATTTCTTTCACTTTAAGCGAGTTTAAAGCTTCATAAAATTGTATTAAATCACTTTTGTTCACTGTTCCCCTATTTCCAATAAGAATTAGCAGTGTTGCCTGTGAATGTATATTACTGTCCATTAAAATTTGTTTAGAAATATTTTTAAGACTACTATAAGGCAAACAATTGCTGATTGCGCTATGTCCCTTTAGGTATGAGTTTAACAATGAGCCCATGCCATGTCCTACCTCATCGCAGTACATGATAATACTAGGTTTAAGTTTGGAAGGAACTGTCTTTGGATTTATTTGGGTTACTAACACACACACTTGGTTCCAGTACACTAGTGGACAAACCATCATTCACTTGATTACATAAGCAGGACTGATTATTTGTCAGTGACTGGAACCGCTCTGAGTTATAATTAATTTGTGATATTAAATCATCCATTGCTAGCGTATATTCATGAATAATTTTTTTTGAACTTTCATTAATTTTTTGTAATGAAATAATTGAATCTTCTAAAGTTTGAATTTTTTGCTGTAATATATGTGTGTCAGTTTCATATTTCAATCTACTATTTTCTAACTGAGAAGAATACAAATCTAATTCATCCACCAGATTTACATTTAGTTGGCATGATCTCAATTTTTTAATGTATATTCTGTTCTGTTTGGACAACTTTTGCACTTGTTTTATACATTTATTAATTTTTATATATTTTTTCAGTTTTTTACCGCTGCAATTTACTAATCTTGTTTTGGAGAAAGTATCTTGTTCTGCAACAATTATAGGGTCTTTAATTGGAGCGATAACCAACTGAGGCTCTGGGCCAACTAACTCTTCGAAAAGGCTCTGAGTGTGAGCAGATGTACTTTCCCGTTGGGATTCCTGGAGTTCATATATCTGCTCGTGGGCATCATGCAGTGATGAATGTATGAATGACCCAATACCGTCTTACCATGGTTTGTTTAAGGAAGCCCGGGCTCTTTAGTGGGACGTTTAATGGGCTTATATAATGATGGAAGATTAAGTAAACCTACTCTTTTTAAAGTAAATCCTTTTTTGTCGGGTGGCAACATCAAGTCTAGTAAGCTACAATCTAATTACCAATTATACTATGTCTGGATGGCCGTCAGGGGTCTTGTTTATTAATATAGTCTTTGATTAGGCTATTTTCATTATTATTAAATTTAATTATACTTTATGGTGATTACGAGCTTAGTTTCTGAACTATCAAAAGTTTTAAAATGCAAATGTTAGTCGAGCTATTCATTACAGCTACTAATATTTCAAAAAGTTAAATTAATTTGTTTGAATGTTATGTTCACTAAAACAAGCTTCTGAACGTAATGAACGAAAGTTTATTAAAATTAATAGATACTAGACTAAAAATTAAAGAACAATTAGGTACTTTGTATCTTTCAAATTGTGATGTATTATTTTATAAAACCCGTGTAAAAAAATCGAATCAAATAAGTCTCCAAATCGCGAGTATAACAAAACCTTAAAAATTTATTTGTTTGAGAGCCCTCTCCTACTTTGACGAAGAATTATTTAGGTCTAGCGGTAACGTTTCCGTTTTTATTCATGATAAAAGACCTTCCTTCTTCCTATAAGATTTACCTTTATATGGTCCAATTGTCTCATAAAGGCAGAGCAACACTCGCATCTATGCCAGTAGTATAGATGTAATACTTGTACGCTTATCAACCTACCTATAACTCAAACAGCCATTTGCATCAAACACAATAGGTTCGCAAGTAAAGTACAATTGTACACAATACCTACCTCCGAAGATAGCGGCAGGGAGGGGTATCTCATTGTCATTAAAGGCTCACTTTAGCGTCCTCTTAAGACAATAGTTGCGAACCAATGGCAGGCGGCCCACTACAATAGGCCAGCAATGAATGGAGCATAATTGAAATGGCAACTAGATGCATGGCCGTCTTTCTCTACGCCCGTTCTAAGCAATGCTTGGGAAATAAGATCGCTTATGTTCATTATGTATAATACAAACCTGTTCATAAACAGACTAGTGTAGTAATACTTAAAGATTATCCCCATTAGCACAGCAATACACTTATCAAAAAGACTGCAGCTTTTCAATATATGCCTAATATTCTTAGTTTTTAAGTATGTTTGGCTCGACAGAGTAGTAATGAAACCGTGCGCAAACACATCACAGTAACAGACATCATAAGTGGTAGGCCGCAGTGTTGGACTGTTGAATAGGGCTTGATCTGGACATCTCTGACGACGGGATATGTCTTAAGCTAGCAAACCTCGAGCTAGAAGACGGAGTGTTTGTCGACCACCTATGAAATTTTATATAAAAAACTATATGGGCCGGACTTAGGTCGGTCCCGCTAGCAATAGAACAATTGTGGAGATGTGGATTTAAACCAATAGTGGTTAGAAATAAGCTAAATAAAATGATTAGTAGGTATTTTTTATAGCGCCTAATATTTCGAAATATATACAGCGCTACTTTAGCGTCAAAATACCTTAATAATAATTAATTGTGCCGTGTGCCTAGAATAGTGCCCACTCTCATATCGTGGGGAGTTGTAAGAGTCGATGAAGAGAAATCCTACCGGATGATGGGTAGCAATGTCATCCTGCGTACTGGCTTGAACTGCGGTCAACAACCCGGTGATTATGGGCACATACCCCCAATAGAGTGTGAATCTATTGGAAAGGCTGGCAATTGGGAAGGTTTAGCAGTGGACTTATACGGCTGATATGATGAATAATACTATTCTATAATTTTTCAATTCATTACGTTTAGAACAACAACGTTTGAGTTAAAAACTGTAAATTTTCTTTTATAAGCTTCTAAATATAAGGCTGTTTCATAAAAACCTGCTTTGAAATAGCAAACCATTTTGTAAACAACAAACTTCATCCGTGAATAACTTTAAGGAAGGTTAAATTAGTTAGGCCTCCCCTCGTTGAACTAAAACACGAAACTAGCAAATTAATTATAAAACATGTCAGAACAAGCCCCGAACTTGGGCCGGTTGGTACAAAGGGTCCTAATTCGGGACGGGTTTACCCTTATCGCGAAGTCTAATCTACGCCCTTCCATCGATCTTAAGGGAGACGCCCTAAGAGGGGGTGGAAAGAAAATGGCAAAGGGTTTTCGGATTAATATGCAGGGGAGCAAGATTATAGGGGCAAGTTTTTGTTTGTCATGCTCCTTTGAATCGATGGCCGAAGTCTTTTGAAATATTTTATCTACTCAGTGCATGGCATTATTTTGTGAAATAATTATTTGAATTCTTCGCTGGTATGCTGAACATAGATGACAGTTAGAATGGAATGTTCTTGTTTGTAAAAACGTTTTTTGGTTATAAATTTGTCCTGCAGCCTGAATAGAATGTATCCGAAAATAATCGTAATCGCAGGACGCCACACACATGCCTACGCCATTTCCCAATGAGTTCGCGTGTTAAGGAATCCCTCTTACATTTAGTTTATGAGAGGATGCCACAGGTCAGTTGTAGGATGTAAATGGCCTATGATGATGGAAATGTTCGCTAGCCAGTCAGACAAAGAAAACGTCCAAACATCAACCAAATTGACAAAAGCGGAAACTAGTAATGAAATACTGCACCGTCTTATTTTAAAAGTGATTGGCAATAAATATGCTGGTTCTGATATAAAATTATTCTTGGGTACATATTTTTCGAATATGTGTGCTCAGTTTCCAGCATACGAAACACGCGTGGTTTAATAAAATAAACACTATTTATTTACATTAGTATTCAGAAATTTACTGTGCACATACTAGCCAGAGAAATATGCTTGAGGTTTATATTTTTACCCGTGGATTTTTTTTATCTAGAAGAGCATTTCCACTCAACATGTCCACACCTTAATATACTTATACCATATTCTTGGAAATAAATGAATTTAATTGAAATGAATTGAATTAAATTGAAAAATCTTCTCGGTTATTAATGAAAATACCCTAAATTATAATTCAATTCAATTCATTTATTTGCGTTTCTAATCACTAATGTAGCTCCATTAAACTGTGGTGGTATGTTCCCTTAGTGCTCCTTTATTAGTACCGGTTTTTTGCAGAATACTTTTGTTTAATGCGCATTATCATAAAAATTGTTTAAGTGATATGGGTGCAAATATCAGTTTAAAAAAATTATACGATTTTTTTAATTAATTTTGATAGATCCTGGAGAAGGTTACGTAATATATTTTAAATATGGTGAAAATATAAAAACTGATTTATTCTACTCAAACTCCCGCCAGAAGTGAATATTCCCTTTACTTGTAGTTACGCGGGCAAAGCCTAGTCGAGCGGTGGCAAGGATTTTTAAATGGTTTATAGATTCAACACAACTAATATAAAAAATTGTGCCCAATGAACGCCTGGATGAGTTATTACGAATATGTACTAACAAACATTTCAGCTATTTTTCTATCAAACATTTTAGAAATATAAATTGCCAATCAGCTATTGAGTGTTCAGTTCCATTTGCAAAAAAAGGTTTACACACCACCGGAAAACCTTTTTTGTTTAATCGTCCAGTTTTTTATTTAACCGCCCGAACGAGAAGCCAAAAGTCGTCGTGAACTCGTAATATATAAATTGCTAGGCGAGTCACGAGTCAGGCGAAAATTGTCCAATATACTGGACGTCATCTTAGTGAGGGTGGGAGGGGAGGGGCGCCCGGGCTCGGGGGGTTGTAGCAAAGAGGGTTTTATTATAGGTCCTCCGAGCGGTTTGTGGGCACACCCTCGCCGTCATACTTCTTACGGCGATCGAAGCAAGGGCTGCCACATATCATATATATTCATTTTATTCATATTTATTAATTTAAAATAAAAGGTTAAGACCATAATAATATTACTAAAATCTGCCATAATTTTAGTAACATTATTATGATAAAGAACCTTTTCTTTTTGTTTTGAAATGTATGAAAATGATTATAAATTTTACTATAATTTATCTAGAGATGCGATGGGATATGTAAAATAATCCGATTAAGTTAAGATACTATCTTTGCTGCATTGTATTAAGTATTCGTTATAATCTTTCTGTACTTTTAGATAGGTATATAGGCCAATGTTGAAGTATTAGGTAATTGTTATAGGAAACTCCAATGAATATCAAATATCATTTGGCTAACGCTGTATTGTCCTTCTATCAGTTTTAAAGTATTGGCAGCCCTACGACCATACGACGCGTCCACTCCGTACACAAAACGCGCTCTCATTATGACGCAAGAAATTACATACTTTAATCTTATCGCCCGAGTAAAATAGAATATTAAATCGGTCTGTCGCCGACGAATGGCCGACCGTACTAAAGAACAAATTGCAGAATACATAGATACATTGGTGTATGCGAGGAATGAGCGGCGTTTGTACTGGGATTGAAAGTGACGATGGAAGATTACGTTTTTGGTGGAAAGGATGTATTTTCATTTGATTTTGACAGAGATTAAATAAAATCGACGATCGAGTCGATATAATTCACGAATCACTGGTGGCCAGAGGAACATAGTGGTAGTTTTCTTTAAAAATGGATGACGCTTCAAATGGTACTTACTTCAATGCAAGATACTCTAAAGCCAAAGAAGAGTAGCGCGATACCGTTATATGGATTTATCAACCAAGAATATATCCATCTTTTTAATATCATTAAGGTCATTTGTAATAATTTTGTATAGTCTTATGTAATGTTTGATTGACAAACAATTTATTGAATTATGTATTTTAATGTGATTTATTGACGGACGATTCGATGCAGATAATAATATAGTTTTTAATATTAGTGCGCATTTGTTCCGGTGAATGTTTTCAATGTGTTATAATATAAATAAATATGAAAAATAAATGTTTAAGTCAGTTTATAATTTTTTAAATGTTAAGTACCCATATATTAGCTTTGCTTATCTGTTTATTAGTGGAGTTTACACTTGTCATTCGATTTAGAGACGATAGCCCAGTGGCGAGACTCAGAGACTTCTAATTTAGAGGGTCAAGTGTGCAGACCCTGGGCCTTGGACTTGGGCAAGCAAATCTTGGGCAACCGGGATAATGCTAGGATATGATAATATAACACTTATCATTTAATTTAAATAGACTATTAATGGCAATATAATTATATTGATTTTAAAGTCGAATAAAGAAGACGCCACCATCTGACTAGTCCTTCATTAGGCTTATATATTTAATTCATCCAGTAAAGATAAATACGACTTAGTAATATAATATGAACCATCTATGAAATAGCTTTGAAAAACTACATTTTATATTCAGTCATCTTGCTTACAGAATAACGAATATAAATCTAAACTAGATCGAAATGCCTATAAACCAACAATTATTAAATTATACAAATCACACAAAATTTTCGTTTCATTTGTGAAGTTGGTCGACGCTATAAGCTCAATTGAAAGTTATACAAATACGTTTCGGGCGCCGCGCCCCGGCTAGAACGCTGCATATTATAAATCAAATTAACGTCTCAGATTTGCTATAGTGTGCTATATAAAATATTCACCCCGTGGCCACTACCCCGGCTGCACTACCCACGTAAACTGAGAACATTAACCTTTATTATTTCACAAAGGCTTTCTAAACATCGTCACAAGAGAATTTGCACACAAGCGCACCGATCCGTATCTTTGAGGGTCGACATCGCACAAATATATCTAAGTGTCGGGGGTTTCGGTCAGTTTCTCCTTATCCTTCCCCCTTTCGGCACTATGGCCTCCCTTTCACCCCCCTCGCTCCCTCATAAACATCGCTAAACACTGGTGCGCAAAATTGTAAAATTTGGAGGTGCACCATTCTGTCTCTTTCTGGCCGGGCGGCGTCAATTTGTTAAGATAACATTGTTGCGCTGCTGTGGATATTATTTACGATCGGGGAATTTAATATTCGGGTAATTAGGAGACAGGATATTGGCCTGTCCGAATGGGCTTAGGATTTAGGTTCTGCATTACCGTCGTTGGAAGTCTGTCTATTGTATGGAATAATGTTGTATCTTACAAATGTTGTTAATATTAGTACTTGCCTATTCTTTATTTCTTATCCTAGCCAAGTGTTATTGAGGTAATCACTTAATTTGCAAATATTTAATATTAAAATTAAATCACTATTCCATTTACTAACGCGTTCTTCCTTTCAGAAAACATAGAAACACGAGTCTATTTAATTTTGAATGAAAAGCTTTAGTATAATAGAAATAAAAATACAACGTTAAATATAAATTTCTTAGCACGAAAGCGTCCGATGCCACACAAATGGTCACCCATCTACATCTGTAATAGTAGATTAACATCGGAAATCGTCCATACAGTATCGCAGCGCAAAAAACGCTTCCCTTTGATAAACTCTCGGCTATTTAAATCTGCTCACAGCCGTGAAAGATAAAAATGCTTTCAGCAAAATCAATTTTCAATAAAGTTTAAGTAATTTCAATTCCAGCCGTCAATCAGCTATCTTTGAAGCAAAAAATGGTGACAGTTTCAAATAGAATATGCAATTTTCGTTCTTCCTCAAATATAAAGTAGAAATTTGAAATAAAAATATGGGAACGTTGTATTGAAAAAGTAAAAATTATTAACGCTGTAAAACTATAGGCCGTGTTTTAAAATCTATAGGCGAGTCAAAAATATTCAATTAAGTGGAAACATTAATATTCTAGAACGGCGGTCGTCAAGTGCTAGTGTCCCCCTCGCCCTCCCAAAGGAGGTAGATAGTGGGCGACGGCCGAAACCAACGTTTTTATGCCTATAGATGCTTTTTAGCCATGCACCCACGTTCACGGAATATTTTATTACCTTTATTACGTACTAGTAAAATAAGTTTATTACCTGGATCATTGTAAAATAAATCTACCATAGTATTCATAATATTGTTTATGTTGGCTCTATTGTATCTTGCGAAATAGTTTTCTTGGTATCAGTAGAAGTAGGCAATCGGTTTTAATTTTTTATGTAAGTAGCGATTGTAAGGATTATAAATAAACAATAAAACTTACGCGAAATTTTTAATTCGATCTAGTCTTGTTTTAATTATGTAAAATGTTAACTTGTTTAAAAAATACAGTCATGTAATCAATCAGACAATCAGAAATAGACACACATTAAATACTTTTAATCGAGAAAAATGTACATAAGGAAAAAGTGGAATTATGTTATTGCTCGTCGCTAGTCGTAAAAGAAAATTCATATCAACATTGTTAATGAATACAACTACACCAGCGGCGAAGTTCAAGAGTCGACAATAAAGTCTATATGAGACAGTCGAACATATTACAGTTGACCAGCCAACATATAGAACTGACGCACAGTGGGTCGAAACTGCTATATGAGGGACATAGGATTTTTTTTTACACATTCGATTAAAAAAAAATACCAATCGATAGATGTCGTCATTTTGACGAATAATTATTATGACATTTTTTTCCTAAAACGAATAGTTTCCCTGAAAAAAAAATATTATATATTTTTTGTATGGAGTGACATTAAAAATGTTGAATTGTGGCCGAGTCTTCACAGGTCTTGCGTCGAAACTGCTTAAGTCTTGTTTTTTGGCTTATTAGCTATAATTTTACATTGTCAGCGCGTACCCATACTTGCCCGTTCAAAAGTTGTGAGGTTCAATAAAAAGCATAAAATGTAAGTATAAAGTACTTCTTTATTAGCAATTTCACAGAAAATTTACAGAAAATAAAATTTTAATACTATTAATTAAGTAATAATAACAATTTAAAAACTGTATTAATCTAAAAAAGTATAATAAATATTTTTAAAACTAAGGAAAATATTAAAAATAATTACAATTAGAAACAAGAAATATATTATAAATTTTAAAGAACAAAAACTATAAATACATTAATCACTATCACTATCTTGTAATGTATTTAAATCTATAAATTCAATTTCGGTTTCTGTCGGAAGTGACACCAGAAGCTCGACTGCTCTTGGTGAGAGTACCATTCTACGTTGTTTGGTCATACTTGGCCTCAGAAAGGTCAGTTTGGGATCAGACGACAAAAGAAGATTATGCAATATATCTTCATTTGTCGCTGTCCTACTGACTTTTCTAGAGTGGTCCTCTCTATATCTCCGAAAATCTTTATTTCGAGCTTCTGATGCTTCTTCAGAAAGTTTTCCGATTGGTATAAGTCCAAAATATTTAATTATATCCGTACCATGCATTAGCAACTTATGTACGCTAGAAGGCATGTAGTACCAAGGATATAACTGTACATACAAAGAGGCAGTTTCCTTGCAAAATTGGGAGAATTTATTTTGGTCCACTTGCTCACCCGAGGCCACTGTCTGCAAAATTATGTGGAATCTTTTGATTAGCTCTTCATCAATTCCTGTGATGCGAGCAGATGTTGTTGCATCACTAAAAAATCTTCGAGCAGTGTTTCCGTCATTTGTAGTTCCTGCGCCTTGTTTCACAACGTCCACCAGCAGGCCGTTTTCATCTTTGAAAGCTTGTTGTATTTGCCTTTTTCTTTCCGCCAACTTTTCTTTATCTTCACCCCTTGAGCTCCATTTTTTAAAGTCCATCCGGTAAGCTGAAATAAAGATATCACTTATTAGTATTCAAAAGTTCAATGTTAAATAAATAACACGAAATAGTTAATCAATTACTTAATATTAGTTACCTATATGAAGTAAACATTCCATGCACCGAATCCACGCATGTAATGAAGACAGCCCGTATTTGTACATATCTTCATTATCCTGTCTACTGTAGTCTAGCTTGTTCATCTCTGATGGTTTCGCCTTACAGATGTCACACACAGCTGTCGAAGTTTCCGATAAGTACGAAGTAATCTTCCCGTCGATCATTGTCATCAATAGCTCATATTTTACAGTCACTTCGTGTATTGAGAACGTTTGTAGTCCTTCTATCTGCATTTCTATGGCTTCTTTTTCACGTTGGACTGTACTTTCACACTCCTTCGTGAACTTGAACTGTATCGGGCGGCAGTAAAACGTTGAAGATGGGCGATCATTTTCCCATAAAATATCTTCGTCACCCAGCAACCTTATAGGTACTAAGCTGACCATAAAAACACTGGAATCGTCAAAATCCGAACTGCTAGCCTTCTGCTTATAATTACTTTGACTTGATGCTCCATCGAAACCCCATTTACATATGAGCTTTAAATTAGCTGTAGAAGATAAATCAAAGTCCATTCCGTCGAGTAATCTGGAGATTGTCAAGTCAAGCAAAGCCTGCAGTTTAATAGATGCTCTATCTTCCGTTATGGCAATATCCTTTTTTGCAGGGTAACAATTTAATTTAGCTTGTTTAAGTTTATAGTAGGAGGGATACATACAAGTTGCACCCTGTTCAATTGCAGAATCTCGTAGGTTAATATATTGCCACTTTGATAAGTTAAGGGATATCGAGAGAGCTAGGGCTTTTTCGGGAGTATATAAACATTTATCTTTTTTGTGACTTATGCAAGTCTTCACCATATCAACATCTTCAGGATGGTTAAGTAAATGTTCCATTATTTTACTTACTTCAGAATTCCCGCTACTTTCTAGATTTTTCATGGCAACACACTGTAACTCTTGTGGAGACACTGAGTTGCTCAAGTGCTCTACGCGTCTTTTTTTTTGTTTGTTAGACAACTCTTCAAAGGGCTTTCTTGGTGTAAATTGTGATGATGACGTTGAAGCTATTGGCGAAGATGGTACCAAAGCTTCTACGTCTTCACTGACATCAGCGGGTTGAATATTTTCTGTTTGGGAGATAAAGTCAGGCCAATTTATGGCAGATTCCAACCAATCTCCATTTCTCTTCAAAAAATTACTAAGAGTCCTATTCGATTTGACCCATCTACTCGAAACATTTGAACAATACTTCGCACAATATTTCCTAAGTTTGGCACTTGTTTCTTCATTCCAGTTAATGTTCAGAACCTGCTTGAGATATTCACAAAACTTGTTACTGTCCGTCAAAGAACCTAACTGTTCTCGTAACACCATGAATAAATCCAAATTATTGACTAAGCCTTCCATACTGGTCACAAAATTATTTAGTTACACGGCAAGTTATCTTGGTAGTAGTAAAAATGCGTATGAATTGATTTAAATGATACCCCTATTTATATAGGTTGGAATAACTTCATTCTATCCTTATTATTAATGTGTACTATTAGGGTAATTATTTAATTACTTCACGTTTAAAGTTATTAGCAAATAGAAAAGATAATTCTTGGAGACAATTAGACAATTACCAATAATGCAGCCGATATGATTACCTAATCGTTTAAGAAATGTAATTAGAAAACATTTTACTAATGTTTTCTAATTACATTTCTTAAACGAAGATAATAACTTCGGAGAAAAATGCAATATAATTAATAGTATTAATTCTTTAAAAAAATAACGAAGAATTTTGGATAAAGGCGCTCTTTCGTGGAACTAATTAAATTGTTGGAATTCACTTCAAGTTAAGTACAATTTTTGATTTCATTCGTTAATATATATATTTTTATATTCTTAACTTATAACTTTCTCATTTATAAACTAGTATTTCGTAGTTAATTACATCCTTTATTCATAGAGTATTTATCTAACACATTATTTTGTTTAAATACTGACATGATAAAATTAATAAAGTAATGATTTTATTGAAATTTCTGATGCTTGTAACTTTTGAACGGGCAAGTATGGGTACGCGCTGACAATGTAAAATTATAGCTAATAAGCCAAAAAACAAGACTTAAGCAGTTTCGACGCAAGACCTGTGAAGACTCGGCCACAATTCAACATTTTTAATGTCACTCCATACAAAAAAAATTTTTTTTTTTTTTTTCAGGGAAACTATTCGTTTTAGGAAAAAATTGTCATAATAATTATTCGTCAAAATGACGACATCTATCGATTGGTATTTTTTTTTAATCGAATGTGTAAAAAAAAATCCTATGTCCCTCATATAGCAGTTTCGACCCACTGTGTGACGGGTCGCACTATTAATCATAGAAAATGACGAGGCGCATTGTGACTGCGATGCGAGCTCAAAATTGTGAAAACCTATCCCGGCGCGCTCGACTAATAACGTAGGTACGTACCTCCCACACTTCGGAAAGTTCCCGCCGGGGGGTAATGGTCGCAAACAAAATAGTTTTGTTTCTTTTTTATTATTTCTATTGACCTAAAATGTCACTCAGCAGAAAAGAACCACACCGTTGTCTCATCATCTTCATTGCGTAAATCTCGGTTGCGAGCTTACGGGCGCGGCGTCTGCTTTCCTATGTTTTCGCCTTCTCTTCGCATGGTCTTTGGCATCTTGGCTAATAAACTGTTGGCACGCCTGTGTAGTTCCTTACGACGTCAAGCCAGCTCTTCCAGGGCCTGCCAACCACACCGCTACTTACCTAGTTAAAAATCTTTATTTAATAATTTTTTCTCTTGACTTTTGCCTGCCACTTCCCACCTTTGTGATCGACCGATGTGGCGTGGTGCGAGTATACTCGCGCTCCTCTTCTGAGGTTATGGGTTTGATTCTCACACACGACAATTCTTTGTGTCCATAAATATTTCTGGGTGTTTTCCAAGACACAAGTGACAAGTGTAAGTATGTATTTACAAAAACAAAAAGAAGATATATAAATGTTTATCCATTATTTAGTATCCATAGCACAAGTTCTTAATGATACGTATCATGAAAATAAATGATTGATGTAATTGTTAGAAGTATATGTATTATATTAATTTAATTAGGAACGCATAGTATTGTTCAAATGATTATATAGATATTAAGACTGAATTGCTGTAAATGATATCTTTCATAGGACCAAAAATATTTGTGGTTTGCAGAACATTTAATTAATATAATGTTATTTTTGTTAAAATTAGTTTATCCTGTAGCTTGAGTATGTCATGCTCACTCTTGCGGTGTCAAATGTTCAAATGTCTTTGCGGTGGTGGCGTCATGCGTCGGGTCGTTGCGTTCCCTAAAATATGGTTGAGCGAAACGATGGCTGGTTCATGCGTCATATTCGTGAACGGGTGCCACCAGTGAGGACTGGTCTGCTCATGTCTACTATGTTTATTCGTACTCATACTCGTATAACTTAAAATAAAAAGTTATTTTCTTCTTTTATTTTAAATCATGTGACTGCAGAACACATGTTTTTGTAGATTTGTCAAATTGTTTTACTACTAAGTACATATTCTTGTAACTGGCGGGAGAAAAAACTAACCTTGACGATTTTCTTGCCCGTTCTTTTACGATCAAGCTCCCGCCCGCAGTGAATGGGCGCGCTAGTTTTTAAGTTTTGACGTTCATAAGAGCTCTTTTGAGCCAAACTTGAATAAATAAATATGAATTTGAATTTGAATTTAATATTTATCTCATATTTACTTTCATGATCGTTTCCGGCCCTCTAGCACCGCGGAGCCTCAAGCTAAGTTTATAAAACTTATTGTACCTAACTCATATAATGAAAGATTGTCGCGGTTCTTGAAAGACAGTCACTACAATCTTTATTAAAAGACACAATAACTTTATTTTTAAGCAAATAAAAAAACAAAATAAAATTTCTTTTTTACTCTTTTTTTTTCTCCTGACCTTACAGACGCAAGCCTGACGATGACATGGCGCCCTAGTGTGCGTCGTGAGCTAGTGTGCGTGCTGCGACCAGCGTGATATATTGAGGACGCCTCCAAAAATCGCTACTGCGTACGTACTAGCTAGGTACGTGTTGCGTAATATGCGGTGCGCTTTGCATTGTGACCGTTTTTTTGTGTATTTTCTTTGTCCTTGTTTATACTTACTATTGATTAAAAATGACTAATATCGGTAGATTGCTGTAAGGACAGATCTATCGTATAATGTTCTTAATCTTGACCTTGTTATGAATGCGTTTCAAACGCTTGTATCGTACCAGTTTCTTTGAGTTAAGCGAATTTCAGTACCTTTTTACTCCTGTGAAAAAGTCTCAAACTACTTAGGCATAGACTAGGTAACTCGTGTAAGATGTGTAAGACTTCGATGTTCTATTGAAATATTAATTCGCAAAAATTACTTACTCCGACATGAGTATTAACTTGTGTAATTATGCGCGTAACCGATTGTGGAATTTTCATGACTTACAATTTTTTTATTTGGTACAATATAAAAATATATATAAATATATATATACTTTAATGTCTTTAAGATAAACATGATCATTTAGATTCGTCAAATATTCAGACACAAAAATGAAATTCGATATATTTTTTTAACAACAATGAAAGAGATATGAGCTGTACAATAATAAAGAAATAAAAGCAAATGGGTTCTTTGTCAGAATTTGTCAAGTTTATTCGTCTGTTGTGGTTTTTCTCAAGATTTGTCAGTCTGTCTGTGACTCTTATCGGGGGGATCTGTTTGATCTAATTGTTTGTGTAATGTTATTTTGTCAGTAAAAATATTCTTATTCTTATTCTAAAATACAAGTTTGTTCGTAATTTCTGACACCCTCGTGAAAACAAATTTTCTAATGGTTAATACAAGATGATAAAAACAAAGTGAAAAATAACTTACATACCTAAAGACGTAATATCTATAATAAAATATCTACTCTAAAACAATCTGGCGTCTAATGAAAAGCTCCTTAGTTAAATAAAGCAAAAAAATACTCGCTGCCTGTGTTAAATTTAAATCCACCTAGGCAGATAAAAGTCTAGGCGCAGTGCAGGAGCTGCATTATCTATTTAACTAACGTCAAAAATCGTCCACCCGGATAGATGGCAAGTCAAATAACGCAGAATCATGCATTCATTCCGGTCCACGTAGCATCTCATTTGCGGCGCGGGAGGAGACCCGGCCGTACTGTGTATATTTTCGAATTTTATGCCTACCACGTCCCGCGCTAGCTCGTGTGCGTATAGTTTTTGCCGCAGCGACTGAATACCCCCAATGTAGCAAGACACGTCACCACTGTACCACTATCCCTACAAACTTTCCCAATCACCCGACTGAAGTAGGATGAGGAAGCTCACGGTAAACTGGTCGTCATGCTAGTGTGGGTGGTAGTTGTGTAGAGGGTCCCGCCCCGTCGCGTCATCGCACTGACTATTGCGCTTGTGTTAGAGAATGAACATTTAAAATGCCCACCCCTTGACGATCACGGCGGCCATTTTCTTTTTGGTCGTTTTATTTTTCGCCGATGATTCTGATAGTTTTCTCTCAACCATGTTTATTTTAGAAACTATTTTCAGTTGGGGATAGATACTCATGGTTCGAAAAGGCGTTTTAAACAGTTATATCTTTCTAACTAAAGTTAATAATTTTATTTACAAATCGAAAGAATTCACATTATTTGTAATCTATGAAATATATTTTTTTAAGACTGAAAGACAATGCTGACATGACTCTCATACTGCACATATAATATCTCATATTAATTACACTTAAGTATTGACTTAAGTGTAATTAATAAAAAAAAAGGTAAAGAGACTTCTTTAAGTACTTCTTCAAGATCTGTTCAAACTTGTTTAGTCGTTGAGAAAATGCAATTGACTCGATAAAATTCGATGATTAGCGATGATTTATTATGACTTTCGAAGTGGTTTAACACAAAAGCAGTATATTGACCTGTTGATTTCTGCATTTGGTGATGAAGCCCCATCCAAAACCACAATTTATCGCTGGTTTGCTGAATTTCAACGTGGACGTGTCAAGCTCAGTGATGATCCCCGTTAAGGTCGTCCAAAAACTGCAGGCACCCAAGAAAACGTTGATGCTGTGCGTAAGCTGATTGAGGAAGATCGACATGTGACATACCGCGAAATTCAGAGAAATTTAGACATTGGCATGAGTCAAATACTATTAATCTTGCACTTAGGTGTAAAAAAGTTGTTTTCCCGAAGGATATCGCCATTCGCTCTGTGAAGAGCAAAAAGCGGCTCGCGTTACTTCATAACTCTCGAAATTCACATCAGGTGACGAATCCTGGATATACTCGTACGAACCCGGAACAAAAAAACAGTCACGGTTTGGGTATTAGAAAAAGAGTTAAAGCCATCAAAAATTGTTCGTTTACGGAGTGTGGCTAAAAAAATGGTGGCCACGTTTGTCTCCAAAACCGGCTATGCTGCGACTATTCCTCTTGAGGGACAAAGAACGGTTAATGCAGAATGGTATGCTAGCATTTGTTTGCCTCAGGTCGTTTTTGAACTCCGTAAAGAGAACTGCAATCGCTGCATTATCCTCCTTGACGACAATGCGAGTTCTCTCTCACACCACGCACAGAACAAAAGAGTTTTTAGAGCAAGAAAACATAGAATTATTAGACCATCCGCCGTACAGCCCCGACCTAAGCCCTGATGATTTCTGTACATTCCCTAAAATAAAGAATAAAATGCGTGGTCAGAGATTTTCGTCACCTGAAGAAACTGTGGCCATTTTGGAGCCCCCTACTTCCGAATTCAATGGTTGCTTCAACGATTGGTCGTATGGAAAAATTTGACAAATTTCGTAGAGAATATTTCGAAAAGCAATAAATACATTTTTAAATAGTAATGCTGTGTCACTTCCTTGATTCTCTAAATTTTCAGTGCCGCCCTCGTATTAACAGTTTTTAAAGTAAAAGAGTAAATGCGTATTTACTTCATGCTCAATAAGATCCCTAAAACAGAAAGAGAATAATGTTAATGGTTTATAAGGATGTACCGATTAGGTACGAACATTTCACATTTTGAAAACATGTATTAAGAAAAAACACAAAAGTTAATATATTTTTGTTTTAAGTAGTCACTCTAGTAACGAGCAATATTTATATAGTAATATAATATTTTGACTAGGCACCTAACAGTGTTTAGACAATCTTAAAACGACCTATTCAAATTACAAATGTATTAGTTTAGATAGGTAGTTTTTATATTAAGAAATATTTGATAAAAGAGCGTTTAATCAAAATACTGATTAATGTTTTCGAGATCTGATTGGAAGCTAGGGGAATTCGTATAAGAATATAAAAAGAACATTGATTGTAGGATCGTGTAAAACGGATGTGTATAAAATTCAAAAAAAAACAAAATTGCGTTTAAGTTGAGGATTCAAATTCGATTTAATTAAAATTTACAACCTTTACAAATTTAGAATAAATTTACAACTATACATACTTGAACAAAAAAACTAGATGTACCCTTAATTATCTGAAAACATTCATAATTAAGATGCTATGTTTTAGAAAATACTTGTGTTCTTTGAATTATGGTAGATTTGAATTTTATTTAGCCGAGAAAATAAGACTGGGACAGAAAAAAATCTATGACCGTAATATTGGATTTGTTGAATGCGAAAGTAGAAACAAATTAACGGGCATTCTTATCCGATTCTAGTAATATAAATAATCTTAACTTTAAGTGCTTCTAGCCACTAATGAACACGATAGCCCGTAGTGCATTAAATGAAATAAAATAAAATATACTTTATTGTCTTTAAGACCAACAGGATAATTTAGATTTGTCAATTTATTACAAACAATATGGGAATACAATTTTTTTAACAACAATGAACACGGACATGGACACGTTAATATCAATTGTATATTTTTTATGTATATTTTATTAAGTATACTTCATATTTTATTAGTTTGTGTTAGTACAAATAAATTATTTATAAAATTAACTTGATACCAACGCGACGCGGTCATTCATTTTAGGCATGAACTTTTGTCAAGTTTGTTTTCCTTCCCGCCAGCAGTGAAAAAAAAATACAAGTGTATTAACTATATATACGAATAGAAATTATAAAAAAGTTTGAAGTATTCTCACATCCTTAGAAAGGGTACGAGAATCTTTCATGTTATAAAAAAAGGCATTCCAATAAACAGTAGACCGTTTAATAAACCGCGATTTGTACCCGTAAAATTTGCTATATTTAAATTGTATTATCGCAATATCAATACAATTCATCTAACTAACAAGTATTAAGCAAATTTATGCAAGTTTATGTTAATCTTTGGCATTGCAGTTAACCTGTGATATGCCAAATTGTGTATATGAAATTTTTAAAAACGAATAAATTTATTTAATTTCTGTGAAATACAGCACTGTGCTTTCATACAACAGTTAGTAGTTAACTTTCATATGCTCAGTAATTTTGCAACTTGCAGAACCCATAAAACCGAAACATTACTATTTCTGCCACCGCCTGGAGGACGCCTGTCCTCTATCACAAATAATACAGATAAAACACAAATAAGAGGGAAACACTATGATAAACTTCAACTGTCTTACTCACCTTTAAATGTTAAAAGAATCACTGTGTCTCAATTTCTAAATCACTTTAAAATAATTCACTATAGTATTTCTACTAGTCACTATAAAGGTCACCAACTTCATTTCCTAACCATGAAATATGAAGTACCAAAGATGTTTTGAGTATGACAGTCGAGGGCAAAGTGCGCTTCGTGTCTTAGGGCAGCGGTCAAAGGTTTCTCACATACATTATAATAGTTTATTTGCATTATATTGGGTGATCTCGGACCAGAGATCGTTTCAGGTGCTCGCAGGGGTCTCGAGAACTGGTTTTTAGTCCACCGATTCTCACATAATTAATAGCTTTTGTTACTCTACACGACTCTGCGTAGATCGATATGTCCTCTATAGATTTAGTTTGATTCCTATACAAACCAATTTTGTGTGGTCGGAAAGACATAATGTGTTTTTTTTAAGTATTGTAAGCATGTAATTGAAAAACATGGTTTTTAAGTACGGTTATCCGTTATCTAGTAGCTAAAGTATGATCACTACTTAGTTTCGGACTATATGTTACATATAGATTACAAATATATTTTTGGGTGTGCGTAAACCTTGCTGTGTTTCTATTTGATCTCAGTATTGTACAATAGGTTCATTTTTAGATGTCCAAGAATATTTATTTATTGTTTATTTATTTATCATTATATTATAGCATTATCCCGACTGCCCCAAACTTCAGTTTAAGGGCCAGAGTCTGCTCACTAGTTTAACCAGATTTGGTTGAATTCAGTTATTAGTCTTTGTTTATTTAAGTATGTGGTTACATTATTATTTTAAATGTTTGACTAAAAACTACAATCTATATAACAATCACTCTCACCTCCTGTGGAGGCTTCTGCTCAATTTTATATTATGTTTTCTATATGTAATTTATTGTGCCTCATAAATTAATAAATTATAAAACAAATCAGAAAAGTGTGATAGTAATATCGTTACAAAAATATTATTACCAAAATTCAAATGCACTTCTCGTAGGAGGCTCTCAGAAAAACTTGGCAAGATGGTGAGGTGCGAGACATTTAGATAATTCGAATGGAAAGTTCTCTTAGAAACCATAATCAATGAAGTAGCACGGATAAGGGAAAGTTCTATCAATGTCGAGAAAGTATGATGGAACTGAGTAACCACAATAATAACCTTATAGTGCTCTCTTCTAAAACTCTTAGAAACATACTGCGAAAAATATTAAGTCTTATTAGGTTTGTCTAAGTTTTGTTGTCTGTAAACAGTAAAATATTATGAAATAAAATGTATATGTTAGGTGAATTTAATAGGTTGGTTAAGTCATTTTTGAAGATCACGCATTATACGCATTATTACGTTGTCTCGGAAAATAGCTACTGCAACTTCCGTAAAATCTTCATGTACATCAGTAGCAATATCAAGCGGAGTATTAAAACAAAGAAAATAATGCCAGAAAATTTAATAAATTATACATATAAAATTGATGTATCCAGTTGAATTAAATATTTTTTTAAAAAGATATAATAAAATTCACTTCTAACATGTGAGACATGGCTGACGTCTAGTTCCTATTTTGACAACAAACTGTCTACGAGTAAGACGACAGGGCACGCGAACGCCTTTGCGGCCGTAGTATGAGCCCGAGGCATAGCCTGATGCTGCCGAAGCGGCCGATGATGTTGCTTGATTCTCTGTCAGGACCACTTGGGAATGAGGAGCAGAAGCGCTAGCAGCTGCTGTGCTCTCAACACCGTCTGATTCAAATACTCCATATGGTCCATATCGTCCGTATGCTCCATACGGTCCAATAGCACCGTTTGCTCCAGAAGCAGATGATGATGACGAAGCAGCGGCAGATGAAGAGTCATTGTCATCAATTATAATAACTGGAGCTGAAGCAGCAGCTACAGCGGATGAAGCAGCGGCTCCTGAATCGCGGCCGTATGGCCCATATGGTCCGTATGGTCCGCGTGGTCCGTATGGTCCAACTGCTCCTTCTGAGGCAGATGAAGCCGAAGAGGCTGCGGCAGCGGCTGATGAGTGTTCGTGTTCAATGACAATAACTGGAGCAGCGGCAGCGCTAGCAGCAGAAGCATCAGCACCGTGTTCGCGTGGTCCATATGAGCCATATGGTCCGTATGCTCCATTAGCTCCAGCGGCGGCTGCAGCTGAGGCAGCTGCATCATCTCCATATAGTCCGTTTGCTCCGTAGAGTCCGTTTGCTCCGTACGCTCCGTTTGCTCCATATGGTCCATATGGTCCACTTGGTCCGGTTGCACCATTAGCACCGGCGGCAGATGATGATGAAGCGGCTGCGGCAGATGAAGAGTCATTGTCTTCAATTATAATAACTGGAGCTGAAGCAGTAGCTGCAGCGGATGAAGCAGCGGCTCCTGAATCGCGGCCGTATGGCTCATATGGTCCGTATGGTCCGCGTGGTCCGTATGGTCCAACTGCTCCTTCTGAGGCAGATGAAGCCGAAGAGGCTGCGGCAGCGGCTGATGAGTGTTCGTGTTCAACGACAATAACTGGAGCAGCGGCAGCGCTAGCAGCAGAAGCATCAGCGCCGTGTCCGCGTGGTCCGTATGAGCCGTATGGTCCGTATGCTCCATTAGCTTCTGCGGCGGCTGCAGCTGAGGCAGCTGCATCATCACCATATAGTCCGTTTGCTCCGTAGGGTCCGTTTGCTCCGTATGGTCCGTTTGCTCCGTAGGGTCCGTTTGCTCCGTATGGTCCGTTTGCACCGAATGGTCCGTTTGCTCCGTATGGTCCGTTTACTCCGTTTGGTCCATATGGTCCGTATGCTCCATCAGCTCCTGCAGCGGCAGCTGCTGAGGCAGCTGCGTCACCACCGTATGGTCCGAATCGTACATTTGGTCCGGTTGCACCATTAGCACCGGCGGCAGATGATGATGAAGCGGCTGCGGCAGATGAAGAGTCATTATCTTCAATGATAATAACTGGAGCTGGAGCAGTAGCTGCAGCGGATGAAGCAGCGGCTCCTGAATCGCGGCCGTATGGCCCATATGGTCCGTATGGTCCGCGTGGTCCGTATGGTCCAACTGCTCCTTCTGAGGCAGATGAAGCCGAAGAGGTTGCGGCAGCGGCTGATGAGTGTTCGTGTTCAATGACAATAACTGGAGCAGCGGCAGCGCTAGCAGCAGAAGCATCAGCGCCGTGTCCGCGTGGTCCGTATGAGCCGTATGGTCCGTATGCTCCATTTGATCCCGCGGCGGCTGCAGCTGAGGCAGCTGCATCATCACCATATAGTCCGTTTGCTCCGTATGGTCCGTTTGCACCGAATGGTACGTTTGCTCCGTATGGTCCGTTTACTCCGTTTGGCCCATATGGTCCGTATGCTCCATCAGCTCCTGCAGCGGCAGCTGCTGAGGCAGCTGCGTCACCACCGTATGGTCCGAATCGTCCATTTGGTCCGGTTGCACCATTAGCACCGGCGGCAGATGATGATGAAGCGGCTGCGGCAGATGAAGAGTCATTATCTTCAATGATAATAACTGGAGCTGAAGCAGTAGCTGCAGCGGATGAAGCAGCGGCTCCTGAATCGCGGCCATATGGCCCATATTGTCCGAATGGTCCGCGTGGTCCGTATGGTCCAACTGCTCCTTCTGAGGCAGATGAAGCCGAAGAGGCTGCGGCAGCGGCTGATGAGTGTTCGTGTTCAATGACAATAACTGGAGCAGCGGCAGCGCTAGCAGCAGAAGCATCAGCGCCGTGTCCGCGTGGTCCGTATGAGCCGTATGGTCCGTATGCTCCATTTGATCCCGCGGCGGCTGCAGCTGAGGCAGCTGCATCATCACCATATAGTCCGTTTGCTCCGTAGGGTCCGTTTGCTCCGTATGGTCCGTTTACTCCGATTGGTCCATATGGTCCGTATGCTCCATCAGCTCCTGCAGCGGCAGCTGCTGAGGCAGCTGCGTCACCACCGTATGGTCCGAATCGTCCATTTGGTCCGGTTGCACCATTAGCACCGGCGGCAGATGATGATGAAGCGGCTGCGGCAGATGAAGAGTCATTATCTTCAATGATAATAACTGGAGCTGGAGCAGTAGCTGCAGCGGATGAAGCAGCGGCTCCTGAATCGCGGCCGTATGGCCCATATGGTCCGTATGGTCCGCGTGGTCCGTATGGTCCAACTGCTCCTTCTGAGGCAGATGAAGCCGAAGAGGCTGCGGCAGCGGCTGATGAGTGTTCGTGTTCAATGACAATAACTGGAGCAGCGGCAGCGCTAGCAGCAGAAGCATCAGCGCCGTGTCCGCGTGGTCCGTATGAGCCGTATGGTCCGTATGCTCCATTTGATCCCGCGGCGGCTGCAGCTGAGGCAGCTGCATCATCACCATATAGTCCGTTTGCTCCGTAGGGTCCGTTTGCTCCGTACGCTCCGTTTGCTCCATATGGTCCATATGGTCCACTTGGTCCGGTTGCACCATTAGCACCGGCGGCAGATGATGATGAAGCGGCTGCGGCAGATGAAGAGTCATTGTCTTCAATGATAATAACTGGAGCTGAAGCAGTAGCTGCAGCGGATGAAGCAGCGGCTTCTGAATCGCGGCCGTATGGCCCATATGGTCCGTATGGTCCGCGTGGTCCGTATGGTCCAACTGCTCCTTCTGAGGCAGATGAAGCCGAAGAGGCTGCGGCAGCGGCTGATGAGTGTTCGTGTTCAACGACAATAACTGGAGCAGCGGCAGCGCTAGCAGCAGAAGCATCAGCGCCGTGTCCGCGTGGTCCGTATGAGCCGTATGGTCCGTATGCTCCATTTGATCCCGCGGCGGCTGCAGCTGAGGCAGCTGCATCATCACCATATAGTCCGTTTGCTCCGTAGGGTCCGTTTGCTCCGTATGGTCCGTTTGCACCGAATGGTCCGTTTGCTCCGTATGGTCCGTTTACTCCGTTTGGCCCATATGGTCCGTATGCTCCATCAGCTCCTGCAGCGGCAGCTGCTGAGGCAGCTGCGTCACCACCGTATGGTCCGAATCGTCCATTTGGTCCGTATGCTCCATTAGCTTCTGCGGCGGCTGCAGCTGAGGCAGCTGCATCATCACCATATAGTCCGTTTGCTCCGTAGGGTCCGTTTGCTCCGTATGGTCCGTTTGCTCCGTATGGTCCGTTTACTCCGTTTGGCCCATATGGTCCGTATGCTCCATCAGCTCCTGCAGCGGCAGCTGCTGAGGCAGCTGCGTCACCACCGTATGGTCCGAATCGTCCATTTGGTCCGTATGCTCCATTAGCTTCTGCGGCGGCTGCAGCTGAGGCAGCTGCATCATCACCATATAGTCCGTTTGCTCCGTAGGGTCCGTTTGCTCCGTATGGTCCGTTTACTCCGTTTGGTCCATATGGTCCGTATGCTCCATCAGCTCCTGCAGCGGCAGCTGCTGAGGCAGCTGCGTCACCACCGTATGGTCCGAATCGTCCATTTGGTCCGGTTGCACCATTAGCACCGGCGGCAGATGATGATGAAGCGGCTGCGGCAGATGAAGAGTCATTATCTTCAATGATAATAACTGGAGCTGAAGCAGTAGCTGCAGCGGATGAAGCAGCGGCTCCTGAATCGCGGCCGTATGGCCCATATGGTCCGAATGGTCCGCGTGGTCCGTATGGTCCAACTGCTCCTTCTGAGGCAGATGAAGCCGAAGAGGCTGCGGCAGCGGCTGATGAGTGTTCGTGTTCAATGACAATAACTGGAGCAGCGGCAGCGCTAGCAGCAGAAGCATCAGCGCCGTGTCCGCGTGGTCCGTATGAGCCGTATGGTCCGTATGCTCCATTAGCTCCAGCGGCGGCTGCAGCTGAGGCAGCTGCATCATCACCATATAGTCCGTTTGCTCCGTAGGGTCCGTTTGCTCCGTACGCTCCGTTTGCTCCATATGGTCCATATGGTCCACTTGGTCCGGTTGCACCATTAGCACCGGCGGCAGATGATGATGAAGCGGCTGCGGCAGATGAAGAGTCATTGTCTTCAATGATAATAACTGGAGCTGAAGCAGTAGCTGCAGCGGATGAAGCAGCGGCCCCTGAATCGCGGCCGTATGGCCCATATGGTCCGTATGGTCCGCGTGGTCCGTATGGTCCAACTGCTCCTTCTGAGGCAGATGAAGCCGAAGAGGCTGCGGCAGCGGCTGATGAGTGTTCGTGTTCAACGACAATAACTGGAGCAGCGGCAGCGCTAGCAGCAGAAGCATCAGCGCCGTGTCCGCGTGGTCCGTATGAGCCGTATGGTCCGTATGCTCCATTAGCTTCTGCGGCGGCTGCAGCTGAGGCAGCTGCATCATCACCATATAGTCCGTTTGCTCCGTAGGGTCCGTTTGCTCCGTATGGTCCGTTTGCTCCGTATGGTCCGTTTGCTCCGTATCGTCCGTTTACTCCGTTTGGCCCATATGGTCCGTATGCTCCATCAGCTCCTGCAGCGGCAGCTGCTGAGGCAGCTGCATCATCACCATATAGTCCGTTTGCTCCGTAGGGTCCGTTTGCTCCGTAGGGTCCGTTTGCTCCGTACGCTCCGTTTGCTCCATATGGTCCATATGGTCCACTTGGTCCGGTTGCACCATTAGCACCAGCGGCAGATGATGATGAAGCGGCTGCGGCAGATGAAGAGTCATTGTCTTCAAATATAATAACTGGAGCTGAAGCAGTAGATGCAGCGGATGAAGCAGCGGCTCCTGAATCGCGGCCGTATGGCCCATATGGTCCGTATGGTCCGCGTGGCCCGTATGGTCCAACTGCTCCTTCTGAGGCAGATGAAGCCGAAGAGGCTGCGGCAGCGGCTGATGAGTGTTCGTGTTCAACGACAATAACTGGAGCAGCGGCAGCGCTAGCAGCAGAAGCATCAGCGCCGTGTCCGCGTGGTCCGTATGAGCCGTATGGTCCGTATGCTCCATTAGCTTCTGCGGCGGCTGCAGCTGAGGCAGCTGCATCATCACCATATAGTCCGTTTGCTCCGTAGGGTCCGTTTGCTCCGTATGGTTCGTTTGCTCCGTATGGTCCGTTTGCTCCGTATCGTCCGTTTACTCCGTTTGGCCCATATGGTCCGTATGCTCCATCAGCTCCTGCAGCGGCAGCTGCTGAGGCAGCTGCGTCTCCACCGTATGGTCCGAATCGTCCATTTGGTCCGGTTGCACCATTAGCACCGGCGGCAGATGATGATGAAGCGGCTGCGGCAGATGAAGAGTCATTATCTTCAATGATAATAACTGGAGCTGAAGCAGTAGCTGCAGCGGATGAAGCAGCGGCTCCTGAATCGCGGCCGTATGGCCTATATGGTCCGTATGGTCCGCGTGGTCCGTATGGTCCAACTGCTCCTTCTGAGGCAGATGAAGCCGAAGAGGCTGCGGCAGCGGCTGATGAGTGTTCGTGTTCAATGACAATAACTGGAGCAGCGGCAGCGCTAGCAGCAGAAGCATCAGCGCCGTGTCCGCGTGGTCCGTATGAGCCGTATGGTCCGTATGCTCCATTAGCTCCAGCGGCGGCTGCAGCTGAGGCAGCTGCATCATCACCATATAGTCCGTTTGCTCCGTAGGGTCCGTTTGCTCCGTACGCTCCGTTTGCTCCATATGGTCCATATGGTCCACTTGGTCCGGTTGCACCATTAGCACCGGCGGCAGATGATGATGAAGCAGCTGCGGCAGATGAAGAGTCATTGTCTTCAATGATAATAACTGGAGCTGAAGCAGTAGCTGCAGCGGATGAAGCAGCGGCTCCTGAATCGCGGCCGTATGGCCCATATGGTCCATATGGTCCGCGTGGTCCGTATGGTCCAACTGCTCCTTCTGAGGCAGATGAAGCCGAAGAGGCTGCGGCAGCGGCTGATGAGTGTTCGTGTTCAACGACAATAACTGGAGCAGCGGCAGCGCTAGCAGCAGAAGCATCAGCGCCGTGTCCGCGTGGTCCGTATGAGCCGTATGGTCCGTATGCCCCATTAGCTTCTGCGGCGGCTGCAGCTGAGGCAGCTGCATCATCACCATATAGTCCGTTTGCTCCGTAGGGTCCGTTTGCTCCGTATGGCCCGTTTGCACCGAATGGTCCGTTAGCTCCGTATCGTCCATTTACTCCGTTTGGCCCATATGGTCCGTATGCTCCATCAGCTCCTGCAGCGGCAGCTGCTGAGGCAGCTGCGTCTCCACCGTATGGTCCGAATCGTCCATTTGGTCCGGTTGCACCATTAGCACCGGCGGCAGATGATGATGAAGCGGCTGCGGCAGATGAAGAGTCATTATCTTCAATGATAATAACTGGAGCTGAAGCAGTAGCTGCAGCGGATGAAGCAGCGGCTCCTGAATCGCGGCCGTATGGCCTATATGGTCCGTATGGTCCGCGTGGTCCGTATGGTCCAACTGCTCCTTCTGAGGCAGATGAAGCCGAAGAGGCTGCGGCAGCGGCTGATGAGTGTTCGTGTTCAATGACAATAACTGGAGCAGCGGCAGCGCTAGCAGCAGAAGCATCAGCGCCGTGTCCGCGTGGTCCGTATGAGCCGTATGGTCCGTATGCTCCATTAGCTCCAGCGGCGGCTGCAGCTGAGGCAGCTGCATCATCACCATATAGTCCGTTTGCTCCGTAGGGTCCGTTTGCTCCGTACGCTCCGTTTGCTCCATATGGTCCATATGGTCCACTTGGTCCGGTTGCACCATTAGCACCGGCGGCAGATGATGATGAAGCGGCTGCGGCAGATGAAGAGTCATTGTCTTCAATGATAATAACTGGAGCTGAAGCAGTAGCTGCAGCGGATGAAGCAGCGGCTCCTGAATCGCGGCCGTATGGCCCATATGGTCCATATGGTCCGCGTGGTCCGTATGGTCCAACTGCTCCTTCTGAGGCAGATGAAGCCGAAGAGGCTGCGGCAGCGGCTGATGAGTGTTCGTGTTCAACGACAATAACTGGAGCAGCGGCAGCGCTAGCAGCAGAAGCATCAGCGCCGTGTCCGCGTGGTCCGTATGAGCCGTATGGTCCGTATGCCCCATTAGCTTCTGCGGCGGCTGCAGCTGAGGCAGCTGCATCATCACCATATAGTCCGTTTGCTCCGTAGGGTCCGTTTGCTCCGTATGGCCCGTTTGCACCGAATGGTCCGTTAGCTCCGTATCGTCCATTTACTCCGTTTGGCCCATATGGTCCGTATGCTCCATCAGCTCCTGCAGCGGCAGCTGCTGAGGCAGCTGCATCATCACCATATAGTCCGTTTGCTCCGTAGGGTCCGTTTGCTCCGTACGCTCCGTTTGCTCCATATGGTCCATATGGTCCACTTGGTCCGGTTGCACCATTAGCACCGGCGGCAGATGATGATGAAGCGGCTGCGGCAGATGAAGAGTCATTATCTTCAATGATAATAACTGGAGCTGAAGCAGTAGCTGCAGCGGATGAAGCAGCGGCTCCTGAATCGCGGCCGTATGGCCTATATGGTCCGTATGGTCCGCGTGGTCCGTATGGTCCAACTGCTCCTTCTGAGGCAGATGAAGCCGAAGAGGCTGCGGCAGCGGCTGATGAGTGTTCGTGTTCAATGACAATAACTGGAGCAGCGGCAGCGCTAGCAGCAGAAGCATCAGCGCCGTGTCCGCGTGGTCCGTATGAGCCGTATGGTCCGTATGCTCCATTAGCTCCAGCGGCGGCTGCAGCTGAGGCAGCTGCATCATCACCATATAGTCCGTTTGCTCCGTAGGGTCCGTTTGCTCCGTACGCTCCGTTTGCTCCATATGGTCCATATGGTCCACTTGGTCCGGTTGCACCATTAGCACCGGCGGCAGATGATGATGAAGCGGCTGCGGCAGATGAAGAGTCATTGTCTTCAATGATAATAACTGGAGCTGAAGCAGTAGCTGCAGCGGATGAAGCAGCGGCTCCTGAATCGCGGCCGTATGGCCCATATGGTCCGTATGGTCCGCGTGGTCCGTATGGTCCAACTGCTCCTTCTGAGGCAGATGAAGCCGAAGAGGCTGCGGCAGCGGCTGATGAGTGTTCGTGTTCAACGACAATAACTGGAGCAGCGGCAGCGCTAGCAGCAGAAGCATCAGCGCCGTGTCCGCGTGGTCCGTATGAGCCGTATGGTCCGTATGCCCCATTAGCTTCTGCGGCGGCTGCAGCTGAGGCAGCTGCATCATCACCATATAGTCCGTTTGCTCCGTAGGGTCCGTTTGCTCCGTATGGCCCGTTTGCACCGAATGGTCCGTTAGCTCCGTATCGTCCATTTACTCCGTTTGGCCCATATGGTCCGTATGCTCCATCAGCTCCTGCAGCGGCAGCTGCTGAGGCAGCTGCATCATCACCATATAGTCCGTTTGCTCCGTAGGGTCCGTTTGCTCCGTACGCTCCGTTTGCTCCATATGGTCCATATGGTCCACTTGGTCCGGTTGCACCATTAGCACCGGCGGCAGATGATGATGAAGCGGCTGCGGCAGATGAAGAGTCATTGTCTTCAATGATAATAACTGGAGCTGAAGCAGTAGCTGCAGCGGATGAAGCAGCGGCTTCTGAATCGCGGCCGTATGGCCCATATGGTCCGTATGGTCCGCGTGGTCCGTATGGTCCAACTGCTCCTTCTGAGGCAGATGAAGCCGAAGAGGCTGCGGCAGCGGCTGATGAGTGTTCGTGTTCAACGACAATAACTGGAGCAGCGGCAGCGCTAGCAGTAGAAGCATCAGCGCCGTGTCCGCGTGGTCCGTATGAGCCGTATGGTCCGTATGCTCCATTAGCTCCAGCGGCGGCTGCAGCTGAGGCAGCTGCATCATCACCATATAGTCCGTTTGCTCCGTAGGGTCCGTTTGCTCCGTACGCTCCGTTTGCTCTATATGGTCCATATGGTCCACTTGGTCCGGTTGCACCATTAGCACCGGCGGCAGATGATGATGAAGCAGCTGCGGCAGATGAAGAGTCATTGTCTTCAATGATAATAACTGGAGCTGAAGCAGTAGCTGCAGCGGATGAAGCAGCGGCTCCTGAATTGCGGCCGTATGGCCCATATGGTCCGTATGGTCCACGTGGTCCGTATGGTCCAACTGCTCCTTCTGAGGCAGATGAAGCCGAAGAGGCTGCGGCAGCGGCTGATGAGTGTTCGTGTTCAACGACAATAACTGGAGCAGCGGCAGCGCTAGCAGCAGAAGCATCAGCGCCGTGTCCGCGTGGTCCGTATGAGCCGTATGGTCCGTATGCTCCATTAGCTCCAGCGGCGGCTGCAGCTGAGGCAGCTGCATCATCACCATATAGTCCGTTTGCTCCGTAGGGTCCGTTTGCTCCGTACGCTCCGTTTGCTCCATATGGTCCATATGGTCCACTTGGTCCGGTTGCACCATTAGCACCGGCGGCAGATGATGATGAAGCAGCTGCGGCAGATGAAGAGTCATTGTCTTCAATGATAATAACTGGAGTTGAAGCAGTAGCTGCAGCGGATGAAGCAGCGGCTCCTGAATCGCGGCCGTATGGCCCATATGGTCCATATGGTCCGCGTGGTCCGTATGGTCCAACTGCTCCTTCTGAGGCAGATGAAGCCGAAGAGGCTGCGGCAGCGGCTGATGAGTGTTCGTGTTCAACGACAATAACTGGAGCAGCGGCAGCGCTAGCAGCAGAAGCATCAGCGCCGTGTCCGCGTGGTCCGTATGAGCCGTATGGTCCGTATGCCCCATTAGCTTCTGCGGCGGCTGCAGCTGAGGCAGCTGCATCATCACCATATAGTCCGTTTGCTCCGTAGGGTCCGTTTGCTCCGTATGGCCCGTTTGCACCGAATGGTCCGTTAGCTCCGTATCGTCCATTTACTCCGTTTGGCCCATATGGTCCGTATGCTCCATCAGCTCCTGCAGCGGCAGCTGCTGAGGCAGCTGCGTCTCCACCGTATGGTCCGAATCGTCCATTTGGTCCGGTTGCACCATTAGCACCGGCGGCAGATGATGATGAAGCGGCTGCGGCAGATGAAGAGTCATTATCTTCAATGATAATAACTGGAGCTGAAGCAGTAGCTGCAGCGGATGAAGCAGCGGCTCCTGAATCGCGGCCGTATGGCCTATATGGTCCGTATGGTCCGCGTGGTCCGTATGGTCCAACTGCTCCTTCTGAGGCAGATGAAGCCGAAGAGGCTGCGGCAGCGGCTGATGAGTGTTCGTGTTCAATGACAATAACTGGAGCAGCGGCAGCGCTAGCAGCAGAAGCATCAGCGCCGTGTCCGCGTGGTCCGTATGAGCCGTATGGTCCGTATGCTCCATTAGCTCCAGCGGCGGCTGCAGCTGAGGCAGCTGCATCATCACCATATAGTCCGTTTGCTCCGTAGGGTCCGTTTGCTCCGTACGCTCCGTTTGCTCCATATGGTCCATATGGTCCACTTGGTCCGGTTGCACCATTAGCACCGGCGGCAGATGATGATGAAGCGGCTGCGGCAGATGAAGAGTCATTGTCTTCAATGATAATAACTGGAGCTGAAGCAGTAGCTGCAGCGGATGAAGCAGCGGCTCCTGAATCGCGGCCGTATGGCCCATATGGTCCGTATGGTCCGCGTGGTCCATATGGTCCAACTGCTCCTTCTGAGGCAGATGAAGCCGAAGAGGCTGCGGCAGCGGCTGATGAGTGTTCGTGTTCAACGACAATAACTGGAGCAGCGGCAGCGCTAGCAGCAGAAGCATCAGCGCCGTGTCCGCGTGGTCCGTATGAGCCGTATGGTCCGTATGCCCCATTAGCTTCTGCGGCGGCTGCAGCTGAGGCAGCTGCATCATCACCATATAGTCCGTTTGCTCCGTAGGGTCCGTTTGCTCCGTATGGCCCGTTTGCACCGAATGGTCCGTTAGCTCCGTATCGTCCATTTACTCCGTTTGGCCCATATGGTCCGTATGCTCCATCAGCTCCTGCGGCGGCAGCTGCTGAGGCAGCTGCATCATCACCATATAGTCCGTTTGCTCCGTAGGGTCCGTTTGCTCCGTACGCTCCGTTTGCTCCATATGGTCCATATGGTCCACTTGGTCCGGTTGCACCATTAGCACCGGCGGCAGATGATGATAAAGCGGCTGCGGCAGATGAAGAGTCATTGTCTTCAATGATAATAACTGGAGCTGAAGCAGTAGCTGCAGCGGATGAAGCAGCGGCTTCTGAATCGCGGCCGTATGGCCCATATGGTCCGTATGGTCCGCGTGGTCCGTATGGTCCAACTGCTCCTTCTGAGGCAGATGAAGCCGAAGAGGCTGCGGCAGCGGCTGATGAGTGTTCGTGTTCAACGACAATAACTGGAGCAGCGGCAGCGCTAGCAGCAGAAGCATCAGCGCCGTGTCCGCGTGGTCCGTATGAGCCGTATGGTCCGTATGCTCCATTAGCTCCAGCGGCGGCTGCAGCTGAGGCAGCTGCATCATCACCATATAGTCCGTTTGCTCCGTAGGGTCCGTTTGCTCCATATGGTCCATATGGTCCACTTGGTCCGGTTGCACCATTAGCACCGGCGGCAGATGATGATGAAGCGGCTGCGGCAGATGAAGAGTCATTGTCTTCAATGATAATAACTGGAGCTGAAGCAGTAGCTGCAGCGGATGAAGCAGCGGCTCCTGAATTGCGGCCGTATGGCCCATATGGTCCGTATGGTCCGCGTGGTCCGTATGGTCCAACTGCTCCTTCTGAGGCAGATGAAGCCGAAGAGGCTGCGGCAGCGGCTGATGAGTGTTCGTGTTCAACGACAATAACTGGAGCAGCGGCAGCGCTAGCAGCAGAAGCATCAGCGCCATGTCCGCGTGGTCCGTATGAGCCGTATGGTCCGTATGCTCCATTAGCTCCAGCGGCGGCTGCAGCTGAGGCAGCTGCATCATCACCATATAGTCCGTTTGCTCCGTACGCTCCGTTTGCTCCATATGGTCCATATGGTCCACTTGGTCCGGTTGCACCATTAGCACCGGCGGCAGATGATGATGAAGCAGCTGCGGCAGATGAAGAGTCATTGTCTTCAATTATAATAACTGGAGCTGAAGCAGTAGCTGCAGCGGATGAAGCAGCGGCTCCTGAACCGCGGCCGTATGGCCCATATGGTCCGTATGGTCCGCGTGGTCCGTATGGTCCAACTGCTCCTTCTGAGGCAGATGAAGCCGAAGAGGCTGCGGCAGCGGCTGATGAGTGTTCGTGTTCAACGACAATAACTGGAGCAGCGGCAGCGCTAGCAGCAGAAGCATCAGCGCCGTGTCCGCGTGGTCCGTATGAGCCGTATGGTCCGTATGCCCCATTAGCTTCTGCGGCGGCTGCAGCTGAGGCAGCTGCATCATCACCATATAGTCCGTTTGCTCCGTAGGGTCCGTTTGCTCCGTATGGCCCGTTTGCACCGAATGGTCCGTTAGCTCCGTATCGTCCATTTACTCCGTTTGGCCCATATGGTCCGTATGCTCCATCAGCTCCTGCAGCGGCAGCTGCTGAGGCAGCTGCATCATCACCATATAGTCCGTTTGCTCCGTAGGGTCCGTTTGCTCCGTACGCTCCGTTTGCTCCATATGGTCCATATGGTCCACTTGGTCCGGTTGCACCATTAGCACCGGCGGCAGATGATGATGAAGCGGCTGCGGCAGATGAAGAGTCATTGTCTTCAATGATAATAACTGGAGCTGAAGCAGTAGCTGCAGCGGATGAAGCAGCGGCTCCTGAATCGCGGCCGTATGGCCCATATGGTCCGTATGGTCCGCGTGGTCCGTATGGTCCAACTGCTCCTTCTGAGGCAGATGAAGCCGAAGAGGCTGCGGCAGAGGCTGATGAGTGTTCGTGTCCAACGACAATAACTGGAGCAGCGGCAGCGCTAGCAGCAGAAGCATCAGCGCCGTGTCCGCGTGGTCCGTATGAGCCGTATGGTCCGTATGCCCCATTAGCTTCTGCGGCGGCTGCAGCTGAGGCAGCTGCATCATCACCATATAGTCCGTTTGCTCCGTAGGGTCCGTTTGCTCCGAATGGTCCGTTTGCACCGAATGGTCCGTTAGCTCCGTATCGTCCATTTACTCCGTTTGGCCCATATGGTCCGTATGCTCCATCAGCTCCTGCAGCGGCAGCTGCTGAGGCAGCTGCGTCTCCACCGTATGGTCCGAATCGTCCATTTGGTCCGGTTGCACCATTAGCACCGGCGGCAGATGATGATGAAGCGGCTGCGGCAGATGAAGAGTCATTATCTTCAATGATAATAACTGGAGCTGAAGCAGTAACTGCAGCGGATGAAGCAGCGGCTCCTGAATCGCGGCCGTATGGCCCATATGGTCCGTATGGTCCGCGTGGTCCGTATGGTCCAACTGCTCCTTCTGAGGCAGATGAAGCCGAAGAGGCTGCGGCAGCGGCTGATGAGTGTTCGTGTTCAATGACAATAACTGGAGCAGCGGCAGCGCTAGCAGCAGAAGCATCAGCGCCGTGTCCGCGTGGTCCGTATGAGCCGTATGGTCCGTATGCTCCATTAGCTCCAGCGGCGGCTGCAGCTGAGGCAGCTGCATCATCACCATATAGTCCGTTTGCTCCGTAGGGTCCGTTTGCTCCGTACGCTCCGTTTGCTCCATATGGTCCATATGGTCCACTTGGTCCGGTTGCACCATTAGCACCGGCGGCAGATGATGATGAAGCGGCTGCGGCAGATGAAGAGTCATTGTCTTCAATGATAATAACTGGAGCTGAAGCAGTAGCTGCAGCGGATGAAGCAGCGGCTCCTGAATCGCGGCCGTATGGCCCATATGGTCCGTATGGTCCGCGTGGTCCGTATGGTCCGCGTGGTCCGTATGGTCCAACTGCTCCTTCTGAGGCAGATGAATCCGAAGAGGCTGCGGCAGCGGCTGATGAGTGTTCGTGTTCAATGACAATAACTGGAGCAGCGGCAGCGCTAGCAGCAGAAGCATCAGCGCCGTGTCCGCGTGGTCCGTATGAGCCGTATGGTCCGTATGCTCCATTTGATCCCGCGGCGGCTGCAGCTGAGGCAGCTGCATCATCACCATATAGTCCGTTTGCTCCGTAGGGTCCGTTTGCTCCGTATGGTCCGTTTGCTCCGTATGGTCCGTTTACTCCGTTTGGCCCATATGGTCCGTATGCTCCATCAGCTCCTGCAGCGGCAGCTGCTGAGGCAGCTGCGTCACCACCGTATGGTCCGAATCGTCCATTTGGTCCGGTTGCACCATTAGCACCAGCGGTAGATGATGATGAAGCGGCTGCGGCAGATGAAGAGTCATTATCTTCAATGATAATAACTGGAGCTGAAGCAGTAGCTGCAGCGGATGAAGCAGCGGCTCCTGAATCGCGGCCGTATGGCCCATATGGACCGTATGGTCCGCGTGGTCCGTATGATCCGCGTGGTCCATTTGGTCCAACTGCTCCTTCTGAGGCAGATGAAGCTGAAGAGGCTGCGGCAGCGGCTGATGAGTGTTCGTGTTCAACGACAATAACTGGAGCAGCGGCAGCGCTAGCAGCAGAAGCATCAGCGCCGTGTCCGCGTGGTCCGTATGAGCCGTATGGTCCGTATGCTCCATTAGCTCCAGCGGCGGCTGCAGCTGAGGCAGCTGCATCATCACCATATAGTCCGTTTGCTCCATATGGTCCATTTGCTCCATACGCTCCGTTTGCTCCATATGGTCCATATGGTCCACTTGGTCCGGTTGCACCATGAGCACCAGCGGCAGATGACGATGAAGCGGCTGCGGCAGATGAAGAGTCATTATCTTCAATGATAATAACTGGAGCTGAAGCAGCAGCTGCAGCGGATGAAGCAGAGGCTCCTGAATCTTGGCCATATGGTCCGTATGGTCCGCGTGGTCCGCGTGGTCCGTATGGTCGCACTGCTTCTTCTGGGGCAGATGAAGCCGAAGAAGCAGCGGCTGATGAGTGCTCGTGCTCAATGACAACAACTGGAGCAGCGGCAGAGGTAGCACTAGCAGAGGCAGCAGCATTTGAGCTGTGTCTTTCTGGTACATTTCGTCCACGTGTACTGTATGCTTGATGAGATCCCGATGATGCCGATGCAGCAGATGATGAGCTGCTGGATGCATGAGTTTCAGGAATCCTTTTGATGAACACATCTTCTTCATATATAGTTTCATGCCCAGAAGCATCAGTTTCTATGACAAAAGTTCTGACAATCTTATCACCTGCTGAAATACTTTGTGCTGGACGTTCTGCATCCCTTTCGAATTTCTTTTTTGTCGTTGTTCGTTCGAAAGCTGTTCCATTTTGATCAACGCCAAATTCGTCAGAAGTCGATTCTGTCACTTCACGAAATCCTTTTTCAAAAGTAGCGAAAGGATTTCCATAATATTCATTGTATTCATGTGCAGCAACATACTGTAAATAAATATTTTGTTATTCATTTGATGAGTATGTAGATAGGTAATTGTTTCTTTTTATATGCACACAATTCATGTCTTATGGTTTTTTATTTGTTGAAATATACTTTTGATGTTCGTCGTTCGTACCTATCAAACAAGCAACTTGATTGTTCAGTTAAAAACCAACCTATGGGACATACCACCTGATTTCTATATACAATCAATGTAAGTAATAATAATATATAATAATAAATAATATGAATGACTTGAAACATGAATATTATTAATGTTTATACTAAGGCATTGCATAGCGTCTCATACAAATGAAGAGTCCCTAACCAATTGATTATTTAAAAGAGCATGCCAGTAAGTTTTTTGCCAGTTCGGCTTACAAAGCGGTGGCTTGGTCGGAACTGGCACTTAGATTCACTAACACTTAAAAACTTTATGTTTTTCTATTGTTATGTTGCACGTAAGTGAATCTAAGCTTCGTAATATCGGTGTGATCATATTTCGATTGTTTTATATATGTAATTTTCACGTCTTCAAGTATTATTTAATAGTTTAGGTATGACATAAAAATATTTGAAATTTGAAGTTAGTAGTGTCATGTAAGTACTGAGTCCTGAAAAGACTAACTTAGTCACCGCGCAGTTGCATATTCCAACCGCTCTATTTATTTTAACTTTATCGCACAAATTAAAACAATTATACAAAAGGCTAACTTAATGCTACAAGGCATTCTATACCAGTTAACCTTCGGGTTAGCAGAAAAGTATAAGGGGGTACGAAAAAGAAAACATATAAACTTACATAATATTAAAAATGTATTAAATAAACTACATGTACCTATACACAAAAATAATGATATGTAGACTTAATCAGATGATGACTCCTCAAGAAAGCATTTTTTAAGCAAACCTTTAGAAGTAGATTTGCTTTCTGCCAACGTAATATCAATATGGCGGGGGGTTCCAAAGTTGAATAGCTTTTATGCAGAAGGAGTTTGACATAAAACCTGAACGTTGTTGCGGATTAGCAAATGGTAATTAACTTTAACTTACTATAAAATTTTAATTTATGACCACTATAATTGTATAAATAATGCTTAAGGCAAGCCACGATCAAAAGGCCCATATTCATTAGTATCATCTAAACCCATTAACTTCTCACTACTGAGAACGGATCTCCTCTCTCCGATACACATCCAGTGCGAATTGGTGCAGTCGAGTGGCGTCCTCCTGTGAATTCTGTTTTACAGCTCTGATCGTTTCCGACCATCAAGTACCCCAAATCCAAAAATAATAATTATGATAATGATAATTATGATATGTAGCCTCAATCAGATGATGACTCAATAAATCAAATAATTAGCTCATAATAAAATATTTTATTGAATTGTGGTATTTTATCGAAATAAAACACATAAATGAAACAGGTGATCAGAAAACATTTACAGTAATGAAAATGTAACTTAATAAAGTCTTACCTGCAATGCACAGCACAGGATCACAAAGGTTGTTCCTCTCATCTTTGGAGAGTTGGAACCGAACTGATGATAATCCTAAAAACTAAGGCCTTTATATACTGAAAACTTCATAGCACAATTACGCATAAATCGGATAATATGTAAACATTAAAACAATTGTATCAATTATTTCTGTAGAATAAGTAAATTTTCTAAAAACTCATTACTATATTGTACGATTTTGAACAATACCTTGTGATTAAGACGATTCAGCGACAGTGACGCATTAATGTACAAATAATCTATACCATTACTCAAAGGTTGCTTTAATCCGCTCCTATGTTTAAAAATAAAACAAGAACTGTATAATCTTATAGTTCGGTATTTGTGCAATAATTGTAAATCAATTATTCTTTTATGGTATTCTATTATGGTATACCCATAAAAGAAAAAAATATTAATAAAATAAATAATTTATAATAATTTCTGTATAATATCTAGCCTAATTACATTATTTTACGATCATAGAATGGGTTAGTAATGCAGTTAAATAAATGTAATATCTTTGTAATCTATATTGAAAATAACCGGCCATTGAAAACATTTGAATGAAGTCTGTTTCTCGTTATCATTTTCAAATAGTTCCTCATCGCGATTTATGAGATCTACATAAATCTGAACTATCGTCGTAACCGCAAATTTACGCTTATATGCTACTCTCTTTCCACTTCTAGAGTTAGATTCCACCTTAAAAGGGCTGTCATGACACTGAGATAACTCCTAAAACTATTTTTTAACTCTCATATGTCATCATCAAATACTCGTGATCTGAAAAAGTTGTAGAACGTGCTTTGACTCTACTCATCACATACTCTTGAGTAGTCAATACAGAGGTATGCTCAGCACGCTATAACTATAATTTGAGCATTCCATTGGAAGTTTAGGATATAGTCAGCATGTCAATAAAAATGTCTCTTTTAATTCTAATCTTAGCGCTCAATGTTTGTTTGGTAGTACAGCATATTATAACTGGTACTTACTAACTGGTAGCAAGACCTCTTCCAGCCAAGATAAATTCCTCTGTACTCAAAGTAAAGCGCTTCTTAACAAGAGCGGGAGCAGGTCCTAAGAAGTAGACAAGTAACTCGGCAACGTTCTAATCGTCGCCAAAGTAACGTAGTCTCTCTGTCTCAAGATAATCTCATTAGTCGATTTTCGTAAAAATCTCTAAATGAAGATGCGGGCTCACTTAATAGTGAAGTATAAATATCGTCATTCTAATTTTCAAATTGCGTAACTCCAAAAAATACATATTTTCACTTTTAATGCCATCTAGTGTAAAATTTTGAGACCTATCGATTGAAATATCTCTCAAGTCCCATAAAATAATATTTAATTAGGTTTGAACGAATTGGAATAACACCTATATTCAATTTGTGCCTTAATTATGTTTTTACTTCCTCCAATAAAGTTTGCTCAAAAGGACATAAGCAGTTTGAAAATAAGGCTGACGATACACATACATACATACATACTTACTGGATAATTTTATTATTTGAACGGAAAAATAAAGCTGTTTTGCTCGACTACAATTATTTGTTAATGACATAGAAAATTAATCTTTTGTTCAAAATCAAACACGCAAAATCAAGTGCAACAATTATATAGTTCATTGTGTGTTTCAATAGAGTAAATTAATATGTCTTTAGTTATAACTTAATTGTAATGATGAGTTAGTACAGCTGCGCTGCGGCAGAAAAATATATTTGTAGGTATTTCTGTAGGTAATATATTATGTCTATTAATGTTCCATTACTGGGGCTCAAGCCCAGGCCCTTTCACTCATCAAGGTTCATACTCTACCACGCGGACGCTGTGTAGGTACCAATAGGCGTCCTATTGTTAGAAATTTTCAAAAAGTCTAAAAGGGCCTCTAACTTGGTTTTGAGACAATCATAAATAGTACTGACCAGCTGTAGGTGTCAGAACAATCTTTAACTTCGTATGTCAATAACTTCACTGCGTTATCCTGGCAATCTTGAACTAATAATTTTATAAGAATATCAAGAACCCTAATTAAAACGATAAGGGTTTCTTATAAGACGTATTCACATGTAAATTTAATCCGGTAAAGAAAGGGTGACTGCAATAGGACCATACGTCCACTGTATAGAATAGCGATAAAATATATTTTTTAATACCTACTCGAAATTTCAACTTGCAACTTATAGTCAACTTTTTTGTAACTGGATTTTTAACGTCCTACACTACGAGCCAAAGTTTTATATCATATTGCATGTCATGTACTTTGCTTAGATTAATATAACAAAATAAACAATTTTATGATCATTATGTATCGCTATAGGATAGTTGACCATTACTCACAACCTCGTAACTTAAGAAATAAAAATTCACTCGCTCTACCGACATCAAAGCTATTTATATTTTATTCTGGGCCCTATGTAATGTGTATCAAGATATATAATATAATACCACAACAACTTAAAGAAACCTCCAGCTTCAATATATTCAAGAATAAATTGATAAATACTTGACCAAAAAATTTTATTACAATACTAGCAGTCGCCCGCGGCTCCGCCCGCGTGGATGTCGGCTACCGCTGTAAAATGCCTACCCAGAAAAGACACGGTCAGCAAAATGATTTCCAGATCAATTCACAGACACGGACACTAACATCGACGACGCACTGATTATCCGCAGGCTGCATAGATTGTCTTTATGTGGATGTTGAAGTTGTTAATGATGAAAATATTTAAATCTAATTAATACTTAGTTTTTACTCTTACCGGCAGTCCCGGAGAGCAACCTGTTGTTTTGGGATAGATAACTAAAGCGATTATTGTAAATCTTCCCCATAAACAACATTTGACATTAAATTATTTTTAGGTGACAAAATAAACTGATGGTCAGGAGCCCCGACCCGTGATAGGGCGCTGTGCAGCAGAAATCGTAATAATTTAAGTTCGCCATAACTTCAAAAACAAACGTCCAATTTTGATCATTCCAAGACCAAATATTATCTACATAAACTGCACTTAGTGATGAAATAATTAATTTTGATAGGGATTAATAGCATAAGTAAAATAAATGCGTATAAATATAGTACAAAAAATCAAGATTTTTAAATAAAAAAAAGGGTTGTTGTGCCACACTCGCCATATATAGGTATAGTGTGTCGCGGACTTTTTAGTAGGTGGTATAAGATCTTTAATTCATTCATACATTTTGTGGTTCTATCTTTTATAGTTTAGGCAGCGTACGCAACTGTTCTGGTTGATTTTTACACTTTGTGTCCGAACCCTATTTTTTTCGAAATTATAATATAGCCTATGTTACTCAGTGATCATGTAGCTTTCTATTGAAAAAAGAATTATTAATATCGGTCCAGTAATTTTTCAGTTTATTCGTTACATACAAAAATACAAATCTTTCCTCTTTATAATATTAGTATAGATTACATTGACTCCCCCCCCCCCGTACCACCCCAGTGACGTTTACATGGAGCCTATATCGCATGCTGGCTAGCTGAGCGCGGTGAGCGGCACCACGCGACTTTTTTCTAATACTTGCATTTTTAAACTCGTGATTTCTTCCTAATGAAATGTCCGAATTGAATAATTCAAAAAGTTATAAAAAGGTATTGAAGCTGTCTTGAATACAACGAATTTTTTTTGATAAGGATTAATACCAAGGTACAAATATAGAGCCTTTTCAAGCGGCGGCATATAAATTAAATTTTTAGAATAAAAAACCGCTTACTGTGACGTAACTATAATATTTAGACATATGCTGTCGCGACACTTTTTGTAGATAATGATGAGTACTGCAAAGTCGTAGTATATAATTTTGTTCTATCATCAATAGTTTTCGCTGCGCACGCTATGTAAGGAATTTTTCAGGTCATTTTTTACACCTTGGGTTACATTATTGGATTTTTAGTAAGGATCCCTAATTTTTTTCAAAATATAATATAGCCTATGTTACTCGGGGATAATGTAGCTTTCCAAAGGTGAAAGAATTTTTGAAATCGGTCCAGTAGTTTCGGAGCCTATTCATTACAAACAAACAAACAAACAAACAAACAAATCTTTCCTCTTTATAATATTAGTATTAGTATAGATAAAAGAGTTTTTCGAGGACAGAACTAAACTGTAACACAGTGTGAAATATAAATAATTATTTAATTATTATATGTTAAAGTAAATAGTATAAATATAACGGGAAAATAATAATAGAGGTATATATGAGTATAATAATATATATAAATAGATAAATAATATAATGTAATATTAATTAAATAGTATGTAAGTAATTTTATATTAAAATTGTGTTGCTGCGCCCTAACAGGGTATCATGTATGTACCTTTACCTTTTATAACATCCTATGAATACTCATGATCGCAATAAATATTTGAAGTTTGAAGTTGAATTGTATTTATGTTCACTATGAAAATTTTAATTTTTGGGGTTTTTTGTTGTACTAAGGCTGATAGCTAAAATTGTTTACCCTTATCATCATCATCATCATTAGCTTTATACCCTGCGACCAGTATAACTGTGGTTGACGCAATAACTTTTCCTTCCGTTCACCTCTGTTTTTAGTTCTAAAATATTTTGATATAATTTTAATAATCTGTTTCTTATAATTATCTCTACAATATAGCTCTAACTGGATGCAAAGCCCAAAAGGGCAAGATCGAGACGACTATCTCAAAGGCCGATCTCTATAAGGCGCGTTGCTTTGCCAGATAGTGGGGCTAAGGACGGCTTTCTGAATAGTTTCATTAGCAGTTACTCAGAAAAAGGCTAACATTATTGATGGCATCGATAGTGTCTTTACTAAGTGATTACTTATCTAAGTAGAAGTCATTAGTTCTATGACATGATTTTTGTCGAGTCTAGTCTAGCACTACCATCGTAGACTAGACCAGACAAAAATAATAACATACTTACATACATAGTATCACCCTTGTTTCCTCGAAGTGGTTGGCAGAGGCATATTATACGAATATTATTTACATTACGTAAAATAAATAATTCCCATACACCTAAATAGTAACACTTAGAATAAATATATGTTTCCTATCAGAATCTAGCGAAACTTTTCGACATAATAATTAGATCTTACGTCTTTGTCTCAAAATGCAGCCTAGTTCTAACCGGTTTTTTTTAAACGGCACCTCATCATATAGCACTTCCCAGTACTGGATTCAGGCTGGTATAAGACCTTATGTAAAACACTACGGAGTGCAATAAACATTGAATTGTAAGGTAAGAGGAATTCTAATTCATGTGATTGAGTATGGACGAGTTTTCTTCATAAAAGCACATTTAAGCAGATGAGCTGAGGCTAAGACTGCAGTTGCCGCTGTTAAAAGAAGCGAATGAACGTAAAATTAAATGATTAACTTTCCTTTTCAGAGTTCTGCATATTTAACAGGGGTCAATTCTTAAATGAGTGACAGATTGTGTGACATTGAAACGTTGCTTATCTTATCTTATCGCGGGGGCCACAGAGTGACCGTGGCGCACTTTGACCCTTATGTCGGATCTTTTGTGCATCCCCTTGCCTTTCACTCCAAATCTCCAAATAATGTTACCATCATCTTTATGACAGTTTTTGCAGATTGGATCCAATAGTCTCTTGGTTGTGGGTAGGCCACCCCCAGGAGACCCATTCGGCAAGCAGCCAACGAGTCACAGGTACACAGCAGGTGTTCCATAGACTCCTCTTCGTCACCACATCTACGACATAGCGGTGATTGCACTAGTCGCATCCTGTGGAGCATTTTGTTTGTGGCATAATGCCCTGTTAGAGCCCCAATTATCAGTCTGGCTTGTTTCCTGCTACCTTCGCATAGGGCCTTAGACCAGCTGCTCCCTGCCTCCCCGATGAAGGCTTTGAATGCTTTGAAAACGTTGCTTGCGATGACTACTACTACTAAAAATGATAGTCGAAAAGTACCGACTTTATAACTCCATAAGCAGATTAAATTGACAAGTTTTAAAATTACTTTTAACCCTGAAAGTGTTTATATTTGGTAAGACAAATGATTAGACATATCAAAGGCACTCAAATCATTTCTAAAAGACTCTTCAAAGTTCCCTGTCCCATAAATTTATACCTGTTTGTAACATGTATAATTAAACCTTAAACACAACCTATGAAACCTTTTGACCCCTTTATACAACTTATAAAATCAATAAAGTATCACATGATACCCAATTTTTTAAAAGCAACACTGACAAAAGAGGTGTACAAATCAATTAATATTACTTTTCTTTGTCATACCTGTAGGTAGGTTGAGTGGGCGTAGTCAAAAAGGTGGCAAGCTTCACAACTGGAAATCATTTCTCCCGTATTGCATCATGAAAAAATTATATCTTTAGATTTTTATCTATTAGTATATTATCATCCAGTAACGTAAGGCATACGTTGGAAACTCATTACGCTGTCATGACTTGCAATTTCAAAAATCATTATAATTATTTGATCAACGGTATGACTTACAGTATAGGTATGAGATTCTTATATGCATATTTTTCTCATAAAATATGTCCTTCAAAACCATCATATAACCCTTTTGGACAAAGTTCAAACTTGTATCGTCACAGGTGACTTACCAAAAACCGTTGGATTCGGTCACGATACCCAGTATAAGATAATCTGTAACCCTCTTCATTTCATTTACAGTTACAGGTCAATTTAGACTGGGACCGTCGACCATTGTATTCGGCCCTCTGACGTAGGCTTGTGCTCGATTAAACGTATATGTGAAAGAGGGTTCAAAGTGAAATGGTAAGGAGGCGATAAGAATACCAGATGTGTGCATTACCTTGCTGGGACCAGCTGCTCTTTAAACCAAATAGCTTTTTTAAGTTTGTTTAAGTTATGCTGAGTATTATTATTTAAATAACGTAATTGCTAAAGACGTCTGTTTTATCAAGTATATGTAAAATGTCTATGATTATGTCTAGACTTGAGCTGAAATTTTAATATTGTGCCTGACTATTGGCCTGATAGGAAATCTTAGGAAGGCAATGGCTTCGAGCTAAGTACCCCATGTACTTAGCTCGAAGAACCGGCGATGATGAAGTATTAAGGTTCTTCAATGGCAGCTGTGTACCAAATAACGCAGTAATAACAATAATATTTTCTAACAATTACACCAATCATTTAGTTCCAAGATAAATATCATTAAGAACTTGTGTTATGGATACTAAACAACGCATAAACATACATAAATACTATTCTTTTTGTAAATAAATACTTAATATACATAGGGAAACACCCAGACCAGAACAAATATTTATGTTCAAGCACACATATATTTGTCCTGTGTGGGAATCGAACCCACGACCTCTGGAGTGAAGTGCAGGTATGCTGACCTCCACGCAGTATACCGATAATCCGCTCCGCAAAAAAATGGAAAGGTCTTTTTTCAGCAGCGGACTCCTTGTGACTGATATAATGATGATTATGATAACGTCTAAAATAAAAGTGACAATGCGAAATATTTTTTGGTGGAAAATCCAAAGCACGCACAAATAATTATAATTTGGGATTAGTCATACGGTCTCCCGTGGGTCAAGCAAACGAAAGTAATTATTAATTAACTTCGGTGATCGTTCCATACTAATCCCAGCTATTATAAAACAATAACTTTTCTATTCTCCCTTGACGAGTTAAGACAGTTAAAAAAGTAACGGTCAAGAAAAAAACAGTCTAATCAACAAACTTCTATAAGAAGTTTCACCAACTGTTCTGTGGCCCCGCTGTTCGCCGATAATTTGTCAATCAGCACCCATGTGACGTCATCATCAAAAAATATCCGTCGGGTTATTTCCTTACCGTAGAAAGGACAAAAAAATGAATGCTTCACGGTTTAAAAGTTGTGGTAATTTCATTTTAATTCTTACGATCTTGTCTTTGCACCCTACGCTAAAAATAATGCTTATGAATATTATAAAACGGAAACTTATTAAAATGAAGATTTTTTTCTACACCAAATACTTATATTCCAAAGTTATTTTACATAAATAGACAATATAATAACAAATAGCAGGATACTACTAGTATTCATTTTAAATCATAGACTAATTATTTTGCACATTATTTTTGAAATATGCAAACAAAATGTGTTTTTTTCAAATTCTCATACCTTATGAAATATTATCCTAAAAGGATTATAAAGAGTTAAATGCCAGCACAAGTTACACGATTTTCGTACCGAGGTATCATGTCATGGCAAAAATAGACACCGTAAACACGGTTACATTTTGTATATATCGCGATTATTGATTGAACTATTTGGAGAATTATGAATAATGAATCGCAATTTCTTAACAAGTAACGAATTTTCCTTATGTTAAGTTTATAATGATGTTTATAACAAAGTGTATTATTTTGTATAGCAACGGTTGTAATAAAAACTTATTGTTAAGATTTTATAGAAAGTTTCATAAAAATATTTTTGGAAGGATTTACTAAAGGAAGGTACATTTTTTATGTTTTATATTTTGCTTATATGAACTTATTTTACTCCTATCCCTTACAAGCAAGTCTACCACAATAAAAGTAGTCGAAGTTCTTTATCCAAAATAACAACAAAATCGACCCAGCAACAGCTTAGGCGTGAAAGTATGAAAAAGTAATAAAAAATAAAAAAGTATTTTCCTATTACTATAGCCAAGAATTGAAACAAAAAAATCTTTTGACTAAAATTTAATAATAATAATATTAATACTTTTTTATTTAAGACCCTGGGTCCAATTTTTGTTAGTAACAATATTTAGTAACGATTCAAGTGGAAACCATTTATTTTTTCAAAAACCAAACCAAACGGACGATTTTAAATAAGTGAGAAAAACAAAAATTAAAGGCGTAGGTACAACATAAACTTTACAGTTACTTGAAAACTAATACATATTGGTTTATTTTTATAACTAAGAGATTTTAAGTATTTGTAGCCATTAATTAACAAAGTCAAAGTCGTTATTAAAGTTACCCTAATAGTAGCGAACACATTGACTGCGTACAGCAGCTTTAGGCAAGATTCTCGTCCAGTGTTATTCTCCTGCCATTACATAATTATCATGTAGTATGTACATTCTGTGTTTAAAAAAAAATACTGAATAATAATTCTTAACTTTGATAGCGATAAAAATCACAGCATATATTAATCACACAACAACAGTAATCAACATTATATTGAACATAATTTTTCTATTAGGTAACCCTCACCGTTGTATTTGTGGGGAGTCGAGTTAGTTAGTTGACGAGCTTGGCCACCACGGCCTCTCGTGTGCCCGTAGTGCTGGTCGAATTTTACGGCATTCCTAGTAGTGGCTCCCTCGCATGTTCGCGCGACATCCCTTCGTGTCGGGGCTGCTGCGGTAAGTGCTGAAAGTCGCAAACGGAACAAGTACGCGAATCTGGGAACTAATTATTTATTTGTTCCGTTTGCGGTGGAGACAATGGCTCCATGGGGGCCGGAGGCAAAGCAGCTTGTCAGGCATTTAAGTACTCGCCTTATTGATGCCTCCGGTGACAAGAAGGCTGGCAGCTACTTCTGCCAGCGTATTAGCCTGGCAATCCAAAGAGGAAATGTTGCCAGCGTTCTTGGCACCGTACCCATGGGCCCACAGTTGGAAGACATCTTATATTTATAGTTTTAAGTTAAGGTAGCTTATTTAAGTTGTTTAGGTACTATATCTTTTTGGTGTTCTTAATGTTATATTTCAACTTTTTTTCACGTAAATAAATCCTATTTTTCTATAAAAAAAGGATTGATTTGAATCATTCAATAATCATATAACAACGTTTCTTTGATAATAATGTAATGTAATCCTATGCGAAACCCTATATAAATCAAGTCCAACACGCACTCGGTTAGCTCTTAATATAGCACAACTCAAACTTGGTTAGTTTTTCCCGTCACACCTGTATCTCCCGACCTAATAACTGGACATGCATACATATTTGCCGCCCGTCAGGTGGATATTTGGCCAATGTTTGTAGAGGGTAACAAACATCGCGGGCTCTTCGCTCGTAAACGCACCCTTATCTCAGAGTTAATTAAGAGATCCGAGATTTATTGGAGACTTGCCGAAATTGGACAGTGTTCGACGGAATGAGAGGGTCTCCTTCGTTTGCATACTAGTTTAATAAAATTTAAGTAAGGTTTCGTTGGTATAAGGTGGAGATACTTGTGAGTGATCAAAGCGTTTATATGTGTATTGGCGAAGTCAGGTGTGTAGCAAAATTTTCCATTTTGCTTAACAGCGCTTTGATACTACCAGTATGTCAACCAGGTTCGTAGTCTTATCGTGCCTTCTAAAGCCTCGAGGTGTTTGATATCAAATAACCACAGAAACCGTCACTCATCCAGTAACCTCTGCTTAACTTCGATCACCTAGTCTTGCCGAGCTACCATGGTTCACTAGACTATGCTGGTTTGCTATACTTCTTGCTGCTGAAACATGGCAGGTCTTCACAGCGTCAGTTTTACTTATAATAATTCTTTATTTCTTTATTTATACGTTCATACAATTTAATAATAATAAATAATAACAATCGGACATAAAAATTTTAATAGTATCTTTAAGTATGACAGAAAATCATTCATAAAAGCAGATATAAATTGTTGACAGTCCACATTAAAATATCTTTATATTTTCCCTTATTAAATTCATAGTTTCTATCATAGGTTCTATAACTCAAGGAAACATTCTGATTTTGAGAAACGACTCTATCAATACTATAAATTAAGCACATCATTATATATACGTTTATTATAATAATTAGAAACAATAAAGAGTAAAAAACAATGCCTAGTTAACTGTTGATTGTCCCCGTGTTAGTCAAGACGTCAAACTTTAACGAACTACACAGCTGTTTGCGTAATGACGTCACTCGAGGACTTCTGACGGTGTTCCACTTCTAATGAAGACATGTTAATCTAACACATGTTATTTCTTTACTATTTTAGAAACAGTAGCTATTTTTTTTTTATAAGAATAAGAACATATAAAAGATAAAGTCATTAAATTGCTTAAAAAAACAACTTTGTAAAGCGTTTTCCACATTTAGTTATACACAAAAATCAAATTATTTATTAACAATTCAACATTTGCAGCGTTTTTGTCACAAATTTAATAAAAAAGTTGTTAATTTTTTAGCGTCATGGGAACCTCATTCCTTGAAGCTTAATTATTCGCAAATCCTGTGTAATAATGATCTTTTATTGTAAAAAAAATGATCTTTTATTGAGCTAAATAGGATGGAATCAGATTGCGCTCTTCCAAACCTAATAATGATATATAATTTTATTGATAGAATTGAAATTACTGTATTTTTTAAAATTTTATGTCCTCAAAATACAATGAAAAATACGATAGCAAATTCTCCTTCTAATTTGCGTGATGTATAAATAAAAAAATAAGAATATCTACTTCTTATTACTTTATAATCATAGTTCGTTTGCTCCGTTCTTGTATTTCATATTAATTGTCACTGAGCCCAAATCTTATATCTTATAAGTAATATATTATTTATTAATATTTCTTTATCAAACTTTCTACTAAAGATAAAAAAACACGAATCTAAAGTAGTTGTGGAACGTCATATTGCAGGCCTGCTGACAATCATGTCGTAACTATCGGAACTAATCGATTTATTAACTACCATCATTAGGGACAGTTAAATACAAGTGGAAACTCATCAACCGTGCACCTGACTCCGAACTAATCAATAGGTTATTTAATATTTCAACAGGGACCTTCTGGGCGTAATCTTAACAATGTCTCTATACTTTACTACATTATGCTGTTAAGTTAGAGATGCCTATAAACTATAAGCACTCAGATTCGCCTATATGACCTAGTTTTTTATTAATGTGACACGTTATAATGACTACATTCTGCCAATGGTTAGCAGTCGATGCAGTCCAAAAAAATGAAGGCGCTTTATTCCGTGACTTAAGCACGGAACACGGTAAGCAGTCGATGAAATGAAGGCACACCGTGAAATAAGCACTATAGAAAGCGCACCCACTCATGACGGCCTGCTAAAATGCTGTTTCATGCCCCACTTAAAAGACCCGGATTATAGAAACTAGGAAACACCCGAGCCGGCAGCGAATTCCAGAGCGATTTTTTTCGGTTCGAGTGCTGATAGTCTGCACAGTATGAGAATGGTTCCCAAAGACCAGCGTCCTACACCACAATACACAAAAAGCAATGTACAAGTTAAACATCACAATGTCTCTAATTAGAATGACATTCTAAGTTGAGACTGCACATCTCCTACATGACAGATGCCAAGAATACAACCACATATGGGAAGTACTTCTGACAACATTCAATTGTTTCTGTCAGAAACTTTAACACCAGTGGTGGTAAGTACAAAATTTAAACTATCCATAGTACACTCGTAATCTTATCGAAACTTCTCGAAGCGAAACGACAAATTAGTCAACGGCTAAAGTTATAGATAGTTCTAGTCTTTAAGTGGCAGATCGCCGAGTAATTGTCGCAGTAGTTAGCTTAACTGACTTAGTCCGGGCTTGAGGCTGTGTTTGGCAAATTGTTAGAGAAGATACCGATTAAACACTTGAGTTGGCAAGTTTGGGCAGTTGTAGTCTCTGGCATCTATTTCTGGCTTGATTGGTTTGTAAGCGTAGCCGTAGTTGGACTAGGATACTGGACCTAAACTTTCTTCTATAGGTTTGTAAAGAGAATTATTTATATTTTTTGTTTAAGATTTACTAAAGTTACTATAGAAAGCTATATTGGCAGTGAGTATCCCCAGCCGGGACGTTCCCTATCTAGTTTCATCTTTTACACTACTTAATTTCTATCTGCATTATCTATCTATTTTGCTAACACATTTGCAGTGTAATTATGCATAATCTATGCTTATACGTAATATATCTACGTGCACAAATATATGTCTGCCTCTACTTTTTTGCACAATATGTTTATAATTTGTACGAGATCGGTCATAAAGTGAGCCAACGTATAAAACTTTCTCTTAAATCATTATGAAGCGTTAGCTGCGAAAGCTATTGATGATACACCAAATAATGTATCAACGAAACATTTCTAGTATCGAGCATACACCACACCTATATGTTACTGAAGCCATTCACTGGCCTAAAACTTCTGGTCAGAACGGTATAAAAACTAAGTTTTAAAAAAAAATTGATAATTTTATTTCAAATCTCAAGAAATTTTCTAAAGACTTCGCACTTACTTCGCTTTACTGAAAGCCCATATATAGATACGAAAAATTACCCTAAGAACTTATCACAAAAAGTATACTTAGAAACTCAGTTGGAAACCAAATTTTTGAGGAAGTATCACGACTAATTTAAATATTCCATTTTCTTCAAAATATTCATATTTCTATATAAAAAAATATTTGCATTTAGATGACCAATATGCGTAATTTTGTTAGCTATTCTCGGTTATTAATTTGGCCTCCTGCTCTTATAATTTTTTTATAGTAGGTACGCACGATTTGTGCATCAGCCAGTTTTACCATATTGCTTAACCGTCTTAAGAATAGGGTTGTCACCCTTGCGTTAAAGACGTCCGGTCGACCGTCTTCGTGGTCACAAACTATGACGGCGCGTGGCATCCTTATCAACAGTTCCAATCGTGCACTTCTATTTTAAGGGTATAAAGGTTAGTTTCGTATGTTGTTTTCATCGTCTTACCAGTATTGTTACCTTATAATGGTGATTAGCGACTTCCTTTCGCGTGTACGGCACGCGTGGTGCGTTATGCTTCACTGTGATGCGTTTGACGGTTAACTTTTAAAGTTTAACGAAATTCTATTATTCCAAATCTTCTTTGGTATAGCATCGTGTTTACAACTCTTTCAAAATCTTAGTAACAATTCTGTTTTTACTGGAACCTCTTCAGTTTAGCCTTTCCATTTTGTTGTTTGTAAAACAAAAGAGGTTTTATCAGGAACAAACTCAAAGAAAAATAAACTATGGCTGAATATTTGTAAAACAATTGAAGACAGATTTTATATACAAGCACCGAGACCACTTACTTCAAAAGACGTTTAATAATATAAAGGAACGGAAGGAGGAAAGGAAGGACCACTTTACCCATAAAACCTTTAATAATATCAGGGCCAAATTGTCTGTCAAATGATGTAGCTTACTTTTTCTTGTGTTGGGTTTCAACTTAGCTTGTCATAAATCTGGCGAGACAGAAAAATCTGGCTGTTTACTATTTTTTTGTACTGCATCGAGTGCAAACTATTTTTTAGATGTTATTTGGGGCCACTACTTTCCAGCTTGTTCTTCAGTATTGTGTTAGTGATAGAACAGGCATAGAACAATTTTCAGCCTAACTTAGACCAATCGATCCAAATATGCCTCTCGGACTATGTAATAAAGAAGACTGTGATAGCTAATGCTGATACGATGCTCAAATATTTTATAATTATTATTTTAAGAACCTCTCCATGTGTACGAAGTTTCCTATTTTAAGCCGCGTACTTCTTACAAAAATGTATGAACTGTTCTATTCTGAGCCAATAATTGCCGCAGAGCGCCCGTGCCAACGTCGTGCGTCGTGTGACCGTTACGAATAAACCACCGTGCAATACTTCCGACCACAGGGCTGCATTCAGGGATATCATCATATCAGCTTTATTAAGTCCACTGCTAAACATTAGCCTCCTCAATAGATTACATTATATTGGGGATATTTGCTCATAAACACCACGCTGGGCAGGCGGGTTGGTGATCACATTTCAAACCAGTATGCAGGTTGACGCTGCTGCCCATCATTCGTTAGGTTTCTCTTCGTCGATCCTTCCATCTCCCCGAGAGTTGAGAGGGAGAGTCACTATTCTAGGCACCCACAGCACATTCAGAGAAATACTCAATTATTTGTTACAATTCATTTTGTTTTTTATATTATATTCATCATTGTATGATTACGCTGTGTTACAATGGGCAGTCATTAATGCACAAGGAAAAATGTATGACATCTTGTATTGGAAAGAAGAAGTGCATAACTGGATAGGTAAATCCAGTGAATAAAGGCCTCCGTTTGGATTGCCGTCCTCTACTACTATTGCTGGTTCGCGGTCGCCATTTAAGAACCCCAACGCCCCATTAGTCATCAGTTTTTGAAGCTATATGAGCCGCCCTCTGCTACTTCAGCTTGAAGTCCTTACTATGTCAGTGACGCCATTACTCCTACGACTTTCCTCATTTCTGATTATATCATATAAGAACATTTCGAGCGTAGGTCTCTCCATTGCACGTTGAGTAACTGTTAGGTTTTTTATATGATGCCCATAGTCAGCTACCACGTCTCAGAGCCGTACGTCATCGCTGGCACCACATTGATATTAACTGAAACATATTGCAATAGTTCTATTAGAAAACCTAATAGGAATACCCAATTCATCAAAAAATAACAGACCTTTTGAGAACCTTCTGGCAGGGTAAGCTCCCCACCATTTGGCACGCAGAGATAACTGTGCTAAAATGAACTATCTAGTAAGATGTGTCAAGGTTTTTGCCCATCTCATATGAGCGTGAGTCTATGTACCTATGCATTGCAACTTTAGTTTATATTCTAATAGACAAAAGTATAATTGCGTATATGTGCGTATTTATTGCTTGCTCCGTGCCTCGGAAAGCACGTTAAGCCAGAAATTCAGTAAAATCTGGTTGAACCAATAAGCCGAACCTGGGCCCTAAGTTTAAGTCTAGGGCAACCGGGATAATGCTATATGATGATGATGAGAACCTTCTGGCAAATGTTTTTTGTAACATCTAGTAAAGTAATTAGAGGTTTCATAACCTTATCAAAAAATCTCGCCATGTAAGTCTAACCCGCACTGGAACGGTTAAGATAAAGCATGTTCTAGAAATAATATATTTTTTGAAACCACTCGTAGAGACCTTAGTCCGGCTCATGCTCAATAATCGTCCTTTATGTTTATGAACAATATTATTTAGCGCTAAGAAAGCTCACCCTCTAAATAAAACTTTTTATACGCACCCCAAAATTGTAGACTTTAGAACGTAGCGGTTAAAGGTGAATATTCAATGGCTATAACGAGCTTTTGACATTGTACCTCGACTACTAATATTTTTTGTGACGCAGTTGTGAATTGTGACCGTCGCCTTTTTCTTTAAGTTAGCTTTATACTTTGAAAACATATTATTGTACCTAGATAAGTTAATTATGTTATTTATTGAAACAAATTGCGCACTTGATTGTATGGAATAAATCTAATCTTGAGAACAGATTTTGTATCATAATATTATACGTATTTATTTTTTTATATTATTATTCTATACTAAACTAAAATTAGGTAAGTATTTTAACTAACACTATATTCCGTAAAAAGCTTTATGATGTCTTTAACTGTATACAAATTTTTGTAAAAAACTATATTTACTACTTTAACTATAACAACCCAACAAATTATATAGGTATATGATTACCTACGTATATTAAATTGATGAAATTAAACACAAAAATAACTACTAGAAAAAGTCTTTAATATTTATTCTTATTGCAATATAATATAAAAACGAGCCACTTTAAAGCACCACGTTGTTATCACTGTTCAAAACTAACAATCGAGGGGTCCCGAGGGGTCTGGCGTAACGTCTTTTCGCCCTCAAGACGAGTTCCTTGCCGACCGCCGCACGAGCGGGCCGAGTGCGCCACCCCTGTTCAAAGCGCGCCAAATTCAAATTTGACAGTTCTTTATTTCAAACCTGACAACAGAGAATAAAACCTGTACACAAAATATACTACTAAATGTAAATACTCCATCACATAAAGAAGTTTTCATGTATTTGTAAACAAAACAAATTCGGTAAAAATTCAAACCTTTTTTACTAAATTTAATTAATTTATATGTTGACAAAAGAGTTCCTTGTATAGTGATAAATTGGTTATAGTAATATAAGTGCAATATAAAAATGTATGGTCTGAAAAGGTGCTTGCAGTAGTTTTAAATAGTGTAGGAGTAATATTGGATTTCAGTGTTTGGTAAGTATTTTAGTTATAATTAATATTATTTCATCAACAAAGTTTATATATTGACATATTCCTATTTATTAATAAATTATAATAATATAAATTGTTGGCAAGCATAACTTTATTTTGATGATATAATTTTTATAAGGTTTCAAAGGCTTTCACACACGCTATGTCATAATCAGCTGATTTTTTATTAAACATATTTTTAAAAAGTAAATCAGTTGTTAAACTTTTCTTAATGTTTGAATATGATAGTACTATATCTTGGACTCTATGATTGGAGCGTTAAAGCACATTTTGGCTTGATTTATTTTGACAATCTTTGTATCTCAACCCTAATTCTCAATTTCTATATGAATCATTTCATAAATACGTTACACGTTATTAATTTAAATTAAAAATTTAATTTAAAGGTTTTATCACGCTGCCTGACTTTTGTTCGAATCCTAGATCTACATTGTATGATATAATACGTTGACAGTCATGTCAATTTAACTTACCAATATCCCATTGTGAATTATTTATTATTAAGTTATTTTAACAACCTTCTTACTCTTACTAATATGGAAGAAAACTATATCTTTATATTTGAAAAACGCTCCATTCAGTTGATTATTACTTTTTTTAATAAAAGATTACTGTAGCTAGCAATACCAATGATCAATAACTTACAAGATTGTTTTGCAAGGCAAACTACCATTTATTTCTTAATATTATAATGTTACATACATAGTATATTTGCCTTATTTGACGAGTTCTAAACTGTTCTAAGGTCTTTAAGGGCTTTATAAACTGAACTTTCTGCACCAGTCTCAACGACAACGACTTACATTTATATTATGTGACTTAAAATTATATGCTATATGGACCCAAAACCGACATAATAGTTCCGCAACATTCGTGTAGATGGCGCTGACAGAAAAATCTTTGTTAGGGATCATGGGGCTAGATAAATGAGTTTCTTCCCTTTGTTTTTTTAGTTGTCGGTTGACTTACTGAACTATTTAGTAATGAAAGGAAAATAGTGCAATTAAATGAAAAACAATCAACACTGTTTATGCATAATGAGTTATATTGAGTACAAAATATGAAGCGTAACATTTTGACATTTATACGCACCTTATCTCCTTGTAAAAAGTGTCAACTTTGATTTGGCGTGTTTAGCTGGCACAAGAGCAGCCGTATGTGCGGATTGTGTAACTTCCAGTTTAGCTACAAGTACAAAAGTATCAACTTTTTTGTAACTCTTGATATTATTACGTTCTACAGTGGACCCCCGGTAAACCGGCCCCTGTCTAATCCGTCGCCCCATATTACCCCTAATTATAATGCCTATTACCCCTATTTCGTTAACGTTCTTTAGTATTTTGAATAGATACATAAATTTATTTACTATATATAATTCTAAAGTCTCACTTCGTCACTGGCTGGCAATCCTTTTGATGTCATACCTATGACGAAATATTGTAAATGTACTCTATAATGTCCCTGTAATCCGACGTGCTTATCACTGTCGAATGTAGGAACACACACATTGTTTTGGAAAATGTTTACAAATAAAGCTGATACATGATTAAACAGATTGCAACTTGTACGCGCCACTTCATGATAATCTTTTAATTTTGAGCTGTATTTTGTCGAATTGCAAGGTACTCTTTATCAAATAATCCGAACTATAAGGGATTTGTGTACTACCTCTGTAATCCGACAAATTCGATAGTGCGACACTGTCTAGAAACACGTTTGTCGAATTACCGGGGGTCCACTGTATCTAACTTTTTTATAGTACCCACAGAACTTGGCTATAGTATATGCAATGGATATCCTTCGTCAATATTCCTTATACTACACATGTCGTAAGCATTGACACTACTTTTATGTGGTCATGTAATTTAACATTGTATCAATTTTATACTTTTTATTTCCCATACTACATGTGGTTTTATTGCATCTTTAATAGCACGGCCGACAATTATCATTACAAAAAAAAATGGTTGCCTGTAAAGTCGTTTTTACGGGCGAAGATTTTACGTGACAACGTCTTTTTCTCGGTAGAATATTTATTGATATGAATATAATTAAATTGCACAATAGGAACAAGGAATTGAATGAAAATAAGAATTGCACAAATTTTAACTATAGAAATATATTTTGTTTACTAAAACATTGTACACTAGTGCTGCGCGCGCGGCAGACCGATCATAGTTGAGTGGGAGAGAGACGCAAGGCATTCGCCGGGCCTCTCTCTCGTTCGGTGACTCATCGTAACGTTACCGAGCGTTACACTTTTTCATAAGTGACTCCCAGCCGCAACCTAATTTAAGACGTTGTCACGTCAAAACAAACGTCAATAAGCACCTGCTTAAAAAGAAATCTCATTCAAATTCTACGACGTAAATAAACCACTTTTAAATTGAGGGTACAGTTGAAACGCAAGCTTGGACGATAAAGGAAAACAAATAACAGTCATAGACAATAAAAAGTGAAATGTCCACCTCTGTGATCCCTTTATTCCCACCTTGTAATGGCGCGTAACGTAAGATGCTAACTTGTTTTTTATTGACGCACCTTTAACGCTTCGTATTTCGAATAACTTTGAATTTGGAACGTTTTATCGTTGCATAAAAATTACACACAGGCTTTTGTGAGCTTTCACATGACAGACATAGGGACCGCTATCTTTTGGTTCGGTTTTAAGAATTGAGTGCCAACGAAAATAAAAACTTTTTCGTTTGCAAACGCGTTAGCAATGTATACCCATACATTTGCTTTTACAAATTGAACCTTACCCATATTTCGTTAACGTTCTTCAGTATTTTGAATAGATACATAAATTTATTTACTTTTATAATTCTGAAGTCTCACTTCGTCACTGGCTGGCAATCCTTTTGATGTCATAGCTATGACGAAATATTGTAGGTGTACTCTATAATGTCGGGGCTAAACCTAAACTCAGTTTATTGCTTTTCTATGAGACCTTTGTGGGGCAATGAAAACAAGTACCAAGTTTTTATTTCTCTTTTTAAAGCGGTCAGACAAAAAGGTTTTATTTACGAATCGACGTCGTAACTTTCTAGTTTATCTTTGGTATTATAAACCTCTTTTTAAAAGTGCTTGACAAGAATGAAAAGGGTTATGCTTATTAGGCAAAAGTACTTTTACTTTGTAACGAAAGAAGTTTTTTAAGTATCTTACACAAAGGATTGCGGTTCGGTTTGAACGTTCTCTTTCCGTTCAGTTTATGAAATGAGAAATATAATGCAGTTTTAACGAAGGACTTAATTACTTTCTGCTCACGATTTTACCCTTTTATTAACTTGCGAACTCTCGAAAATATCTTATTTATGGCTTCTTATGGAATATTCAATGTAGGTACATTTGGAGTTATTGCAATAAGAAAAGTATTCATCCCTTTTAATTTGCTTTGTTTTTGATTGCGAACTTAATGCGGAAAAAAGCAAAATACCAAGTCATTGAAAAGAAACACATTGCATCAAGATTTGTACTTTTTTATTTTATGTAACTAACACAAATTTGTGTATCATGCTAAAATTACATCTACAAAAATTTATAAATACTTTTTCTTTATTTCCTATTAGTTCAATATCCATCAAACTACAGTTATGGCTTAAAACTAAATGTTTTTATTCACTCGCAGAATATTTTAACACTAAAATTGAAATTATATAATTTGATAATATTTGTTATTTTGACATCAATTTTATTTTATTATGATTATTACAATGACTTTTTAATTCTACTTATTTTATATTGACATTCACACGCCCTGCGGTTGGCAAAATAGATGTTCTTTTATATACGAAAACCACCTCATGTTACTCTATTTTATGTGAATAAATTATTTCATTTCATTTCATTTCATTTCATTTCATCAATTAATCACTATCTTATCGTTAGATTCGTTACAAATGTATGTAACTTCTAATTTAAAAATTTAATTACGGGATGAACAATCTAATTCAGATTTCTGAATCTGAACTTGAATTCGGAATATTAGGGATTCGAGTGTCCGGCGGGAGGCGGCAGTGGTGACCGCAAGACGTTTAATTGTCGCGCAGATTTACGAGCGGCGGCGTGTGTTGGCCAAATTGAAAGTTCACTATAAATTAGGCGGGAATCCTCGGACGCTTTCAGAAATACTCCTGATTTACGATTTGAAAAAGGTAAGGCTTTGATTGTTAAACTCTTTACGTAAGATACGTAGTTATAATGTATGTATGTGAAATTTCACATTGCTGATAATCTTAATCTTAAATTTGCCTATTGAAATTTGGCTTGTATAAAGTGGATGATTGTTCGTAAGGGCATACTTTTAATCGTGGAACAGCGATGTACAAGTATATATACAAACCACATAAAAACGGTTCATTGACAAAATTAACCGTTTAAAAAAACCGTCAATGGCAGCATACGCAAATGAACGGCGACCTTGCACCGCATTCCGTAACGTTATTACCGGTGCAATGACCCCAAGCGCGAATCAATAACTCATTACTTTTTTATTTCGTGTTAAAAATAACGTGCTTTTTTTCGACGCCCCAATTATTGGCGGCAACGGGTGAAGGTTGCGTTGCGACTGTGACGTCACGACCGCCCACGTGACCCGCGAGCCCGCCGCCCATTGATTGTGGAATTATTTTTAAATTTAAATTTGTAAATGGAACTGATTATAAAAAATGCCGGCTGGCGGCGGTGATGCTGGCGCCATTTTACTACAAGTTGTACTACGGCACGATTCGCGGTATTATATTTTAATACATTGTTATCGAGATGTTCGTTCATACGAGTTATATTACAAATCGTACATTGTTAAGATATACAAGCATAAGTTAAGGAAAAATGAATTCTAACGTAAGATTACATTTGCCTTCCAATATGGGCAGAAGTCGATATACCCGTTCTTAGCTTCATAGTCAGTAGGTGCGATCGGTACACAGGACAAATATTTCACGCCATAAACATGTAGATTTGTCTCGTTTCGGTGTTTTCTCGTACCACAAAATAAACATAAACACCGAAACGAGACGTCTTGTATAAAATGTGTGAGGATATTATAAACTTTAGAAAAAGATAGGTTGAAAAATGTATAGTTCTCTTTATCGGGACGCATAGAATAGCTGTTTCTAGGTAACTATCGAATAAAGCTTTTGCCATGCAGATACAAAATTTTCCCTTATAAGTTCTGCTTCATTTTGTTGATCGTTTTTGACCACCTAATTTCGTGAAGCTTAATAGTTTTACTGCCTAATCTAATCGCGACGTAAATTGACGCTGAACGTCATTCATCCTTTTCAGTATTTCTAATTTCATTGATCGTTTGTGTTCACCTAATCTCGTAGAATCGTAGTTTTACCACCATAATCTCATCTTTACCGTAACATAAACGCCGCGGTCCTACCACGTGTCGTAAACTGACGCGGAACGTCAGCGCGCGAGTTAAGAAGGCATCGACAACATTTTTACGGCACACTTAACGGTTAACGTTACAGGGGTGCAAACTTTACAGCATCGTCACTCCGTTGAGAGAGTCGCGTTAAGGTTTTCGAAGTCGACTGCATTATTTTTTTAGCCATTATAAATATACTTTAATTAGATTGTAATTTAACTGCTTCCGAATATTCCAATAATCTGTATTTTTATTTCAATCTTGTAATATTTATTTTTAAACTAGCTAACACATTTTATATATCTATTTCGGCTAAGGTAAAGTGAATGAGAGATCTTTTACCGTACTTTTTTCAATATAAACAGTGTATTTGGTTTTAGAAAGCTATGTATGTAAGTATAAATATGCAAAAGAAAGTAAAATTATAAATTGTTTGATCGACTACGGCAACTATGAATGCTACGACAGCTGCTACGGCGTTGCGAATAATTGACAAAGACGCCAAACATATTAAAACCATCTGAGATCGAAATAAATATTTATTTTACATTTGAAAACTAACTAAATTGTATAATTAATTAAATACATATTATGTTTCATAAGAAAAATTAGAACACTGATGAGAAAATAAATATTTAAAGATATGCTTATTATTAATAGGCTAGACTAAGATTTGCTTGCTCTTTCACTATCGAAACATGAGCACTCTTATTGTGCACTCATATTATAAACATGTTTTGTGCATAAAAACATTTTATTATTATATTCTTATTATTTTTAATGGAGAAAGCGAAACCGATTGTCCTTAACGTAAAAAATCTCATAGTTCCACTGAGAAAAATTACGTCTGTGGTTTATTCAAAATAAGTAATTGGGTTGGTTTACGACCCCTGCTTTAGTACGAGCGGGGCGTTCTGAGATGCGACGCTTCGTGCGATATGCTTACGACAATCTTATTTTATATTAAAAAGTATGTTAGGGATGGCAACATTTTAAATTATTAGAGTATGAAACTTTGGAATGAAAGGTTTGAGAACAAGTTGGTCGATTAGTTTTTCTTTATTAAAATTGTCTTTAGTTTCAAAGCAGTGGTATCAGAATAATACTTTACAGCACGAAAAATATTAAGGTAAGAAAAAATATAAAATAGCCTTATACATCTGACACAGCGCCTTTTAGACCCAAACTAAACAAAATCTGTGCTTTGAGTACTAGTGAAAGAACATTATAACAATCATAGGAAGGGAAGCATTATCATTATCAGCATCTAACATACATATATTACATACATTCACGCCTCTTACCCGACGGGGTAGGCAGAGACATATTATACGCCCACACTTCGCCAATTGTATAGTTGGTCCCACGTAATAGGTGGCGAGCCTATTGCTGCTTACCGGGCACTGTTTAATTCGCCAGAGCCTCATCCGTTGATCGGCAGGTGCACCACTTGCAGGTGAAATTGGCTTGGGCTCCTTAGGTCTTGGTAGGATCCCTATACATCCATATATTATCAGCATCTTAGCCCATTAAAATCCCACTTCTGAGCACGGGCTTTATAAGCTCTCTTTCCTTTTCACGAACCAATGTAAGAGGGAGTCGGACAATAATAATCCGCCACACAGACCCAATGTGAATGGGCAGAGCCAGACCTGTGGTCCTGCTGTAAAAAAAATTAAGTCTGGGCGCCTATAAGGTCTCTAACTTGCTGCCCGAAACACGGAAGTGTTCGATATTACATGCCATATGTTGTACGTTTACCCATTCAAAGGCTAACCTCTGTGAGATCTGCTTTACTTACTTCGGTGATCGGAAAAATCACGAAGCTATGAGCGTTTCATGTTAATTACTAAGCCTGAAATAATCACCACTATATATTTTTAATATCTGAAGAATTTATAAAATACCATTTGTATGAGTGTAATACAAATTGTGGAAATGGTCCCAAAATGTAAAAGCCGATTATTGTTACTTATAAGTAAACATTTAAAAAAAGTTGTCCATCTATTTTGCCATTTTGAATATTTGGGTTGCATTTTCACATTTGTTTTCATTCTTAGAAGAAGAAGAATTCAACACATAGAAGGTTGTGTTTGCTGTACAGTAATCTACTGATATGTGTGCTGAAACATAGAGAAGTTGCTTTTAATCGAGCCTCTTATGCGTGTCATTAGGTGTGGCCAAAATGGTTAACTATTGTATGAAATAATAAAACAACTAATGTGATTTGGAACTAAAAATTTGTTTAATATAATTTTCCAAAACAAATCCTCATTCGTACTCTCAATCAGCACTCGTTTGTTACCAGTAAAGATGAGTACGTACTAGAGAATTTGCTTTACTTCAAGCCGTTTTTTCGACAGTAATTTCTTTCCTTATCGATTTTTCAATGTGTTCATTGTATGAAGCTAGATAATTGACACCATAGTGATGTATTGGTTAAATATTATAACAAACCTATTTATATTTGCTCTTTTTTAATTTAAGATTTATATTGATCGATGGATGGCATTTCTAACAAACCAGTTTATGTCATTTCCCTTTAAATCTAGTATTTTGATTGATTGATTTTGAGACTTGTTCTAAGCTACCTCCACGTGGACATAGGATACTTTATATACCGTGTGATATAAAAAGTGGTGTAACAAAACGCAAACGGGTCTTTCATCAACAGATAGCTGAAATTATAATCTACTTTCCGATTTCCCGCGGGAACTCGATACTAAAAAAGTACCTGTAGCTCACGCGGACGAAGTCGCAGTTGGCGGCTAGTAATAAAAAATAAAACTAGTAAAGAAACAAAGTGCATTCGCTGTTTTTTATTTTATCAAACTGCACTTCGTGCACGAGGCTCGGTGTTTTATTACCATCTGATTTGAAAATGGTATGAGAGCATTGGTGTAAAATTTCAACAAAAGGCAGGAGGATCGGATTAGGAATGAGGTGATACGAAAAAGAACAAAGGTTACCGACATTAGAAGAAGAAGGACAAGCGTAAGTGACAGTGGGCTGGTCATATATGCCGCAGGACCGATAACCGTTGGGATAGAAGTGTCCTACAGTCCCCCCCGGACAGGTCTTCACCTTGGCGTGGTGAGGGAGCTGAGTACCTCCCGGAGGCCGAGAAAAGGTAACACCCAGAGGTTGGCGACTCTGGGCGTCCTTAGTACTGACCACCGGGGGGGGGGGGGGGAACTCAGATGGACCTGTGGACCATCAAGCAGCGCTAGGAGGGTCTTGGCAGCGGGGGCAGGGGGCCTTTGCTGTCTAACCGTGGACCCTCCGGGAACCGTGGGCCCGCTGCTCCTCTCTGAGGAGATCCTCTCGATTTTGGTCCTCTTTCTCAACAAGCGGCGGGCGTCGTCGGAAGATTTTTAGTGGGTATTATTGCTGGCAGTCGCGTATGCCGGTGGTGAGTCCCACACCCCCTGTCGGTCCCTCTTTGGCCGGAAGGCAGTGCGTAAATCCATTTTATTACCAACATAAACAGAAAAGATGTGTTCTACAGTGGAGACCGCATCTCGATAAGCGCAATGCAGGTGGACCGGACAGGAGCGACGACACACGCAAAACGGCTGGTAGCGGTTGGAGACGAAGAGCTGAAAATCGAAGGGTCTATGTCCAGCAGTGGACGAATGTAGGCTGATGCTGATGACAGTGGTGGGATACAATTTTATTACCGTAACTCACCATTAATGTAAAAAGACGAAGATTATTAGACGAGAAAAGTTACCGGATAGAGAGCAAGAGGACGACCGAAAAAAGATGGACTGAGTGCGTGAAGAATGATATGTTCGAGAAGGGGGTGGATGGGACAGTGACGAATAAACGAGGTAAATAAAATAAAAAATAAGATATTTTTTGACAATTACACCAATTATTTATTTTCAAGATAAGTATCATATAGAACTTGTGTTATGGATACTAAATAACGGATAAACATACATATATTTTTAGTTATTTTTTTTTATAAAAGGAAAATATGCTGCTCCAACCGTAGATATACGTCAAACTAAATATAGCCCATGATTATTTTTAATTTTTCACACACTTTCAAAACATATTTTTAGTTTTTTGATGATTATGGTGAATCATAAGTCTAGGATAAATTTTTTATTTGTCCTAAAGACAAATAACTCGAAATAAACAAAATAAAAATAGTTATCGGATTACACGACAGAAATCTACATAGTGCGAATAGACTTTTCAAACGAAAACAATAAGTAAATACATTAAAGGAGACACCGAACTCTTAATGTGGAATAAAACAATTATCTCTTATTGAATTATTTAAAATAAATCCCTAAAATGTAGAGCAAATAAATAATTCTCAAGTAATGGATTTCGCATCGGGTAGTATGGTATCACCATGAAATAAAAAATAAAATAAAATATACTTTATTGTCTTTAAGATCAACTTGATCATTTAGATTCGTCAAACATTTACACAAAATGGAAATTCCATATATTTTTTTAACAACAATTAAAGAAATATGAGCGGTACCATAATAAAGGAGTAAAAGCAAGGGTTCTTTGTCAGAATTTGTCAGTTTATCTGTCTGTTGTGGTTTTCTTAAAATTTGTCAGTCTGTATCTGTCAGTCAGCCTGTCGTGATTCTAAAGGAGGGAGGGGATTGTTCGTCAGTCAGACAGCCTGTTGGTGACTCTAACGAGGCTTCCAAAAGGCAACGAGATGGAGAAGAAACTCATCTCGGCTTTTTTCAAATTATGATTTTTTTTAAATATTTTTTTTTTTTGATGCTTGAGGCTTAAATCTAAGAATTATACTATACATCTACTTAAATAAGGATATTAACTACATACGGAACATCGTTTCTTACACAATATAAACTAAATACTCTTTCGAGACCTTATAATTTCGAAGAAGTTTTCATTTCTTGAAGACGTAATGCGACTAGCAACGCCATCTATCGTAATTAGATGTAAAGTTAAATGAGCTTCTTCGTTTAGAATATTTGGTACATTTTCTAAATATATATAAAAACCCAGCGTAAATATCGAATAAAAAACGTCAATTCGACACGAACACCGCGTTCAATGATAGGAAATAAAAGTTATGGGAGTGTCGACGAACAAGCTTTTTTAAGTTAACGTTTCGTTTCAATATCAACTGTTCAGCGCGGCGGCGGCAACGATTTGACGACATGATCAAAACGTCTGTAAAAACCCAATGAAAACGAAAAAGAAGATTGCGAGAGCCCGTTGAATGGCCGGGGAAGTGAACGTTGCACTTTCACGATTAATAAAACGAAAAATTTAACGACACGTTAGAAATGAACCATCGGCGATAGTTCCTATTAGCGCCCAACGGTCGCGTGCCGGCGCTGCTGTCGCTAACCATTTGAATTATGTGTTTAGTTCGGCTACTCGACGCTGCGTTATATTGGCAGCACTATTTATCGTATTAGAAAAGTGTTAGTTTTCTTACATTATTAAATTGTATTCTATAATGAGACTTAGGCCTATTAATAAAGAATATGAGATAATGAAAAACTTTTATTACTTAGTTAGAAAAGTATTAGTTTACTTTGACCGGAGACTTTGTTACGTTACGAATATAAACTTGTATCCACAACGTTATTTTTGGCTGCTCAGTTTTTTAAACGTGATAGGCATCGAGAAAAATTTTTGGTTGTATTTCTGATTGATCTAATTAATTGATATGTACGCATTCGACTCGTGTGCATACTTCGACTAAAATCGAACGTGTGCCAAAAAGTATTGAAAAGCGTCGATCACATGATCGGACAGATCGAAGCGGGTCAAGCACAACAGGTGAGATGCGGGCCGCATCAACTAAAAAATAAAATATTCGAAATGCGAAAAAATAATAAAAATCGCGGGAATATAGTAAATTGAAAAAAGAATATTATCGTCCCTTTCTGTTGTATGGGTGGGATGTACGTGCATCTCTGTCTGGAATGCGCGCACGTGGTCGCCGTCTGCGGGGCCCGCACATCTCGCCGCGGCCCGCGCCGTCCGGTCGCGTCGCCCGTAACCTCCGGATGACCTCATTTTTTTTTCCTCCAATGTAAATACTCGGCTCTTTTGCCGCATAGTATATAAGTGGTATCGAGTTCCTTGGACGAGTACGATTTTTTTTTGTTTTCAAATATTTTTTTTACTTTTTTTTTGTAACGCATTGGACGCTCGCGGATTCTGGACTTGAAGTGCGCGAATAACACAGTGGAATTTTCAAATTGGCAAGTTTCGTCGCGGTGTTCATTCTGTAAAAAATAGCTAAGTTTGTTAACAATAAAAAACTGTTTTGACTGTTTTATTAAAACCGCTGTAGGCATAGTGGATAATTAAAAAAATATTGTATAAAATTATTGAAAATTAAGTATAATTGTATTTTATGAAATCACGCTGGTTTTTCCGAGAGTACACAACATCTTAGAAGATCGAAGATTGATATTAAAGGTTTAAGGTAAATTTGTGGCATTCATCAAATTTCGGTTTTGTAGATAGATTTGTAGATTTTTTATTGTTTAGCTTAAAATTTTATTTTTTGCAAAAAAATATTCTCATCTGGCAAGTGTTCTCTAGTCTTTTTACAATCCCATAGCTATCTATTAGGTACGTAAAATTGTTTCCATACACATATAATTTAGGTATATTGTTTTTTGAAAGAATAATCATAAATGTTTATCAAAAAAAAAGTAAATTCCTTTGTTTTAATTTATTTACTAATACGGACCTTCAGTCGGAATTTTCGCACATAATTTCACTGCATCTTAGAAGTCATCGGAGTTTTTATGTTTGATTTATTAGTTAAAAGTTAATATAATTTAAAACTAAAAAACATTATCAACATAATTTATGTCTTACATAAACTGAAATTTTCGCTAAGCAATTAATTTTATTATACTTATTTTATTTTTTGCCTTATGGAAAAGTTTATTTAAAAATATTCGTGTAATTTTCTTAATTCAAAACTTGCCATAGAGATATTTTTCTGTGCATCTTTTGGTAGCTATAATTTATATAGGTATCAGTAATATTGGCTAAAATAATGAACAAGTATTTCGATTTGCGTAAAATCTCTTTTAAAAGTTAGTCTATAGTGCTTTCTTTCGTAAATACTTCAGATTCTTTGTGGATAAAAAATATTAAAGCAGCCAAAAAAAACCATCTTGTTTTTGTTTACTGATAGCTTTTTTGTATTATTCCATATATTTATAGTCTTTATATTCCATATTATATAAGTTTGAACAAATATACTCGTTTCAAAAAAAATAGTTTTTTACATTAATGCCGAAAGATGCCAACAAAAATTCTATTACATGTAATTTAAAGCTAAAATGATTATGTAAACCATTTTTGCACGGATTACGGACACAGATAGAAATACCTAATAATGATAATGTCAGAGAAACTAAAATTCGAATGATATTAAAATCAACCGTAGCCATCGTAGCGTTTCGTAGTCCATTGTAGTATATTCGTAGTATATTCGTAGCGTGCTACGGATAAAGAATACTGATTGTGCTAATGTCCAGGCTACTAATATTTTTTTATTGAGCAGAGGTTACAATGCAATATTATTTTTCATTATCATAGCATGTTCCATTGTCCATATAAACGCAAAATTTTAATTTAAAAAGTAGATGTTGAACAATATCCTCAGAAAGAAATAAAAATGTTTTTTTTTCACCACGTAAAGACTCACAATTAAACCTGTTGTTATGTTTTAAAGTAAATCTGGTTGATTCAATATTCCTCTAAAATATACTGTTTGAAATATCTAACCCTTAAATCTTTAAAATTTTTGCTTAAAACCGTATTACAGTTTTGCGACTGTACTTTGTGATAGATTTGTTACAAAAAGAAACGGTATTATTAATGCTATGATCATCTTAACGACACTTTACAGTTATACAAATGAAAAACCACAGCGTTTAACTATCGGTATGTTTGCCCTTACTAAAATAACATGATAATTATTTATTAAAAAAAAAGTCGTCAAACGTTAGAAAAAACAAAATTCAAAATATATAGATATAAGAAAAACAAACTAACAAACAAATCAAAGTTCAAATTACAAAAGCCCAAATTCAATGAAAAAAGCGTCTCGTATCATCATCATCATTATTCATCCATCCAACTTGATAATCAAATAGTCGTTAAATATCTCTCAGTTTGTCACCTATAGTAGTTCAAATACTTAGTTCACATAGTTCAAATACTTAGTTCCGTAGTTCAAATACAGAACTATATATTCAGAATAAAAAGCGTCTTGCAAAGATCTATTCATCCCCCTTGAAAATCGAAGAGTCGTTAAAAATCTGATAGATCATTAGCGGTACATTTTTTAAATCCATACGAGTAATTGTCTTAAAAAGTGACTAAACTCTTTGGAAAAAATCACCCTATCTTCTCAGGCAAGTTTGAAGTTCAAATTACGAAACCACAGATACAGTGAGAAAGCGTCTCGCTTAAATTTATCTTTTCATCGCACTTGAAAATCGAAGAGTCGTTAAAAAATTGTCAGATCGCACTGCGGTGCAATTTTTTAATCCATACGAGTAATTTCTCATAAAAGTGACCATACTCTTTGGAAATATCTTCGCAGGAAAGTTCGAAGTTCAAATTACGAAACCACAGATTCAATGAAAAAAGCGTCTCGCTTATATCTATTCATCCCACTTGAAAATCGAAGAGTCGTTAAAAATCTGTGAGGTCGTCGACCCCGCTGCGACAGCTGCCGGCCGGCTTGATAAAAGAATCATATTAATTCCCGCGCTCTCTGTTTACGCGCCGGACCTCGGATGCGGTCAGCTTTTGGAAAAAAAGATGGCCGACCCAGGAAATCGTGCCGAGTTCGCTGCGAACTACTAAATCGAGAATAGTTATGCTACATTGAGATAGAAGTATTCTAGTTCATAAGCTATTCTCAAATCAATAAAATGAGAAATATTTAGATATTTCAAGAAATCTGAGGTCTCTGAAACTCAGAAAATAGTGTCGTGCTTGCAACGAAGTATTAATTTAAGACTAGTTATGCTCTTTTGAAATTAATTACAGAAATTAATTAAAAAAAATAATTAAAGAAATTAATTAAAGAAATTAATTAAAGAAATTAATTAATTTTTTTAACCTATTCTAAAGTCTCGTTAGTTCCTGTGACTTCTCTATCATGAAGAACCTCTAGTGTCATATCGAAATTATATGAATTTACTACTTTCATAAGTATCATAGACGTTGCCCCAAAAATCCTTGTATAAAAGTCTAGTTCTAATATTCTAAAACGAAGCATCAAACGCAGAGTCCACGCCGAAACATCTAGAAAAAAAGGCGTAACTGGACAAGTGACGTCACGCGGCGTACTACAGAAAACAACCGCTGAATGCGAATCACTCATTGATATTGTCGATTACGAGGATTTTTTGCGAATGATTGAATTTTATTTACAATTAACCCGGCCGCGCAGTCGAGAGCGAGAGTGACGATTAAATGCCATTTAAAAATAAAACAGCTCGCCGCCATAACATTGGTCGGCGGTAATTTATACTTACATAGGTGTAGCCTGCGACTCGCAGTGCTACGTGGGCTACATTCAATACCATTCAAACCATGACGACTATCGTGAGAAATTCGTGTGTAGAATTTATTGTCGTTTGTCAATAATGTAGAAAATAGTTTAAAAAAGAGTGGAGTAGGATATTGAAGAGTAGTTTAGAAGGAGGTGGGTAAGATGTGGGCGGCGCGAGCTTGCCTAATTTGTCTTAGGCGGAAAAATCGTGCGGCGATTACAAGTGGCTCGTAACGAAGTCGCGCGAGTAGGGGGCGCAAAGGGTGTGTGGGGTGAGGCGGCGGCGCGGGAGGGGGCGGTCGCCGCGGGCCGCGGCCGCCGCGCGACTCGGCTCAGTCGTCCGTCTGCAGTCCCCGCGGCCGGCCGGGCCGCGCGGCGTAATACACGTTCCTCGTGCTCTTGTGATCTTAATACTTAAAATTCCTAAAGAAAATCAAAATTCGAACCGCGTCTATTCGAATATAATATTTTTAGGCTAACTTCCCCTCGATCCTAAATTTTTTGACCCAAAAATTAACTAACTCAAAATAAAGTTTTTTGCAAAAATTTTTGATATTTACGTCAGTTAAATTTGTAAAGAGATTAAAACGTTTGGCCGTTATTGAGAATATTTTTTTATTTTGAGAATTTTATTTTTTCTGAACTAGCGAGATTTCGAGTGAGCGATTAATAATAAATTAGTAAGTTACTGTTATAAGCGTTGAATTAATAGTAAGGTGTTAGGTGTAACTTAGGTAAAAAACTGACTGCCGCCAATATACTTGACTGTTTAGAAATGGACAAGTTGTAGATGTGTACTTAAGGTGTTTCAACTATTTTGTGGTATCATCGAAGACATTTTCTGGACTCAGGTTGTGATCCATTGATTATCTGCTGTAGTTGTTTTTTTTATTTTATTTGCAGTGTCGTAGAGCTAAATATTATTTAACGACTTTTATTTTACTTTCCGCTTATTTCATAGAGATAGTTTTAAAAAATATGGTGTTGTAGTATTGTAAAAAAAACTAGTTATATTATTGCAAATGACTTCTTTTGTGCTAAGTTGTGTTTTCAAAATCTTAACAATTGTAATACGTATTTATAGATTTTTATTTTTATTGTTTTGATTACTTTTGTTTTTATACTTATATAAGCTTTGTTACGTCAAAATAGTTTTACTGTTATTTTTCTTTTGTTTGTTATATTTTAATAAAAAATATATGTTGTCTATTGTTTTTTTTTTGTTTCTTTATTTTTAACCAACATCCTTTTTTTATACTCCCGTTAGTTATCATCTCATAATTATAATGGTCATGTTGTTATATTTTTAGCTATCTTTGTTTGATTAAACAATTTAAACCTACTATTAAAACGGGAATATGTTTTGTGAACATCGAGCCGTAGCTTATATAGATTCAGTCTCTTACATAAAATAGCAACAATTTAATTGTAGCAAATAAAAAAATGTCTATAAACTCATATGGAGTAGTGCGAAAATCTATTAATTAGGATTTGTTGTTGCCCTTATTATTTTATTATTTTTATTTCAAGAGTTATTTTTTTATAAAGTGTTCGTCTGCATGGATAAAAATATATAAGATGCTAAATTATTCAACTTTTTTAGTTTTTCAGAAACATCTGAAACTTTGTGAAACATAGGTATAATATTTATAAATAATGTCAAACATTTGATGACAAATATTCTCGTATTATAATTATAAAACTTTATAATGTGGTCATTCCATAAAAGCGTGTCAAGAAATGATCATTCTTGTTATAAGAATAATATGTTTATGTTATATTAATAAAACTTCATATGTATGCCCGTTAAGCGTAGGTTTTTTTAAAATTCGAAATATGTATGTGTAGTGTGATTTTAATAAAAATATTTAAGATTCGGTCCTACAAGGTAATATTAAAATATAAAGACTCAAAAAAATCCTTAACTAGACTTTGTTCAGATATTTTTATGTTTCGACTCTTTGCATTCATTGTGAAGGTATTTATAGTATATCTGAACTATAAACAAAACAATAGATAAGTTTAATTAAAATTCAATTATGAATAATAAAAGCTTGATCACTATTAAGATCCGAAACATTATGGATTTAAACATATGGAAATACAGCGAGGTCCGTTATTAACGGAGCACATGAATTAATAGCTTTATTTTATAGAGGCAGCTTAAAAAGACTTGCTTTTTCAATACACCTTTATCAACCACTTATCTTATCTTAGCTTTGAAACACTAAAGGATTTGATTTGAAAACCTTTGAACGTTCAACTTGGATTGAAACCCGAATAAAAGTATAGAGAACATAAAAAATAAATATAAAAGGCGGATCAAATTTTTTCAACTAATTATTAAAACGAAATAGTTTATTTTCTCCTCATTATTCATTTTTCTCAGTGCCAGAATAACGTAGAGACACAGAGAAAAAAGGCTATTAACTAAATTTTAAGTTGAGACAATGTCAGAATTAATTTGATTCTGTAGTAGATTAGATTCTGTAGAGTTTGTAGATTACCATTATTACTATAACATTTACCAGAATATTGCGAGAGTAAACCATCTAGAATATATATGACTGTTAGGATTGTTCAATCACCATTACTCCTATCATATTGCAATAGCAATATCGCACACGCGACAATTTACGTTTATAAAATTATAAGCTTAAGATAAAAATAAATGTTTTAGTTTAAATTGGTGCTGATTTATAGTTACTTTATTTAGATTGCATACTCATCTGTTGTAAAGATTACCTTTAATTTAACCTTTTTCGTTCAATTATTGCTGATAATAACGATAGTTTTTTTAGTAGTTAATTACAAATTTCTGGTACTTAATAAGGTAAGTAAGGTAAAGTAGGTACAACCGTATGCTAAATATAATTGTTACTGAATTATTGTTGGTTAATGTTAGTTTTGCAAGTTTTTCAAGTTTCTCCGTCCGTTCTAGTCAAGCTCTTTTTTAAAGAATACAGGGACACTTTGGTTTTTAATCCTGATTTTTTTTTGTATCAACAAGTAAGTAGCTACTATGTAATTATCTGCTAGGGACAACGAAAATTTTATATATTTTATTATTTTATTATATTTGTTTTTAAGTTATACTGTACGTGTGTATGTTACTGAACTTCTCATAAGCCGCCGATATAAGTTAATGTTTTTTTTGTATACGTTTGGGTAGCGACCTGGATGGTTGAGATTTTCAAACCAGCCCGGCGTTAAAGTTAGGAATGATCGAAAACTGAAACCAAAAAAAACACCTAAACCTAACCACCCTATAAAATTATCTGGCCATATAAACCTTTCATGTAACCATGGCGTTTGACAATTCACGCAATAGACAGAAATAATCTTAATAAGACAGAAAAACGGTCTGTCGGGTCAGCTAGTTAACCTACAAAATAATATCTGAATGATATTATAATGAAATATATCTGAATGAAAGTCATATGAACTACCACTAAAATACATACATATAAAAAGACATACAATCACGCCTGTTTTCCCGAAGGGGTAGGCAGAGGCATATTACATGCCCACATTTCGCCAATTATATTGTTGGTTCCACGTAATAGGTGGCAAGCCTATTGCCGCTTGCCGGGAACTTATATGTCCGCCAGGGCCTCGTCCGTTGATCTGCAGGTAAGGTTGGCTTGGACTCGGAAGATGTTAGTAGGATCCCTATACGCAGATTTGAACTTCCACTAAAATAAATATCTGAAAGAAAAAGAATTTACAAGAATTACAGTGTAAAGCGGGTGTACCTTCTTGATTCTACGTAATCCGTAATCCTAGTTAGCAACGGAAAGCAGGGTCCTTGAATGGGTGACCGTTTGTGGGATATTCAATATCAAGCGCTTCCGTGGTGCGGGAGGCGCTTCCGTGGTGCGGGAGGCACTTTGAACCGTTGATACCTCATTAACACGATACTTGTAAGTTTTAAGACCTAGAAACAATTCCCAAATTTATTTGGAACTGAGGCGTAAATGGGCAAAGAAGGTGGTGAACATAATTAAAAAGCAGGCCTCGTGTTATCATCTCTGCATTACATTTCAATTTAAGCATTATAAGCGCACTTAGGTGTTAAAGTTTTATTAATATGGCTCTAATAACAAGCATTACATGTAGAACATACATTCGATGGTTACAACAGATAAAAGGAAGGTGTTCACCTGATGCTCTCCCGGAATTAACATCTCTGGACTGCACTGGTGTCCAAACCCTATCTCTGATTAAGTTACATACCTACGTAACAAAAGTATGCTATTATAATCTTTCTTTGTAGATAGAAGCCAAATTTGACGTATTATGCAAATCGGGTCAATTTTATAAAAATCAGTTCTGGTTTTCACTTTGCAGTCTTAAAATCAGACACCTATGCAAAAATATCCTGGCTGCAATAAAGTCTTTATTTTTTTTTACAGAGGAACAGGTATTTTTAGTAATTATATGTTTTTGATATTGGTTCATGTGGTTAAACCAATTTTGCATCACTTTATCCAACTTGAGCAAAAAGCTGCTTTCAGATCCGTGGTGGTAGTAGGACATAATAAGAATTGATTCAACTAGATAGTCATCATTTAATGATTTTTTAATATTTTTACTAAATCCAAACTTCACAAACTGTTCATATTTACTGGATAATAATTTAATGTTTGATTCGTGACAGCCATTTTAACGCCTGTCCGTTTGAAATGGCAAATAATTATTTCGTAAATTGTTGATCATTTAACAGGAGCTATGCCAACGTATATCGTTGTCAATTATTATAAATCCTAAATATTTTTTACAAACTGAAACCACTATATTGTTGTATATAAATGTATATATCTTATAAAATATCCTTCAATTAACACAGATATAAACACTAATATAAAAAGTTAAAAAAATCAAAACTAACCACATGAACAACATAATAATAATTGCGACCTGTCGCTACAACGTCACTCGAAACTACGTACGGGACCCGATTATCAGATTATCATGAGGTATCCAAAAATATTTATATAATTCTATCAGAGCCACCTATGGGTAACCGGCTGAACTTTATACAAGCTTTCTGTGTAAGTTAGTGACAGAGCTTTTTACAGATGGCGCTACAAACAAAACCGGCGCGAGCGCAATAGTTAAAGCTTTCAAAGCTCGAACATAGGTGGCACTGTAGTTTCCTTTAGCAATATCTGGTGATATATATTATAGATGTCGCTAGTGGTAGCATGTAACAAGAAAGTTAACCTAAGCCGCAAACTTCTTGTCACTATTGAAACACGTTTCGTTCTTGTCTTTCTGCATTTGTCCTCTCTCCACCTCTGAAACTAAAGTCATAAAATTCCTTGTTTAAAATTCCTTCCTTGTATCAATAAAATTAAAAGAAAGTAATTATTACTTTGGTGACTTTTCATAAAGATGAACGTTATTGGCTATTAACTGAGAAGGGAGGTTCAAAAGATAGTGGGCGTTTCTTAAGGCGTACTTGAATGGGTGGCAATTCGGCCAAACTTCTAAGAAAGGAGGCGGGGCAAGATGTAGGCGGTGCTGCATTTTCATTGGCTGAGACAAAACTTAGGTTTCTTAGAAACTCCACTGATTTACTTGCTTTAAGTACTAAGAGAAATAAGTACCCATTTTGTTTAATAAATATAGCTTGAGTTCACTAGTATTTGAGTTAGTTTTGAATTTGTATAGATATTTCGGTGCCTATAAACTAGCGCCTACCCTGACTTTGTACGCTTGACGCTAGGTAGGTACCTAAAGTATTTTTATATGTTCCTATAGACTAGGTTTCTTCAAAGAACCCTAGGCCAGTAAATGTTTCGTTAAATAAGAAAAATCCATTTCATACATCAGTCCAAACGAAAATTCAGAAAGAATAGGTAACTCCCAAAAATGTTCCTTATCTTAACGAATTTATTCAGTAGTTTATTAATTTGTAAATCAAACTAGGACGACTGCCAGGAGGCAGAGAATATTGAATTTGTATTACGTAATACACGTAGCTCAATACAATATACTTAATTAGATAATGTAAAAAAATATGCTTATCCACAGTAGTTACCTACCTACTTTATAAACAGATGGGGCTGTGTGCATTTTTTTTTTGTAAAATTTATTGTATTTACATTTATATATTATTTAATATATACCTACGTAATATATAAATATTACAAAGCTATACATACGACCACAATTTTCCAAATTTAACAATTTTACAAAATTTGTGAGATTTAAGTTCACATATTACATCTACTACCTATATTACACGATGGAACTATGACACAATGGAAATATCTACAATAGAACGCGATTACAACTTGTTCGTAAGACATTCTAACTTGAGCGTACTTAAGGCAAACTTAAGCCCCGCCTCCTGTCTTGCGATTGTCTTACCCCGCCCCCTACACTTTCTAAGTTAACGCCCTCTAGAGCAACTTAAGTTTCTTTTGTAGGTAGTTTACACTAATATAGGTAAATACATAATATTTTTGGAAAATATTTGAGGTGTTATGGTACTCAATACTGTATCTATATTGCTCCCCACAAACAGTTAAGTAATAGGTATGTATTTCAGATTGTTTAGGGCACTGATTTATTTGTGTTTTCAATGACAGAAAAAAATTAAGACAAAGAATATATTTTATGAATATTAATGAATTGGTACTTATTTTTTACTTATTAGGTACTTATTCTTTCTGGCTCTGGCTCTTTCTATTTTTCTTTTCATTGTACATTACTATTGTATCGAATCATTTTATCTTTATTATTCACTAGTGACACGCCTTGAGTTATGTCAATGGAGTTTTCGTTCGGATCCCTAGTTTCAATCACTTAAGAATGTAGCTTATATTACTTACAAAGAATGTCGCTTTCATTTAGTGGAAGAATATAAGTAATAGATTTTGTAGTTTCAGAGCCTATTTAATGAAAACTTGTTTCTTTAACGATAACTACTATTAGTGTTATAATACTCTGTTCGTCTACGGAAGAGTTAAAATGTAAAATACAATAAGTACCCAAGCCACTAACTAGATTTTTAACCTTGAAGTACCTAGGTATTATTTAAGACCCCGATTTGGATAGATATCTTTGTCTGGTCTCTATCTATTTACGAGTAGGTACTCTACAAGTATGTTAGACATACATAGGTAGGTGTGTCTCTGTATGGCTCTGTCTCTTTGACATCGTAGCTCCATAAACTGTTGATTTTGTCTATGGAGGTATTCTAGTGTCACCATCATTTAAATATTGATTGAGTGAAAGGAGTTGGTTGTTGATGTTAATACTTTATCTAAAACTGTTTGTAACATGTTATTTTGGTTTTATTCCAGACTTTTCTTAACCGGCCTGTATCGAAGGCGAGACGTCAGTGAAGTCGTTAACAACTATATTTAGGTAAGTTCATTATGTAGACTCCTTTTAAGCAATGAACTTATTTTGATACATACTTTTTTAATTTCACATCAAATCTAACCAATTCGTTTAGCTGATTTGAAGTTGTCGTTAGGTAGAAGGAGATTGACTACTTATAAGTACCTAAGTATACAAAAAAATGCACTGTCAAAAGCTATTATATTATGGTTAAAGAAAAACTTTATTATTTTCTCAATAAAGACGCAATTAGAATGCCAAAAGTTATCGCACTTAGGTCTATAGCAAAAAATAAAAAATAACATGAAAAGTATTTCAAATTAAAAGATACTTCATAATAGATATAAGAAGTAAACCGTAACAGATACCTTATTTTAAAAAGTTATGCAAAATATTTTAAAAGAATATAAAATGATTTCTCTGATTACAACGGATTAAGAAACTAATGACGCGGTAGAGTTGCAACTATAACTACGGCTGACACTTGCATTCGCCATCTTAAGTTTTTAACCGCGTTGTGCGGGTTGTGCCTCTGGCTTAATGGAGAGGCAGATGCGCCTCTCAAGTCTACTCTTTTACCGTTTGTGCCTTTTGAAATGATGTCTTTTTACATTTCCCGGTTTTATTTTGCGAAAATGACTCAGATTCTACTGTTGCTTACTAAGGAATTGCTAGTTTTTTATAATTCTACATTTTTACTCTTCTCAATGGCAGTATGAAAATAAATATTTTTTGTTTTATCGAACATTTGAATACTTAAAACCTTGGTTCACTATTTTGATAATAATTCTGTTTGTTCAATCTCGAAAAAAGTGAAATCAACTCAGAAATAAGTTAAATTCGTGTTTTTAAATTTAAATAAGGTTAATTATCAATAGGGAAAAATCGCATTCAAAAAAGCCGCGTTTAAATGAAAAATATGTAGTAGTCGTGCACAATAACCCACTAACGAAATTAAAATCCTCGTTGCGCGCATGTAGAATCATTACTTAAACTCCATCTTTTTAAACGTTCCGGAGTGAATGCAAGCGACTCTCGAAAAAAAAGAAAAGCGGTTTAGAAAAAAAAGAAAGCTCACGCATCGCGTTCCATTGTACGCAGACACGAAGGTGGATCTCATTAACGTTCGGAATTAAGAACGGCGATGAAGCGGAGTCTTAGCGATCATTACAGAAACGGAACGCGCTAGTACGCTTTTATGCGAGATACTCTTTTCTCCCGGTCCCTTTTCGGTTTTAGAATGTTGGCTTTATAGAAAACGAGTCGCATTTTCTAAATTTGAATTTTTCCGCGGGGTTTGTGAATAATTTTGTTTTATTTACTTTCAAACAATCCATATCCGTAGTAGCATAGAACTTTGTAGGTTTTATATGACGTATTAAATAGTTTGATATGTTAGCCGCTATATGAAATAGTTAGAAAAGTAGGTAGTACAAAATATTTTTCAGTATGTTCTGTCCCATTGATAAAACATCCAGGGGCTTCATACAAAACGGGATCTAAAGTTAAGCCAGGTTTTAAACTAGTGCTGTTTGATAAAATGAAGACAGTGACAGCAATAGTTTTTAACCTGTTCTGCACCTCAGGATCCAAAATAAATGAAACATATTAAAATAATTTGGATGACATAATTTGAATTAGACCTAGTTAGTAAGAGTAGTTTTATTAGCTCAGAAAGAAAGATTGAATTTCAGATACCTACTATCATATATAGAAATAGTTTTTATGGAAGTTAATGATGATAATGATATTAAAATTTCTCGTCTAAGCAAACTCTCCTCTCATCAATCTTTGTAAAACCATTTTCTCGAGCGTTGAAAAGATGATAATTAGTAAGTTTTCTAGTGCGGCGGTGCTAATGTGAAAACTTAGAATGTCATTCGGAAGTGTCGGCGCGTGAGGCGTTGGCGCCCGAGTTGCCGTGTAAATGTGGCTTACATATTATGACAATACACGGAGGCAAAAACGTGGCGGGCCGCGGCGTTAGCTTGGTACTTGAACTATAATAAAATATGACGTATATAATCATTAAATATAATAAAAAAAGCTATTAGTGCGTTATAGCACCTAAATTGACTAAGGTTCTACTCTGATTACGTATTAATGTAGCGACTTTGATTAGACAAGTATGAAATTTCGTGTAAATGTGACTTAAAATTACTCAGGGTTAAAAGCGTGGCGGGCTGTGACTCTTGCCTGTAAAACAAAGAAGGCTAGGCTTATTGCCTGATTAAATAGCCAAACTTCGAAATCGACTATGCTTTGACTATGACAATTTATTAGTAACTCTTAATAACCTAGCCAGATTAGGTAACTCAGTTTAGTTCTACTACCGGTTCACACAATGTAATTTTTTTAAAAATTATTCCACAAAGTTATTATTAATTCATGTTACGATGAGCCGCAAATTTCGTAATTCATTCATACGGATGATTATAAAAATATATCAAAACTCATATAAAATAAATATTAGTATTTTAATTTATGGTCAGGTAAACCAGAAATTGGTTCATTTAATCCAACTTCGGTTTAGGTACAAATATTTAAGCTTTACTTAGTTTGGCACTATATGACACCTTGTACAATTACTCAATATATTTTGCTTATTAAAACGAAGCATAAAATAAAAATACGCCAACAAAGTACGCAAAAATAATGTCGACACGGTACCGCACACAATAGCTTCGCGTGTGTTTTCATCTCACACCTCAACATTGAATTTTGTGTCGCACGAGGCCGCGACTTGCCGCAACTAACTCATTGTGTGTGCGCTTCTTTTGTGCGAAATGTCGGGTCATGCGCGTTGTTTAGAATTTCTTGAATAGTTGGTTTTGTGCATGATTGTACAGGGAACGGATTCTTCGCGGAGAGCGGCGAATATGAAAGCAACTTGTACATTAGGGTACAGAATGTTTATTAGACGAAGAGATTTGTATGATATATTGTCTTAATTTAGCATGACTCATATTTTTGCACCGTATAGTAATAATGCTTGCTGCAAGAGAAACCCAATTACAATAACAATCTAGCCTCTACTCGCGGCATTACCTACTTAGAAAAAAGGAATATAATACATACCTATACAGAAACTGTTTTATACGCATTCCTTTACTTTAAATCCAAAGCCTTACTACTGTAGTAAGTATTATAATTTGACTAATGAGTAAATAAAACTAATGTTGACAGCAAGAAAAAGTTTAAGTAATATCCATGTGGGTACTAAATAGCAATACACAAAAATTTCCACTAGCGGTTATAATTTTAAAAACCTTCCTGAGAGGCTTTACGTTTAGAATGTACCCTAATAAATAAAGTAGTATCAAATTAAACCTATCTACTATAATACGTGAGTCTTTAATAAAAATGAAACGTAATAACTACTCATATATGAAGAAGCATGTGTACATACGAAACATAATGTGTCTGTCCGACCACTGGGCGTGACGCCGCGCCATTGGCCACCTTACTTCCGTTTCCTGAAGTCATTGCGACACGGTACACCTGTGTACGCATATAAAGAAGTTCAATTGACTAAACTATTTCCTCTTTGATGTTAATTGATTTTTCCATGAATAAATTTTGGTTATATTTTTTGATTATACTTTTGTGTATTACAATAAAAACTAAAGTTGCATTGCATATATAGACTCACGCTCATATGGGATGGGTAGAAACCTTAATACATCTTACTACGACGACGAGACGAGACGAGATTTCAATTCCTTACTCGAGCTTAAAGTCAAAATGTCTTCTACTGTACTTGACTGCACCCTGGTGGGTTATCGCTTGCTCCGTGCCTCGGAAAGCACGTTAAGCTGTTTGTCCGGCTGTCATGAACATCTATGGCAGTCGTTATTAGGAAGTCAGTGCCTTCTAATATCCTGACAGTTGGTTGAACTATATAATGATGTTGTTCTCTGGGTCACGGAGGTCTGACGGGGGTCGCTCCATGTAATAGGTAACTGAAATTTAACCATATCTGGTTAAACCAATGAGCAGACCCTGGGCCCTAAGCTTAAGTCTAGGGCAATTGGGATAATGCAAATATATGATGATCGTAAGGTTCCGACACATGAAGGTCTGAGAAGGGAGAAACAAACAAAAAAAGAAATTAAATATAAGTAACAATATCACCATTTTTTGTCGCCGCATGTTTCTAACAAAATTCAATTTATTTAATAAAAGATTTTTTTCTTTTTTTAACGAAGTTATTACCATGAACTCTATGTTAATAAAGATCGTTATTCATAATAAGTATTTATTCTTCACTTAGCTTGAAGAAGTAAAAAACATTATGAGTGTACAAAATTTAATAACTCACATTAAATGTTGAAGTATCAAAATGCATAACTGCATGGTGAGGGGTACCACTTATCGTCCAGGTGCAAGTAAAGACAGATGGCTAAGCTAGCGATAGGGTCGCGTGCCAGTGTTGCCATATATTACCATTCCGTGGGGTTGCCAGACCGGCTATATAGAAAATTATCGTGCATTATGTCTTCAATGTACAGGTGACTTGGCTAAGATATGATTTATTTGTGTATTGTTATTCAAATGGTGTTCAAGTCAGTTTAAATTATGAGCCATACCATATTCAAGGTTCTTTTTTTTTTAATATTTAAATTAAATGTCACGGTCATAAAGAGCAGGAGTTTCTAAATAAAATAAGATAAAAGAATTAGGAAAATTGAGTTCAAAGGCAATATAGTACCAAAAATAACAAATTTATTTATTAAAATGACGTAGGCAAGGCTTGTTTCTCAATGATTTTCACTTACTAAGGTTCTGTAGTAAGTAAGTCCTAGATCTTAAAAAAACTAAAGGTATCAAAAACGAATCGTATTGAAAATGACAAAAAAAATTTATTGGATTTTGTTTTTATTTATATTTTCCCCCATGTCCATCTCACCAAAAAAGGTTCATTGACATTATATTAAAAGAGGAACTCTAATCAAAGTTGAAAAAAAGTCTAAATCGCATCTTTCAGAAAAAAAAATTATAATCGGCAGAGGCGCAGGGGAGCGCGCGTCGCCAGGTGCGGTGTCCGGGTCCCCTCTGTCATCTAACAATATAATACTTATTATTACAAACTCCTTATTATTTCTTGTTTTAATTGTGCCCCGACTTGCCTTTTACTCCTTTTGTTCGCGGTTAATGGCGTTTTATTGTTTTCCTCCACTTTTTTTTCAATGCGTGCACGCGCCGGCTGCGTCTGCAAGATCGTTTCAGGCAATTTTTGTTTTAAAAATGTTGGTCATTTCTGACTGTTTGGTACTGTCTTTATTGTGATGGGGAATCAACGAAGTAGTGGGGTTTTTGATAATTAATATTAGTAATAAGGTACTTTAACTAACTACTAAGGTATCTTGATTGTTAGTAAGTTACGCTACCTTAGGATCAATCTACGTGGAATACAATTGGGGAATACCTTTATTTTATTTATATTTTTAGTCGCACTTTTTTTAGTATCGCGAAATACATTGCACAGCGATTAAAAACTTTTGTCTAAATCATATCTTCTTTTCTAACATTTGATATTCAAATAACGGGATGTAATACTATAAGCATAATAGTTTCTTAGAATAAATGTAGTACTAAGTTTTCATTAAACTTACTAAATTTTGCCTTCGATTATAAGGCAATATAAATTTTCCATACATTCTAAATTAGTAAACTAAGTATTTTAGTTAATTAATAATTATTGTTTAGTTAATTCGAAATTAGAATGCGGTTTAGTGATGTGCCGATACAAATCTCAAGGAGATTGTAGTTTAATTAATTTGCATTCTTCAACACACACTCGACCCCACAAGATGGCGGCGTAATTTGGACAACTTGTAATTAGTTGGGAAACTTGGGTGATCGTGACATGCGTTACGTGATCGGTTTTTACTTTGTAACTCTATCTCTTTCCCGCGGTTTTATTTGCGTAGGATATTATTTAAAATACATATATGTACATAATAGCTTTCCAGCAAATTTTCGTACACTATTTCTTAAAGTCTTTACGAAATGATATAGATAATATGTTTTTTATGACAGATTCATTTGATATATAAGATTTTTCATAGTTATTCTCAACCAAATAACACTCGCGTTTTTTTTAAAAACAATTAGGTACCTAACTGCAAAGCTATTTGCAGTTTTTAAAGTTATGTTAGATATTGTGTTAAAATAAGTTATTGTTACTCATCTTTATGTCATATTCTAAGCCATACGTTAAGCTGAGTAATGACAAATAATGATTGAATGGAGGATCCATAATGATTATTTGTCATTGAATGACTTGATTAACGTGATATCTGGCCAGATGGCCCTGTGTGCTCATCTTTGGGTCACTGAACAAACATCTCCAATTACAATTTCCAACCGTCATCGGAAGAAAGGGTTAGATATAACGAAGTTTAACAAAAAAAATCAACCATATTTCTATTTTTAGTTTTTAGGAATACAGTCTTGGTAAAAAAGTAGGTACTTAATTAATTTTACTTAATTACCAAAGTTAGTCCAATTTTAAAAAGTGTATCTGTTTAGATTTATGCCACTGAAAGATATAACAACATATACCTACTATCTATAGCTACTCATCTCAGGCCAGAATGAAGTGTGGTTAAATTAACTGATACAAGTATATAAATAAATTAATGTCTTTAGAAAATGGTTAGTATAAAGCCATAGTTAAGACAACATATTGTTTTCTCAACCTTCGCTATAAACTTTGTAAAATTTTTATTTCTTTGTTTTTGATTAGCATTTATTTCACGTAGGTATCGTTATGAAGTTTATCAACTATATGCTTTAATCCAGTGGCGTTTCTGTGTACTTTACCTACCTACTTACTCTAAAATATGTGAACTGATATTCACTACTTGACGCATTTAACCTTTTAGTAGCGTTTGCTTGCTTTTTTACTTGAAAAAAATCGATAAAATATTAAAAGTTATTATGAAAATATCCTTAGGGAACACCAACACAGGGTTAAAATAACCCTATGTTAAATTTATTTAAGTAATTTTAGTGACAATCTAAAACAGGCTGTTAGAACTTGAATCTATAATTTAACTTTTCTTTTGAATAAGTAAGACGATGTCATCTCGTATGCAATCAAATATTACAAAAAAATATTAAGAATCAAAGTTAAACCAAGCTCAATAAAAAAAGTTTTATCAACTAAATATAAAACTGAAAACCCAATAAACACTCTTCAAATACACTTTTAAAATGCACTCTTACAAAGAAACTGCAAGTCACTGGTGCAAAATAAAAAAGGAACATCATTTATATACCTTTTTTTAAACATACGTTAAAATAAACAATGGCAGATAAAACTCTCTATTGTTTAAGTTTACTGTTGTAAGGGTAAAGATGGTTTCGCGCAAATGTCTGCGAAAGGTGTTCTATTTCGACGCGTGCGCATGTTTTGGGGAACTCAATATGGTCGGCTTGTGCTCAATATTTGCTAAACATTTGCCTCTTAACCGACATGCAATTTTTTTGAAGATGAGTCACCTATGAAGAAGGCTTTGTATATAAGTACTTCCTCTCTCAATTAATCAGCGTCCATCTATATTTGTCTGAAATGTGGCAGACGTATGCTGAAAGAGAAGGTTTTTTTTATCTCCGCCCAGAAGCGAACATGGTAAAAATATTCACTATGACTAGTAAAACTGACAGTTTATAATTAAATAATAGCACGCTTCGGTAGCTATTTTAGATCTTGGACTACATTTTTAAAGATCTAGTAAGGATCCCTATTTATTGCTAGGAAATAATATAGCCTATACTACTCAAGGGTCATATAGCATTCTAATGATAAAAGAATCCCCGAAATCCGTTCAGTAGTTTCTCATTTAACCGTAACAAATATACATCTAAAAATCCTTCATACAATATTAGTATAAAGTATGGGTATAAACTAAAAAATGTAGTATAATTTAATCGCGTAAAGGGTTAAAAGTTTACAAAGAATCCACAAGTGGTAATTGTATTGGTGATAATCTGTAACCCTCCCACGGCGATCGCGTCAAGAAACACATGTCACGCTCCCTCGAACAAAAAATAGCCACTTAAGTATTTTGCGTGGTCTAAGTGAAGAACGATTGGAATAGGGGTTTCTTAACACTATCCATATTTCAATCACATTGTAACTACAGGTTAGGTAATAGTTTCTTAAAACTACTGTTTTAAAATAAATAGAGGCAAATCACGCAAAAACGACTAAAAAGATAGGTAAGAATAAATGTTCAACATTAATAGTTTATAACAATAGATTTTCAATATTGTCTCAGACACAATAGTGTCTGAGACAGATGGCGGTCAACGTGTAAAACAAAATTATAGTTAAAATATCTCACCTAAAAAAGACCAAGAAACAGAAATACAAGATACACACTAAAGCGGCTGCAAGCTATGATTGTACGTAATTTGTACTACACAATTATAATCACCTGCTTCTTTAGTTAAGTTAGGAAATAATTATTTTTCTTGCAAAAACAACAGCGTAAAAAGTATGTAGTCTTGATTTTCAAGTAAATCATCACAGTTAAAATCTATAGGCCTATCCCAACAAATTGTGTGTCCTAAAAATCCTAATGCAATCGCTATATCTTTTAACTTGTACTTAACCTGATCTTTATAGCAGCGTGAGCAATTTAGTCCGTCTTGAGGTTAAGGCGGGGGGTTAAGACGCAGGGCTGTCACGCTATGCCGCGCTTTATTTGTTGTTCTTTACACGCAAATTACCCGTTAACGAGATTGCCAGTAGGGTGATCGAGGGTGAATGTTATAGCGAATCTGCTTTAAATTATAGTATCATACTGATACATAGGAATTTTTTATACAGCTAATGACGGAACTTGTTACCTACAATGTTACGATTAAAAATAGTTGTCTAAAAGAAAATATGTGCTATGTAGATTGTTACAATACTTTTGGAAGTCTGAAAGGTTATATTTTCAAGAGTAGCTTATTTTAATTATCTGTCTTGTTTTCTTTATAATTATAACAATTATAATAAAATCCAATAAGGCTTATTTAGTTATTTAAACCATAAAGTAGTAACTTAATTTCTTTAAAAAAATATGTTTTTGTAACAGCCCTTAAAATATGTTTGAGTAGCTTTGAAGATTTCCTCTTGGGGTTGGTGGTCATTTAAAGTGTAGAAAATAAAAATTTCCATAAATTTTAACACTTCTACAGTGGACATGAAGTGCTGTCGTAGCTTGGGACTTTTGATTGGCCTCAATTAAACTAGTACTTATACTGTCTGTAATCGGAACTGAACATTTTAGCGTTTACTTTAAGAATGAGCGTAATCGCTAATCAGTCTAATACACGGAAAGTACTAACATCAACACCTTATTGGGATTTAAAACCGCGTCCTCTTGATTTCAATCTAGCGCTCGAAACTCTACCTATAAATAACTAAAATTATTAAAATTTACAATGATAATTCGATAAGGACCGACAATTGACGACCGATATGGCGTTGAGGTCCGTATACCTGCACTTCACTCCAGAGGTCGGGGGTTCGATTCCCACACAGGACAAATCTTTGTGTGCATGAACATGAATATTTGTTCTGGTCTGGGTGTTTTCCTATGTATATTAAGTATGTATTTGCAAAAAAAAAAAGTATTTAAGTATGTTTATCCGTTGTTTAGTATCCATAACACAAGTTCTTAATGATATTTATCTTGGACTAAATAATTGGTGTAATTGTCTGAAAATATTTATTATTTATTTAATGCAAAACGGCTGGCAGCGGTAGACGGCAGACGATAAGCTGGAGATCGAGCTTAGTGGCGTGCCATTGAAGAGGCCTAATTCCAGCAGTGAACGAATGTAGGCTGCTGATGATGGTAATGAATTTGCCAAGGAAAATATATTCTAATGTATTTGTGTATAGTGTATAGGGATCCTACCAAGACCTAAGGAGCCCAAGCCAACCTCATCTGCAAGTGGTGCACCTGCCGATCAACGGACGAGGCTCTGGCGAACAACACAGTGCCCGGTAAGCGGCAATAGGCTCACCACCTATTACGTGGGACCAACTATATTATTGGCGAAGTGTGGGCGTATAATATGCCTCTGCCTACCCCTTCAAGGAAACAGGCGTGAATGTATGTATGTACTGTAATTTTCCTTTTTTGTGTACAGTAAACTGTTCATTCATTCTAACTTTCACGACCGGATATATAAGTAATCTCGTATCGATAATGAAATCTATAACTTTCTCTACTTTCCCATTGTTTCTCAAAGAGGGAGATCCCTCTTGCAATGAAGGGAGGAAAGCTCAAAATCATCCTAATAATAGTATTATTAATGTTATTTTATTCACATAGCCTTATTATTATCGCTTGCTCCGCGCCAAGGAAAGCACGTTAAGCAGTTGGTCCCGGTTGTCATGAACATCAATGGCAGTCGTTATTAGGAAAACAGTGCCTTTTAACATCCTGACAGCAGGTTTAACCATAAAATGATGTTTCCCTCTGGGTTGCGGAGGTCAAACGGCAGTCGCTCCATGTAAAAACTGAAATTCTGCCAAATCTAATTAAACCAGTGAGAAGACCCTGGACCCTAAGCTTAAGTATAGGGCAAACGGGATAATGCTAGGATATAATGAGCCTTATTATTATATGTTAACCTACCCAATGAAAGGACTAATGAAATATAAAAATGGATTTACAGTAGCTTCTTAGAACTCAATAAAAGTACAATAAAACTCAACGTTTACCCTAGTAACATTCTCGAATTACGTTGCTAATTGTTTAAAATCATAAATAACGTAAACAAATCATCAGTGACTGCGTAATGGACATGTTATTTATTTCATTTCATAAACTTTTAGTAATAACTTCGCTAAAAACAAGCCCGTCATGTACCTAATAACCAAAACCGCCACACAAAAAAGATATACCTGCACGATAATGTACTATCGAACAGCACTCAAATATGCACACAATCCACACGAGCATACACGAAGCGAGCAATATTAGGTGTGATTAAAAATACCGCCGCCTAACTTCCGCACAACGGGCGGCTCCTAAACAAAAACGCGATGACGTCACAGAACACAAGAGATCATAAAAGCTCCGTAACAAAAAAGCTGTAATGGGAAACAAAACACTCGCGAAACTTTCCGTTGGTGCATTTCGCGCGTTATCTAGCACAAATTGTGCAATTGTTCAGTATAATACACCGCGCGGGCTGTGCGCCTGTGCAAGACTTTTAATATCCGAGAAGCAATGGAGACAATCCTCTTAATCAGCGGCAGACATTGTGCGAAACGGGGCCACGCACATACGGCTAGATTAGCCGCTTTGTGATGGCGCCACTTTTGTGCGATTGCGGACGACTTCCGATGGATGCTCGGCGATTTTTTCGATTGTCTATCATTGTGGTCGATGGTACGTGACAAGAAAGTTTATAAACACCTGCGTGAGCTCACAATTTATTCGGAAAACGATTTTCAAAGCTAACGTTTTGTTCTTTTGGGAAAAAAATTATGGTTCCATCTCTTTCACGTGTGAATCTCTCTATATTTCCAACAGAGCTTAAGGATACATTAATTTTCTATGTGTTAATTATAATATAGCTGTATATATGGTCAAAATAAGACGCGGAAAGATATAAAAAAGCTAGCCATAATTTAAAATTTAGTAGGTACTGAAATTTTCAGTTTAGTAGGTAAATTTAGTAGATATTTTCAGTACCTACTAAATTTTAAATTATGGCTAGCTTTTTTATATCTTTCCGCGTCTTATTTTGACCATATATACAGCTATCTTATAATTAACACATAGAAAATATAATCAGTTCTTATAAAAACTGTCGAAACGAAAATATCTGTCACGAAAACCCACACAACAAGTCCCCCTTCAGCTCCTTCTTTTTTCTCTCACACGCGAATTACTCAAAAAGATATCACAGCAAAGACAATACCAACTCCAGTTGCAAAAAAGATGGTGAAAATCTTCCACACATCCCTCAAAGCAGGGCCGTCCGGGAACACAACTAATTAAAAATCAAATCTCTCAAAGACAAAGACTCGGTTTTATTGCAGCGGAAAAAAAAGAATGCGACAACAACGGCGGTTACATAGGAGCCGGGTAAAAAACATAATAAAGAAACAATGTAAACAAGTTACGGGGTACTTGAGTAGCTCATTACGTCGCAGATGCGAGCATTAGCTGGTTGGGTCGCTCGCACGACTCGCTGCGCTCCGCTGGCCGCCTATGGCTTGAGCCGCCGCTGCGCGATTCTTGTACAGATATTGTGGTGATGTTGGTACTATGACTATATCGCCTTTGCAAACTGTCGCATCCACATTATGAATACTGACTGAAACACTTGAAGATCGTTTTCTGTATGTCACTTTAATATGGTATGAGTAGTTATGATATGAGTGGTTCAGAGTGCTGAGTTAAATGTACATTTTTAGACTTGATGAAATGATACAGATATTTAAGTTTGTAATATCTACTCATATAATTTATTTTATTTTATCCTGTAATATTCTATACGCGAAAATTGGTTTCCTACTCCTTCACGCAAAAACCGTTGAATAGATTAAGATAATATTTGGAACACATGTCGTTTATGACTATCACATGTTATACATTTTACAGCAGAAATATTCCTAATTCCGACAGAAAAATGCGATGTATACTTGTATACATAACTACGCGGTCAAAAGCGATTAGTAACATAAGATTAAACATTTAAAGGAACTTAACTTTTGATGTCTCTGGGTGCAAAGCATTTCATCTAACATGAAAGTCCCACGATATTTTAAAACAAATAATATTAAAATACAAATGTATAAAACTTAATAAACTTCTAAACATCTCTGGTATTTCGATAGTCATTACGAGAATCGCAAGCGCCCCGCTCGCAGCCGCGTTGCTTACACCCGGCGGCTTTACCGCAGCTTACGGCCTGGCTGGCAAGGCTTTGTTTAACCTATTTCGGTTTAGATTATGGTTTTATCCTGATGACGATGATAATACACACTAACAATTAGCCATTAAGTAATTCCTCATTATTAAAAGTTATTAAATCTTTTAATTTTGCTACAAGTATTTATTACTCTTAGTGACTTATTTTTAATTTAAAGCTGATTATCAATGTAAGTTTGACTGTCGTATGATAAAGCATGCGTCAATTTATTTATGAAAAGCTTACGGCCTGCCTGACAATCTTCATTTTACATATTACGGTTTGGATTATGGTTTTATTCTAATGAGGATGACTTATTGTTAGTGTCCACTTTAACACTACACTAACAATCAAATATTCACTGATTTCATGTCATTAAAAGTACACATAAGTACATATGATAATTAATTATATTTGATTTCTTTAAGAACCTAGATATACCTATATAATTATGTTAAACTTGATCTAACGAATGTTGAAATATAAACCAATTGGTATAAAGTGAACAAACGTTGAATAGAATTCCGACATAATTTCATTCGAAAAAAATCTTTCTCTTAATAAAACAATTGTTTTTCTGTTTGCAAACCCAAAACTGCGCTACTGCATTTATTATTTTTCGAGAAACAAACTGACATAGCGAAAAAAAGTCATCATATTAGCAAAGAACCGAACTTGCCTATTCGATTAAGGTTTGAATCGATTAATTGAGTAAGCAAGTTTGTACCGATGTATTTTTAGGGGCATGTTTTTCTTTCTTTTTTCGCTGCGTTTTTTTGCCCGTCTGAGTGGGCTGTGTTCATTATATGGCGACATCATACGTGGCCATCTATGTTGCGAGTCCTATGGTAATTCTTTTTGTCTCTTCGAGTATAATCGAATGATTTTTCCGTCTTTTCGATGAGCTCGGGAATTGGAAATGTATTGTCGTTGTGTGGAGATTGTGCTGGCTAATGAGAGTGAGCGGTATCGTATAGAGACAATTTGGGTTCTTTTTTCAAAATTGTTGATAATAGTAGTGTTTTTTTATATCACCACCATTAGATCCAGTGCTGAGCTCAGACCTCACACTTATAAAGGGATTCTAGTTATGTAACACAATATCCAATTCAAGTCAAATTAAATATAAAAAACAGTAGGTACATCATGTTTATTACTTTTTCTTTACTATATTAAATATATACTCCTGCACGCGAACCAAAGGCAGATGTGATAGGTCTTTCTGTTTCTTATATTTCGGGTGATTTCGAACCCAGATGCGCGTTATCTCGCGTTGAACACTTGTGGCATGAAGGCTCTTAAAGTTTAAACTTAATGGACTCAAAAATCATAAAACAGAGAGATAGATAGATAGATAGAAAATTCTTTATTGTACACCAAATTAAAAATAAAACAAGAAAACAGTTGCAAAAGAAAAGTGATACAATTGGCGGCCTTATCGCTTACAGCGATTTCTTCCAGGCAACCTTAGGATGGAGAGTGATTAAATTAAATGAAAACCGGGGGTGTAGAAAAGAATAAAAATATATAGTTGTATTTTTAATAAACATAAACAAAAATAAATACTATTAATTAAATTAAATAAACGTACATACATAAATACGTACATGATATAGGAACACTGAGCAGCAGGACATTACTTCTCTAAAAGGTAAAGCTTCTTTATTCCAATTTTGAACACATTTAGTGATTGCGCTTGTCTTATAGTAACTGGGAGAGAATTCCAGAGACGAGCAGCTTGTACAGTAAAAGATGAATCGTAAAAAGAAGTGATATGTGACGGAATCTCAAGGCTCAGACTCTCTGATGACCGCAAAGAACGCGAATGTGAGCAGTGAAGGAAGTTAAAGTTATCTTTAAGATAGTGAGGGTAAGTAGGATTGTGCAAAATGTTAAAAAGAAGAGATAGAATGTGAGTATTCCGGCGAAGACGAATAGGAAGCCACTTGAGTACAGATGATTGAGAGAGATGGTTTATTACTTAATTACTTTTATTTGTTAGTAGTATTGTATTGTTTTATTCTATTTACGCGATTATATATACTAGAGATTATATTTACGAACCCAACGTTACGAGTTCTTTACACTCGTACATAGAACTTACATGAGAGGCCTATGTTCATCAGTGGACCTATTCAAACAATTTCACCTGCAATATTTACACATAAACAAGAAACAGAATCACGTGTTAACAAGATGATTGCGCGATAGACCGAGCGATAAGCGGACAGCGGAAACGGGGCATAGCGCACGGAAACGGGACAAGGCGGAGACCGGAGCCGCTTCCGGTCACTTCGGTCACGCTACAAGGACTGGACGGTACTGGTTACAACTTATGAAATCTAAGCTTCTTTTTACATACAAAAAAAAAACGCTTCCCAAAAGACAATAGATGTATTTTTCCATTAAAATTATTGAGAGTATATATTGCATAAAGTGGTTGATTAAAAGTATTCCTATTATTTTATATTAAACTTTGACCATGTTTAATCATCATACTTTTCAATATACGCGAATTTCAGTTAACGCGATTTTTTCTTTTATTATTAATAAGAAAATAATTAAACAATATGGTTCATTTATCAACAATTATGACAGAACCAAAGTGAGTTAGTTATGTTGGTCAAAATCTTTTACTTACCTATGTAATTTTAGTATAAAATATATTTTTTGTTATTGCTACACAAGACAGTAGGTACATTACGTTTTAAAATAGGACAGACAAGGAAACATATTCCATTCCTATTTATTAATGAATTTAACGAAAGGTAACGTTCTTATTTCTTAGTACATATTTCTTAATTTTTTCGTATGAAATACCATATCTACCGATAACGAAACTAGTGGACAAAATAATAAAATGAATAAATCATAATATGCTGCTAGCCGTACACAAACAGGTGAAATAATTATTTTATCATGCTTTCATCGCGAGGGAGGCGTGTGAGGATGTAATTGTGCCCACTACCGGCGCCGCCGCCCATAGGAAGTGGAGGAAGTATTAGACATTATCCCTACCAGAGGTTCTGCATGAGCTTTTTATTGGAGTCATTTGAACAAAAAACTATTCGCTTGTATAATATTTTTATTTAAGTAGAATTTTATTAAGAGACCATTTATTATTGATTATAGTTTTGTCAATATTTACACAAAAACATAAGGTTAGGGATAAATTGTTTTAAATACAATAAATCATCATCATCATCATTTCAGCCATTCGAAGTCCACTGCTGAACATAGGCCTCCCCAATTGCTTTCCACGTAGATCGATTCTTTGCCGCCTGCATCCACCGGCTCCCCCCCGCCCTGACCAGATCATCGGTCCATCGCGTTGGGGGCCGCCCTCTACTACGTTTGCTGATTCGTGGTCGCCATTCTTAACCTTAACGCCCCATCGGTCGTCGGTTCTCCGAGCTATGTGCCCCGCCCATTGCCACTTTAGCCTGCAAACGCGCTTCGCTATGTCGGTCACTCTGGTTCTCCTACGGATTTCCTCATTTCTGATTCTATCACGTAGGGACACTCCGAGCATAGCTCTCTCCATTGCACGCTGAGCGACTTTGAGCTTCCTTATGAGGCCCATAGTCAGGCACCACGTCTCAGTCCCATACGTCATCGCTGGCAACACACACTGGTCGAAGACTTTCGTCTTGAGACACTGAGGTACTTTGGACGAGAAGATTTTGCGTAGTTTCCCGAACGCAGCCCAACCGAGCTGGATTCGACGATTGACCTCTTTCTCGAAGTTGGACTTACCTAATTGGACTTTTTGTCCCAGGTATACGTACTCGTCGACAACTTCGAACTTTTCTTACAATAAATAAATAAAAATAAATCTTTTCTAACAATTACACCAGTTATTTTGTTCCAAGATAAGTATCATTAAGAACTTGTGTTATGGATACTAAATAACGGATAAACATAATAAATACTATTTTTTTTCGTAAATAAGTACTAAATATACATAGGGAAACACCCAGACCAGAACAAATATTCATGTTCATGCACACAAATATTTGTCCTGTGTGGAAATCGAACCCACGACTTTGGAGCGGAGAGTGGGTATACTTGCCAACACGCCACATCGGTCGTCAAATAATAAAAAGTATAGTACATACAATTGAATGACACTAATCTTATAACAAATGTTCATAAGTATGTACTACGCACTAAAATGTCTGTTTTTATTAAGCATACGTTTAAATAAGAGAGGACCTAGAGAGACACTGCGGTTTAATAGTTTGCCTATTATATCGGCTAAGCCGAAGGCGTGGCTGTAGCACATATAGCTATTTGGTCCTCAGCAGAGCTTTTCTTCTCGGTAACATATGAGTATGCAAAAATCCTTATTGAACACCCAAACCAAGCCAGCTACCCATGTTAATGCACACACATTTTGGTCCTTTCCCTTGGTGTGGTGGAGGAAACTCTCCCTTCACTCATACAGCCCTTCGCGCACAACAGTCGTGAAAAGAAAACAAATCAACAATTAAAGTTGACAGAATCCATAATTATCTTTAACCAGTTTGTTTCCCACCCCCTCTAAAGAGTTAATACATTCAAACAGCAATTTGATACGTTCACTTGCAATATTATCAGGTGAATCACTTGTTATCTCCATTCAGCGAAGGAAGTGGCAAGTGACTGTCGCGGCTGGTATCGCACCAGTTCAGATACGCGATAGTATAATTATATGTTTCCCGCTCATCTCCTTTGTCGAGTGTTGTATGCGATGCTTCCTGTCTTGTGCGAGGGGTGTTGTGGTACAAGTTATAAGCTTACGAACAGGATTCTACAATGTTTCAGTAATACTTTTCCTAACAGTTTATTTTATTGTAAAATGACTATAAAGAGAAAAAAAGCATATAAAACGCTACCAAATATTGAAATGAACCATAAGTCAATATTGTAAAATGACTATTAAGAGAAAAAAAATCATATATAACGCTACCAAATATTGAAATGTACAATAAGTCAAAAACCATAGATCGACAGCGCCCGAGGAGCATACTCCAACATATCATGTCCGAGACAAAGACAATATAATGATGTAAATCTAAACACATCAGACAATTTTAACGGTTATTAATTATATGCTAACAGTATTAATAATAGTAGGTATTTTTATTAGATAATACTTATAAATCCTTCATGCATAGAATATCATACGAAAAAAGTGTAGTTAAAAGTAAAAATTCGTTTTTTAAACGCGTAAAAAAATCAATACTATAAGAATTTTCTATCAGTAAAAATACTATTTATGTACATAATTACAAATACACGAGTATACAAGAAAGAGTGATTTAACAGCTTTATGTAACAGTGAGCTTATAACTTGGACCACTGTTTGATGTATGTATGCGGTTTAATTGAAAGGGGCGATTTGATTTAACATTCGTTGACCATTTTGTGCTCTTTTTGTTTTTATTGATATCAATTATCAATATAGCACATTATAAATCTGTGTCAAGAACCGAAATACAAAAACGTATAGTGCTGTTTTTATTAATGTTCTACTGATAAGTCATTGATTACCGAAGTAAAACACCATTTACAAAGAACGTGTTCGGTTGATTATATTTGTGTAGCATTTATATCTAGCATGTACCTACAGTTAACCCAGATATAACTGAAGACTTAAGTACCTACTATGCCGCATCAAACATTGTTTTCAAATATTAATTTGCAATTTACTAAAATATCCATCTAGTTAGAGTTACAAAGTATTTAAATGATCTGCTACTTCTAAGGTCGACGCTAAAACCAACAGAGATTAACGTGCCTACTAAGGCAGCGCGCTCGATATTAAATGTCACAAAAACAGTCATTAATGATTTACTTCTACGACTCCCAACTTCCTAGTCCCGCGGGCTTCATAACGAGCCTTCTTCTAAAGAACTAGAGCGAACAAGTTCTTGATATTAAAGACCACAAAATCGATCATCTATTCAAGATTCAACCTCTGTGAACACTGCTTTAATTTCGCGACCTCCAACTCCACGACACGAATGCTTTCTTCCTACATGACAGATGTAAAATAAATAAATCGATAATTTTGCATTTAATCGCTAACCATGAATGTTGAACCTACAAAGCAAGGGCGGTAAACCACACACCGAAAGATGCTCAATGCTCCCGTTCAATTTGAGAGATCAACCGACTGGCGCGCATCTGCGCGTGCGCGTGCGTTTCGCATTTTTTGCAAAAGATGTTCGTATGATTGATCATTGTCTTTTTGGCACACATTTTGTTTTGATTCCATTCAAAAGGTATCGGTAGCTAAAGGTGTTCTGTTTAGTTAATGAGTTTACGAGAAGACACTGATACTTTTTCTAGAGTACGTATTAATAAATAAAGCTTTTTAAATCCTTATTTATATTATAATTAATAAAAACCTTATTATCCAAAATAAAAAAATATGTAAGCTAAGGTCAACAAAATTAATATCTTAATAATTTCAACTTTCTTTATTTGATAACTATATTGAATTCTTTATATAAAAATAACAAATATAAATTTATATTTTTATAACAGTTCGTAATGCTTGATGTAACATTTGATAAATTAAACATTTACAAGAGTCGCTTGAAGATAAAAATTATTTTTTTGTCTTGACAATAATCTCTAAAAAAATCAAATATATTGGGTATGTTGCAATAAATTCTTAGGTTATGTTGCCAACTATATGGCCACAGAGTTTGACAGTTAGCTATATGCTATATGGGCGAAAGTAATCGCATGAGCCGCATAGTTCGTGAGTATTGTGGCCGAAAGTACCATCAATAAAGTGCAGTAAGTGTGGCTTACCTTGCCCTAGTGTACTTCACAATATCGATCGCGGCATCCCCCAGTGTCGCGGCGGCCATCTTGCCAGCTGCGCGCGCGCCGGTCAAAGGTGAGGGTAAGGGTGCTGTCGTAGAACAACCAACTAAAGCCGACGATCGATATTGTTCGATTCGATATTATTATTACGTATCGTTTTATTGAGATAAGTTTAATATTGAATGTAGGACGTGAAGCGAAAGAGAAAGATATTATACAGGTTTAATGAGTTAGTATATTTTATTTGACTTTTAAGTATTAAACAAAGTTTAATCATTTGACATATGCGCATATGATACAGGTTTGATCAAGATTCGACCATATATTTTTTACGCAATAAAATTTCAAGTTAAGTAATTTCAGACATTTTAAGATTAGTCTCACGAAGTTATAGTTGAAAAATAAACATTTCAGACATTTTAAGATTAGTCTCACGAAGTTATAGTTGAAAAATAAACAAAAAATAATATGTTTACCGACATTTATAGTAAACTAAGCCTCTCGACAAAGTTGGTGAGAGGAGCCCCGAGTTCAGCAGTGATACAATAGGTAAACAGGATACCTACAGAAGCGTAAAAAAGCAATTATAAAAAATAATAATTCAAAATCAAATGAAACAATACGGAAGTCCACTAGAAGAGCCACCTGGTCAAAGATCAGCTTAAGGCGCATCTAAAAGAAAAAATAGATACCATAGACATTTGATACGCCCACCAAACACATTAAATCGCCGGATCAAACACGTGTATTGATTTTATCTTGAAAACACGTGCCTTTGCGACCGCGATCTAAATACATCCTGCAAACTAGTGTAAGAAGGTTGAAAATGTCTTGAGACGCCCTATAAGAGATTTTATACTACCTTTGAAGGGTATTTTTAAGGGATTTCAAGTCTTATAGTCGAATGTTTAAAACGTGAAGTGTTTTAACAAGATTTTACGCTATAACGACGCAAGGTGCGAGCGTAAAATCAGCTGTTTGGAACATTTATTTTTCATTCAACATTCGAATGAATTGAAACGATCTATGTTATTCGTTGAGAATATTTTTCGGAAACATTGTATTTTTATTATGAATACGAATGTTTCAAGAGAAATATGATAAAGCTCACGAGTTCTCTCCTCAGGTCTACTTAATTACGAAAATTATTTTTAAAAGTCCTTTATTTATCGTTTTTTATATAAGCTGTGTTGGAATTAAGCAATAATAAACTCTTGTAATAAACGTGTAAAAATATATTTTAAGAGATAAGTTATTTTTCTTCTCGATTAAATCGCACGCAAAAAGTAACTTGAAGCTTAGATTAATTCCATTGACTTTTTCATTTTAATGACAATGAAATAATATGTTAGAAATGGACATCCCCGAAAATAGTATTAAACAATTACGACCCTAAGTTAGTCATTAATTATTCGTTCAGTATAAAAGTATAAATAAATATAATAATAGACATAACTAAAGGCTTTTACATTTCTACAACAAAACCCGTCTCTAAATATCTCTATATCGCATTTTAAGTTTTTAAATGCCAAATGAAATGACTGACAATCTTTTTTCTCGTGCTACGTAAAGAATGCAACGTGTTAAGCATAAAAGAAATTTTTTTTTACATGGCTACATGATGTAGCGACAGATAATCAAGTTGCTTTAGGTGCAATATGATCTAGGCTAAGACAACACAGCCTATTTTTTGCTTCGAGTGGGTTTTTTTCTGAATGCCAGTTCATCTCATGAAATCGAAAAAAGCCTTTATTCACAACTTTCCGCTATTTCCTGTTAAATCTATTCAGTTACGAGTAACGTTGATTTAGCACAATACGTCGAAATTTCGGAATCACAAGGTGCTGGAGATAGAAAGTTTGGGGCACGCGACATTTTGTACGGAGCAGGGAAAGGTGCGACGGAACCCTTTTTATTTTCTATTTATAGGTCCCAGGTCATGTTTATATAAAGGGTTATGGTTGGTTTGATAGCTTCTATAAATTCATCTAATAGTTTTAATTATATATAAATTGTGCAGTTATTAGTAAATAAATAAAAGGATAATGTAATGTTGAAACCAAAATTACGGTACAAACTATTTTTTAAATTCTTTTCTAATATAGTAAGATTATTTTAAGTACAATCAGTTGGTAAAATTTCTGTTGAATTCCAATTAATGATTATATCTTGTGGCTAATGATAATGACGATGATTTTTAATTTTAAAGTGCTTACATATAATCCAAATTTTTAAAACGTATTGCCAATAAAAGCACTAGCATTCTTGAAAAAAACATTCGTATCTCGAGATGCGGGTCCCGCGCAAGGTGTCCCCACAATAGGAACTCTTTCGCGACCAAAAGGTGTGGATTTCCGAAGTAGGTCGAACTTCGACGTACAAACTTTTTGTGCGGCGTTAAGATTTGCGGACAGTCTGCTTACCTGTGCTTCACGTGTTCGCATGCACCTTGAGATTTAGTTTAAGAAAGGCACGATTGGTCAAAAAAATATGCGATATATTTTGATTTATGTTCTTAAAATTTTATACAAGACGCGCTTTATTCTTTTGATACTTTTTGGAAATCACCTTTTTGAATACTGTAATTGACGGATTCTTATTGGGTATTATGGGTATGTATAAGAATATTCGAACTACTGAAACTCTGAACATTTAAAATTCAACTAAAACCTAAAAGACTTTAGGAGCACAGGCTTAAAGATGATGGTGGTAGCAAAAAAGTACAGGAACAGTCCTATCTGTTTGAACTCGAACTCTATTCGCAACACAAGCCACTATACGAGGATGCTGTCCAAACGATGGTATGAACAAGTGTTTTTTTTAAAACTATTTCATCAATCAAGTTTTAAAGCTCAACGTAAGCTTAAATAACGTTATCGTTAGGAACATTTTAAAATGCAATTAAACTCTTTTACAAACTCAAATTATAGTCTCTTATAATCTGTCGTGATAACCGTTTCGAGCGCTTGACAGATGTGAAATCAATATTCTAATATCAATTAATTTGCATTTAGTAGCGTTTAAGTTGGACGAATTATTAGGGTCACGCCATACGACTTTTAAAATATATTTAAAAGAATAGTTTGAGAAAATATTTAAATACAATAAAGCTACAGGAGATAAATAGTTAAGTAGATACTTACAATTGTATATCAAATCAAATCAAATCAAATCATTTATTGCATATCACAGTTCATATAAAGGTGGTACATAGAAAATAAAGTACAATGTGACACCCTGCAAGGGCATAGCAATTTTTGAGAATTATAAATTTAGAATTACATGTATATAAAAAAGAAAACAATTCATAATTAATAACAATTTGCAAGCAATAAACATAGGAAAACACAAAAATTCAATAACAATAAAATAATAATAATGGATGTCAAGACGCGTTATCAAATTTGTCAATAAAAAAATCATTTAGATTATAATAACATTTTGCAATTAGACATTCTTTTAGTTTTTTTACAATAATATAATAATATAATATCTGAAAATAATAACAAATAATTTCAAACATTTGTTCTTTGGGGGAATAATTATTGAAATAATCGAATTCAATTATTGTTTCAAAGAAATATATTATGTCACATGGTTTACTTAACATAAATATAAATCTTAAAATTCTATTATAATGCCATTTTATTTGGAATATAATATAGTCTAAAAATAAAAATGTTTACTGCCCATAAAATTTTAATTCCTATGTTTCACAGAATTATAGAACTTTAATGATGCTTTGATAAAATTTATGATTTTTTTAAGTCGATAGTAATTTAAAAAAGTGTTTAAGTAATAATCGCAACTAAAAGTAACCAGCCAGTAATCCGCGAACAATGCGGTAATACAAGAGTATTATTACGCTCTTGTATGGGGGGGGGTCGCGCTCTTAGGGACATGTGCGCACGCGCCACTATAGTATGTAATAATATCTAAAAAATAATAATAATAATAAATCCGGGTGAAGAATAAAGAAAATCACCCCCCTGGCCTTTATCTTGCGAACAAACTTCGAAATGTTAAAGATAATAGGGTGGGGCCCCTCCAAGCGCGCACCTTTAGCGGGGGCCCGCTGCGCGCGAGGGCGACAATGCGACGCATGCCGATTTGGCGGTTAATTTCGAATTTCGAACGCGTCTTCTTTGATTTTACTTTTCTGAAGCGAAAGAGGTTTGTTATTTTTTCGACACTATGAAATAAAAAATTATGTGATTAATATTTACGGTAAACAATTAATTAAACGGTTGTTCAGTATAAAATTGATGCAAACGTTTTGTTTATTATCTTGGAGCAATAACTAACCTTTATACACAATTACACATTGATAGCAAAATGCGTCAAATTTCTTATGACTTATTTCTGCGTGACCTTTTTGCATTACGTAGTTTAGGTACGTAGTTTGCATTCGAGATAATTATGACCACCTACAGTAGGTAATCTATTTCCTTGCCAAAAGTTATACAGTGACATAATAACATTTAAAAATGAACTCCCAAGTCTTCTGGGTTATTACAATAACCATATACCAATATTGCAGCGTACAAAACAATGCAACGCGTATTCTAAGCCCCGTCCACTAATTACCGCTCAAGGCGCTTTTAACCCGGCGACGATCGGCGAGTGGGCAAAAACTAAATCCTTCGTACATTTTTCCCGCATTGTCCTGCGACTGCCCAGTGCAGGTAATCAAAGGCACGACAAAGCCTATCTCTGCTTTTTGAGCGGCCTTTACTTTAAGCCACGTTCAGATGGATATATTTCCACTATAAGTATTTGCAGTGTCACGAAGTAGTGGTTTGTTCATACAATTATATCACATATTATCGCACTTTCTGTACTTGAAAGACCGAACTGTAAAGATGTTTAAAATTACTTATTTAAAAAAGTCATACATACATGCATAATCCCACGTCTATATGTCTACTAATGATGCTCTACTAATGATGCAGAAAAACACCAGTCTATCGCTCATTTTCCAAAACTATTTTTTTTCTTACAGCACTATATATAACTTATTTGGAATTATAATTATTATATAAATATTCAGTTGAGATAAGTTCGCTTTTCAGTTTTTTGTAAGCCACTTTAATTTTTTTTGCAATTTTTTATGCAATAAAGATATATAGAATACATCATCATAAACATCTGGTTACACGGAGCGAATGTCGTCTGGCCTCCGCAACCCAGCACCATTATATGGTTAAACCAGATATGTAAAGAATACACATTTAGGGATAATATGACCGTGTGTACGAGGTCTTACTTTAGTCGCCTCTCATTTTTCATATCTCAGTAATTGCCTTTCGATTCCGCGTTGAGACTGTTGACTTGTTTGTTTTCCGACGCATACGAACTCTTTTTACAGAACGAATTTGAATTGAGAATATACACTAATTACAAAGAGATAACACTGGCCTCTCATAAAAATGAGTTTTTGTGTAAACGTTACAATTGGAATCGATTGTTATTGTTGTTATTTACTCAATGCATAGGCCGTGCGTGACATATAATTTAAAGAAGATTGGCGTTGGTTTAGAATTGCAACATGTTACTGTTTTTTGTTAATTTTATTTCGGAATTTCAAATCTTAATGTTGATCTTAAGTAAAATTTTAAAAAGTTTTATTTTTTGACAACCGAAACAACGTTACTGGATGTACGAAATTAACTAACTAATTAAATAAATATAGCGTAATATATTCTGAGTGCGAATTGATCCATAACCTTAGAATCTGAGTGCAAGTCACATACATACTTATATTGCGCAAGTGTCACGATTTGTATCGCTGCAATTTTTATTATTCAGAGACGGAAAATCCAAACTAATTCATTGACACTGATGTAACTGATGATAAATGTTTTATAAATGAAATCGTTTATGTTACACTATTTAAAAAAACAACCACAGGCAAGGCAGCCAACCTCGATGATTAGTCGGGGTTCGGACACGCGAAATACATCCATTTGCGTTAGTGTATATTTATGTCTGTGTTGCACTTATTCTGACATTCCCACCACGTTGGTAGTAATTTATAGATATTTTACATATAGTTCATATAAACTACAACTTTATAACTTAAATGAACAAAGAACAAAGTGTGCGAACAACGGATGCAAAATATTAGTTAAACAATAAGACAATTATAACGCACTTCTAACTAAAGACATTTATTTAAAGCGACTTCCGCGCAACCATGACATATGACACAACACGAAATTGTCACTTCCTATTCGTTATCTTCTGTCTCGTTAAAGGATTGGAGAGAGAAGGACGGGAGAGAGGGCGCCACTCGCAACGTTAACATTACCTCCGTGATAAATTAAGTGTTATAAATATAAAGTGTTACTATTTCACCTCGAATTCCAGTGCAAAGTAATAAAAAGAGGAAAGTGCATGTGCACAAGTGTTATCCAGGAAATACAACCATTATTGTTATAGTAAAGTGCAAAAATCATATCCCAGTAAGTGAAAAATTTATTTTAAAAATACCGCCGTATTGAACTTAAAAACAGTAGAAGTAAAAAAACTCAAAGCCAATTTAAGGGGATCAAGCTGATTTAAATGTTTCATGAAGTTATTAAATATATTATAATGGAAAAATTATAAAACACTGTTGAAATTCAAAGATTTATAGCAAATAATTTTGCGCGATAACTAAATATTTGCATACTACTAACGCCATCTTGCGGTATTGTGGTAACTACTATCTGGTTTATGAAAAAGCCTGCCCGATACCGAGAGAGGGCGCTTTCACCAATATTAATATTTTGTCGTATTTGGAAGTAGATAAATACATAATAAAAACATAATGGCTTCATTATGCGCTGGGTGTCATAATGAACTTCCGAAGAGGGAACATCTTACCTGCGCATATTGTAATTGTGTTTATGACTTAGAATGCGCTAATGTATCTAGCCAGCGCTTTTATAACACATTGACACCAGAACACAAAAAAAAGTGGAAATGTCAGGCATGCTATTGTAGGACTCCAAAATCTGGAAATTTAGATAGACCTTTAACACCAGCCGACCATGAAAATCGACAAAAAAATTCACCTATAGTAAACAACGTCACGATTAGAAAAAATACAATGTCTCAAATCAATAATGACACAATGAGCTCTGAAGATGTGTCTTATTTGGGCGAAACAATCTGTACGGAAAGTCATGATCCTGGCATGCCGATTGGACTAACTCTACAAACTCTAAGTGACATAATAGTTGAAAAACTTAAGGAAAATAATAAAAGTATCATAGCGCAAATACAGAACATAATACAGGCGGAAGTACAACAAGCAATCAAATCATTACGAGAAGAACTGAAACAGGATACGGAATACTTAAAAGAACAGAATACAAATAGAATAAAGGATATGGAACTACTGAACATAAAAATTAACAAACTACAAGATGAAAATGTCACACTGAAAAAAGAAATAAATAGTTTAAGCACAAAGCATACTCCTACCACTGAAAATAATAATTATGAAAACTGCCGCAAGAAACTAGTACTTTTTGGGTTAAAAGAAAATTATAAAGAACCTGAAATTGAATTGCACAATTGTTTACACGGATTGTTCCAGGAACTGCAGCGCGTAGACTTGACTGGGTACATAGAAGATACCTATAGAGTTGGCCGATATAAAAAGGGCGGAAATCGACCGTTGGTAATTGAATTAATAAGTAAAAGAATGGTTAAACACATAATAGATAACAGTCACACCTTTTATGGAACTGGTTTATCGATATCTGAGTTTTTGGATAGGTCTTCACAGATGAAACGAAGGGCTATGCGCGATGAAATGATGTTGGCGCGTAAAAATGGTCAGTATGCAGTAATTAAAAACAACCAGTTATATATTGAGGGAAAAAGAATTAATGTGGAAATACCGACTCCGATTAATACAGACAAAGTGATATCAATATCTGAAAATACACAGTCATACCAACGAGATAGCGGATATAGTGGTGATTCCTTTCGAAACCACGGAGCCAGACTTTAACATTTTATACCAAAACATCCAAAGTATAAATAACAAACAACATATATTAGAAGCTTTTTTACACGATCATCCGATATATCAGGTAATGTGTTTTTCTGAAACATGGCTGACAGAAGAAAAGTTAAAATTATTACAATTTAGCAAGTATAAGGTAGCAGCATCATTTTGTAGAAAATATAGAACAGGCGGAGGTGTTTGTATCCTATTGCAAGAGCATATAGAATTCGTAGAGAAACACGACATCACGAAGTTTGCCCTCGAATACATACTGGAGGTCACCGCGGTCGAACTTAGTAAAGAAAAATTATTAATTGTTGTAATGTATTGGAATAGAAGAGAGGAGGGTGTGTTTATGAGACAGTTAGATAGTATTTTAAAATATATTAATAATAAATATCACAAACATAATATAATATTAGGCGGCGATTTTAATATAAATACATTGGTACAAAGCAAAAAAAACACAGAATTTTTAAACTTAATGCTAGAATATAAATTTGCCCAGCACATTACTTCTGCGACCCGCATCACAGAAACTACTTCTACTTGCTTAGACCTCATATTCACGAACTTTAAAAGTGAACACTTAAATTCGTCAGTGGAAGAATTGGGGTTATCCGACCACTCAGGAACTATTTTGCATTTAAAAATACCTACACAAACGAAGGAAACGAATTGGTACACAGAAAAAAGAATATATAATACGAACGCAATACAAAAATTCCAAACAGAATTACGAGCTATTAATTGGAACGATATATTAATGATACACAAAAACATAAACGAAAATTACAACTCATTTCATAATACACTGACACAAACATTAAATCGAACTATACCTAAGCATAGAATTAAAATTAAATCGAAACCAATCAAGTATTGGTTAACTATAGGCATAAAAAATTCGTGCAAAAATAAACGACTTTTAAAAATACTTACAACTAAAACGAGTAATAAAATATTAAAACAACATTATAAAAAATATGCTAAAATATTAAAAAGAGTTATAATAGCAGCAAAAAAAATACATTATAAAAAAATAATTAGTAAATCAAATAACAAAATAAAAACTATGTGGCAAATAATTAATGAGGCATCTAATAAAACATGTGTAAAGACAAAAAGTAATATAAAGTTAAAAATTGAAAACTCATTAACTACAGATCCTAAACTTGTAGCCAATTCTTTTAATGACTTCTTTGCATCGATGGGCGACCCCGGCACACCGGCAGAGGGCGCACGGCTTGGCCGCCCCGTGCTCTATCCCACTGAGAATACTATGTTTTTAAGCCCGGTCAGTTGCCTTGAAGTTAACAAGATTATAAAAAATTTAAAAAACAAACATAGTTATGGCATAGATGAGCTACCATCTAACTTAATAAGAGAATGTGCGAACGAACTGACCTTGCCTTTAACTATTTTAATTAATCAGTCGTTTGACGAGGGCTCATTTCCGTCTTTGCTTAAAAGAACACTAATAAGACCTATTCACAAAAAAGAGGATAAAAGTGACCCAAACAACTACCGCCCCATTGCATTATTGCCCACTGCCTCAAAAATATTTGAAAAATGTATTTCAAGCCGCGTCGAAAAATTTTGCGAAAAATATAAAATTATCGATGACTGCCAGAACGGCTTTCGGAAAAATCGTTCTACGACCTTGGCAGTATATAAATATGTACATGAAATAGTAAAAATATTAGATAACAGGCAGTATGGTGTAGGCATCCTATTAGATATGACAAAGGCATACGATGGGGTGCAGCACGACATACTCCTAGACAAACTCTACGGCATAGGTATCCGCGGCGCTGCCCATGACTGGTTCAGGTCATACTTGAAGGATAGGCAACAGTTCGTTGAATTAGAGTACTTTGACAGTTCTAAAAAAACAATATCAAACGTGCGCTCTGATTGTAAAATTATAAACGCATCGATACCACAAGGAAGTGTCGCTGGATGTTTACTTTTCTTGATTTACATAAATGATCTTCCTAAAATAATTAAAGATAAATGCGTCCTATTTGCTGACGATGTTTCCCTGATAACTTCTTGTACTGATAACACTGACATTAACGTAAAGCTGCATTCACTCCTTTCTAAAACTCAAGACTGGTTGATTGATCATAATCTTAAAATCAACTTTGCAAAAACTAAATTAATGACATTTCATCCCCACCAAAAAAGAACATTACATATAAAATTTAATTATAATGATACTGACTTAGAATGTGTTAACGTATTTCGGCTACTCGGTATGGATATAGATACCCATTTAAATTGGAAGGCGCACATCTGTAGAATAAAATCAAAATTGTCTAGTTTTTCCTATGCCTTGAGGGAAATAAAAAAACATACCGATATAAAAACAGCCATAGTAACGTACTATGCACACGCACACGCATGGCTCAGTTATGGAATTATTCTGTGGGGTAACAGTACGGACGCGGGAACACTGTTCACCTCACAGAAAAAATTAATTCGAATAATTGCGAATATACAACAAACTGAGAGCTGTAAACAATATTTCGCAAAGTATAAAATCCTAACCCTACCTTGCCTGTATATTTTGGAGATATGCAAATTCGTTCGAAAATATAAAGATTTTTTCATGAATCGTGAAGATGTACCATCCAAATATTCACTTAGACGCAAAAACAAGCTAGTTATACCAGCCACACGTCTCAAACTAAGCTCTTCAAGCACTTGCAGTATGTCTGTAAAAATCTATAACAATTTACCACATTCTCTACAAAACGAGCAAAGTGATGTAGCATTCATGAATCAATTAAAACAAATTTTGATTAATGGATGTTATTATGATGTTACGGAATATTTAACCGCCAAGATTAATATATGTTTGTGATTTTTGGAGATAGTTAGTGGAATTAAAAAAGTTAGATGATGTAAGTTTTTATTTGTTAAGTCTTATTAATGTTAATTTTTTATTTGTTTTAAGTGTTTTTGATTGCAAATCCCCTCTCTTCAGTCTTAAAGTTGCGTACCCGACAGGGTCCATAAATTTGGTTCTAAAATTGTATAACACCTATGTACACATTATGGTTTAGCAATAAATAATTTGTATTTGTATTTGTATTTGATTACTTTGTGACCAACATTGTATTAATTAGAACATATCAATTATACGCGCATTTAAAGTTTTATGAAACTGTATTTGTAGGCTTAAAACCTCTTTATTAAAAGCGAAATTATTAACTTAACCTTAAAGTATTACAAAATTTAGAGCAACAACATTTGGCTCTATAAAAACAATCGTAAGAAAACACTGCAGTTGTGTACTCCAAATACCGCTAGCATTCATCTCGCAACCATTAATTAGTCGTCCCCAATCGACCCGTAATCAAGCATAAAATTAAAACTTGGCACACGCCAAGCGCTAAGGGTGTGTCCACACCGTGTACCTTATGGCTCGGCAATTTGTTCAAGACATCTGGCCGCACACCTGCCCCGCGCCCCGCTCCCTACTTCAACCGGCATAACATAACACACACGCCAAACTCAATCAAACAACTACACCACTTACAAAAAAGTCCAAAACTGCTCGTCAACCAATTTCAAACTATACTATCGGTCGCAGTTTTAGCAAAGGTCTGATGCCCCCGTCACTCACGCGACACGTATTGCTCATTATAATTCGGAAATGACGAACAGTTTTTCGACTCCAATTGTTTAGAGCGCTCGACTGAGACACGGTGAAATATGTGTCTGCTGGTAACTTTTTCGACGGTGGCGAAACGATTAATTCGCCGCCGTCCGGTTGGCGGACGTCTTTCAATTAGGCTACATGTTGCTGTGTCAAACGTTTGTGAACTATAATAATGCCCGATGCGCCGTCAATCTCAATTGCGAGATGCGTACGTTCATTCACACGAGCACGCACACAGCGCCAAGACGTGGCGAACGGATCGCTGTCCGTGTGTGGGCCCCATTCAAGACGAGACGACCTTCTTGCGTCACTTCCGGTGACGTCGTCGCGCCGTCTTACAAGTGGGCGTGTAGACGCGCCCTAATGACAATATACATTCCACATTTTGACAGCTGAAGTCAAAACCGCGATGACGAGATATGAAGGGTTAAAGTTATTTGATCCGCTTTTAAAAAAGCCAGATAATTTTTATTGATGTTTATTGTACAATTTGGGCTTCCGTTTCTTTGCGAAAGCTGCGCGTATGACAGCGGGGGGCTGCTAGTATAGTGATGCGGGATAGTTATAGTGGTAATTTGGGGCAAGCACGCCAATTCCTGGCCCATTGTGGCTGAAGGGGCTCTAAGAATCGTTCCTTTAATTCGGTAAACGCCCGCATGTCCTGCCAAATAAATATTAATGTCGTATTGTAAAGTTTTTTTTCTGTGCACACTTTATGAGCAACTTGACGTTCTTCTTACATTCGCTTTCTTTGTTAAATTATAATTATTCTGAAAGCCTGCATCCAATATAAGTGCATTTTTGCTAATAAGATTTTAAAATGATAGAAACCAATAAGTTTTAATGTTCAATGGTAATTAGATTTGCTATTGATGACATTATTTAAAATTAACCAGACTTCTTGGCAGGAAAGTGAAGCTTCTTGTCTGCAATTTTATTTATTTTGCTAAATTTTGTGAAACTCGTACATTAATGTGTAATAACGGTGGATTATTAGCCCTTAAGTGTTTGTAAAAGTACATCACTTTTCGAATTCTCTCAAGAAGTCCATGTAAGATCTCAGTATAGTCCCACATCTTTACTGAGGACTCAAGGGGTTTAGGGGTAGGGCATGGCATTCACCATTTTTATCTTCACTTATTCTTATGTACTATGATTTATATCTTTGACTTGACACTGGCTAAATTTGCTCAAAGCACGACGCCATTATTTAATTTAAAAAGAATTCTATTGCAAAAAAATTTTTTTTTCTTATTTTCTACTTGTTTGTATTTCCCGAGACGTAGGGCTTGTGCATTAAGCCAATAGCAACTTTATAGTAAGCAAAAATAAACTATTCATATTTTCTTTATAAGTACATTTTAATAAGTGTCCAGTGTGAATTCTTTAACATAGTTCCAAATCAAATTCATACTTTTCCTAAATCGACATCTGCGTGATCTGTCTAATTTGTCACAATTTCTTACATTCGTTTCAATGACGTGCCGAAGCTAAGGTTGGACGGATCAATTAAATTGCTCAAATGTATCACGTCTTGATTAAATTTTTGCAGATGTTTTCTTACAATTTATTATAGATTTAGAGAAGTTTTTATTAGATACAGACGATTAATGTCCGATGTAAAATATGCTAGGTATGTAAATAAAAGAAACAGAAAGTGAATTTATGACTTATATTATTTATGACTATTATTTATTTTTAACCAAATTTTTAGACAACAAGCTTCTGTCCGCAACTCTGTTTTCGTTACTCGCAGTTTATCACGGACCAAAGGACCAGTAAAGAGAAGGAACCACGATTTATTATAATTGTATATAATATGTCTTACATATGCAATGACTAATTGTTTAAAACTTCAACCCTAGTTTTTAACCTATCAAGGGACAACCAAAACTATCTATATCCTTTTTGAGGTCTTAAGTAATCTCCAGAGCAAATTAAATTCCATGGTGACAACCCATTCCTGTGTCATAAAAAAAGCTTACGTAAATAGCTTGAAGATCTGAACTCAACGTCTAAGCATTACTAATATTATAAATGTACTACTAATAATTACTATTACTTATACTTAGTTGTAATGATATCTATACAAGTGCGCTCATATTTAGATCGTAAAATCAGGAGTAATCCATCGACGAATAAAAATATAACACATTTTATTGCAGCTGACTTAACTTGGTAAAAATCAACGTCAAACGTATATCATGCAATGTAAAGTTACTTCCTGTCCACAAGAGACTTTTAGTATAAAAAAATTTCTTTTCTAACATTCTGTTGTATTGTATCTGACAATTAGGCAATATCGGCAATAAATAGGCAATAAAGTGATGCGCCGCGCGCGCATGTCGACACCTGGCTTTAAACATCTTTCACCGTACACTTCAGGTTTAAGTGTAATTTCATAACAAAATGTTACAATGAAAGGTGCAAATACATCAGTTGCCCTTGCAGTTCAAATGTTCAATGTTGAAGACAAGACTTTCAGCTGTCTATATACATAATAATTTATGTTTTAAAAATATTATGTTTTTGAAAGATAACACTTAGGCCTAGGAACTAGAAAATGTTATTTCGTTTCAAATTTTTCAGCTGTTATTATGGACCTTAGCGTAATTTATGAATTTGGCACACGGTAATTTTTACACGGTAAATATGATGTACTTTACTAATAGCAGTCAAACGTTATTTTGTATTGAATATTCTTTAAGAGTACTTAATTTATATGTAAAGAGTTTTTATATAAGCCATTTTACTGCAGAATAAGTTCATACTTACTCATGTCAGTAAGTACATAAAATGTCTCATAGATGCGTTTGCGTATATGGCTACTCGAGGCACGCGCGCGCGCCGGGTGGCCTCGCGCACGTGGCAGCCCCTATGCAATCGTCGATACGATACTATCGATAAATAATCGATATCAATCGACTACACCGCGTCGGGCTGTCTTACCTATGCTTAGCTTATGAAATTAAAAAGTTATTTTGTATTATATATTAATTTTAATAATAAGGGAAAAATCAATACCTATTGTTTGAGATATATAAATTTATGAACATTTCTTTGCCTTTTACAACTTAAGAGCAATAAAATATTAGCCCTGAAACAGTGAATTCTCATTTATTTGACTTAATACACTCATGTCAAATTTTATGTCAGAATATTTTTAGATTTTATATTAACATATGTTTTATTTATTTTCAGATCCTTAGGAGGCCAAGGGCATTGTTTTCACCGGATAAGTGTACAAAATTTACATTAATGGTAAGAAATCATACTATCTATTTCATAATTTGTTACATAAGAAACAATTTTCTAATTTTATTATTAACGTAAATGCTCCTATTACCGCCAGTTTTAGCTGTCTTAGGTTCACTTCAACAAAAACAGTTATAAGCTGTTATGTCAGGAAAAATGTTATAATTTAAAATTAACCTCAATGATGTATTCTTTGATATTTAGTACTTAAATTCAATGCTAAATAACACAATAGTTATTAAATAATCGTATAATCCAAAAGAGTAGTTGATTCTATTACCGACCCATAGAATGCGGCAAGATTCTATTACCGCTTTTTCTGGTTCTTTTACCGACCACTAAGAAATCCTTCTATGAGATGAAATAAAATGAAAAATAGATTTTTAGGTATTTATTATGTAATAATAATAGTGTTGAGATCAAAATTGTTATATTATAATCATAATTATTTATTGCAACACTTACAAGTACTTAATTTTTGGTATTTTAATTAATTAAAAAAATGTAATCAGTCCCAGGAAACAGTCTTCAAAATGATTCAATATTTACTTCTTACTACATACTAATCAGAGATAAAAAATCAGTAACAAAAATATTTTTATCTCTCATACAATTTTTCTTAATTAACTACTTACATACCAATCAGAGATAAAAAATCAGTAACAAAAATCTTTTTATCTGTCGTACAATTTTTATTAATACCTAATTAATAAAAATTGTATGACAGATAAAAATATCAGAGATTAAAAATCAATAACAAAAATATATTTATCTGTCATACAACTTTTCTTAATTACCTACATACTAATCAGAGATTAAAAATCAATAACAAAAATATATTTATCTGTCATACAACTTTTCTTAATTACCTACATACTAATCAGAGATTAAAAATCAATAACAAAAATATATTTATCAGTCCTACAATTTTCTTAAGACACACAAAATATCTTTATATTACACATAATATACCTAATCTTATTAATATATCACAATTCACATAATACAATAATCAACGATTGCAAGTTCAGATAAGTAGTTTTAAAAAATATTATCAGAATCAGAGTCAGATGGAAAAACAATTTGTCGTTTGTACGACATAGTGTTTGGTACACGTATTGGTAAATCATCAGTATCAGATGATGATGTATTTGGAAGAACTCTAGATGTTAAATCTTGACCTGAACGTATTGAATTCTTTTTCACCTTATTTTGTCGTGGAATTGATACTAAGTCAGATTCAGATTCTGAACTTGACGCCTTATTAGAACCTATTCCCGATGCCTTTGATGTATTATGTTTTCTTAAACTTGTTGGTTTCTTTCTTGGGGCCTTCTTAAGATCTGCCTGTTTCTTTTCTCTTTCCATTTTGCTGTTTTGTAATTTTTCTTTCCGTAATTTTCTTTTTTCTTCTTCCTGTGCTTTTTTCTCTTCTGTTATTTTCTGGTATGCCATGAACTCGTCTGATATTGCAACAGTGGGTGTCATTTTCTTGGAAACTCTTTTATTAAGTTTAGTCTCAACTTGAGGAAAAAATAGGGCATTTTTAAAAGGAGTTGTAAGATTGAGTTCTTTTGGTATAAACTTTGAATGATTAGAATTTTGAAATAATGTGTCACTATGATTTTTATTCAATTGATTGATTCCGGATACTGAAGGCAGATGTTCATCGATAAAGTTATTATTAGATTGTTTAGGAGTTGATGTGCCTGCATTATGATCTTCACTGTTTAACACTCTGTTGCAATCAGTTAAAGTAGTAGTTGTTTTAGGGGATATCTCGTTAACATATTCTAAAACATTCGATTCAGGCTGAGTGCTCAATAAAGTTACCGTACTTGTTTCTGTTGATATAATTGGAGATAGCAATTCGTCCATGGGAAACCTTAAAACATTATTAGAAACGTTAACAAATGCCACATTTTCTTGGTAAGTGTTTGGAACAAGACGTCCACTTGCACTGACTTCATAAATCAACGTCTCATCTTCACAAATATTGTTGACAAGCGTCGTATCACCCAATTCTAAATTGTCATCGAAAGTTTGTTGTATAAGTGTATGGTCTGTAGTATTAATATCCCTCCAAAACTCAAATAATTTACTGTAAGTCGCATCTCCATTCCATGATGATCCTGATCTTTGGAACATTAAGAGAACTTCAGGTGATAAACGACGTTCAAACTGCTGTTTAAACTTTTCTGTATCGTCGACATTTCTCTCATTGTCCGATACGGATCTCGACGGATGGCTACTATTATCATCTGCATTGTCCCCACTTTCTTCACTAGTTCCAATAACGCTTTTAGTTAAAAGTTTATCATAATTTACGTTATCAGGCCCAAAAGGATATAATCCACAACATTGGAATCCATTCTTAATTGTTTGAGAAACGAGTGTCTTTTTTAAGCAAATATCCACTTGAGGTGCAAAATCTATTCGTCTTAATTTTGCAAAGTTGTTTTGAACCCTAAAGTCGTGAACTACAGTTCTCCAAGTTCCTTTCACAGGTCTGAATACAGCGACGTCTAAGGGTTGGAGTACGTGTGTCGCATTAGGTAATAATGCTATAAGAACTATTCCCTTTTCTTTGCAAAAAACTGACAAAGGGAGTGATATATGAGAAGCGTGACCATCGAGAAAAAGAGCCACAGGTAATTGTATGTTATGATCAATAAGCCAAGGATAAAAACAATTGGTAACGTACTCATAAAATGCGGTCATATTCATCCATCCTGACTCAGTGTGACCGATCCCCCAAGCGGATGGTACTGTTGGAACAATGTTTTTTGGTAAACGTTTGTACGGATATAAGATCATGGGAGGTGCTATTGCAGCATCTGCAGAAACATTTACTAGCACTGTTAAACATTCCTTTTCGTCGTTGGCCACTCTACTATACACTTTCTTGCTGCCCTTTTGGACGAGAACCTGTTTGCCTTTGGGACATAAAAAAAATCCGGTCTCATCGCAATTAAAGATTCGACTAGGATCTTGCAAAATATCAAGAAGATTATTCTGTTCAAAATAACGGTGTACGCGATTGAACCATGCTTTTATAGCTTCCTCTGTAATGACTGTACGGCTTGTAGGCAAATTCTGAGTGATTCGCTTTGAAATGAAACCCTACGGTGTCTTGCCATAAACTTGAGGAACCATCCTTTACCAGGAACACCATCTTTAAAAGGATTGGAGCGATCTAAGTTTTCCACCAATTTTGCTACTGTTTCCAACTACTGATCTTTAGTTACAGGAAAACCAGACTTCCCGAGATAGAAAATCCAGTCCACTAGTCTTTTTTCTTCGTCCTTCGTCAAAACTGTTTGTTTTCCACAATGTTCATTTGAATATTTATTATTTCTCTTGTCACGCAGAGTTGTTCTTGGTATGCCATAGGTTTTTGAAGCTTCGTATATGCTGGTCCCTTCATTTATAGCTCGAAGCGCAGCTTCTAGTCGAGCAGATGTGTACTGTTTGCGCTTCTGCGGTTCCATGATTCTGTAATAACCACAAAACTTAAAGAGTTATGGAATTTAATTCTCCGAAATGACCATTAAAGGTTACAATTTGCTGCCATTAGTTTGATTACATGCCCTTTTATCCTACTAATATTATAAATGCGAAAGTTTGTGAGTGTGTGAGTATGTTTGTTAGTTCTTTACGCTCAAACGGCTGGATCGATTTGGATAAAATTTGGTAGGGAGGTAGCTGACACCCTGGAATAGGACATAGGCTACTTTTTACCCGACTGCGAAATAAGGAGGGTAATATTTTTCGAGCGTATTTATATGTAAGTATGCAGTTTTCTTTGTGTCGTGCTACAGGCCAACGGTTAGGCCGATGTTGATGAGACTATACTAATACTACAACAATACTACACTATTACAACACCAATACTACACAAAAAAAACTAATACTACACTAATACTACACCAATACTACACTAATAAAACTAATACTACATCAATACTACACTAATACTATCCCAATACTACACTAACGACGTGGACGTAGAGCAGATGGGGGGTAGTAAGAGACTCGTTTAAATAGTAAGTAACTATCTATACACATAAATAAAATTGGAGTGTCTGTTTGTAATATTAAAATAACCGCTTTCTACTACATGCATATGAATCTATATACGGTACACATACCAAAAATAATATTTGAATTTTTTTTGTCTGTCTGTCTGTTTGTTCTGGCTAATCTCTGGAACGGCTGGACCGATTTGAATGGGACTTTCACTGACAGTTAACTTATGTAATAAGGAGTAACTTAGGCTACTTTTTTCGAGATCTTACGCGGGCGGAGCCGCGTGGAAAAACTAACTAGTTATAAATATGTGCAAAAAAGTAGTATGTACCTAATATCACCGGTCTAGGCCGTGCCAAAGAAATATAATACATTAATTACATACGCTCGAAAAACAACCGTCCTTCTGACACAGTCGGTTAAAATACCGTCACAGCTGTAAGTCGGTAATAGAATTAAGTATGAAGATTACAATATTCTATTAGCGACCTATAAAATTAATATCAAACCGCTAATATATCTACTTTATGGGAATCTGTTCAATTCAATCTCATTGCTTTACCATTTTCTTTTAATATCACGTATTTATTAATCCAAATAATAAAGGTTATTTAAAATATAATTACATATAATAATAGTGATAATGAGTAATGTTTAATCTAGTTTTAACCAATAACTTTCCTTGTCGTTAATTGATCTAACGAAGTAAAATAATTGTATGTATTGAATGCGAAAAAAATTTAATTAAAATTAGATAGTTTATAATAGATATTATTTTAAAATACTAAATAATCTCAAATTTCTAACAACGCCATGGATCGTTATTAGAATCAAGTTTTGAATTATTGATTCTATTACCGCCTCACATTAAAACATAAATTTATAACATAAAAACTAATAAAAAGGATAAAATTGAGTGTTAGTTTTGAAAATAAATATGTACATTAGAGTTGTAATGTGATAGCACGAAGACAAATCAATTATTAGTATGCTATTTTCCTTAAGTAATATTGAGGTGTACTTACGTGGCTGGTGGCGCGTTTCTATGAAACGTGCATCTGCTTCGGGCGCGTTCCACTGATTGTCAAATTATTTCATTCACTAGCTACTTAGAGACGCGAAATTTACTCTTTTATTTTCCAACAAAATTACCTAACTAATTTTTAAGACACGATTTTTCTGGAACCTATAGTATGTCTGATCTGAAAGATTTAAATATTAGATCGTTGATAGAATACAAATTTTAAGGGGTCGTTAATAGAAGCTTTTACGTTATACCAAAATTTTTAGATAACAATACGTTCTCTATTCACTGTGTTGATTCATTTATTTTTTTAAATTTATAATAATTTTTAACTCTTTTTTATACACAAAGAAGATATCGAGATATAAATTTATACTTTGAAAAAAAAGCAACGCAATAGTGCAAAAGTTCATATAGGTTTTACGGCTGACTCTTTTTTAAATCTTGAATCGTCAAATAAATTATAAAACCACCAAAAATAAATGTCACAAGTGAAGTCAGGAATGAGAGATGGCAATGCATTTTCAATATGGATATATATTTAATTTGAATATATATTCAAATATCCGAAGATAAAAATTTGGCCCTTAAATAATTAGAATTTGTGATGAGGACAGGAAAAGTACCTACCTACTTCCTACGAGGTACAATAAGCTGGTCGATTCCCACTCGCCACTATTTCGCATTTCGAACCGGTTGACAGCGAGACGTTTTCGCATGAATTCTAAAACAAGCAGTCTGCCTCACTGCCTATGGCTAGACTTTGTAATTTCGTACCCGAGGATAAAACCTAATGTTGAAATTCTCACTTTTATTGTATTTTTTTTATTCGATCACAATAGGAGTAGGTTTGTTTTATATTGTAAACGATGAAGTACCTATAACAGATATTGCGATTGTCTTTTACTATTGAAAATGTGGGTGAATTTCGTAAATATTTACATTATTAAAATAGATTTCAATGTATTAAATATTATTTTTTGTAATGTCATAAAGAATATCTACACAATATAATATACATAACACTAGTAAAGTAAAAATAATAAACAAAAATAAGTCACCAAAAAGACCTAAAGGGTTCCAAAAATACAACGAAATCCCAGAGAAACCTCTACAGGTTTCCTTTGGCATTTTCATAAAGACAAATGGAGAACTTTCAAAAAAAAAAGTTTAAATTAAAAGATTTTCCGCACTGTAAAAAGAGTTTTTATTTTTCTCTGGTGCGAACAAAAATTAAACGAACCAACGGCTGCAACTTTTCAACTCGATATTCGTTTTTTTAAATTTTCAAAGGCTGATTAGAATTCTGGATTGCAACATGAAACGATAAACGAAACATTAATCAAGAACGTTTTGAATATTGAACACCAAAAGCGAAGCTATCGTGTATCAATACATAAGCTGTAACGCAAATTCGAGGTTGTGTAGGGCCATAAAACAAAAGGGTTATTTTTATAATATCGCACTTTATTTGAGTATAAATAAATTTACTTTAATAAACAAAATGAGTGATGTTTATTTTTACTTTGCAAGTTTAAAGTAGTAGTTTAAATATAACTAACGCTCGAAGCGCTCTTATATTTAAATTACGTACGGAATAAAGCCAAGCTAGAAGAAATTAATTTAAACTTTGACTAGTTTATTTCTTCAGTTTTGAAGAACAATACTTTTTAAAAGGACGTGAAAGTATTCTGAATAGTTACAGTATCGGCATAAGTGACGCGATGCGTTTCATGCCCCGCTTATGAGACCCGAGACCACTGGACTAAGGAAACACATGCTTAAAATCGTTCGTTTATAAACAGATGCTCATTGAAGCTATCACTCATTTTAAAATTAAATAATAATAATTAATTCGCTAGAGCGAACCATTATAGATAACCAAAGACCTAGGACGTTATGGCCCCAGTTTTCCGGCCCCGATAAGACTAGACGTGGCGTTATGAGTTCCCGATCGCCTTGCATCGGCCTCCGCGCGTCTATCTATGGTTTCACAGACGAATATAGACCCAAAATGGTTTTCATTCGATTGTTCGATATTTAAACTGCTGGAATAATTTTCTTACACACGTTTTATATTTTTTTTATTTTAAGTAAAACGTCATGTCTGCAGTTTTGTTTTATTTGTAAAAATTTGTGATATTTCTAACATTAATGTGTAATAACGATGGATTATTAACCGTTAATTGTTTGTAAACATACATGAGTGTTGGTAAATCAAACAAAGCAGTGCAACATCACTTTTCAAATTCTCTCAAGGAGTCCATGTGAGATCTCAGTAGTCCCACATCTTTACTGAGGACTCAAGGGGCTTTATCTCATTTACCATTTATCGTCTTTATTACCACTCATTCTCATTTACTATGATTTATATATTATTAATATATCACTTACTTGACACTGGCTAAATGTGCTAAACGCACATTGCCAATAATTAAAAGAAAAAAAGTTTATTTTTTATTTTCAGTGTTTTTAACCACCTCTTTTAATTGTGGTTTGATCGTTTGTGTAAATAAATAAATATTTTCTGACAATTGCACCAATTATTCAATTCCAAGAGAAGTGTCTTTAAGAACTTGTGTTACAGATACAACTAACGGATAAACATACATAAATATTTTTTTTTGTAAATACATACTTAATATACATAAAAAAACACCCAGACCAGAAGAAATATTCATGTTTGTGCACACAAATATTTGCCAAGTGTGGGAATCGAACCCACGATCTCAGAAGCGGAGTGCGGGTATACACGCCTCCACGCCATATCGGTTGTCTAATCTTAAGTTTTGCCGTGATTTCGAATTCTAGGGCAGATCTAGTTTGTCGTAGGATCTGCATCTAACTAGCCCCTAGCCTACTACTGTCATGAAACATGTCTTTTATGTTACTGCTTACTATCTATCAGTTTGCTGACTTGTGTTTATACCTTAAAGTAAAGAAATAAGTTGTGTTTATACCTTGAGGTAAAGAAATAAGTATGTAATTAAAAGCATTGTATGCGAAATACAACAAATAAATAATATTCTTAATATATACAGAATACTTCACATACTGATTGGGTACGAAGCTTGCAAGGTTCAGACAGTATTCATCGATATTATTTATTATATCCAGCGCTCACGTACGCCTTGATAAAGCAGACTCGATCGTATGAAAAGCCAGCATAGAAAACTACAAGACTAATCAATATAAGTAGGCGCAGCTCATTCAGACGCTATAATTCCGTTAATAAAAATACAGAGAGGACGGCTCAAAGGGGGCAGGTGGGGCAGGATATGTGCTTCGGAAAATTCACCCGGGGTGAATGGGAAAACGCGGCGATAGACAAACAGGCTGACCCCGCCTCCCATTCGCCCCCCTAACGTACATTTTGAAATAATGCCCCCAACGGCTGCGTTACCGTGAGCCGTTTTTACGTGCAGTTCCATTTTCAAATTCTGTTTCGAGTGCGAATTCCAATTTGGAAATAATTGTTTAAACATTATTCTTTTATTTATGAAAAACATACTTCTTTTTCAGCCGGTTTTTGATAAACTCATCTGGAAAAATATAACTTAGGGAGTTATTTGTATTGAAGAGATAAAAGTAGCTGGTAAAGATTTAGTTTCAAAACACTTCAACAATGTGGAATTTAAGAAAACAGTTTTTGTACATAAATCATACATACATATTTTATCATGTATAATAGCTTAACTGTTTATATATACGATAATCTCTTTTAATTACTTTCTTAAAGCAATAGCCCACAGTTTTAACAATAAATTTCAATAACCAATAGATCTTTGTCAAATTAACAAAGATAATTAAAATCCTTTGCGGATTACACAATCAACTCAAATCAACTAAGTGGAACTACTTTGATACTGTCAATTTATTTAGATGCGGACTAACGGCTAGGTGGTAGAAGTGAGGACGTTTCCGTAGGCCTGCGTACGCTAGGCATATAGCAGGTAGTGCCAACATGTACGAACCAGCACAAAGCAAAACTGCCAGTGTCCTCGCTACACGAATTTCGCACACAACCTTACATCCAGTTTTACCACACACAGTGCTTGTATAAAATTTATAGCGCACACTTTTGCATCCCCAGCTATTGCAACATAGATCTGTGAAAGGGGGGGGCGCTTTGGTCAGCCATTTCGTGTCGACGAGATTTATAACCTCTCTGTGCGTTCGCACCAACTTTACTAAGGATACTTCCAGTGCGTTTGTTGTATGTTAAAAGCGTGGATGTAATGATTTTGGGGTTTATAGCTCTATAGACTGTTTGTACACAGTGACGAGACTATTACGACGTTTAACTGATGACAAGTGACTTGTCATCTTCTAATCAGTATAGCGTAAGATAAAATTATACCGAAAATTATATACAGACTTTGCAATCGTTATCATAAAATAAGATATCAAATATTTCAATATGAAAATCTGTTTGAATCTGACTAGTACAAATATTTAAGAAACAAAAAATATACCCAAATCAGTCTAGTCGTTTTAAAACGTCTAACCAATACTCATAGATTTTTATTTCTATAAACAGAGACGTAAAAATAATGCAAAAAAGTTTAACCTTGAAACTTAACAAACAAAATGATGAAATGTTAACACTAATTTTCTCTAAGGACATTTTTAGCCAAATTAAGCAGCTCAGACGTATTCGTCCATACAACTAACGCATAGAAATTTAACAAACAACAAGGACTGGGCCTGTAACATGTTTAACCAAGGGGGCAGTACGGCTAATTTACAATGTCAGTTAGACATTGGAGTCTGTTTTGGAAAGGATCAGTTGCGGCTGGTCAGTAATGAAATGAAATAATAAAACAATATTCTAGCTATCTAACTAAAGAGCCTTTTCGTCGAATGTCTATTTCATTTCCTAAACACGTTTCGATCGCAAATCGTATTTTCAACAAATACAATTTATCAAATGCTGCTTCTTCTAAGTTATTATTTTTAATGTGTTCCGGTTAAGAGGATAAAAACTGTCTCTAAAATTGTTCAAGTTGAATTTCACAAATAGGTTACATACATGAAATATAATGTAGGCTGCTATTTTTAGCTATTGTTCTTGTACACGTATCTATTACAAACAATAATTAACCTAATTCCAAAGTAAACATTGTTAAAAGTTATTTACTTATGAACTGCGTTTCAATAAAAAGTAAAAACAGCTTCCATTATTTTGATTGTTTGCAGTTTTTTAAAATTGTTTTCTATATAGATATAAAAACCCGAAGGGCGAGAATATAATATAAAAATAATATAGAGTATAAATATGGAGTAGATAGACTAATGTACAAGTTATGAACTGCGTCTCAACAAAAAGTGAAAACAACTTCCAATTATACTTTTATTACCTGTACTGTAAAAACTGATAGTACATAGGAAATCTATTCGCCTAATTCGTTGGAAAGGCGAACAGATAACCTTACAGTGTCGATACAGAGCACAGACAACAGTCACCAAATCGGTGCACATATTTCGCGAGCGAGGGCCTTTTTTTCCTTTTTCTCGGGCCTTTCATGTGGCTTTCCATGCGGCCGGCTCGGGCCCGCCCTGGAAGAACCGATGAGCATCGTCATTCAGGTGTTAACTGCTGGACTTCCAACCACTTAGTCCGTCCATCACTAAAATAACTTCGGCTTTTTATAAAAGCCTATGATTTTTGGACGACGCCTCGGTGTCTGCGTTGTAAAAAGGTGTTATGTGTTAATCCTACAGTAATGCCTACACTGTTTTGTTTATTGATACTTATTGAGCTTTATTTCATTCAAAAATAATAAAATATTGATTTTATTACACGGTTCGGATGCATTCAAAATAGTTAAGAAAAGTGCTTAGGTGAGCAAACTTATATTAACCCCCTTACTCACAAAGAAGGTTCAATTTCAAGTCTTTTTATTTCCACGCCCAAACAAGACTCAGCAGTATATGGTAACTGTTTACTAATGAACATAAAGTTGAGAGAGAAAATCCACTCGTAAGCCGTAGGTGTACGGAAATAGCATTAATGTAACGTTTACTTTTTTCAGACCGTCCGTAATGCGAATAGGATACAGAAGGACAGTCGAAACGTCTCGTCGCAGACGCCCCTAATTGACTATCTAAAAAGTGGGGAAACTCGGAACTATACGTGACGTGGATAGGCACATCCCGCGGAACTGTGCAGTGGACGTTATCGGCACGCACTTATACATGTTTACTCATAAACGTAGCTAAAGTGGAGAGTATTGCACAAAAACGCATCTTTCTCCCCCCTCACCCCACCGGCCGCCGGCCGAACGAATACATTCGACTAGCCCATTTGCAAAACGCTATTGTGTGAGTGACCGTCCTCACAACGTTTCCCCAGTGTGTGTGCACTCACACTGACCAAAATTTGCTTAGTCCACGCGTCCCATGTATCTACGTATGTACGGTATTGGTTTTCTGTAGTACCGTTGGGCTTTAACAAATTTCAAATTCACAAAATCGTGATTGGTCGGCATTTTGTTTGAATACGGACGCACCGGTGAAATTTACCACCCAGTAATTCGTTTAGGTGTAAAATGATGAGTTTTATCCAATTTGTTTACTGCGTCCAGTGCGTGATGCATAGCAGTCCGCCTCGATTGATATTTTGTTTGTTTCGGGAAGGTTATTAATCATTAGAATTATGTTACCATCGATCGACATTTCATCGTCAGTGGAACGAAACTACTCAAAAGCAAAAAAAAGCATCATTCATATGTGACGCATTATCGACACAAATGAAGCAATTAAAGTGTGCACGCGCCACTAGCTCGCGACGACTGACGACCGGATGACATGCGTCTAATAATCGTCTTAGATTCCAAAATATCAATTTCTAATGCACCACTCGAGCGCATCGGCTCAATTCGAATTCGGAACCCGGAAGTCCGCCACAAAAACCAAACCAATCAACCCGAGAGTTCCAAATTCAAACACGTAACAGACGTCACGGTCTTTTTGGCCAGCATGACACGATAATTCGAAACTTTGAAAATAGAACAATGCACGGCTTCCTTCAAGACGCTATTGTTATTAGAAAAGGCGTAGAATGGAAACTGATCGCGTGAAACGGATACGTAAACAAAGAATTTGTAAAACTCTATTCCTTCACAATACAGTTGTAAATCGATAGACTAAATATCTTTTGCCAGAGTGCAACACAAGCCACAAATTTGCCAAGTCATTTCACACATGGTAACGTATAAGACATATGGTTGAAGGAAAGTGATAGTGTTAATTTTGATTGGGAAACATAGTTCATTAATAGGGGCACCCCTTGCTTCGGTGTATATCCCCATAACTAAATTGTTTCTAGGTTTTAGAAGTGTCCTAATTGTTCTATCAAGTCCAGACCACAACAGTGGGTAGAAGATCTGTACACTGTTTGAACTCCATAAAAGTTACAAATGTTAAAGAAAAAAAATTCTACGTTATGGAAGTGTTTGGAAAATACTTATTCAATTTGTGACCAGATTTTATATCCTAATGTAATATTTTATATATTATAACGATCAAAATCCCACTTTTTAAAAATAGATAATATGACCTTTTGTTATTCTCGTTTTTTCAATAAAACCATCATCACGATTACCATTTCTTCATTTCAAAAAAGATTAGAACTCAGAATCACTACAATTTGTTAATTGACCAATAAAACAATCAAAATTGAAAACAGTCACGTTATTATGATAAAACATTCTTCAAAATTGATATTGATATTTCTAAAATAAAAAGCACATAAATTTAAGCTCTATTTTCAAAAATAAAAGCACCTAAAGAACGACGGAATATATAACCAATATAGAAAATATGACTATATAGTTATTTTGATAAAAACTTTTACAAGATCATATTCATTCAATAATTATTATAAACAGAACAGTTTATTGACCTATAAAACGGTTCTATAAGGGCGTGGCCACATTTGCGACAGATGCGCCGAGGCCGGTACGCCACGCGACAGATCGGCGAACCGTTGGGCGCTCATTACCGACCTGGAGAATTAGAACAGAACCCACCTGTCTCTTGGGTGAAATATCATCGCGGCTGTATGGTCGTCATATTATTTTTTTAAGTTTTACCGTCAACAAATATAGTCTTGCATCCACAAGCACACATACACAAGTATGAGTTTCATGGAAAAAAATCTTTCGGATGCAATGTCATCGCGAAAGTATGATAAGTTCGATGGCCGTTAATGAATTAGTAGTATTATTTTATTGTGCTTTAACGTCAACGAAGATAAGTTTATATGTTGCATAGATGGAAAATGAGGATCAATACATTATTTGATAATGGTGCGTAAATAGATACAGAATTCGACAAGAGCTTTTTTGAGTCTGAATTAATTAAATATTTTTCGTGACCTATCGACTGTTTTGAAAGACTTCTATATTGAAAAGTAGAGCTTTGAATATAGAATTACAAAATTAAACATATTTTTATGCAAAAAAACTGCCAACAAGTTTATTAGCAGAACGCAAGGACGTTTAAAGCTAGCATGAAACGTATAAAATACAGAATAATTTCTATATGAACAAGGTAATTTATTTCAGAATAATATTGTGAGTAACTAATATGGGATATTGTATTATTAGATGTCTTATAAAAAGAACACACACGCGCCTACCCTTTTGCCTTTCCCATCCATTTACGCTCATCAATAGGGCTATTTAAAAAATATAGTTAGCCATATTTACAGTAGCGATTAAAACGCCCCACGCAGTATGACTCCGATGTAGACGCGCCTTAACACACTTGCTTTATAATTATAATAGACTAATTTCTGCTCGTGACTTTCTCGTGTTTGTACTATAAACTTAATAAGCATACATAAGTTTGTATGCTTATTAAGTTTATTATTATTGTTATTAGGGGGAGATATTTCTAAATGCAGATAAATTTTAAGATAATTCTGGTCATTGAGTATCAAACATATAAACTATCCGAGTAAGTTTCTAAACTAAGAAGCTAATAAATAATAGATCAGTAGTCACCTACAAACCTCCATTTTTTTTATTATGTCGAATGTATGCAATACAGTGTCATGTATTCTCAAACTAAGCCTTACTTGCCAACAAACTACTATGCCAATAAGATTTTAGTATCATTTAGTAAAAAAAACAATCAATACATGATTTTACAAACTAATCAATAATTTCAAAACAAAATGTGATAGTCGTATAGCACTTCCCATTCTCCCCTATATTGAGGTAACAATACCCATGAGAACCCAGAGCCGGGTAAACAATGTAGCGAGTGACCCGCTTGGCCCAAGAACCCGTGGGACAGACGAACAAAGGGCGCGCCAAGGAAAAGGAAACCAAGAAATGGGATATCAATTGCTCTACAGACTACACTGTAGAGTATTCGAATTATACTTTTTAAAGAGGAATGCACTGCCTGCCGAATTCTGGGTCAACTAAATTCAAAAAGAACAAATACTTTTTTAGAAATGGAATACTGTCTATAGTTTGTGGTCTACAGTCTACTGCTGTACAGTATTCAAATTATACTTTTTAAAGGGAACGCAAAAACTGGGTCAAGTAAATTCAAAAACGTTTAATACTTTTTACTAAAGCTATAATTCGTGGCTGTACTTAATCAATTTTAAGAGAATCAAGTCATCATTTTGAAAAAAGAATGCACAGCCTGCAGAATTCAGACAGGTTTAAAACTTTTCAAAAAAACTAATTACCTACGTGAGTTGTATTCGTTTCAAAAGAGTTTCATCACAATATATTTTTTATTTTTTGCACTAAAATAGAAATTGTTGAATAATACTGCTTTAAATTAGATTGCGTGGGCTGTATTAGTTTCAGAAGAGGTTTCATATCTTTAAGAATATATTACTTTAATATTTTTTTAGTTAGTTACCTAAATTTTTTTGTTGTGTATTTCTGTTAGTTTAAAATTATTGGACAATATAAACATATATTACTATCAAAGTCAGCTTAGCTAGCATGTTAGTCTAGTTAATATTCTTTTAAGACTTAGGCTTCTTAAGATTAACAGGACTGTAACGACGACATACATAATGACAATGTCACTTTCCATCGGAAGAGCGTATGATACCACCATATCACTGTGTAAACCACCTGTGTCCTACGTCACATTAACAGCCGTAAACCACAAAAGTCCACCACAATAAGTGGCTCGCAAGATGGCGGCGGTTCCCACGACGAGCGCGCGTTTCTCACGAGCTCGCCTTACGCTTCCTTCCTGTCTGTTCGGATACCATTCTTGTTATAATGTGATTTATTTTTGTATAGGAATAAAAGGTTAAAAAGTCAATTTTTGTCACTATCTTAATGTCATGTTTTACATTGTTTGAAGCATTATTGCTTAACGTAGCCTGCATGGCAGTTACTTGTATATAAAATATTATTGTTATACATTTATGCAAATGTATAACAATAATATTTTAATTTCAACATAACCAAGTATTTTTTAAGTTTGACTAATTTTGTTATTTTTGTGAATACATTAGAACCTTTCATTTTTACGGTTGAAAACAGTTCTAATTTTTTAAAGGAAAACCACACAATACTTACTGATTTTGATAAAACTTTGTACAAACTGAATATTAAAAATAATATATCCTTTTTGTAATATTCAGTTTACGATATTTAAGTGTTCGACGTAGAGCTATCACGCAGACAAAAATTGTTTTATTAACTACAAAACTAACAAAATCAAGATCTTATTAAAAATCTGATACAAGTTATACAAAAAAGTATCCGAACGTGCCCCACTCGGGGTCATCTTGCGGGTAGACCGGAGGGTCATAACCACCCGCCCTTCCGGAGGCGTGTGACAAATCTTTTTTTGATTGTGAGAACTATCCGCTTTGGCCGACGGTAATAGCCTCTCGCCTCGAGAGGGAAAGTGCGGTATATCCTCCCTGGTAAAGAATTGAGGACGTACTCCTTAGTGCTAAGTACCGGCGCATAGATTGGCCACTTCCGAACGTGATTGTTTGAAGACAATAAGCTTTTTTGTATGCGAAAACATTGACAGCCTGGTTAATTAATATGCCAAAGATATTACATAACGGATCGAGTATTGAGTATTGTGATTATTTTAAGTAAATAAATGGAATGGAATAGAGAAATAAAATAAAATAGCTTTAAAAACAAATTAACTGGAAGACTTCTAATTAGGAATAGCATAATGTAAGTGTTAAAATTTAAGAAGGAATAAGGCTTTGGTCAAACCTTCCTTAAGTAAATAAATTATTTATATACGATAAATGCAGTCTTCTGAATTTAAATATACTTAAAAACAAATCATAACCAACAAGTAGGTTAAATCAAAGTGTTCGTCTCACGCCTGCTCGACAAATGACGCCATGAGTCAGTGCGGCACAATCACAAGCTCAATAAAAAAACTCGCCAAGCACAATATGACAGGCTCAATAAAAAAGATCACCAATCGTACCGTGCTGAAGATCAGGGAGCGTCGACCTTATACTATGGAACAAGTTATAAGAGAGAGGTATGAGACGAAAATATCGATAATTTCAAATAGGAAATATATTCTTGTGAGGCTCAACTCAAAAAAAACGTGATTGCTCATTAAATACCCATTGATTATCAAATGCGGCATTTGAAGCTAAGTTAGATTTTGCAAAAGATTTGCAATTTGTAAATTTGTATGATACATTAAATACTGACAACCCTTTTAAATATATGACTGATAAAAATACTTACATCTAAAAAGCCTAGCGTTCATGTCTAAAATAGTTTATTGACCACGGATTGTTTATTGACATTTTTTTTTTTTAAGAAATGCCACCATATTCCGAATCAATTTACCCAAACGTCGTTATAAGAAGTATTACTTAATACAATTTGGGCTGTTATGAATCGCAAGAAAACTTATGAACTAACGCGCCCTGGCAGGTTCACTAATTTACTGGCTGGAGAATGATATGACTTAGATTCTATAAAAAAAATTACACTTATTTATTTGCAAACTATCAAATTAAAAAAATTGTTACATAGACCTGAAAACTGTCCGCTCGCAGTTTCTGCCTTGTCCAACGTGGTCCCGGGTTTGGAGCTCGGCGGAAGGAATCAGGGCCCGGACCCGGCGTCCGGCGCGGCTTCCGGAACCAGGCACCATGACCTGCGCGCACGCACCCACTAATTACACGCTAGTAGTAGCTACTTGTTATGGAATTCTGTGATTGCGTTACACTGGGTACTTGTCATGTCAATTTAGAAATTTATATTTGGTGTAATCAGAGTAAACGGCAGGTATTGTCGGCCTCATCGTAAGTGGTAAGGTACGTGACAATTTTAGTACTTTGTCATTCTAACTAGAACGCTACTCTATTATTTTCAACTAACTAGCGCGATGTAGCACTAAAATGTTCAGCTTCTTCTGAGGCTTATATAATAGACCAAGATCAGACTCAAGCCAAAGGCTAAAGGTGACATTCAAGTAAGACATTAAATTAGAATTGACTTAGCAGACAGAAACAAATATATAAGCCTTTATATTGCACCGGAGAATAAAATGTATGATAGTTTTGTATACTACTTCAACAGTCATTAATATCATTTCGACCAACTCAATAGTACCTACTCAGTTAAAAATAGATATAATTTTGAAACCTGATAAATTAATAGCGACTCTTTACTGTACTAAATTGTATTTTTAGGAAAAGAATAAAATGAATCTCAATTACTGGAACAGCTCAACTTACGATGGTTGATGGCATACTCTCTGTTCACTGATCACAGATCCGGCCAAAGTAAAAAGCTTCCGTCCTCAACCACCGTGACTGAATGAAAACTACAAGAGATCTAATAATCTCAGAACGCATACACTGCTGCCCACGTACTAACACATCTACTTTTGTGTGATACTTACTCATCTATGTATGACAATTTAAACGTTACCATAAAGTTTCATCAAGGGCTTTTAAGTTTAATAGTATGGCAGCTTATGCGCACGCGACTTATTTCCCGCCTATCAAAAGCATTGTGGTGTCGTAAATCAGATGTAATTAAATCTATGAGTGAAATGTTACGCTTATTAAAATTAAATGTAAATAAAATCTTGAAAAAATAAATCATTATAATGTAACGCGTAATGTTGTGATTACATTTATTAGGTCAAATATATATTTAAATACTTAGAAAATAAATTTCAAAAAATGTATTTATCGGAATAAACTATGAAATAATAAAAAAAGAAAATACAGATTATTAATTTTATTTCGTCACAAAAAAAGGTAATCACATAGGTTGTACTTTCTATATATGTATATAAAAAAAAGTATTGCTTCAATTAGTTCTACACAATAAATAAAAGGAGCATCACATACCCGTATCCTGCAGAATATGACGGTTTTAAGTCTACTTTCCCCAGCAGATCTAGTACTTAAAATCTGCGAGCAATCTTCAAGTCTGCAGTCTTCAATAAGTCTTTTCTGAATGACCAACAAAAATCTCCGCAACTCCTTTATAAGTGGAGATATTTTTCCACATCTCGCCCCCGCTAAGATTTGTTTATTTCCATCAAATGCGGGAGTGTAACACCTCAAAACGGAGGGAACAAAGGACTTATTTATAGATTAGCTTTGCATAGGTGCCCTTGGTAAGGTAGGGGTATACTACATAACAGCTACTGTTCGCGACTTTGCGTCAAAAAAATCAAATATGTTTTTTTAAATTTCTTATATAAACAAAGCTGTTCGTAACATTTTGGCGGCATACGTTGTACTTATATAATATCGTTAGAAAAAACATGGTTTTCACATTACATCCCTTTTAAGATAGAATTGGCATACATACTTTAGGAGCTTTAGGACACACTTAGGTTGTATAAAAAGGTTTCTTGACGAAAAAAAAATTTTTAGATCAATAGAATTACAATGGAATTGAAAAGATTGTTTTAGTAATTTAGCGTTAATCGGTCAGCCTACCAATTTTGCATTTATAACAAAAGCACCAGGAAAAGAGTTATCTCAGTCAGTGAGTAATTGAAATCAGTCAGTAGTATCAATAATTGAGATTAATTTTATTCTTTTACTAAAAATAGGTTTTTAATGAGAGGAGTCTTAAACATTTATGTAAAATTCATTTTTTAACGCAGCGAAGAGTCCCTTTTATTTTGTCAGGTTTTAAAATCGTATTTATTTTTATCTGAGTACTATTGAGTTGGTCGTTGGTCGGGCCTCCTTTCACAAGCCAATATTAGAGTTACTTGGGTCATATTATTATTCCATCACACGCACCTAATGCGGAATAGACTGTTTACTGACTTATTTGACACCTGGTAGGCAGATCAGTCAAAAATAATAACAATAAAGCCTCTTTTTCAATACCTTCGTGGGTAAAAGATGATGCGAGCACGTCACTACAGTTAGTTCGCGCCTCCTTACGCGGTTATAATTGGCGGAGCTGTGCGCATTAATTATTCATTAGTTGCACCACTCATTTGCTGAGACTCAGAAACGCCAGTTAACTTGGCGAGTACCCCACTGGTATATTAGGTGCTTATTTTTAATTGCTTATGTAATCGGTTGGCTTAAAATAATTATCGATATTAAAAACTGAAAACAAACGTGAAATCTTTCTAGAGTGACTTATGAAAAAAGATTGTTACTCAGACGCCTGATTCAACGAACTTTAGCTGTTTTAATGCAAACACAGATGTTATCTAATAAATTGTACTATTGTTAAGCGAGATTCATAATAATTCAGTAACTGCAATTTATTGTTCTGCATATTTATTATCGAACTTAGTTCTTGAGATCTGTGATGGCAGGCAGAATTTTGCCTAATTAGGCACCACACCACCTAGTTGTACCGAAACATTTTAAGAAAATAAACGTTTGTGGCGGCTAAATTTCTGTCATGCAGTAGGTACATGATACATTCTTGAGGCGAAGCAAAGACCGTCGACTTAATATCTTGCGAAATACAAATGTTGAAAAGTATGAAGCAAAGGAAATTATAATGGTAAGTATCTACTAAGTGTCAAAGATAGATTAAAGTATGTATATTCAAGTGTATATTTAAGTCAATGATTTCTATATCTTTCTTTCTTTAAAATTCGGTAACAATAATCGAAGAAATTTTTAAAACCTCAATCAACCCGTCCGCTGCATCTCTGTTTGCGCGGGGCCGTATTTAAAACCCTGATGTTGTTCTTGAGGCGATGAAGGGTTGCTTGGGGTGGTCAAGTGCCTCCCTGCCCCCCTTCCCCCTGCCTCCGGTGCGTGCCAGATGCCGTAGAAAACGTTAAATTACGGAGAAAATAAATGAAGACACCGGTAACTTCCGCATCGGCAGACAGACATAGTGTCGTCAACTGTGCCATCTATTCCAAGTTTTGTACTGAGGTTCTAGACACAGTGCCCCGTATTTGTGTTGATGGAATACAAAGATAGTAGAGCTTAATGAATTTGCTTCGTGTTTTTGTACCTAGTGTACGGAAATATAGTAACATTACTTATATGAAGATAATTTTTTTAGTACTTACAAAGTTATTTTGCTATTTAACTAACCGTTTATATTATATATTTCTAGAAGAAATACGTACAAAAGTAGTTTTTGTCTCATTAATCAAAAGGTTCCCCCTAGATTTGTAGAGGTTTACTTATTTCTAATCTACATTATATCCCGGATACATCTACTTCTTATTTCAACAATCTACAGATATGCTTAATTTTAAACAAGATAAATGGAATACGAAGTGATTTTGATCCGAAATTCTCGAAAAAATATCCCAAATTATATTTTAGATAAGTTGCTTAATATGAGAAAATACACTCACTCCCAAAAATTTGGTATAAATACTCCATAAACCGTCCGCACGCCGCGCCAGTAGGTACAGAATTTAACCGTAAATTTTCCGGGCGCGTAAATAGGCAGGTAGCAAAAAGAGTGGTAAGAAAGCGGGCCACAGCCGGGCACAAAGGAGGGCCCGCGAGGTGCGTGAAGAGGGCACACAATGTCATGTATCAAGTTCACTCGGCGGAGGTTAACCAAGCGTCCTTTGTACACTCAGATCCGCGCAATCTTGGCTTCAACTTTCGAATAAGAACAAGTAAAAAAGGGATTGTTAAAGCTACTGTGTCTGTACGGCTTGAAAACTTTAGTTATTTCAACAGTAATAATAACCAAACCAATTTATTTGTCCTACTTTCTGAACTAAACAAATAATTTGATATTTCCGACTAATTATAAAATGGATATTGCATACGCTCACCGAAGACATAACAGCAATTGGAGGCTCAAACCGGGTATCACAAACATACACACCCGTCTGAAATTATTATTTTTCAACCTATAGTTTATGTTTACGAACCCAATGACTAAAGTCTTAATGTGTAAAGGTTCTTACACGGACGCCACGAACTTTTACCGCAAGCAAAATTAAAATAATGTTATAATGTGTAAATGATAATATATATAAATAATATGGATCAAGCGGAAACTAAAGTTCAAATGTTAAGAGAAAAAAAATATATAAAAACACAAAAAAGTGTTATATAGTATCATCATCATACTACATCATAGTATACTATTTATTTAAAGATATTGTACACTAGCGATAAATTAATTAACAGAGGAAGTATACACATTTTTATGTGGCGGAGTGTACTTGAAAGCGATTCCTTGCCGGAGAGGTAAGATTCAGAAACGCCACACAATAAACAGGACACAATAGGAAGTAACCAGATCCGGGCCGAGTGTGGGAAATTATCAGAGCATCGCCGCTACTTTCTCAATTACCTACACAACAACTTCATTGAAGAAACTGCTTAAAATTTAGGTACATTGCCATTGTTAAAAAACATATTCTGAAGTAGGACAAAGTAATTTTAGTGAACACGTTCTGAAGTCTAAGATTTGTTTTTACTTCATAACATAAGAAATGTTTGTGCCAAAAAATATGTTTGGTTGCAGAAAAACTCCACCATACTATTATTTTTATTTAAAAAAAAAGCTTTTTTATTACGAAAACTATTGGTAAATATGCACACACAACTGTTATAACAATAGACTGTTTCTATATGGTTTTAATAATCACCACGAAACATTTAAAAGTCGACTTAAATTAACTTCAATAATACATATAAAAATGTCATTTAAATGGAATGCATACAACATACAACAAAATTTACATTACTTAAGTCAAAGCCAGCGAGCGAAGGAATCCCTTTGAATGCGCAAATGAAAAATGTACCTTAGCATTCATAGTTAAGCACCTACTCATCTGAGAGAAACGTGCCTTCAATCTAACCTATAGTCGCCCCTCCCTTATTTTTTCTTGCACTAAAGTCTAGGCTGAACTTGGGGGCCCGTCTTACCCCTTTTGGGAGGTACTTTGGGCCCTTATCTGTTGTAAGTTTGTACATCGTAGTGGATCGCAGCCCCCTTCGGTGACGTATCTAAGGCATGCCGCTGTCGTTGTTTTAAATTTGCATTTTTTTAAATTACTCTATGGTTACAAAAGGCCAGGAATTAGTGGTGCAAGCGAAGAAAAAAGTAAAAGTTTTGTTTGTAAATCTGCGTTGCTTATGTAGTTTTTCCAAATGTTTTTTTAAATATCTATACTATACTTAACGTTCATTAGAACATGGCTACGGCAACAAATTGGAAGAAATGACAAATTGTGTATGTAATAAATGTCGATTGACTGAACAGTGATGCTGCTATAAAAATTAGAAAAGTACTGAAATGTTAACGAGAAGCCGTGTCAGTTATCATGAGATGAAAGTTTCACTAAACGTTAATAAAAAAAGACCCGAGATTGTATGTACATAACCCTCCTGTTTTGTCTTCTACGCAGTTGACAAAAAGGTTTTATCACGGTAGCTAGCTTTGCTGTACATATATGTACTGATAAATTAAACAGGTCCTGATAACTGTATTGTGGCGCGAAAACTAGATAATATAGTAAAAATATCAAAGTTCATAACTTCATACTCTTCTTAATATGACAGTTTGTATGTAAAACTATTAACATTAAGTAAGACTTTTTATTACAAATAACTAAAAACTAAACACGTATATCAATTTAAAACAACATCTATCTCTTGCTTTATATTTTCGTTCTTTCGAACATCTAGTCAAAATGATTCGATATAAAAAATCTAGCCAAACTAGACGTTTCCCGAAGTGCCAACTTTTCTTCATCCCACGTGACGCCGCCTGCTTGTGCGTGTATGCAAGTTGTTTTTTTATTTCCTTCACCCTCCTTTCCTCCGTGGTCTGTCTGCTCCTCAGTCTATGACTTCAAACGACCACAATGCTGATTAGTCCACAGACTGGCGAGAATAGCCACCACGTTTGAAAACTTAGAAAGAAAAATTGGAAACGTCGTACCAAAATTTTGTGGTAATTTATGAGTACATTTGAAAACGGAATTACTTTTTAAAATTAATGAAAAAAAGATCGTTCTTGTCAATTGGAAGTAGGTTTAAAATATTTTGTAATATCGTATTACTTTTGCGACAAAATTATTGGGTATTTCTTTGACTTTCGTCTTTACCTTACTTAAGTATTAATTACGACTAGTTTAAAAATGTTCTTAAATAATGTTTTCATCAAGTCAGTGATACGAGTATACATAGTATATGGATGACAAATATAAAATCAGTACAAGCATATGAAGTCAGAATGAATAATAAGCCTTAATGTTACTTCCATGTGCGGTTAACAAACGAGAACACTCTCAAAAGCTTAGTAAGTTAAGACATGTTAAGCAGTAGGTACAATGAATTTGGGTCTTATAATAATAACAACATTTCATTGAAACCAAGAGTCTCCAGTGTGCAATCAAAACTCTTTAAAAAAAAAACAAGTTCCTATAAAAATCATCGATTCCGTAGTCACTATTGAAAAAGGAAAAATAAAGTCAGTCCTCAACCGTGTAACGTCGGGCGACCGGGCCGTAGTTAAGATTGACAGACGGACGGGTTGAGGTGGGGTTGGGGGGTTGAATTGAAAGAGAGTGGAAAAAATTATACGTAGGAAAAGACGCGTCTTAACTTCCGCGATGCGTCGTGCGGTGCGGACAGCATTGAGTTGTCTTTGTCTTCTTGTTTAATTTTACAGTTCTATATAGCTACTAAAAAAAATATAGTGGAGTCGAAAACGTCGAGAAAGAGTTGAGTATATAATTTTTAAATCATAGGTTAATTGGAAAGAACATACGAACAGAAACGTCTTAAGCAGTCTCTTGGCAGCTTGGTTTAAGTGGCAGTTCTATACTAAAACATTTATAGTGTTAACTTCCACGATGTGTCGCAGTGCGTCCTTGTGTAATTTTACAGTTCTATACTAATACGTTCATAGTGGAGTCGACAAAAAGGTGATATAAATTTTAATTGTACATATATACATATTCTCCCCCATTATCCTATTTGGTGTGGGCAGAAATCATGCTACAACTATTGAAAATGGATCTATATAGTTGTGAACTCTGCTCGATCTTCTCATGGTGAATCATGTCAAATGGTTAGAAGTGTCCAGTTCTTTGTGCTTTTTAAAAGACATGGGGTGGTAGAATTCTTTGGAGATGTATTTCGTACTAGATGTTCAACTATAAAGTATCTACATAGTTTTCCACGAATTATAAGGAATCAATTAAGCTTAGCTTGTACTTGTAACAAAATGAATGAGAAACACACTGACTAAACATGAACACATATAGAACCAAAGCTCATTGCGCGATGATAATTAAAAAGCAAAAAATAAATAGTAACAAAAAAAGCATGTCAACTCCTTGCAGTTTTCTAAGTATGAATTATGCCGGTCGGTGTATTCGTTAAGGGGCGGATCTATTCATTCTTTTTGTCCGCTACGAGCAGTTAAGGAGGTCCGCGGTATGGGGGGCGGCCCTACCCCCTTACTTGCGACGGAGAATATTTTTTTCTAGACTACTCGAGAGCGGTGGAAATCGACACACTTGGCTGTAGCTTGTTCCGCCCGCTTCGACGATGATAGTTCGAGTGACTTTCGGCTTTTGAAACGTTGGAAAGTAAATTTTTAGTTCGTTATTTTTTATGCGCGATGTATTTCTGTAACTTGATACGTTCGTACGTACGGCTGCGAATTGTCGACGATTTTTTATGTGTTTACATATTTTTTTTCTGAAGGACAATATAGTTAGCTGGTGTGACATTTAGAACGCTAGAGAAGACAAGTCCCTTATAGAACCCTATCAGCTCAGTACCTAATAATGCGAGATGCGACTAGTCGACTAGTAGGTGAGCTCTTTATCTGACTGGCTGCGACTGTACTCTTTTCCTACCTATATTTAGTAGTTCCTTTACTACATGTGTGCAATACAAAACTTATTGAACGGCCTCCTACTTACTTCAGTACCCAATAAGTCGAGAATCTCCCACTGTTTACGTGGTGAGCTCTTTCGGTGTCGTAACTCTACATTTTACAGAATATTGTTTTACAAAACTACATTTATCTCAGCTACTGAGCACAGGTTCTCAAATGCCAAAAACAAGGTTCCAACTAAAACTACATTTAAAAAAAAGAAAGTATATCGACAGTGCAGTCCCATCCCTCGTAAGGAGGCAAGACGGTAATGAACTGAATTCTTTACTCTTTGAGTCGGTGCTCACGCCTCTTGCCCCGCAGCCGACACTTCCTTGAGATATGCATCTTTATGAGGCTCTCGGTCTCTGAAACAAGTTTATTTAAAGAGGGAATGGTTTTCGCTCAAATTTCTTCATTTAAAGTGATAGCATATTTTTCTTGGCGAAAAGTTTTTATCCTAATCAATGTAAGCAATTAAAACCAGTTTGCACATTCCATAAGAATACAAAACTAAATAATCAATATAATATGATAGTCATTTAACGTCTTGAATTCTCTATAAAACATTTGTTTGTCATAAACATATTCATAACTGTTTTAAAGTTTGATTCATATAAATTATTAATTTATTTTTATAAAGTGCTCGTTTATGTTAAATACTAGGCTATGTTAAATAAGCCCCCTACAAAATGGGATCTTGTAGATCTTGTTTGTAATAAGCCCCCTAGATGATCAAAGACGAGTTTATAGATAGCACAGTACTGACAAGTTTTTGTTTACTGAACTTCAAGTTGTTAATGGTTACCGTTGTGGCTGATTTAACTCATCATTTGCTTTAAATCATTATTTTTGCAAAAAAAGCCGATATCAACAAATTACGTAACATACTTTCATTCTTGTGAAACAAAATCCAGTGGGAACCTTAAGCTATAACATAAGATTAAACTGAAAACCTCTATGTGTAATAACGGGAAAGTTTTCCGCAATTTTGAAGCAAGTAAATTAGTACTAAGCAACAATCGTACAACAAATCTAGACGTTTCAATCAACTGTTTATCAAAGTACTAACAAAGCAATTGCCGAAACGACTAAGTCTGTAAAGTCAGGGGTTATCTAGAATCGGATTTAGTACTTAGTACTTGAGCGAAAATGTAGTTTGATCGCTGATAATATTAATTGTGTAAATAGGACTTGACATATCAAATATTTAATTGAGGTTTTTGAAGTGTAGAATAAGTTAACTAACATTTTATGTAAGATCTCATCAGTGTGTAGATTGATTAGAAATGTTCACCGCACAGTATGCTGCGTGTCTTATTATTTCTACTACAAGAACATGTGAAACCAAAGTATGGAGAAAGACTTTATTATAAACGTGTTCTGTAATCACGAACACATAAAAATTATTAACACTAACAAACGGGTTTCGAACTCCTGGCGTACTGATCGTACACTACAATAAAAGAAAGTAAAATTTATAATATTAATTCTCATTGCCTACAACATCCCAAGTTTACTTTGCTCCAACTTGCAAGTAACGTCTTGACATTAAGACTTTGATACTATGTTTATCTCGGATTAAGTTACCCCATTAAGTTCAGTGATGCAATGGGTAAACTTGACCTGAAGGGTAAGGGGAATCTTACTAGCAAAGTTTAGAATATCTCAGATATCTCATATAACGTTAACTAGTTCTACTTATAACTGAGTTTTAAAATAGAATTTATTTTTGATTAGAGACAATTATTCCTATTAGATGACAGTAATATTTAAGTTCAATGTAGATAAACAACAAATACGGAATACCAATATTGAGATTAAAATAGTAATTTAAAATTTCATATCAAATGTCAACCATTAATAAGATTTGATTTAATAATAGAATAAGTTAAGTGTATAGGGATCCTACCAAGATCTGAGAAGCCCAAGCCAATCTGCAAGTGGTGCACCTGCCGAACAACGGACGAGGCTCTGGCGAACATAAAAGTTCCATATAAGCAGCAATAAGCTCGCCACCTATTACGTGGGATCAGCAATATAATTGGCGAAATATAGGCGTATAATATGCCTCTGCCTACCCTTTCGGGGCAACAGGGTACTATGTCTGTGTCTATGAAAAAGAAGAAGAAGCAACGTTTAAAAAAACTAAATATTATTGTTACATAATTTCGATTGAGTTAATTACTGATGATTAATAATATAATTACGTATATAGAGGCTCAGTACTATATATTGAGGTATGATTAGCCACTAATCTTATCAAAGCACTAAACCATTTTGATAAAAATATGGAAAGGCGCTATTTCGGCGTATTTTGTAACAAAGATATTTAAATCATCTTTGCCCGCCTGTCCTGCTCGCAGTCTACCTAGAATCGGCGCAGCATGTCTTCTTGTTTAATCAATTTCATCACTCGTTTTCTCATCACCGTCTCATCTACCCCCTTCATGACCTTATCACCCTTCTCACACTCACTTGGTTTCAATATTGGAAGCCCTCATCTCTCTCGAGATTTTTGTCGATGCCCTTTATATATTCTCTTTATATGCCCATACCTACCAAAGAGATCATAATGCATCTTGTTTTTATTCCCACAGTTCAAGTCTTACACTCTACAATTGACACAATTAATAAAAGACAACAAAAGACACCATAGAAAACAGTCAACATGACTCAATCGTGTCCTAATTATTGCGCGGCACCAAGACGACCATAGGATGTGGCGAGGTTAAATCCATATCGTCACATCCTAACTCCGCTTTCCTGTTTAACACCGCGTTAATTGTCCATATTGTACTCAAATGGATGTCTTTTATTACTTGGCACTTATTTTTAGAATAGTTTGTGTAACTTTTTCAGTTGGTTGTGATACGAAACGATACGATCTTTGTTCTACAAACGACCTTGATGAAAAAAGTATATTTTTTTAAATATTATTTCAATAAAGGTCATATGTTTTAAGAAAATATTTTTTGAGTGAAAAGATGCGTTAGTTCCACATCACACATGCTGAACTCGATAATATAATAATATGTTGCAATAGTTTGTTAATCTATTTGTTTGTTTAAAAATGTATTTGAAATCATTTTAAAGATTACAAAAAAAGTATTGTATTTTCAAAAACAATAGACAATATTTTTGAAAATGTAATTGAAATTGTAGGTACATATACAGTAGTAGGTGTAAAAAGTGTAGGTAAGAAAGTAAAGTAGGTAATAGTAGTAGGTAAACGATGGCAATAATTTTTTTTTTTTTAATTTTTTTTTTTACGTTGTACGGTAACAAAATTCTTTTTCGCACTGCCTCCCGGCCAAAGGGAGAACGAGAGGGGAGTGTGGGGCTCATTGCGGAAGACGCGACCGCCAGCAGTAATACCCACTAAAAATCTTCCGACGACGCCCGCCGCTTGTTGAGAAAAAGGCGGGGGCCAGTACCTGAGTTGCAGCGTCTGACACGCCGCCGCCTGCGGCCAACGTCCCCCGGACCAAAATCGGGAGGACCTCCTCAGAGAGGCGCAGTGGACGCGCCCCTCCTACCTCTTTGTACGGCCATAGCGTGTGTGGCCGACTTCTCGGAGAGTCTATGGTTAGACAGCAGGGGCCCCCTGCCCCCGCTGCCGAAAACCCTCCTGGCGCTGCATGACGGACTCCTGGCCCGCCCGCTGCGCCCTCCACAGGTCCCCCCCTCTTAGTTTCCCCCCCGGTAGTCAGTACTAAGGGCACCCAGAGTCGCCAACCTCAGAGTGTTACGTTTTTCCGGCCTTCGGGGGGTCCCCAGCCCCCCCACCACGCCAAGATGGAGACCTGTCCGGGGGGATGTCAATTAATATATGACACAATTTACATATTTTATCTTCCATAACTAATACTCTACGATTTTAATTAATAGGTGACTATTATTCTTAAACTACTTAAAGTTTCAATGTTTTTGGCAACGATAGAAGAATACTTTGAAAGTAGTAGGTACTACAATAAACGATGTCAATTAACATATGACACAATTTAGTATATCTTTCATAAATAACGATACACACACGAGCACCTAGCAGGACGAGACTATTACGGAGTCTGACGATCAATTGTGCTAGTTTTAGTGTCGAAATTGTAGAACAAGGCAGGTATTGTTACACACGTCTAGTATTCAAATAATTGCTAGGAATAAATGCAAAAGTGAGTTTGTTGGTTATGTTTGTGCGTTATTGGGTAATTTTGATCAAATTTTTTATGAAATGAGATTGAAGAAACACATTAAGAAAATAGTAAGATTTTTTGAAAAATGCGATAACATGTTCAATATCGAAAATATGTAATACCTATGTCTTAAGTGATATTTTAATGTACGACTTTTGAAGCGTACACACTTTTCACAAAAATACATCAGTGTATTATCACGGTTATGCCCTTCCTTTAACCTGGTCCCAGGGTCTGCTCCAGATTTGTCTGAATTTCAATTAAAATATAGTCAAAGTGCTAAACATAAAAAAACAGTATTTGTTAGTAAGTACCGTTTTCGCAAAAGCTTAACAACCGTACTAAACAAGACTTAAGAAAATTACAAAAGACTGATGGTAGCGAAGTGTAATATGTTTGAGCACTAAAAACGGCACCTGAGGCAGGTCTTAAACACCCAGAGGCAGTTGTATCCGCAAAAGCCACTACACGGTTATTACCAGATATTACACTTAGGAACAAGTACCATTAAAACTGCAAGCAAACGGGGTAAGTTTTACCCCGTTACATATGCAGGCAGTTGCTAGTTCGAGCTGGGTCATTCATAACCCGAAAGTCCACCGGACACACGGCTCTCAAGAAAGGCCAGAGATGTGTGCAACTTGCTGATAATGCTTGCAATGTATTATGTATTTGGTACACACTTGTGTGTTATATGTTAATTATAGTATTATTACTAATTTCATGAAGATAAACGGACACCTATCCTTTTTTTATCTTTCTGACTCCTCATGAGGTTGGCGGGAAGAGATCTCTTATAGAGATAAGTTCGCCTTTGTACATGTCCTTTTTATTTGTAATGTTATTTTTGTTTTATGTGCAATAAAGAGTTAAATAAATAAATATGTTATTCAGAATTTTGGTTTATGAACTTGTCCTTTTTCTGAAGCTATTACCACGAAATACGTTTCATGGGCTGATTATAAAAGCCGTAACTTTAGCTTCCCATCCGCAGCGACTGTGAATGCTCATCACCTAGAATCGTATAGAGACTTCAGGATACTTTGGCCCTTGGCCAGCAGTCTTTTGGCCTCAAGATGTCGTTGCAACTTCGCAAACACATCCCCGCTCAGTGAGCCGTGTCTTAATTGTCCCCTTATGTCTGTTGTTTTGGGATTCTACTGTACCAAGGAATTCGAAGAGCAATCCGACTCAAGGCTTTAATGTTTATTTTGATTTACGATTTCAAACACCTGATTTATTGAAAGCTTCGACAAAGTTAAATTTTGTCTTCTCTTACCTTCATTGGTAAGGAGGTCCCTGGTCAATAGTAGGAAGATATGATAATAAAAGATTTATTTGATTTGAATGAGATAAAAGAGTTCACCTAAAAGACGTATCTGTCCGTTATGAACTATTTACGTGAAATTCTAATTTGCAGTCGCGAATGTCTTGTATTTCTAGTAAATTTACTAACTCACACTTTAAACAAGAAACATTAAATCGTGATACTAATAACACTGCTACTTTTACACTGGTGAAATACCTATCTAAGACAATGATGTTGTTAATACCGAGTAGCCTACCTTACCCTACCTTAGGTTCTATTCTTCCTCAATGCAATATAGTAAAAATAAATTTGATTAATTCAGACGCTAAACAAGCTTCTGAATTAATAAACAATTAATGCCTTGAAAATCTTAGAACGGCGGCTAAATTGATCCAAACAAAACGTTTATTAGGAAACAAACCCTTGAACTCAATTCCTTCCTTCAACAAGTTAAATCAAATTGGACAATTTTTTACTCACTAGTTCTCATAGACTTCTAGTGGAATCGCCATAAAAGTCGGACACAAGCGTGTACGGCACCCTAGATTATTATATTTTATTTCTTACTAGCGACCCGCCCCAGCTTCGCACGGGTGGTATGCTAATATGAATAGTGACGTATAATACATAATTACAGAATGTCTCTATATAGGCCGCGAATACCTACCACCGCCGCAACCATACTTTTTCGATTTAGCGTAAGTTTATTCGTTTCATATCTTGTAAAGTACTGATCGAAATTACATGATGTAAAAGACAAATTTAATCTATGTTTAATGTCCAAGCTTACTAACATGTTTAATTAGATAAGAATTAATGTCATACATACTTAAAATGGCTTCGTTAATAAGCCATTATTTTTAGCAAAAAGTAAAAGATAAAATTGGTTATTGTGGGGTATTCTTGAGAGATAGACATATACCATCGCGGACTTTTTTGAAGAATTTTATAAGTTGTACAATATTGTAGTACATTATTTTGACTAATCTCGTAGGGTTTGGCCAGCGTTTGCAATATAAGCGCAAAAAAGTGAGCTGAATTACGACATCACATCACAAATCTCACAAATTGACAGTGTTCCACTACTATATTATGCATGTATTATACATATAAACCTTCCTCTTGAATCACTCTATCTATTGGAAAAAACCGCATCAAAATCCGTTGCGTAGTTTTAAAGATAGCGCACATAGGGATATAGGGACAGAAAAGGCGACTTTGTTTTATACTATGTAGTGATAAAATACTTTATTTAATGAATTAGATACTTATGGCGACCGCGAACTAGCAAACTATCAAGAGAACTGCCTCCCACCCGACAGACCGATGATCTGGTCAAGGCTGTGGAAAGCCGGTGGATGCAGGCCGGTGGATGCAGGCCGATGGATGCAGGCCGGTGGATGCAGGCCGGTGGATCCTGAGTCTCTCAATGTGAAAATATATTGGAGAGGCCTTTGTTAAGCAGTGCATGTAATATGCCTGAGATGCTGATAATGACGATCTTATTTAAAACCATATAAAGAATACAGTTGCATCTAGTAGTACCAAACTAAGCAGAGCTTGCACTATGGGTAAATAGTCCGTACGGGACCCTGGAGTAATGTAGTAATGTGGTAATTGACGGGAGGGTTCCGCGGCAAGGAACGGAACCGGCAATTGAGGGTTAACGAGGAAACAATCTTGTACGCGCAACGGTTGCGCGGAACTCTAGTCAATCTCGGCGGATAGTTGGCCGGGGCACACAGAGAGGTGAATTAGTTTAACTTATAAAATTAAATTTGTCATATAAAAAAAAACTATGTGAAGAAACAGTGCATCTAGTTGCAAGCTGAGCAGAACATAAATTACCTACCTATTAAGGGATATAAAAAACTAAAAATTATAATACCTTTTAATATTTAACCTTTTAATGTTAGTTGTAAGAATGCCTGGAAGAAACTCTGTAAGCGATAAGGCCGCCAATTGTATCGCTTTTCTATGGCAATTGTTTTCTTGATTTATTTTTAATTTGGTGTACTATAAAAAAATTCTATCTATATTTGTGTATTAGTTAGAGTTTATTAGTTTATAGAATAATTAAGTACGTAGTTTTCTAATATGTTTAAGTTCCCTCTCATATTGCAGTGCCCCTACGAACCCGTATTCATTATTCAGTATTCATTGTATTACTTAGTTACCTACTTGTTTACTTGATGCAATAAAGATTTATAATTTTATTAAAACTCTTAGTTTCTCAACGAAACCTTGTTCACACACACAGATACAAGACTGCTAGCCTAGACTAAGAAGCCATTAAAAATTAAGCAAATTGTTTGACGGCTTAGAGGACTTTATAACATTTGTTCTCTCGTAAAATATGACTGTAAATTTATCAATGACTGTTTAATTAAGATGAAAAAGAGTGAGCTATAATGTATCCGTTTTTCGTCAGTTACATTCGTAGTCCACTTCTTGTAGTCAATACCCGCTCTGGTGAAACACTCACAATGCTAGTTTGAATAAATAAATCTGAATTCTAGCCTGATTAAATTATTATAAGAGAATTACCACTTCTATTTTATATTCAATAGTTATAAGAAACACGCTTAGTGCACCCAAAACCTAAAACGATTGTTTGAGAGGAAGAGACAATTTGTTGGCATGTAGATGTGGAAGCGAAGCAAGCGGCAAGCAACGGGTTCTGTTGTGACTGCGCGTGCGCTGGATGCGGCTACTCAACCAATTACGCGCATGACTAAAGCGCACTGGTTTTAAATTATAGTAGAAACAACTAAACAATATAGTGTCAGAGTTTGTATCAAAATAAAACGTAAATTGTCGGGAATTGGGACGTTAATCGACTGAAATGATCATGATTATTATTCAGTAACAAAAAAGGCTAAGACTCGGTTAAACCATCATACATTAATTACAACAAACGTCAAAAGTCAGTCAAGCTAAGGTGTGTTACCAGTTAACGTATTACCTTGCTTCAACCGGTCTGTGGCTAATAATCATGATCATCTTCTAGTGCATTAACGTCCTACAACTGAACACGCGTCGCCTCTTACCAATCAAGGTGAGAGCGATTTACGTTGTTGTTATTATGTCGTAGGTACAAAACTGCTCATATAAGTACATCATGACTTGAGCGGTTTATTTCGACTAGTTTCAATTATTAGCCCAATCGAAATGTCTGTTATCCAGCTAGCTTCAACACCCTTTGACGCATAAAGCAATACTGTTTGAACTAGAATGAAGGCAGAATATGATTAGGACGTATTACAAAAGACTTGTTACCCAAAAATAACACACACATGTTTTGACAGATCCTAAGTATATGTTGCAATTTTTGTTACTTTTTCTTTACTGTAGAGTAAAAATATGTCATTATTGTCTCTTCATTATCATCAATATCAATCATTAATGTCCCCTTTTAAGCACAGGCTTAAGGTAGACCCAAGAATATAAAGTCCTATTGTAAGTAGCTTGCTTGGGAAAGTTTTGTAAAAATCTTTAAATATAAAAAAACCTTTATCAATACCAATCGCAGTAACATAAAGTATGGTATTATTGTTTCTTGTTTAACATCGTCCAGCGGAAACGCGATAAGTTTATGATAATGTGTGGACGATGTTTTCCTTCTATAAACAATAACTGGGTGTTTCTGCGCGTTTCTGATAAGGAGCAGACCAGATGTGGCGCAGTTGGTCCTATGTGAGCGATAAGCGGTTACCACGCTCTCCAGAGATTCAGTTTCATGTGAAAGTGATTCATAAGTATCGACAGGACAAAGATTTATTTTGTTGTTTGTTCAGTTCTAGTGGTGGTCCTTAATTATCAGAAAAACGGGTTCGCTAACTAATTGTTGTGATAATATTTGGTCAGAACTTAAAAAAGGCTTACTGGGTGGTAGTTACTATCTAACTCTTAATAGAAGATCTTTTCTTGATAATGTGCTTCGATTTTTAAGGATTTATAGTTATCGGAATTATTAGAAATATGAGACCTAGCAACTGATGTTTTAGGGGAAAGTACTATGCAGTCTTTTGATTTTGCTTATTACATCGATAGTTTTTGTTTTGTCTCTAATGACGATGTTTTTAACTTTTAATAGATTAATAAAGTAATAAGCAAAATCAAAAGACTTAAATGGCTGAGCTGGTCACCTAGTAAGAGGACACGATAAATGGAGCAAAAGGGTGACATGGTGGTACCCAAGGGAAGGCAAAAGAAAGAGAGGCCGACCACAGAAAAGGTGGGACGATGACGTTAGACAAGTGGCAGGAGTCACATGGAACAGAGTGGCTCAAGAAAGAAAGGAATGGAAAAGGTTGGAGGAGGCCTTTGCCGACTGGACACCGTGGTGCGGTGGCGCGGTGCGGCCCTGACGGCGGCTCTGGGCAGGTGGCGGCGGCAGTTGGAGGCTGCAGCCAGCGCTGGAGATTCGTCGTCTCGGCGCCGAATATTGGCGGGGATCGGGCCCATCGTAGACAGATGGGCTCGACGGAGGTGGGGGTCGGTGACTTTCCGTCTCACGCAGGTACTCTCGGGGCACGGCTGCTTCGGGAGATACCTGTGTGATGTCACGAGAGGGGAACCGACCCGGGAATGCCACCACTGTGGCTGTTCAGAGGACACTGCTCAGCACACAATGGTGGAGTGCCCAGCGTGGTCAGGGCCGCGAGCGACATTGGTCGCGGCCCTGGGGGATGGCGACCTCTCGCTGTCGACCGTTTTGAGAAAAATGGTCGACAGCGAGAGGGCTTGGGAGGCAATGGTCTCCTTCTGCGAGGACGTCATGTCGCAGAAGGAGGCCGCGGAGCGGGAGAGGGAGCGGGACCCGCTTTCTCTCCGGCTTCGTCGTGGACGCGGCGGGCGCGCCCGGAGGGGTGATACCCTCCGGCGAGCTGCCGCGTCTGGAGGGTCTCGGGCGGCGGGTGCGGGGGCACCTGCCGTCTAACGACGGGACCCTCGGGGCGCTTCACACCAGTGCGGAGGTACGAGGGGCGCTAACGTTGCTCCCCTCTGGGGAGGTCCGCCCTCCACAACATCTTGGTGGGCAGATGCATCCGCTGGCGGGGTCGCGGACGACAAGTGTTTACCGTGACCCCGTTCTTCCTGTGGATAAGCGGTGGGTGTGGGTCCTTGTTTAGTGGGTATTCCGCCCGATTGGTTGGTCGGTGGGGGCGGCGAGTCCCACATATCCTCGTCTCTCCCCCCCGGGGGGGCGAGGAATGCGTAAATGCATTTTTGGGACCTTAAAAAAAAAAAAGAAAAAAAGGCCTTTGCCGACTGGCAAATAGATCTAGGAAAGATAACCAAGCAACAAATATTAGTTTAAATCTGTGCATTGTACTAAGTGATCTGAATAAAAGGCTTTATTATTATTATTACTATGCAGTGCCAAAATTAAATCTTCTGATTCTACTGGTCATTATTGACACTTACTATCTATTCTCGTCTTCTCATAGGGTAAGCGCGAAAGCAAGATATTCTTACAACAAAGTTATTTTTTAAATATTAATTTATTCACCTTTAACTACGTAAGCAGTTCCTAATCTTTCAGTAATGAGAGATGCTTACTCGTCTCTCGATAATGTTTCGAAAACGAATTAAATTTTAATTTTTATCATTTTTCTGTATGGGGACGAACGGACGAACGATAAGAAACACTAACTAATGACGTTTCGCAATTATCCTCGCCATCGCAGTGTATGGGCGGTTTTATTATTAATATTAAGTGTTATTTTATCGTTGGCCAGTGTCGAATGTCTACGTTTGACGAGTTCAACACAAACCTATATGCTGATAAGACTGTTTTTATAATGTTTAACATCATTTGACATATTGAAATGGGTATTTTTTACAGTCGTATTTCCTGATAAGAAGTTAAGTTGTTTTTTTTACATTTGTAACTAATAAGGTTCGAGATAGCCCAGCTTAGCTTAACTATAATTTTGATTAGGTATGAGTAACTGAGTTAATTAGAGTACGTAAACCAATTATTTTAAACAATCTGCACCTCTTCTGCAACTTCGAATCATTACCAGTTAAGTGGGTAACAATATTGTGATCAAATAAAACGAAGAAAAAATCATATAGAATGAAAATAATATACATCAAAAAGCTGTTTTTTAAGCTACTTAACACATATAAAATATCATTACTAACCAAACTATGTTCTTAGCCATTTACAGTGTACCTGTACTTAACTTACGGCTAGTAATTTCTTTGAATCTACATTTACAATGTATAGAGTTAAGCATCTTATCAGTTCAAATCAAAAAATCAATTTAATACTGTCGAGCGGCAAGCATGTAAAGCCGATAGAAATGACAGTAAAATACTGATAGACATCACCTTCCATCACCAGTGTGTCTACTACAAAATGCAGCGAGCAATTAAAGTTTTTCCACAATAAGGCCACACGTGGTCTCGCATGTCCAGGGCTTGGACTGTCGCTAGTCGTGTCGATATTGCCATATGTCACCGCGATACCGACCCAGATAATGACCACTAATAAGTGCCTGTCTTCCAACACTACCTGGTAGTGATGTGCTGGTATCGATAAAACGTTGAGAGCCACTTTTGTATTTTTATTGTTTCTAGTTACCCGCTATTCGTCGGCCACAGAAGAAAACAAATTGTATCTTCTTTTTGACGTGACAACGTCTTAAATTAGGTTGCGGCTGGGAGTCACTTATGAAAAAGTGTAACGCTCGGTAACGTTACGATGAGTCACCGAACGAGAGAGAGGCCCGGCGAATGCCTTGCGTCTCTCTCCCACTCAACTATGATCGGTTGAACAAAATATATTTCTATAGTTAAAATTTGTGCAATTCTTATTTTCATTCAATTCCTTGTTCCTATTGTGCAATTTAATTATATTCATATCAATAAATATTCTACCGAGAAAAAGACGTTGTCACGTAAAATCTTCGCCCGTAAAAACGACTTTACAGGCAACCATTTTTTAAATGTTATTTAAAGTCAAAAGAATCAGTGCTGCTTGTGGTGATGATAATATTAAATTTAAATGATTTGTCTTCAAGTGACGAATGTAGAGCACTGGCAATTGGGTTATCTTACATACACTGTACTCAGTAAGACATGCTATTAAACCACGTCTCTTTTTTAAATAAAAGTAGATTACAGGCGGGTTTGACTTGCCTACCTAAGATGGTAATCAAATTTTTGTATACAAGTGAACGTTATTTTATATACAGAGCATCTAAAGGGAACCATGCACCACACTCTCTTATTGTTATTAAGTTTTTTAGTCAACGTCTAAGAAATAAGCATATGTGTACTTTCTTATCAATAATGTATCGAATATGTATTAAAGGTTATTAAAAATTAAACGAATAAAAGTTAATTTACTTAAGTCACTGCAAAATGTTTGTGAACAATATCTTACTATAAAACCAGCCAGCCTGCCTATAACATCGATATCGAAATCATCTTCTTTAATGCCATATAAGCAACACTATACGCCGCGATCTTATCTGTCGTTTTTATTCTCGTGATATCCGACGATAAGGGCAAAATGTCCTTTTTCATAGAAGCCATAATGGCGCCTCAGGCACGCCAACCTTCATAAGTTATGCATGCTGATTGCGCCGCTTCACCCTTTACTGGACATGCCAGCTTTTTCAAGCTTACACTAAATTCTGTAGAGGATTTTTCACTGAAATTCTTAAGGCTTTTCTTTATACTAAAGTGACAAGTCGAACTTCATGACTTAACATGTAATCTACTGCCATGTCCGGACTTGTTATTTTTTTATGTACTAATTAATAATAGTTATACTCAACTTATGAAACCCCTGTTAATATTTCTAGTACAAAACTTCTTACAGAAAATGCTGATTACAAATTGCACTGCCTCTATCAGTAGCGACAATCCTCAGGTATTTCAAAAGGAAAACAAACGTTAAAACAGAACTATTATTTGCAGAATTGACTGCCTACTATAATATAGGATAGAAAATATTCTAAATAGCGAAGAATTTGTAAAAAATTTATTAGTTGCAAGAGTTTTCCTTCGAAATAGGTGCAATTTCTATAGGCAATTTATTCAATCTGACTTAATGCACCTACGAGTAACAGTCCGAGGACAGGCATGACACACAGCCAGATATAATCTGGCAATGTGAAGCATGAAAATAGACGATAGCACGCGACCAAGGTGCAATTACGTGCATATCTGTTCATCTTGTGCCTTCGCGGCCATTTTAGACCGTTAGCGCCATTTTGATTTCGTATTCGTGATTGTTTTTTTTTGAACCGATGTGTTCGGATATCGATTTTCAATTAAGTAGCGAGATATAGCTAAGTAGGTTAATATCCACGTTCCTAATTTACTATGTTATTTTAGTAAAAAATTCAAGTGGAGATTTTAGATTAGAACTATTTTCGTTAATTAAATTTGGATCGATAGTGATGCATGGGAGCATGATAATTTTTCATGTATATTCAGAATGACGTGTCGAATCAGCAATGGAACACGAATATTGAAGATGATTAGTAAGGTGTTTCTTGACTGATTACAAAATGGGCGATGTTTTTTGTTAGTCTGCCTATATCACTTTTAAATGTTCACGGCTAACTTCGTCAATTGTAGACCTATTTAAGAATTCTAATTAATAAAACTTTTGTGCCGATCTTTCTTACTCTTCGAGTGCCGTAAATTACTATTTAAGTAGGTGGTTACTTAGGTAAATCAAAACAATGATGTAGGTATACAAACCAACTATATACTCGTAGTTGGCGAAGTGCGGGCGTGTAATATGCCTCTGCCTACCCCTTTGGGGAAACAGGCGTAATGGATGTGATGTATTTAGGAATGTATTTTAAAGCTTTCAGTCGTTATTTGAACAAGTTGTGTTTTTTCCTATCGCGTTTGCTCAAGTTTTTTTATAGAACTGTTCCCTAACGTGGACCTAACTACTATAATTTGAATAAATAAACTTATTAACTCCGTCTTTAAGGTCACCATAGCGTGACCGTGCCATATGGCCGTTGACCATAAGTCACTGGGAAATTAAGGCGAACAATGAGTATGTATATAGATAAATGAAACGTTATTGCAAGGGTGAACAGTGTTTCCCACGCATTCCTGCACAACCCCACGACACTGTGGCATATGGTATATTATGGCCACAGGATCTCTCCGACACATTAATCGTTGTGAATTTAATGAGCTCTTTGACATTTCGAAGGTATGATGGTGAGATACCAGGGCCATTTGTCATAGACAAAGCGTTAATTGATTTTGAAGCTTAAGTAGATAGACAATAAAATATACCAATATCGTAAGCTAGGCTGCTGTCTGACCGTCATTTAAAACTAGGAGCGCCACTTTACTAGCGAGAGCTTTCTATGAGAAGAAAAAATATGTTGAAACCATAGAAATCTTAATAATGTAACATTAGAATTTATATATTTTTTAAGGAATATATATTTATTTGATATAGGTATATATTTAGTTTAATCGCCTGAAATACTAATTTCAAGAAATCTTTGTAAGTTGTTAATGTTTTCTGTGGAAACAGTTTTGGTATTATGTGCTATTTACAGATAATTACTTAAAAAATGTATGTTTTCCCTTGCAATTATTTAAAATAAAATACAAGTGCAGTGCGCGCAGAAAATCGCTGGCGTACCTACTGGTGTACTGTATAGCACCAGTGCATCCAGAACTATTGAATACATTGCCAATTGCGTTCTTATATCTGAATCCTACCTCACTACAAACAATCAATGTACTGTGTTCAAGAATAACCTGTAGTCCGTAGTGAATGACAGCAACGTCAATATCGATTATTTAATAGAACATAGTAACGAATTTAAAAACTTCCTATTTCAAATGTTAGTCTTAAGACTCTTCTTCTCATCTTAAGAGTCTTAAGAGTTTTTCATATAAGGTTACGAAACATAATACATACGGTAAAAACCTCTCTTAAAAGTAAATAAGTAAGTAGTGCAAATTAACTACGGGCATATTTAGTGACTTGAATAGTAAGGACAGTGTGTGATCTTGACAAGGGGAGTTTCCTCGACGTGTGAACGCGAACGACCCGGAAAAGGGACATTTCCGTAAAAACTTGACGGCGCGTAATCACGCACGCTCTGTGAAGGGAGGCTTACCGGGAGCTCTATCGATAATAACCGTTTTAAACTAGTATTTTTACGGTAAAGTTCTCGTTTAAATCTTGATTTTTTTTTCACTTTGACTGCCAAGATTTTTCTTGAGGGTTCTGTATTTTATACAATTAATTTCTCTTGTAAGTTTACTCGCTTGACAGCCAAAAATTTTTCGGGTTGTTATTTAAATGTATAATATTATTATGACTAAAATTATGTTGGTATATATTTTACTTTACTATATCCGGAAAGTGTAATAAACAAAAATTATTTAATAAAATTATAAATTTATAGCTATCGCAATAATATTTTGTAAGTTTTCGGATACTAAATACTTCTTTGAAGATTCAAAAATATATTTTTAGAATATCTTATTAAGTTGATAGCTGTAAAGTTTTGGTACTTAATGTAATTTTAACTGTTGATACGATTTTGTATAAAGGATACGGACCTCAGTTTCTTTGATAATTTGCCATGTATAAGAATCTATAAAACGCTAAATTGATACCCTACAATGGTGTTTTGAATAGTGTCTTGAATACATCGATACATTGCACTAAGTCCCACCCTTACCCGTAGTATATGGACGAAGTTCAACAGGTCGTACACACAACGATTTACATCTTACGACTAAACGCCTGCCGTTACGAGTTGCGTAGTGTTGCATCGATTGGATGGTTATTATTGTTTCGTCTGTGCCCTGGCACTATGCATATTTGATGACGGATTAAGCCAATCTTATTGTTCTCACTATGAATATAGTTGGTGAGGTTGTGTGTGCTAATTATTTCATATTCAGGCAGGTGTTTTCTATGTATACAACGTATTTATTTACAACAACAAAAAGTATATAAGTACGTTAATTCGTTATGTAGTATCCATTCCACAAGTCCTTAATGATATTTATCTTCAAACTAAATAATTGGTGTCATTGTAAAATACCTATTATTATATAATATCACTCGATAATTTAGAAAGACAGTTTGAAACGATATTTCTTACTTTGGGAAAATATGAAGATGTTTGAAATGCATAAAAAATATTAACACATTGTTTACCTGTTCATATAGAATAATTTGCAAAAAAAATATTAAAAAATCAAGCACGTTATAAAAAAAAACTTCTGATTTAAATATAAAAATATTAACTACAAATGAATTAAACAATAAAATATTATAACCGGTTATAGTTACCACTGAAAGAAAATTCCAAAAACCATAGTCGCACAGCGTAAATCAACCCTAGGTGCACCGGAGCATTTGACTCTACGTTATTTATTCATAAACCAGCAATTACCGAAATTATTTCCTGTTACATGGAATTACGATATACGAACCAAACGGGGGTGAGGGCTGAGAATTCCAATACTCCTGTTGGGTTCTTATTTGAAATTGAATGTCGAATTTATTGTTACTTTCACTTAACTTCATCCTGACATATATAAATAAATACAAATTAGGTAACTTAATTTTTACATTGAAAAATAAATGTATTAACGTTAACTTATTTATAATTATGAACTGTACCTACCTACTTAAACAGTTTTTTAACAGGATATTCCTAAAAACCACGAGAAATAAATTCGTTATTTTCCTGTGCAAATTATGTAATTGTATGATACTCTATGCGACCATAGAAAAAGCAATCAAAGCGTTAGTACTATTTCTGCACACAAAACTTTTTTTTTTACCACCATCAAACCTTACTGTGTCTATGCGTCTTCATAATTTCAGCTCATAAACGTTCTATCACTGAACATGGTCCTCCTCTCACAAACCAACGTGAGAGAGATTAGTTCATAATTCTAAAGTCATTTATTCAAGTCTGGCTCAATAGAGCTCTTATGAATGTCATACTTATAAACTAACGCGCCCATTCACTGCGGGCGGGAGCTTGATCGTAAAAGAACGGACAAGAAAATCGTCAAGGATAGTTTTTCTTCCGCCAGTGACAATAAAAATACATAATATTAAAACTATTGTGTTCATTTGCCACCACTCAGACCCAGTGCGTATTGACGTATTAGCAATGGGATATGTAGCGTCTTGGACCCAAGCAAATGAGGAGAATCTTGCGGCAAGGACGTTAAATTTTATTTCTCTCTCTTTTTTGATTTGGTACCTACCGCCCATATATCTGTCATTATTGTTAATAAAAATATAGTATTTCCATTTGATCTTAAAGACAATAAAGTATGTTATATTTTTCTTTATTCAAACATATTGTATAACTTTTTAAAAATCACGTTTTCATTTTGTGTCAAAAGTTGTAGATTCTAATAAGCCACAAGATTATTATTACACCTAATAAGTGATTGCAACATCAGTCCATAAATCACACGGCCAGTGGATTTCCACAAAAGATACTATAGTTTTAACTACAGTTATGTCCTGTCCAGCATGTAGAAAGTATATCGACCCCTAATGTTCCTGTACAAACTATAAAGAACCGGAAACACCGGAACAATCCGAGACGGTTCACCGACTTGCGTGCGACCTATACGCAAATATGGTCCATGTTTACAAGAGATCTGTGGTCGATAAAGTTTATAATAGCGTGATGTGACAAGGATATGCGATGCTCCCATCTCTATCGCAATCCTCCGAAATGATCGCAAATTGCTACTGAGCTAATGACAAAGTGCGCGATACTGCGCAGTCGCATCGTGAAATTGGACTAAATTGATATAACAGGTTATTTTACTAAGTACCTTTAACACTATAAGAACTTTAGGTTATTTACAGTCAAAATCTAGATCTTGTTTCTAGATGTGTTATGGAAATAAAACACTTTGCTTTTTTTATATTTAAGACTCCTTTCATAGATCATAAAATGCAAAAATTGAGCCCTAAGCTTTTCAATTATGATGATGATGATTCAGTAGATAACATGGCCTATTTTATTTCACCTCATTCTGAGCGAATATATGTTACAAAGGACAACATAATCTTTGTGGCTTTAATCATATTTTCTGCTTCCATTAAAACTATTTTAATAAAACATTAGACATTATGTAAAACACCTGATGTCGCCACATATGTGGTGGCACAAGCAGACGAGGCGTGACGCGGCAAGTGGTCACGCAGCATCGCGGCCGCCATTGATGCCATCTCATTGTGCCGCGAATGATGCCGGATGTTGCAGAGACGAGAGAGCTGCATGGTTCCACGGCACCCTTCTATATCCAGCAGTCAAGATACTGAAGATGAAACATAGTCTGCAGTTCGTCTCGTCCACAATACAGAAGTTAGGATATTGATAGTGGAATGTAGTCTTTTGATAGTTCCACACAATATTGGCATCTGAAAGTGTCCTGGATGTTACAGAGCCGAGAGAGCTTCGTGGCTACACAGCACCTTTCCATAATCCATCAATTAAGATTGCCATAGTGGAACAGTCTTTTGATAATTTCTTACAATGTAAGCATCTGAAAGTGTGCCGGATATTGTAAAGACGAGAGAGCTGCATGGAACTTAGTCAGTAGATTGTTTCATACACCGTTTAGGCATCTAACAGTGCCGCGAACAATACCAGATGTCAAATAACCATCATCGCCCTAGCGCACGCAGTCTATTGAAAGTTTCATCTACTGTGTTGGCATTTGACAGTGCTGCGAATGATCCCGGATGTTGCAAAGACGAGACAGCAACATAACTCCACGGCACCCTTCCAAGAACCAGCATTAAAATATGCATAGTGGTTCATAGTCTTTAGATTTTTCCACACAATGTTGGCGTTTGAAAGGGTGCTGGATATTACAGAGATCAGAAAGTTGCATGACGTCACGGCATGACTCTACACACTTTTACAATCCTGCAGTTAAGATACTTTTATTGGAACATAGTCAATATGCCAACATGATATGGTTCCATACCCACATCTCGGTACCACACTCAATAAGTCTGCATGGCTAACCTAACCTAATCTTAAAACCAATTAAGTTTAATACTTTTATGAAATTAACGGCTTTCTATCGTGTATGTCTACTTGAATAGGTAACATGAAATAATACTGAATTACCATCACATAAAAAGACTTGACACAATGATCTACATATTATATCATACTTTGCTAAGATCTCACGGAATATGTAGACTATATAACCTGCTTCCTACCATAATTAGAAAAAAAAAAAAATGTATTTTTCTTTGTCTTCATTGAGTTTTGACAACATAACTTCAACAAAATGAAGTTTACTGCTGAACATAAGTCTTCCGAACTGCTTTCCATGTTGTTAGATCTAGAGCCGTCTGTATCTACCGGCTTCGATATATTGTCGTGTTAACTGTTGTTAAATGTTAAAAACCAATGTACTGAAATGATTAGTTTTTACCAAAATCCACAATTATTTAAAAATAACTTATGTAATAATGGAAACAACTCCAACGCCGCGTGTCTCACAGAATTATTTCTGACATTTTTAGTTTCATTGTCCACCTGAATAAAAGTCACGCTCCAAAAGGAATTAATGTCTCTACCTAACCATACACGGTAATACATAAATAATCACACACATGTATGCTTTTGTCATGTATTTCTACCGGAGTTGACTCGATTAAGATCTATGGGCGTATCCTAAAGCTACTTAGCCAACTTAGAGTAGGACACTTATGATTTATTTTTAATTATTTCCCTAAGTTATATATGCTTTGTCCTTTGTGAAACTGATACCTGAATGTAAAACTCAATAGAAATATATAACAGGAAAATATCAGGCGTATTATGTATAGGGAAAAGTGTCGCTATCTAGAATGTTCATCAAAAATTCGTCGTCCTAAGGCAATTTTGTCCAATTTAAGTTTTACGGCCTCAGCTATTACAGAAAATTACTAAAATTATGCATTCAATAGCAGAGACACATTGACGATAGTCTGATCTGATAGAAGTATCGATTTATAGATAAGAATCTATTAATAAGGACGTCCCTCACCTACTAAAATAGGTTGTGTAGACTTTTCTGTCTGACTAAAAACTCTTTTATGTGACTTACTTGTATTGAGTTAAATTCTCATACTGTCAATACTTAGTAAGATAAAGGACTCGCACAAACTCAGGTTCAGCTTTTAGTCAACCCTTTTTTGATTTTATGGGCTCCGCTCTTATAACTTAAATTGAAGCGACATTAAACGTGTACTGTGCCAACATTTTTTATTTAGAAATCTTATTGGATTTAAACACATTGTAAACTCAAAAGTTTTCGTTTACCGAAAATTAAATCACCGGCGTTTACCGAAAATTAAATCAAAAATTTAATGACATAGAAAAACATGTGTGGAGAGAACGTAAATCTTTTAGAAGTTTCTAATCAATAGTATTTCAGGTCATCTTATTAGTTAGAGTAATTTATATTATCGTAAAAATTTATATGGCGCATAGTGGTAATCGCATGCGCCGGTGATCGTCGGGCGCATCGCTCGGCGGCGCACGAGCAATGGGCAGGTGTGCTCACTCCCCTCTCCTTGTTACAGAGCGGGCGATGCGGCGCCCGTAGCGCGGTGGGGGCCAGCCCGCCGCCCGCCTGTCCAATCGCCGCGCCGCACGCTGATGATGTCATCGGAGGAGGAGGCCGACTCAGCGCCCTACTCGGATAAGCTCCTAAAGAAACAGAAACGTGCGAGACAGCGCGTGGACGCCGGTGAGCCGCGCAATTCTTATTCTACTCTCGCGACGAACGGACCCGCGCCCGTGCGCGCCGCACTCATGAGTGGCGGACTTTACGGCGCCATCTTCGAGGGCCGCCAACACTTCGGTCTCTTCGGACCTGGATACGCACCGGCTGAAATGCTCAATGAACTACTCGGTCGGGCCCCTGCAGACGCTAGCGACGATGCTTCAGGCGGTGACATCGCGCATCGAGTGTTGCGCGACATCCTGCAGAGCCGCAAAAAGGAACTCCTGCGCCTCTCCCCGGACAATAACAATGTGTTCGCCAATAACAACAATGACGAGCCCAAAGAGAAGAGGTCTCCCGAGAGGCCTGCGTCGCGCGATTCGCGACCAGAACTCGACGAAGCCTTGCTCGGTCTCGACAGCGCCGGTGACTCCCGGACCTCGCCGCCACCAGTGCAGTCCTCCGAGCCTCTCCTTGCGCCCAAATCTGAACCAGAGGATCGTGACAGTGACGCTCAGCGATCTTCGCCGCGCCCCTCAGATGTGAAACGTGCTCGTGTTGAGAACATTGTGTCGACTATGCGTGCTAGTCCCGCGCCTCAACTACCCCAAGTGAACGGATGCAAGAAACGGAAATTGTACCACCCTCAGCAGCACGACGGAGCCGCGGAACGGTACGGAACCAGCCACGGCAGCAGTGCTCAAACAGTGTCGGACGACTCCGAGGACGACGGAGAGCGACCACCGATCCAACAAAAGTTAGTAGAAAAGAATGCTTTGAAATCACAGCTTAGAACAATGCAAGAACAACTTGCGGAAATGCAAGAAAAGTACATGCAATTATGTAATAGAATGGGTCAAGAATCGGAGACGATAGATAACGATGGTGCTTCTAGTGACGTTGAACAAAACGAAGACCCGGTACCGAAATCCGAGCCAGCGTCCCCCGCTAAGGAGGTGCCGCCGCCCATTCCCAGCAGCGCTGCGCCCAACATGCTATCGCAGGTGATGAGCAAGATGATGTCGGCCAAGATGCACGCGCACGCGGCTGCGCACCCGCACCTGCCGCACGGCTTCAACGGCACGCTTCCCATAATGCCCCATCTACCTCCGACGGACCACATCCATCCACCTCACCCGCATCAGCACCTCAACAACGCTGCGGCAATGTACCTAAATGTTAGTCAAAAAATATTCCTAGAGCAAGAAGCACGAATGAAAGAGGCAGCAGAACACCAACAACAGCAAAATAATCAACAACAGAGGCCTCAATCGAACCAGCACTCTCCCCAACAGAGACAAATGGTTCAGACGCCGAAGCCCTTATCTTCAGAACTAGCTGAACGTCTAGACGCACTTAGAAGTAATGCCGGATCAGTGGGCCCGGTCACAGGTGCCGATCTTGAAGGTTTGGCAGAAGTGCTTAAAAGTGAAATCACTGCATCATTAGCCAGTCTAATAGATTCTATCGTGACGCGCTTCGTTCATCAACGTCGAATCATCGGCAAGCAATCGGAGGCAGCGGCTGCGGCAGCGGAACAGTTGAATAAGGACCTGATGCGGGCTACGCGACTGCTGGACAGAAAGTCACCGACACCGAAGCCCCCAGAGAGGCCGCCGGGACAGATGTCAGGTAACACACCCGTCCACCACCCGGGCGCGCCGAATGGCGTCCCATTCATTACACATAACTCGATGTTGATGAGTCAAATGAATGGCCCCCGTGCGCCAGGCGGCGCGGCTTTCCCGCTGCACGTCGAGGCGGGCGGGCCAGGTCACGGTGCTCAAATTAGGCCTCCCTCAGGCATGTTCCAGGCGCCGCCGAAGCCGCTCGGGCCCCTCTACGGCGCGATGAACGGCCACTTCGAACGCGAACCCAACCCCGAGCAGAACGAGGCGCTGAGCTTGGTAGTGACACCGAAGAAGAAGCGACACAAGGTGACCGATACACGGATCACACCGCGGACCGTGAGCCGGATTCTGGGGGAAGGCGTCGGGCAGTCGCCCGAGACGAAGTTTCCTGAGTCGCCGTCGCCGAGGCCGTACCCAGGAGGCATGGCGCTGCCGACATCGGTAGCCATCCCGAACCCATCGCTGCACGAGAGCCAAGTTTTCTCGCCGTACTCGCCGTTCTTCGGCGCTGGCGGTGGCCTGGCGCGCTCGCCGCCAGCGCCGGAGCGGGACTCTCCACCGCTGCCTCACGCGCCTGTGCTCCTGCACCCGGCACTGATGGCGGCCGCGCACCACGCGTCGCCGGACTACCTGCGCCACCACGCCCACGCGCACGCGCACGCAGCGCATGCGCACGCCGCACACGCCCACGCCCACGCGCACGTGCCCATGCACGGCGGCGCGCCGCATCACGCGCAGCACCTCGACCCGCAGGACCCGCACTCCGACTGCAACTCGACGGACCTGCCTTACGACGGACTTCAGCCTACTATATCCTTTTCAATAGATTATCTAATCAATTTAAATTATGTTTTCAGTAAAAGGTACTTGTGGAAGTATCCAAACCATCTGATGGCTAAGCTTTCAAAGGTTTAATTGCCTAGTTCGGCATCTCATACTACTTAAATTTCATCTTCTAATGGTAAATAGATGCAAGCCCATGTAAGCAATATTCGTAGACAGCAGGCTTAACATACTTCGAACCACCAAATCGTTTCATCCAACCCAACTGTATCAAGAATGACCTGTTTGCTCGCGTCACTCCTAAGTCAGGTCAAACCGTAGTCAAACGAAATCCGAGCTAGCAAATCCTCCGGCGCGATACACCCCGATATCTTATTTCTATGTTTAACCTTACGAGTGCCGTTTCCTACCGTTCCGACTGTGGAAGCCGCACAATCGCTGCGGTTTCTACATTTTCCACGCCACTAGCCTATCTGTGAAACAAACGTCATTAAGACAACGCCTGAGCTGTTTACATGATTCTTAGGGCAAATTATAGAGGTCAAAAAACACTTACATATTAGATTTTTTTATTCGGGTTCATAAATTACACAATAATATCTTAATAAGGACTATAGAATTGAAGTCAAATCTCAAAATATAATGAATACAATCTCATTTCAATAATACTCGTAACAGTAGCACAAATAGAACAAGGCACTAAACAGACCAAACATTTAATAATTTTAAGTTTTGCTCTTTGATTAAATTAAGCTCTAATCAAAGTCAACTTAAAACTTAATTTCACTGTGGACGCGACTCAGACCAAAAGTACTAAATATTCTACATACATATCATCTCTGTATACTATGAACTATAAAAATTTAAAAAGAAAAATCTTCTAAAACAATAGTCGTATCCTAATCATATACTGCGCACGCTGCTATAAAGCGGATAAGGTACTTTATAAGATTAGAAATGCAAACGGATTAGACTTGTGGTGCTTCGTCAATGCGCCTACTAAGAGTACCGGTGGAAAGGGCGGTAATCAGATTGAATCCGACCATTTTATTACAACTTCACCTTAGAACTACTAACTATATACTCTGTTACTGTATACTCTGTTAGACTGTGTATTCAAAAAAGTTTAAGTTTGTAAAAGCTTTAAGTTTATTCTAAAACTTTTCCTTGGCAACTTCGTGCAAAAAGATTATGACACAAAATTTGTCTCCTCAAATATTATAAAATTTGTTTAAAGCTAAATAATTATCCTCAATTTGAATTTTCCTCCTTTGAAATTAAAGTATATGTAATACCATTTTAAGCAACTGATATAAAAATTACGGTTGATATAAAATTTTTGGTAGTTACTTTTACTGATAACTAATTATAAGGAAACAAAATTCATATTTTAATTTTTTTTTCAATGCACATTTTTTTAAGCAATAATATAGTTCTTACATTAATAGTTGCTTATTGCTTTTGTTCTATCATATTTTATTTGAAACGTTCGACAGTTAAACCGTAAATTTTGACATAACATATTTGTGTACAATAAATCCTTGACTCCACTGCACTCTTCAACGTTGACGCCCATGCACCTTCGCAAGGCCAAGCTGATGTTCTTCTGGGTGCGCTACCCAAGCTCGGCGGTGCTCAAAATGTACTTCCCAGACATCAAATTCAACAAAAACAACACAGCGCAGCTTGTCAAGTGGTTCTCCAATTTCAGGTATGTCTTTAATTTTCTAATAATCTGGTAATGTCGACTTAAAAATGTTGTAAAATAATGAACTTTTGAAAATATGTGCCCTCAGCAACTATTAGTTAGCTCAGTGTTAGTTTCGATATCTGGTTAACTAAATAACTTAATTTACTTTTTATTTTACGAATTCTTTTACAAACAATTTCACGTGTACATTTTGCAGATGTATATTTAAATATTTTTCTTTATGCTTTTAGATACCTATACTTAAGAAATCAATATTTTTAGTCGACCGTACTTCACAAAAGTAAATTTGATCTTTGTTTGTTTCTTTTTTTAATATAGGTTTTTATTTTTAAATTACTTATAAAAATACCTGAGATGAATACTTAACTCTAGAAGCGTGTAAATAAGAAGATATTCAGAATGCCAAGACCATGACATAATTCTGTTAGGTTTCCGTGTCTAAAAATAAAATAATGCACATATTTTATTAAACACTCATTCTTGAAACATTAATGAGGTCATTGGGCATGAAGAATGCACAACGTATTGCGGTTTTCTTGTATGCCTGTCATATTACCTAGTACCTAGCTTTTTTTTTTTGCTGATAAAGAGAATTTTAGAAAAAAGTATCTTGCGTAAACACTTAACTAAATTAAAAAAGAACTTGCATTCAAAAGAAATATCCAAAAAGTATTTGTGTTTAATCATCTTGTCTATTCCATAGCTTAGTTTAATGCGCTGTATGAGGTGTCCAAAGTTACTTTTAATACTTTTTGGTTAGTCAAGAACTTTTGGTTACCTTATGGTTAGTTAGGAAAGCCTTTTTAATTAAAACCGAAAAACCGTGACTATCTATTTTAACTCGCATCAACACTAATTAGATTAAAAAGCATGTTAAAACGATTTATTAATAGACATCCCTCATTTGCGTTGAATAATCTAATAACGAGACGTTAAGGGGTAAAGATTCACTATTTCCTGATCACCGCTGGGGGTGAACCCCTAACTATTATGGCGCGAAACTACAAACAATCAAATCACGAAAACGATATTTGCAGTATTTATTAACGGTTATAAATTTGTAGGTTTTGTCTTCGGCTTCGTTCACATAAATATTTGGGTCGGGTTTTTAGTTATATGTGAAAGAATTATCGAAATCGGTACATTAGTATTATTGTAATTTTACAGATTTGGTTTGAAACTGTACGTTGGCAACGATTTTTTTTTTTTTTTGCTTTCGAATACAACTTATAAATTGTATTGTTCGCACAATACCTTTAAATTGAAGACCTCAGAGTTATATAACTCATCAACCTATCGTCAATTTAAATAAATCATCAATCTGTAGTCATAAAACTAAATCGTTTTGTTCTCGAATAGTCACTTGCCTACTATTCACTAGTGTCATATATCGATAAGTATATTTCCATCGTTAAGTGTTATTGATTTTTACTTGACAAATTTCACCTTATCTATGATAAGACCCACCTGCCATAAGATAAACAAACCCCTTCTTTACATTACATATCTGCGACACTCCACTCTATCACCCTCACTTTCAAATATGTTGAGTGGACGAAAGAGAAATATGTTAGGTTTATATACCAACTTACGGCTATACTACTCTGAGCTAAAAAATATATTTAATGACGGCGCTAATAAATTTTACCAATGAAAACTTTGTTATTGTAGTTGTAAACGACCATACATACTTTTAAAAGATATTTAAAGAAACACAATTTTACTGCAGTAATTTCATTTTATTTATTACAACATCTTGGCTTTCAAATGTCTATAGAATAAAAAATATGGTTCCATAAAATGGCTTTATTGTTAATAAACTGTTCTCATGTTTTTTACAAATAAAAATTTACAGTATTAAAAAGTTACTGTTAATGAAGAGCAGTTAAAGAAAATTTGTTATAGCTAATCTGAATTCAAAACAAATCCTGTTGAATATTATCAGCAAAATGACTATTTCTAGCTTTATAAGTTTCATAAGTCTTTCATAAGTTTGTCAGTCATGCTGCTTACTAATAATATTCATAATAAGAAAATATAACCATAGTTATGTAAAAAACAACCGTATAGCTTAGCTTTAAGTGTACGAAAAGTTTTTCTGCACACGACACGCGTCACTGTTATTTCACCACTTCAGTATATACTGATATATCACCTTTGATATTAAAGCTTTCTGGCTATCTCAAGCTTGTAATCTAGACTTAGATAAAGCCCTCCGTAAAAGCTACGATAAAAACTTTTTCATAAACTTATTATAATAGATAATGATATCTGTTATATAGATATCTCGTATAGATCTTTTAATAAAAGCTTTATATGCCAATATTCAGTTAACAATATTACAATGAAAAACAACGTTGTATAACCTCCATAATGAAGTTAATTTGACGCCAAATAATATCGCAGCCAAAGAAATTACGAAAGAGAAATTACCAGCTTTAGGAGACTGACTAAACGAGAAATATGCGACAAACAATCAGTAAACTCTCAACATGATTTTTTTATGTAACATAAACATAAACTCCATCATGAATTAATGATATTGGTGACAAAAATACATACATATCGTGAAAAACGTTTTCTTTAAAAAGCAGCTTAGGAAAAGTTTGTCCATTAGTATTGTCCCTTAATGTCCCCATTGTGGACAACGGAAAACGGCCATTTCCTTGCGATAACCATCTCTGAAAGCTGAAAGGGTGAGGGGTCATTCTACAATCGCACGAAAGGCAATTACCGCATGGTGGACACAGGGTGTCCATGGAAAACTAACTCACTAACCTGGACACTTACTTATTAATTATATATTTTCGTTGCCACGGTTCTGAGCGCTCTCAGCTATTCATAGTTCATTGACTACCTACCATTATGCATGATATAGTAATTATGACAAATCTTACTAAAAATCATATTGATATCCAGCACTTTACCAAAAGAGATCTTCTATGAGGAATGATAACAATTTTATTTAATAAAAAAATCTTAGAAATATATAATTATTGTATGTACAAAACACACCGGTTAAGACATAACCTCACGTTCATGCTTTCAAAAATCGTGTAACTTTAACAATTATAAAAGTTGAAACAGTTTTCAACTATGGGCCATGCCTTTAAAATAAATCAACTCTTGGTCACCCCAGGCGAACACCTTCGCATCGGAATTGTATATTGCATTTTAAATTCACGGAAACATCGATTAGCTTTGAGTTCCCTCTCATTAGAATACGTGTAGGGATGGTTACAAGCATTTTTTGTAAACTCTATGTCATCCTTTACAGACTTTGAAAAAGCAGTGGCATCGCTAAAGTCTAGTGTACTGAATAAAATATAGTAAATAATAGTATAGCTTGCTGTAGGTAAAATACTTTTGAAGTCGGTTTCTAGTTTATAGCCCTTGAAATTAATCCCCTTAAAAATTAATTCATCACAAATACTAAATAAAAAAAGAATTATTCTAAATCTATACAACACTTGTCGAACGACAATATTTTTCAATTAATAAAATGTCCCTTGAGAGGAAGTTATCAACATTGTAATTATAATGTACTAATGATCAATTAAACTTTTAACTAATAATCATTTTAATCTAAAACTACATTATAGAAGTCAAAATAGGCGATAGCCTTTGGACATGGATACGCCATGAAAAACGTAACAATATAATGAAAAACCCAATTAAAATGCGCGCTGTTATAAATACTGTAAATTAATATAATATGAAACTGTTTTGATTTATCAGATATTCTGTTACCTATTTATTGTTTTTCTTTATTAAAGATTTTTAATTTCTAAACGCATGTTATTCTTAATTCAATTTAAGTTTGTTAAAGATACAAATAGATAGTTGGAAATAAAAAGATTTACAACTCAGGTTAAAGGAAAAAAAAACAATTAATAGTTTCAGAAAAGAGTTTTATATCCCAGAGAACATTCAAAGGTTTTCTTTTAAAAAAGGCGCAAGATATAAGGCACGGCATACTCGGTCGGCCACTTGTTGACAAGGACACTTCGAGGGCTCTATAGGCGAGAGCTCTTTGCGTCTTTTAGCCAAGCCATCACGTTTGCCGACAACATACATCTTTATTCCAATTTTCCAAGTATTAAATAGCTTCTAATTATTGCATTTAAAATTTTAGAAAAAAAGTTATTTTGAAACACAAAACAAAAAAGTCCGCTTATAGACAAACAAAACTCACTTCTTTCTTTAGAGCACAAAATCACTACAGCGAAGTCGCCACAAAGTGTTCTCAAAGCTCACAAAACAAACATCCTTTCCCTCAAAAGTCGACGCAAAGACAAATTCTTTGCGAGAAACGAGAGTCAGTAAACAAACAGGGCTCCTGTAGAATTAGCTGGCGACGATAGCACTAATTAGCAACGGTGACTCATTTAAGTTATTTCGCTTAATTAAGTCGCGCAAGTGGTCTGCGGTCGGACCGCCAGAAGGCGACGTAAATTGTTAGAACACCGGCTACCACTCCAATTAATCTTTTTACACATCCAACTAGAGCTAGGGCACTTAGAGACCACGTTTGCCTTTTTTTTAAACGCGCATACGGAGTGTTGGAAGTGTGAAAGACCCCCGTTAAGCAAAGCTGTGGCTTATTGGCAAAAAAACAGAGCCTTCAATTTTTTTATAAAATGAGAAGAAAAAGTTGAAATAAAAAATCTAAAAATATTTTATTAATGAAATTAAAAATATAACAGTTCAACAATATAAATATAATGAAAACAGTTTTAAAAATTGTCCATTAAATGAAGGACATTACATTAAAAAAAATATATTAATAACCAGTTTTCAAATGGTTTTACTTATGTCTCATGTATCTGCATCATTGGAAACAATCAGCTTTTTTGCCTTGCAGCTTGATAGTTGTAAATTTTAAACAAACAAATTTTTATAATTTTAGAATGGCCCTACTAATAACAGAGATAACAGCCCCGTTTCCTTTCTGGTTTACGATAAGAAATTAGTTAACATTATAAAAATATAAAGTTTTAAATCTCGATTTCAGTTTGTCGTCGTTTAAATAAAATCGCACAATTTATGCAAAAAAAATTATGTATGTCGTCTGTGAGGGCCTCTCAGTTGGAAATTGTCGAAACCTTACGTCGCAATTCCCGCATGCCTTTTTAACATGCCGCGTCGTTAAGTTCGAATTTTTTCATTAAAAAAAAATATTAAAGTCACGAAATCCAAAGAACGTTTGCAGCTTTAGGAAAACGTGATAAAAACTTTATATTTTAATGTCACTTTCATGCTTAACAGTACATAAATGACTTCAAAATTACGTTATACAAAATGAAACTTAATTGCAGTAATAAAAAAAAAACAGTAAAATAATAAACAAAAATGTTTTAAAATTAAAAAAAAGTTAAGAACGTGAAAGTAAAAACGAAAAATTACTTTTTTAATAAGTGCAAAGTCAGGAACAACCGCTAGTCTATAAATAAAGCTAACCACGAATGTAACCGCCTTGCAACACTATTTTTAATTGGTTGGCTAATACACTGAGTCTAATTTACGTGTTAACATTTTTAATAAGGCCCTGGCTAGGCAAGGGCGGCAAGTGGCCAAGCACAAGCACCTCAGTAATTAATACGACCCTTTCGAGGAAGCTTATGAGTAGTTTTCCTTACAAAACCTGCTAATTACACGTTAACACTGTTTTACGCTGAAGAGGCGATGGGTGGCCGTATGAGCGTGTCTCGTAAGGTTCAAAACCTCTTTGAGACAATACTCCTTGGAGTTGGAAAAAAAAAAATGTCATTTCGTTGACATTTTTAAATATTTTAATTTTTGCTACATAACACTCTTTCAAAGTTCACATTACATTTTCACTGTAATCTGAACTAAAAACCAAATTTTTAACTAACCTAAGTATTAAGATAGCTTACGATTCTCAAGCTGAAGTAAATCTAAAGAAAAGTTCTTCTTAGATTGTTGTTTTAATTTCTTAATTAAGAAAATTTCTTCTTAAAACTTTACATTCACGATCAATTTTTAAATTTACATTTGTCCAACCGAGTCTTAAGATCTTTAGTGTAAGTAATTCCTGTTGCTTCAGTGACCTTAATTCCAATACATGTTTTGTTCGTAGGAATTTGTCTATGACAGTAAAAGATTGTCACACCTTAGCAGTAAATTCAGTGTAACATGTCTTTACGTCCGAATTAGCGCTCACACGCACGCGAGCAGGTAATAGGCGTAAGGGCGCGGCTAAATATTTACATATCATTGCGATACGCAGGCCATTATAAAATATTAGCCTTTCGACGGCCTTCCTCGTTAATAATATAATTAAAACACGCGAAGGCGCGGTCTTACTTATCGCTGTAATCAAGAAATGTCTACTTACACTGGCTTGAAAAAGTTAAAGTCAAACGGGGTGTTTCATGAAGTGACACGCAAAAAGGTTTATAATGTTTCAATTCTTTTTTCGTAGCTCACAGATCTTTAGTTTATAATTGTAATGCATACTCTAATGATCTTAATATATTTATGCAGTCGAGTATATTGTATTGTAAATGAACTGTATGTCAATTATTTTACACTAGCTTTTCTAGCAGCTTTGATAAGAGATACTGAATAGGAAATGTCTGTTAATTCTAAAGATTATTACTCTTTTAAGATTTAATTGGTTCCAATTAAGCTGGATTGAACAACCTTATGATTTTCATTTATTACTTACAGAAGCTTCAAACATATAGTAAGTAAGATTTTCTATATGCTTGAAGACAATAATATCATTAGTCAAAGTCAAAATCATTTATTCAAGTTTGGCTCAAAAGAGCTCTTATGAAGGTCAAAACTTAAAAACTAGCGCGCCCATTCACTGCGGGCGGGAGCTTGATCGTAAAAAAACGGGCAAGGAAAATCGTCAAGGTTAGATTTTTCTCCAGCCAGTTACAACAAAATGTACTTAGTTATTAAATAACAAACTAAATAAAATTGATCAACAATTCATTACAAAGAAGGAATATAATGTGGTTTATCGATAGAAATAGGTCGACAGTCATTGGCTACCGAACCCACTAGTCGCTATATGAAACGCCTAGTCATATAGCCATATGTAGGCAACTAGGCACTCATCCATCAGCTAATGAAAGAGTAATTACAAAAGTGGCGGTTTCTTCCGACCGCCGCCGGCCTTATCTTGTCTTCGATGGAGCATTAACTTTTTTAATTACTCCACCCATTATTCCTCAATCATTACTAGGAGTCCTCTTTTGAGCCTCTGTGATTATTAATTTACTTTTACTTACTATAATTTTAATATAGTAACTAATTTATTGGTCATAATATATATTCCTGGTCCTTAAAAGTTTGCATTTTAGAAGTCAAAATAATTCATAGTCTCATCAAACCTGGACTTATAAGTATCTATCTTTTTTTTTACTGCAACGGTGATTAGATAACATAATTGTTGGGTTAATATTAGCATTTAAAAGGTCTATCAACCGATTCTAAAAACTCATAGAACCTTCAAAAGTTTTACAATTACCGATTCGTAAATAATTATATTTCGAATGAAACATCTAGTATAGTGTACAGAAGCAAAACATAATATTGTTTCTTCAAAGTACTTTGTTTTTCACGAGAATATTCAGTAGGAAAAAAAACAAGCTAGACTATCCTTTGGACGTAATGAAATCATAATTGCCTATTATTTGTCTCCGAGAACGCAATATACGGGTGTAGCAGTATAATTATTAAAGTTTTTTCCACATGACATGGCACATGTATAGTGTACCTACCCTTGAGTTGTTTGTCATCATGTAACATGCGATGCGCGGCGCGCCTTATTCCAGTCTCGAAGGAGCGGGCGCGGCCATCTTTCATTAGTGTGAACCGACCTTAAAAATCTAGTGACGTTAGCAATTTCGGACGGCATGTGTCACGCGACTTTTTAAAAACGGATATGGGAAGTTCTTTTTTTTAAACAATTGTGACTTTTTTAATGTAAATTTTTTTTTTTGTTTTACCTGCTTTATTACATATTATGCCAGTGTTCAATTCCATAGAATGATGTTTCCCTCTGTGTTGCGGAGGTCAGATGGCAGACACTACGAAATTCAGTCAAATCTGGTTGAACCAATGATCAGACCCTGGGCCCTAAGCTTAAGTCTAGGGCAACCGGGATAATGCTAGGATATGATGATGATGCCAGTGTTAAATTGACAATACTTTTTGATAGAAGCATGTTTTTTTATTCATACATAGGGACCTAGATCAGTTTTAGTTCTTTATAAATCTTTATTTTGAAAACAATGATGTTCCACTTCTCTAAAACCTCTCAGAACGCAATAGTTTGCCAAACCCATACCGAAAGTACAGTTATAAATATGTTCTTTTTATAAGATAATTGTCTTCATTTTATTGAAAAACCTTATAGTTTATTTTATTGGAATAATAAGGCCAAGGAATTGGAATTCAATAGTAATTAGTAAGAAACAACAATATCGTCCCACAAACATTATGTCCTTGTTTTATCCTTCTGGCTACTATCAGCTCGGACGGAAGTCAGCGCATACGCCTTATCTCAGTACTGAACTATAACGACCAATATACGAAGAACCTCCTCCACTATTATATCAATAAAAATCCCTTTTGTTCAGACTTTATCAATAGCTCGTTTTATAACGGTTATGGAATTCTGAAGACGGCCAATCGCAAATTATTATGGTTACAGTTTTCATGCTAATTGCCTCATATCATATTTCTGTAGACGATGGTTTAATGATTAATTAATTTAAACATTGTTGTAGCTTTATATACCTAATTGAATTTTGGTTATTTTATCACGTCTTTTGTATTATAATGTTTGGATAATAATTATGCTATTTAAACTTTAAAGAAATGTTCCATTTCAACAATATTTACAAAAATAGTACCTACCTAAAGACAATCATACTAATAGGTATCACAAAACTTATGAAAAGGGCGTAATAAACATTTTGCTTTTAATTGTGTGTAAATATTAGGTACTTATTAGTTATCATGAAATAGTTAAATATTGCGTACGAATTTTAGCATTTTAATGTCTGACAAAAAACCTCAAACTCATTTGAAAAAATGAAGAAAAATAACGCGGCCGTCAAAAAACTTTATGAAAAAAAAACGTGACGTAAAGTGACATCCCTTCACCTTCAATTCACGTACAAATAAAAAGGCTCTGTAGGTAGTTTGATCCACACTAATTAATTACGTCTTAGGGAGGGGCCTCATACTTGGCACTTGGATAATTTCCCTAGTGGGACGACCTGCATGACTTTAGTTTCATTTCATAAAAATATACCGTACACCACGATTCCTTGTCAACGCCAATTTTTTTTTCGCCTGTGGCTTAGAGTCTAACCAAGAAGGACGGATGTGAAAACAACGAAAGATGTGCTTTTTTTAAATACTTTACGTCTGTAGTGTATTAGACATATATTTATTATGGTTGTAAGCTTTTCCGTATTATTTTTAGGTAATTAAAGTGTTTTTCAAGAGAGTGTACCGATAGATATTATAAATAATATCAATCAAAACTAATAGTAACCTCTACTCACCATTTTCAGAAAAGTTTAGGTTCTTTTTCAACTCTATATGAATCTCTTATCCGAAATGAGACGTTCCAATCGAGACGATCGATATTTGAATTAATTATAAACATGCTGTATTTTCATTTTATTTTAAGAACAATAACAATAAACAATCGTAAGTGCCATTGGAAAAACCGGTTCATACAACAATAGCCTAAGAATTATTTCAGAATTTTCCGTCAACGAGTCTTAAACAATGCAGGGAGAAAACCTACCTACACGAGTATGAAAAGGTATTCAATTGTATATTTTACAGAAAAAGCGTACAAATAACTAAATTGAGTCTGAATAATATTTTGTTTATTTCTTTTTAATTATTTTGGCTTCTATAGTTTTTTAAATATTTTTATAGGTATCTACGGCAGGTGTAATGTCAAAACAGCACAAGTACGTTCGGAAATGTTAATAAGTTTCTTCATGCATACATGTAATAGCTGGATGCAAAATGTAAGGATTTAATGCAAATCTTAGTGATAAAATAGCAATGAACATCCCCTGGGAAATAAGTTGAAAGCAGGTGAGGTGAGACAGGATGCTAAAGTAATTATCGTTTGATATAACTAAGTCCAACTATGTTCGCGATATGTTTTTATATTATTATAATTACACAGACAGTTCCTTATAGGACTTTCGTTACATTTATTTTAAAGTTTTACCCGCTTTATGAGGTAAATTGTCAATTTTATGATTTTTGTACCATATAGGTATAAAACAGAATTCGTAGTTAATTTTAATTAATAATTTGAATTGTTTATGAAATGAAGGAAAATATAAGCTTTAGAGTTTGTTATACAATAAAATAGCTATATATGGATAAGATCTGATCTATGGATAAGGTTTTCTTTTAGGTTCAAGTTTACCGATAAACATGTTTTTTATATTAACAGCAAAAGTTTAGGTACTTAAATTAACTAGATAACATATTTTAGTGAACCCATTCACTTTCTCTACGTACAACACCCCCTTTTAAAAAATAGGTTTATACCACAAAGAACAAACATTTTTCTCAAAGGCTCAAATTCAAACAGTTTCGCATCAAAAGGTCGAGGACAGTTGAGGAACTGTCTCTCAGTAATTAACCAACTAATTCTGCAATCAAGTAACCGTGAACGGTCAGTTCAACCCTTAAACGGCCACGCGTCTGCTTAAACCCTTTTTCTCATAAAAAAAATTTAATACCGAAACGAGTAGTTGGGGGGGTAATAAAATCTCGGCGAGCACTCAAATGAGCTGAACTTTTGAAGCGGGAACGAAGACAGAGGCAGGTCAGTGAGGAGGGAGTCATTTCGCAGGTGCGCATTTAGGGCGGGCATACGTTATGCATTTATTTACATAAAACCAAGATTAACTATCGGTACAATACTTTTTTTATTGTTTATCTTTGTAGAACTACATGTAAATTATTATACAAGAAATCAAACAATATACGCAACTTATAGTGGTACCGGGATAGGAATCCGTCAAAAAATTAATTGACAACATTAAAACCTTTGCGATTTACTAAATAACCCATTCGTAGCACAAGGGATCAACAGAACTATGCATACAGTAGTTTTCAAATGTGAATAATGTAGTAGGCATTGTTGAAGACTCAAAGAAAAATTGTATGTTTACAAAATTTTATTGAATACCTACCTATTGATAACGAAACGCGAGAAAGTCGCAGGCGCACCTAAACCTATAGATAATCGTCTACAGCCCGCATCCGTGGCGGTATGCACTTACGACAGAATCGTGTCAGCTCCCTGATATGTTGACACTAAAAAAGAAATAACATTGTCTCTATGCCGCGCACGTAAACAAGCTAAGTGTTCATATTACCTGCATTCGAGTGATAGCGAACTCATGCAAAGTTGATCCCGATTTATATGTGGACTACGTTATGCAACATAGATCCAACCCACATACATTTGGAAAAAATGGAATGATTCGTTGACAGTTTTTAAAATTTTGATGTCGTCATTTCTCGCGGCTCATATATTTTTTAAATTATCCTGCTTCTTTGATTCTATAATTAACATAGCTTAGATATATAAACCAAAAACTGATATAACTGAAAGTGAAGTTGAAACTATTTTTATTGAAGGTATAGGCGTTTATGAAAACGTTATCAAGTATTCAACTTACATAGCATCTTTATCATACTAACATACAAATCTATTCCATGGCGACTTCAAACAAAAAAGTACGAAATAATTATGCTTTAAATCAGTAGAACGCCCTTAGGACGTCCCTGGGTCGGACGGCGCAGCCTGAAAAAAAGTTTTTTTCACTAACTGAAGCATTAATCTGGCCTGGTATTAGTTTACTCGCTTTCTCTTTGGCTGTGTGCGTGCGAGCTATCCGTGTGTGTGAGTTTCGCGCAACTTTTACATAGACCACGTAACTGTACAGAAGCTCTATAGGTACGGAAAAAGTTTGTGAGCTTTTTTGATGCTAGCTTTTTTGATGTTAACTTCTTTGATATGGATACGATTTATGGCTGTAGTATCAAATTACTACTTTAATTTTATATAAATCTTTTCTATTATACTTATTTTAAGTGACAATGTTTAATAACTTCTTACCCCAAAATATTTCAATGCAATCAACACTGTTGTTTTTTTTTTATTTAGAAACCAAAAAATTAATAAACTTTAAACCCAGAATATTGTAAGTACTCTCTTTACTTAAATATAAAATCAAAGTATAATTTTTAATGAACGAGAGAATTCCTGAACATGTCTAAGAACAAAAAGCATTTCCTGTCTGTCGAACTGTAGCTCTACCCCCAGTTCGCTCTCCCGTACTTCAGGAAAGCCGGACGGCGTCCACTCACCCACACACAGGCCCGCGCATACAAACGACACACCACGTACTGGCAGTCTCGCATAATGCCGCCCCGTAGGTATCATTTGAGCCGCCTGCATCACGTTTTAATAACCATTGTATTTGGCAACGATCGAAATGAGTGTTTGGCGAAGGCGGGAGATGTCTGGAAACTATTTTGCGCATTCGAAATTCGAACTACGGCATTATGAGTTTTTTTTTCGGCATCATCGGCATAGATACAGTACCTACTAAAATTGACGGACATGAATGGAGATGAGTCGGTTTAAGCGAACTTTTTTTTTTGTGTTGCATTAAACATCCAACATTTCTCTATATGATGATTTAATTTTATAGATCAATTTATTAGTCAGCTCTTAATCAACTGCGAAGTTATGTTTCAGATTGTCAGTGATCGTTAAGAACAGCCTAGTAGGTACAAGCGCTTGATTACGTAAAGTAGAACCCACTACTATTTATTTAAAGAAAAGGTTTAAAAATTACTTTTTGTTTGATTAACCATAGTTATAAGAAGATTTAGGTCACTTTATTAATTTAAAAGGTACGTGGGGAAAACGAAAAAATTTAATTTATTTGCATTAGTAATCAATACGTTTATCTAACCTAATATTGATTTCAAACAAGACTTTTTTTCTCTTTAAAACAATCGTATAGATATCAATCAAAACAAAGCCAAGCACAGACTAACTTACTAGACTATGATTTAACGTGTGTTCGGGAATCACGGAAGCACTCCGTGTGTGTCAGTGATTTCAGTGTTGTAATATTTCATCATCACAGCCCATTAACGTCCCACTACTGAGCACGAGCCTCCTCTCACATACCAAGGTGCGAGGGTATTAGATCATACTCCACCACGCTGACCCAGTGCGGATTGGCGGAGGCAGGTGTATGGCGTCCCGCTGTTAGATTTTTTCAAGCCGCCCATTAGGCCTCTAACATGGCTTAACGACTACCACATTTAGTGATAACCGGGACCAACGGCTTAACGTGCCTTCCGAAGCACGGAAGCGCTCGATATCAAATGCCACACAAACGGTCACCCATCCCAGGACTGACCTCTGTAAACTCTGCTGTACTTTGGTGATCGTTTCCGACCACCGAGCACCGCATAGCTACGCGCGCTTGTAATATTTAGATTTTATGAATTTATATTTTGTTTTGACATGTTCTATGTAATATTTTATGAAATAAAGAACTTTTACTTTTACTCCATATGCAATGACACACAAATGGTGACCTATCCCAAAACTGACGCGTTCATCGTTTTTGATCATCTCATTTTTGTACGTTAGTTATTTATAAACATACCATTGTGTTATATTATTAATTTACTAACTTGGTCAAATATTTCAAACAACTTGTTTACTTATGTCGTGGCATAGTTATTTAGTTTTCAACTAATCTAACATTTTGTGCCAAAATAAATTTAGAGTTTAAAGTAACTTGTAAATAGTTTTTAAGCATGTAAAGGTCTTTTTGTTCTTGCAAAAAACATTTCGTTACTTGCCGATTAAAATTTGGTACACAATAAAAATCTTGGAAACAAAATTAAAAAAATACACTTTTACAGGGGCTACTTATTTCAAAAGAAATTTCTTCTAGTAGCTAGATAGCTACTAAAGTAGATACTTTCCATGTTCATTAGTATAATATTTTGTAATTTTTTTTATTTTTACAGTCTTAAGAATCATCCAAAAAGTTTTAAGCATATAATTAAAGTCAATAAATACGTTTATGAGAAAAATATTACTTTATTATTATAAAAGTAACGTCGACAAAGTCAAATAATAATGTCAACGGTCGAGAAGATCGAGTCGCACACAAACTCATACACATTCGCACAAAGTGTTGTAAAAGAAGAAATTAAAAAAAGTTAACTATACCCGCTCCCCTCTTACAATCGTCTTGGATTTGACTTAGCATAGAGTTAAATAAGTATAGAGAGCAACAACTCATTTTTCTTGCTATAAGTTATTTTTTTAGTTATATTATATATATATAAATATTAAAGTTCATTGAATAACTGTATTTTTTTCGATAAATATAAATTAATAAAAATATATTTTACATGGAAATACATTTACACTTAAACATTTGAAGAGGTTAAAATTAGATTGTAGATTGGAATTTACAAATTTTTGTTTGAGGTTGACTAAAGTAAATTTATAAATTGACGCACTAATTTAAAGCTTTAAAAAAATCAATCGCATACTGCTAATGACAAGATAATGTAACTTTTTATAAAGTTATAATTATTTTATTATACACAACATAAACTTAAAACAAAGTAAAAATTCAGTACTGAAGCTTTGTAGTTCTATGGACTAATAGTTAATGTTGGTTTCACACGGGAATCGAATGTTGTCTTGAGGGGTCGACCGCACTTTGCCAAGCTTCTTTGTTAAGGGCTAAGGATGGTGTAAGTATATGCACACTTATTGTTAGCTTTCTTATTTCTGTTCAAACAAAATGTACAAGTCTCTTTAAAAACTCTTAATTAGAAGCTAAAAATATAATTCAATTTATAGATACTTTTGTTTTATACATTTTGCATGTGCTCATTCTACCAACTTCGCCGTCTTTTGTGAACTTTTCTTAAACATTGACTTCCATAACTCTAAACAAAAGACGGTTGCAAGAATTGGAATCGCAAGCAAGTTTGAATTTGAAATAATCGAACGAACTTCGGAAGGAACAAGTCTTCAAGAAGATCAGGGTTCATTCATACAATTCTAAAAGTTGTCTCAACAAAAAAATATCGCAAAAACGAACGCAACTGCTCAGGCACAATGGAATGAAGAAGTTTCACCCCAGGTAAACGCAAGATGCGATATCTTAAGAAAATTACAAACAATAACCCGTATTTCTTAGCTATTTTATAATAAGTTACTTTTAAACTTAACAACTTGGAGTTAAAGTTCACAACCGTTTAGCAATTTTTCCGCTAGTTATAAAACGTCACTATTGTTATTTTTCGCTGAATCCGTGAAGGTTATTTCGCATAAGATATTCCATTTTGAGCTTTAAGCTTTAAATAATATGGTCATATTTATGTATCAAAAGTTTAACAATAAGTTAAGGGTGAGTGTGTGAACGTATGTTGTGTGTTTATTGTTAAAGTAACGGTTTAAAATCTAACACAAATTTTCTTACGTACAATCACGCCTGTTTCCCCAAAAGGGTAGGCAGAGGCATATTATACACCCACATTTCGCCAATTACGTTTTTGGTCTCACGTAATAGGTGGCGAGCCTATTACCGCTGACCGTATTATCGGGAACTGTTACTTTCGCCAGAGCCTCATCTGTTGATCGGCAGCTGCACCACTTGCAGAGGAAACCTCTTCGGGCTTGGGCTCCTTAGATGTTGGTACGATCCCAATACACCACAATTTTTCTTTTGTTTACAAATTAACGTCAAAATTACAACATGGCGGTTTTTTTTCGCATTTCGAACTTCGGCCCGCATGATTCGCCTCTAAATAGGTCGACTTAACGTTACTTGCTTACAAATAGCGTAACACTTAAATGCGCGATACTTATCATGCGTTTTTACAAAGAAATCGAGTTTCGTCAAGTACAGCTGATACTTCCCTCATGAAATAGGACGCCTAAGTAGACATAGAGTCATCGTAAGTAGAGCCAGGTCGACATAAAACCAGAATACTCAAAGCACTGCAGACATAGAGCCAGAGTAGACAAATCCAGGTAGACTAAAAGCCAAAGTAGCCAGAGTAGGCAGAGCAAATGAGACATAAAGCCAAAGTAGACAAATCTAGGTAAACAAAGAGCCCTAATAGGTAGAGCCAGAAAAAATAAAAAAATAGAGCAAACTTTAGGGTTGGTACAGTCAAATAGACATAGAGCCAGAATCTCTGCCGTCCTTTTAGTATGTAACGTTTCGCTATTATGTCTGGCGCCAAGTCCCCTTTTAGGCCATGATGAGTCAATCAGTACTATACTATTTTATAATACACTGACTCAATAAAATCAATGTCGACAATTATAAGCACTACTAATTATGAAGCAGATGTTTCTTATCAGAACAGACAGATAGACAGCTTAAAGTTCAATTACTAACACTTAATATAAACTAAGCACATAAACAATCGTCTTTCCATTATCGACCCATTAGAGTAACATGTGTTAGCAATAGAAATAATTAAAGATCATCTTGTATGAGGACCGTTAAAATATGAGGGATAATAATACCAATAATCCAATAGACTTCTCTGGGTTTCTTAATGGGCATATATGACACGTCTCTTTTGAACAAAATTGAAATGAGTCATAACTCTGAATTTCATTCTAATAACAAACAGATATAATAATAATAACATGCTTTATTGAAACTTAAAACCTTATAGGTAAAACCCACCAAACTGCTTTTCAATTTGTCGGCGGGATTAGCATAATATTAGGTCGGGGAAAAAGTCTTTTCGCATAAAGTAGGTATAAACTTATTATAAAATTTTTTTGACTGTACTATTTGTGTCTGGCTGGTTTTGGTAACATTAAAAAGGTTCCATTATAAAGAAAAGAAAAAAATAAAAAAAGTTGTTTCCCGCTATTTTTCATTTGTTTTTCTCTCCGTAAAAATGAGTGAATCTAATGAAGAAATTCGATACATTTTAAAATTTTATTATAAAAAAGGCAAAAATGCAACTCAAGCAGTGAAAAAAATTTGTGATGTTTATGGACCTGATGCAGTGTCAGTAAGAGTAGCACAAATTTGGTTCAAACGTTTTCAGTCCGGAAATTTTGATGTTAAAGATGCACCTCGCTCTGGTCGCCCTGTTACGAATAAAATGGACGCCATTTTTGAAAGAGTGGAGCAAGATCGGCATATTAGTAGTTACGATGTAGCTGAAGAACTGGGAATTGACCACAAAACAGTTTTGACCCATTTGAAGAAAGCTGGTTATACAAAAAAGCTCGATATTTGGGTGCCACACGAGCTCACTCAAAGAAACTTAATGAACCGTGTACTCATTTGCGATTCATTATTGAGACGTAATGAAACCGAGCCGTTTTTGAAGAGATTGATAACTGGCGATGAAAAGTGGATCACGTACGACAAGAACGTGCGAAAAAGGTCGTGGTCGAAAGTTGGCCAGGCTTCACAGACTGTGGCCAAACCTGGCCTAACACGAAATAAGGTGATGCTGTGTGTATGGTGGGATTGGAAGGGCATTGTTTATTATGAGCTTTTACCGCCCGGCAAAACCATCGATTCTGATCTTTACTGCCAGCAACTGATGAGATTAAAGGAAGCAGTCGAGAGAAAACGGCCGGAATTGATCAACAGGAAGGGTGTGGTCTTTCATCACGATAACGCTAGACCACACATATCTTTAGCCACTCAGCAAAAATTAAGAGAGTTCGACTGGGAGGTCCTAGTGCATCCACCATATAGCCCTGACCTTGCGCCTTCAGATTTTCACCTGTTTCGGTCTCTGCAGAATTCTTTAGGTTCTGTAAGGTTGACCTCAAGAGAGGACTGCCAAAACTATTTGTCCCGTTTTTTTGATCAGAAGTCCCAAAGTTTCTACAGTAACGGGATAATGTCTCTGCCCACAAAATGGCAGAAAGTCATTCAACAAAACGGTACATATATATTGTAAATAAATGTAAATAAACTTTGAAAAAAATGTCTTGACTTTTCATACAAAAATACGAAAAGACTTTTTCCCCAACCTATTATAAACTAAGCTTTTTGTTTTTTTCTTTATAAGTAGTTTTAAAACGTGACACTTCTCGTTAAGTCTCTAAACAAAATTAATTATTTATCAACACATATTGATGGTGCGTGAGATTGCATAAAAAAAAGAACTTGAATATATACGTATTATTCTGTTCAGAATGCCCAAACTTCATCAAAATACGTAAAGCACCAAAACAGAAACCGCATTAATTGCTGCAAATAAATGTCACATGAAGTGGACGATTCCACACGCAACGTACGACACCATCCAACAAGACACAATTATGTACCACTTAATTTACTTACTCAATTAGTAAGGCTGCAAATCTCACGCCGAGTGCCAATTAAAAAATAATAGAATCCCCCTGTGCGCGAGAGAGAGGTTAAAGGACCTCTTCTTCTCTAGCAAAAGTGGCTTAGAGATGAGCCGTGGAAATTGATAGCTCGGGCTCGCGATCACAATATTGACTGAATGCGATTATTATATATAGCAAGCATGTCGTAAGAACAAACTCGCTCAATTTCTAAATTTAACGTTATTATTTATTTTCGAAATCAATCAAATCGAACATAAAACAATCTGTACAACCTAAATACAAATCTGAAAATCGAAAATAACAAATATCTCTATGATATTTAATTGTCTAAGAAAATACTTTAAAGATTTGCATTGTTCAAAGTTCAAAATATTATTGCCAAAAGTTGAAAATCTCAATGAATATTAAACAATATTTCAATTGCAATATTGCAACACGAAATCAAAACAGTTTGAATAGTCTTTCTGAGAAATCATAACTGTACGGTATCAGCTCGAACTCGAAATCCCTTGCAAACTCTATAAACACGTCACTTGAACGGCAACGTGAAAAACCGAATTAGCCCGTCTGAATGCAGGCTCGTAAGTAATTAGCCTCGCGAGACTCTCGATCCGCTCAGCTCGCTCTCGAGTGCGAACCCAAGCGAAGACAGTGATGCGACACGCCGCGCCGAGCGGAGAGCAAAAATGGCTAATCAAATCCTTTAAAAACCCTCCACGATTTCTAGTGCTTTTATTTTCATTGTAAGTGTCACACTGTACGCTTTATAGGTATAGATAGATAGACTTTGACTCGCATTCTTCATTTTGTTTTCACTTTACGTTAATAAATTGAATTTTGCATCGAAGGACATTTTTTCTGTTCTATACGAAACTTTTCTGGTTATATTCATGATTTTTCTGGAATGTATCATTTGTTTTGCGATCCGAAAATATTATGAATATTTAAAAATATCAGAGTATTAGAAATCGTGTAGGTACTGTAACTGCTCGTTAATTTGTTGTCTAAGTTAAGACTTATGTAACTTTAGGGAAATCGATATTGTCATGATAAAGCTTCTGAATATCTTCTTCTGAATCTCAAATTGAGTCATCCAAATCTTCCAAATCATTGAACACTTTTTCGATTCTCAGCGTTGCCCTCAGTTTTTAATATGAACTTTGATTAATTATTCTTTCTTTTTTCTATTGCAGAGAGTTCTACTACATCCAGATGGAGAAGTACGCGCGGCAGGCCATCAGCGAAGGTCTGAAAACGCCGGAAGATCTCCACATAGCCGGTGACTCCGAGCTGTATAGGGTGCTCAATTTACACTACAACAGGAATAACCACATTGAGGTAACTTGGTTCGAGATCTTTACTAACGACTAGATAATATTAACAGTCCTCTCAAAAAATATGTATCTATTCACTTAGTAATTTTAAAAGAAAGATGTAATATTATATCATATAAATCAGAACATAATTCATAAAACTTTACTAAGATTGAGTTAGAATTAGAACATAGATCTAAGTTTCGCAATTCAGTTCTTTTTAATCATCAACACGAAAGCAATCTTTCAGATCCATTAGTAATCTAAACTATCACTAAAATCGGTCAAGGACTAGTTGAGTGTCATACTAAAAATATTATATATAAATAATGATATTTATAGTAATCTGAGTTTTCGTTTCTTGATGCTACAGGTGCCCCCCAACTTCAGATACGTGGTAGAGCAGACGTTAAGGGAGTTCTTCCGCGCCATTCAGGGCGGCAAGGACGTCGAGCAGAGCTGGAAGAAATCCATTTACAAGGTGATCTCCAGACTCGACGATCCCGTGCCCGAGTACTTCAAGTCGCCCAACTTCCTGGAGCAGCTGGAGTAAACGTCGACTCAACATCGCAAACTTTTCGACTAATATATTTCGAACGATGTTTCGTTTCGCACACACACACCAAAATTTTACGACACTCGCATTTAGGCCTTCAGAATCAAAATTATTAAGATGAAAAAGTTAAATTTTAAAAAATTATTGAAATTTGTATGTTGGAAGTCGAGTGGCGTGCACACGCCGCAGAGCGCTCTACTAGGAAATTGATTAGGTTAAAACGAGTAAGAGAAAATTTAAGCCACCTAGAATTTTATTTCTGCACATAATATATTTCGCTATATATAATTATTATTATATTATTATTAAGTATTATCTTAAATGGTTTTTATAGTTGTGTATATCTTAAAATCATTTATTGATTTATTATTTAAGGAGAAAAAACGATTAATATATTAACTGCTTAAGTTTTGAAATGTTTTGTTGTTCTTATTTTGTTGTCAATCCTTATTTCCTGATCCTTTGAAGCATGCTTTTCTGTTTGAGCCACTTTCCTGTTTTCCGTTCACCGGCGCGCGTTGCGGCCGAAAGTTGTCAGCCTTTACCTGTCATCATTATTTTAGGAATAATTAACGTTAACCATAGTAATTAGTACAATAGAGCAGGGTTATTTTTCGATCCACAAACAAAGATTCTAAACATTATTTTTATACTGATAGCCGGTTTTAGGTTCGTGCAGATAATTAATAATTCAATAGCAATATGAACTATGCAGTCAGATGAATTCAAAAAACGTTAAACATCCTTATTTGTCTTTAAAGTAAGCATCCTTTGTTGTTTTTGGATATTAGGCATCGGTTTGGTCGCAGATTTAGTTCGCCCGGCGGTCGCGACTGCCCACCCCGGACGTAGGGTTAAGTTTATTTGTTAGATGAAATGAAATACTATTTTCCGAAATGACGCGTGGGATAGCACAGGGGAGCGGAGCGCCGCACCGTTCTGTTCAGTTTCTGTACCGACACGCAGAAAACCACTCTACCGACAGAATTATTTTCTACAAACTCCATGTTAATTTACAAAAATGGTAATAAACAATATACATAATATATACAAACTATTTCCTTTTGAGTAGAATTCAAAACGTTACAAGTTTTTTTTCCTAAGATAGATGGAGATTTTTTATAAATAGTTAAGTATTGGTGACGCGTTCCGCTGGCGGGTGCCTCGGGCGGCTATCTTTACAATAGACAATCTTACCACAATCCAAGCAGTTGCAATAGTTGAAGGCCTCACACAAATAGACCAGATTGACTCCACAAAACTAATAAATAACCTATTCGATACGCAGTTGTGTATCATAGAAATCAGTTAGTTAAAACGCACTGGGCCACCTCGTCCGATCTGATGTGCCTTCAAAAGATGATTTTTTTACTTGAAATAAAAGATAAGAAATTAATGAATACATAAGGGCCCTCAATAGCACCAGCCGCCCCCCCCCCTCCGCGCCGCGGCACCCGCGCCCCGCCCCGCAACTAGTTCGCAGTACCGAACAATCCGTATACATACATACTTACTATTATACTATAGAAGAATAATTAGTTTGATTCGTAGATATATGTAGCGCGACGCGTTCGCCGCTCGCCTGCCGGCCCCAGGCGAGCCTCGCCTCGCGACCTGCAGGCGAGCCCGGGCGCCGACGCATAATCTCGATGTATTTGTTATAACATGTAGTCGCCGGCCGCCCTCCCCGCAACGCGGACACACTTTCATTTCCCATCCTCAGTTTACAGAACAAATGAATATAATAATTATTTCGCTTCTCATATAGATAATAACCCGATAAGATAGATTGTACAGAGATGTATAGCGATGTGTACATAATACGATAGTTTTAATACAGATGAGATAACTATCTTAGCGCTAATGGTATTTAATTAAGGCACAATAGAAATGGAAATATTGCGAATTGATTTGCGGAATTGTACAGAACAGTTAAGCATCCTAATTTTTGAGTATCGCACCCGCGCGGAGCGGCCGGCCGGCCCTAGCTAAGCAACTGTAAGCATTTTTAATTTGATATTACACGTTTGTTATCGTTTCATTTGTAACCATTTTGATCTATTACGATAAATATAAGGGTACCTCAGTTTAGGATGGACCAGGCGTCGACTGGTGTGCTTAGAATAGCGTTCAGGTTAGGTGCGATCGAGAGATACGGAACTCTTTTAGTAAGACATATTATAGACACGTAGATTGTACGCCGCCTCCCCTTCCCCCCTTGTTGGTAACTGGTTTTAAGTTCCAAAGTAGTCCCGGCCGCGACCTATTGGTCGTGGTTTCCCCATCAGCCAAATCTCCTCAGCAATAGCCCGGGTTAATTTACCGCACCGTTAAGGTACAACACTCAACTAATTTTAATGTATGTCACTTTAGAACCTTTTCACTGCTTTCGGAATCGTTTTTCATAGCTGAACTTGGTGAAAAGGTTTTAAAGTGATCTTGATTACTACTGAGTACCATATTTGGATGATGTCTGTGGCAAGTTTGTGCACAGTCGCCGCAGGGCTTATTCCAGATCGAGCATAGTTCCATGTTACGTTACGATTGTGTTCTGTTACACGTTGTTTGTTTCGCCGATGTCATAAAAGATGGCGGCTTAGAGCTGAACTAATTACCTACACGAAATGTCAACATTAATATCAAAAAGTTTACAAACCTTCGAATTGAGAAATGGAATTGATTACAATAATAAATTCGTTATTTCCATGGACAATGATAGAGATTTGTCCGTTAAAGTTTATGAATGATTAGAGCTCTAAGCCGGCATTGTCGTGTATACTTAATTAATTCCTTGTATAGTAAATAATGTATCCGTTATTCCGATCTCTCCATAGATTTCTTCATATCTAATAGAAGTGTTATCGCAGGCTACACAAACACATATTACAATAGAAATGTATTGATTTCCCATCAAAGAGTATTCAACCGACATGCCGTAATTTGCAGATACTTGGAGCCGTTTAATGTTTTGACAAATATATTTTTCAGGCAAGACAACTGTATGAATATTTTGTAAGCTATTAATTAGTATTGAAAGTGATTTTTTTCTATGTTTTGTCCGGATTTTATACTTGAGTGATTCACTGAGCAACATCAGTTGAGAGACCACAATGGATATCAAATTCGATCAAACCGATTGATGATGAAGTTGATATTCGAATTAATTTGTAAGTAATGGGTTGACAATTTTTCTAAATTAAATTTAAAGACTCTAGATTGAAACATCGAAGTATATAGTCCACAGTGATCATGGGGGCTATCCCGCAGTAAAAGTACAAAATTCGGTGTTGACTATAAAACTCATGTTTGTATCATTAATATGTATTGTAGAATTTATTGGAATTGCCCTTTCGGCTACGTCAGTTCTCATTAGTTGAAACTTTGTATGTAGATGATAGTTTATTTATGTTTAATGAAAAAAAATAATGTATCTAATGTTTTTGCTTTACATTTTTAGTATGTTCGAATCCGTCTACGAAATGTTTGGATTATTCAATGTAAAAGAAAGAAATATGTAATTATTTTCAAAATTAATTATAATGAGAAAAAAACTAATCAATATATTAGAATGTATTTGGTTTCACGTTTGGGTATTATGGTTCCTAAATTTTCGAAATTGTAATAGACTCTATTGTATGTATGTAGCTTTTTATTTTGGAAGTTAGAGGACATTTAGGTGTACCAAATAGCTGTATCAACTTTTCTATACGTGAGATATAAAAGATAAAATGAAATAAGGGAAGTGCTGAGAAATTAGATAGTTATAAATAAGTATCATTCGTTTATAATATCTGATTATATAACTGACAAAAACTGAGCACGGATATACTATTAGGAGGTCTTATACAAAATACCTACTGCCGCTGCTAATTATTAAATTAAGTAAGGAGAACTCGGACGCCCCGTTGTTTGGATATTAAAATAATAATTGTCAAGTACATCTAGGTATATCTAGTCAAGCGGCCAGAAAATTAAATAATACATTCATAATTTTATATTCGAATGTAGGTAATTAATTATTTTTAATATCCTTGTGGTCTTCATTCGTAACAGCGATACACGTTCAATGGTATCATAATGTGTACATTTTGGTATGTTCGTTTAGTTGAATAAGTTTGGTGAGCTGCAGTCTAATGTTGTAGAGGTTCGTTTGATATATTTGTAACCTACCACAAGCGGATGCGGACCCCAGTGATAAAATTAGTGACAAAATTTTTGAAAATAAAACGAAATTATTTTAGGGTGCAACTCGTCGTACTGCCGAGCGGCGGTACGGCGCGCTGCAGAGTAAATTTGACTAGTGTTTAGGCAACGTTTCGGTATCCTCGCATTTCGGCTAAGTGATAAATGAGCCCGCGTCCGCTCGTTAAGATATATTTAGTACAAATTTCATGATGTTAAGGTTAACGAGGCTCAAAGCTTTTCTTTGGAGGCGTGCGCGCCGCCACCCTGCACCCTGCGACAATATAATGAGTCGTGTATAAAATTTTATTCAAAAAGAGTATTTTTGTATTGAATATTTCTAAAAGTTGGTGTAAAGATCAAAATTTCGTAAATTATAGCAATGAAGACAAAAATGGGACATTACATAAATTTAGAATGTCACGCGTTTTTTGTATTTAATTTTAAGAATAGCGTCGGATATTAAACGTTTAGGAGCATTAACCATTTGTAAATAAAAAGTTGAGAGACGGGGCGCAGGGCGGCGGGGCGGACGCCGTTTATATAGATAAAAAAATATATAATAACTCAAAGATGTTTATATGGTTCTGGATGTAAAAAAGATAAATTTAAAAGCAAGTTTAAGGTAAAAAAGTGGAAAAAATTGTGAACGATTCCTCGGTATTTGTCTTAGAATGGCTGATAGCGGGTCACTATTGTAATCTGTGCGCCTCAGACATACCTGATGTCACGAAAACTAACCTAACCTAATACGCATTAATTATTACGGTTCTTAATACTACAACAATACTTATACATTAATATAATATCACATTGTCATAATGCTTATAATTTACGAGCGTGTCTTCGTCCGTGAATGTTTTAGGATCTAACCACTGTTCGGTGTAATTAGACATAAAGTTGAGTAATTGTGAAAGAAAAAAAAATACAAAATTAAAATCTTGAAGCCGAGAGGCCTAAAGATTTGTTGCAAATTGCGTTCGTATATTGGTATAATATTGGCGGTTCAAAAATATGTTGATCAAAATTGGAAAAAAATTAATTGATTGATTGTCTATTCGAAAGTGAATTTGTATCTCTATTAACAATGTCAGTATGGAGACTTGTTAATACCAGTGAGGGATGTTTCTTCGTGAATATAACGAGTAATAAAGCTAAGCTTTTATTTGACACTTTTCGTTTTATTTTATCCTTGTTTACCTAACTCCTATTAAAGATAAAACAATTTGAATTGTATCTAAGAATGTAGAACCGTTAACTATTGAAATAGAAATATCAAGACATACAACAAGCCTAGGAAAATACTAACAACAGGACTATTCTTACCTGCTAAGAGCTAATACTGCACTAAATTTGCATGATGATGTCTGAAAATCTTTCTTATATCCATATCACCTTGGAGAATTAGATAAGATAGTGGAATGCTAGGAAGCAGAGATTACCAGGGCATTTTAAGCCAATGTAAGGCACGTATCTGATTAAGTAATAGATTTACAATAATTTCTATAAATGAAATGATCTGGGAAAATTGTAAAGGATGCAATTTAAATTACTTACCGGAAACATTTACAAGTAAATTATTTGGTCGTACTTCAATTTATTAATCAAACGTTATATTAATTTTGCTGTGGAAAGGAGGATATTATTGTACGATGACTTTAATCAGGCGTTAAATTTAAATGTTTAAAGTATATTCTCATCAAGAATTAATTAATATTTTAACTTACTGACCCATTAGTTTATAGCAATGACGGATAATTTACTTAAATTTTCATAATGCAAACAAATTTCTAAATTTGTCATGATATAAGTAATTGGAGTATTTGAGATCTATCTGAAGCCTTTGATACTCTTATTTTGGTACTGATATTTTGATATTGAACGTCAGGTCAAACTTTTTAAATATGTTTTATTTTATATTTGAAATCAATTGTTTGCAAGCTAAAGAGTAACCGCAAAGTAGAGGTTTGGGACCTTAGATCGACAATTGATATTTTTGTTGCATTATAATCTTTATGCGCAGCACAGCTAATTATGTTATAGTAATATGTAGATTTGAAGATATAAACAGTATTGTCGATAACCGCATTGAGAAAACTTCGCCGTCTAGAAAATTAAATAATAAAAGGACTTATTTATATCGTCATCATTTCACAAATACTAAAATTTAAGGACCGCTACATAGATTAAAAGGGAAGAAGAGAACACATTCATGGTTTCTGTTGGAACAGACGCAGTCTAGGAAACTAGAAAAGTAAATTTATAAATCGTCTTGTCGATCAGTATCAAACCAACTATTTCTTATATTGGTTGATATATATATATACTATATAATGGTTTTCATTGAAATGGATATTCCTTAATTACGCAAATAAGTATCAGACTAATTGAGTTGACCCCATCTGTTGGTTAAACTGAACACTAAATGCCAAATATTTAGCACAGCTTATAGATGGCGCTGTTTACTTTAGTAGTATGCTATGTCGAAAACTTGTTTGTTCCTCATTTTATTATTAGATGTCGCTATGCTGGTTACTCCATTATCTAGAAAGCGCTATAACTATTGGTTTTCATTTCACGACCTTCTCATAATTTATAATACGAGGCATCGCTTCTCGGCCTTTTGGCTAAGATCAAAGTGTAGTATCTGTTCTTTTCAGCTTAATATCTGAAAGTTCCCTCATCGAGGGACCAGTATATTAAACTGATTTTTGTAAATCGACGGGATGTTCGGGGCTCGCTCCACTCCCGTCACGGGTCGGCCCGGCATTGCAGTGCCGCCGGGATCGGCCCTCCTAAACACTAATAAACGACGTTGAGGAACGAAGTATCGTTTGAATAGATGACTGATTTTAAATACAATTTTTGTTGCGAAATTAAAATGACTTTTAGTCGGAACTCGTAATACATAATCTCAACTAAAAAATTAAATAGAGTGGTTTTGACGATTATATTTTGTAGTAGAACTAGTGACAGTGACGGATCGATTTTGAACTTAGTGATTTATGTAAATTTAGATTTTGTTTTTGGTTTAGTCAACTTATTCTTTTGCGTCGACGCTCTTAGATTCATTTTGATATCGTTCGTTCAATTCAAATCGTCATTCGTATCATAACCAGAACATAAAATACTAGAATGTTGAAGACCTATAACACCCACTAGAATTCAAATTATTTCTAATAAGCGAGTTTTTGACAAACACTTTAAGATGAATTGTTAATAAATACTCACCCCATTCCTTTTGTGTGCGTGTGCATTGGGTGAGCACCCTCTAAAAATGAATAAAAATGTATTCACCATTTAGTAAAAGGTCTAAAATAATTGTAAATACAATCTTACATTTTGTAAAACGATAGAACCAAAGGTATTTGATGAAATGTGTGCTCACCCAGTTCTCACATAGAGTAAGCCATATCTCCGTATGTAACGACTTTACAAATACCAATAGTATACTAAATGTTTGCAAAAATATATTTTAACTAGGGTTTCAAATTTCAGTTTCACAAGATCCGTAATAAAAAAATTACAAATAATTTCTTGTGCTCACCTAATCCTCACGTTATTAAAAGGACCGATATTCTAGCGAATTAGCAATATAATTTGTATTGTTTTAGTGGACTATAAAAATGATTTTGTTAAACATAAAACAAACCACTATCACTGTGCGTTCTTGAGTAATATTTTTTTGAAAGTGCTCACCCAAACCTCTTATATTTAATTTTGTAAATTGAACAACATTTATACTTATTTGTAACCAAACGGTGAAACACTATTTGACGACCGATTTGGCGTTGAGGTGACTTGGTGATTTGGAGGGTTGACCTGCACTCCACTCCAGAGGTCGTGGGTTCGATTCCCACACAGGACAAATCTTTTTGTGCATGAACATGAATATTTGTTCTGGTCTGGGTGTTTTCCTATGTATATTAAGTATGTATTTAACAAAAAAGTATTTAAGTATGTTTATCCGTTCTTTAGTATCCATAACACAAGTTCTTAGTGATACTTATCTTGAAACTAAAGAATTGGTGTGATTGTAAGAGAATATTTATTTATTTATAGGTATTTGTAAAGTCGTTACATACGGAGATACGGCGTACTCTTTGTGAGAACTGGGTGAGCACACATTTCATTAAATACCTTTGCTTCTATCGTTTTACATAATGTAAGAATGTATTTACAATTATTTTAGACCTTTTACTAAATGGTGAATATATTTTTATTTATTTTTAGATGGTGCTCCTCACCCAATGAACACGCACACATTTCTTTTTTGTAATTAAAATTTTATGAACACTAATAATTATCTTGGGTTGGGTGTTTCCTACGTATTCTAAGTAATGAGTCTTCCAAAAAGTATGATCACCATATTTTTTCATTTAAAATAACACGTGTAGTTAGGGAGAGAAGTAGATCGAAAAGTAGCGTAGCGTAAGGCTGCCTGTCAACTAAAGCGGAGCTGAGAAACGGAAAATTAATATTATCCAATAGGAATCGCAGACAAGAGAGGAGCAAAGATTTTATGAAATCTTATTGGTTAATATTTGTCCGTTTCTCCGCTCCGCTTTAGTAGACAGGCAGACTTAACGGGAGCTCCGGGACGTGCGCAACCTTTCATCCAGTTTTTCATGAAACCTATACGTCAACGTTAATAAAAAATCTATCAATATTCAGAATTTAACTAACAAGGTTTTTTTTTCTTTTAAATAATGGCTTCGTGCGTCCAGCACATTTAGCCAGTGTCAAGTAAGTGATATATCAATAGTAAAAGATATAATTCATAGTATATCAGAATTAGTGATGATAAAGATGATAAATGAGATTCCCTCCCCTAAGGCCCTCGAGTCCTCAGTAAAGATGTGGGACTATACTGAGATTTCACATGGACTCCTTGAGAGAATTTTAAAAGTCATGTTGCACTGTTTTGTTTAATTTACCAACACTCATGTACGTTTACAAACACTTAACGGTTAATAATCCACCGTTATTATACATTAATGTTCGAAATATCACAAATTTTTCTTCACATTCCCGCCAAGAAGCAACTAACAAGGTTCCGTGCTTTTGCAGACATTTTTTTTTTAACTTTTGATGAGTATCCGGTGATGTTCCAATGATTTATTTTTTAACCCCCTACACAAAAAGAGGGGTGTTTATTTTGTTTTTCTGGGTTTTTAATCTTACTTATTAACATAGATATACAATTTATTGTAATAATTTCCATTCAAATTATTCGTTATCACCTTCACTTGTACATTAACAATTGAACACATATCGATTTGGAAGTAGAAATACTTATTTTAAATAATGATTGCTGATTTTCAAGATTCCTGCTTGAAAATTTAAGTTACTTAACTCGAAAGACCCCAGTTTCCTGATTATAAGCCAGTTTAAGTTATTAATAATGCAACAAGAAGGGTTATATAATTGACTTGCTTATTATTAAATTCTCATTAATTCATTCCTCTTATAAATTACCTACCTACCTCATTAATAACATCTCACTTTGCGAAACTTTCCCTTAAGTCCTTGAAGCAGCTTGGCAATCAACACTTCAAGAATAATCAAGTGGCCACAAAATTCAATTAGGTCTTAAATACCTGGCAACCAGCTGGGAAATTATTATGCACAAGGGCTGATTTAGGGTTAGAATATGAATATTGTTGGTTACAAGTTAGGGTCCTGCTTGTTCACGTGGAACAAATGGAACTTTTAAGATTTGCATACTGGTGATCCAAGTGCCCTGTCTCCCTTAGTTAGCCAGTTATCTTTCGCTTAGTTGCATTCCGCTGATTAACCTCTAGAAGAGATTGCATACACAATAGATTTTAAATACTAGTTGTAATTATTGGAAAAGGCATAATGACAATTTATTTTCAATCATTTTAAAATAACCATTCGAATGCCAACCAAATAAAAACGATTCAGTTGATATTATAATTTATTGCTTTTCAATGTAAATTTTGAATAACAACAGTTTCTTCCTGCACGAGGCATTTTACAAATGGGACAATATGCAACAATTCTGTTTCCAGACATAACAAATATATTTGTATTAAATCTATGCACACATATAATTATTTATACAATATTTTTTTAAGTAAGTTTATCTGTGGTGTAGTACCCATAGTAGCCTCCGCTTAGTTTGGGACTATATGGCACTATGTGAGATGTCCTGAAATTTTATTTATTATACCAGAAAATATGTCTATTTACCTCTGGCGTATATCCATTGTAAAGGTAGACAGAGTAGGGCTAGATGGGACTGTGGAAAATGAATAAAGATGTCATTGTAGTTCAACATTTATGTGATAAGTAAGAGTAATATACATATCAACATTTGGTATCAATTTTTTTTTACCATCTGGTTTGCAACTTGGTAAATAATTCTTTAAAAATTGTAAAAACAATACCTTCGAAATAATAGCAACTCTTTCTTTATCTTTTACAATAATGTCATATAATTAGTGCCATTATTTAATTTGGAAAAAACATCAATGACATTTTATTGTCTCTGGAAAAAATGGGTCTATATAAAGTTAGTGTGTTTGCCAATTAAGATATTGATATACAACTTTAAATGTGTATTATTTATCCATTATTTGTTTAGGTCTGGACAAAGTTTTTCGTAATATGCGCCTGGTTCCCACAATGTGTCAGTTTCTTTCCACAGCAAACATCAACAATGACACCCAATATTTCAAACTATAAGTTAATAAATCCATCCAGCACATATAAAATACCCACCTATTTTCCTGATCTTCAAATTAAAGTTTATGCAAAATGCATTATTCTAACAATGAAGTAAAAATACAGTTTGATATAACTTTCTTATCTCAGTGTCAATTTATTTTAGTTCAAATGTTAAAAATACTTTTAAAAAATTACATAAATGCAAATTAGCTTTAAAAAAAATACAATTAACCTTATGCTATGTTGAATATTTATATGTATAAAAATAAGACCTGAGTAAAGACCAATACAATAAACTACTGTTAACTTTTCTTAATAGTTCTCTAATGCTACTAGAAAAACATTTTCAGAAACTATTATCTCCAAGAGATATATTCTATACTTTAAACTTCAATAATGGAAATGGAAAATTTATGTGTAACATCACAGTTGTATAATTTCATCTCTTTTGACCGTCTAATTCAGCTAAGCCGATTAACATGAGTTTGATGTGTGCTTTTGTCTCCGCTGCTTTTTGTTGAAGTTCCTCAGCTTTAGCCTCAAATGCTTTTATTCTCACATCCAAATACCGATTCGCTTCATCCGTACTCAACTCAAGGAAGTGATTTAGACCAACATTGAACAATAATGATGAAGTATCCGTGACAGATGCTTCCATAAAAAAGTTACATCCTATATTTAATTGTGTTTTAAATCCTGTAGGATGTGTGTTTTTATCTGTTAGTACTTTTAAAACATGTTTTTGTTGTATGAGGTCAGCAAGTTCGCCATTTACTCCTTGTAATCTCAGTTGCAATATTCTTAAGTCTTCTTTTAGCACATCATTTATAAATCTCTCGTATTTTGCAACTGATGCATTCACGTCAACATTAGCCATCTTCTGAAAATAATAGATATAAGTAAATAACAGAAAACTAGTTTGAAGTTACTTTGTCTAACTTTGTGTAACAGGTAAATATCTTACTTAGATTTATTTGGTTGTAGGGTAGTATAATGTGTCTGACATCAAGACCAGGTAAATACTGATACTACAGCTTCTCTTATTGTATTAAGTGGCACTAATCTACACTAAATCGAATATTTTTTTCAACAAAACAACAAACAAGTTAAAAAATAACCTAACTAATTTGGCATCAGTGACAGTGACATAAAGGAAGAAAATACTGTGTTTTTTTTACATGAGAGAGCTAGAGAAGTTGCTTATACTTGTTGAGCCTGAATTAAAAAAGTAATACTTTTCCTAAACTTTTAAAAATGTTTTCGCAAAATCTCTCGATAGGTTTGACTGCGAGTACTTATGGTCGGTTTAACATTAGAATTTGTTTACTGATTTACAAATGTATATTCTTTATATATAATGTATATTAATTTTATGTACCTAATCATAATCAAATTATGTATATTTTACTAGATAGTTACAGCATTTATGCTGAAGTCAACTTACGCAAAAATTATGATATCAAACACTCGTATTTATGTGACGGACTAGATAGCTAGAAACGCATATGAAATTATGATACCTTTTTATAAGAGTGGTTTAAGCTGAGTACAGCTTTTTTAGTGCATATATCTTTTTCACAAACCACGAATCACGAACAAATTAGTTAAAAGAAAGTACAGTGACTTTAAATTTATATGCTCATAATGTCTGCTAAGTTCCATAATAATCATTTTTATTACGTACAAACTAAAAAATGGAACAGCTAAACATCTTTAAGAAACTACCTCAACTTAAAACTATAAATCAAAGATGTCTTCCAACTGTTCCATAATAATATTTATTATATTAGGTCGGGGAAAAAGTCTTTTCGCATAACGTAGGTATAAACTAATTATAATTTTTTTTTGTCTGTACTATTTGTGTCTGGCTGGTTTTGGTAACATTAAAAAGCTTCCATTATAAAGAAAAGAAAAAAATAAAAAAAAGTTGTTTCCCGCTATTTTTCATTTGTTTTTCTCTCCGTTAAAATGAGTGAATCTAATGAAGAAATTCGATACATTTTAAAATTTTATTATAAAAAAGGCAAAAATGCAACTCAAGCAGTGAAAAAAATTTGTAATGTTTATGGACCTGATTCAGTGTCAGTAAGAGTAGCACAAATTTGGTTCAAACGTTTTCAGTCCGGAAATTTTGATGTTAAAGATGCACCTCGCTCTGGTCGCCCTGTTACGAATAAAATGGACGCTATTTTTGAAAGAGTGGAGCAAGATCGGCATATTAGTAGTTACGATGTAGCTGAAGAACTGGGAATTGACCACAAAACAGTTTTGACCCATTTGAAGAAAGCTGGTTATACAAAAAAGCTCGATATTTGGGTGCCACACGAGCTCACTCAAAGAAACTTAATGAACCGTGTACTCATTTGCGGTTCATTATTGAGACGTAATGAAACCGAGCCGTTTTTGAAGAGATTGATAACTGGCGATGAAAAGTGGATCACGTACGACAAGAACGTGCGAAAAGAGTCGTGGTCGAAAGTTGGCCAGGCTTCACAGACTGTGGCCAAACCTGGCCTAACACGAAATAAGGTGATGCTGTGTGTATGGTGGGATTGGAAGGGCATTGTTTATTATGAGCTTTTACCGCCTGGCAAAACCATCGATTCTGATCTTTACTGCCAGCAACTGATGAGATTAAAGGAAGCAGTCGAGAGAAAACGGCCGGAATTGATCAACAGGAAGGGTGTGGTCTTTCATCACGATAACGCTAGACCACACACATCTTTAGCCACTCAGCAAAAATTAAGAGAGTTCGACTGGGAGGTCCTAGTGCATCCACCATATAGCCCTGACCTTACGCCTTCAGATTTTCACCTGTTTCGGTCTCTGCAGAATTCTTTAGGTTCTGTAAGGTTGACCTCAAGAGAGGACTGCCAAAACTATTTGTCCCGTTTTTTTGATCAGAAGTCCCAAAGTTTCTACAGTAACGGGATAATGTCTCTGCCCACAAAATGGCAGAAAGTTATTCAACAAAACGGTACATATATATTGTAAATAAATGTAAATAAACTTTGAAAAAAATGTCTTGACTTTTCATACAAAAATACGAAAAGACTTTTTCCCCAACCTATTATAATTATATAGGTATTTTAAACTCCATAGAAATCAACTAGAAACTGTTTTAAAGTTAATAAGTATAACGCCATCTGTTTAAGAACTAACGTACTACTTTTTAACGCTACAATGCGTTATTAACCAGCACAAAGCGTATCTGACACTATTCAAAGCACGCTTATTTTAATAACAGTATGTTTAAGAACCACAGAGATGGCGTTAGCTCTGCAACAAAGCGCTAAGCAAATTTTCAAAATTACTTTTGAATATTTTTTAAAATGTTGTTACGTTTCTCAATAGTGCGAATACGATGAGATTAATTTTTTTTCGAAGTAAATAAAAGCCAAAGAGAGGTGTTGTAATTTATTTTCAGTGTACAATTATTATTTCATACTATATACACATTCACGCCTGTTTTCCCGAAGGGGTAGGCAGAGGCATATTATACGCTCACACTTCGCCAATTATATAGTTGGTCCCACGTCATAGGTGGCCGCTTACCGGGCACTATTAGGTTCGCCAGAGCCTCGTCCGTTGACTTCCGTTGGCTTGGGCTCCTCAGGTCGCCCCCCCGACTGGTCCCCACCTTGTCGTGGTGGGGGGGGCTGAGTACCTCCCGGTAAGGCGCAGGAGGCGCTAGGGAAAAGGTAACACCCAGAAACCGACGACTCTGGGTGCCCTTAGTACTGACTACCGGGGGAAAAACTAAGAGGGACCTGTGGAGGGCGCAGCGGGCGGGCCAGGGGGGCCCGTCAAGTAGCGCCAGGAGGGTCTTAGGCAGTGGGGGCAGGGGGCCCCTGCTGTCTAATCATAGACCCTCCGAGAAGTCGGCCACACACGCTATGGTCGCACAAGGAGGTAGGAGGGGCGCGTCCACTGCGCCTCTTTGAGGAGGTCCTCCCGGTTTTGGTCCGGGGAACGTTGGCCGCAGGCGGGGTGTCACACGCTGCAATCCAGGTACTGGCCCCCGCCTTTTTTTCTTAACAAGCGGCGGGCGTCGTCGGAAGATTTTTAGTGGATATTACTGCTAGCAGTCGCGTCTGCCGGTGGTAAGTCCCACACCCCCTTTGGCCGGAAGGCAGTGCGTAAACGCATTTTGTTACCGACATAAAACAAAAAAAAGGGCTCCTTAGGTCTTGGTTATATATTCAGTACTTATCTGTGTTTAGGCCTGATGAAATGTGGACTTGTACCTGTGTGACTTGCCCCAAGATTCATTACAAGATCCTCACTATTCTTGTCACCCCAATACATCACTCGTAATATATGCCTACCGATTTTGGTAACTACAGCTCCCTTTGTGCCGCAGTTTATCAGTAAAAGATTCCATTTACAGGTAGAATATCTTGCACTGCTGTTAAGTAGCAACCTGCTTAGACTTCTTTTGCTATCATTTTCGTTTTTGGGAAGCTGCCGACCTCACTACAAACAATCAATATGCTGTGTTGAAGAATAACTTGTAGTACGTAGAGAATAACTGCAACGTCAATCTCGAACTTCAATTTTTAAATTGGCGCCATGTGTGCCGATAGTTTTACGCGTCACATACCATTTCTTGTGTCTTATTATTTAGATTTTATGGTCAGTATAATAATAATTCTTCTTTTAAAAAGTTTGAACATGGCAATGAAGTCGAATGATTTCGAAAGTGAATAAGATAATAAAAAAATATTTATTTCATGATAGATCAGCAGAGGTAAATACTAGAAACAACTGTCAAATATTTTCCATTTTATTAAAAAGGCCTTTCTGCCGCTCGCGATATGTGCTTTCAGGATGAAAAACCGGAATTTTGTCGATTTATAGGCCCTGTATCTAGCTAGACTACAAGTTATTCTTGAACACAATACATTAATTGTTTGTAGTGAGGTACGTCTCAGATATAACGAACGCAATTGGCAATGTATTTAATAGTTCTGGATGCACTGGTGCCATACGATACACCAGTACGCCAGCGTTTTTCACGCGCACAGCACTTCTATTGTTATATTATTAAGATTTCTATGATACTGACCTATGTTTATCCGTGCTTAGTGCAGGCATATAGGAACGGGAAATGATTATAAGGACAAATTAAAGGGTGCAAAACGATTGCTGAAACCGTTTATTGACAAGAAATAGTTTACATTTATTTCATAATGCCGCAGGCTACAGCCGCGACCACACCATACCGCCCCTGAGAATTATACACAAAATTATAAAGATATTTAAAGAACAAACTAATCATATTACATAATTAGATACCTACTAACTGTATGCATTATTGCATAAAATTAACAATAATAATTAAAGTTAACCTTCATCTTGGCTTTGCCAGGATCAGGTTAGGTAAAATAGGAACATGATGGCCACTGGTTAATAAATATACAATTTTTATTTAAACATTTGAAAATATTAATTAGAATAATTTACAAAATATTGTTAGGCATCTAAATTTAAGTTACGAAAAACATTGCTTAAAGGACGTGGTCTGTAATATTTGATTTACGATGACGTAAAACGGAACGCGTAGGTAATTCTTGCATAGAGAAAGTACTAGCAAATACAGGTTTTAAAACAATAAAAATCTCATATTCATGAGCAGTGATCGAAAAGGGGGAAGGCATCATAATTACTTTGTTATAATTATAGAAGATGGTGGACTGTGATGGTTAGTGTGTCCGCTATAATTTTATATATTTTTAAATGGAAATTTATTGGTTTATTTCCATTTTAAAATGTCAATTATGAAGGTTTTGTACAATAAATTAGAAAATAGAATGCTTTATTTTCTTATATGTTTTATATCTTACTACTTAGTGTATTGACATTCGTACTTTAAGCAGTAAACAAACAATAAGCACATATATATACATTTTCGATCACTGGCTATGAATATGAAATTGATTAATATGTCTTTAAGATAAACAAGATTGTTTAAGGTATAATAGCCCGAACTATGAGATTATGTTATATTAATTACCTATCAGTGTAAAAACAGAATAGCAACTGACAGTTAATTTATAATCTCGTTATAAACGACTCAACAAAGGTGCTCCCACACTGTTAATAAATGACGGCATAATACAGAATTCCAATTAGAGGTATATAATATGATAATAAATAAATATAATTTATTTTACAGTCACAAGACAATACTTTTATGAAGGTACCTAATTATAGACACATTTTTATTGACACAGTGTTGAAGCATCTTTATTTTATAAAAGAAAAACTACAAAAGCAAAAAAAGGTATTGCCTTTTAACAATGGTTTATGCGTTATTCGTATGCTTACGGAGTAAGCTTAACTTGCCAAAACTTCCTAAATTCAACATTTTTAATCAGACCAAACTTGTTTTCACCACTTGTATTTTTAATTAAATGAACATCTCGCATATTCAGGTGTATTGAAATAGACATTGTGGGCCTATCTTGAGTAGGTGTTTTTCGAATACGTTTTTTGCGAATGAGTTTGACTCTGTATATGAATATGTACCAGAATATGTAATTGGACTTGTATTTTAAAAAGAGGGCGTTTTCATAATAAGGCTTATTGCGAAAAAGTTAGAAGATGACTCAACGTTATATTACTGAAAGGTTAATAACATCATTGTTAAAAAGAGATTTAATAATGTATTACTGTAATTGGAGGGATTTCGTTGTTAAGAAAACTTTATAATTCTGCATAAAGAAGTGGCTGTTTTGTAAAAATCCCAGGTCACCGTCAAAATTACATACACTTTTGTCCTATTATACGACTATTGTAAGACTAAAATATTATTGATAATTGTTAATTTTGTTAGAAACCTACACTAACTGATGGACTTATAAGTGATTTACCGTAACTATACAAAGAGAAAATTGTATATTAATAATGACATTTGTTTTTTTTTTCATTATTAGGAAGGTTGTGACAAAAGCACCATGCGGACGATAGGTTGTGGACTTCTTTCACTTATTAATAAATTTGTGCTGCGTTTGATCAAAATCGCAATAAAATTTAATAATTTTATTATTTTTAAACTTACCAAAGATTTTTATTCAATGAGATCTATACATAAAAAAAAACTAACTAACTCATCGTTCTAAAACTACATGTATTGTTTAAAAAATAATTTGGTTTCCATAGTACGAAGTAAATGTTTAATAAGACACATACTTATCTTCTGAAGGATTAGATCAATTTTTTTTATACAATTATTGATAAAGAAATAATTTTAGTTTAGTTATTTTATTTAAGTACAAGCAGCCGCTCGCTATTTCGTTCATGTGACAAGTGAGTACTTACTTATTTTTCGGAATAAAAAAGACAAAAAAGTTAAAAATCCTGCCTAAATCTTGAGAGTTGATGTTTTGACTGATTGTGTATTTATAATGTAAGTAACAACAATATCTTTTGGGAATAATCTTGGATGCTGTTTAATTGTAGATTAATCTTCCCCTCGTATAGTATCTATTGTATTTTATTTTATTAATTTTTTTTAAACAAAACGCAGCACAGCTGGATTGGAGCAGCTTTAGGTATATCAAGTATTTAACCGACTTGTTTAAACTTTGGCCTAAAATGTAAATGAGATCCACGCGTTTTTTTAGAAGATCCGTCAATATATGATCGATGATAAATCTAAAAGCATATATTGTAAGTTATTTTTAGTTTGGAGAACATTATTTTATAGCGTGATTTTCTAAATGTATGATCATATTTATTATATATGCTTGTAAGTATGTATAAGTGATGCAAAAGTGATCTTGACAATCCCTTAAACAAACAAAGTCACATAAAGTGGCCAATTCATAATTTAGTTTTGATTTCTGTTCTCCAAATATCCTATTTACCAATGATTTTCGTATGACGTTACACTAGCTTAACAATAATTATTTTTTTAAATATCACAAAAAGTATGTGATGCCTCGTTTTCTGGGCGGAAGGAAAGATTGAAACCCTATCTCCTAGACATTAAGGGGCTTCATACAAAATAAGATCTAAAGTTAAGCTAGGTTTAACTAGTGCTGTCACTGCCTTCATTTTATCAAATAAAAGTGACAGCACTAGTTTTAAACCTAGTTTAAATTTAGATCTTGTTTTGTAATAAGCCCTTAATTTTTTATTAAAATGACAATCATAAATAAGTAAATGTCGATTAAAATCTACCTTATGAAGTATTTAAAAGATCTTATAATATTAGGACCATTCACAATGTACAACTATGGACTAAGTTAAGAATAAGATGATAGTTAACAACTAAGTTCTTATAACGCTACAGGCTTATCAATTATTAACTAGACATTTTGACACGTTTTGTGTCATATTAGATAAACGACAATTTTTTTTATCGTAAGTGACAATTATGTTGTTAACACTAAATGTTTGTATGTGTGTGTGTTTTTGATGATTTAAATGATTTTGTACGTATTTAATAAAATTGGTAACGATAAAAATATTCAGAGTAATTAAAATGTGATCTGTATTTCACCTGAGGATATAATAGAACTTCAAAGTGTAAGTTTTTGAAAAGTGTAAAAATGGAAGGTACCTTTGTCCATAAAAACAAAGTACATATGTCACTGGTATATAGAAAATGAAATTAGATATCAAAGTATTTACACAGTCATATACAATTAATGAGATTCATTCATAACAATATTATTATTTCCGTACCACGCGTGAATACGTTGACAACTCGAGATGTCGTTTTTTTTTTTTTTTAGCTGAAACGCTTCTGTGACCTTATACCCTACCGGTATTAAAAACTCAACTCGAAATACTCAAACAAAATCAAATTATTGCTTTCGTACATAAGTGAGTATCTACAATTATGGCAATAAATATTTGATAAAACGACATGTCAAATTAATAATACTTAACTGACAGCGTTTATATTATTGCATTTCGATTTATCAACATAAGTCAGAACATGCATTAGTTAATATATCAACATATACGTTTGTGGATTTGCAAGTGTAATATGACAAAATCAGTTATCAAGTTATGAACGTCTTTGAGTACGAAACAATAAAATCTATCCTTCAAACAACCGGCAAAAGATACTTGCCATACTTGTGATTTACTTAATACAAAGATTTCGTTAGCTCAAGGACAGGAAATCCAGGCTTTAAAAGCCGAACTTGCTGCACATCATACATTAGCTGAAAAAGCTTATTCCGAAAAGAGGAAAGACAAAGACGATGCAAAACACGACTCATCAATTCGTGCCTACACATTCGATCTTCAGCAATGCTTACCTACTCCTTACCTCAAAACTTCAGTTTCTTTTTATAAAAGGCAATTGTGGTCCTTCAATCTAACAATTCATAACTTAGCTAATGATCAAGCTATTTGTTATATGTGGGACGAAACGATTGGCGCACGAGGTGCTAACCAAATCGCTTCTTGTTTATGGGATTTGCTTCATAATTTACCTGCAAATGTAAAACAGGTCACATTTTATTCGGACACATGTGGGGGGCAAAATAAAAACAACACAGTTGCTATGATGTTCATGTTTCTATTGCATCAACATCCAACATTGGAAGTGATCAACCATAAGTTTCTTATCAGCGGACATAGTCATATGGAATGTGACTCGGACCATGCTATAATTGAGAGAACTAAAAAGAAGACACAGATTAAATTTAACCATCTTAATGATTGGATACAACTGGTTCGGTCTTCCAAAGTTAAAAACCCCTTTGAAGTGATACCTATGAAGCAAGAACAGTTTCTAAACTTCTCTGCATTAAGTTCAAAAAAAGGGCCGTTCACAATTAAAAAGAAAGACGTCTCTGGAAGCAAATTCCTATGGCAACCTGTGAAGTGGTTGCAATATAGAAAACCCATTGGAGAAATATACTTCAAGACAAACCTTGACAGTGACACTCCATTTAAAGCAATAAACTTCAAGAAAAGAGGCAAATACATTATAGATAACATACAGTTAGAACCAGTGTCCAGAGAGCAATTGCCAGTAAGTCGAGAGAAGAAAAAAGATTTGCTGGATCTATTACCTCTAATAGATCCAGTATTTCATGAATTTTATAGAAATATAAAAACGGATAATGATACAGAAAATATCGACCCCGATCTCGACGAAGAAGATCCTGATAAAGAAGAAAATACAGAAGAATAAGTAATTTAAAGTGTTTTTTCTTTTCATTTGGTTAAATTTCATAAATTTAAAAAAGAATAAAGGATCTTAATTTGTTTCTGTGATTAAACTTTGATATTACTACATTTGGTTTTTATTTAAATTCAATTATGACAGTTAGAATTTTTATCTTCCTTCTGGGAATAAGTTGATAAGTCGTCGGTGAACAATTGGATAAGTCTATTTTTAAATGCATTAACAAATATTACATTTATTTTGTAACGTAGACTTAAAACAGCTCCTTAAAGAACCTAAATTCAACTATTAAAAAAGTAATCATCATTATTTTCGATTTACCAGAAGATCGTAAACTTTAAATTGGCTGCCCTGAAAAGTATGCATAAATGACATATCAACTTATTCACGCCAGGTACGGATTTGACAGTTGATATAATGACCAAATAAAATAAAAAAATCAAAAACACACACCTACACGTCGTATGACTTATTCTACTCCTGTTTGTAACTATTGTTATAATTTAATAAAAGAGATGTTCCTCATAAAATTACATTTCCTATGACGTATTATATACATTATATTTACATAAGGTACTGAAAACTTATAATTAATGACATATTATTATATTAAATTACAAATAAGGTGTGTAGTGAATTCATTATTCACAATTTTAACTGTATTAATATCACGAACATACGAATCCAACAAAATCGAATATCTTTAAAAAAGACAATCTGTCGGAGAATTTGTCACTACCGAGTAGAATTCATTAATTAATTAATGAAACAATTCATATTTAAATATAATTCATAAAAGGACGTTTAACTTTGGACAAAACACTGGACGAAATATAGTTTGGTAAACTACTAATAATATATTATAAAGAAATATACATTTCCACGGATATACCAGGTATTTAATTCTTATTTTGTTATGGAAATTTGGAACACAATTTTATATCAAAATCTTGCAGTATTTTTATAAACTACATTTATTAATAACAGCGAAGGTATAAAAGATTATTGTTACAAAATAATTGGTATATTATATGGATTCACGGAGAAAGAAACCTAGTAAAATGTTCAAAAATATTATAGTTAAATTATACAAGACATCTAGGAATATTGTATACGTTAGCTGAAGATTTCGGATTCCTTTCAAATTTCTGGTAACATTTACAATTATATTAATTTTAGGTAATTATATAAATTATGTGTAAATACAAGTACATTTCTTTCTCCGTGCACGCAAAACACAAGTCAATTCGTGTAAAAATAATATTTACGGAAGCCATAATTACATTTATATTGTAATTCGCACACAACATAAAAAATATATACTTAAACTATTATTTATAAGTTTTATAAAAAATAATTTAAGAAACAATGTGATAAAATTTCTAAATTGGACAGAAATGGATGGATTGCCTCTTTATAAATAGGTTTATTATTTTTCTTAAGATGACCTACTACAAAGTATTGATCACATTTGAGCTTTATTTTTAAGTTCAAATAAATAAAACTTCGGAAATAAATGTGAAAGAAAGTCAATAAATATTAATAGTTAAACATTTTATTAATTATTACCACTCTCGGAAATATTGGGCTTTTTATATTGCAATTGCAACAATATCAAATATCTTTTTATCACTGTGGGTTAAAAGGGCCATCGATCGTTTTTTAGGTTCTATATATTTAGCTATAAACCAATGAAACTCGTTTCATACTAATATGTTTTAGCCAGTAATCGCTTTAATATTATACCGATCGCTTCTGCGGAACATTCCAGAGTATCTAGCGGGCCCTCAGCTAGAGGGCGGGACATTGGTGGCTCCGCCTAACGCCTGCGATAAGCTCAACCTTTCCGAACATGCTGTATAACGGTACAATTATTATGACTACGCGAACTACTCATACACGCTGTATTACGAATGGGAGATGTAACGATTCTACGCGTGACTTGATACCTTAACTAATTTTAATGAAATTTTGTAGGTCCAGAATATTTTAAAAATATGGTTTATTTACTCTTTTACTATTGCTGTTTACGAAGATATCAATTTTAAACAAATGAACCTATCAATATTGTAAGCGTATAAAACGCGGTCGTCGGTTTGCCACATCCCAAATTTTGTCATGTCAATTTTAAGAATTTGATGAAAATGAACCATTAATATATTGGTACCAAGTTACTAAATATTGTATTCCTAAGTCAATAATTCATTTTTAGAAACTATACTTTTTAAATAAATTTAATTACTCGTATCCAAAACCTTTTTACTAAAATAACACACAATTTCTCGTGCGATTATTTGATCGAGTTTAAACTGATAAATTCCGTTTTTACCTTTTGAAATATTTATTTATAGGAATTAAACTTTTTGAACAGGTTTTATAATCGTACCTAAACCTTTTTACTAGAACAATTATAGGTTAAGTACAAGATATTTTTACAACATCAAGGTAAGCATAAAATTAAAACAAAATGTTGGATTCTTATCTGCGTTGCCTTATTATCTTTAATCCTATACAATAGAAGAAGTATATAGCCCTCCAATATACTCGGACGATCTAACAATAAAAAAGGAAAAAGCCGTAAAGCAAAAATTGCATATCAAAGAAAATTACACAGCACCGCGCCCTACGATTGGTTTAATTACTAATAAAACGCGGAAAGAGATTTCTCTATTATAATTTTCTATTATACATTTACGTGAGTGGTTGTTGCTGGCACACAGCAACAATGTTTGTTAAAGGTTCCTGTAAAAAGTATTAGGTAGTAGGTATATTTTTCTGATAGTGATTATAAATTTTAATGGTTTATAAAATTATAAATTTTAAATATGGAAATAGGTTATTTTAAGAATGAATGGACACGAAGACAAAATTTCATAAAAAAATGTTTAAGTAATTTACGAATGGGTTAGGTTTACTGTAAAATAAATTCACCTATAATATTTGCGTGTGTAAAAAATAATTTATCGATGTATATATTATAAAAGTTTATATAAGTTTATATAAGATAAGTTTTCAAAATGACTAAACAAGTAAACGACAAGGCCGTGTACTGTAAAAGTATAAAAATAATTTTTCTGTGATAAGATATAAGATAGACATACAATTAATATTTTTTGATAGTTGGTGTAAAGTAACATAACAATCCAGAAGTTTATTTCCACGCTTTACAATCCATCTAGCTGTTGTTATAAGCGGATTGTAAAAATTTAACGCTACAGATTCCACAATCTTTCTTAATGTATCATCGATGATATAAGTGACTTGAAAACAGTTTTTTCATTAATTAGTATTCACTATTCTCCCACATTTATTTCTCTATTTTATGCAAATAGTTTACACTATGTAAAAATATCGAGCTATAAATAAGAAACAATGAATATTTTTCATAAAAATGACTCCCGTAAATCACTTAATTTGCAGAAAAAGTCCACATATATTATTATTAAACACGCGTCGAAATCGGGTTATCCAAGTGGTCTAGTCCGTAACTTAGGTATATAAATTAGCACTTGAGTCCGGTGTGACACAGTAGCGTGTAGTCCCACGCGCTGGCTCCGTCGGAAGTCGAACCTGCTTAAGGCTCGCCGGCGCCCTCCCCCGCCGAAGAGGTCGACGGAGGCTCGGTGGGGTCATGCGCCGCCAACTGAAAAAATATAAAAAGGAAATTAATAAATAATAATCGTCCTAAGAAAGTCTTTATTTATTTATAGGAAAATAATTTTTATAGATGTTATATTACTACATTTCCCATAATTTTTAACTTTTAGGTTATGCTATATTTGATATAACTTTTCAAGTAGGTATATCTTAGGGTGAATGATAAACAGATGTTTTCATTGAAGATTGAATAAAATATTGGGAATATTGTATTACCCGCAGAATTATTTAAATTAAGGTTACGTCACGTACTGTGATTGGTGTTTCGATTAAGGTCATTAAAATATATGTAATTTTCAAAAAGTAATTCTTGATTTTAAAATATAAATCAATATTATTTTCGCAAAATTCAATATATAATCTTATAAAGTTTTTATCTAAGTATATTTTAGATTTTAGTCTCATTAATGTCCTATCTTAAATATATGTATTAGGTCGGGGAAAAAGTCTTTTCGCATAACGTAGGTATAAACTTATTATAAAATTTTTTTGACTGTACTATTTGTGTCTGGCTGGTTTTGGTAACATTAAAAAGGTTCCATTATAAAGAAAAGAAAAAAATAAAAAAAAGTTGTTTCCCGCTATTTTTCATTTGTTTTTCTCTCCGTAAAAATGAGTGAATCTAATGAAGAAATTCGATACATTTTAAAATTTTATTATAAAAAAGGCAAAAATGCAACTCAAGCAGTGAAAAAAATTTGTGGTGTTTATGGACCTGATGCAGTGTCAGTAAGAGTAGCACAAATTTGGTTCAAACGTTTTCAGTCCGGAAATTTTGATGTTAAAGATGCAACTCGCTCTGGTCGCCCTGTTACGAATAAAATGGACGCCATTTTTGAAAGAGTGGAGCAAGATCGGCATATTAGTAGTTACGATGTAGCTGAAGAACTGGGAATTGACCACAAAACAGTTTTGACCCATTTGAAGAAAGCTGGTTATACAAAAAAGCTCGATATTTGGGTGCCACACGAGCTCACTCAAAGAAACTTAATGAACCGTGTACTCATTTGCGATTCATTATTGAGACGTAATGAAACCGAGCCGTTTTTGAAGAGATTGATAACTGGCGATGAAAAGTGGATCACGTACGACAAGAACGTGCGAAAAAGGTCGTGGTCGAAAGTTGGCCAGGCTTCACAGACTGTGGCCAAACCTGGCCTAACACGAAATAAGGTGATGCTGTGTGTATGGTGGGATTGGAAGGGCATTGTTTATTATGAGCTTTTACCGCCCGGCAAAACCATCGATTCTGATCTTTACTGCCAGCAACTGATGAGATTAAAGGAAGCAGTCGAGAGAAAACGGCCGGAATTGATCAACAGGAAGGGTGTGGTCTTTCATCACGATAACGCTAGACCACACACATCTTTAGCCACTCAGCAAAAATTAAGAGAGTTCGTCTGGGAGGTCCTAGTGCATCCACCATATAGCCCTGACCTTGCGCCTTCAGATTTTCACCTGTTTCGGTCTCTGCAGAATTCTTTAGGTTCTGTAAGGTTGACCTCAAGAGAGGACTGCCAAAACTATTTGTCCCGTTTTTTTGATCAGAAGTCCCAAAGTTTCTACAGTAACGGGATAATGTCTCTGCCCACAAAATGGCAGAAAGTTATTCAACAAAACGGTACATATATATTGTAAATAAATGTAAATAAACTTTGAAAAAAATGTCTTGACTTTTCATACAAAAATACGAAAAGACTTTTTCCCCAACCTATTATATTCTATAAATTCAAGGCTTCCGTAAATTTGTAAGTAGTACTTATAAGTTACAATTATTTTCAACATCATTGTATCATAGTATAATGTGTATCCTAGATTTATTAATAGATTTAGCAAAACCTTTTTCATAGTTTATTCTATCGCGGTTATCAATATGTTAATAAATAAATAATGATACAATGATATAACAAATATCTAGATTCGTCAGTGTAAGGGTATTGCTCACATCTTTCAGGTCGGCCTAGACCGGTGCCATTGATTGATTAATAGCCTATTATTGCCTTGAACTGTCACTCAACTTGGTCGATATTGCTGCGATAGTTAGCAGCTGTCAAATGACGTAGGGCAAAACGTAACTACTTACATATATCCTATTTACACTTTCATATATGGATAGGCCTTTCGACTTTTCGTACAATTGATAAATAAGACATATTTCATAAATAAGTCAAATATTAATTTAGCACTCGTAGTTTGGGTGGTCACATCGATGAATGAAGTTAAACGGAGTAGTTCATAGATGGATTCTTGGATGGGTACCTAATCGTTTGTGATGTATTTGAAATAGAGGTTTTCGTGCGTCAAAAGACACGTCGAGCAGTTGGTTCCGATTACCTTTATTTATACCTGTTCTTAAATTCAAAAGTCGTGATATTTGAGTGCATTATCTGGGATATTTGTCTTGGTCTGATTTTCTTCTATGTAATATATGTATATCCAAAACTACTATGAGAGCCTTTATTGAGTGACTTCAAAAATCTAACAGCAGGACACTCCTGCCGTGGCCAATCCCTAAGGATGATACCCTCTCACTTTCTGAGAGAGGAGGCCAGAGCTTGGTAATAGAACGTTGAAAGGCCGAGATGATGACGAAACAGACTTATACTTACAGAAGGCTATTGACAATGCTTACTTACTATAAGACTATAAATATGCATGTTACATATGGATAAAGTCCGCCTCATATAGATAAGCAGAACGCACTTAGGCACTATCTGTTTACAATAAGTGCAGCTAAGCCAAGTCTAACCAGCAGTGCGATCAAGAATTTGTTAAGTTTTAACTCGCCTATGGTTTAACATTAGTTGTGAGCTACTGTTGTCATATCGGGAACCCCTAATGGAGTAACAGATTATAATCATGGATTATATACCTACTTAATACATAGTGAGATTCAATGTATTTTAGAAAAAAATATTGAAGTCTTTCCCTTTCAACGAAGATGTAATTTTTACCAGGGGGTACCCTGGCCACCAGCGGAGGGGAAAAAGTGCTGTACCAAGGGGTACCCTGGCCACCAGCGGATAGGAAGGGAGTGCTGTACTAGGGGGTCGCCCTTGCCACCAGCAGGAAGGGAAGGGAATGCAGTACCATGGGGTACCCCGGCCACTAGCAGGAAGGGAAGGTACTGTACCGTGGTGTAGCGCCGGCCGACAGTAGGAGATGCAGAGAGAGGAATGAGACCCAACACGGACAGTTGAAATCTCTTTGTTGCTGATAATTGTTAGGTTTTTATATGAATTACATGTTATGTACACATATAAAGATATAATGAAGTGCAACGTCTGTTTAAAGTGTCGACGCTGCACGTGGATGTTGCAACTGGGCCAAATCGCCGTTAGCCACGCTGACGCCAAGTCCAATGTATAAGATGTAGACTTGTACAAGCAATATTAATTCGATTTGCTCACTCATGGTTTTCGCTGCGCAAGGTCGTCGCGGCTGACACGCGCGTACCCGCCTTTCTTTGTTATCAACGCTATGCGATAATCATTTCAACTTCTCAAACGCGCCCGCGTTAAAAAACTTTACATAGTAGGTAAGGTATGCAGGCCGTCATGTGCGCTCGTTACCGTGCTTATTCCACAGTATCGAGTAATGCCATTTTTTTGAACTGCATCGACTGCTTTCCATCACCCAGGATGTAGTAATTAATAATAAGTACGTAAAAAAGTGTTTTTTTCTATAACATTTTATGGAATATAGTAACTTACTTATCCTAATTAAATATTCCTAAGAAATTTACAATTTTTCTCAGATTTGGAATAGACATGCCGCAAGAAAATTTTAACTAAAGTTAAAATTTATATAATATTACATCACGCAGGCAAAGCCGCGGTCACAGCAAAGCTAGTGATAAATAAAACTCGAATAACATCAATCATGCTGAAATAAAAAAAAGGAACAACTACTTACTATTCAACATTTATAATGTTACCACAGTATTACAATGATATTAATCTCGAGGAAGAAAGCTTGCAAGTCTTGCAACCAATAAATTACTATGAAAAAGTTCCTACTCACTTGCTAATTGAACGATAAATAATAAATCTATATAAAATTGTTATTTATCAGTTATATCGGCCTTGGCCCCTTTCGTTAGAACTCTTCGCGGCGGAGGCGTGCGGACCCCGTTTATGGTATCATCCCGCATGACAGCCGCATTACTTTTACCAGCTTCTACGGCGATCTTTAGTGTTGCAGTAGGCACAAAGCGCACCGCTGAACATTGACTAATTATGCCATTGAACCCGACTGTACAGTATGTATGTGTCGAAAACCACCCGCGCGCAGAGACCGGTACTAATTTTAATTTTTCATTTTGATACTTTTCGCCACGCCTGTACATTCGGGCGCGCATCGATTTGTAGTGGTGTCATTGATTTTTTTATATGAAATTCAATGTGAAAAATTCGAATCGTTCTATTTTATTTCCTCGGATTAGATATGAATACTATAGGGACTCCCTTACAGAAAAATATTAGTATTTTGAGATAATATATTTTTAACCGACTTTAGGATAATTAACTGTATAATGTAATTTTATTTGTGTATATCGTCAGTCTAATATTTTATCAGTAATGAACGAATCGCAACACCAATATTTGATTAGAGCCTTAACTATTAAAAATAAAGGACATAAGCAGTTTGAAATTAGGATAACGATATATCTTATAATTATATCGTATTCAAATTACACTTGTAATTGAAAATACTACGTTTAAAAACCTAAAACGTATTTATATTGGATGGCCTGCGAAACTTATTTATCACTATATATTTAGAGGACTTTAGCAGCGCTTTCACTCCGTCAACTTCAACATTCTCCTTGCAATCCTCGCCTCTCTTAATATCTCCTCTTTGGTGGTAGCAAGGATTTCTGGGTACTTCCATGACCGTTATTAACGTGTTAGGTGCGACGACACGTCCTCTGAGTGGGTTTCCTTATTTGCAGGCGTCCCTTCAGGAGGAGTGTTATCCCCTCTTCTGTTTTCAGTATTTATTAACGAGGTGACCAAAGATATTTCAAGGAATTACCACTTCTATGCTTATGCGTATTTATATAAACACTAACTCTGCCATTGAAGCAATCAATGCTAATCTTCGAGCTGTAAAGATGTGGGCAGACTCATTTGAGCTTCTTGTTAACCCTTCCAAGTCGCATGCGATGGTGATATGCAGTATTAGAATACGTAGCAAACTTTCATGTAACTCTTTGCCTAAGGTGGTATACGGTACCTACATCGCATATTGAGTTCGCTACGCAGGCTAAGAATCTTGGGCTTACACTTGATTGTGACATTTCCTAGGGTGCACATATTAATGACGTTAGTCGCCGTATATACTTCTCCTATCATTCTCTCAGGCGACTGCAATATTTCCTGCCATTCAAAACGAAGATTATGTTGGCTCAAACTTTGCTGCTGCCTGTTCTGGACTATGCTGACGTTTGTTACCTGGACGCTACAGAGAATTGGAATGACTTCAGAACCTGGCAATTCGATTTATTTTTGGGCTTAAAAAATTTGATTATGTCTTTGAATACCGCGCTAAGCTGAGATGGCTCCCCATTCGGCTTAGCAGAGATATGCATATCCTTTGTCCAGTTTATGAAATTTTGAATTTTCCTCAACTCTCCTCTTTATTTATTTTCTCGGTTTACATCCCTGTCTCCCACATCCCGTCCCAAGCGCTTCTGTGTTACTAAATTTTTCCGTGATTGATTCACAGCCCGTGGTGCACAGTTGTGGAATAAGTTGCCAAGTGATGTCCGGGACAGTCCTTCAATTGCGTCTTTTAAGACAAACTTAAAGAAACACTTGCTATCGAGCTAGTCATTATGATTGTTGTTTAATTTATGTATATAAGTGGAGAATCTGGCGAACATAACAGTGCCCGGTAAGCGGCCATAGGCTCGCCACCTATTACGTGGGACCAACTATGTAATTGGCTTAGTGTGGGCGTATGATATGCCTCTGCCTACTCCTTCGGGGAAACAGGCGTGAATGTAGGTATGTATGGCTAGTCTAAGGGTGTCTTGCAAAACGGTCACTTATCCTGATTAGAGCTAAATCTATTTAAAACATCGTTCTGTCCCTTTCAACTTCATATAAATTACTGAAATGAAATGGTATATTAAATCAAGATAAGTTTAAATAAAATTTAGAACTGTTGTGCCCTGTGTTCACTTTTTTGTTTTCAAAATTGAGTCACTTCCAAGTTTGGGTTACTTTAAAGTTAATATAAATACAAACTTATTAAAAACACACAAGGCACTGAAGTTTATGTTAGTATAAAAATAATTAAAACATTGATACTTGGAAGACATGATGCAAAATACTTCTGACCGCTTCGACCGCGTGATAAAATAAAGAAAATACTGCATTGGGCCCCGATAACGTACCTAAAAATGTCAAGATAACTAAAGAAAAAAATACTAACGCGCCCATTACTTAAGAGGGCTTAAGTGGTTGAACTTAGGGCAGGAGATTCGTGAAAAGTTTTTTCCGTTATTGACGTAATCTCATCTGAATCAAGTTAATCTGAATGTCTAACTCTTCAATCAAATTCATATGGATATTAGTTAAAGTTTTTGCAATTTATGGATTATAACGAGTACCTACTGAAGTATTAATTTTAATTGTTTTATAAATATTTACATTTGCACCCTTTCTAATAAAAAATGCTTAAACAGTTATTTAACGATTGAATGTGACGACCCAGTGAATTAACCTTGAGTAAAGTTATAAACGTATTACACATAAGCCCTACCAATAAACATTGTATTAGCTCTGAATAGTTAAACGTCTGCTATACATGGATTAAACATCGCATTAGAGGCTATCCATAAATGACGTCACACGTTAAGCTGGTGGGAGGGGGTTGACGAAGTGTGACATGGTGTAACAAGGGGCTAGGAAGGATCCTACATTTCGTGACGTCACGTATCAAAATCCAGTACTATGATAATTTTGCTATACAATTGTGAAATATGTGACGTCACACTAAGAAGGAGCGAGTCTCACAAGTGTGACCAGCTGTGATAAGGATGGAGGGAGGGGGGGGGGGGGGGTCAAAATATCACGAAATTCGTGTGACATAATTTATGGATGAACCCTTAGCAATATTTTTGCGTTACATTTAGAAACCATATTGTCTAATTGGTTCATGATACTGCAAATTATGCTATTTTAATTATAAAATTATATCTTTAATAAAAATAATTGGTTTTTTTTTGTATTGGATTGATTGTATAGTAAGTTATAAGAATATTGTTGAATTTTTAACTGTACCTAGTATTGGAGACTTCAAAACGAATGTCATCCTTCCTTGTTTAGTTTATGAGCTGCCTGGCAGTAAATAATTGTTACTTCCAGTGTGTACGTGCTATTTTTTTTTGGTTTTCAGTACTTTAGATTACTTTGTATAAAATATTTAAAATTGTATTTTGAATTGTTATAATTTGCGAGAAATCTCTTGATATTTTTCGTTTCTTCGTAAATTAAGGTCTCAATTGTAAATCACTGATCGTGCAAATCTAAGTAAATTCGATTAACCGTATAAAGCAAAAAATATCAAAACACAATAGATTAACTAGGATTCCTCCTAGGTTCCTAGGATCTAGTTCCAAGATAAGTATCATTAAGAACTGAATATGCCCTGAGTAATTTTTCTTCTACTCTAAAATAGACGTATACAACCAAAAGAAAAGTTTTTATTGGTAGCCCGATGGCTTGCAATACCTGTATAACGAATTTGTGTTGCGTTTATCTTTGTCAGAATTTTAAACTAGAAAAAATTTCGACAATATTTTCAAAATAATTATTTATTTGAATCTTTATCTGATAGTCCTATATTACTTCTACTTCCTATATATTATCATTTGAATTTTTTGTAAATTGTTTTTTGATTATTATTCCTAATAATTTCGTATCAATAACTTGCTTTGCTAGCTGGTCATTCTGTCGATTCAAAATGCCTACTTGAATAAAGCATATTTTTGACTTACACTCAGATGTTATAATTAACACATGAGGTTGAAAGCAGGTGGGGTATAAAGTTGAACTACATTGGCCTGTAATACTAAATACTATACTTGTAATTTTCTAAACAAATAGAAGTTAAAAATTTAAATAAAAAAAAGTTTTATAACAAATACATATTATCAGCTTTCTTTCTTATGTTTTTATTTTATTGATTGATTGATTACTCTTTATTGATTGATATTAATTTAAAAAATAAGTACATATCGTGTACTTAAAAGTCATTACAATTTTACAAATGTAAGCTCACTTAGTTTTATTGTTTGTGCAGTTTTTAATTTTTAAGGCTTTAATTTATCTCACCTGTTTTTGTGGAAAGTGACCCATTCTAAGTAGGTCGTTAATTAGCTATGATGATAGAAAATTTTACTAATTAACGTGGTATTATTTACTAGCTTTCGCTTGCGTGGCCTACAGTGGTAGCCTGAGTGACCTACAGTAAATCATGTAAAAGCATTCAATATTTTTTACAAAAAAAGTAATTTGAAATTATTGTTAAAATGAAATAGATTTATTTGCTTTGATTTTGCGTGTTTACATAAAGGTCTTATATAGGTTAGTTGTATCGTCAAAATTTACTTATAATAAGTGTGCAAATGTAAAAAAATATTTTGATTGAATTTAAAGAAACAATTATTCGATATATTAAAAACCGTAGTAACCGTTTTCTAAGCTGTAAAATTTAATTTAAAATTACAGTGCACCTGACAGCTACAGCAAAATCGCTACTCCTCATTATACTTTTGAATTAAAATTAATAAACTTAGAACTATAATTCTTGCAGGTTATGTTCAAATATGTAACTACAACTTACTTTAGTAACGTAGTAAATATGACGTAGTATAGGCACATTAATATACTTTATAAATCTTGAAGAACTTATCTAATATTTTTTGCCATTTAAAGTCCATTGCTGAACATTGTCCTCAATTAGTCCAATAGTTAACATTATATTGGGGGTATTTGCTCATAATCATCAAACTGGGCAAGGCTGGTGGCTGGGTTGGTGATCGCAGTTCCAGCCAGTACCAAGCGCTGCTGCCCATCATCCGATAGGAGTTCTCTTACGACTCCCCGTGAGATACGAGGTAGAGGCAGTATTCATGGCCTATATTGCACTTATATGGCATTATAGTAGCGAAGTTTTTTTTTATTAACTTGAAAACGATATCTTCTAAAATTGCAAGAAAACACATTTTAAAACCTTTACTCATCCATATTCATCCAAGAGTATCATGCGGTTTGAAAAACAAATGCAACTTTGCCTCTACATATAAAATTTGCCTATTCAAGTTTAGTCCCACTCATTTGAGTCACGTCACGCAAATTGATGTGAGAGCAAAATTTTAATTTAATTCGTCTCTTATTCTAAAAAGCACTACTACATATTTAAAAATTGGCCTTTAGTAGAATTAGGCTGTTGACGAAATGTAACCTAACCTAACCAAGTGCCTGATGCTGGCTGGGACCTTCCTCTCAGCATAGGATATCGATGCCGCGCCAGGGTGCCCACTTTTTGTCTACCGCTGCGTGGAAGCTACCGACGACAACCCAGCCAGCATTCCTAACGCACTGTGTGTTATTCTGATGTAGAGCTTAATCAAAACAGTTTAGTGCTTTTTGCTTGAAACACTAAAAGAAGCAAGGTTTCTCGTTTATATTATTACTAGCGGCAGGCTGCGACTTCGTCCGTTTGGATGAGAAACAATGTCATTTATGTGTAATAAAAAGTAATTTATGTCTTTGTTCAAGTTCACATTTATCTTATTGTATTTATCGAAATTGGTTTCGTGGGCTTGATAACGTAACAGAAAGAGTTAATATCGCATTTATAATACAAGTATGAATTGGGATAGTCACTACATAGTATAAAACTGAGTCGCATTCCTCTGTCCCTGCGTGTGCTCAGATCTACAAACTACGCAACGGGTTTTGATGCGGGTTTTAAATAAATTGAGTGATTTAAGAGGGAGCGCTAGTAGGTCTGCGGTGTTCGGTGGTTGGAAACGATCACCAAAGTGCAGCAGAGATTACAGAGATCAGTCCTTGGATGGGTGACCGTTTGTGTGGCATTTGATATCGAGCGCTTCCGTGCTTCGGAAGGCACGTTATGCCGTTGGTCCCGGTTATCACTAAATGTGGTAGTCGTTAAGCAATGTGAGAGGCCTCATGGGCGGCTTGAAAAATTCTAACAGCAGGACGCCATTCACCTTTGCGGGATTGTTAATGATTTTCCATCCCAAAAAAAAAGGACGCCATACACCTGCCTCCGCCTATCCGCACTGGGTCAGCGTGGTGGAGTATAACCCAATACCCTCACACCTTGGTATGTGAGAGAAGGCTCGTGCTCAGTAGTGGGACGTTAATGGGCTGTGATGATGAATGTAGGCCACGCAGACAAAGTCGCGAACGGCCGCTAGTAAGATATAAAAAAATATTACATCCATCGCTTGGGAACGAAAGCGTATTTGATTTTAAGGATGGGAGACCGTCCGTTTGCTATTTAATTTCTAGTTTTACACTATAAGCCAGTCCATAAGGTTATTGCTTTATACAGTAATCGTCAAGACAATTAAGTATTGGGACGCTTTAAAAACAACTTGAATAGTTCTAAAAGTCGGATGGCACACACCTGTTTCCGTCAATTTGCACTGTATCCATTTGGTGGGGTATGATATGACCCGCTTCTCTCTGACCTTGGTCTATGAAAGGAAGACTGAGCATGAGTAGATGAGTAGGTTTATGTATGTATATCTACGTCAGATCCTATAATTTATTGTTGTTTGATGTGGCTGACCATTTCAATTTATAGTTAAAGCAAGATCTCAGATTGGGTTTAGTCATTTTATGGTTGAACAGAAAACTGACCTTAACCCCTTAATTAGTTAACTAGTTTATTTAGCTCAACTACATAAAATATGTCATACGACCCGGTCACTACTTTCTTGATATTAAGAGCTGACGTGCTGTTATTTTAAGAATCATTAAAATATCAGGACTAACAGTAAAAGGTTTGATCGACTTCAAAAAAGGGATTGTCTGTACTTTCTAGTATGAACCTGTCTAAATAAAATTCAAGCTTTTATTTAACTAAAAATTAATCACTTTCATATCTTACGCTTCATTTCTTAAATTAAATGACATGGGTTAAAAAAAATATGAAAGAATTCGTTTTAAAAGTTTGGTGAGCAGTTATTGAGTACGTAGGAAGCACTCACACATAGAACATAAAACACACAGAAGCAAAACGCGCCTTTTTATTCACGACTTCGAAGTTTAAAACCGCACTGATATGGTCGTCGTGAATTGGAACTCTTTGGAATTCTTTTACGCCTTGTTATAAAAATTGCTAGTTTTGTCTGATAATGCGTCTAGTATTTACCAGACTCGTCATCACCGTCTTAGCTAAATAAAGTCAACAGCAAAAGTTCTATAATATTGCGAAATATGTATATAGGATTGCGTGTAGAACAATACGTGACATTCATTTAAAAATGTTTAATAATAATATATTACAGTGTGTTCGGTCATGGAACAGCGATGTTAAAGGGGCATCAAATGTAACTAATATTATCGTCAAAAACACCCATAAGGGTAGTCAACCCCCTCTCCTTTTGGAATAACGGCCATTTTAATTGTTTTTGTACGTCTTTCTAAAGAATTTTTCTGGACATAAAGTTACTACAGCCATTTAAAAAAATGTTTTAGTAAGGTAATGATACCGCCTTTTATTTCAAAGAGATCGATGTGTAAATTTTTTAATTTAAAATGTGTAAAAAAATGTTTAACGCTGTTTTTAATTACAAAAAAATAACTGTTTTTAAAATCACTCTTGCATACCACTAAAACTAGCACATAGGTATTTTTTGTAATATTCTGACAAAAAGTGATAGTATCTACAAAATGACATCTAAATCATTTCTCTAAACATTTCTCTAACGTCTTTAGTTTGTTAAACAAAAATACTGACAATGTATTAAAGATAAATTTCATTAAATATAATTTGTTATGTTAAAATACTCAATTATAAAAACGGTCAACTAATAACTAAAGTATATGTATTGTAAATGGTGTGGACAACCATTTTCAAGATCTGATTGCAAACAAACGAATTGAATACCCATATGAGGTTTTAAACACAGTAATTGAATGGAAAGCATATATGTCAATGTGCCAATGTCACGCGGCGTGGCTACACAAGACATGGCCACGAAAAGGAGCAACAAAACTAAATTCCCGCGCAACAATGTTGCAAACCGGCCGCCGCAGGCCGCACTAAGGGCGCGACAAATGAACATCCATTTTTTCTCCAATTTCCAATACAACAGTTAATGTTATGCCATAATACGGTATTCGACCATTCCATTTTAGTAAACGGAATGAGGGATTCATAACTTAGGTGTGTATTTTTTTATTCAAATCATTATTGTGGAATTATCATTCCATTTCTACAAGATTGATCGGACTCGATTGGTTCGGATATTATATTTTGAAGTAATAAACCGCAGTTGTCAAGGTTTATGACAATGCAAATTGATACAGATAATGTGGTTGTGAAAAAATAATACTCTCAGAGTTTCATTTTGTGCAATAACTTAAAAAAAATATAGTACTTCACCTTAACATGTTCGAGAAATAACAGGTACTGAGGACGGTACAAATTAAAATATTTTTTTTCTCCAATTTCCAATGCAAAAGTTGATGTTATGCCATATTACGATATTCGACCATATCATTTCAGTAAACGGAATGAGAAATTCATAACTTAGGGGTGTATTTTTTATTCGAATAACTATTGTGGAAAGATTGGTTTGTACTAGATTGATGGGACTTGATTGGTTCGGATATTATATGTTTAAGTAATAAACCGCAGTTGCCAAGGTTAGGACGATGCAAATTGATACAGAAATAATATAGTTCACAAACACTAGATAGTAGTAGTAGAATATAGTCTTATTTTGTTTGATATTGAACTACTATGCTTTAGAAAGACTGGTTAGATTTACAAATATGATGGAAGACTATCTTAGTTCTACTTTATTGGTTAGGGCCTTTAACTAACTTTTCAACCGATTTATCTAAATGCCAGAAAAAACCTTGCCGAGTTTATTGACAATTTCATCTCCTTAGCTCTCATCTCTATTAGCTTGCTGCTGTTCTAGAAAAATGGTGCACTGTAATTTAAGTTACGATAGTGGCTCCATAATGCTTATTAAAACTAAGGCTTATTCACAGCGGGCAGGAGCTTGAGTATAAAAGCATATGACAAGAAACTCATCAACTTTTGTTCTCCCTCCATTTATACAAGACAGTACTAATCTCGGATAATAACATAAGGTGGCCTAAGTTCTTCTAATTTGAATAACATTTAAAGTCATCATAATTCTAGCATTATCCCGGTTGCCCTAGACTTAAGCTTAGGACCCAGGGTCTGCCTCTCTGTCTCTGAATTTCACAGTTATTTCACAGTTATTACACAGTGGGACTGGCGTCTGGCCTCCGCAACCCAATTTAGGACTGACTGTGGATCGAAATTTCAATTGGAAGCCACATGTGAGTGACGTCTGCAATAGGCTTAGGTCTGTCTTGGGTAAATTTTATCAACTGCAGCACGTTATCAGCAAGCATACAATGCTAATGGTTTACTATGCTCTTGCAGACTCAATACTCAGTTACGGTCTAAGTATATATGGACGCACATTTAAAACGTACATAGAAGAAATAAAATATATACAAACAAGGCTCATAAAATATTTGTTCAGTAAAAAAGTTAAAAATATGTGCAATAAAGAATATGAAAAATTGTATCCTATATGTAAAATATTACCAGTAGATTTAAAAGTAGACTTCTTAATAGCCATAGATAATTATTATACACATGAATACAAAATTAGTATTAACAACAAATTTAATACAAGAAATGTTAGAGAAGGAAAACTAATTAAACCAAAAGTTAATAATTATTACGGAGAGAGAATGACTGAATATCTAGTCCCTAAGATATTTAACAAAATAGAACTCCTATCAAACTAGAACCTAAAATAAGCAAAACATTGTTGAAGTCTAAACTCAAGGGTGTACTGCTCGGCAAAGGAGACATTGCCGTCAGTGAGGTTCATTCCCGAGGGAGAATGGCCCTCACTGATGGTTAGTCCCTTCGGTGCAGTCCAATCCTTACTATATATAATATTATAAATGCGAAAGTAACTCTGTCTGTCTGTCTGTCTGTTACTCTTTCACGCCAAAACTACTGAACGGATTTAAATGAAATTTGGTATATAGATAGTCTAGACCCTGAGAAAGGATATAGGCTACATTTTATTGCGAAATCCTTACTAATATTATAAATGCGAAAGTAACTCTTTCTGTCTGTCTGTCTGTCTGTTACTCTTTCACGCCAAAACTACTGAACGGATTTAAATGAAATTTGGTATATAGATAGTCTAGACCCTGAGAAAGGATATAGGCTACATTTTATTGCGAAATCCTTACTTAATATTATAAATGCGAAAGTAACTCTTTCTGTCTGTCTGTCTGTCTGTTACTCTTTCACGCCAAAACTACTGAACGGATTTAAATGAAATTTGGTATATAGATAGTCTAGACCCTGAGAAAGGATATAGGCTACATTTTATTGCGAAAAAGGCAAATGCTACCCAAAGATACTATTCCACGCGGACGAAGTCGCGGGTAACAGCTAGTAATATATATGTGTGTGTGAGTGTATGTATATGTATGTATATATATATATATGTATTTATATGTATGTGTATATATATATGTAAAATGTGTTTATAATTGTATAGTATAGAATGTTATTGTTTGATTAATTTTAATGTTACTGTTATGTTATGTGAAAGTAATGTGAACGAGCGTATCTCGCCCACAAGCTTTATAGCTTGGCGAGGAATATATGTAATGTCTTTTTTGTATGTTTTAAAATGAATAAATGATTTCAAAAAAAAAAAAAAGGAAAACATCATTCTATGGTTAAACCAGCAGTCAGGATGTTAGGAGGCACTGACTTTGTAATAACGACTGCCATAGAAGTTCATGATAGCCGGGACAAATGGCTTAGCGTGATTTTAGAGGCACGTAGCAAGCAATAATTACGCCCTTATCTATGAAGAGTCATTGACCAGCATTTGAACCCGCGACCTTCTAAATTTGAAATCTATGGGTTTCGCCACTGGGCTATCGTCGCTCCAATGTATAACATTTAAAGTGATCTTAGATACTCGATCTACCTGCGATACGGCCCTGCGTACTAGTTACAGATGTCGTGACGCATCCCTATTTTGTAATTTAAGGCGCTGCCTTTATGTATAGCTAAGTTTCAAAAAAAGTATTTTAAATATAGGCTACACTGTGCATTACTTAGGAATAATTACAGTTTAAAATGAATTAGCCTTAATTGGTGCAAGGTCTATTGGCGGCGATGGCAGTCGCGCGTTATAAATCAATAATATTACCGATCGTGTCAGAAAACTGGCCATTTGGTTATGTTTAAGTGTTTATTATAATAAGGGAGTACCTTATAATACTAAATGAAGATACTTAAAAGCTCATCATCGTCCCACTGCTGAGCACGGTCCTTTACAATTTAAGGTAGTACTTCACTACGCTGACCCAGTGCGGGTAGGCGAAGAAAAAAAAAGGAAAAAGTTCATACTAAATGGTATGTAAACTCTTCTTGTGTTAGGCCTATAGTTAATAAAATATAAATAAATATTTCTGACACTTACACCAATTATTTAGTTCCAAGATAAGTATCATTAAGAACTTGTGTTATGGATACTAAATAAGACAGTAAAACTCTCTAACATATATAAATACTTTTTTTTTGTAAATACATATTTAATATACTTAGGAAAACACCTAGACTAGAACAAATAGATAAAATGATAGAGACCTAATTGGGCGGTTAAAAAAAATCTAATGGCAGGACGCAATATTCATATAGTATATGCCTCCTGCCTCCGCCAATCCGCACTGGGTCAGCGTGGTGGAGTATGACCCAAAATCCTAGCACCTTGGTATGTTAGAGAAGGCTCGTGCTTAGTAGTGGGACGTTTATGGGCTGTGATGATTAAATAAAACTGACAATTCCGTTTGCCGTCTTCCGGGCTCTTCCACCCGGTGTCAGATTGTACCTTCAGTGGGTAGCCGTTGAATGCAAATTAATAATAAATGTGTGGTTCAACTTCCCCTTAAGTGTTGCCACAATTGCACGCGCATTCCATTGCGTCACGGATTTAGTAGGTAGGTATTTTATTACTCTATTCTGATGCAGGCAGTCTGAAGTAACAGATCATTTTAGTACAGTGTCACTACTAGCATCTTGTCTGTGTCAGGATTAAAAGGCTATTTCAGCGAGTACTGGCCTTCATTTTCATATTTAGACACGCGTTAGCGTGTCAAACCAAGTTCAAGTAACAGAACTGGCGAGCAGCACCGTGTGTTGCTATTGCACGAACCACTTGGAGCCACTTTTGACCCCCTCATACAGTTATTAACGCGACAAGGTACAAAATTTTGCTTCTTTATTTTTAAAATTTGCTTACAAATTGAAACAAATTCGAGGCTCATCGTACACTGGTAACGTTAATATTGAAGCAAACAAAAAAAACTTAACTTTTTCCTCCTTCTGTAAAACAGGCAATTGAATGAACAGCCATCGTAGGGAAGGCCTAACAATGCGATCCCCATTAACGGCTATCCTGATAGTTGATCGTGTAAAGCATGTAACACTTGCTTAGGCGATTTTCTATACCATATTAGTAACAAGCGACCGCGCGCGACAATTTGTTTTTTTTTATTGTGTACAGTCGCAATAATATGTATATGTTGAAGGCATTTTATAAAAATGATACGGCGAATGTATAAGGAAACGTTTTTGTTTTAATAGCATGTAATGAAACTGATTATGACACATAACTTGAGAAGATTTTTAGATAATTGCTTAGATAATCTTAACACATTAACCGCCATGGGGGGCACCGGTGACCGGCATGCTACCCTTCTTAATTAGCTTGGCAGTTAATGTGTTAAAGTAATTAAGTTACACAAACACATGAGTTGCTATGAGTGAAACATGAATCTTGTTACATTTCGCAATAAAGTTTCATTTCTTTAATAATATACAACAACATTTAAATTTAAATTTTGCTATGTCGATCAGTGTGGTATCTGCCTAGAACAGTGCCACCCCCTATCATCTCATGAGAAGTCGTAAGAGTCGACATAAAGAATTCCTTCCGGATGCTGGGTCATAACGTCATTCTGCGTACTGGCTTGAACTGCGTGAAGGTGCTTATGGGCATATACGGTCAACTATTGGGGAGTATTCAGCAGTAATCATTATGACTGAAATGATGATGACATCGACTTTACAAACAACCGTGTATACATTTAAAGTTGCTTAAAATATAATATTACTTTTAATATTTACAACGTAGTTAATATCTGATTAATGCAAACCTCAAATTGCAGTCTCCCATAAAAAAACACAATCTAGTGAGTACAGTGAATCAATGTTTCAGTGCCTTTTGGCATGAAACGTTTTTTTTTAATTATTAAGTTTTTATTCCAGCTGACTGCACACAGTGTGTACAACAGGTCTAATAGCAACTTAGCAAGTGATACGCCTGTCTATAGTATCAGTCAATACGAGGCCATTTAAGAAAAACCCAAATTAGCAGGACTCGACCCCCGTCACCCACACCTGAGACTTCAGTTATGTCTAGCAATTATGCTAGCTTTTCTAATCAATGTAGCATAAAGCGCTACAGCGTTAAGTACTACTATTTTAGGTAACCAGATTTCGTGTTACATTTCGTGTGACAGCGCGATTTATTACAATGAATTAGATTAGTAACAGGAATAGATAGGATGTCTTTTAATTTTTGAAAGAGGAAGGTAGGTACGTATTTCATCGCTAGATGATCTGGTTAAAATACTAGTAGGAGTGGTGTTTACACCTTGTTTAAAATATGTATAGCAATATTTTATAATGGCTAGTTACCCTTTCATTCACACAGAGAAATATTTTTTTTATTTAAAACCGAAAATCACATTGACAATATCAAACGAATGGGATGCAACGCAAAAAGTGTCTCGTGTGATAACAGAATGTATGTTTTCTAAGATTATCTAATTTGATAAGCTTTCATTGAATACTGCCCTTGCGAAATGAATGATATATTTTTCAGAACTGTTCGCCAATGTGTCTAACCTAGATAATAAGAGGGTACATTATGCGTGCACGTAGGACTAAGCTAAATATAACTATGAACGAGTGTACGTTTGGAATTAATGTACCTTCTCCGAGATGAATGTTTTAAGTTTATGTTATAATGTACTAACTTGAGTTACAAGTTACAACTAAGCTGTAATGGTGGGGTTGTAACATTACAAAGTAAAAATCGCAGCAATATCAAGGAACGAGTTGAAATTGCTAGTGCTTTAGTAACTTTACTTGGAGATGAGGTCTAATGACTGAATGGCTAGTAATTGTAGCGGATCCTGTGCTCCTATCATGAAGGAATGTTAAGAAACAAAAGAGCAGAAAATCAAATGATAAAAAAATTACGAATATTCATAATAATTCTCAATAAAATCGTGGCTTACAATAAAAACATCTACGACTTTGAATAGTATATCTGCGATTAAAGTTATCATAACTAAAGATGCTCACGGCATCCAGTAAGCACCGATTTCAAATCTGACCGACACACACCAACACTGGTAACACCCAGAATCGGCGACTCTAGGTGCCCCTAGTACTGACTACCGGGGGAGAAACTAGGAGGGATCTGTGGAGAGCGCAGCGTGCGGGCCAGGTGAGCCCGTCCAGTGGGCCAGGAGGGTCTTAGGGAGCGGGAGCAGGGTGTCCCTGCTGTTTAACCATAGACCCTCCGAGAAGTCGGCCACGCACTAGGAGGGCCTCCCGATCTTGGCCCGAAAGACGTTGGACCTAACGGTACTGGCACTCTTTCTCACCAAGCGGCGGGCGTCGTCGGAAGATTTTAGTGGGTATTACTGCTGGCCCTGTCTGCCGGTGGGGAGTCCCACACACCCCTTTCGGTCTCCCTTTGGCTGGTAGGCAGTGCGTAATACATTTTTTTACCGACGTAAAAAATGGTATTTATGACCGATATGTCTATTTCGTCTAACTGAAACAACACGGTATACTCAATCATTCTTTAGTAAGAAGCTATTTATACGTAACATCATCTTAATTAAAAAACTATTTCTTGGGTCAAGTGTACAAAATTAACTTATTAGCAAGCATTTAAGGTATACGACACAACATAACCATCGAAACTTCTGATTGTGGTAAAGTTTGATAATGAAGTTTTGTTTTCCTTAATTTTGCAACAAACAGCCATTATAATAAAACTACTTATTATACTAAGAATTTGTTTATAAAAGACATTCGAGTGCCAAAACTAGTTGTTTATGACATTAGGATCCAAATGTCATCGTCATTCTTCACATTTGGTTCTACCCGTGGTTAGTCTGTGTTTCAAATTGTTATGTAGAGATCGGCTCCGCTTTTTGCGAACAAAAAGCTTTTATTTTGACATAGCGAATATACAGATTTATTTAAGACGTTTAGGTGATTTCTGCAGTAATCCGATACATAAGTATCACTTATGAATTATGATATAATTTACTTTGACACTAAAACTTTTGATAAGGATCAAAAGTATTAGTGTCAAAGTCAGTTTGTTTTTTGGATGTCTGTATGTTATGATTTAACGCTTAAACTTCTCATTTGCTTTTACCTCCAATAAGGGGGATATAAAATGAATACATACCAACAACATAAATAAATCAATTTTAACAATATGTACGCACTCTGCTCCTGTGATCATGGGTTCGATTCCAATACGGGACAAATCTTTGCGTGCATAAACATGAATATTTGTTCCGATCTGGATGTTTTCCCATGTATATTAAGTATGGATTTACAATGTATGGATACATTCTCTAAATAGTCTCTATTCCAAAAACCACATGAACGAGCTCAAAAACGTGTTACCAATTAGATGCCATCTTAGCATAACGGCCGCGTTAATAACATACCATTATGTCGATTTACAAAGTCATTGACATTTAGCAGAAGTAACGTAAATAAATTCACACAATATTAGACCATCACTCTTTTAGTATATGGCATAAAGTACTGTAACTGATATCGATGTCTTTAAGAAAGTTGCATGCATATTTGAAAAGATTCTCGCCTTACCATGTAACAAAGGTCTAATTTTTGAGGGAGATAATACCAACAATTATATAACATTAACTTTATTCCAGAAAGTTAATTCTTTTTTTTTAAAGTTCTTGGTACCTCACGCGGCGTCAAAGGTACAACAATAAATAGATGCACGACTTTTTACAACGCCTTCATTATATTTCAGCCAATATGAATACTCGTACAAATCAAAACAAAAAAATAAATAAATATTCTCTTACAATCACACCAATTATTCAGTTCCAACATAAGTATCATTACGAACTTGTGTTATGGATACTTAAGAACGGATAAACATACATAAATACTTTTTTTTTGTAAATACATACTTAATATACATAGGAAAACACCCAGACCAGAACAAATATTCATGTTCATGCACACAAATATTTTTCCTGAGTGGGAATCGAACCCACAACCTCTGGAGTAAAGTGCAGGTATACTGACCTCCACGCCATATCGGTCGTCAATTAGTATGCAATTTAAGGCAACTTTGGCTTAAATACTTTTTCTTTATTGTACTGCATTTTGCAAACAAAACGAACGAGAGCTTTTCATGTCTCTATAGGGCACCCAATGTCATACTGTCCAATGTCAAAAATTTAACAGCAAGACACCTGCTTCCGCTAATACGAACAGAGTCGGCGCGGTAGTATATGAATTACTTTAAGGGAAGAAATGGAAAATGCTGATATGTTTGTATAGTGCCAATCCAACTTATTTCGTGGTAGTAACCTAACAGTTCCTTTTCTTTGCATGAGCCGACTAAAAATAGGCGTAAGGCTAGATACACCTGCCCATAATTAACGTGTAATAAAATAAATTGCTTGCGGTATCTTGCAATACGACCTATTATCATCTGACGACCGATATGGCGTGATACCATGAGTGTACCAGCCCTCTGCTCCTGAGGGTGCTTAAATCTTTTTGTGCTTAAACATGAATATGTGTTTTGGTCTGGGTGTTTTCTATGTATATTAAGTATGTATTTACAAAAAAAAAAGTATTTAAGTATGTTTATCTGTTATTTAGTATCCATAACACAAGTTCTTTATGATACTTATCTTGGGACTAAATAATTGGTGTAATTGTTAGAAATTTATTTATTTATTTTTCTTAGGACGTAATGTGTTTGCTAATAAATGTAGCGATTCTATTGGTTCTTAACAAACACATTCATCGCAACGCATTCTCACTTATATCAGGTGGAAACGCACCCTAAAAGCTGGCGAAGACAAATCCGATCGGATGATGGTCAGCAGCTTTATCCTGCGTACTGGCTTATTCATAGGCTGATATGATGATGATGAAAATAACTTTATCAAATACTTAATGTTGACTCCAAAAGCACTGATGAGAGCGTTGCGAAAAGGAAGAAGCCTTTTACAGATCATCCAGGTTCATTCTAAGGCCCTTATATTTTGCTACTTAATTAGAACCTACTCTAATTCAACGAAAATGAAACTTCGTTATTATTCCTATCTCTTTCACTTTCTAGGTATATCATTATCGACTGAAAGGGATGGGTATAACGAAGTTTCGTTTTCGTTAAGTAAGAGTTGGCCCTCTGATTACTACTCGTATATAAAAATATTATATATTAAATTTTATTTTAAACTTACAGCTATAACGGGAAAAGACGCTTAAATGCACAACGGTCACTAATTATGATTAGAGCTACATATTAAAAACATCGTTCTGTACCTTTCTTCAAATACATAACTAAAAATGCAATGACATTTTAAATAAAATTAAGAACTGTCCTGCAAGCCGCTCTAAGTATAATAAATTTGACAAATTATATAACTACTTCAAACAAAATTTTCAGTGTTTAAATAAAAAAAGATGATCGAGAGTTATGGGGTCAACCGTGCGTGATATTAGCCGCAAATGTCATGTACATAAATTGGCATTTCATTGAAAGAAAATTGTTGTTACTTACGACCGTTGTCCAGGGGGCAGCACACACTGAATAGAAAGTGGCAACTTAATTAGTTTAATAAGAACATAGACCCTTAATAGGTTTATTGCTCTGGAATTGTCTAACAAACCGATGGGTGGTGGAAATTTGGATAGAGTTGAACATGTGTCAATCCTACCTGTATTAATATTAGTTGAAAGTAATTAATAATATTCTGTTAGGCCGGCACAATGTTCACACGCGTACAATCGTACATCATGCCTAGCATATCATATATCTACCAAAGAACCTCTAAAGCAACTTATCACATGCTTAAAAGAACACCGACCCATTAATAAATAGGTCAGGTTTGAGTTACGTACTTATACAGTCTTTCTATTTCTTACTGAGATCGAAACAATGTTAATCAAACGTTCAAAACACAAGCAGAATTACTAATTAATAAATCAGTATCAATTTAATGCGCTTACAAGTAGGACAAGAGCTTTATTTGTGATGTCCCAAAAATCGTCTTTCTTGAGTTATGTCACTATTCCATTCAGCATGCGTTTTGTTATAGCTGTAAGAAAGGAGTCCACCGCCTGATTTAACGATGATCTGGTTAAAGCGACGGGATCTGGTGGATGCAAATGCTTAAGATCAGTCGAAGTGACGGCCTTTCTTCAGCAGTGAATTTCATGTGGCTGAGATCATAATGATGTAGGCAATTCAAGAATCTTAACAATTACATTTTTATTTAGTTTATATAACAACAGCTAACAACAAGTAACAACTATAACAACAAGTAACAACTATAACAACAAGTAACAACTATAACAACAAGTAACAACTATAACAACTACTAACTCTGGACATATCGTAATTTATGTCAGCCCATTAACGCCCTACTACTAAGCACGGGCCTTATAAGAGGTAAGGTCATGAGAGGATGGTACATTCCGAAGCAAGATCAAAAGACTGGCAGTTGAAAACGAATAAGAGGGATAGTTATATAGTAAAAAATGCACATTGCTAAGCTTCAAAATCGAAAGACAATGGCAGGCGAATAATACAGCAGCATGGGAAGCAATAAAGTATGTAAAAACAAAAGAGGGGACAAACGTGACCCCTAGGTTAAGACGTAAAACTGGCTACAGGAATACAGGAGCGGTGTGGTTTGGCAGTTGAGCGAACGGGTGTCAACTACGAGGTGTCAAACCGGTTGGTACCGGCAATAGCACGCTCCTATTCTATCGGACACATCTCTAGTCAAAACTGTGCAATTCGATCTATTTCTTTGCAAACTGTTTTTATTGCAAGCTTTTTGCTTTAGATATAAGGTGATATATTTGATACGAATAATCTCAAAATCTACTGGACGGATTTCGATAATCCTTACACACTTAAAATGTTAGATGATCCCTAAGTAACAAAGGCCAAAAATTAGAGATTCGTACTAAAACTTCAATAATGTAACCCAATATGTCAAATAGCAACCGAAGCTCAGGGCGTAAGCTACTAGTTCTCATATTTTTAAAAAAAATATAGTTAGTAGGGATTTGGTGCGTGAATCATATTCACAATCATTTTAAAAATTGGATACAATGCGGCCCTATAGGTCGTTGTCGGACCATTGGCCAAATGGCCTACTACTATTTTGCGGTGCGGTTTCCGGTGGACAGTCACCACATCAAGTATTTCCAAGGCCATTAGAGCAAAGGCACCTCTGTACAATATGGCATATGGTTGCATTGTCACTTTGTCTTTATTACGTAGTAAGTACTACTAAGTTAGGCGATAGTTTTCTTTGTGTCACTGAACGCTAAGTTATGTTTCAACTACTACCTATTAGATCGCCTCACGCAATACTCTGTTCCGGTTTTAAGGGTGTAATTGCTAGCAAGAATACCGGGATTATGAGACAACAATTGTTGTACCGGGTGACTAGTTCACCTTCTCACCATTCGGCCTTATTAAATTAAAACTGACGACCGATATGGTGTGGTGGCGAGTATACCCGCACTCCACTCCTGAGGTCGTGGGTTCGATTCCCACACAGGACAAATCTTTGTGTGCATAAACATGAATATTTGTTCTGGTTTGGGTATTTTCCTATGTATATTAAATAATATTTACAAAAAAAAGTATTTATGTATGTTTATCCGTTATTAAGTATCCATAACACAAGTTCTTAATGATACTTATCTTGGAACTAAATAATTGGTGTAAGTGTTAGAAATATTTATTTATTTTATTTAAATATATTCTCGCTCATGATCCCTATACTGACATATTAATCGAGTTGAGAAACCTTTAACCTCTTTTATTTGTTTATCTATTTGTATTGTTGTTTTTTATTTTAGCTGTAAGAAATCGCAATTGATACATCCAATTTTATTTTGTTTTGTTCATTTTAACATATCAGAACATTGATATAATATTAGGTCGGGGAAAAAGTCTTTTCGCATAACGTAGGTATAAACTTATTATAAAATTTTTTTGACTGTACTATTTGTGTCTGGCTGGTTTTGGTAACATTAAAAAGGTTCCATTATAAAGAAAAGAAAAAAATAAAAAAAAGTTGTTTCCCGCTATTTTTCATTTGTTTTTCTCTCCGTAAAAATGAGTGAATCTAATGAAGAAATTCGATACATTTTAAAATTTTATTACAAAAAAGGCAAAAATGCAACTCAAGCAGTGAAAAAAATTTGTGATGTTTATGGACCTGATGCAGTGTCAGTAAGAGTAGCACAAATTTGGTTCAAACGTTTTCAGTCCGGAAATTTTGATGTTAAAGATGCACCTCGCTCTGGTCGCCCTGTTACGAATAAAATGGACGCCATTTTTGAAAGAGTGGAGCAAGATCGGCATATTAGTAGTTACGATGCAGCTGAAGAACTGGGAATTGACCACAAAACAGTTTTGACCCATTTGAAGAAAGCTGGTTATACAAAAAAGCTCGATATTTGGGTGCCACACGAGCTCACTCAAAGAAACTTAATGAACCGTGTACTCATTTGCGATTCATTATTGAGACGTAATGAAACCGAGCCGTTTTTGAAGAGATTGATAACTGGCGATGAAAAGTGGATCACGTACGACAAGAACGTGCGAAAAAGGTCGTGGTCGAAAGTTGGCCAGGCTTAACAGACGGTGGCCAAACCTGGCCTAACACGAAATAAGGTGATGCTGTGTGTATGGTGGGATTGGAAGGGCATTGTTTATTATGAGCTTTTACCGCCCGGCAAAACCATCGATTCTGATCTTTACTGCCAGCAACTGATGAGATTAAAGGAAGCAGTCGAGAGAAAACGGCCGGAATTGATCAACAGGAAGGGTGTGGTCTTTCATCACGATAACGCTAGACCACACACATCTTTAGCCACTCAGCAAAAATTAAGAGAGTTCGACTGGGAGGTCCTAGTGCATCCACCATATAGCCCTGACCTTGCGCCTTCAGATTATCACCTGTTTCGGTCTCTGCAGAATTCTTTAGGTTCTGTAAAGTTGACCTCAAGAGAGGACTGCCAAAACTATTTGTCCCGTTTTATTGATCAGAAGTCCCAAAGTTTCTACAGTAACGGGATAATGTCTCTGCCCACAAAATGGCAGAAAGTTATTCAACAAAACGGTACATATATATTGTAAATAAATGTAAATAAACTTTGAAAAAAATGTCTTGACTTTTCATACAAAAATACGAAAAGACTTTTTCCCCAACCTATTACATACCTAATTGAAAATTTTAATTGATTGATTTTACTTACTGAACGCTATTATTACATAGAACTCGACAATGTGACATCATACATCAGTACTTAAGTATCGGTATTGTTGTACAATGTTCTCCACAATTACAATAACAATTGTCATATTGTGATACATTAGTTTCTCAGTTAAGGCAACCGTTCTAACGTTAGCGCGATGTTTCTCAAATAGCTGCTGAGTTTTGTTTAATAATATCCATGTTAATAAGGTATGATTAATTGGCATTAAACCTAGGTTATTGAACAGTGTATAAACATGGCTGAGAACCAGTTGTGCATGCACGTCTTCTAACATGTGAAAGGAATTACAAATTTCAAATACAGACTTTCCAATAACTTGATGAGAATCTGTCCAATAAAATGTATTACGGCTTAATAAGAATTGTTATAATTTCTTTACTGAACTGCTATTACGAATGGCATTTTATTTTTGATCGTATACCGTATTCAACTGTTTTTTAATCGGCAATATCAATTGAATAGGAAAACGTTTTAGGCTGATCTTATTATAGCGAAGCAAGATGGTTAAATTTTGACCGGTGCGTTGGTCCAACTCTTCCCTTATAATTTGAGTAGTGATTAAGTCTTAAATTATTCTTCTAGAGAAAATTGAGGTATACTTAACCTAAAAAAGAATTCTTATAACATTTTGATGATTAGGTACATTGAAGACGTTAATGTCCCATCAGTGTTTCTTAGAGCAATTTGTTACGTCTATTGCCGCTCCAAAACATAATGGTAATGGAGAATTATAACATACATAATGTCACGCCTCTTTCCCGTAGGGGAAGGCTGAGATCACAGCCTTCAACTTGCTACGATCTTGGCACACACTTTTAGCTTCATTCACACTTATTAACCTTCTCATACACTCTCGTCGGTTTAGGGTCCTTTTGACCTGTCCTTACTAAATGCCTTATATTTTGAAGAATTATTGTTTAACTATAGTTCTTTTAATAAAGTCCTATACGGGTAAATAAAAGTAATAAGGTGTTAATGCCCAGTTCAATAAAGCGACTTTTGGACCGGTTTTATTTACGTGAATTAATGAGGCTACGGGAACGTATAAAATATGTGTTGAATGCATGATTTTGTAATATCGTATTTCAATGCGATAGTACTCAGTGATTCCGCAAGAATGGCCTGACATGTCCAAAGCATTCATTTTTTGTTTGTTTACATTTGTGTCTCGAATTGGTCCAATTAGTACTTATACGGCTCTTAATTTTTTTAGAATTTTCTAATACAAAGAGTTTTTTTGCACGGAGCTATGGAGAATATTCAATTACCATTGCACCAACATTGTGTTCATTTTAGTCAGAATATTATACAGTATTCACAATATACAATTCGCCTGCATTAGGTAAAATTTAATGTAGAGTACAGTACTTACTTATATTAAATATAAAATTCACAAGATTGAACTATTTGCTTGTAAAAATTATAATTGTGTATAAAGTGTAATAGATGAAAAATATATATAACTATCTGACATATGTTTCACTTAATAAGGCAAAAACATTCTTTTGAAATCAAAGTTAAAAATTATCATAAAGTTCTTACGAAGGGCCAAATAATAATAATGGCACTATTTACTAATAGTACCGCTTGCCGTAAGCTTTTACACTCGCCAGATCCTCGTCCATTGATCAGCACGCGCACCACTTGCAGGTGGAGTTGGCTTGACTCCTGAGATATTGGGAGGAGCCCAATATACGCATAGTATGTGCATACTAATTATGATTAATTTTCGTAAACAAGAACTGTGAATAAACAATAGTGAATCACGCTACAAATAGGTACGCCATCAAACGCGATACGAATGCCCGCTCGTAAAACGGTATGATACATTTATTTACGAGTTTCTTTGTGTTTGGGGACACGACGGGAAGTTTTAATGTCAATTTTTACGATCACTTTGGATTATTATTCAATGGAGGAAACTTTAAAGTAGATCTGAGTAGACGCTAGGTATGAAAAGATTAATATTATTTTTGTCTTTTCAGGGTCATCAGTGTCTTTGGCATTTGTCGTAACAGGCACAGATTATTTTGTATTAGTTTGTATACTTAGTATAACTTCTGTTCACAACGTCTTGTTTGGAAATGAGACACATTGTGCCCATTTACGAGTTAATATAATTCGAGCATTACCTTTACAAATCATAACAGCTATCTGTGTGCTATCTATGTTTGCCTTTCAGGCTGATTTGTCAAGTTGATTGAGCTGTTGGTTGACATATTAGGTAGTTACAAGTTAATATGCTTCTAGCTTACATTATGGAGAATACAGAATACATTTTTTTTACATCAACAGAACGCAGGTTTTTCAAATAACATCCAGGAGTTGTATGTTAAAATGTTAGTTGTCCGACTTTTTGGTGAGTGGGTATCATTTCAGTGCTTATATTTTATTGTAAAACTATATTCAAATTTCTGAATAAATATATTTAGTTCTTTATTTTGAGTTTATATGTAGCAATAATACTACTTATGTTAAGTTTATGACTAGACTGTCAAAATATATTCATTATGGTCACTTTCATTAGTTAAACTGAGACTACAGAACTTACTTCGTGATTTCAGTGTAATATTTCGATTTTTTTTTATATTTAATTTTGTCGTTTTCAAGTACTATGTAATAGTTTACCTGTGAAATAAAAAAAATGAATTGAATTTGAATAAAACTTAATACAGTAGATAATATCAAAGAACGTCAAGCATTCGCTTTGTAGAAAAAAAAAATGAAGTATTAAACGCTTTACTCTCATCTGATTTACACTAATCATAACAGCTCTCCATAATATTATAACACAAAATTATAATAACTTCTGTGAAACCAGCGATTATTATAACTTTTAGAGATAAGTGGCACGCTATCCTCAATAAGAGAAATATGGCAATTTTTAACATTTGTTGTAAATGCAGGCTATTAAAATCATCATTCTGGGAATGAGTCGACTCGAAAGATATTGTCATTTATGAGCTGAGTTTTACGACTCCAAATGACCCAGATTATACACAAGACATTTTTATGGCTTATTTGAATATAGAAAATAAGCTTTATTTTAAATTTAGAACCGTAATATTTCGCTTGTAAAGGATTAGCCGCGCGAATATATAATTTACGGTATGTTTTTTTTCTGGATGCAAAATAATTAACTAACTACGGAATACGGTCTGCGCAGGTTTAACTTTTTAATCAATAATATAAAATATTCTTGGACATCTTATACATTAAGATTTGAATCCACAGCTTTCAAGCACTCGAATATTTAGTGTAACGATAATATCCCTCTTCTATAATAGGGGGTTAAAATTAAAGGAAGGTATATATAACATTGACGTTGTCTATTCAGGAATCTTCTAGAACTAAACATATGTATTAGTGATCCAGTTCTCCTAGACATAAATTGACATAGAATATCTGCGAAACATGTATTTAATATGGGGTGCATAGGGATTATACCAACATCTTAGGAGCTCAAGTCATCCTCAGCTGCCAGTGGTGCACCTGTAGATCAACAGACAAGGCTCTGGTGAACACAAAAGTTCCCAATTAGCGGCAATAGGCTCGCCACCTACCGTGGGACCAACCACATTGGCGAAATGCGGGCATATAATATCCCTCTGCCTACCCCTTCGAGTAAACAGGCGTGATTGTATGTATGCATATATTTAATGAGTTTTAAATGTCAGTTCCACACAATAAACCCACCACGAAAACCTTCCCATTAAGGCGCTTTGAATACAAAACATTACACAAAATACGGCAACCTTTATTCCGCTAAGTGTTCGTACTTAAATATATTGTATAAATCAGATGTAATAAGTGTAATAACCTAGTGGAGCAGTACCAGGCGAGTTAAATAGCATTTTCTCCAAGTGCCAATCACAGCGTCGTGCCTCGTAAAAACTTAGCATAAACTCAAAATTAATACTCGAATTCAGTTTGCTAGTAGCTGGGAGGGATCTCTGTGAGTTTGCAATGAAATTTAATTTAGCACACTTCCATTGGCCCGTATGCATAGCTTAATCATGGTAACTTTATACCAAGTAATGCAAACTCGCGTAAAGGAGGGCCGTAAATGTGGCTCCGCTATATTTTATTGGCAGCTAGCTCCACCTAGCGTGAGATCCGCTGAACACTTTTGCGCTCGTAACTTATAAGGTAATAAGTTTTATAACGACTTTACGGAAATTCGAGATATTTTTAATAGGTACCCCATATAATAAGTACAGTTTAAATTTACAACTTAACATACTATAATCTCAGAATCTAAGAAAATATTGTGACAAGAATTGAGAAAGGTATGCTTAGATGGTTTGGTCATGTTGAGAGGATGAATGAAAGTAGACTAAAGAAAGTGATTTATAAGAGGAAGACCACGTAAGACCTTCCATGACCAAATCCAGATAATTTTGGAGAAAGGGCAGGTCAAAAGTACCGAAGTATACCGAAGGGCGTGTATGAAAAGGTTAATGAGTGTAAATGAAGCTAAAAGTGTGTGCCAAAATCGTAGCAAGTGGAAAGGTGTGATCTCTGCTTACCCCTACGAGAAAGAGGCGTCTCATTATGTATGTATGTAATCTCATAGATATTAAGGACATTTGTTGTTTACATAATTGAGCCCAAACTCAAAGAGCTATGGACAGACTATGACTAGATAAACTGCTTTAATAAGTTCAGAACGCTTTAAGTTAGCCTAATTTTTATTATTTTTGGATAGAAAATTTATTTAGCTTCCGAAATTGCTATACCCTTGCAGGGTATTATATTTATAATCTTATGTATCTTGTACTGTGACATGCACTTTGATTTAATTAGACTTGTTGGTTGTTTTCCTCTGGATATGATGCTTAATGATTGTTAATATACACCACTGAATTGACATCATCGATATAATAGTCCTACTCAAATGAAAATGGGCCCAATCTAAAAGATAGACCACCATTCAAAAAAAAATTCATAAACTATTACATAGTACTTGAAAAAGAATCTATCGGGCCGAATCTATTAGGTATAACAACATTAAAAAAAAATTTCATAGGCTATTACGTAGTACTTGAAAACGTCGAAAATTAAATACAAAAACCAATCAAAATTTAATTACACAACAATAACGAAACTTAGATTCACCTTATAGCAACAAAAAAGTAAGTGAATGTTAGTGCCAGTTCCGAGCCACCGCCCTTTAAGGCGAACTGGCAAGAAACTGACGGGTTATGCACTTTTAACGAGTAACGAGCTCAACGCATCTGGAACGATCTGGAGTGCCTTGCAAAAGATATTTGTCGCTAGTAAAAGTAACTGTGATGAAAAAATCCAAGGCTTGAACATTTAAGCGCCTTAATAACAACGTCTTACTGTTTAGCAACAATTGAGATCAAATACCTCAATAAACCGCTTAAATTATTAATTTGGATAAGTTCAGTTAGCAATAAATCTTAAACAGACCTCAGTAACCCTGGCTTAATGTCACACAGACTACAATTTATTGGACGCAGTTCGCCAACAGAGCAACGACTGCAATAAAACCTGTGACGGCTATTTTAACCTCATCTTAACGAAACTTGGACTTACACTCTACCAAGTGCGGATTGCAAAAGTCAGGTGTATGTCTGTATGTATTTTTTGTGAATAATATGAGTCAGAAGTGACAAGCTCCAGTGTAATGAAGAGTGAGAAGAGAGTCCGATCTGAGAAAAGACTGATCGATAAAGCTTCTATAACAATGTCAGCACGCGAATTGTAATGCGGGGGGAGTGTACTGACACATTCTTGGTGGAGAGCTGTGAGTTTTATTTTTAATGTCTTCTAATAACTAGATGAAAGACTAAATGATTACCAGGAGAAGACTTTAAGTGTTTAAGACCGGAAGTAAAAATTGTGCCCAGGTATCGTAAGTATTTTTTGTATCCTAATTGTGGCACTAATTTGATTATTATGGATAATAACGCAGGTGATACTTACCGTAGCCCAAGAAGTTGTATCTGGATGATGGGCAACACCGTTATCCGCGTACTGGCTAAATCTGCGACCACCAACCAAACTTTAGAAAAAGTATTTAGTAACTGATTTCGAAAAGGTTTTCATATAATCAATAGTATAAACAATAACTCTATTTTTCTTGTAGTTGTTGTGGAAATTTCCTTTTTCAATTCTCCCTAAATTGGTTAGATCAAATCAAGAGAAAGTCGACGATTAAAAAAATAAAAACTGCTTAATTACGTGTTAAAAAATCATTATTTATCATATCCATAATAAAGTTCTTAATGTTATCTTCCTGGTCACAGGTCACAACTCACAAGTGGTCATAATTTTTAAAATACGGACACTAACTATATTTTGTTGTATTGACATCCTTAATAGGACCTACCCGTTTATTCACCATAACTTCAAGCAAATGATCCATAATAAGTGAATGTGGGGTTTTCAAACTTACAACGGCCACAAATTCATTTTATGTTCTTTCAATCGCCGCTTTATCGCAACTTAATGGTCTAATCAATATATCGAGTATAACTTCAGTTTGATGAGAAAGCTAAGTGTCAAAGTCAAGACCATTAGCTTGGACATCAACGATTAATTTGGTACCGTAATCTTTTGTTTAATGTCGCGATCATATGATTGATTTTCTTGTAAAGTAAAGGGGGAAATCCTTTTTAGTGCTATTTCTATATTTTTTTAAATATTCTTACAGCTGTCTCTCATATCATCATCATCATCATCAGCCCCAAGACGTAAACTGCTGAACATAGGCCTTCCCCATTAGCTTCTAATGTGACCGATTGCAGGCGCCTTGCAACCAACGTGATCTTGCAACTCTTATCAGGTTGTCCGGCCATCTTGCAGGTGAACGGCCATCGCGTCGTTTCCTAAATAATTTATTGATTCAGGCGTTACTTTGCGGAAATCCATTGTAAGCAAGTGTTGGATTAAAAATATCTTTGAAACTATTACCGCGCTACTATAATTTCCCGAAAAATGGAGACACTATTCAACACGACACGTGTTTCGCCCTTACACAGGGCATCTTCAGGTAATCTCCATTCCAGAACTTTTCTGCTGTCATATAGAAAAATGTTTTTTTTCTAAAATAGCGGAATGAGATTTGTTTATTTCACGGCTTCATCATATTCTGGCATTATCCCGCTCGCCCTACACTTAAGCTTAGAGTCCAAGGTCTGCTCGCTGGTGTAACCAGATTTTGGCTGAATTTCAATTCTATGTTTATTTTCCGGTATTCTATTACTTTGTCTGCATGATGTTTCGGTAATAATATTTTTGTAGTTTACCAATACTACTTGTTTTGTAGGTATATTTCTGCAAAAATAGAGGCCTATAATGGGTTGAGGAACTTCAATTGGCACACCTGGCTCCGACAATCAGCACTGGATCCGCGTGTGGTAATATATAATTAAATACTTTCCCTTATCGTGTAATGTATAATGTATCGCGATTGCTTTTAATAAGCACCCATTACTAGTTTAATTCAATAGAACTCATTTGTGTATTAATCGGTACAAATAGTTCCGATAGATAGCAGATAGACATTGGGTATGGACATAGACTTTGGAAAAGATAAAAGAATCAAAGAAGAAGAAATCTAAAATTTGTGATATTTCTAACATAAATGTGTAATAACGGTGGATTATTAACCGTTAAGTGTTTGTGAACATACATGAGTGTTGGTAAATCAAACAAAACAGTGCAATATCACTTTTCATATTCTCTCAAGGAGTCTATGTGAGATCTCAGTATAGTCCCACATCTTTACTGAGGACTCAAGGGGCTTAGGGGAGGGTATCTGATTTAACATTTATCATCATCACTCATTCTCATTTACTATGAATTATATATCACTTATTTGACTAAATGTGCTAGACGCACGAAGCCATTATTTAAAATAAAGAAAAAAAGGGATCTGATATTTGTATAGGAAATCAATGATAAAATGAAGCTTGGTTCCTGTGTTGCTGCCGCGATACTGTACTGAAGTAGCGCGAACTGTAGGAAGGAAGTATTAAATGAATATAACGAGGGAACAAAAAAAAATAATAAAAATTGCCGGTCAGTATTAATAAATACGTACTTAATTAATTCATCGCAATCAAATCCAAATAAATTAAAACAATCTGCAATAATCGTGTGAGGTAACCGAACGCATACATGTAACCATATTTACATGGTAGTGTTTAATCGGGGACCGGGCATATCGACATCACTAACTGGCAGGCGGATGATAAATCACTGTTCAAGTGTAAGGGCCTTTACACACGGACGACACACGAGCGCACGCGTTGTTTATTGTATAATCACGCGCGCGTGACCGCGGCAAAGCGTTCGTTTTCAAAACAATCCTACTCGCTTCGGGAATCGGCACTTAACTTTACGGCTAGTACACAATGTTACAGTTGAATGAAGCGAGGAACCGATAAACTCAAGGGCCACACACACACATATAAAGTTGTAGATGTTCTGTAAGTATTTCAAGTATGATAACTATATTTGAGACTTACTTCTTTCTCACATTAGTTTTAAGATGATGAAATTCGTAATTATATTTTTTGTGTTCATTATTCCTTAACTTTATCACTTAACTTTGTGCCAATTTCCGCGCAACTGAAATCACTCCAAACATCAAGGATTTTCAGGTAAAAATATTTTACAACCTCTGAACCGACCACATCAATTTTGAAACGAAAGGGAAATAAATTGGCTACAGGTATTGATATAGTGAACGACAATCTTTCTTTTACTTTTTAATAACACTGTTGAGCAGTCAGAATAATTATGTAGATGTATAAAATTTGATGTTCTGTTGAGTAAATCTTCCGTTAATATATTCTAGGTACCATTGCAAAGAGTTGATAACTTACATTACAGATAAAGCCAATCTAACTTTACACCAACATTGAGTACTCGGCCTTATCACGGGCGCTCAAGTCGTTAGTCGCTGATTTAGACCGATGTTTTCCCGCCAACATCCGGCCAGCCAGCAGGAGTAAAGCGACACGCGTATTATAGCTTGCAATGTAGCACCGCCTTTATTAATCTCACACTTATGCTCTATCTATATCATCTGTGGTCTATAATGTTTCTTCGAATTGACAGGAAATGTTGTCACAATTCTAAAAGGTAATATGTATATTGTCATTTTTAAACCAGTTACATCTAAGACTAGTGCCACGCTCTCCCTTTGCTTCGATAGCAGTGTATTAAGTACCTTTCGCTATTCTTTTTGAGTTTTAGTAGGGATACCTCAATTGAATCAATAATATTAAAACAGCCTCCGTTATTAACTAACAATTTAGCTATCTATTTATGAAATACATTTTTAAATCGGTCCAGTAGTTTCGGAGCACATTAATTGCCAACAAACAATTAAATATTTGCTCTTTGTAATAGTAATATTAGTATTTTTATATCTTAATATCAAAAATGATTCTTTCCTTTTATGATATGATTATTTTTTACTTTTATGATTTTTGAACAATTGTTTTCTTATTCTCACACTATTAAAAAAACGCGTTAAAAACATATTTTTATAACTGCACAGTTAAAATATAGATAAAAATGTAATTCCTCGCTGTTCGCACTAATGTAAGATATTTGTTAAAACCAAACTAACATTTTATAATTAAACATTTTTCAAAATAACAAGGAATACAGAATATTATATGCCGGCATAAAAAAACGCAATACGATTTCACAACCGTAACTAGTCAGTCCTGCGACGTCGTTATCCTCCTCTAACTCTATTATGAACGCTTTATAAGCCATTTAACACGGTCTTTTACGACTATCACGTGTGATATACAGTGGAGAACTATAAAAAAACATGTCACCCAATCGTAAATTAACAAGAAGTGTAGCAAAACAAGTTAAGTTTAACGATGACGGTGGCCGAAAAGATTAAATGAATTACTTAACAAAGAAGTACATTCAAAACTTCAAAAACTTGTTAATTCTATTTGGTTATGAAATAAGACTGATTTTGGCATGAAAAATTCTGCAGATTGTCCATCACTTATTATAAAAGTTTTGAAAAATACAGATTGTATATTAAATTTTAGGCTCCGCAGACGTTGAAAGAGTTTTTAATAAGGTAAAGGGGTTAACTCAAAATTATTTTATGACAAATGGTACGAACTATTTAATGTAATATAACTTTCTATGTTGTTGTTGAAAGAAAGTGACAGATAATATAACTCAAAGAGAGTTATGAATTAAATATAATCCTAATATAAAGGTTGCTGACTTTTCAAGATATAAAGGAATTTACGTACCAAAAAGGCCCCTATAATCTGAATACTCTAGGTTTCAAATCCTTTGCGCATCTATTAAGCAGTCATTTTGGACTAGCCAAACGCGGCTTTTATTCGGCTTTTGATTTAATACATTTTATACTACCATTTATGATATTATTCGAACCACCCTGTTTACGCAGCCAAGATGGTCCAAGAAGTCTTAGTCATAGATGGCAGTGTCGTCAAGAGAGAACAAAGTCTATTGCCGTCAGCTGCTTCGATGTAAAAACGACGCACAAAGCGGTCCTAGAAAGAATAACGACCGTGTTAATATCGAACTGACTAGAGTAACCGTTGTTCAAATGTTACATTCAAGGTTTATTGTATATTTTACTACTTTTTTAATAGAGATTTAAAAAGCATGACCACTGAATGAGACACACTCAAAACGATCAATGGAGCTCGAAAGTTTTGAGCACTTAATACTTTATTACTTCAAATTAGTCGTGAAGTAGTTAAAATATAATTTGTACCTTTGACACCGTGTGCTGTGAGAACGTTTTCTTTTCATTGCTTCTCTAGTAGGTACTTCACTTAATGCGGATGTTGTAAAATAGACGTTGAATGATGGTTCTATAAACATGTGTGACGAAAAGGTGCTTAGAGCTATGCGTTTATGAAATTAGAAAAAGGTTTGTTAAATGCTTTTGAAAGGACTTGTCTTTGTAGAAAGAAATATATGAATAGAAAAATATATGTTCTTTCAATTTTGGCCTCGTTGTAGTTGGTTAATAACAAATAAGTAATAAAACAAAAAAAACAATTTCGGCCATTGGGTCAGAGAAGTTTTTGGCACTGTAGTGGGAGAGATCTACAATATATTGACAAAGCTTTGACAGATTGATAAATTATGACAGAATGAAGTAGGTATAAAATCGTGATAATTCAATTTGTGAATGTGGATTAGGTGATGGTAATCTAGATGACATATTTGTTGAATGTTCCAGATTTTTAACTAGTAAATCTCAGTTAAAAATAAAATCCTAACACGAAGTATACGACAAGGAAAAAACAAGACGTCGTCGTAATTTACGATCGGCAATGTGAAATTGTAAAATAAACAGAGAAACGAAGGAGGGTTGAGGGGGGCAGTAAAACAACTTGGGCCGTTATGCTCCACATCAGGAAAATCCTTGTTTTTGATGGAATCCTGCTGAAAGTAAAGAATGGGATATATAAAACGAGAGGGTTAGCTCTTTTAGCCAGGTTCGTTTGGTTTATGGCTGAAACTTGAATTGGATAGTTAGAGATAAGTCTCTAGTGCCGAACTGAAAGAACTATTACAACTTTTTCGTAAATTGTTAAGAATATGAAGAAAACAATATTATCTTATAAGACTCACTTTTATTAACGAGTATTTTGCTTGAAAAAAACCTATCCTTTTTTAATGTTAAATGTATCACGTGATGTAAATTCTGGCACCTGCTGAAAATCGGTGCAATGGGTAAGTTTATAAATTCACAGAGAATACTAAACTAAAGCGTATTATCATAGCCACAATCCCAGCGTCATCCTGCGCTGCGTAGTACCTTTAACTGCGTACACCAACCTCCTCAATAGAATATAATCTAAATTGGTAAATTCAAAGTTCAGCAGTGGACTTTATAGGGTTTATATAATGTACGGAATGTATTAGTCTACCGATACGGAATTGAAGTCGATTCGATTCCAAGATCCTACAATTCGATTTCCACTCAGGACAAATAGTTTGGAAGAATACACATATCTTGGTCTGAGAGTCTTATGAGTATGTCGCTGTGTAAAGATATTTATCTATTTGATAATTTGTTTTTACCGCTTAGTAGTTTATAAGGTACATCTGAAAATTGAGAATCTAAAATTGTAAAGAGTATGTACCTATATAAATTTTGTTGATTGTATATCTTAAAGGCATATTTTATGGGCAATACAATCTATAACATATAAGATGCGATGTTTATAGTAATTGGTTGGTTCATCACTGTAAGACGAACGTCCAAAATAAATAAAGATTAAAAAATATCACTTGAGTTACTAACGTAAAACACATTTATTTATATTAACATACAATTTACCAGACAACACAGAAGTAGCCAAACTAAACATACAGGTTTGTCTCACCTGCTCATCCTGACAATTTTGTCCATAATTTGTTGTAAAATGGCGCGTCTTAAGTGATAAGATTCTGTATAGTTGGTTACAACGGCTCATGTACATATTATACTAATATAAAAAAATAGTTTAACAAAGGTTTTTAATCTATACATATAAATCAATGGAATTTAAGTACATGTTTGTTATTATAAAATAAAAGATTATTTTATTAAATGTGATAAAGTAATTGAAAAAAAAACATTTTTAATTCTTTATGTCTGTCTAATTTTTGTATCTAATTTCTAAATAACCTAAATCAATTTTGAAAGGATTTACATTGACAGATAGCGGATGTTATAAGTAGTAACTTAGGCTACTTTTAGACTAAAAAAGTAATACCTGTAGGTGACGCGGATAAATCGACGACGACTACGACTGCCCGTAATTATTTTGAAATATCGTATATGTCTAAAATAGCGCATTGCTACAGCATATATCAAGCAGTAAATATTTTTTTCATGCAGTTTATAAGGAGCATAAAAAAGATTCCAACGAAAAAGAACCTACTGTTATATAGTACCCATATATCTAACCTTAGTATATAATACCTATATGTCTAACTATAGTCTTAATAATTAGATCCTAAGTCATGTATTAATCATAAGTAAATAACATACTCTTTGTTTCTAATCACATGTTTACCATTCCCATTGTAATTATTGTTCTCATGTAATTATGTAATGATTTTGTTTTCTATCATTAACTTATTCTGTTTATCACTCTCATGCTACCCTTAGAATATAAGAACCATTAGTAAATATCTAATCACTTGTTTACCATTCCCATTTTAATTATTTAATGTTCTCATGTAATGATATTGTTTTCAATCCTTAATAATTCTGTTTACCGCTCTCATGCGATCCTTAGAATATAAGAACCAATCATTGTTAGAATTAAGTCAGTTAATATTCTACGATCAAAGTGTTCAGACCTATTTTGTAACTATATTAAATAAAACTTTTATTTTTAAATAGTTATTTAATATTACCACGTAACAAATTGGCGCAGTCGGTAGGATCGCGAGTGCATGAAGACAAAGTAAAACGTGACGACCCCCATCGGACAAAAATCGCCGAAGAAAGGAATCGCCACGGTAGCCGAAGGCTTTTGAAGAACTTTGCCGAACTAACATGCTCGCTGCGATCTGTTTATTGTTATGGTAAGTGGCTGAACTACTTTTGCTCTGTGTCCATTTCTATCTCAATCCCAAATCCTATTTTTATTATTTTATATACTTCTAAACAAAACTCATATCACATATCACGAAAATGGCCAACACAAACGTCCAAGATACTAAGGTAATAGGGATCGAGCTTCCTACTCTATTACAACTTATACCTAACTTCGACACAAGCCACGCGACAGAAGTTTATCGATATATTCGATCATGTGACTCCGCGTTCAGCCTAGCGAGTATACCTCAACAAGAAATACTCCTAGTTTACGCACTAAACAAAATCATAGGACCTTCCGCCGCGGACGTTCATGCGAAACAATATAAAATATGGGCAGAATTAAAAAGTCATTTAATAGAAAAGTTTTCCCAAACAAAAACATTGGCTCATTTAAGTTTGGAGCTACAAACGATGTTCCAAAAACCGGCAGAGTCTGTTACCCAATTTTATCATAGAGTAGATTTATGTCGAAATAAAATACTCGAAAAACTTAAAACCGAAATTACAGACAACACCTTACCGGGTCGCGAAATAACCGCTGAAGAAACGGCATTAAACGTTTTCATAAATGGACTTAATTCCGATATTAGTGTCATGTTGCGTACACAACGGTTCACTCGAATTTCCGAGGCCGGCAATTTTGCCATACAAGAAGAAAAGGTAAGGAAAATGAATTTCGCCAGACAGTCCCTTTACAAAATGCCACCCGCCGCACCAAGACCAACTAACAGACCGAACCCAGTACGACCCAATTACAACAATCCACCCCTAAAAATCTGCAACTATTGCAAAAATTCAGGACACGTTATTTCCGAATGTAGGAAACGAGAATATAATAATAACATTCGTCAACGTCAAAACGCTGCCCCTCTCACAAATCAGCGTGCTTTGCCTGCACCTCCTCATGCTTCTTCTCGTATAAATAATCCCACACACATAAATCATTTAAACTCACAGGCGGCCGAGCCCCTGGACATCTCGGAAACCGCTTCAACATTTTATTCAACAGTCCAGACACCAACATCGAACCAGAATCATCTGAATGTAGACAATCTGCAATTCCAATAAACCGCACCAGACGCCCTGGGCTAAGGCTCCATCCAGTCCATCGGGGACAAGCCCAAACCCAGGATCTCACTACTATAAAAGCCAATTCAATTTCCCATAAACAAATGCGTGACACTAGTACTCAAACACTCGAGTCATTCATTCATCAAACTTCTAAATCCACTGAATCCAATAAAACCCACGAACAGAGTAACCAGCCTCAAACCCTCGGTTTTTCTACTAAATCCATTAACCGTTCCAAATCTGCTAAATCCACTGATTCCACCAAGTCCATTGAATCTCTTATTCAATATCAAAATCAGAAAACCAACGGACAGGGTAGCCAGCCCCAAACTCTCGGTTCTCTTAAAAAGCCTACCAAATCTACATATAAAAAAAAATCTAACTCTAAACCAAAAATAAAATCTACTAAATCAAACTTAGATAATATCTCCGAATCACAATATAATATCGCTTCGCTTAATATTCCACCTGAAAACCTACTACATTGCAAATTCCATGTCGACGGCCAACCACTAACATTACTAATCGATACAGGCGCTGCTATCTCCGTCATTCGTAAGGACAAAATAGGCAACAATCCAATTAATTGCAAGAATAAGGTATCTATCATAGGAGTCTCAAACAACGAATCAACTATAAAGACACACGGTACTTCCGAAATATCTCTTGATCGATTCCCTAAACACAAGTTTCACGTCGCCGATTTAAACATCGCAGCAGACGGCATTTTAGGTAACGATTTTATGTCAAAATTTAATGTCAGCATTTACGTCCAATCTAAAACCATGCGCGTCCGTGATACCTCATACAAACTTTTCTTCTTGGGCGAAGAATTAGTGAACCAAGCTACAGACAAACAGTTCCTAGGTAAACGTACAGAAACCGTAATTAAGTGCCGCAGCGACAAAATCATTAACGGCCTAGCCATAATTTGTAAACAAAATATAGATGATAATCTTACTATTCCAAACGCTCTAGTTAACATTAAAGACAACAATTTCCTAATTACTTGTGTTAATTCTAGCAACGAAGACAAATATATTCCGATTCCCACTATTTCCGATGCTAAACCCTACACCGACTCAAAAGATAGCTTTCAGATTAATTCCGTAAATACATGTGCTCAAACTGAACAACAAAACCGTTATGAAAAAGTTAACAAATTAATCAGACGTGAACATTTAAATCAAGAAGAATGCGAATCTTTGGATAAAATCATAACAAAGTACTCAGACATATTTTACACCGAAGGTGATAAGTTAACAGCCTCGACCCACACGAAACACACAATTCCTACTACATCAGAAACACCCATTCACACAAAAACATATAGATTCCCTCACGTACATCAACAAGAGGTCAAAACCCAAATAGAAAAAATGTTAAAAGACGACATCATCCGTCCCAGTTCGTCTCCTTGGAGCAGCCCCATCTGGGTAGTACCTAAAAAGAAAGATGCCTCTGGGAAACAAAAATGGAGGATCGTAATCGACTATCGCAAGCTGAATGATATTACCATAGGTGACAGTTATCCTCTACCTAATATTGCTGACATACTTGACAAATTAGGACACTCAATTTACTTCACTACATTAGACCTTGCCTCTGGATTCCATCAATTCGAAGTAGACTCTAAAGATATACCCAAAACTGCATTCAGTACACCTTTCGGACATTATGAATTCCCACGAATGCCATTCGGGCTTAAGAACGCACCTGCGACTTTTCAACGAGCGATGGACAGCGTACTGTATGGACTACAAGGTGAACGATGCTTTGTTTACCTTGATGACATCGTAGTTTTTGCATCTAGTCTTCAGGAACACGAGCAAAAACTCACTGAAGTACTCGAACGACTCAGACAACATGGTCTAAAAGTACAACCCGACAAGTGTGAATTCCTCAGACACGAAGTAGGGTATCTAGGTCATATAATCTCCGACCAAGGTGTAAAACCTAATCCCGACAAAGTCAAAGCAGTCACAGACTTCCCTGTTCCAAAATCCTGTAAAGATATAAAATCTTTTCTAGGCCTCGCTGGCTATTATCGTCGCTTCATAGCAAATTTCAGCAAAATTACTAAACCTCTAACAAGCCTTTTGAAAAAGGACGTCCCATTTCATTGGGGTGAATCACAACAACTCGCCTTTGAAAAGTGTAAAAACATTCTTACTACGACACCGATACTTCAATATCCTGATTTTAGTAAAGAATTCGTGTTAACTACAGACGCCTCTCTTCATGCAATCGGGTCAGTGTTATCCCAAGGTGAAATCGGTAAAGATCTTCCCATTGCCTATGCTTCTCGTACGCTGAATAAAGCTGAAACGAACTATTCCACCATAGAACGCGAACTTCTCGCCATTGTATGGGCTGTTAAACACTTCCGTCCCTATTTGTTTGGTAGGAAGTTTAAGATCGTGACGGACCATAAACCCCTCACGTGGCTATTTTCAATCAAAGATCCAGGTAGTCGACTTGTACGTTGGAGACTAAAATTAGAAGAGTATGACTACGAGATACTATACAAAGCCGGAAAAACCAATACTAACGCAGATGCATTATCTCGACCTCCAATTATGAATTCTAACATCATTGACTTGACCTTAGAGGATTCGAACTCACCAAATCCAACAACTAACTCGGCCTCAGAAGACTCGAACTCGCTGACTCTAACAGATTACCTACAATTAAACTATGAACACTATAACTCACAAGATCGATCCTTTGATAGTCCAAAATTAAAAATATCTCCAGACAATATTCTAGATCCAAGACACAAAAACATTTTTATCCCTGTATCATGTCAACTATCAGACCAAAACACTATTTTTAACGATGCCATGAGCCTTTGTTCTCAAGTACAGCCTTATTTAGAAAAATCAAAATCGCTTTATGACGTAGATCTCCTTATCTCAAACGAAAATCAAAACCTCCTATGTTGCCCCACAAGACCGATGCACTTCGACCCATGGGACTCCGAAAGTTACTTCAAATCACTTATGGCATGTCTTCAACAAAACGAATTTACAGACCTTTATGTCCCTGATTTAAAAAATGACCCCACCTGTAAACTAAAAGGTAACGAACAATTACGCATTACAGCCTATTTAGCAGAAATCTACGATTGTAACATCACCATTTGCCAAAATAATGTCAAACACCCTAGACCTGAAGAAATACCCAACATCCTGAAAACCTTCCATGACGAACCCCTTTCTGGTCACCGTGGTATCACTGAGACCACTAGGAAAATTCGCGATGAATACTTCTGGAAAGGTATGACGAACGACATAAAGAATTACGTAGAATCATGTATCATTTGTCAACGTAACAAAATCCAAAGAAAGAACTTTCAAGCTCCAATGGTTATTACGTCTCAATCCACCGAACCGTTTGAACGAGTCTCTATGGACTTAGTTTCATATTCTGAATTTAGTGAAAACAATAACAAGTACGTTCTGACACTCCAAGACGACCTAACCCGATTCGTACAAGCATACCCAATTCCTGACAAAGAAGCCGTTACTGTAGCTAAAAAACTAGTTCATTTCTGCCAACACTATGGTGTACCCAAAAGAATCCACTCAGACCAAGGCACTGAATTTACAAACAATGTCTTTAAACAACTCACAAAGTTCTTAGGATGTAATCACACATTCAATACCGCATATCACCCTCAAACGAATGGTGCTCTCGAGAGATTTCATGCTACACTACGTGACCACATCCGCATGTACCATAATCGTCGGCTGAAAAATTGGGATGAAATAATACCCTTTGCTATTATGTGTCACAACACCTCAGTAAATAACACTACCAACTATACACCTCACGAATTACTCTTTGGATATAAACCACGTACATTTTACAGCATGAAAAACATACCTGATTACACAGCCTGTGATTATCTAAAAGATTTAAATGAACGTCTTAGGGTTGCCCGAGACTCGGCTTTGAGAAATATACAGTCAATGAAAGAAAAAGCCAAAGATAGATATGATAGCCAAATAAAGAATTTTGCTCAGTATCAAATAGGAAACAAGGTTATGCTACGTGTTCCAAATCCAAATAACCTAGATCCCAAATGGGAGGGACCTTTCGAAATTACACGTGTAGGCTTCAACAATAACTACGTTATACGAAAGTCCAACCGTAACCAATTGGTGCACGCAGATAGACTTAGGCCATATCATATGCATGAAACATTAGTTTAAGTTATATTCATTCATATACATATACATTCATATACATTACTCTTATTCTGTATAGTTTTATAATAATTTTAAAATAAATACACCTTGCAGGTTCAGCTCAGCGACAGCTCTGAAACCTGAATCCCATAGTTTATATTTATAAAAGTTGTTACAAAATCCTTATATTAGTTTCATAGTTATGTCTATTTTAAAACTAATCGTTTACATAGTCCTTTACAAACTCTTTATTTGCATTCGAAATATCATTAAAAATAAATGCCAAAATAATTCAAACTCCAATGAAACAATTTTGTCTCTTACAGGGCAACAAACGGAGTCGTTGCCGATTTAACACAAAATCTACCAAGTCATGCCGGATTATTTTATAAGGAAGAAGGTTCCATTGATATATCCGAAGATTCATGGAAACTTATAATATATCGCGACCTCAAACCTCTTTTTGTAGCCCACGAATCCCTTCAACGTTTATCTGCCAATTTCGAGCATATTATTTCTAGACATACCACTACTCCTAACGTTCTTACTACCAATTCGTATTTAAAAATCAATCTTGATAAAATCGATAACAGACTCTCAGAATTAAAAATGTATTTAGGCAAAAATTCAAGGCAGAAGAGAGACCTTATAGATGGTCTCAGCTCCTTGCTTAAATATCTAATTGGCACACCTGACGCAAAAGACGCAAAACGTTACAACGAATGTATCGACCTACTCGAAAAACGTGAGCTTGATCTTACTTCTTTAATGCAAAAACAAATTCAAATAACTTCGTCCACCATCAAGAATTTCAATGAAACTGTATTTAAAATCGCTTACGATGAGCAAGTCATCAATGAAAATATTGCTCGTCTCAATGAATATCTAAATAACACTTCAAACAGTATATTCGATCTCATATCAAGTGAAAAAATATCTTCTATTTCTATTCAAATCTTGGAATCTGTAACAACCCTAGAGAATGAAATAAATGATTGTCTCACCAGTATCCTTTTCGCCAAATCTAATATAATCCATCCATCCGTTATATCTCTCTACAAACTTCATCAAGAACTTCTCTTGTCTACCCACGCTAGGACTAACAAGCAATTAGTTAGCCCCGTTACTATTAATAATATCAATATCATTTTAGATTCGTCTCAACTCTCCGCATACGTATATTCTAATAGACTAGTCTTTATATTAGATTTTCCGCTAGTTAGACCCGAATCCCTGAAGCTATATCATATATTTTCTATTCCTGTACAACATCCTAACTCCTCATTCCACACCACTATCCTACCAGAGCACAAGTATTTGGCTACGAACCCTAGCGGTGAACAATATATCAGCACGAGCTCCTTGGAAACGTGCAAATCATACGCCGATAGGAAAATGGTCTGCAGCAACCTCATCGTGTACAACGCCGATACCCGTCCAATCTGCGAGCTACAAGTTCTTTTCAGCGCATCAAACGAAATACCAAAAACATGCACAACTTCAACATTTGCCGCACAAATCAATACATTTCAAGCTCTAGATGACAACAGATGGCTGTACATACTCACCAATGTAACACAATGCATCCTACAATGTGGCAGTCAAGTCTCTCATTATAATATACAAGGATCTGGTATTATAACCCTCCAAGAAAACTGCAAAGTGCACACAGGCTATAGTACTCTCTCCGCACATACAATAAAAGAAGAAAACATAACATTTCCCATAATAATTCCCGACATAAGAACAGATGACTGCTTCAAAGAAATTAAAAATTTCAATATTCCATCTCTACTTCCTATTTCAATCAACGAAGTACCCCTAGACTCACTCAACAATATAAAACACCAGATTGATCATCACAACGAAGAAATCCAGAAGATAAAAAACAAGCCATTCATTCAACGAAACCAAAGTAGCTTCTCCTGGTTCTCCTTCATAACTGGAACTTCCATGATCCTACTTTTACTCTACGCAGTTTTTAAAAAATGTCTTAAATACCATAATAGAAGACACATCAATGAAGACAACCACTGTGTCCAAATTTTTAATAACTGTTTTGGCACAACATCACGACGACGAGTGACATCTATCCACGCTATCCCGATGACCACAAGGGCGACAACTACAACTTCATGCATTTCCGAAGATGAAGACGATGCTGCCCACAACAACACCTCTCAAAGTTCGGGCATTAACGCCCAATCTTTGTTCTAAGGGGGGAGGTGTTATATAGTACCCATATATCTAACCTTAGTATATAATACCTATATGTCTAACTATAGTCTTAATAATTAGATCCTAAGTCATGTATTAATCATAAGTAAATAACATACTCTTTGTTTCTAATCACATGTTTACCATTCCCATTGTAATTATTGTTCTCATGTAATTATGTAATGATTTTGTTTTCTATCATTAACTTATTCTGTTTATCACTCTCATGCTACCCTTAGAATATAAGAACCATTAGTAAATATCTAATCACTTGTTTACCATTCCCATTTTAATTATTTAATGTTCTCATGTAATGATATTGTTTTCAATCCTTAATAATTCTGTTTACCGCTCTCATGCGATCCTTAGAATATAAGAACCAATCATTGTTAGAATTAAGTCAGTTAATATTCTACGATCAAAGTGTTCAGACCTATTTTGTAACTATATTAAATAAAACTTTTATTTTTAAATAGTTATTTAATATTACCACGTAACACTACTCTTTTTTTTTTAGGTAGGTTTATAAAACATCCAAACTTATATTATAAATGCGAAAGTAACTCTGTCTATCTTTCTGTCTGTCTGTCTTTTCTTCATGCTTAAACAGTAGTTTCAGTAGAACCGATTTGTGTGAAATTTGGTACAGACATAGTTTGGAACTCGAGAAAGGACATAGGATAGTTTTTATCCCGAAAATCCCGCGGGAGCGGGAACTTCTCAAAAATCCCGCGAGATCGGGAACTATGTGGGTAAAACCAAAAATCTGCCGGAAGTTACTTTTCCGAACGAAGTCGCGGGCAAAAGCTAGTAGATATATATACAAAGATTACTCAAACGAATACGGTAGCAGCCCCATTCTACCTATTCTATAAACGGTAGACTTGCCTCTATAACATAAACAATTTAACCAGGCGTACAATGTCTTACCACAAAGACATTTAACGACCAGTTTTCAGTCATACTAATGTATGAACATCAGTCAAAACCTTCGATCAACAAGTTGTATTGTTGATCGAAGGTCAAAACTCTTCAGCTTATGACTTGCGATAGCTCGTCTGCAACAAAGTTGTAACATTTAAGTAGGGCCGGAATCGGTCGGATTGAGCGACACGCACTAACATTTTCGATGTGCGTGTGCGTGCGTGCGATGATGTGGTTACGTTCTTCAGCACATAAGTAATTAAAATATTTTGAATTATATAAACAAAAATGTCGTCAGACTTGGTGGTCGGATACGATTATCAAGCTTAAGCAGCTTCCACAAAGGTCTTTGAATGAGTGATCGGTTGTAAATTATTTCCTTTCGAACACTTTAGTGGTTCCGTGCGTGCTTCGTCACGTTAAGGCATTATATAAACACTTTGAACTAGCCGCATAAAAGTCGCTTTGGTGTATTTTTCTTGATTGAAAACCTCTTTCAACAATGAAAAGCTACATTATACCTAAATAGTATATACACGAGTATTACATTTTATGTTGATAATGCGATTAAAGTGGCGGAAAACAGAAAATAGTTTGTGAAAAAATTAAAACTTGTTTCAGCGCTTTCTGTGTTCCTATATTATACCGATGACAGTTAGAGTGATATAAACAATTAATTGTGTTGTCACTAGAATCGATGTAATGAATTACTCTTGTGTCCTAACATTTTGACACTAATCTTCTTTACATTGACAGAGTTAAAGGTAGGTTAGCAACTCGTGGATAAATTATTATTATTATTTATTCATTCAGTAAGTACAGGTTATAACAACTTATTTATAACATAGTCCCACAAAACCGTGAGTACGGTTTAACTGCGGGGTCTGATTCTAAATGCGATAACTATTGTAAGGAACATGGTGGTAAATATGGTATTTGTACCTTCTCGGGAACTTTTTGCCCTCTGTTAACGGAATTAACAACTAAAGATAGTAAGGAGTAAAATGGGCTACTTTTTTAAACAAAACATAAATTACCGAAGTCACGGGCATTTTTAAATAAAAATCTCCAATTTTAGTATAAAAATTTACCTGACAACGGTTTTTTTAATTTGTTATATTACAAGAATATTATTTCTTTTGCATTTTTATTGTCAGTAAGTTAATTAGTAAAAACTATAGAAGTAGGAAAATTTACTTTTAACGCAGAGATCTCTAAGTGAAACGTGTCACATCCCATCCCATAAAGATAATACATACATACATTCACGCCTGTTTCCCCAAAGGGGTAGGCAGAGGCATATTAAACGCCCACTCTTCGCCAATTATATAGTTGGTCTCACGTAATAGGTGGCGAGCCTATTGCCGCTTACCGGGCACTGTTATGTTCCCCAGAGCCTCATCCGTTGATCGGCAAGTGCACCACTTGCAGGTGAGGTTGGCTTGGGCTCCTTAGCTTATAAAGATAATGCTAAGTATTAACGTGCAAATATGCGTAATTCAACTATATGTACCCGGCTAGCAAAAGCCACTGCGAAAATTCTAGATGCACAAGGCAATAAATAACAACAAATACAAGTGTATAATAAGTATGAATGATAACTACTCAGACCAGCTCAAAAAGTTAAGCACTAGTAAACTGGTTATTAAAGTCTGCGGCTAAATGGAACCTTTTATGGCACCGCCCTTCAACTAGTGAATTTCAACAGTTTAAAATAAATTAGTCGTAATCATAAAAACTTTTAAAACTTGTAGAAGAACGCATGTGACTACATTGATTTTTAAAGGTTTATCGAAGATAGCTGAATTAATTTTAAAGGTTTATTAGTATTAATCTCTATGTAACTTTTGTCTATCACAGTTAATTTTATTTTAATATTATCTAATTATTATTTTTTAATTTTATTAGATTTTTTTAATTACTGTTGCTGAGTTGAGTTTTGTAAGTGTTCAATTGTATTTTTGAAATTGATTGTTATCTTTAATTGCTGTAATTGGTTCTGGTCACCGTTCTAATTACAGTAAATAAATAAAAATAATAAAAATAAATAATATACTGGACGCCATACACCTGTTTCCTTGTGGTAGAATATTCACATTGGTTCCCCATCCCCCACTCACTTTCGTACCCCTCCCCTGACAATCCTGGCCTGTGCATAATAGTGAGACGACGGTCAAAATTGGTTTGTCAGGGGACGCCTGTGCCCAGTAGTGTAATGATGACAGGTTATTTGCGTGGGAATCAAATATCTGTGTTATGCGTGTTCTGAATAGCAGATTTACTTGTAAAATGAAACTTATAAATCTTATGCAATAATACATTGCTACCTGTCCGAACTACCATTACAGTTAATTTTGCATCGTTTCGTACAATGCTTAGAAATAATAACCACTAGGTAATGATAAATAAATAAATATTTTCTGCCAATTACACCCATTATTTACTTCCAAGATAAGTATGGATTTGTGTTATGGATACTAAATAACGGATAAAAATACATAAATACTTTTTGTACCCTAAACAAGAAGAAATTACTATTAGGTGTTTCAGAGCAAGAACTACGACTGAAGGATTAATCCAATTATTGTCTTTATAGAGATAAATACTCTTTCAATAAAAAAATAACCCATTTAAAGTTAAATGCACCTACCATTCGCCCAGCGTCCTACCCACTTTCCCAGAAATATTTCTAGTTAAACAAAACACACTCCATCTTGTGTCAGAAATCGATCATTCAAATAAACATTAAACATTTCGCCGTACTGTGAACAAATACGTTTTCCAGGAGAGGGACGGACCTGCTACTCTCAGGCATAAAATCAAAATGGCAGGACTCTATTTGTTTTTCCAAGAAATGCTTTTTTATTAGTCCAATAGTCGTAGCTAGCAGGCATTCTAAAATTTTCATTACTTTATGCAAGTAGTTTATTTATAATAATAATGCAATAAATATTTTCTTACAATCACACCAATTATTTAGTTCCAAGATAAGTATAACTAAGAACTTGTGTTGTGGATACTAAAGAACGGATAAACATACTTAAAAACCTATTTTTTGTAAATACATACTTAATATACATAGGAAAACACCCAGAACAAATACTCATGTTAATGCGCACAAAGATTTGCCCTGTGTGAGAATCGAACCCACGACCTCTGGAGTGAAGTGCAGGTATCCTCCACGACATATCGGTCATCAAATATTTAGTTACATAATTTAGTTACCATTTCACATTTTAAACTGTAGTAAAATACAATATACGTTTAAAGGGGTATAACGCTGTTAACTAGTTATCAGATTTTTATCCTATTTATTTGTATCTAATCTAATTTGAAATAGGAAAATATCGAATTATTATTGTCACAACGTTATTAACAAATGAAGCAAAATTTTAAAGTACTTTCTTGACTGTGATGGAAGGTTTACTTTATTTATTACGGATACTAAATGAATGTTCCGATCTATTTGTTCAAATGTCACGGCTTAAGACAGAAATTTACTGTTTCCTAAACTGCTTCTTGTTCTATAACAAGATAGCGCTTCTAGAAAAAAAACAGAATTCATAAGTACTTCGGAAGCCAATGGTGAGTAAATTATTATTGTTGAATTATTGAATTATTGTTATTGAATTTTTGTGTTTTCCTATGTTTATTGCTTGCAAATTGTTATTAATTATGAATTGTTTTCTTTTTTATATACATGTAATTCTAAATTTATAATTCTCAAAAATTGCTATGCCCTTGCAGGGTGTCACATTGTACTTTATTTTCTATGTACCACCTTTATATGAACTGTGATATGCAATAAATGATTTGATTTGATGTAAAAGTATAATTATGGATTACTATATAAAAAAAAAACAAAATAATGAGACTTATAAGAATAAAATGCTATAAAACGTCAAGGAATAAAACCCAAGTCAAGCAGAACTTTTATTAGGCAATACAATAACAAAATTAGTGTTTGTGGTTTAATTTCGCCTTTCAGACGAACCAGAACAAAGCTGACTCAAGCAAGAGAAAGTTTTCAGGGAAATTGGACACAATTAAGATTATACGACTGTTTACAATATTCTAAGGAAAGAGAGAGAAAATAAAATTTTGAGTAATCAAGTTTGATAAGGACAAAACTTCATTTTATCCATTGAAATTTCGAACTACTAAAAAGCTCTTACAAATACGGAAACTCATAGGAAATAATCTATGTTAAGACTTGAATTCTCTATTTAAATCAAATGCCGTTGGTGAATGTAAAGGTGCATCCATACCCCAGTATTTTTTGTACGGCAGAATTAAGTCGAGCATGTTTTTTATACTTTTCCGTTTTAATGTACCTACATACTAAGAGCATTTTTAACAGATCTAATCTTATCTGAAGGTAGTAAAAACAGTCCGTGAAACAATGTGGGCAACCAAGGATATCAAAAAGTTATTACTTAAATACATACATAACATCAAGCCCGTTTCCCCGAAGGAGTAGGCAGAGGCATATTATATGCCCACATTTCGCCAGTTATATTGGTGGTACCACGTAATAGGTGGCGAGCCTATTGCCGCTTATCGAGTACTTTTATGTTCGCCAGAGCCTGCTCCGTTAATCGGCAGGTGCACTACTTGCAGGTGAGGTTGGCTTGGGCTTCTTAGATCTTGGTAGGAACCCTATACACCCTATACAAATTATTACTATTTGTGAAGCAATAGCATCCATCGATCTGCTTATTATCATAATAATATTGAATGGTTTTTATATTGAATTTAGGTGTAGATGTCGTAAAAAACACGAATTAAAAATTAACGCATTGATCAAGGGTGGGCAAATAACACGTTAATTTTTTACCAGCCCAGGGACTCACTGTTCTAATAACCAGTGCTGCCATCTGACCTCCACAACTCAAAGGGAAACATCGTTCTATGTTTAAACCAGGTGTCAGAATATAAGAAGGCACTGACTTCCTAATAACGACTACTATAGATGTTCATGACATCCGGGACCAACGGTTTATCGTTCTTTCCGGATCACAAAGCAAGCGATAATTACGCACATAACTTCAAAAAGTCATAGGTTTTGAACCCTAGACCCTTAGAATTAGAAAACTCTATGGGTCTTGCCACTGGGCTATCGTCACTACTTTACATTTACCTACTCATGTTTTTGATAAATAACCAATACTGTTGTATAGATGCAGCTTTACAAGTAAGAACATCACACTCAGACCTTCCATATCCACATTTAGTGGCAGTGCCGCCGTCTGGTGGTTTACGACGACAAAACGATACAGCAACGGGCGCGGTTTAATTGCCCACTAAAAGTTGCAAATTTACGCGGTGACATCTTGCAGAACGTGCTATTTCAGTGGAGGACTTTGTGTCGTGTTTCATTACTGCTGAACACTTGACTTATGTGTTGCTAGAAGAGGTGGCTTAAGGAAATCTAGATAAAATTTATGTGGCTCTCAGAAATTCTTAACTGAGACTGGAGAATATTACGTTTTGGATTCCAATGCTGGGTATAAATTTTCTTAAAATTTTCATGATCTCTTTATGTTTTTACTTCTATAAGTAAAATGGCTTTAATTATTCTATACATGAATAAGCAAAAAAGAGGGTATCTTAAAAAAATAATGGAACTAGTTTAGAGACACTGAAAAGATTACAAGAAACCAGCAAACAATTAAACATAAGCTTACTTACAAGCTCTGTCATAGTTGAGAGCATTTATAATAAAGTGACCTGTGCAAGTTTTTACCCTTAGTGCTACCTTGACATTCTCGCGTAGAGGTCAGTATACCTGCACTCCGCTCCTGAGGTCGTGGGTTCGATTCCCACTAAAGACAAATCTTTGTGCGCATCAACATTTATGTTTTAAAAGTAAAAAGTAAAAGTAAAAAGTTCTTTATTTCATAAACTATTACATAGCACTTGAAAACGTCAAAACAAAGTATACATGAAAAAAAATTTATATCAACCCTGAAATCACGAAGCTTAGATTCACTTACATGCAAATAAATAAAAATTAGGTGTAAGTGAATCTAAGTGCCAGTTCCGAGCCTCCGCTCTGTGAGAAGAACTGACAAGAAACTCACAGGCTATGCTCTTTTAAATTATTTTTATTACATGACACACACAGTGTAAATTTGATGATACTGAAAGGGTCCCCCGAAGCTGTAACCAATAAAGTAGCACTAAGGGAACCTTCCATAACAGTCAACTAAGTATGTATTGTGAAACTGAGCTGAGCCTGTACAATAAGGGATGGTCACGACAATGATCTGGTTGACTTTTTATTCTAATATACACATACAAGTTGAAAATGTTAAGCCCAAGCTTGTTTATCCGATAAGTAATCATTAACAGCATAATACCCCTTTTGAAGAAACTGCTTTTTAACTACAGTTTTAAAAGTTGCCAATGGTAGATCAATTATTTCCTGCGGAATTTTATTAAAAAATCTGATACTATTACCCAAAAATGAATTTTTTGTTTTGTGAAGTCGACAATTTGGCAGAGAGAGCTTATTTCTATTCCTAGTATTAAAATTATGTACTTTTGAATTTTTATCAAATGTATTAATGTTTTTGCGAACATACATTATATTATCAAATATATACTGAGATGCAACCGTTAATATGTTAATTCTTTTAAACATCTCTCTAAGAGAATCTCTGGACTTAAGATTATAGATGGCTCTTATGGCGCGCTTTTGTAGTACAAATATATTATGTATGTCCGCAGCAGATCCCCACAATAACATACCATATGACATAATGCTATGAAAATAGCTAAAATAAACTAATCTAGCTGTTTCTTCGTCTGTTATGAGTCTTATCTTTTTGATGGCATAGCATGCTGAGCTAAGCCTTCCGGACAAATCCATTATATGGGGGTTCCACTGCAATTTAAAATCAATATTGATGCCTAAGAACTTTGTGTCATTTAATAACTCGATATTCTTGCCATTCATTTTCAAGTTAGTTGAGACTTTTGTAACATTAGGCAATGAGAACTTTATACATTTAGTTTTACTTGCGTTAAGAGATAGATTGTTAACCGTAAACCAATGTAAAACCTTCGCAAGAGCATTATTTATCACGTCAGAATGATCCTTGCCTCTGTTCACTTTAAATATCAGAGATGTATCGTCAGCAAACAAAACTGTTTCGCACAGATCTCTAGTATAGAAAGGTAGATCGTTAATATAAATTAGAAACAATAAAGGGCCTAAAATCGAACCTTGTGGAACTCCCATAAGCAATGGCGCGCCAGAAGACTCGACTCTATTAATAACTACTTTTTGAGTTCTGTCACTCAAGTAAGATTTAATTAATTTTAAAGAATTACTATTAACACCATAATATGTCAATTTAGCTAACAAAGTAGGATGGTCAACGCAATCGAATGCCTTCGAAAGATCACAAAATACTCCAATCGCATCCTGCCTGTCCTCCCAGGCGTCAAATATATGCTTCATTAGGGCTACACCAGCATCTGTAGTGGATTTACTCTTAGTGAAACCATACATTAGTTTAAATTAAATAAGAGACACCTCACCTTAATTATGAGACTCACCTAGATTAAATAAGAGAAAATCTTTTTCACATTTTCTCTTATTTAATCTAAGTGAGGTCTTAAGAAAACTAGTATTTAGGTACTTTAGAATTATAATAAAAAGCTAATTACTACAGGAGTGGTTCATATATTCACAACCGACTTGTATAAAAAATAACAAAAGAAAAATAACATCATCATTGCCCAGAAGTATAGGTAGGTAGTTCGCAGGTTGTAGACGTGATTACGTGACAGAGCAAAACGGTAGGCGTCCGAAATAGAGACAGTGGCTTTCCGGCGAGAGACGGTAAGCTTCCGCCAGCGTGACGGTAGGTGCGTCCGGTAGTGGTTTGTGGATTCTCGTAATCCGAGTGGTAGACCCCAAATTATGGCAAAATACACTCACTTCATAGTTTATCATAAAGTTAAAAAAGGTGATGTTTTAAATTAAGATCTACAAATCTTATTTATTATCTTCTTATCTTTAAATAAAAGAAAAGAATTTATAGTGTTCCAGCGAAACCAAAGCGTCTGACCGCAAGGCTAGGAGTACATGAATCGAACCGAAACACCCTGAAGTTTCCTTAGTATGTATTTACATTTAAAAAATATAGTTATAAATCCGTTATTTAGTATATCCAAAATCAAGCATAATTTTTTACAATCTAGTCTCCCGGATCTACGGACGCTGTATAACCTATGCCTCTGACCCTAAGCTATTTCAAAGCTGATCTCACCATCAAGAATGCTGTTAACTATATGACTTAACGCAGTTAACTTTAGTCAATAATAATATTATATAGTCTAACTAAATCAGCTTGCAAAGGTAACAGAAGTTCTTCATTTCAAAAGTGAAACGTGTCATAATAAAAATCCTTTTAAGTAATTATTTATTTCATCCAAGTCTGTAGTAAAAACTTTTCTAGATACTGAGAGCTTAAAAAGCCGTTAAACTAGAGACCACTAAGCCTAATCCCACTATAGCCTAGCGAAGCACGTAGGAACATGAACTATACGGCTTCCTTCGTATGGACGCCTTGTGAAGCTTTCGTTTCTTTATTTACTGTTGACGACCGTACCCTTTCAATCCATACTAATATTATATATGCGAAAGTAACTCTGTCTCTCTGTCTCGCTTTTACACAAAAACTACTCAACTATAATTTGGTACACAGATAGTCTAGACTCTCAGGCATGACATCGGTTGCTTTTTAGTTGGAAAAAATGTTTTGTAAAGTTTAAAAGGTTGTATTAAAGTATTGTCATTTTCAGAACTAGAAGCATACAACTTAAATTTTAGGCCGTTGATTAGCACTAAACAGATATGGCATTCAAAGATAGTTCAGCTGGAACACGATTTAAAGAAAATACCGTTAGGTCACGCGGACTAAGTTGCGGACGGCCGCTAGTAAATTATATAGAGAAAAAACAGATATAACATCTGAACATTGAGTCTTGTATGGTTTTTGTAGGAAAAGATGTCGCTTTTTTATTTTACCGGTCTATATGACGAGGCCATCCTCTGATAGTAAATAACATGCTTGCCTATAATCAATAGGAACTTAATTGCGCTGAGCTCGTCATGCCTAGAGATTCATCATATCAGCCTTATAATTATATGATTATTACACTCTATTGGAGATATTTCCCCATAACCACCACGCTGGGCAAGACAAACCATTTCAAGCCGGTACGCAGGATGACGCTGCTACCCACCATCCGGTAAGATTTCTCCTCGTCGACTCTTATGATTCTCCGTCAGATGAGAAGGGGTGGCACTAGTCTGCACCGGTACAAGGTCTAGAGATTAGTTGATGTATAATCAACAGGCTTATTCTATTAACTTATACTGTGATAGCGTAATAAGTCGTTAAAATTAACGTTTGACAGTTGAAGCTATAAATTTATTGCTGTGTTTGAGTGAGAAAGAGGTACGATCAATTGTTTTTTCAAGACAAGTTATGTTATTGCAACTAACTGCTACAAGCCAATTGCACTGTCATTTTAAAATCTAAAATCTCGTAAAATATACTTCACATAACAGTTGACGGTTGCGTTTATGTAGAAACTGTTTAATTTATAATTGATCTCCCACAATCGCAGCTACAGCGATCTTAAGCACGGAAAACAAGATTGCGTACTTCAACTAGGTACTATTTCGTAATGAATATCTGGAAATTTCGAAAGACCTCACTTTTGTTCTTCTTTTTTCTAATTAAACTAATTAAATAACTACATAGTTGTATTAATCCGTCGGGTTAACAATGTTTTTAAACAATAATATGATTATTATAGGTATCAACCCTACATATTATCATGACAAAAGTTTTATTAATAAAAGAGTTACTTATGACTTACTTATGAAAATTTAACGTCCATGTTCAACTAGGAATCAAAGTTCGGAAATCTGTTCAATGACATTGACTTCTTGGCGGGAACGTGAAACGTCATGTCTGCAATTTCATTTTATTTTCAAAATTCTGTGATATTTCGAAAACTAATTTTTTAATAACGGTGGATTATTAACCGTTACGTGTTGGTAAATGAACGAGAACAGCGCAACATAACTTTTCAAATTCTCTCAAGAAGTCCATGTGTCATCAGCAGAGGTCGGAATTAGGTAGAGTTATTCATGTACTTGTACTGATTTCACACAGCGAAAGAATAAAGTGGATATGCCTCAAATCCCGGGATTAATTTTAAAGAATAGAAAAAATCCCGTTACTTTTTAATAAAAAGTTATTTACTTTTACTTTTTTAATTTAGACTACTGCACGCGCGACGTTGCCAAACTTACATCAATGATATTGGATGACCGAAGTTGCAAAATTCCAATACGCACACGCACGATGTTGCCACGTTTATTGTTCGCACTACATAGCTTGTGAGAACAAAAGAATACAATAGCGAAAATAGAAGAAGCTAGAAGCAAAAGTATTCGTTCGTATTTATAAGAAAGGCGAAAGATGCGTATGAATTTGCTTAAGACTATCAATTATTTGTATTGTGAATTAATGTAAACCAATAAAAATTGTATGGTATGTGTATCTTTGTTTTATTTGTCTGTCTATGATGTTTTTATTATTATTTATTTGTAATATTGTTGGCCACACGGGATTGTCCATTTGAAATCCCGGGAAGGTCCACATTAATATCAACATTTCGATGCAAGTACATAAATAACTCTACCTAATTCCGACCTCTGGTCATCAGTAACATCTGTACTGAGGACTCAAGGGGTTTAGGGGGAGGGCATCTCATTTATTATTTATCATCTTTATCAACACTCATTCACATTTACTATAAATTAAATATTATTATTATGTCTTTAACTTGACACTGACTTAATGTGCTAAACGCACGAAGCCATTATTTATAAAAAAAAATAGATTTCCAACAAACTTTATGTATATGTAATACCTACTTAATTAAAAAACCCTAAGAACCAAACCCAATTTAGACACAAACTATTCTTAAACCAAGTGACCATACTGATAAATATGCTAAAAACCACAGAACGCATAAAAAAAACATTAATTTAGATAACGATAGGACAAATAATATCCAGGTCCGCTCACAGTTCGACTCGACCTGCCCGCCGCAGTAAAGATAAATTTAAATACTCAGACAATATTTTATGGCTTATTTTAGGTAGATTTTACGACCTCAGCCGAGTACTAGGGTGAGGGGGACGGGCGAATGTCTGCTGGTTTATGGCAGCCCAGTCTAGATCAAACCTAGGACCGTCTGGATAAATGGATGCGGTAAAGAGCACAATAGGACCTCTTCAAGAGAAATACTATCAGAACTTTAACTATTTACTACCGCGGTAGTGTTTTGTTTGTTCTTTGTTTGAAGTAGGAACAATAAGATACGTTGGAGTTTTGGCGCCAACGCGGGAAAAGGCATATCGCAGCAGTATTTAATTTTCCAAAACTAAAAACACGTGTAAAAGTAGTGAATTATTAGACATAACTTTTTTGACAATGTACACAAATGAAGGAAAGTGACATATTGCAGTGAATTGTGATTTTCACAACAAACACAATGTGAGTTTTTACTTTTGTAATGCAGAAACCAAACAATTTTTTGTCGTAATGTCCAACTACTAGTTGGCGTCAAAAACCTAGTATATTTTTATATTTACATAGAAGTGACGTCATATCTAGGAATATGTATTTCAGTTTAAGGGAGATAATTGGTTTGATAATAAGGGATGGTTCTACTTGTCAGTGTTCTAGCCGAAATTCTGGGACCCTATAAATGTCACAGATAGAAAAATATACTTTCTCATTAATATCATCAAGTAGCTAGGTACAGTGAGCCACATGTAAATCGTAACAATGTCTGTACTAAGTACGTAATTGTCATATGATAAGAAAATGTCCAAGTGCCGTCAGTACGTAAGGTTTTATGCTTCTACAGGGATCAAAGTTACACATTATACGCAGTTAATTAGAAACATGGATGTGAATCTTGTAATAAGCAATTATACAGACCACATTATGGGTAATTTGATGGAAATTAAGAGACGGGACTCAAGCTAAAGCTCCCAATGACTCAAAATAAACTTAAGTGGAATTTCTTTACGTGATTGATCAAGTTAGTTACTGCTGTTGGTACAGTTAGCATATATAATAACTTAGCTGCGATTGGAGAGTACTGTGACCAGCAATAGATATATAAGCTGATATTTATGATGACGGTCCAGATATTCGTTATACAAAATAAGGCAGCCGTAGCATATTGAGGGTTCAGTTATTAGTAGACCAGTAGCCCTTTGTTTTTAACTTTACTGAAAGACTATGGAAGTAAACCCATTAGTAATATAAGAGTTTTAGGCTTACCACAAGGGGCTTTTGGTAATTAACTTATAACATTGTTATAATTTTTTTGAAAAAAACTGTTTTTTGAAAAACTTATGTAATACATTTTTCCATATTTTAGACTACTATAGTGTAACCTATATGACTATAGATTTTATTGTTATATTTAGTAACGTATCTACATTGCTATGCCTGTCATGCAATTAAAAATTTGGTAAAGTTTTTTCACATTTATTTGTGTTACGTATTAACGCAGCAGACTATACTTCTCAATTAAATTTGTTACGCGCCGACCTAAGATGGGCTTCAGACTTGTAAGTGCTCATTGATTGAGCCATGTGTTTACAAAAAGATCGCATTGTATTTTAAGTATCTACTTAACGATCGATTGGTATTAAGTACTAACTTGATGAAATGACGAGGCGAAGAGTCATAAACTCTTGATTAAGTGAGAAAATCTTTTTTGAACTTTTTAATTCTCTTTTGTACTTACCTATCCTACTAATATTGTTAATGTGTTTCGATGTTTTTTTCCTATCATCATGTAAGGCTAGCTTAATTAAAGGCTAATTAAAGGTCATGGCACATAGAGGCTGGCCAAAAATAAAGAGGGAGGGAGATTAAAATGCTTGATTTTTATATCGAAAAACAGCGTGTTCGTCCTTCACGTATCCTCACAGAACGATCGATCGATACTTTATACCTGTATTCAAAAATATTCTAAAAAAAATCCTTATTGGTTTAAAAAAATACATTTATGTTAAAAAAAAAAACTAAAAAAACCGAACCGAAACTCAAATGATTAATGGACCATATACGTTTACCTATTAGTAGGCGTCGGGTTGTTTGTTACGCATTATTAAGACAAAAAGAGATTCAAAGAGCTGACGATTTGTCGTTGGTAGATTTAGTTCCAAGATAAGTATCATTGAGAACTATGAATTCTTCACAATGGATAAACATAAATAAATACTTTTTTGTACATACACATACTTAATATACATTGCGAAACACCCAGACTAGAACAAATATTAATCTTCATGCAAACAACGATTTGTCCTGTGTGGGAATCGAAACCGCGACCTTAGAAGCGGAGTGCGGGTAAACTGACCTTCACGCCATACCGGTTGTCATGTCAATGAAAACAGCGTTTTGTAATCAATGTTAAGTAACTGAAATAACATTAAATTGCGGCTTAAAATGCATAAGATAGACTAAAAAATAAAACAAAAGAACAAATCCCGAAGTTCGTTGACTCTAAACATGCGTTTTGGTTTTTAAGCGCAACCCGCTGTAAATCAATACAGTTATTAGACGGCAGCAGCACAAAGGTTCAGTTTAGTACGCAGCGCTGCAGCTGCTAACCTGTGTCAGCGGTGACGTTTACGCGCGAAAAGTTTTACGATCGCAGACGACGAGACGCGTCGCGTAATCAAATTAGTGTTGTGACACGGTCTCTTGGTATCGATATTATAAACTCTGATTTTCTAAAGAAAGTACTTTGTGGCCAATATCATTACAGTGGAAAACAAATTAAGTAACATTCGTGTTTAAGTTGTTATTATACTTAACTTTGTTCTGGCAACTCAGATTCAAGTAGAAATCAGAACCGCTTTCTGACTTAGTCAGACCAAAATTATTTATTTATTTTGTATTCAAACTCGCTTAACCCATTAGGAGTACAGCAAAACTTTAGTTAAGTACATCGATTGTAATAAAATGTGAGCCGTGAACGTCACTCAGGGGCTGTTTATACGACTATCGCGTCGGCCCCGTGTCCCATTTTAAATGGCTCTGTCTGAGACTGCTTGAGGTAGGTCAATATTACAAACACATTTAGTTTTCCTTGAAAATTTTATAAAAACTGGCACAAGTACTAATTAATCCCACAAGTATGACATTACTAATATTAAAATGCAACAGCTATTTTGTTTGTTTCTTACTGCGCTTAAAATCGTATTGTAAAGTTAGTAAACAGAAAATCATGGTATTTATTTTAACTTATGTAACAAACAAAATAAAATATCTCCTTACTCTATTTATGAAAAATGTTTTTATTTATCTCTATAGATGATTTATATATTTCAAATGTATTATTCTCGATTTACACCTTGAGCCCGAGACGCAACAGCAAGTAATGTTTTGCTATGTTGTACAGTTATGCTAAAAAATATTGCGTAGATAAATCAAATTAATATTAAGACAAAACATTATACTTATTCTTAGTACTCTTCTGGACTGCGACTGCGCAATTAACCGATCAGAGATATTATGTTTTTGTAAATATTGTTATTGAATAAGAGGATATAGAATGTTTCATGTTCGTAGATATGGTAGACATCGATATCAATAAAATTAAAATGTCGGTTTGCAAATACTAAAACAAAAAAAACATTTCATTTCCTCCACACACAATCATAATAAACACAGTTCAGTAAAATAATAATTAACTATTTAAATAACCGTTTTTTACTAAAGGCATATAACCGTGTCTAAACTTATACTATTTCATAATAATATTTTTAAAGAATACCGATTTTGACGAGATTTTAACTGGTATATAGACGATTTAACGTTTTTGACGTTTTCAAGTGCTATGTAATAGTTTATGAAATAAAGAACTTTTTACTTTACTTTACTTTAACGAGTAACTGATGCAGTATATATTCTAAGATGCTAAGTCATACGTTTTGTTTAACTGATGCACGCTAGCTGAAGTCTAAAAACACTTTTTTACAGAAAGTCTCCTATACCCGCGAATCACTTTAATGTCTTCAAAACGTTACTTAGATTAAACCGTATAATAAACGCAATTTACACCAGTTAAGTGTATTTTAATTAGTAAACACTACAGTAACATTTTGTAGCAGATAATCTTAAAGAAGATAAACACTTTAAAATAAACTCAAGCAATCAAAATTGTTGAATAAAATACTGCTTTAATCACTACTTCATTACGCGACAGTGTAAAATAACACTGCATTAATTCATCAATTATTCAAGTCCTTCATCTTATATCATGTACAAAAACAATGATACTCCCTGCTTTTATAAAACGTGTTATATTTGTTACATCCAAAAGATACGCGATAAGGTAATGTATGCAAAAGGATTTTTTAGCAGGCTTGTAATCACTCAATTATGTCAATTTAAATTAACAGTATATTAGTCATCAATTAAGAAAGTTATTTAACTGACTGACTGTATATGTTATATTTTAATTATACAATAATAAACACTTTTGTGGCCTTTACTTATTAATAAAATGTTAAAAATATTAAAACATTTTAGTATCTGCAGACTCTACCGCTACGTAAGTAGTAACTAAGAATAGCAAGTTCTAATAATACTAGTTACTACTAATCTGTAATTAGCCACACAAATAGTTTCAACTTTAACACGAAATAGAAGCGTGGTAAGAGCAGAATGGTATTTTTTCCATTCCTCGTGTCTATCTCGAAGTCGAGACTTCACGTCTTTGTAGTGCCGTCACCCAAAAGTCTTAGAACGTTCCATTTCTGAATTTAGACTTCTGAATGTAATTTGTTTTTTGTCCCCGTACAGGGTTCCGCTATATCACTTTAGCTTAATAGCATAAATAACTTAGATAAGCATGGAAGTCATGGTGATTGAAATAAATGATTATTATTATCACGTAAATCGATTATTAGTAATAAAAATAAAAAAGCCAATAATTCTACCATTCACACTTTTATCGAAAACTAACAAACGAGCATAAAAATGCCCACAAGTCGTCAACTAAACAGCCAATAAGTTTTAAGAACGTCGGAAAAGTGGGCAAAGGTGATAAGTTTATACGGATTGTCGCCTTACGAGCCGACGAATGGGTTTGTTTGCACTATTTTATGGCTCGTAACCCGTGTGGCTCATCCGTGGGCCTCCTGTCAGCTTGTCGTATTCTTTTACGAGTATACCTCGCCATTCCATGGAATACGTCATTGACCACCTGACATTAATGGGGCCAATTCTGGATTGTAAATACAAGCTTCCGTGTAGATATGGTTGTTTAATGGTTTTGATGAGACCCCTGTCTTTACACACCTTAACAAAGTTTTGATAAGATGACTCTAATATTTTACCAACCTTTTTGACTCCGACTTAAGAGCTTATGTACAATAAATTTACTTTTGCGTTTCCTATTATACATAACAATTACAATTTACTTTTGCGTTTCATACTTACATTTATTTAATTACTTACTTTGGGGGTATAATTAACGAATTGCCGTTTGATCGTATTTATTTAATGAGTAGCTGCCAAGTATATAAAAGGCGCGTTTGTCGTAACCTTTACATAACATTAAGTAGCATCACTAAAATTATGCGTTGAGGGTACATACACATACTATATCCGCCGTATTCATCGTAATTGCTCGTGAAAACCTTATGGAATTTTGTTACAATAAAAGCTTCATTGGAATTATAAAACTCTGAACAGTAAATCGTCTATACAGATGTTCTCTAGTGATGTAACAACATTGCTAACCAGCGACTAGCATTTCATTTTATGTATATATTCAGAAAATGAGTTACAAATTGCTGTTTTATGTCATTGCTAGCATAATAAGATAGTTGTAATAATTGTTGCTTGTATATTTTTGAAATAAAATATTATTCTGTAAGACTTTAACACGATAAGCCCGTACTTCGCAGTAATAGCAAATACATTTGCATGGTAATTGGGAAATAGCACGAGATCGTTTTTATATAATTGTGACAATTTAATTTCTAGTGATAAACGCTTACCTACATCAGATACAGAAGGTAAAACAGTAATTATTTCGGAACAGCAACTGTTAAAATGTATTGATTGTGAAGATATAATTTCTATTGCAATCAACGAGTAGATAGATAGTGTTGTGATTTATTATATTAGGTCGGGGAAAAAGTCTTTTCGCATAACGTAGGTATAAACTTATTATAAATTTTTTTTGACTGTACTATTTGTGTCTGGCTGGTTTTGGTAACATTAAAAAGGTTCCATTATAAAGAAAAGAAAAAAATAAAAAAAAGTTGTTTCCTGCTATTTTTCATTTGTTTTTCTCTCCGTTAAAATGAGTGAATCTAATGAAGAAATTCGATACATTTTAAAATTTTATTATAAAAAAGGCAAAAATGCAACTCAAGCAGTGAAAAAAATTTGTGATGTTTATGGACCTGATGCAGTGTCAGTAAGAGTAGCACAAATTTGGTTCAAACGTTTTCAGTCCGGAAATTTTGATGTTAAAGATGCACCTCGCTCTGGTCGCCCTGTTACGAATAAAATGGACGCCATTTTTGAAAGAGTGGAGCAAGATCGGCATATTAGTAGTTACGATGTAGCTGAAGAACTGGGAATTGACCACAAAACAGTTTTGACCCATTTGAAGAAAGCTGGTTATACAAAAAAGCTCGATATTTGGGTGCCACACGAACTCACTCAAAGAAACTTAATGAACCGTGTACTCATTTGCGATTCATTATTGAGACGTAATGAAACCGAGCCGTTTTTGAAGAGATTGATAACTGGCGATGAAAAGTGGATCACGTACGACAAGAACGTGCGAAAAAGGTCGTGGTCGAAAGTTGGCCAGGCTTCACAGACTGTGGCCAAACCTGGCCTAACACGAAATAAGGTGATGCTGTGTGTATGGTGGGATTGGAAGGGCATTGTTTATTATGAGCTTTTACCGCCCGGCAAAACCATCGATTCTGATCTTTACTGCCAGCAACTGATGAGATTAAAGGAAGCAGTCGAGAGAAAACGGCCGGAATTAATCAACAGGAAGGGTGTGGTCTTTCATCACGATAACGCTAGACCACACACATCTTTAGCCACTCAGCAAAAATTAAGAGAGTTCGACTGGGAGGTCCTAGTGCATCCACCATATAGCCCTGACCTTGCGCCTTCAGATTTTCACCTGTTTCGGTCTCTGCAGAATTCTTTAGGTTCTGTAAGGTTGACCTCAAGAGAGGACTGCCAAAACTATTTGTCCCGTTTTTTTGATCAGAAGTCCCAAAGTTTCTACAGTAACGGGATAATGTCTCTGCCCACAAAATGGCAGAAAGTTATTCAACAAAACGGTACATATATATTGTAAAAAAATGTAAATAAAGTTTGAAAAAAATGTCTTGACTTTTCATACAAAAATACGAAAAGACTTTTTCCCCAACCTATTATATAGCATTATCCCGGTTTCCTCAGACAGCTTAGGGCTCAAGATGTGCTCACTTATATAACCAGATTAGGCTTGGAGCTACTACCGTGTGATCTCCGCAACCCAGAGAGAAACATTCGGGATATTAAAAGGCGTTAATTTTCTAATAGCGACTGCCTTAGATATTCATGACAGCCCGGTCAAACAGCGTAACGTGCCTTCCGAGGTACGGAGCAAGCGAATATTACGCACATAACTTCGAAAAGTTATCATAGGTATTGAATCCGAGAATCCTGAATTTGGAGTCTATGGGTTCACTGGGCTATCGCCGCTGCTGCTATTTTGATTTTTTATATGACTCGTCAAATTCGTCATTATAATCATATCCTGCCTGAAAATAAAAAGTCCCAAAAAAGAGATCCGTACCCTGGGATTCGCACTGAAAAAAGCGCACTTATTTCATGATGGCCTGTATAAGTGCCGTTCAACGCCCCACTTGGAATACCTGGGATTTTAGAAGCTGGGAAACATCGCTCATTACGCCGGCTAAGATTTATTTTTAGCATCGAACCCATTTTTGGTTTAGTTGCTAATAGTTCGGAAGAGGAAAGGAGAGGACGGGATTACATCGACTCTTTAGAACTTAGAACATAGTTTGAATTTAGAACTCACATAAATGCTTAGAATTCATAATTATACAGAAAAAGTTAGAAGACACTGTTCAGAAAAGTTCTGTGTGGCCAATAATTAAAAAATACATTAAAATGTATGTACTAGATGCTATTAAATAACACAGTGGGACGTATATAATAAGCTTCATTATAATTACTTGAAGTGTATACGTCATGTCAATAAACAACTATATTCTTTAATTGCAATCCAATTCAATTGATATGGGTTCATTGCTTGTAGCTACTATATCAATGAGTTATTTTTAATTTCAAAAAAACGTAAGACTTAACTGGTGTTGACCGATTACGATAATCATTGATCACTTCTCAAGGGTTTGACTCACGCCTTGTTGACCCATTAAAATAAATCGTGTGACTTACGATTAGGTAAACCTTTCGTTTCTCTTTTTACTTTTTATGAAATTTTGATTTTTTTTGTGAAATGTTATGTTCTGAAAAGTATCTTATAGACTTTCTGTGCATTAATTATATTACTGCAAACACGCGTGTGTATGATTAAACAAAATATTGTAAGAAGGGCAATCGAACTGGTGGATTGGTTCATATGAATCGTAATCAAAGCAACTTGGACATTCGCTTAATGTTCGATTTTCCCCATCCCGGTCCCATCAGTAGTAGTATTAATTCCTTTAACGTAGGATACATTAGTAGGGAGGGAACGTTGAAAACACCGAGTATCGCTGACACATATTATATATGGGCTGTCTTTCAGCAACTATTCTGCCACTAACAAACGGTCAAAGCACAAAGCAGATAGGTATAGAAGTCAATCTTCATACAAATCCGCTTGAGACACGTGTCTCTAAACATTTTTGGTTTATATACTCACAAACTGTATGTCAGTTCAGCAGATGTGGAATATTGTTCTTTGTATGTTTATTTTGCGGAAATACATAAATAAAATAGAAAAATACAGCCTTTCATTATGTTTTATTCACAACAACAAATCTAACAACTAGATACTAGTGGGATTGGTAGTATTAGTAGTTTGAGGGTGAGTCTACGTAACAAAATGCATTTCCGCACTGCCTTCCGGCCAAAGTGGGACGTGGTGTGGGACTCACCACCGGCAGACGCGACCACCAGCAGCAATACACGATGACACAACCCTAGCGCGACAGCCGAGCGTAGGTATGAGGTGTGAAGAACTAGAATGTGACTTCTATCCTACTATCCGTCTTGTGGTCAAAAATTTAAGTTAAATAAGGAACAATTGCTTACCAGCCGCGGCGCGGGGTCGCATCGCTACAAGTGCGCAGGCGGCGGCGTGCGCCTCTGCATCGTGAGTGGCAGCGGCAGCATGTGCGCGCCGTACTCGGGAGCCAGCACGTATCGCGGCGAGCAGCACATCGAGTACGAGCCCTTCTTGGCCTGCAGGTCCAGCAAAGAGCACAAGGAGCGCTCGTACAGCCGCCAGTGGTTCACCATCCAGAACGCTGCAAATACCATCACTTTTATTGGCAACAAATCTTTGGTGATGTTATTTTGGGTTTCTTTTAATATGCCAGCAATATAAGAATTAATTTGAGCACCGCAACGCCCAGCATGTGCTTAAATTTAAAACATACGTACCATTTCAGAATCTCTTCTCACAAAATAAGGGGAAGTGATTAGTCATACTCCACCACACCAACCCAGTGCAGCATGGCGGTAGACGTTCTGCTGTTAAAACAAATTAAGTCGCCTAATAGGTCCTCTAAGATACATTAATCACATATAGCGCCAACCGATGGCTTAACGTGTCTTCTGAAGCATGGAAGCGCTCTATACTAAATACGATACAAACGGTCATCGATTCAAGGATTAAGACCCTTGAGATTTTTTTATGTGGGATCGTTTCCGCCAACCTTGGATTGTAAAGTTACGAAGGCTTTTTATAAATAAATAATAAATATAAATATTTCTGACACTTACACCAATTATTTAGTTCCAAGATAAGTGTATCAGAACTTGTGTTATGGATACTAAATAACGGATAAACATACATAAATACTTTTTTTTTGTAAATACATACTTAATATACATAGAAAAACACCCAGACCAGAACAAATATTTATATTTATACACACAAATATTATTCCTGTGTGGGAATCGAACCCACGACCTCAGGAGTGGAATGCGGGTATACTCGCACCACGCCATATCGGTCGTCAATTACGAACTAATTACGAAGTAGTTTAACAGTTCAGGTAAATACGTTTATTTTCAATCAAAAGGATTCCTAACTAGCCTGCTGTGTGAAGCTTTCTATATAGTCGACATCAGGTAACAAAGTCTTTTTAGAAAGCTTTCTTTAAAGACAAAACCCGATCTGATATCGTTATTTAGACACGCGGTAGCGTGTCAAGCCAAGTTCAGGAAACAGAACTGGCGAGCCGCACCTTGTGTAATATTACACAAACTATTTGGAGCCACTTGCGAATGATATAATTAATATATGAAAACTAGCCAAGACAGACCTTAGGCTACAATACATTATCTTTTGTTATAGGAAGATACGATATGTTATACTGTTACTCATAAATAAAATTCAGGACTGACCATTGAACTTGGCACCCATTTAGATCTCACTTCTTTTGTCGTTGAAGTCAACAACCAAGACATTTATCATGATATTGAACTTGGCTCTCATTTCACATTTATGTTTTTGATTGGATATTATATAACTGTCCCAAGACTGCTTACAGAGTTCGTTCAGTTAAAATGATTCAGGCCGCCTTGAATTTGACCTACCAAGTGCCATAAATCTTTAGTGGTTCGAGTTGTCCGAAAGCTTATCGTGCATTATCTAAGCACAAGCGATCGATATCGAAAACCCAATTCAAAAACAGTCCGGTCGATTTAATTATAGATGAATAAATTAGTTTATCATTTTCGTACTTTATTTATTTTAATTAGGTTGACTACTTAAGTGGTATAAGTTATTTTAGTATACTCATTCATATTTTTTTTATATTGCAATGCGGCACTCAAGCGTACGAAAGCGCAAACAGCAGCTTATGGACGATTGCAATATCAGGGACATAACTTTGCTGACAGGACTTGGACAGGACTGTTGGAATGAATTACCGCGGCCCCGGGACACAGCAGGCTCAAGAAGGACCATGGATGGTTTTTAGTTAGTAAAAGTCTGACACACCCTCCCGCTCACCCCACAGCGCGCAACGAAGTACGTTGATGATATTTTAAAACCGTTTTACGTCATTTTGGAAAAAGCACCACTTTGTAATCTCTAGAGAAAACCTCGCCAGGGACCTCATTGAAAACGTACCGGACGCGATCATCTCAATTTTATTTAAATTTGAAAGCTGCTAACTAGTAAAAAAATAAGGCACTTCAAAATCTATTATAGTTCTTTTTTTTTTAAGACTGTGTTTTTAATTTAAGTACATTTTTAACTGGCGGGAGAAAAAACCAACCTTGACGATTTTCTTGCCCGTTCTTTTACGATTAAAATCCCTTCCGCAGTGGATAGGCGCGTTAAATTTTAAGTTTGACCTTTATAAGAGCTCTATTGAGCCAAACTTGACTAAATGATTTTGACTTTGACTATACAGCTATTATAATATCCTACTCATATCTATACCAGATAAATGATTCTGATTCATCCAAGGGCAGACCTCTATAAAAGCTTTTACACTCGGAGATTGTTTCCGACTATCTCAAATACTGGAATCAGTTTTCCATTGATAGTTTCAAGGACTAGACCGCTAAAAGACTATCATATAGAAAGCCCTATAATAAACGACTTCAGAACAAGTTGAATAGGTTACCACTGCAGACCAATTCCATAACAAGACAGCAAAAGTACAATCAGCAAGAAATAGCGTTGCAGCTTTAACACATTTTATGCCTCGCAATAAGACTCAATATTGCTTCAACCAGTGACACCAGACATGACCCAGTCCTTACCTACATATATCCTAGCCCTCAGCTACAATTTAAATGACTTAGTATTTGTGCGAAGTGTAAGTAATTCAAAAACAATTTCCTTCAATTTGAAAATAAGCAGTGATTACAATAAAGAGTTTGCCTCGAGACGCTGCGTAACTGGCAGGTTGGCCACTTCGTAATAACTTTATCATGCGTGTACCTGTACTATACCTTGCAACTGTAACAACACTAAACATTTAACTTAAATATATATTTTTTTTGTGTGAAACTGTTTTGAAAGGATTGGCAATGCGCCAATAATTCTATGGTTAAACCAGCTGTTAGGATGTTAGAAGGCACTGATATAGATGTCATGTTCTTGACAGCCGGGTCCAACAGCTTAACGTGCTTTCCGAGGCACGGAGCAAGTGATAATTCCGCACATAACTTCGAAAAGTCATAGGTGCGACCCCAGGGTTTGAACCCCATACCCTCTTATTTTGCAGGCTATGGGTCTCGCCACTCGGCTATCGCAGCTCTACTTAAATTCTAATCGCCTTAAAATTGACTAAGAAACACTCAAAATTGTTACATTGAACGTGTGATCCCATAGTAACAGATGTTTGTGACGTCATAAACTATGAACTAGTATACATAAAGATAGATAAATGGGTCCTGAACCGGTAAGTGGTCATCTTGGTTTAGATGTTATAAAGTTCTATTGCGCGAAGGATTCACGCCTTTGCTATATTTGTAGACTTCGCTGGATACGATCCGTTGAATTAGTAATTTTTACTCGAATGCCCAAAAAAGGTAATTTTTTTGGGACATATGTAAAATATATTTTTTGGGCTTATGTATGTTTACAGTACCTACTGCCTAAAAGAAGAGCATTATTTTGTGAGCTAATGCATGTTTAAACGACTGCCCAAAAAAGTTTAATTTTTGCTGTTTACACGACTGCGCCAGACAGGGTTAAGATTTGTTTTCTGGGCATACGTATGTTTACACTACTGCCCAAAAGTGTACTTAGTGTGTATGTATTAAGTACCTACCTATGTCCGCCTTTTCCAGTTCATTGACTGAGGTAGCTGATATTTTAATCAGTAAGGCTCGCATTTTTACACAAACGCGTGTATCGTGTCTCAAAGAGAATCATTTGTATCTTTTTATTTTACCTATGCGAATCGGTATAGTTTATAGACCGAAATCCGACACGATTACGAGAAAAATATGTTATTATACTAAATACTTCGACCTCAATTTAAGTAAGTAGTTCCATATATACCTACATTGTAAGCGAGACTAACAGAAAATCCTCTATGTCATCGTTGAAATGCCTTACCGCCGCGATAAATTAGATCGGTACGAGTCGCATCTATTTGTGTTTTATCTTTTGTGTGCGAATGAGTGGAGTGATAATTAGGCGATGAAGACCCGACGCAGAAGATATTTATTACCTCAAATAAAATAAAAACATTGTTGTGCTAGTTTAAATAAATTGGTCGCGTTTGTTTTGAAGATATTTCCTATCCACATCTGGACTGTGAAATGAAGTAGTTAATGAGGATTTCTTGGAGAAGACTACGGTATGAAGTTTTTAATAAGTTGATTTTTAGAGGGTCGACAATCAGTGATATTATCGATCAGCGCGAGCTGAGACCTTCACACGTTGAAAAAAGTATCGTAATATATCGCGAGAATGAAATTATTAAGTAAAGGCGTATAAATTTAATTTCAGTTTTAAAATCCCTGCAACATTATCTTTTATGAATAAATATTTTCATGTTCATTTCATAAGTAAAATAATGTTGGAAACAGATTGTGAATATTGGAGATTTCAAGAATTCGTTTTCAAGTTTCAAACAATCACAGATATTGTTTCAACCATCAATCTTCTCAGCCCATTAACGTCCCACTACTGAGCACGAGCCTCCTCTCACATATCAAGGTGCGAGGGTATTGGTTTATATTCCACCGCGCTGACCCAGCGCGGATTGGCGGATGGTATAGAGGTGTTTGGCGTCCTGCTGTTAGAATTTTTCAAACCGCCCAATTAGACCTCTAACATGGCTTAACGACTATCACATTTGATGATATCCGGGACCAAGGACTTAGAGTGCCTTCCGAAGCACGGAAACGCTTGATATCAAATGTCACATAAGCGATCACCTATCCAAGGACTGACTTCTGTAAACTCTGCTTTACTTCGGTAATCGTTTCCGACCACCCAGCACCGCGGAGCTACGTGCGCTTTCCGAGATTGTGCTTATTTACTACATTATTATTAACAAGGCACTCTGAAAGTGTATCATGTCCATGTATCACGAACGTTCATAGCTTTTTTTTTGACGGCCTCCCGCTGTGGGTGGAGCGGAAGCTTTTGTCAGACTTTTACTGACAAAACATCAATGTTCCTTCTTCAGCATATTATGTCTAAATCCGCGATAACCTTTTTGTTTTTCGCAAGTAAACGTTAATAGTCGGCAGCTATACGAGTGGGATAAATAATATCAGATGATCAAAGGTCACCTTTCAACGCGCGACCACCTGTTCTCCTTTAACAATAGTTATCATTTTGTTCCTAAAAGGTTAAGAATTGTATAAGACAGTGCTCTTATTAAATAAGAGTGACATGTTTATAAACACTGTGTTTAAACCCTTATGATGAAAATAAAGAAGTTTCTACGTCTACTGAAAACAAAGCCGCTGTCAAGTAGTTCGTTTTTTTTGAATAATTATCGTTTGACTTTTTATAAGTAAGCATGATATTTTTACAAGCGACTAATGAGCAGCCCTCCAACTTAGCTGACGACAACCACATACAGTGATAATCGGGAATATTATATTTTTATTTATTTTTTGCAGGCCATCATGAGTGGGTGCGCTTTGTACCGTGCTTATTTCAAGGTATGAAGCGCTCTAATTTTTTTGGGATTGAATCGACTGTTTACCATCAGCTAGGATGTAATTATTATGACGCGTCACATTAAAAAAATATTGCCTTCCGTAGCACGAAAGTACTTGATATAAAATGTGAAATGGTCAAGTTTCCAAAAAATTGCCTCTGCGAACGTTGCGTCAATTCAGTGGTTGTTTTTCACCTAGTGTCGCAACGCCACGCTACAAATCATACCTTAGATAGATAGGTATCAAAACACACACAGTCGCCAGTTCTAAGAGGTTAAATTACATCTCGTGTCAGTGACGGATTGTACTTCTATCTTCACACAGAAGTATGTATAAAATTACGCTCATTTAATCAAGAAGCTAAATCAATTTGTAGTTCCGTCTGTTTGTTATAAAGGGCATTAGTCAGTGACAGTTAGGCTAAATGGCCTAAGACCCGCGGATCAAATACGGCTCAGTAATGGACTGACGAAGAACACGACTCGTTTACTCTCTGTTGTTGCACGAGAAAATTGATTTTTGGCTGAATGCCGTCTAAGAAATAATGTCTCTAAGAAAAATCAGTCCATTCATCATATAAGCCATATAAAATCCACTGCTGATCATTATAGCCTTCCAAATATAATATATTCTATTGAGGTTATTTGCCCATAATCACCACGCTGGACAAGCGGGTTGGTGATCGCAGTTCAAGGCAGTACGAAGGATGACGCCGCAGTCCATCATCCGGTAGGATATATCTTCTTCGACTCTTACGACTTTTCGTGAGAGGGGGTGGCATTATTCTAGGCCGCACGGTATTTATCAGTCCATAAAAGTCTTGCCACTGGACTCGGACAACAAGGTGAAAGATATACAGTGCAAGCACCACCATCACCTCCCCCGATAGTGCCAATCGGTGAGATAGCTTTCGCGCGTAGGTAAGTACTACTACTACAAGTTTCAGATGTCTGTGCGTGAGCTCTGGCGGCCTTGTCGTATAGGGAGAAAAACCGGTTTATTCCTGCTCGGCCGAGTGCTTAAAGTCAGGGTTGTGTTTAGCGAATGCAAAACGGACTATATGGAATCCAAAAAATTCGGATTTCCAAATTGACTCCGGATTTTCTGATCAATAAGAAGCGACAGGACGCGGATGAAGTAAGTACGTCCTTCGTCTATTACCCATTGATTACAGTACAGTTAATGAGTTTTGTTTATGTAGGTAATGTTTCATAATTTCACAAGAAATCTATTTGTCTTTATTTTTGATCTACAGATCTTCAATTAATTTGTATATGTTTATTGTTTTATTATTACATTATTATTTAGCTCAATTTACTCCCTACGCGAGTCACAAACTAATTATTTTAATAAGAGTCATTAAGAAGTCAAAATAATAATATTATGTAGATTGATAATTTAAATTGTTTTGCTAACAATAGTCCATTGTTACGTTTATAACTTCTTTTTCAAGAAGTCTATTTGTTACTTTATTTTTATTCTTCAATGTTATTTTAATTTGTACTTCCGCAAGTTAGACTGATTATTTTAATAAATATTAAAAAAAATTGTGTTAAGAATATAACATCAAAATTATGGTATATGATTTGAATGATAAAAAATTGGTGTAATTGGATTTTCCTGCGTTTTTATTTTAATCTATTGAAACAAATATAAAAAAGATAATATTGAAAAGCACATATGGGTAGATTTGTTTATTTGCATAAAATATCTATAAATTCCGGATCAGACCGAAAAATCGCCCTTAAATATCTGGATTTTAAAACAGAAAGGATTTGCATTGCCTAGTTGTGTTAACTTCACATTTTAAATTCATTATAGTACACGGGTAGACCGTTATGATGGCACGATGATGTGATGATGCATAGCAATGCAAATATTTATGATTGTTTAATTACCCCCATTAATTACAAAACATTTTTTTTACTATTTATACAAATTGTAATGACTAATAAAATCATACTTCATCTAATATCTCAAAAAAAATGCTTAAACTTTAAAATCAATAAAATATATTTGTCTGTATATCAACCCTAACAAATAGACATACATTTTGCATGCTTTTTAGATGCATATTCTGTTCCGTTTCATTAATCGTTTGCTACGACTCAGTAAACGGTTGCAATTCTAATATGACTTTGATGTCTTCGGTCGCGACAAGAGATACCGGCATTCCTTTTTAAAGGTCACAAAAAATGGTCTGAAAAATCTTACACGTTTCAATGAAGCAATGCCACTATTGTACAGTAGCAATACTACTAGTACTTACAGCAATTTCAATGCTTCTTTATTATTGAAATTATGTAGTAAATAATAAATTTGTTAATCTATGCAAAGAAATTTAAATTAAAAAGGTCTGTTTGTAATGAAAAAAATATGAGCTTTTTATTAATCGTAGATAAACGAAAATAATACGGAACTTATTAAAAAAATAGTTCTGTCACTTTGAATGCGCGGTAAACGGTCTTATTATTTATTATTATTATTTGCGAGTTTTCTTGTATATTTATTAGCATTAATTAATATACAAGAATTGGAATTTGACTATCCGATTTCAAAAACCTGCAACTGCAACTGCAGTTTCAGGAAAGAAAGCAGTAACTGTAACTGCATTTTATGAAAGCATATTACGTAAATCAGACTAAGAGTTGAAATTATTATAACATATATTATTACATAACAAGCAAATAATAAAATATATAAAAATCATTGCTATTAAATTTAATAAATGACGTTAACAAATGTCAGAGTCAAAACGCTCTTATATTTTTTGTTAATATTCAAACTTTAATATGGCCCTTATACGATGTCATTCCGTTCATATTACTTCGAACAATTTTTTCGTTCTCGATTCGTTTCGTTTTTTCTAATTTACAGCACGCGGCATGTAATTTGTTGAAATATGTATTACGTTCATGAGGTGGTAATCCCACACAGCAGGAGTCCAATTTTAATTTAATTTACCATAATTTATGCGAGAGAAAATAAACATTATTTGCTTCGTATAAAGAATTAATATTGTTTTTAAATAATATTAAGTGATTGTGTCATGAGGGCAATATACGTGGGAAGACTTAACTGGTATTGCTTCTTGTTAAAGTGCTGTAACCAATAAAATATTTGATACATGTTTTATTGGCGCTCACTGCATTTCGATAATCATCCAAGTAATAAATTAACGATACAATAAATCACTAGAATGTATTTTTTTATTTATATTGCATTGAAAATGTAGTTACGTCACTTAGTGTTGCCTAAAAAGTGCAAGTCTATTGTGAAGTAGGGCGTGGGAACAATTTTTATAATGAGTTACACAATTATTATTTTTTTTAGTAAGAAATAATCAATACATATATTTATTTTTAAATATATACATACATATAATCACGCCTGTTTCCCCGAAGGATTATTGTACGTCCACATTTCGTCTACACTAATATTATAAAGAGGAAAGATTTGTATTTTTGTATTCAATAAAAAAAAACATATAGTACTGGACTGATTTTAATAATTATTTTTTCATTAGAAAGCTACATTATCACTGAGTAACATAGGCTAAATTTTAATTTGGAAAAAATGAGGTTCCGTAAGATATTTGGGTTTTTCGGACACAAAGTGTAAAAAATCAACCAGAACAGTTTCTCATTTTGCGCACGCTGCCTAAACTATAATAGATATAACCACAAAATGTACATATTGATTGTAGATCTTATAAATATCTACTAAAAAGTCCGCGACACACTAAACCTATCTATGTCGAGTGATGCACAACAATCATTTTTTTATTTCAAAATCTAGAATTTTTTTGGACTACATTTAAACGCATTTATTTTACTTATGCTATTAATCCTTATCAAAATTAGTCGTAGTTATTTCATCACTAACTGCAGTTTATTTAGATAATATTTGGTTTTGGAATGATCAAAATTGGACGTTTGGGTTTGTGGGTATGGCGAAAATAAATTATTACGATTTCTGCTGCACGGCGCCCTATGACGGGTCGGGGCTCCCGGCTATCAGTTTATCAAATGTTGTTTATAGAGAAGCTCTCCAATAATCGCTTTAGTTATCTATCCCAAAACAACGGGTTGCACTCCGTGACTGCGGGTAGGAGTAAAAACTTAGTATTCATTACATTTAAATATTTTCATCATTAAAACTTTAACATCCACATAAAGACAATCTATGCAGCCTACGGATAATGTCTGCGTCGTCGATGTTAGTGTCGGTGTCTGTGAATTGACCTGGGAATCATTTTGCTGACCGTGTCTTTTCTGGGTAGGCATTTTGCAACGGTAACCGACATCCACGAGGGCAAAGCCGCGGGCGACCGCTAGTCTCATATAAAGTTGGTCCCACGTTAAAGGTGGCGAGCTTCTTGTCGCTTACCGCTTTTATGTTCGCCAGAGCCTGGTCGGTGCACCACTTGCAGGTGAGGTTGGCTTGGGCTCCTCCGATCTTGATAGGTACACCAATTTTTTTTAAATTAACTTCACAAAATAAAATTACTAATGGAAATGAAATAGATTTAGGTAATGCTGTGACGGATAAAATGCTCCTAGAGCGCCCTCAAACTTTCCCAGTACTCTAAGCTTTAGGTTAAGATCATAAAACTGGGTTGGACTTTCTGACACATAACTAAAAATTATAACACAGAAAAAAAGACCCAACTAAAAATAATATATTGTGAATAAGTTTGGGAACCTTTTGAGCAGTTAACAGTTGCCATAAATAAATATCTCCACATACAACTATTGCAGGTATTATATACAAACATATTATTATATCTTACATAGAAAATATTAAATAAACGAAGTTAAGACGTACTGATGAATGTCGAGATAAATAATCACTCAGTTTATCTTAGAATCTTGAGTGGAGAATATTTGGGCAGGAAACTGACAAGTTTGTGCTCCCGCCAAAATATTTCTTTATCGCCTTTCAACTTTACTACCATAGACTAATTTATCAAGGAAAGGTGTGTTAAGAGCGAACACTACAATAACAATTCAATACAAAGCTTGAGCTAATTTGATGTGTTTAAATTCCAATTTACTTTTATCTAATTCCTAATTAATAATGGACTCTCATCTTCCAGGGAATAAATAAGTTTTGAAGAGACAGAATACCTTACCATACCATAAGACCATTATACCTTATATAAAAATCAGAACATGTTTAGTTTGCATCGAGAAAAAAACTTACTGATAACATTATATGTTATAGATGACATTTCAAATTCATTAAAGAAAAATAATACTTAGTCTATGCAGATGCACCCAAATATTAGTCACAGCGGGGAAATTAACCCACATTGGATCGAAGAACGGAACCTGTACATCCAATTGGTCGTGTAATTACAGCGTCAGCGATCTTACACGATACCCTGCTCTCGTGTACCACAGAATTATATCACGACATGTCTATCCCACGCACACAACACTTTATGATTCGCAATATGACTTTGCAAATCATAATGACCAGGATAATCTTATGATGAAGTCCAAATGCCAGACGAATCTATTTCCGAGATATCGTGAGGTAGAGGACGATATTATCAAAATAAGGAAGTTATTAGACCATAAATGAATACTGTCTAAGAGCAGTTTCGCTACATTGTCGCCGCGGTGCATATTTGAACATCTTAACCTAATAGCAGTGTCAAAATACCTATCTATTTTCACACCCACCCACACGCGTGAAGTAAACGATGGGATCTAGGCAATATTATCTTTATACAATAAAAAATAAACATCAAATTCAGTTAAGCACATTAGATGCATTCGACGTCAAACGTGTGTTGAGTATCATTGATTCACACTGCCAAGAGCTTAGGCCAAGTCATGAGCAGTCTGCTGTGATTATACATGCCGACCACGTGCCGTATTAAACATATATTTATATGTCAGATACTAGAACGACAGACCAGTGTAGGTGGACCTGTGTGATGCAATACAATAACCGCAATTTCTTCCGCCACTTGATACTGAGTAAAGACGCCGTAGCTCCATGTTCCATGGACAAGTTTTCTAGTAGTGTAAAGATAGACAATGTTATACGCAGTCTGATACCGTTTTATTGCGCAAAATATTAATTCCTTTGTTTCATTGCCGCTCAGATACGAGGGCATAATGAAGTAATTGATAATCTATTTATGAATGTATTTACTCAAGTTTACATAGAAGGTCTAACACATTTACAGGTCATGCTTACTAATTACGTTTACAATGTCAATAACAAATATAAAATGATAGTGACACAATAAAAATATTAGAAGTGTATATTTGTCTAGTAATTTAAGCGAGTTTTCTGAATCCAAAAGACTGTTGATTTAAATCCTGCTGATGGTTTACCTAAAGGTTTATTTGCTCTTAAGACTTTTTGTTGTCCTGATAACTTATGTCTGACTATCAGAGACATTGGACATACATTTTATTTTATGAATTTATATATGTTTTATTTTTATTGTATAACAAACTACAATGTAAAACATAAGTTTAAATAAAAACAGTGCAACAAAAACCAATCGATGTTTTTCCGTGCACTGCCATTCTTCCAAACATTTCATAAATCTGTTCAAAACAGGAAAGATTTCTACATAATTATAATAAAAGTTAACAACAGAATATGCTATTAATTAAACTATACATATATTAGAATATATATATTAGAATATACTAATAAATAAACAATTTTTTTAAAGTGAAAGTTTATCAAAGTATCAATTATACATAAAAAATAACAATTTTTTTTAAAGTGAAAGTTTATCATCTAAAAAAATACACCAAGATACTTTTCAGAATTTCAAAATAAGATATTTAGTAAGTCCACTTAAAAAAAATATAAACAATTAGTTTCTTAACAAGCTCTCAGTTACTTAGCCTTAAGTTCAAAACTATGTTATAGCAAAAAAATATTAAGTAATATTTCATTATTTACATATTGTAATTGAATTATTGATTTGTTAGTTAGTTAACTTATATAATGTTGAATTATTCAAGTTCTTTACTATTTTTGGTTAGTTCGTAAGTCATTTGACACTTAAACGTTATTTTACTTGGCTTAAAGAATAAGGCACTTATTTCTAAGGGCGCCAAATCTCTTGGATACAAATTACTGGTTAAGGAAGAATTGTATAAATAATTATGAAAAATAATGTCTTTATTTATAATAATTGCAGGTATTTGCAACCAAAAGGTAGCGAGAAATACTAGTGTAGTTTGTGAGGAGGTTAACGACTGCCGGTTGGAAACAATAGAATTACAAATTTGTCTGCTACCCGTGAATAGAAACTTTAATTTCCTCAATAAATTTTGTGCTTAGGAAATATAGCATTTTCTTCGATGGAACCTTCTTTATCGTGGGATAATTTACCGCGTTTATATATTATCCATATATATATTATCACAATTTTTCGAAAGTTCATGAGATAGAGTATAATGTATTTCTGTACTCTCTATTTCTTGATTTTAGTACCACCCAGATCTCTTGTTTATTATCCTGTTTATCTTTAAGACAATAATATATTTTAATTTCTTTTTTTGTAAAATTATGGTAGCTGTATGTATTTATTTATTCATATAAAATAAGGGTTAAAACATTTGTTATTCATCGTCAAGGATCGTTAAATTATGTAGGATAGGCGTTATTGCATGTTCGACATGAACTTGACCGGTTTTAACTTTAACAAAAATAATTCGCCATTATTGTTGTGACATTATCCATGGCATTATAAAAATAAGCAACCTATTCATAGATCTATGCAGTAACAATAAAATACTGAATTCTACAACCTCTTTAAAGAAACGAACGAATGTCTTTGTTTTTTTGAACTTTAAGCGAAAATACCATTCAGTTCTGCCATGATCACGGATGCAGGCGGTTATCTCATGAAGGATGGTTCACATTTCTATGATGAAAGATGGATGCTTCAAATCGTGCTCTCTAAACGGCTTTGCTGGGGCAGTGATCAGCAGTTTCGAAAGAGGTAGAGATTACGTCATTGTGTCTGAATCGCTGCTGTTTTTAAGAAAAGAGCTAGGCGAATTGCAAAATAACTAAATTTGTTCGTAGTATAAAAAGATTTTCAAAGAAAAAATTTAAAGGAAGTATAAAAATGATACTAATAATACTAAAATTGGTTGCTGGCAATACGTCTGCAGTTAATAGTTCATTATTAGATAATTACTTGAACCCTTAATCGGCTAGAGCATGTGGAAATTTCTCATTGGTTTCTATGTTAACTTAACCCCATAAAGTTCATTATGTGGTGGGGACACCACATAATAAACCGCCTACTGATTCGCTTGTGTTTATTGTGCACCACATTTTGTGGTATTAAAACTGTTTGCGACGAGCACAAAAGATATTGAATAGTTTCATAAGACCTCTATTTAGCCTAACTTGAATAAATGAGTTTGATTTGAATGTTTTAAAGCAAAGTGACAGCGCTCGCAACTAGCCAGGCGGCGACAGGCAGCGTGCATATTTGTAACTATTTACGCGGGAATGCAGTGAAATGGTAAACCGAATAATTCGGCCAAATATCCGGTTCGGTAAAGATTGAACCGAATAGTATTCGGTATCCGGTATTCGGTGAAACCACTATTCGACGCATCTCTAATAAATATCATTACAACTTGTTATAACAATTTGTATTTATTGCAATTGTCGAATCAAACCCAATACCATAATTCACTAGAGCAGTTCCCAACAATGCCCAGGTGTGGTATAGCTTGGCAACATGTCAAAAAGGATTGCAATAGCAACATGGTATCTGGACGCCGTAAATAATGACATCAAAATGGTAAGCATCCGATGCGTCATTACTTATCTCAGTGTATACGCCTTGTTTATACAAAACCAGCTCACTATTTCCGAGTTTGACTTGCCTTCTGCAAAGATGCGCATATCTCACTTCATTGCTAGACAGACTCGGTGCGATGTCGGCGACTTTGGTAGGTAGGTACTTGCTGGTTCTCCGAGTATAAAAATAATACATACATATATTCAAGCCTGTTTCACTAAAACAGGTAATACCGAACTCCACGCCATACCAGTTGAAATTGCACATTTTTATGCAGACGAAGTATTATTCTGTATAGGGGTGTATAGGGATCCTACCAAGACCTGAGGAGCGAAGCCAACCTCACCTGCAAGTGGTGCACCTGCCGATCAACGGACGAGGCTCTGGCGAACATAACAGTGCCCGGTAAGCGGCAATAGGCTCTCCACCTATTACGTGGGACCAACAATGTAATTGGCGACGTGTGGGCGTATAATGTGCCTCTGCATCTCTGCTTCTTCGGGGAACCAGGCGTGATTGTGTTGTATGTTTTTAGGAACAAAACGTAACTTATATCCCTTTTGACAATAATTTTTCGTTTGGAAAATTTGGCACTTAGACCGCGCCCCGGTCTCTTAACCGAAGAAAAATACACATCTATTTAGCTCTTTTGCATTTACGGTAGTAGATAAGTCATTCATGAATGAAAAATGCATACATAGTATAAATTGTATAAAAGAAAAACTGACTGACATATGAACACCACTGCTTAGTCGTTAAAACCGTAAGAGTCAATTTCGTATTCAAAATATTAATTGTATGAATGATAAACACATTTATAATAATAAATGTGTGAATTTAAAACGCATTATAAATATGGATATATTATTAATATGAATGCATGCCATCATCATGACCAATCCTACATTATTTTTAACAGAAGGATGGTTTCCTGCATAATTGTTGCGTTCATCCTTACTTGAAATTATAAATATCTATGTAAGTTGTAATTGTTATGCTTTCATCTCTAAACTATTGAGTAGGTATTTCATTATATTTGTTACGATAGAAGCTTAAAGTTAAAAAAATGGGACGTTACTCAATACTCAAAATCTAAAAATCTTAATCAAACTCATTTGTTCAAGTTAGGCTAAATAGAGGTCTTAACAAACAGTGTTAATGCCACAAAATGTGTTGCACAATAAACACAAGCGAATCAACAACAACAACACATATAAACAGTTTAATTTGCGTTAAATTTTTAACGTTACGTAAAAAAAAAAAATTTTTTTTCTATATGTTATAAATAAGTAAATAAAAACTGTTGAATTTTTTAAAGCGAAGCCTTTTAAATAAATATAGATTAGAGTAGTAAAATATAGATTAATAAAATACACACAGGCTTTATATGTAAGGGTGTAATACCCTTCTTTTATTGGTTAATAGAATATATGTTCCCCATAAGGTTCATTATGTAAATAAATATAATAAATATTCTCTCACAATCACACCAATTATTTAGTTCCAAGATAAGTATCATGAAGAACTTGTATGGATACTAAAGAACGGATAAACATACTTAAATATATATTTTTTTTGTAAATATATACTTAATATACATAGGAAACACCCATACCAGAACAAATATTCATATTCATATTATGTGGTGGGGACCACAACCTTATGGGGCTAAGTTAAGATAGAAACCAATGAAAAATTTGTCACTCTGGCCGATTAAGGGTTCAAGTATTTATCTGATAATGAACTATTAACTGCAGGCGTATTGCAATTATCCATTTTAGTATTATTAGTATCATTTTTATACTTCCTTAAATTTTTCTTCCTTTGAAATTTTTTTTATACTTCAAACAAAATTTAGTTATTTTACAATTCGCCTAGCTCTTTTCCTAAAAATAACGGCGATTCACACATAATGACGTAATCTCTACTCTCTTTCGAAACTGCTGATCACTGCCCCAGCAAAGCTATTTCGAGAGCAGGTTTTGAAGCCCCCCTACATCTTTCATCATAGAAATGTGAACCATCCTTCATGAGATAACTTCATGCATCCGTAACCATGGCAGAACTGAATGGTATTTTCGGTTTAATTTGTTTAAAAAAAAATTTCAAGGAATATATTTTACTTTTTTTATATGGACCCATTTGTTTAAAAGTATTTGCAGTTTCAAGTACCTAGTTTTTTAATCATTCATATTGAAATATGAACTTTAGAATTTGTTTAGTAAAACAGTGACTCCAGTAAAAACCCCAGTTGAGACTTTAGTTATAGGCTTGTATTGGCTAATAACTCAAATTTACACTAGTGTCTTTTTCTGCGTTCGCGTTAAAACTTCTCTTTTTCGCTTTGTGTTAAAAAGTTATTAACAATGAGGTTGACATTCGTTCGGTTCTTTAAACCTCTTTAAAGAGGTTGTAGAATTCAGTATTTTATTGTTACTGCATAGATCTATGAATAGGTTGCTTATGTTTATAATGCCATGCATACTGTTACAACAGTAATGGCGAATTGTTTTTGTTAAAGTTAAAACCGGTCAAGTTCATGTCGAACATGCAATAACGCCTATCTTACATAATTTAACGATCCTTGACGATGAATAACAAATGTTTTAACCCTTCTTTTCTATGAATAAAGATATACAGATAGAAAGCTGCCATAGGCTTGGCGCTCCCAAGAAAAACCGTGCCCGTCCAGTCCTGGTTCGGTTTACCGTGATGAAACCCCGATCAGATGTGTGGAATGCTAAGACGGCACTTAAGGGTAGCAAGATCTCCATTTCGGAGTTTTTAACAAAGTCAAGGCAAAATACATTCTCTGCCGCTAGGACTCATTTTGGCGTTCGAAACTGCTGGACATCTGATGGTACTATATTGGTGTTGCTTCCAGACAAGACTAGAAGGAAGTTAACTACAGTGGAACAACTGCATAAACTAAAGAAGGAATTTCCTTCACCGGCAGCTAAGTGATTCTTTCCCAGCGTATTCACATTGAGTTACCTTTAGAATTTTACACTTGAGTTTTTTTTTACCGTATTGTATTATGTAACTCTTGATTAAATTTGTTTTATGTGGGTATCAATTGTTCGTCACTTCCAAATTGAGGGTTATACATGTTTAATTAGTTCACTACCTACATATTAAATTCTTGTAAAAACTCAGTGACACTTGATTGTTTTGACAGATAAGTTTCGTTCAAAAATGTTCTGTGATTTTTTTTAGTTTAACTTTTTTTTTTTTGCTGTATTGTACAGTAAGGATACAGCCAACCTTCACTGGTATAGTGTTTGCTTCTTTTTTAAGTTATTATTAATATTATTTTGCTTTAAGTTATTATTATTTTGTTTTTTATTGTTCTGTAATATAGTATATATATATATTTTTTTTACATATGTCAACTATTAATGATGATTACTTCGAAGACAGCTCATCAGATGATTATACAAGTGCGTGTAGTGACATTTCACTCTCATCTGATCCCGATGGACATTTGCTTGGCGATAAACTACAGTCTGTGTTTCATGGGAAGTCCTCCTTCCTTAACCTTGTGCATATCAATGCGCAGAGTATTCCTTCACATAGGACTGATCTTATTGCAGCATTTGGTAATGGCGTTGTCGATGGAATTCTGGTGTCCGAATCGTCACTTAAGTGGGTACAGACTGTTTAGAAATGACCGGGTTGGGATCGGTGGAGGTGGGGTCTGTATATATTTGAGGGATCATTTGTCGTGTAGCATCGTTAGCCAGTCTAAATACAGCCCAGGTTCTCTGGAATTCCTTTTTGTTAAGGTTTCAGTGCATAGTTCGGATATACTGGTGGGAGTAGTGTACAGCCCAAACAGTAATGTAAATTATTTTGATTCTTTTGAATCAATGCTTGAAAACCTAAGCTCCTCCTATAATCACGTCATTATTATGGGTGACTTTAATACCTGCCTTTTGAAGAACAATTATAGGTCATCTCGTCTTACGTCTATTGTCCAATCTGTTGACTTTAATCTGCTCCCTTTTTCATCTACACATCATTCCCCTAATTGTCAACCCTCACTTTTGGACCTTGTTATTGTTGCTAACACTGACTCAGTTCTTTTACATGGACAAACTACTGCCCCTTTTTCTTACCATGATCTCCTTTACATTTCTTATCGTGTTCGTAAGCCTAAGCGACATACTAGGGTGGTTCTTCGGCGAAATTTTGGTGGAATTGACGTTGCTTGCTTGAGAGATGATTTTTCAAAATTACAATGGGCCGACCTATTTGGCTCGAATTGTGTAGACACTAAGGTGGCTAACCTAAATAAAAAAATAATAGGTCTCTATGATACACATGCACCTTTAAGACCTGTACGTGTTAAGCACTTGCCTGCTCCGTGGCTTACGCCTGATATTAAGAAGGCTATGCTGAGAAGGGACATTATGAAATCCAGGCTTAAGACGCACCCATCAGAATCCACCACGCGTGAATACAAGAAGCGCCGTAATTTATGTAATAGATTGTGTAGAGATTCCAAGCGTCGCTACTTCCATGAATCTTTACTGAATACCACACCTTCTAAAGCTTGGAATTTTCTTAACTCTCAAGGCATTGGCAAGATTCGCAGCGGTGTTGCGGAAGTTTCGAACCTAAATGAACTTAACCAACATTTTTCTGGTTCCCCTGTGAAGTTGTCTAATGCTGTGAAGTCCTCCACTCTCTCTTTAATTCACGCCTCTTCGCGACCTAACTGTGAATTATTTACCTTCCGTGCTATTGCTGAGGGGGAAGTTAGAAAGAGTATTCTTGCCATCTCTTCCAAAGCCATGGGTAGTGACGGGATATGTCGTGATATGCTTTTACCACTAGTGGATGACATTGTGCCGATTCTCACACATATACTTAACTTTTCTTTGACGACTAATGTCTTTCCTAGTATGTGGAAGCTTGCTCATGTCACTCCCATTCCAAAAATCTCTAATCCTAAATCATGTTCTCACTTCCGACCTATTTCTATCCTGCCTCTCTTTTCCAAAGTTTTAGAAAGTGCTGTTCATAACCAAATTTTTTCATATTTGTCACGAAACCAACTTATTAGTCCTTACCAGTCCGGATTCCGTCATGGCCATAGCACTGTAACATCACTTCTAAATGTCACTGATGATATTCGCCAGGCTAAAGACAGAAAGATGCTTACCGTTTTAGTATTATTGGACTTTAGCAGCGCTTTCAACTCCGTCAATTTCGACATTCTTCTAGCAATCCTCGCCTCTCTTAACATCTCCTCTTCGGTGGTAGCATGGATTTCTGGGTACTTACATGACCGCTATCAACGCGTTAGGTGCGACGACGCCTTCTCTGAATGGGTTTCCTTATCTGCTGGCGTCCCTCAAGGAGGAGTTTTATCCCCTCTTCTGTTTTCAGTATTTATTAACGCGGTTACCAAAGTTATTTCAGGGAATTACCACTTGTATGCTGATGATTTACAAATTTACAGCCACTTTGATGTAACAAATACTCACTCTGCCATTGAAGCAATCAATGCTGATCTTCGAGCTGTAAAGATGTGGGCGGACTCTTTTGGGCTTGTTGTTAACCCTTCCAAGTCGCAGGCGATGGTGATAGGCAGTACTAGAATCCGTAGCAAACTTTCATATTACTCTTTGCCTAAGGTGATTTACGGTACATCGCATATTGAGTTCGCTGCTCAGGCTAAGAATCTTGGTCTTACACTTGACTGTGACCTTTCCTGGGGTGCACATATTAATGAAGTTAGTCGCCGTATGCACTTCTCCTATCATTCTCTCAAGCGACTGCAATATTTCCTGCAAATTATGTTGGCTCAAACTCTGCTGCTGCCTGTTCTGGACTATGCTGACGTTTGTTACCTGGACGCTACAGAGGTGCTACTTAACAAATTGGAACGACTCCAGAACCTGGCAATTCGATTTATTTTTGGGCTTAGAAAATTTGATCATATGTTTTATTTTATTTCTGATCTCTATTATATATTTTTTAAGGTTTAAATATTTTAGTATATTATAATTTGCCGCGTAAGTGAGTTCATTGAAAATTTAAAATGTTGATCTGAGTTAGAAAAATAAAAGGTCATATTAATATAATTAAATAAAAAAGTGTGCATAGCATGTCATTTTTTTAAAGTTTAAATATAAATAGTAAAATAAATACTGAGCTAGGGCTTAAAAATAAATTTTGAATTAAGTTTTAAAATGAATTATAACTTTCATAAATATGTGGACTTAAGTTGTTAAAATACATGTTGTTTTCAAGTTTAATTGCTTTAATTTATTAGCTGTTTCGCAAGTTTTATTTAACTTATAAAAAACATAAATCTTACTTAGGAAGCTTGTCTTTCAGTTCCATTTCATGTTATGTAGCCAGGAGAATAGAAATACTCAAACCGAATAATTCGGCCGAATACAAATAGTGGAATAAATGCCGAATACGCCGAATATCGAATACCAAACGAATATTCGGCGCATCTCTAATATATATATGCTAATTAGCGGGTCATAGTTGGACTAAACTTAACAAATAAATAAACTTTAGAGGGATTATTACAAAACGAGATCTAAAATTAGACCAGGTTTAAAACGAGTCCTGTCACTGTCTTCATCTTATACATAGATGAAGACAATGACAGCAATAGTTGTGTCTGTTTGTAATATCAAAATGACCGCTTTTTACTATCGGATACACGATGTGTATAAATCAAAATATTTCTTAACAATTTTTGTCTATTGCCTGTCTGGCGTACTGGCTAATCTCGGAAACGGCTGAACCGATTTTGATGGGACTATCACCGGAAGATAATTGATGTTAAAATAAGTAATTAAGGCTACTTTTTACCCCAAAAAAATAGAAAGTTTCAATTGGTTACGCGAACGACTGTACAGCAAAGACAGCAGCTAGATCTAACGAGCATTATTTGAATTACAGATACGTCTTTAGAGCAAATTATATTTGGAGATTACGATTCTTGAGATATTTTTACATTTTAAACATAATTTTAGAAATTCGAAATTCTGCTTTGTAATTATGATAGTAGAAAACATATAGCTTAGCGTTTGATATTCTATAGATTAGAAACAGATAGTCATAGACAACAAGGGCCATTGTCAAGTACGTAACTGTCTACCTGTATGTAAAAATATATATTAGAAACTTGGTACTAGATAGCAGTAACTGCGCCCGATGCAGCGGGTATCTAAGTAAACTCAAGATATGTCAGCTTATATTGAATTACGTATTAACTAACAAGTATTATTGAACTAGTCTGGAAATACACGTGTGATCTTCATTGTATTTATGTAATAAATAAACATTTTCTGACAATTACACCAATTATTTAGTTCCAAGATAAGTATCATTAAGAACTTGTGATACTAAATAACGGATAATACACATGAATAATACATGAATACTCTTTTTTTGTAAATAAATACTTAATATACATAGAAAAACACCAAGGCTAGAGCAAATATTCCTGTTAATGCACACAAACATTTGTCCCGTGTAGGAATCGATCCCACGACCTCCGGAGTGGAGTGCGGGTATACTTACCACCACGCCATACCAGTCGTCAATTACATATGAGTAATGTGACATAAACACGTCGTGATGGTGTTGATCTGAATCCCTTTTACCTTCAATTTATATTAAGTATGTATTTACAAAAAAATGTACTTATGTATGTCAATCCGTTATTTAGTATCTATAAAACAAATTCTTAATGTTATTTATCTTGGAACAAAATGATTGGTGTAATTTTTAGAATATATTTATTTATTTTATATTTTATTAACAAATTTATATATCAACATGGAGATCAGTCTCTTTTTAAATTATCTTCAATTCACCTTACCAATCCCGTTCGTGAGAGGAGTGCTCAGTTGTTGAACGTAACTGGGCTGTAATGAAGATGAATGGTAACAAAATCAGTAAAGCAAGCGAATGCCAATTGGTATATTCGACCAAGAACTGAGGAGCCCAAGCCAACCTCACCTGCAATTGGTGCCCTGCCGATCAACAAACGGCTCTAGCGAACATAAAAGTTCCCGGTAAGCGGCCAAAGCCTCGCCACCTATTACGTGGGACCAACAATATAAATGTCGAAATGTGGGCGTATAATAAGCCTCTGCCTACTGCCTCTGCCTCTGCCCTCTTCGGAGAAACAGGCGTGATATTATGTATGTATGTAATTCTAAATGTCGTATTAGATTCAAAGATATCTAGAAATGTGTAGGTAAATTGTTTGAGTCGGTTTATAGACACAATTGGAATTCTATTGTTTCCTTGTCTCACGGCTGCTGTAAAGTTCACTCTCTGTTTTATTTTTAAATCCTACTGAAGATATAAACGTTGTGATAGAAAAATAAATTAAATAAATGTTTATAAATCTCTAACATGAAGGAAATACAAACAAATTGCAAAATAAAAATGCTTGATTTATCAAAAAAAATACGCTGTACCCATAATATTAAGTGTTATTAACATAATTGCAAATTTATTAAAATCTTAATTTTGCTCTCCTGACATTTACATGAATACTGCTTATTAAAATTGTAATTCTGATACTTTTTTACTTATGCAAGTTATAGACAGGTCTGAATCCGTCAGAAAATCTGTTAGCGTTATTGTATTAATTTCTATAAGTATAACACACACTTAAATCAAGTTTCTTTCAACACTTTTGTATATAATAACTATTATTATTCATTCGAGCCTATCATTTTGATCTCTTAAGCAATTTAGGAGCACAAGGCAACGTCTTAGAATGCTCATTATATGTACATAATGCGTTTGCCCTAAGCACAGTAGATAAGCTAAAGCAGTAGAGAAACTACGTTCAAACGTTCGAAACGACTTACAGACGCACACTCAGGTCAACAGGTTACAGGCTCAAGAAGAAACATGGATGGTGGTTATTAGTCGATAAAATTCTGAAAAACCATTCCGTTTTACCTACAGCGGAAGGCGGTCATTTGATGATTTTTCTTACGAAAAAAAAATAAAAAGGCCCCTAAGCGGACATGGCTGTAGCAGTACTCTTGTGTCGCCTTCAGGACCTGCCCTGAGGAAGAAGGAAAAATTACACGAGTGTATTGGGTCTGATTGCTTCGAAAATATCCTCCATATCTAGGGATCTGTGTGGTTTCCGAAAAAGAAGACAACTCAAATACTCAATAGGCGCGTAGATACCGCAACAACAGGCGTAGATTCGGTACTGATTTACTGATATATACTGTGTCCCAAGTGTCGTTTCCGTATGACGGCGTCACGAGGTCGCCTGTCTCCCCGACCTTCAGCGGAGATAACTCGAACCAAGTCAATTGCAACCACGTGCTACAAATTTCACACACTACAATGTAGGCACGTGTAACTGTTGCAATCAACAGTAATACATATTTACCTTTAGATTTTTTCTTATATCATTGTCAGACGTTATACTTGGCTCATCAATTGCTAAGCAAAACTACCGTTTATTTTATTCAATGTGAAGTTTTTATATGCTACATCCATATCTGATATACTGACTGTTTATTTCTTAGTCAAAATTGCAAATTTAAGATTTGCTTCATAAAACAATTATAAACGTCAACCTGGAAAATATCACATCTTTCTGCGGTTTGAGTTGTGAGCAGTTTGAGTTGGATTGGGCAAGAAACTTGACTAGTTTTGTTATTCCATTATTAAAAATACTTAATATTAAACATAGCAAAGATTTGAAAAGCCTGTAAAAATTGTATTCTTCAGTCATCTGCCAGATTAGGTCTCCACGGAAGACCAGCGCCGTTGTGGTCCTCTTCTGCAGCAAATGCTGAGTGGAGTCCTTACAAGGCATATTATATTTACTTATGTGTAAAAATTTTATACTGTTATGATTTATGTTCTTTGTTTATATGTATTTATGTCTTATTTTATTTCATTTCAGATAAAAATAGCACACCACTACGTCGAGAATTTTAGAATAAAAAAAACATACTTAGTAGACATGAGCAGACCAGAATTAAAGCTAGCACACCGGACAATAACTACGAGTACAGCCATAGGTACTTGAACTTCAGAGAAAGCTTTTGAACTACTAGACCAGGAGGCGCTAACAACGACTGGTTACCTGATTAGATTAGAATTCCCGATTGCATTTACTACGCGGACAAAGATGCAGGTCATTAATGCGTCCAACCATTAGAGCTTAAATGGTTTGGAACGAAGTATCCGTCTTGAATCGGTTCCAAATTATTATTCAAACAAATATGCACTGATTGGCACTTCCACAACAACACAGATAATTATTATCTTGTTAATTTCATTAATCAATGTGTAAGTCGGATATATATTTGCTCGGGTATGTGGTAGAGATTGTTCGGGATAATTTGAAAGAAGAGGGAAATAAAGTTCTGGAACACAGGCCTCACCTTTTGGTGTATTTGGGGACTAAGTTAGTAATTTTGCATGTGCAATAAGGTTAGGTTAGGTTTTTTTTTTAAATAATGGATTCGTGCGTTTAGCTCAAGTAGCCAGTGTCAAGTAAGAGGCATATTTATAATATATAAATCATAGTCAATGAGAATAAAGATGATAAATGGTAAATGAGATGCCCTCCCCCTAAACCACTTGAATCCTCAGTAAAGATGTATAACTATACTGAGATTTCACATGGATTGAGAGAATTTGATAAGTTGTGTTGCACTGTTTTGTTTCATTTACCAACACTCATGTATGTTCACAAACACTCAACGTTTAATAACAAACCGTTATTACAAATTCATCATCATCAAAATCATTTCAGCCATTGGAAGTACACTGCTGAACATAGGCCTCCCCAATTGCTTTCCACGTAGATCGATCCTGTGCCGCCTGCAACCACCGGCTCCCCGCCGCCCTGACCAGGTCATCGGTCCATCGCGTTGGGGGCCGCCCTCTACTACGTTTGCTGATTCGTGGTCGCCATTCAAGAACCTTAACTCCCCATCGGTCGTCGGTTCTTCGAGCCCCGCCTGCCACGTCAGCTTGCAAACGCGCTTCGCTATGTCGGTCACTCTAGTTCTACAGATTTCCTCATTTCTGATTCTATCAAATAGGGACACTCCGAGCATAGCTCTCTCCATTGCACGCTGAACGACTCTGAGCTTTCTTATGAGGTCCATAGTCAGACTAATAACACAAATTTTATAAAATAACACAAAACTGCAGACATGACGCTTCACTTTTCCGCCAAGAAGTCCTTATAGGTTAAGTTAGCCAATTTACTGGCGTTAAATGCAACTCCAAATAAAATTACTTTGTCTATGGAGACACCTGTCATTTTAGGCCGCCTCTCACATAACAAGGTTCACCCTCACGGGTATCGGGTCATACTCCACCACGCTGACCCGGTGCGGATTGGCGGAGGCAGGTGTATGGCGTCCTGCTGTTAGAATATTTCAAGCCGCCCATTAGGCCTCTAACATGGCTTAACGACTACACATTTAGTGATAACCGGGACCAATGTCTTAACGTGCCTTCGGAATATATATATACTTCGGCTCTGATTTATATACTTGAGGCGCGTGAACTATGTTACGGCTTTTAAGCGTGACTTCCGTAAATGTTCAGTTCACGACGTCAAAGGTTTAAACGGCTAAGGGCACCCTCTCGATCTAAACACGCACCTTGCTGTGGTAGAATAGGTGTGAACAGAATGTCGAATCTGACTTCTACTATATTCTTATTACGTCTAGTTACATATTTGCAACGGTTGCGTGTTTGATTAGACTGAGGTAATATTGGAAGTTGGGTACTTGTTAACAATGTATTCAAATGAAAATACTTGGTCTTTTGTCCTTGTTTCATTTCGGAAGACATATAAATAAACAAAAGAACATTTTAGTAGTAGTCGTATTTCTAGTTGGAGTGTCGATTAAAGCAGGAACATCAGAAGAATTTAGTATATGGCAGGACCTTAGTATGGGGCAAATAGGAGACCCAGAGGGTCTCAAATTCAAACCCTGGTGTATGACTATGAAGGTATGCTGTTATTAACGCCTATGTCAGTCGTTATTAGGAAGTCAGTGCCTTCTTGTATCCTGACAGCTGGTTAAACCGTACAATGATGTTTCCCTCTAGGTTACAGAGGTCAGACGGCAGTCGCTCCATGTAATAACTGAAATTCAGCCACAATTTTAGGTTAGACTTACGTCTAGGGTAACCGGGATACGGCTAGAATGATATTGATGGAAGACAAGGTGCCCACTAATAATATTAAGTATAAACTATATGCCGAAACGACATTCTGAACTCATATGTGTTGTAGTGGCTTGGAACGCTAACCACGCCAACATGGGCCCATACATTGTTCGCAGACTATTAATTTCTCAGACTATAAAAGCTAATTTATAGACCAACAGGAGATTAATAACGACGCAACGCAACGTGCTAATAATGTGAATTATTAAATTCAACTTTATACAATTTTTATAATGATATTTTATTTATGTGCGCCTTGCTAAGCGTAATTTTAATGCATATATTAATATTTTAAAAGTTGCGTTTTAATTAAATAATGATAAAATTACATTAACAGAAGTAAATAATGAAGTGGTCATTTAGTATCGCGAATCTAAAGACATATGCAGAGCACATTAAAAGTAATAGTTTATTTCCATCATAATGACTAAGAAAGGCCTTTATATTTCCAAATAAATCATTTTTAAAATAACCGAATCGGTTCCTGACTACGAAAAGAAAAAAAATTACTCAAAATAATGATATTATTTATTTATTTATTTATTTAAACTTTATCGCACAAATTAAAATTAAAATGTACAAAAGGCGAACTTAATGCTGCAAGGCATTCTCTACCAGTTAACCTTTGGGTTAGCAGAAAAGTATGAGGCAGTACGAATAAGAAAACATATAAACTTACATAGAATTAAATATGTGTTATTAATAAACTACATATACCTATACACAAAATTAATACTAATTATGATATGTAGACTCAATTGGATGATGACTCCTCAAGAAAGTATTTCTTGAGCAACCCTTTAAAAGTAGGCTTGCTTTCTGCCAACCTTATATCAGTAGGGAGAGAGTTCCAAAGTTGAATAGCTTTTATGCAGAAAGAGTTCGACATAAAACCTGAACTGTGTTGTGGAGTGGCAAGGAGAAAGTTGTCACACGAGCGAAGCTGCCTAGAATGAGTAGAAGAAAGAGTTCTGAATTTGGAGCGTAAATATTCAGGTAACTCAGGATTACGTAAAATGGAAAAAAGGGTAGTTAGGAGCCTTACTTGGCGACGCTGAGGAATAGATATAACCAGTTAAGTTGAAAACGATAGGGAGAAATGTGGTCATACTTACGGACTCCGAAAATAAAGCGAATAGTACTATTTTGCAAACGGTCCAATTTTAGTAAAAGGTCTTTGTTTAAATCAGGAAAGCATACATCGGCATAATCAATAATTGGGTATTATGACATACGATTCTAAGTTACGAATGTTTGGGGTTCGTCTGCAACCAGCAAATTATTGATTTTAAATTTTGTTACTATCGGGTTATATAGTAACCTGACTGGGGTTTAATAACATCAGCTAAGGAATTAGTGAAAATCCTTTTAAAAACGGCCAAGTTATCGTGGAATTTAGCCACAACAAACAAGTTAGCACATTTTGTAATTTATATTTGTTATAAGTATCGAATTACTCATATGCATTAATTAAAAATGCTCTTATTTTGACATTACACTCAGAGACTTCGATTTTATTCATGTGTATGTTTAAAGATCTATTGAGAAATAAGACTTACATGCCCTATACTTTATTTCAATTACTATTTTTACTACTGACGACAGATGTGTCGTGGCATAAGTATCTATGTCTGTTCTGTAAAGACCTCTAGAGTGAAACAAGACAAATATTTGTAGAACTTTGAATGTTTTTAAAACTAAAATTATGATAGAGGAGCCGTTGATAACACACCACACGTCTGCCTCCGTCAATCCGTGGGTCCCCGTGGAGAAGTATGGGTTGACCCAATACAATCTTAAGGTCCGTGAAAGGAGGCCAGTGCTCATTGAATGTGAATATTTGTATATTAAGCTTTGTGTGTTTGTTCCACTGACACGCTTATAACGCGTGAACATAATTCGCGGGAATTTGGCACTCATATACTTATCATAACCTGGATTCATTTGGGCCCAAGAACCAAGTTTAGAGCCATTCAGGTACACTCCAGAACGCGGACTCAATGCGGAATATATACATTCTATTTTAAAAAAAACTGCGGAAAAATACCTTCTTGGCCCGGGAAAACACTATGGAACAAAACCGGACGGGCCGAACCTAGTGTAACGCCACATATTTTTTTTAAAAATTGCTATCTTAATATTTATTCTAAGTCAGTGAACGTATTCATCAACACAGCAAAACAATAAAGATTTATTAGGCTACTTGCCAATATCTTTGAATAAGTGGCTACGAAGTCATTCAGTCTTTTTGCTCATCGCCTTTTATCGGATTTTTTTTTTTTTCGTGAGAGAGTCCATAAACTACACTAAACGGCCTGCAGGGAGCCGGGCGCGCACGGGGCGGCGCGGGCGCTTCTCGACCGCTCAGTATAATTACAAAAAATTCAAAGGAGTCAAGCCATCAGTACAAACCATAGGCTTGCACATCATCAAATCACAATTTAAATCGATTGATTGTTGCCCTTACAACAATTTTGCTATCACGCTTAAAACAATATATAATCATACGGAATTATAAGATTTGCATATCGCGCGTCGATTACGAGGTGGCTTTTTTAAAGTTGTTTACACGGCTATCGGAAACTAGTAATCAACTTTTTATAATCAACTTTATTTTAACACTTTCAATGAAGTAATGACAAAGTACAAAGACAAATGATACAACAAAGTTAATAAGCAGAATGAACACAGATGTTCTTATTCGTGTACATTTTATCTTGCAACTAAATTGTAATGCTGATTATAGACAGTAGAAGGCATTGTACGTATAATGTTTTGTTATCAACAATGTCAAGAGGATGCCTATAAATTATAAATTAAACAATTAGTCGCTTGTGTTGGCCCCCGATATGGAATAATGATAAAATGTATCACAACGTGGACGATTCACAATTTATTATTTGTTTTTTTAATTATTCTCCCGCTGTTAAGAGGTTAATTAATATTTATATCGGGAGTGACCACGCAAGGTTTATCTGAACCTTTTTATAATATAGTTAGTAGGTAGTTCTATTTGTGATATTGACGTAGGCACCAATACCAGCACAGTGCTAGATATTATTATATTGCTGTCGAAAGGCACTTCAATCATGCTGTACCCACCGGGTCCCGGTTTCATCGATGTTACAATAGGTAATAGAATGGAGCGACGATAGCCCAGTGGCGATTCCATAGACTTCTAATTCAAAGGGTATCGAATTCAATTCCTGGTGGAGCACCTATGTCTTTTCGAAGTTCTGTGCCGCGAAAAGCTCGTTAAGCCGTTGGTCTCGGCTATCATGAACATCTATGGCAATCGTTATAAGAAAGTTAGTGCCTTCTAATATTCTGACAACTGACAATTCTATTTAACCATAGAATGATGTTTCCTTTTGGGTTATGGAGGTCAGTTGGCAGTCGGTCCATGTAATAACTGAAATTTTATTTAGTCTGGAACAACCGGGATGATGCTAGAATATGATGATGACTATAGGTCATATAAATTATATGGGCTTGATAAAATTTAACAACTAATAAATTATTACGGCAAGGGCAGTGCAGTGTCGTTTACATACCTTTTCTAAAAGATTCTTTTTTTGACTATGATTATTAATGACTAGGATTTGACTGGCCAGTCTAGAGCTTGTTAAAATATTTTCACGCTAAAACTTAGTTGATATAATCAGTACCAAACTAAAGACGGTCATAAAATTAAGGTTATTGCACATGAATGTACAACTTTAATAACACAAATCAGCGCTTTTCATTGTTTTTAAAAAGATGCTGTGTACCGGCCTAAAATAGCGCCACCCCTTCTCATCACACAGGAGGACGTCAGAGTCTCCGAAGAGAATCCTACCAGACGATGGGCAGCAGTGTCATCATGCGAAGTGGCTTGAAATGCGATGATGCGAATGAAATAAGATGATGATTCAAAGCATAAATCTGTTGATGGTATTCATTTTTTATACAATGTAGTTATGGTATTTTTTTTTTACTTACTGGAGATTTCCCGAGATATCGACTCACAATAGCCAATCGGATCGCATTATCGACGTCTTGTCGACTCATCACATATGCACGCGGAGTAATGGATTATTACTCTTATTACATTTGCAATAATGCTACAAATTAATTATCTAAAGATTCTAAAGACAAACATTTCAAAGCACACGACGCATTTATACTATAATACCTCATAAATATAAGTGATAATAGGTTATTCTCAATCTCTATGTTGTTTTTTTATTTTAATAAAACATGGCCCTTATTATTAATGATATAGAAGTCTAGCCAATTATAAAATTATATTTTATTTGAAACTTTTACTGCGCTTAGTGTGACTTTAACATTTTTAAAATACTTTACTTTTAAGAAATTATTATTTTCCATTACATATTTTCACCCTTTTTTATCACCTATATTTTTTTCTTTTCTATACTATTTCTGTAACAAAGAACCTTAAACCTAAACAACTATTTTATTAGATGCGACTTTATTAGAGATTAATTACACATCAAAGTTAGTCTCAATTAAATATTTAATGGTGAACATAGCAACAATTTACCATCCAGTGAAATGCGTAACTAGACACATGTAAACTTTTTGTTTACATACTTCGCAAGTTTATGCCCTACGCACTTCGGAATCCAAGACTTTTAATTTTCCTAAAGACAGTACGGGTGAATTTTTATTGCTGGCACTTGATGGAACTTTAATAGCACTCTAATTAAGCCCATTTGTACTATTTTCAGAATATTTAATATATGTCCTGACCGGTTGCACATATGATTTGTGAGCCTTTGAAGATGCCATATGTGTTTTACCGGTCAGGTACTAGTATTATACATACGAAACAGAGTTCAAACCTCGCCGATGCACTACAGACAAGAACCCTGTCGTAAAACAACACTCAATGAGTTTCTAACACCAAAGACACTAATATACTTCGCTGACAGCCGTTAACATTTTTCTCTAGTTATATTAAGCATAGAACTGGTACAGACTTAGACTTACCTATAACATAGTTTAATTGCAGCGATTATTATGCAACAATTACCTACGTGCCTAATTACTCTCTAACCCTTTATTTCAATGTTAATCGCATTAACACCGACGTGTAACATTGAAATACTTGACCTCAAGTAAAATTTATAAACTCAAAGGTAACTCCGTTTGTCTCGCTTTCACGCCGTTTTTTTTAATGCGAAAAAAACGTTATAAGAGGGTATAACAAGGTATCATAGTTTTTAAAGAATGCCTTCATTTATAAAGCTAGAAACGTGAAACTATTTGTTTAGTTTATTATTGTAATAAGCTGATAGAAATATGATATTTCAAGTTACTTAAACAAAACACTCGATTAAATAGAATTTCACGCGGACGAAGTCGCGGGCGAACCACTATTTTTAAATATTTTTAAATAGCTTTCAAAACTGGCTACTGAGTTGCAGTACAATTTCCATAAAAAACCTGGAAAGTCGTTGGTACTACTTACTTGTGGGCGCTACTTAGTTTAAAAATTTAATTAAGACATACAAACAAGTCATATTTGCTATACGTATTTAAAATACTTTCGCTCTGTTAGTGTCTTGTATTACTTATGAGTAACCGCCAGTTAAAATAACAGTTTCGTTAATTTATTAACCAATACAGGAATGTTACCCCGAATTAACTTGATTGGTTAAAAATATTAAATATGAATATTTCTATTAAAAAGTATGATTATGATGTTTAATAACGTTGTACAACAATAGTTTTCTCATACATATAATCAATCTACTTTTCAAGAGTTGATTTTTGGAACATACTTACATTTTTCTATTAATATTCCTGAACACCTTAGAAACAACAAAGCTTTAAACTAAGCAGAGCCTAGAAAACAGATAAATAAAATTAATACTTTTTTTGTAAACACACAAAACAAGAGGATATATTCATAAACTCACGACTTTAGAAGCAAAGTGGACCTCTGTGTCATATAATATAGGTGTCCTATCCAAAGACGCTGCTAAAATTTTATCTAAACCAGTTCAAGCGTGAAATGGTGACAGTCAGATAAACTTTGCATAAACAATATTAATATGGACTTCGCGACTGCCACATTGAGTGGCCTACATGATTTTTTTTATTAGATTATTATTATTTATGTTTGAGGAGGCTCGTGCTCAGTAGTGGGACGTTAATGGGCTGAGATGATGTTATTTTATAGTTTTTAACCGGAAAATTATTCCATTTAAGTATATAGTATATGTTTAGAACTGATGACGACGCGCTGCGAAATAATGTTTCTACTTTTATTATATATGTTTATTTTCAAATATTATGTAATTTTGATTCGCACGCAACCACGGTTTATCTAGTTAATTCAGTGAATCATCTAACTAAATAAAAATGTACGACATATAATTATTGAGCATTACATTTGCGGATTACATATATGTACAATTGTAATTTGCAACGATTTAATCCGCGCCTGTCGGCACACGTGTAACCCCGGTCACGGCCATAACATAAATGACAGATAACTTGAGTATTATATTCTAATGAGTGGAAACTAAGATAATATAAAACAGCTTTTTAAATACTGGTTTATGCTATCTTTAGTTACTGAGTTATAATAAAGGAATGTTCGATATTATAATAAGTGAAATGAAATTCAATCAAATCTAGTCGGACCAGTAACCAAACCCTGGGGTTAAGTTTAGGGCAACCGGGTGCCTGCAGGAGTGATTGAGTGTAGTGTGGTATCAGCCTAGAATGGTGCCACCCCCTCTCATCTTATAGAGAGCAGTAAGAGTCGTCGAAGAGAAATCGTACCGGATAATGAACAGCAGTGTCATCCTGCTTACTGGCTTGAACTGCGGTCCCCAACCCCGCCAAGCGTGGTGATTATAATTACTCCAACATAATACAATATATTGGGGAGTGATTCGGCAGTGGTTTTTATATGGCAGAAATTATGAGAAAAATACCGGGATAATGCTAGGATATGGTGAGTAAAGGAAGGTTCGAAATGCCCACTGATTTGGCGCGAGTCGGTGTACTGACCTGTTCTTATGCTCCAGAAGTTATGGGTTCTATTAAAAGAGTGCATAAACAGGATTATACTTTTTGGTCTGGGTGTATTATAAGACGGCATTTTTATATATTTGTTCAATGTTTAATACACTATATGTATAAGAAATTGGTATTAAATGTTATAGTTTTTAAAATACTAGTATAAACTATTATAATAAAAACAGAATAAGAAATCCGGCTTAAGCAGAGAAACATTTTTTTAACCTTGCCTTGGTAACGGTCGCAACTTAAATGATAGTTTTCCACTATACATATAATATCCGAAGCGAACAAACATCTCGCCGCCATTATTGACGAGCGTAATAACAAGCCGTAACCTTCTACATTCTGCCAATTACAACAAACTAACAATTAATCCCACCAATAATGGATGTCGAGTGTGCATAATAATTATGATACAAAAAATAATTAAATATTCATTGCTGTTTGTAGGACACACTATGCGATATGCGACTTAAGAATCATCTCGCATTGTGGGAACTATCAGCAATCGAAACAAACAATTAGGGACATAGTTTCTTTGTCGGAAGATCCCGCTGGGGAATTATCGCCCGGCCTATGTCTTCTTTGTCTCTTGATAATTAATATTTAAATACATTATGTTTTTCAGTGTCAGACAGCCCATATTTTCTTCTTATTCTTTAATCAAATCAAATTATATCAAAATTATTTATTGCTTCCACGCTATACATGGATCTTACTGATAACTTAATTCTCAAATACAGACCCTATTAGGACACAGCAACATTTTAAAAATTTATTAAAACTTTGTGTAAAAATGTGTATTACTTCATAGGCGAACGTTACAATGTCTTTTTGTTACTAATAAAATCAATTAGTAATTTAAATAAAGAATAGCAGTATGAGGGACAAGCATGCTATCTCCCTTATTCATGTAGCTCAAAGCAACCCATGACTTTTTCACCAGTTTTAAAAATGTTAAACACTGTAGTATGTAATTATTTGTATCTACACATAGTTTATTATTTCTATTATTGTAGTTTGTGGATGATAAGTTTATTCCCTAATTCTTTTCCACGCAAGCTCCTGTCAATTGTTAATAGTAACATACCATCACCATCACAGTCCCAATAGAATAAAGAATTTTCCATTTCCTTATGCGCAGTACGTAATACAACAAAACACTTCGAATTATTTTTCTATCTTATGGCCGGAGTAAGAAATTTGATAAATCAACTCTCTTCAAACCTTACACAGTAAAATTGCGTAAACGCATACGATTTGACGGCAAATTGTCATCGATGTCATCTAACACTAAGATAAACTTCACTTTTTTCTGTAATAGCTCACTTGTCTTTAATAACCTCCAAAAGCCACGCAAGCCAGAAAAAGTAACTCTGCCAATGTCAAGAGCATGAGAATGTATAAAATTAACCGAGAAACTAAAATTCCATATAAAACCTCTTACCAGATGTGTTTATTAAAAAAGAAACTATTTTATTCTTACAATGTATTATGTCAGTCAAATGTCAAATTAATTGATAGGAACAAACAGACATAGATCGGAGAGGCGACATGTGTATGAATTACTAGGAATTAATAAGAAACCCTATAACATATCAGATAACCAGTATTGTGACTGGATATTGGTATTAAGTAAGTATACACCTAAATTATGAATTGAATGAACTTCAAGGCCAATTCTGCTAATATACGCTTGATTTCATTTTTACTTTCGTTTTTGCGTTAACAGTAATTTTTACAATTATTTATAAGTGTTCCCAATAAAATTGTAAAATTGACAAGTAATTAATAAAAACTGGTGTCCAAAGCGGTACCAACAACAACGCATTGAACGCAACAACTTGATCATAACATAAAACATATACAGTCCACTTTCCTTTAGATATGTTTTGTTTTTTCTTCATAATACATTTTGTTTTCTAAATGTCTTAAATTTTGTCTCATTAATAACTAGGGTAAATTTATAAGTTAAATATAAATGACTAACCGAAATAACTTTTTTATAACTCCAATATTATATTTTGTAGACATTTTATTTTTGAAATTAATTTATGAATATGCCGACTACGCTTGTCGTTCACTTTCCCAATTTAACTCTCTTTTCTTCTGTATATGACATATAATATAATCAACCGACACAGAGATTTCTTTTTTTTATTTGGTAAAAGAGTAAACCTACATACCTACTGAATAATCAATTTAAAGTAAACAAATTTGTTTTTCTATATAAAACATGAAGAAATTGTTGTCCAACCTTATATGTAGTAAGTATGGACCTTCGTTACTTAACCGGCTTTGCAAAAAAATACGTATATTTACCCTAATTCATTACAAATACAAATACAAATTATTTATTCAATATCTGTTTTTTACAATTTCTGTGTTATAATTGAGGATTTCTTTTAAGTAAACAAATACTTGTGTCAGATATCCCCGTTCTCCATTGAGGTAATGTACTCAAAACAGACAATTATAAGAAAAATAATATTTAAAAAAAAAATTAAACATATTTATAATTAAAACAAATTACACAACGTTATGGGTAAAAATACGCGCGCGTGGGTAAATGTGCGTGCGTGTGAGTGTGCGTGCATTTGTGTGTGTGTGTGTGTGTGTGTGTGTGTGTGTGTGTGTGTGTGTGTGTGTGTGTGTGTGTGCGTATATATATTTAATTCAAGTTATATATTTATAAAACTATATTACTTTATTTCAAAAATGCTTCAGTTTTGTCATAATTCCATGTTTTTAATAATAATATAAGATTTAATTTGCAATTATAGTAATTCATAGGATATATGTTCAGAATCTTGTTTATATTATTATATAAGTGAGCAGATCGTGCCATCACTTGTCTCTTAGCATATACTGTTTTAGTCTTGGGAGTTGGAGCTACATTATATTTGCGTCTTCGGGATAATTTTGAAGGAATATAAGGCAGCGTTCGATGGAGTCTCAGGGTAACATGCAGTATGTATAGCTGCCGAACCGACATAGTGTCACTTATCTCGTATAGTTTTTCTGTTGGAAATCTGTAAGGTTTAAAATTCATAACTTTTAATAGAGCCCTTTGCGCTCTTTCCAGTTCTAGAAATTTTACTTTACTAGCACCTCCCCAGACTGAGATGCAATAACCCAGTAGTGATTGAGCTAAGGTTACATATATTTGTTTTAATAGCTGCTTATCAGCGATATATCGAAGGTTTCTAAAAGTCCATATGAGTTTTCTGGTTCTTGCCATCATTAGCTCAATTTGGGCATGCCAAGAAAGTCTCTGGTCTACTACGACTCCCAAATATTTTGTATGAGTAACTTTTCTGATAGCCTTACATTACGCACTTTACAATGAGTGGGCAAAAAGAAGAATCGGTCACCCTGTAACGTTACGGACCAACGGTATCTCAGAGCAACGTACCAAGTACTGGCGCTAAAAAATGTCGCTGCAGTATGCGCGGGCGCAAGTATGGTTAATTGATAGAGCAACAAACTGCAACTTTGTTGCAGCCACCTTGACACGGTCTCTTGCTTGCTAGCGTAGGGGATAGGGTGCACGCTGTTTTGTACAAACAATTTTTTTAATGCTGTGAACTACTTGTTTATTAAAAATTTAGTTCCCACGTTCTTAGCTACTTGTTTCGTTTGCTTGTTAATATTCCAAATAATAAAAGTTAACCCCGGTTCAAATAGGATTCTTTTCAGCTTATTAGACAAAAAATTGTTCAATCAATACTAATATTATCATTTCAAGAAATAATTAAAGAGCGATCAAGTCTTTCTGACGATTTAAAGCAACAACTTTATAATTAAAGACTTCAAACTGGTGTGGATCACATATACAAATTAGGAAAACTACCTTATATTATTTTAAAAAAATGTCGAATAATACAATAATAAATAATATTTGAAAAAGCAACACACGTTTCAATTCACTCAAAACGAGCTTTACATCGTGCACTGATTGGTACAACTTTAGACTTCACTAACTTCAAGACAGGGTCCAATTAAAGTTACAATTCAACCAATCCACTAATAAAATTTAAGTTTTTTAAAGAGCGTTCAATTAGAAACCATTCGAGCATAAATATGTCTATCCGCAGAACTACTTGGGTATAGTAAATTTTACAGACCAGTTAAGTGTAATCTGCAGGTTCACGATGAGAATTTTTTTACGGTATAAAGTCTATATTTATAAAACAGCGGTCTTTAAGGAGTTGTTGTTTGCCGGTGAACCTTTTGGTACGGAATTCAAACCTCGCCGTCTATAGTACCTACGTGAAGCGCGTTAACTAGAGTTGGTTAAAGGGAATTAATTAACCTATTAAACCGGAGGCTTTTCAAAAGGAAAATGTAAGGTCTCGTACTATAATCTAGTCTGCATAATAATATGCTTATTTTTTAAAATAATATTTTAAGTCTAAAAAATATGTACCTTTGGTACTCGATTGGTATTAAAATCGGTACCTTTATAAGAAATCTAACAAACATAGTACCTGTACTATTGGAAGCGGAACCAGCCTTACTTAAGACCTGCACTGTTATTGGCATCGGTCTCTCACCGTGATCTGTATTATACCGTTTTCTAGCAAATGTTTTTGAAACCGGTATCCAGCTTTACAAATACATAACCTCTATTGGCGGCAACGAATCCAAGCATTGATCAATTTTATGTATTCCTATAAAGCAGCACCACATCGCTTATCGTAGAAACCATTGGGGAGGGTTATGTTCAGCAGTGGACTTCAAATGGCTGAAATAATAAATACTATAAAAGCAATACCTAGTTGATTTTTGTAAGTACTCTTTTAAGCTAAAGCTATAAGCTCGAATGAAGCTAAAAGTGTGTTGCAGGATAGCAGCAAGTGGAACGATAAGATCTTTTTTTTTCTTTGTTTTAGATGGAAAATCATCAATTGACCGTCCTTCCGCTGTGGGCGGAGTGGGTGAAGCGGAAAAGTGTCAGACTTTTACTGAGTAAAAACTATCCATGTTACTTCTTGAGCCTGTACATACCAAGGCTGCGGTAACTCTTTCGAACAGTCCCGCAACCCCGGCAGGTTTAGCCCACTACCCCCCCCTGAGGGGCCCCTCAGTGTGACATCTCTTTGAGGCGAGCGTGGAACACGAACGCGCCGTCGACGCGGCCTGTCGCCTATAGTAGGCGGACGGGCGGTGAGTTAATTACGATCTACCCCTTAGGGAATAATTCGTGACAGTATGTATATATTACGCTCACCGAAATCGGACCAGAGCTGTGATTGGGAATCCTAGCACACATGGGCTATATTTTATCCGAAAACGATACATGGTTATTTTGAAACGCCCGTAGATCAGGCGAGGAAACACACCGGCGGAAGCTAGTCTGTTTAACAATGTTTTTTTACTGTTTCATATAAACAATAGTTGCGAACAAAACCTCAACGGTTACAAATCACAAAAATAAATATACTTCATTATAATGCCACCGTCTTGGCCATAATTTAATTCTAAACCTTTTACACATATAAAAAGAAAGTATTGAGAAAATATTATAAAATAATTTTATAAAACTAAATACAATTTCACTGCTAATAATTGAAACACTGATTAATGTTTGCAATAAAACATTTTAAAATACATTCATGAAACGATATTTTACATTATGGCTGCATATAATTGTTTGTATCCGATTATTTTATGACACCTGATTTATGAAGGGGTTCATACAAATTACATTATAGATAATTACATACATATAAACACTTATAAAGAATTAATGAAGCATTAATAATTGAATGTTGTCTTGCCTCGTCGTTGACCAATAGTGTCCGCTAAATAAAAGTGTATTTATGTGTACTGTAAACACGCTGAATATTATATTACTAATAAGAGCTTATCAAAGTTACTTAGAGTTCTCTGATGACAGTCAAATGAATGGCGATAATTTATATAAATTGTAGCAACTGCATGACAAAAAAAAGCTGAATGTTTATGAATATGAATACAACATGAGCCCTGTTCTATTCATATTCCCAAATTGATAATGAGAAGTATGTTATTAGCTTATGTTAGAATATTTAGAGAAATACGTTTCAATTGTTTAATATAGTCAATTACATAAATGTAAATCCACCTGATTATTTCAACGTAATGGAACCTAATTGTACTTAGAAGATAAAATGTATAAACTAATAGTTATAATTTTGAATACAATATTTTTTTAAAGTTATTCGTTTGGCTGTATATGAATCAATTTGACATCACTCAATCATTCGTGCTTTCGGGCAAAAAATAAAAAAAAGGATGGGAGTAGTCGCTCGAAAATGATGGATTTGAATCGGCGAACTTTTGCACAAACTGCACTTTTGCACCCTGACGGAAGAAATTTATATGCAAATTATCGCCTAAATTTTTGGGCAGAAACGTAAAAAAGTGGTTCTTTAATATGTATTGACACGCGATAAAGTATTGTATGTCAGTAAGGATTTTTCATAAAATTTCAGAAATTTATATTAAATTTTTCAAAATTAAATTGCAAATAGTACATACAATACACAAGGCTTCTAGAATTTTTTTATTTTCCATACAGTCTTCTTTGTTAATTAAAGTTAGAGAGCTCATAGCAACAAATTGTATATTTAAAATCAAGGAAGCGCTAGTCTAGTGCATAATCAAGAGTACAGCGAGTACAATACAAAAAGCGTTAAACAATATCATGCAATTATTTGCACGAGGAAAAAAATTACGAACTGCTGTCTGCTTCCAGCCACGTTTGTGCTTTATATTGTATGCTATGAAAAAAAAATCTAGTAACATTTACCAGAATATTTACCAAATTCATTTTATTTATTGCGAATATTAAGTAACTTGATCGCACTTTCCGTTATAAATCCCCTAAGAGTATTGTCAATTATATGGTCTAATTTACGAGTTAGATAGTTATAGCTTGATGCTAATTTAGTAGTATATTTTTATAAGTACAATAAGAAAACCTTTAATGGAATCTAAAGAGTGCGTGATGGAATGTGTAGTTTCTAGGTAAACATGATCTACCCAGATTGACTTTGCTTGGCATTCCTTTATGATACAAGGGCTTTTTAATCGGAGGCTATTTATGTCAGTGGTGCTGTAAAAAGTATAACAAGGATGTTCGATTGATGTCTCCCTCCTTTCAATAAACTCAGAAACATCCCTTCTCACTGCTCGACTAGGAAAAGTTATATGGGCGTTTAACTATATACGTATATACTCGTATATAGAGCAGAAAAACCAAGAATAGATTTAAATGCGGATTGGCAAAGGCAAGTGTTTCTCTAACTCTGCTATCTATGCTATGTTATCGAAAGCAACGTATTCATATCCAATCCTAACGGTTTATCCACTGACTGACCTTTGTGAACGTCTTACTACTTTCATCAAAGCATTATAAACCAGTGTGTAATGACGAAGTCAGATGTGAGGTGTTCTGTTATTACAATTTACTTTGAAGACAACTGACTTGTCGGGAAGACATGGAGCGAGATCAAGCACGAGGCTCAAGATCGATCGAGATGGAGAGTCACCGTGGACGCCCTCTGCCCCCATCCCCCATCGAGGGGACAGAGGACCGTAAGTAACGGCGTCTGATCTGACGCATAGAAGCGCAAAATTCGCTAAAAGTCGATTATTCACATTACTAAGTCATGCTAAGCTACGAGCGATTCTTTGCAAAGATAAAATAGCTATATGTATATAATTTTTTCTACGCTTTACTTTATGTCAACTATAATAACAACGCTACCTACTGCACTCTAGGTATGTCATGAAAAAATGACATAACCTAACTCCACGTGTAGCTGGTGACGTCATGGCAATGTATCAAGAACGCGAGCCAATTACGCGACTGGGCAACAAACGGCAACAGTGTTGCCAGGCTGGCCTTGACATTGAATCAGTGGTGCTGTTGCCGAGTATACACACTTTGTAATACACGACACACTCCATATAGGAATAATTGTGTCAGTGGATTACGAAACCACTGCGACAATGTCCCACCTTTTCATTTCCTTAGTTATCATTGGGAATCGATCTAATTTGATGGCATACCTTGGACACTTTTTTCTAATTGATTGCACACGATAAATTTAGGTCACCCAGGGCATGTATTGAATGACCTTTGTTCAATGAATTCAAGTTCTAAGAAATAATATAAGGATAAATTATCGATCATAATTCGATTACTTAATGTAGCTACTGCACATAGTCGGTATCAGAAGTGGCTGACTATTTTAGTGCCTACTTTGTCACTATTCAAAACGCTAGTTAAATAAATAATGTTAATAAAAATAATTTATCGTAAATTGATTAATGAATGTGTCAATTAAGGAAGTTCAGTGTCAGTTAAAACTCAAAATTGAACGCAAGTTCAATAAGTAGCAACCTAACCATTTGAACGCAATAATGGAGAGACAGAGTATGCATTAAGACTAATTCAAAGGTTGACAGTATATAACATACGTCGATGTATGTATGCTGACACAAAACTAGCAATTAAGACCTTTTTCAAATTTTATCATCATATCAGTCTCATAAAGTTCATTTCTGAACATTGACCTTTCAAATAAATTACATTCTATTGGGGAGGCCATAATCAGCACACCGTATGTCACCTGGGTTGGTGATCGCAGTTCAAGCCAGTATGCAGGATGACGCTCTGCCAATCATCCCGTACTATTTCGCTTCTTACGACTCCCATGAGAGAGAGTGTGGCGCAATTCTAGGCAAGCGGCACATTAATTTAATACACGTACATTATTTTAAGCCGTATTTGTAAATCTAAATCACGCGTTACCAGGCCGACAGAGAAAAATGAGCAACGATGTTTTGTGATTTCGCTACATAGCTATTATAAATATCGTGAGTATCATCATAACAGTAACGTCGATAAACTTCATCGCATATAAAAAAAATATGGTCATACATATTGATGTCATCAAAGGAACTCAATGTGCGAAGACTATTATTTTATAAGTTGCAGGTTAGACGTAGACAGATGGAGTACTGTTGCCACCTTTGGGCAGGAAACCGAGCTCAAACCTTTTAACGTGGTTCAAATACTTATCATGTGTTAATCGATTATAATATAAGCTAATAAGCAGATTAAAAAATCTTCAAAAGTTTATTATGACTTCAAGTTGTCCATCGACTGCTGGGACAGCTAGCCATAGGCATGAAAACCATACCCTTAAAAATTGGTAAAAAAACTTGTTTTCTTAAAAAAAGTACCTATTCACAGTATGTCTGAGACGACAAGATGTGCAAAAATGTATCATCAGTTTAAAATTTAGTTATTAACATTTAGTACGACCTTCATTTAAGATTATCGAAATGAACATTATTCCTCATGTAATTGACACGACTTAACCACATTTACAATACCGATTATATGTATGTGGAATCATTAAAAGTTATTGCAAATTTCCTTATGATTGCAATAACAAAAGTTTTCTCTTCTAATACGGTTATTAATAGTCGTTTTTGAGTTTATTGGAACTGACAAAAGATTCATTTCACTTAACGATTTACTTGTAGCTAACAACAGATTTTCAAAATAATAATTTTAACAAAATAATAATAACCGGCTTCGCATATTTATCAGCTTAATCACAGAAATCTAAACATAGTTCACCCTAACTGCATTCCACTCCGATCGATCATCAGTACCTACCTACATAGGTTGGGACGACGTTTGGTGTTTAGGACAGTAACGTACTGGCATCGTACTCTACTTGTTATGCAATGGCATGGTATTCTAATTGCAATAAGGAAAAAAAATAAGAAAAAAAATATTTGCTTGTTTTCTAGGAAAGCCTTTTGAGAAACAATTATAGCTTAGAAGCCGTTATAGAGATATCACTTTCAAATTAGGGAAAAAAAACACGCAATCTTGGTAATCCGAAAGAATGCGTCAATGATTGTGGAAAAAAAATGACTACGACTAGTTATTCCAAATTAGCTTTTGCACAATTTTATAGTCGGCTGCTGTACATAATTAGTTGAAATTGCGTTTACATTCGATCTGAATAGCATAGTAAGAGATATAGCAGTAATGCAATAATAGATGACACAAATATAAGAGATAGTTATCGTTATATACGTCTTTTTAAAAAGAGAAACACCGTTCTTAGGAATAAGGGACAGTAAGGTTTTTATTCCCACATATTGGTGAATTGTCGAGTAGAATATCATCATAATCATCTCAGCCCATTATGTCCCACTACTGAGCACGAGCCTCCTCTCACATACCAAGGTGTGAGGGTATTGGGTCATACTCCACGACGCGGACCCAGTGCGGATTGGCGGAAGCAGGTGTATGGCGTCCTGCTGTTAGAATTTATTAGGCCTCTAACATGGCTTAACGACTACCACATTTAGTGATAACCGAGTCCAACGGCTTAATGTGCCTTCCGAAGCACGAAAGCGCTCGATATCAAATGCCACACAAACGGCACCCATCCAAGGACTGACCTCTGTAAACTCTGCTGTACTTCGGTGATCGTTTCCGACCACCGAGCACCGCAGAGCTACGAGCGCTTCGAGTAGAATATAGTAGAATAGAATAGCTTTCAGGCTACGGTAACCCATTGACGTAGTGGTAGTCATTCAGCCAAGTTGAGAGATACGAAGTTAGTAAACTTATTGTAAAAATCACTCACAGCAAGAAGCCGTGGAGTTAAAGGTAAAATATATCCGAACTCTTGCTTTATTTTGGACCTAAAACAGTACAGTTAATGGCGTAAGATATCCACCCACAAGATGGACGTACGATCTGATAAAAGGTCGCAGGATCACTATTAGGGATTGCTGTACAGCAATCCGCGAAAACTGCGCATTTTGAAAGTTAGCGCCTAATATTAAGCAGACTCGTTTGAACTGTAAGTGTTCTTAATTTCTAACAAGTAAAATTATTTAATAATTAATAAATTTTACATATTATTAATGTAAGAGATGAGGTGAGGTGATTAACTGTTAGGTGATGAAGTGATTAACCTAAACCTCTTATTTATTTCGTGTAACTAGAAGATAATGATTATAACTGCTGGTTGTTGGTTGATGGAGGTGTGCTTCATCTCATACATATTAATATATATCCAGAGATAACAAAACCAAAATAAATGAAGAAACAATTTCTCTTGCAATATCTTTCAAAATGCGCGGGATCCGCGGTTTTGCAGTATTAAATTCTCAAGTCACCAAGTCTAGGGTAGGTCTATGTTACAGTTAAGATACAATTAATGTCACCTGTCACTGTCATGTATATCCTAATCAAACATTGTGAAAAAAGGCCCTAACAATTTGAGAAATTAAATTAAGTAATCGTGACTTAAAAAACCAGGAAGACATTGAAACACCAACCGGCGTCTTAAAATGTATGCGAACGCTAAATAACACATAACAAAAAAAAAAAGAATAAAAAGCCGACTGAAATGGATACTTCAACGTACATGAGGCCAGTATACAATGCCCTAGTATTTAATGTCAATTAACGGCCAATACAATAGGCAGTACGGCTTCTCTGATCATCAATCCGTCTTACTGCCAATTTTGTGCAAGTAAAAGCGACAAGATTGAGTTCATTTAAGAATCAAAACGTTTTTTCTTAAAGGATCACGGCAGTGTGTCAAGTTTACAGAATCATAAATTAGTACAAATATCGCTATTTAATTCAGTCTATGTATAAGATTCCAAAACAAACATTGTACAATAATTCAAATCTGGCAAAAACATATAAATGGTAAAAAATATTCTGCGACAAGTTTGTAATTATTTAGTGTCCCAATTCAATAATAAAAAGCTTGCAAAGGAACTTTATATTTGGAAGCCTATAGCGAGATAATAAAGCAAAAAATCAAAGCTACTGACAATTAATAATTAAGCCATTTAGACTCGAACTCAGACATTTACTGTGACGAAAAGTTTGAGCTGTGCTTTGAATTCGAATTGCAAGCATTCTCAATTCGAATTCAATTAATGCGCTCTGCCAATTAATGGTTAGCTGCACCTTTGCGGTTCTTTCCCATCATACTACTTTGGATCTTACGATAATATTTTAACGGCCTAAATTCCCATACTATGTATTTAACGGCTATGAATATTTATATTTTTTAAGTGAGAACAATTGGACACTGAAAATGTTAAGTTAACAATGCATTAGTCCATATGAACTATAAAAAGGGATAATTTAAATCCGTTCAATGACCGAAGAGAATTCATACATACATACAATCACGCCGAACGGGAGCAGAGGATTACACAAGCCAACATTGCGCCATTTTACTATTGATCCCATGTATGGCAAGACCAAATGAACGAATTGAAGAGTGAAATAATTAAATTATGTTTCCAACGGCTACATAATCTTCTACACTGTATAAGCCGAGCACAACAATTTTAAGTTAACACTGTTTACGTCTGTACCAACTTAGACAAAATGAGTTTTAAATCTATTCAATACCACATATTATTGATGAAAAACATTAATTGACAGCAGGTGCGCTCTGAATGACAAGGCAAAACTAAATGAAATCGAAAAGGCGGGGAAGGAATCCGTACTATTCCGTCCGTTGTCCCAGTGACCCAGACTGCAGTCAACTTTGTACACTGTATTTTTCTGCACTGTAGTTATGACGACGACGTGCGGCCGCGAGGGGGTGAACGCTCTCTTACAATGTAACACCGAGCTGAGCTCTTAGCAACACTAACTGATACTGAACCACGCTTGATATTTCTTTTTATTTCTTGTAACTATTTCTTGTACTCGCATAACCTGCTGTGACAGGACAGGTGATATGGTAAGGTTTCGGATGGACAATTTGTAGTTTTGATAAACGGAAATAGGCTATATGAAATGCGAGTGTTACACGGTGGTCTTTAAAAGAATTTTCAAGAAATTGCCCTTTATTGCAAAGTTTACTACAAAACTCAATTACCGTGCAACTCAAGTACCATTAAATGTTAAAAGTTTCCGGTTTCCTATAGTTAATTTTTGGATTTAGGCAAAATAACTCAGATTATAGATGTAATGTATTGTTGATAAAACTATAATAATATTGCATGACACGCTTTATTTCTATATACAGGCGAACAGGCGTCCTGCATACGACAAAGGCTACATACAAATAGATATATTTTAGGATTTAAAATGTATCTTATACATAGGTTTTACATATTTTAGAAACGTAATAAAGATTAAATTTCAATGAAGAATTTGCATCGATAATTCATTATAAAAAGTTTTGAAGTATAAATAGATCTCAAGTTCTGATTCACTGAACATGATTGACGGAGGTTTGACGTCGCGAATTTAACAAGAGGTGGCTTTGGCGGTATGCGTTTACCAGCTTTTTGCATCCTTTAGTACACATAAAAAAATGTCTGCAAATATTTACTAAAATGATGAGATACTAGACACAATACATGATTAGAGCTATCAACTATATTCAATACTATAGCTTGCCATTCACGTACGTAAAACTGAGATTTAGGAAAAAATTGCTGTAAGTGTGAAATTTATGTCAGTTGCTAGCTTATGCATTCTAGTATGAAATTTTAGATTTAATCAAGAAGCTATCGAAACTGCGTGTCCAGTCTTTGGTCGCCACTGATTGCCACCTCAGGTTGCTTACACCAACAGCTATGTCTTTTTGGCTATTGTTCCCGTCGATTTCATGACGCAAGCCAACACATAACTCGCTTAAACGTATATTATGTCATATAGAAGTGCTGTTTGTCATTACTGTCAGAGGGTATTGCTCTTTCAGTCCCTCATGCGATTAGATCGCACCAATCGCATAAGCATTTTCCTTTGAAGGATTCTTGCCCAAGCAGAAAATTCGCGACATTTGCAAATTCCGTCATTACGTTTTTACTTTATTATATTGTTATAATATTAGTGGTATTTGGTTGCCCACAATTGCAATATTATGGGGATGTAAAGCAGGCAGATAATACAGGACAAACATACTATAAGGCTTGCCCATTATGCTCAATATGTCTCTTAGCTGCTCTGCTTGGGGATCTAATAACCTTATCGAAATCAACGCCAATATAATAGAATCTGTGTGCGATATCTAGGCCAAACTCACTCCTTTCCTGTGGTGTTGGCCGTGCCCCAATCCGAAGTGCTATATCGAGAATGTCATTATAACAGCTTTCCGTAATATGAACAGTGTTGTCTACTTTATAAGACTCAGATGCGTTCATGTATGGGCTCTGGTTCTTGTGGATGGTTTCAATAAATTCCCAATTGAGACGTAATTGGGAATTTATAGGAACAGTTTTGTCTACTTAAGTGCGCTCAAGCATGGACTATGGATTATATGGCTGGCAAGTACGAACTTGAGACATAAGATAAGTTGCAGACTGCTCGCAGCGTTATTGATAACGCTGCAAGCAGTCTGCAATGCGTTATTGATAGCCCATCTTAGAAGTGACCTGCATATTATTAATAATCAATATTTTTTACAGTAGAGGGAGTAATTGACTTGGTAAATAATAAAGAACAAGGTAATCACTTATAAGTAGTACGACAAAGTTCACAAAACAACAAACGAGCATTACAGAAAGAGAATATTAAAGACATAACCAATCGTTTTCTTTTTGCAATAATATGTAAACATGTTTCAAAGCATTCATTATACCATATGTCAATTCGCTCGAAGACAAGGATATTATCATGACAATGTTCATGCTTTCTTTAATGGCCAAGTATGATATATTCAGACTTAACCGGCTACAACTTTAATTTGTCACCTAGAAATATATTGGTTATTAAATTAAAATGAGTGTAAGGGCGATATAACATTAATTGTTTCTTTTAAATTAACCGTTTTAAAGTCACTTCATTAACATGAATTCCTAAAGTAATTTTTATTTAAGTTAAGATATAGAGTATAAGAATGTTGTAAGGGTTATTTCACAATTTTCTAGAAAGTACTTACTAAATTTTACTTGACAAATAACCATACAGAACTGTTATTTTAACTGCCGAGTAGATACCTCCTAATCTCACATTGTGAAACCGTCCGTTTGTGACCGTTTAAAATGTCAGGCTTCAAATATATTTAAATATGAATTGAGTTATATCTAATTCATTTAAGTCCGTTCATTGTCCTCAATTCAGGCCATTTTAAGAAATTTTACTTGATTTTGACTTGAAGCAGTTTTTGTGACAAATAAACTCCAAAATGTGACGAATTCTAGGCCATTCGCTAATTCCAATAAGCGCCTTTATCTTTCAATCCACTCGTACTCGTTTATCAATCAACTGTATTGTTTCCTTTCTCCCAATATTCCTCTGCTACTTCGCAGAATATTAATTAGGCATTTAAGATAACAAGTAATTACAATGAACCAAAACGAGCGGGGACCACCTTACAAATTGCTACTTTGATTAACTTTTACGCACGGAAAAGGTGTCTGGGGTCAATTAGCGTATCATTAAATTAAATATCATGAATTTACGATCAGACCATATCAAGAGGGATCCGCGTCAAGTTTTCAATCATACACGGAAGCTTTAGTTAAGAAGATGCCTTTGACAAGCAAATAAATAAACAAAAATGTATCTTCAGAAATACTGATGATCTAAAATGTTAAATAGTATTTATTTACCAACAAACTAAACGAAATACTCTTTTTGTTGTAGCACTAAACTAAACTCGGGGTTTGTTTTACAATGCATAATCCGTTGATTCCAAAACACAACCTTATACACCATCTGGACAAGACAAACAGACGTACAAAATATTAAATAGGTAATATAATAACAAATTTAATAAAAAAATAATTTAAGCTTTAATAAGTTTAAAGACAAAAACAACTTTGTTATGCACCCGGTTGGTTTAAACCAAAATTGGAAGCAACAATAGGTACTTTTCCGGTTTTAACCCGTTAACAGAAGTTACCGGTTTTCAAAATAAGTTTTATAATTGTTAACAATTAACTTTAAATTAATTTAAGAAAATTAAAATAATTAAAATTATCGAAATAAGTAGGTATATAATTATATGCAAAGTTTTAACAACTGTACGACAATAATAAACCAACTGATTATTAAGAAATAAATTTACTACGATGTGGTTTCATTACAAAACAAGTTGTTTTTATTGCCTCCGTGTGTGCCTTTAATTCATTTCTGTAATTTCACATGTTGCTTACAATACAATGTCTGCTACAAACTGTTTACAGCTTATAATTAATAAAGTGGATCAGCAAAGTAACTAATTTCATTTGCAATTAAACATGCTACATATTGAGACAGATGCCTTAACCGGTCAAAATAAAATGTTTTTAATGGTTCTTTTTCACTTAATTAATTTATTATTCATAATAAATAACGTTTTCATGTGGTTTTAAACACACAATAAATCATAGAGATTTGTCTGATGTGTTCGGTATGTTAAATTAAGTATACTTATAAACTAGTGACAACAATTGTACCTAAATTAACAAATCCTACATTATATAAAACAACGAAACCGCACAACATAACATTCAAGCAATCATCCAGGCAGGCGCATATTACAAATCAGCTAACTTCACTAAGATGGCATAGAATTGCAATGACACAGTTGAGCAAATACGATTACGGTGGAGATGTTAAATTTATATTTAAACCACCTATTACCTCTTCATATCTCTTATTTAGAATATTTTTCTTGCGTAATATGTTCGACTATATTTTTATCATTTATGCTTTTGTTTTTTTTATAAATTAATGTTCTTTATAAATTTGCTTTTACAAAGATCTGAGGAGCCCCCTGCCAGTGGAGCACCTGTCGATCAACAGTCGAGGCTCTGGCGGACAATAAAGCTCCCGGTAATCGGCAATAGGCTCGCCACCTATTACGTGGGACTGTATAATTGGCGAAGTGTGGGAGTATAATATGCTCTCAGGGAAACAGGCGTAAATGTACGTATGGGATCTGAATATAGAAGTATTTTTTTAAGTACCTATTCAACGTCTCATCAAAATTTAAAATTGCTAACCCAACTTTAACTTAACTAGTATTTTTAAAGCTTTTCAGAAGCGATACCCGTACTCCGCTCCTAAGGTCGTGGGTGCGATTTCCACGCAGGACAAATCTTTGTTTGCATAAACGTGAATGTTTATTCTGGGTCTGGGTTTGCCTTTGTTTATTAAGTATGTATTAACAAAAAATATTTATCCGTTATTTTGTATCCCTAGCACAAGTTCGTAATGAAACTTATCTTGGCACTAAATAATTATAAAATGATTGTCAGAAAATATTGATTTATTTATTACAAACATTAAAATCTTACATATTTTTATTATAATATTGTTATATTTTGGGACTACAATCGCAGTGTGAGACGTGCAATAATTGCTATATTTTTTTAAAAGCTTACAAAACTGAATGATTTAAGTATAAATATATAAAAGAGAACGACCTCAGTTATGTTTGTTCATGAATCGCATGCGCTGTCATCATTCATCAAGTTAAATACTCATAAATTACCTTGCATTATTTTACAACAAAATGCAGAAAAGCATCATATTCAATTATTGTACCAGTTATTTAGCCATCAAGTTTTTCCAATTAGTAGAAAAATATTGGCGGTTTTAAAGTGATATTTGAAAGATAAGCAGTCCTTTCTATATCATTTGTTGTTGTGCTTCAAATTCAAATTAATTGAATGCATTTCTTTACAGTTCTTAACAATAATGTACGTAGGCCAAAACAAGAACCTTGCAAGGGCACAGTAAATATTAAATAAGCATATATAACACAATATTAAACATATAACTTATTATTAAACTGACACAGAGTCGCATGTAAAAATATGAATCACTTGTTACTTAAGTACTAATTTCGATCTGATATTATCAAAGTATTCCTGTAAAGAGAAGCATTTAGACAAAAACGATGTGATAAACGTTTTATACTTTGTAATAATAAATATAAAACCTTGTCTCTTCTCTTAGTGCTAGTGGTAGTCTACTATGTCTTTTGTAGTCTACTAAGTGATAGCACTTTTACTTAGTAGACTATAAAAATCGATAAGAGGAAGGGCTTTGATGCCCCCGGGCTAGTAAATACTTATACTTTGCGGTAACCGAGTGCCATCCGGCGGCAGTCGGTCCCCCTTTACAGAAACCGTACAACAGTTGTTATCTTCTGATCGCATGTACATTATAACTCTAACTTTCATGAATTCAATTATTTTTCTATACAATTCTAAAACACAATCCATATTTCCATGATAATTGGTAAGTAGGTACTCCTCAGTAAACCGCAGTCGGATATAAATAGCAGTAATTAATCAATCAAGTTGAGCGGCGGCGTAGACAAATTATGACTAAACTAGCTGATTAAAGTCAGTCATTATTAAATCGGGTAAAATAATTAACAATGTAATTGTTTCAGAAAATTAACATAAATTTTAGGCCATAAATACTGTTACTGTTACAATTTTATGTAGGGGAATCGACAATTGAAAGTACATAAACATTTTCTTAAATTGTGTCATTACAAAACTCCGCTGTCTATCGCTATCACAAAGAAATGAAAAATTATATTCTTATATATCTTTATACTAGGTATATATATCAACTAGCAGCGCCCCGCAGTGTCATCTGCGTGGACCTGTTCCTATGGAAATACCGGAATAAACGGGTATCCTATGTGTAAAGGGTCAAAAATTAGCTGTGGGCCTAATTTCACCTATATCCGTTCAGTAGTTTTAGCGTAAATGAGTAAAAATAATATAAGAGTAAAAGTAATATATATCCATAATTACGTCTTCCTCAAATCAACACAGCTAGTTTTAATATAACAACCAATAATGCAATACATGCAGGAACTAACATGACAAAAACTGGTTGAATCAGCCTTTAGTTCAGTATTACAGAAACCATCCTTGACCTACAAACGCTAAGCAGAGTCAAGGCCGCCACCCGCCCGACACTCGAGCGAGCGGGTACGTCAACATACGTTACCGACTCATTTACATCGATTATTATCACACAATTGTGTACGTGCACTGTGATAACAACAGCTGATATAGAAGATGCCATAGTCAATTATTGTGCCGTGTGGTACCGGCCTTTTTTTGATTTATGTCGGTAACAAAATGCATTTACGCACTGTCTCCCGGCCAAAGGGGTACCGAGAGAGGTGTATGGGACTCACCACCAGCAGACACGACCCCCAGCAGTAATACCCACTAAAAATCTTCCGACGACGCCCGCCGCTTGTTGAGAAAGAGGCGGGGTGCCAGTACCTGGGTTCCAGCGTCTGACACCCCGCCCGCGGCCAATGTCCCCCGGACCAAAACCGGGAAGACCTCCTCAGAGAGACGCAGTGGACGCGCCCCTCCTACCTCTTTGTGCGACCATAGCGTGTGTGGCCGACTTCTCGAAGGGTCCATGGTTAGACAGCAGGGGCCCCCTGCCGCCGCTGCCTAAGACCTACTGGGAGGTACTCAGCCCCCCCACCACGACAAGGTGGAGACCAGTCGGGGGGGGTGTGGTACCGGCCTAAAATAGTGCCACCCCTTCTCATCTCACGGGGAGTCGTAAGAGTCGTCGAAGAGAAATCCTACCGGATAATAGGCAGCAGTGTTATCCTGCGCACTGGCTTGAACTGCGTTCACCAACCCGCCTGCCCAGCGTCGTGATCATAGGCAGATACCCCCAATAGAATGTAATCTATTGGGAAGGCTAATGTTTAGCAGTGGACTTTATAAGGCTGATATGATGATGATGATGATAATAGTCAAATATTTAATGTGTGGAGATGATAGATTAAAGCTGCAGAAATCGATAAATGTGAAAAAAATATGGCTAGGTGGATGAAATTATGAGTATTGATGATGAAGATGACACGAACAAGGTCTTATTTGATTATCAGTATGTACTTCACTATTATCAATACCAGTGACGTGCACTGAAATTTACTACTAAGCTTTAGACTACGAGCTTGATTCAAGTTTTCATTTAAATATAATAGGTTGGGGAAAAAGTCTTTTCGTATTTTTGTATGAAAAGTCAAGACATTTTTTTCAAAGTTTATTTACATTTATTTACAATTTATATGTACCGTTTTGTTGAATAACTTTCTGCCATTTTGTGGGCAGAGACATTATCCCGTTACTGTAGAAACTTTGGGACTTCTGATCAAAAAAACGGGACAAATAGTTTTGGCAGTCCTCTCTTGAGGTCAACCTTACAGAACCTAAAGAATTCTGCAGAGACCGAAACAGGTGAAAATCTGAAGGCGCAAGGTCAGGGCTATATGGTGGATGCACTAGGACCTCCCAGTCGAACTCTCTTAATTTTTGCTGAGTGGCTAAAGATGTGTGTGGTCTAGCGTTATCGTGATGAAAGACCACACCCTTCCTGTTGATCAATTCCGGCCGTTTTCTCTCGACTGCTTCCTTTAATCTCATCAGTTGCTGGCAGTAAAGATCAGAATCGATGGTTTTGCCGGGCGGTAAAAGCTCATAATAAACAATGCCCTTCCAATCCCACCATACACACAGCATCACCTTATTTCGTGTTAGGCCAGGTTTGGCCACAGTCTGTGAAGCCTGGCCAACTTTCGACCACGACCTTTTTCGCACGTTCTTGTCGTACGTGATCCACTTTTCATCGCCAGTTATCAATCTCTTCAAAAACGGATCAGTTTCATTACGTCTCAATAATGAATCGCAAATGAGTACACGGTTCATTAAGTTTCTTTGAGTGAGCTCGTGTGGCACCCAAATATCGAGCTTTTTTGTATAACCAGCTTTCTTCAAATGGGTCAAAACTGTTTTGTGGTCGATTCCCAGTTCTTCAGCTACATCGTAACTACTAATATGCCGATCTTGCTCCACTCTTTCAAAAATGGCGTCCATTTTATTCGTAACAGGGCGACCAGAGCGAGGTGCATCTTTAACATCAAAATTTCCGGACTGAAAACGTTTGAACCAAATTTGTGCTACTCTTACTGACACTGCATCAGGTCCATAAACATCACAAATTTTTTTCACTGCTTGAGTTGCATTTTTGCCTTTTTTATAATAAAATTTTAAAATGTATCGAATTTCTTCATTAGATTCACTCATTTTTACGGAGAGAAAAACAAATGAAAAATAGCGGGAAACAACTTTTTTTTATTTTTTTCTTTTCTTTATAATGGAACCTTTTTAATGTTACCAAAACCAGCCAGACACAAATAGTACAGTCAAAAAAATTTTATAATAAGTTTATACCTACATTATGCGAATAGACTTTTTCCCCGACCTAATATAAAGAAATTTCTGATCGTCAAGATATCAATTTTCTTAATACAATTGGTATTGAGTCTAGCGGCTTGGTGACAGTATTGGCATTGGGGAGGCTGCATGGTTAACAAATACAGAATTTGCATCTTATCCGTTTCGGAAGGTATAGTAACTGAATATGATAGTCGTTTGGCCACTACACTCCCGTAGACCGGCTTTAAAAATAAATTCATACGAGATATTATTACAAAATACCTACCGTAAATTAACTTAATTCAAAAGCCTAATGGTCGATTTTTTATGAAGTAATACTAGTAATTGCTGGTACAAGCCACATTCACATCAACTCCCCACGCATCTGCTTTTGTCTACTTCCATTGAGTTCGAACGATAGATCCATATACGGTTCTGAAGGTTACTAAAGACTGCGTACGGCCAGCAACAATCGAATTATTCCGGCAAACTGCAGAGGCGACGCGTTAAAAATGTATGGTCAATACAAAACCGTATGTGGTAGGGTAAATCCTTATAGGTTCTTATCTATATGGTTACTGAAGGGCTATATGGAACTGTCTACGCAACAGACGATTACGAAGACCAAACATGCTGTTTTCTATGGCATGCTGTATTACATTTTGTATGAGCTACATATAGCTTGGCGTAATCTTAGAATCGAGTTGTCACTTTTAATCTGCGGTTTACCTTCAAGAGGTAAAAAAAGGCTTGATAGCAGCTACAAGATCAGATAAGAATAGATAAAATTTAATTTCTAAATTTATACATTTATGAACTTCTTTTAATTTTCTCAAACGAAAAATTTTTTAGGAACATTTGTTATAAGTTTTTTGTCAAAGGACAGGATACCTGGCAAAATAGGTGTGCCGGTATAAAAAAGTTATTCTGCTATACTTTTACTGTGACAGTAAAACTAGTTTTAGTTTATTGATTCTTAGTACATTGATTGCAATCTACAAAAGACAGGACATGCATTATCATGCAGATTTAAAGATAAGAAATATTTTGAATGTGAATGGGTGTTTTTAAGAATACTTTATGTATCTCAGCTTTCTTACGTAACTATTTTGTAGGTATTTTTTACAACTACGGATATTATCTAATATAGTATAACTTAATATGGTTCTTCAATAAACCACAGCATTTTATTATAAAATGTTTGTTTAATAAAGAAAATATTAAGTAAGCAAATTACTCTTTAGAAAAAAATAATAATTGTCTGTTTGTAAATAAAATAACATCTTTAAAGTAAATAAATAATTTTTAATAACTAAGAAGTTTTTATATCATTTGTATTTTGTTCAATATTATGATTTTAGAAAAAAAAAATTTTTTTAATTCTCACCTTTTTGAAGAAGGCAAAAAAGAGAAATTAACTAAGCAAACAGAAACGCGACCAACAATTAGTTGTACTACAAAAAAGAAGGAAAAAAAGCACTAATGACGACACATTAAAGTAATAAGACCAATTTGGTCACCGAGTGCGGCGATCGTGATTCCGATAGCTTGGTTAGTCTGTAGCCAATTTACCAAAACAAGATACAGACCTTATCCCCTTGAGTTATGGATGAAAATTTAATTTTACACTCTATACTATCGGGTACGTATCAAAAGGAGCAAAGGGTGTGCTCCCAGCTGGCAAATTCTACACTGGAATAAAAGAGAGAGTTGTTAAGTTTCTAATAAGTATTATTTGAAAGTATAACTTAACCGCTGATAAACTCTGAAATAAATTAAAAAAAATTTAAGACTCATGATTGTCGTATAAAACAATAAATAATTGTGCAGAGACAATTTAGTCCCACACAGCTCTTATGTATATATAAGTAGCTTGTGATATGGTTACTAGAAAACAAACATTTTTTTCTGTAAAAACATACTTATACATACAAAGGTAACAAATGGAACAAGACAAATATATCTGTTCATATGTACAAATATTTGTTCCGCACGGAAATCGAATCCGGTAACTCAGGAGCATAGTGCAAGTGAATTGACCTAACCCTTTCATTAGACTACAGAGTTCTGTTCATCAGCTTCTGTCCGCAGCTTTTAACGATTGAACATAAAGATTTTCATCAGTTTTGATAAGTAGAAGTGTATGTTAGACGAAAATTACTTAGACTATATATTAGTTGACATATCATCATCATCTCAGCCCATTAATGTCCCAGCACGAGCCTCCTCTCAATACCAAGGTGTGAGGGTATTGAGTCATACTCCACCACGCGGACCCAGTGCGGATTCGCGGAGGCAGGTGTATGGCGTCCATTTTTCGAATTTTTTGAGCCTCTAACATGGCTTAACGATCACATTTAGTCATAACCGGGACCAACGGCTTCAATGCCACACAAACTGTCGCCCATCCAAGGACTGACCCCTGTAAACTCTGCTGTACTTCGGTGATTGTTTCCGACCACCGAGCATCCCGGAGCTACGAATGCTTCATACATATAAATTTAAAAACGAAAACAGTTTTGATTAACCTCCAATTATCGCAAAGCAGACTTAGAAGATGATTTGCAAATCTATTGCAATTAAATACATATCTATTTCTTTGATAAAGTTGTTTTAGAACTTTGAAGTAATTTGTTAGTTTTATGGTTATTAAAGTTCAAACATAAAACAAATAGTCCAAGATATCAATATTAACAGTAAATTTGTTGCAATGTTTAAGATTCTGTAACGGTAGTATTCGTTTTGTATCTATTGATCGCCAATCGTCGTACTTTGTAATGCCGTTGGGTTAAAATTGTACAATCCGCGATTGCCATCCGTTAAATCTGTTTCATGTAATAAAAATTATATTCTCCCATTGTATAAAATAAGATATGTAAAAATGGATATAAATTGTGGAATAGACAAAAAAACTGCTTTTTTACTTAACAAATAACATATTTTTATAAGGCAAAAGAGTAAATTCATCCAAAGTAGACCTCTAATGTCAGTCAACATTATAAGCTATACATTATAACACCAACATTTTCTGACAATAATAATAATAAATATTTTCTGACAATTACACCAATTATAGTTCAAGATAAGTATCAATAAGAATCTTGTGTTATGGATACTAAATAACGGATAAACATACTTCAATACTTTTTTTTGTAAATACATACTTAATATCCATAGGCAAACACCCAGACCAGAACAAATATGAATGTTTATGCATACAAAGATTTGTCCTGTGAGGGAATTGAACCCACGACCTCAGGAGCGGAGTGCGGGTATACTCGCCTCCACGCCATGTCGGTCGTCAAAATAGTAAAGTCAAAATAATTTATTCAAGTTTTGCTCAAAAGAGCTCTTATGAAGGTCAAAACTTAAAAAGCAGCGCACCCATTCACTGCGGGCGGGAGCTTGATCGTAAAAGAACGGGCAAGCAAAATCGTCAAGGTTAGTTTTTTCTCCCGCCAGTTACAAGAAAACGTGCTTAGTAGTAAAACAATTTAACAAGTCTACAAAAAACTGAGTTCTGCAGTCACAAGATTTAAAATAAAAAAGAAAATAACTCTTTTATAAGTTATACGAGCGTGATTACGAATAAACATAGAAGACATGAGCAGACCAGTCTCCACTGGTGTGATGCATGAACCAGCCATCGTTTCGCTTAACCATATTTTAGCGAATGTAACGACCCGACGCATGGCGCCACCACCGCAAAGTCATTTAAGTTTTTTTAAACCCTTTAATTCGGTTTTTCACGTGCTTTCCTTATTTGTGAACCAGGTGAATTTTCAATGAATATATAAAATATAAAGAAACTGCATTTAATATTAACGGAATTCATGAAGATCTGTCAGTTTTGATGAAACTCGGCAGGTTTCAAAAAAACTTATATGTAAATATTTTAACTTCATATAAATATTGGTTCGAGTGCTGACAGACTGCAATTCCTGCGACAGACTGCAAAATGTTTATATATTTTCTAACAAAATTTAGCTAGAATTGTTATTTGGGATGTGCTTAATTGTTTATACTTTTAAACAAACAAGACTAAATTATTTATTTCAGTTTTTTATTTAAGTCTCTAAATATTAGATTATTAAATAAATATCATTCGTTAACCAAGACTCCACAGAACGTTTAGTGTCACAGGGAAAAGTGAAAGCAAGAGATTTATTAATAAGATCTACTTGGAGGACACACCTTATCATATGATACTCTGTGACGCATTACAATTTCTAACATAACCGATTACTCTCTGTGCAAATGTCGCGAGAGCAGCGGAGCGACACGAATCGACCAGAAACACGACCACGAACACTATGACAAGACTGCACGACTAGTAAACAGTCCTAATATAAGGTGAGCATGAAGTTTTACGTCAACTGACATACAAATTTCTACTATAATTCACGCATTTTTTTCTAAGCAGCGGTATTAGAATTGTCGTAAGTCTTAATTTTAGGACCGTTTATATGAAATCCTATAAAAACTTGCACACTTACCGCGTTGAACCTTTCGAATTTTGAATAGTGTAAGCTTTCATAGGGTTTAATTTATAGGGTTCTAAATTTTGTTTCGTTCGGTTCAATTAAATATGCGTTCATCTGTAACAAGAATTTCCCAAAACCTTCCTTAATTGGTGTGTAGTTTATATACGGGCCCTGCTAAAAAGTAGTCTTAGAGGAGGAATATGTACATACTTTCATATCTGATACAGATAATCTGGACAAAGTTACTCGATTATTTCTTCTTGTAGCAAAGGTTCGTGGTTATTAGAAATTTGTAATTATCGAAAATGGTCTGTTGCAGTAATACAAAATTATGTAAATAATATTAAGTACACCTAAAATTTGTCACATATATTCAAGAATATAATTTTACTTTTATCTTAGTATTTCACTATTATTGTACTACTATTAGGTTAAGTCACCTCTTAACAGGTATATAGTTATTTTAGTGCAAAAAATAAATGCAGACTACCCTCCAAAAAATTACTTTGGATTAGGTACTTCACAAATTGCCCTGATTTCGTCTGAACGGCTACCTGTAATTTACAGACGCTTATAAGAAATATTGTAGAAATGCGTCCTTGACCTTTTTAAAAGCCTTTTCATCATTTGACACGTTGACTAGAGATCACTGTTAAATGTCACTGAACTTTTCTACATCTATAAAGATCCCTTGTACATGTAACTTAAATTTAAAATGGGAAACATGTGCTTGATATTATGTATGTATGTTAAAAAGTAACATGTTCATTTTATGTCGTAAAATGAAAGAAGAGGTGATCATTTGGATTTTGTAGGATTACTCCCTCGTTTTAAATTAAAACAAGATAAAAACGTAGCAACATTTCCAAATAAAAAAACTGCTAAATTAAACTGCTAAGTATCTCCTAATCAGACATTGTGAAACAGGCAACCCTTACTCAACAACTCGTCTGATAACATACACCAAACCAAGAGTAAAAATATAGACTAAATTTCAAATAGAACGTTCGGTCCAATTAAAACTTATTAATCACCACGTCACAGCGGGTCGTAAAACGCCCCAGCCAGCTACAGCAGTTAAATACTGGCAGTTTCCGTAAAGTTAAAAACCTTTAAAAATGCAGTCCTACTTGCAGTGCAGATCCGACACTTAACCATCCATTGAGGTTTTATGTGCAGGCTGTTTGTGTGGAGCTGGCGCGTGACTTTGACTTTTTCATTAACTTTGATTAGATTTAGTAGAAGCAACGAAACTTTTTAAAATATATACCGTTTGAAAGGTACGATAGAAACAGAACACTATATTTACCGCGTTAATCTATGTTTGGGCCTGTCTGTCTGTAGCACCGTTATGTTATAGCGAGAACATATACGAGAAAATAGGGTATCAATTGGCATAATTTTTAAATTTTTGTTTGCATGTGTGGGTTTCAAATTTCATACATACATAAATTCACGCCTGTTTCCCCATTGGGGTAGGCAGAGACTTATTATACGCCCAAACTTCGCCATTTATATAGTTGGTCCCACGTAATAGGTGGCGAGCCTATTGCCGCTTATCGGGCACTGTTATGTTCGCCAGAGCCTCGTCCGTTGATCGGCAGGTGCACCAAGTGGTCCCCCCCGACTGGTCTCCACCTTGTCGTGGTGGGGGGGGCTGAGTACCTCCCGGTAGGGACAGAGGGCACAAGGGAAAAGGTAACACCCAAAGATAGGCGACTCTGGGTGCCCTTAGTACTGACTATCGGGGGGGAAACTAAGAGGGACCTGTGGAGGGCGCAGCGGGCGGGCTAGGAGGGCCCGTCAAGCAGCGCCAGGAGGGTTTTAGGCAGCAGGGGTAGGGGACATATTATTTGTACCTAAATTGTTTCCATAGGTACTCTGCGAATATAGTTAAAGTCGTTTAAAAATAAACAGATGTTTAAATTACTTTGTAAACGGAAAATCACTTTAATCCCTTCCTAAGAAAATCGTTACTAATTTATATTTTTAATGTTCAATTGGTCAGACAACTTGTTAGGGTTCCGTAGAAGAAAATAAATATCCCAATTGACTATTTCATCGCGACTGAATAGCATATAGATTTAAGTGCTATTCACAAGTCCTTCGGAATTAAGACAAGCTTGAATCAATGGATTTAAATAGCTGAAGTTATGTTAAAATTACAAGTACTCATAAGTCATTTGTCTTTTAAAAAAAACTGGATTTAATAACTGACCTGAATAATGCTTAGATATAATGATGATTATACGGATTGAAATCCTGGTTTATTAAACTATATTTATGTCACCGAGTTTCAGAGACCAAGATAAAAATAAATAAATAAATTAAATTACAAACTTACCTAAGACAACGTTATCGTAACGAAAGAAATATAATTCCATACGTTCGGAGCTAACGTGTTAAGAGTTTTACAATCTGTCCGCCTGACCTATCTTAGTATGTATACATCACGCGTATGTGTGTATAGAACAGCACCCTATTTTCTCAGCGTGGAAGTGAAAACTTAGTAGGGAAGTGGCTTCAAGCCGCAACTTCCTAGTTAGTTTTATCTGTCATTTGAGATGACAACTATTGGTTAACATTTTATGTAAAGCTTCACAACACTTTGTAAGTTTAAACGGTGCTATGGGTATATTATCAAATAACTAATTAACTGCACATTTTCTAGTAACTACTATTGATTTACTTTTAAAAAAAAATTGTTATGATTATAATTGGAGATTCAAGTAAACAACACGTTTGCTAACTAGCTATCTACTGATAGCATGTTAAATGTATTATGTAATTATTATTATTTTACATTCTGCCCATTATTTAGTTTCAAGATATGTATTATTAAGACCTTGCGTTATGGATAACTAAGAAACAGATATACATACATAAATATTTATTTCTTGTATTTTCTTTATAAAAATAGGTAGCACTCAGACCACAGTAAATATATATGTTCATGAACAAGATTTTTCCTGTGTGGGAATCGAACCTACGACTTGAGGAACGAAATGCAGGAATATAACCTCCATGCCAGAAATTATTCCATGCAAATTTCATAAGTCACTCATATAACCTGCATAACTGCCATTTCAAAACTCGCTTAAAAGACCAGTGACTACAGGTCCTAAACCGAATGATTCTTAAGGTCAGCACTTATTGTTCCGTACAGGAATGGAGTGACCAGGTTAAGATCGAATAGTTCTTCAGAGCACTCGCCGTAGTAATTCCCGTAGGCAACTGTAGGTGGTACAGGGGCCCCGAAACATCGGGTTCAAGAATTCCTTTGCAGTCTATTAAATGCTTTGAGGAGTAAGTAACAATGCATCTGAAACTACGAGTAGATAGTAAGTCGTGAATACGTCTCATCGTGAACTGGCGTCGTGTCGTGACACCCTGGGGCAGTTTCCAATAAATTTCGTAACTTTCGTGGAAATAGTCTACTTATCTCATTAGAATTAGTTACCAACTCATTCAGTAACACGCAACGGTAGCTAGAAGTATAGGGAATAAAGTCGCTTAAGTAGGTTATAAAGTGAAGTTATTATAATAAATAATTTCAATATAACAATGCGTCATTGACTCTGTATGATCTGGTAGAGGCGCTATATATGTAATTGAATCGATTGCCTTTATAATTTAAAACTATGAGAAGAGTCATAGTTTTAAGTTCTAAACGCAGTCGAAAATAAAAAAGTAAATAATATATAGCAACCGATTTGGCTGACATGATTATAATAAGATGTGTACAGCGCCAATAAATTTTAATTTAATTTAAATGAATAAAATACCTAGTTACTAGAAAACTAAGTACATTTCGTCCACAATAATATCATATATTTTGGCATTGAAGCCCCTACAAAATTTATAAAAAAATATACGCCATTGTTCGTTTATTAATGTTTCTTACTATAATTACCTTTTGACATACATAAACTACAATTTATACCTACCTATTTTCCCCAAATACATTTTTTATTTCCGTTATATATTATCACCAAGTCGTTAATAATTAATTTAATGCATGCCCTACGGGACCCTGATAAAACTTACAATGAAAAACACAATAGCATTAAAAAATATTTTATAAATCACTTAATCAGTTCCTCGATTCTCATTAGGGAATTAATTAGTGTCCAACTCAAAGACGGCTACGGAAAAGTATGCCAAGATAATTGTTGCTAAAGCGCTCCTGATCGATTATACAACCATTTCATATTAATTCCTTTCACCAACATCGCCAGTATCATATTATTAATATAATGAGGTACCCCTGAATAATTTGGCCATAACTCACGTGCTCTACCCGCTCACGGTTGCAGTGCAGCTAAAGTCAAACAATTTATTTAAACTGCGGCTATTAAAACAGTTCGATACTACACTGTAATTGTTCGCGAGACGCTAAGTCGGCATTTAAAGTGTGCGAAGTCACCACTAAGCTTGAAGTTTATTAGAGACCATCCGAGACTCTCGTAAAACTCTATTTATGACGTTTTCGCCTCACTGTGTACTTTGAAATACTAATTGGGAATGATACAACCTGCGGAGTGTTGCAAAGTTGCACTTGCTATTGTTATCCCGCCTATACTATCACTAGTTTTTATTTATAACATAAAGAACTTGATCAAAACAAAGTTTGTGTAGTAGAATATGGGCTACACAAACTTTGTTTGTCTAAGACAAACAAGATCTAAATTTAAACTAGGTTTAGAACTAGTGCTGTCACAGTCTTCACTTTATCATACTAATATTATAATATGATTTTCAGGCTCTGTGTGAATGTTGACGTATCGACAGGTCACATTCATTCTTACTTGAGACAGGAACGGTTAAGAGAAATTTTAAAGACATTGCCATAATTTTTTGTTTAAATTGTTATAATTTCTCTTTCGTTATATTAGTTTCCTCATTTCATTGTATTAGTTTTTTTATCTTTTTTATTGTTTATATTTTTAAGATTTTAGTCCGTATTTTAATGTTTAACTTTAACTGTATTTTATCTTAATTCTTGTGTTGATACCTTTGATTTGAATTATATTGTGTTTAACTGTTTATTTCAAAATTATGTTTAAGTAACTGAAGGAGCACAAATCTTCTAATAACTTTATATAAGATTGCATGTAATGTGTATCCTTTGTTGGAGTTCCTTAATAAATAAAATATAATAATAAAAGGGACAGCACTATTTTTAAACCTGGTTTAAATTTAATTTAGGCTTGTTTTGTAATAAGCCTTAATTAGTTTTAATTGCATAAGTTGGCAAGTTTTATTATTTAATCTATGCAATAATTGTAATAGTAAAGACAAACAAATGTCTCAAAATTTTTAAAAATGTCTTCACAACTATAACTTTATTTTTGTGTAGTTTTGGCTACTACTTACTTGAACTCACTAAAACAGTAAAGTTTTAGCACTTCACATCTAGTCGAATGTTTATGACAATACTTTATTCATCGAAAACAATCTCACTAGTAAAATAAATGAAAGTGAAACATAAGAAGATAACTTCTATGAAATACAATGAATGAAGTTGTAAAATGAACACAAAGCACCATTTTCGTGTTGTCGCGTCTTTTGGTCGGAGACAGACAAACATCTGTAGCCCAGGGTTATGCTGTAGCTCTGTATTAGTGCATAACTACATAACTAGACATTTACCATAAACTAGTGGCTCGTAAACTTGCACATATGTTTACCGGGCGAGGTGCAGCACCTTAAAAGCATTGGTAATATAACAAAACGTCTGAACCGAAATTGCCCATAAAAGTCGGACGGCGTTTTCTAACTAAAGCCATGAAACTGAAACGTTGGAGGAATTTACAATAGACGTCCCAGTCAGGCTACATTTAACGTGCGCTACGTACGTCTTAGTTTAATTAAAGTGCCTCACTTATAGACTGAAAAAACTAGCTGACCCGTCGATTCTAGACAGTTTTACTTACAAACTTTACGAATGAATTCGCGACGCAAGTCGTAAAATATGAAGCAATAAAAATACTCGAACCAGTGTTATCTCGTATTATGTTATACAGAACAAGTATTCAATCATTCAACCAGATTGTAATTTGCCTTATACACCTGAATTATTTATTTCTCGAACTATCAATCTTTCAAAACATTTGATTCCACATTATTTTAGTAGATGATTTACATTATACTATATTATATTGCCGGCAACTTTGTTTTCTGAGACGATAGTAAAGGCGTTGAGGTCAGTAAGCCAGCAATCCTTAGGTCCTGGGTTGAATCCCACACAAGAAAAACTTTAAAAGATTCAAGGAGAAAAACTTAAAAAATAATCTGGGATATTTCCATTAAGACTAATTAGCGGGCGTAATTAATTTGCTATTCAATTTATTCCATTTAAAAAAAAGTTTTTTCAATTTATAACACAAAAAAATTTGTCTTTATTGCGTGGCGTGGCAATCTCTAACACTTACTTAAAGTTTATGTTTATGTGACTTTTTTTCGTACCAGTGTTTATTTGTTCTGTGGCCTATCTTACGGGAAGTCGTATGAGTAGATGAAGAGAAATCAACCCGCCTGCCTAGCTTGGTGATTTTGGGCAAATACAATAGAGTATAATCTTTTCGTAGGGACAATGTTAAGCAATTGCTTAATGAAAATTAAATAAACATCCTAATCATTTTTAGGTGCCACCTAACACACTTCAAGTTTTCTAAGACGCCAACTATTTTCCATTAGGGCCAAATTAAATTTTTATGCCGCCATAAAACTGCACTAATGAATTCTCCGTTTCTCGACTCACCGACCGGCGCTCAGTCCGCCATTAACCAAATTACTTAGATGCACCATTATGTAAACTTGAGGGATAAGTTTAACTAGCTAAGACATTAAAGATTGGTTATGATGTTCATTGAAACTTGTTCACATCACGAACTTTTCGTCAAGATGATGAAAGGAAGAATAACTTAATTTGAGTCAAGACTTTAACTTAACCTACTTATTTGTAGTCTTGATTGAATAAATTGATATTCTAAAATATTTAAAAATACTGTTTGAACATCCAACGGGCAAAATACTAACACCAATTATTTAGTTCCAAGATAAGTATTATTAAGAACTTGTGTTATGGATACTAAATAGCGAATAAACTTACATGAATACTTCTTTTTTTATATAAATACATACTTAATACACATACAACCAGACCAGAAAAAATCTTTATTTTTAGGCACACAAAGTTTTGTCATGTGTGGGAATCGAACCCACGTCCTCAGTAGTGGAGAGCGGGTATACTCGCCATCATGCCGTATCTGTCGTCAACAACAACAATATAAGCAATTCAATTCAAAAACTCTCTTTGTTTTATAAACTAAGACATAGTACTTGAATATGTCAAAATGAAATATAAAAACCAATCGAAATACGACTACACTGAAATCACGAAGCTTGGATCCTCTTCAATGCAAAACAAAACAAAAAAAGGTTTAACATTATAACGCACACCATATCGCTAATTAAATAATTGTAAAATGTATTTATTATGCATAAAAAGTTTTCCATTTCTGTGAATAAAAACCCAGACCAGAACTAATATTCCGGTTCATCTACTCTCAACAATTTGTCCAGGGAACCGAATTAACGATCTTAGCACACTGAGTTTAGCGCCGAATTAGGCGTCAGGGATAGCTTTTCCGTTTAAATGTTAGTCAATAGCAATAGCAATTATTGTACTAAGGGCAGCATTTTCATATTTACTTAGATTTAGATAAACATACGTAATACAGGTCAGAACATGGGAGTGATTCTCGATATAACCGATAAGAATGAAGTGAAGATACTTTGTTTTAATGTCTATCAAAAGGTCAAAGTAATTCCCACAAAATGACGTGAAATTGACACGTGTATTGTGAATATGTCAGTATAGTACGTAGGTTTAGTATGAACCGAGGAGTCACAGGTTATCACATTATGGCGAGACATCTAAAACTTTATTATCCCGGAGGCAATAGAATATAAATGAAGGGTCTTAAAATGTTTAGTGTAAAAGGGTCAAAGGACAGTTGACAAACGTCAAATTGTTAGCTTAGTTGATATATGGGAAAAGTTATGGTATTTAGGGGTAACAGATCACGTGTAGTTCGCTTTATATAGGATATGATCACACAATGCAGAGCATATATCTTAGACAAATTCAGTAGTACAACATGTAGCGTTCATTAGATTTTATTAAACTCAAGTTCATGCGAAGGACAATCCGTAAGGATTTCAAACCTAAACTTCCTATTTTCAAAATAGAAGGTATTTGGAATGTACCATTATCTTGAAACAGTGTTGCCAACTTCCAATCATAATTTATCCTGAAGTCTTGGTGAAAAACGACTAAATTTGTTTTGATGACGAAAAAAAACAATTTTTGGTAAAAGCAGGAATTTCCAATAATCAAAGATACTTTTATATGAATCAAACTCATGCTTTAATTATAAGATGATAAGAAATCCCTAAGAAACCATAAAAAAAATCCCATCCCAGTCCCACTTAAAATCCTCCTGAGTTGGCAACCCTGCCTTGAATCCCTGTCTAACTGTTAGTGCCGTCCAAAGCTGGCCCAACTAGAGCATGATCTTAAGACGTAATAATCTCATATTGCGTGAATCCAAACGTGCGGAATCATTTATATTGTAAAATTTGTGATGATAAATATCGAGTCGTCATCCCATCACATCATCATTGTCACCATCAAGTATTGTTATATTTACAAGTTTTAATAGTAGTAACTTTAAGTTTTAATTGATTTAAAAAAGGAGAAAATAATAAAAAAAACTGACAATTACATCAATTATTTAGTTCCAAGATAAGTATCATTAAGAACTTGTGTTATGGATACTAAATAACGGATAATTATACATGTATACTTTTGTGAAAACATACTTAGTATACATAGGAAAACACCCAGACCAGTACAAATATTCAAGTTCATGCGCATGAAGTTTTGTGCTATGTGGGAATCGAACCTTCGACCTAAGGAGCGAAGTGCGGATCGTTCGTCAAAAATAACACGAAAGGGTAAGCAATAATAAGCTATGAATACTTGAAGTAAAAAACTAGAAAAATTGCCGAATGCGGATTTAGATGGTCTGCAAAAACTGCAACAGTACGTAGACTGCATCGAGTTACGACCCTGGATGTAAAAACCCTATAACCGAATACTCCCATTTTTATGGCGGGGAATATTTACTGGAGTTCGCTTTTAGAAATTGCACGTAAAATCTGCCAGACTTGTGCAGTTTAATGCGTAATACTAAATCTTAACTTACGTTAAAATATTATATATAATTTACCTGCGTTTTAGAAGGAACAATTATTTTAACAAGAAGGTTTTATTACAATTTCACGTCTCTTTTACATAATTCTCTTTGTTTAGTTGCAGATTTAGCTTTTCTTTCTTGTGTGACACCGATAACTTACGAGACAAACAATTTTGACTTTCCCTACTATTAGTATTAAATTAACCTAAATAAAAACTTGATAGAAATATTTAAAACCAGGAAATTCAAATATTTGAATGTTTATAATCAAATTTGTTAGTCATTTAACATATTAAATTTTTACTGAAGTTGCCTTTGTTTTAACTTTAATAACTATATACATACGCAGAAGGAGGTATGTAAATTAACTTTAAGTGTCTAAAGTATTTTCAAATTTGCCAAAATATTTTGATCTTAGTATTTTAATCCTGTCGTTTCGCTAACAATAAATCAAAAAACATATTAATATTTCATGTACAATAAAATAAGTTAGGACTTTTGAACAAAATAGCGCATCAAATCCTATTGAAACCTAGATCTAGACCCCAGAAGCTTTTCAATCCACGAGATGCAATAAAAATATGTCATCCAAGAGAATCATAAAACTTGCAACGACATTGAATCCCTGAAAAAGATAATAACGCTATAGCCTTCCTTTACAACCGGGACAGAGAGAGAGGGACAAAAGATGCGAGGCAATAAAAGTTTTGATAGGATCCGACGGAATCCGGGATATCGGACATAGCCAGTTTTACTATCGGCCCCCGAGCCCTGCGTCTAGCTTTATGGGAAAATTTTAAAATGTTTAATCTTTTATCCATGCAGCAAGCAAAAGCGTACTTGTACTCGTAATATAACAAGAAGCGCTCGTAGCTAGACTAGACTAGTTGGTAGGAAACGATCACAGAAATAAAGCAGAATTTATAAGGGTCTGTCCTTGGATGTGTGACCGTTTATATGCAATGTCGTGCTTTGGGAGGCACTATAAGTGATACACACTAACTTGTCGTAAGCCAGCCAGAGTCAGAGAGAGATTTATCGAAGAGAAGACCTTATTACCATGTAACAAGCCATAAACATTATCGCACATATGCTTATATGCAACGTTTATTCCTTTGACGGAAAACCCTCTATTCATTGTATGAGTATAAGGCATTTATCGAATCTATAGTTGTATAAGAAATTTCCATTATTTGTTGGCGATCTTAACAATTAAAGCAATGAGTGAACTTTAATCTCTCATTATATTCTTCGGCTAAAAGAAATTTTAATTCTCTTTAGCATAATTTTACATTTCAATTCTCTTTGGCATAATTTTGAAAGTCAATACAAATTAATATTTCAAAAGAGTGTTATAAAAAGAACCACACAATGATTACAATATTGTTTAACTTCATATTATTTCCTTCCCTACAGGTTCCTTGCTGTCTTAAAACGCAAGCCCCGGGGCAGAAGCTCATAAATGCTTTACTCAGTATTCACTACACTGCCATATGCCTTAAATTATAACGTATTAAGTGTAAACGTGTTGTCAATAATAATACATTACAGAACGCAGAAGATATTCTCGTATTATTCACCAGTGCTGTGTGGTACCGTAGAATAGTGCCGCCCCTTATCATCTCACGGGGAGTCGTATGAGTCGACGAGGAGAAATCTTACCGGATGATGGGCAGCAGCGTCATTCTGCGTACTGGCTGGAACTGCGATTACCAACCCGCCTGCCCAGTGAAGTGATTATAGATAAATATCCCAAATAGAATGTAGTCTATTGGGGAGGCTAATGTTGGGCAGTGGATTATATAATTACTAAATGAGAAGGTTCGAGTAATACTCATACTATCTATCATACTATACCGTACTATCCGAAAGTAAGGCTGATATGATGATTCAAACGCGCTTAAAGGTTGGCTAGACTTGATTGGAAACGATTACAGAAGTCAAGCAGTTTTAACATAGATTAGTTATGGAAGAGTGCTTTTGATATTTAGAGGGCACATTAAAAACGCCAAAATAGGGACCAAACCAAACCTGCCTTTTTCAGTCCGCACAGGGTTCGACTGGTGAAGTTCGATCTAAAACAGCTGTCACCTTTGCTTATAAGAGGAAGTCTGAGCTATTAACGCTATACATAACAAATAAATAGTAGAATAAACAGCTATCTAAACATCATTTCAAGTTTTAAAGTATGAGTTTTAAAGTAGCAGTATTTTAAGCTTTAAATTTAAATTTAAAAAAATTATTATATTAACAACTCTAAAATAATTAGAGCACCCATTCACTACGAACATCTATTTACTCATTTTTTAGTTTTATAATAATTACAACATTATAACCTTTTTTTCAGTTTTCAGTAATGTGATGATTCTTGATTTTTTTTGTTTTCGATTTATTCTTTTCTTAGGTCTAAATTTCTTTCTGCTTTTTCTCTTTATGTTTGATTAAGATATATTTTTGTAAGAAATAATTGATATCCTGCACTGCACCCAAAATGGCTCAGCTTGAAAACAGTGCTAAGGCATTGTCCTAGCTAATGCTGAGATGGGCCATTTTGGTGCATCATAATAGTTTTGTAATATCTTTTTAGTTTTTTATTACAAATTGTGTGATGTACCAATAAACGATTTTATTATTATAAAAGAAAGAGATTTCGTTTGGTGCATTTGCAAGCGTCACAGATTTCCATATAAAAATAATAAAACTTTGACTTGAAAATAAAATAACACGAAATCTAGGTTAAAGTTGATGACACTATAAATATTAATTTCCAAATAACTATCCCAAGCATAATTATGTTAATTTGAAGTCATTATACAGCCCACTGTTATTGTCACTTGTTAATTAATTAATTAACATTAGTGACAGCAATAACAGTGAAGTCGTGGCAACGGTCATTTATATGACGTAACATTTAATTTCGTTGCTTATTTTAGGTTATCCCCAGTTGAAACCCTTATAGCAAACCTTTATGGTAGTTATTACTCCGTACCAAAGGTTACTAACTCTTTGGAGATAGGCGGGGGGTTGAGTACCTTCCGGTAGGGCGCAAAGGGCGCTAAGAAAAGGTAACACCCAGAGATTGGCGATTCTAGGTGCCCTTAGTATTGACTATCGGAGGGATAACTAAGAGGAACCCGTGGAGGGCGCAGCAGGCGGGCCAGGAGGGCCCGTCAAGCAGCGCCAGGAGGGTCTTAGGCAGCGGGGGCAAGGGGCTTCTGCTGTCTAACCATAGACCCCTCGAGAAGTCGGCCACACACGCTATGGTCGCACAAGGAGGTAGAAAGGGCGCGTCCACTGCGCCTCTCTGAGGGGGTCCTCCCGGTTTTGGTACGGGGGCCGTTGGCCGCTGGCGGGGTGTCAGACGCTGCAACACAGGTACTGGCCCCCGCCTTTTTCTCATACATACTTTTTTTTTGTAAATACATACTTAATATACATAGAAAAACACCCAGACCAGAACAAATATTCATATTTATACTCACAAATATTTGTCCTGTGTGGGAATCGAACCCACGACCTCAGGAGTGGAATGCGGGTATACTCGCCACCACGCCATATCGGTCGTCAAAATAATTATGAGTCTCGTTTGACTCAAATAAAGAAAAGAAAAAGAAAGTCAAATAAATTGATAAACGTAAACCTACAATTTTACAAAATTCATTTATTCATGCTAGGATTATTACTGAAGCACTCATGAACGTCGCTTATATTTAGGAACGTCACTTTAAGTTGGCAAGGACTCGGAATCTTTATTCCATAAGCAGATATAGATAAATAGGTTTGGAGTATCCTGTTAGGCACCGTCTATCAGACAAGTTAGTAATAGAATTAATTGCGCCGTTTACCCCTCGTAGAATATCGGCGAGGTTCGAACTCGGCGTCCACTGGTAAATTATACACCGAACGCTAGATAGGTTACGACCGCTTTAACTCACGCAGCTTTTGTGTTTAATTTCAAATACAAACTCACTAATTTTAATTACATATAAATGAGCATTGCAACCGTACGCACCGCAACGACGCGACATAATTAACGGACAAACCGCAAACAGAAAACCAAATTTTCGGCAAGTCCGTTCATCCGCTGATTGTTTTCAGCGTCGCTTTATTGCAAACCGCACCCTTTCGAAATTTGCCCGCAAACTGTCCGTCTAAATTAATGCATAACTAACTTTATTAAGTACGGATAAACTTGGTATTCCAGCGGTAATGAGTGTGTAGTTGACTCGATTAATTGGCGATAGTTACACCGCAGGGTTGGGAACTTAGTTCCGAGAACAAGCGAGAGACAACTGAGACGAAAGTTCTCTTTATTCATAGAGAGGAACACGTAGCATGTTATTAGCATGTTAGTTTTTAAATAATTATAGGCAAAGGTAAAAAAAGTGATTTGTTTAAACCAAACATAGTTTGCAGTAAGCTCTTCTTAAATTTGGAGGGAAGTACTGTCAAGTTGTTGTTATAATATTAACTTTTTACCGTCAGCAAGACTACGCTAATAGATAACCAATACCATAGCTAAAGAAGAGATTTTTTCTTCTCTTATTTTAAATCTTGTGACTGCAGAACACAGGTTTTTGTAGACGTGTCAAATTGTTTTACAATTACGTAAATTTTCTTATAACTGGCGGGAAAAACAATTAACCTTGATTTCATGCCCGTTCTTTTACGATCAAGCGCCTACCCGCAGTGAATAGGCGCGCTAGTTTTTAAGTTTTGTAATTTTGACTTTTATAAAATCTCTATTAAGTCTACCTTGAATAAATGATTTTGACTTTGACTTTGAATAAAATTTGTGGGCTAAAATTGTAAAAATGATAGATTGTGTGAGTGAGAATGAGGGGTTGTTTAGATGTTATTATAGCCTTAAAATAAACTTTAATAAAAAAAGATGTAAATTTTAATGCTTATTTTTAATAAGCTCCCAAACTACTAGACCGAATTTTCAATAGTCCTCGACTAATAGCATTAAGCAATTTAAATTAGGGTTTCTACAAAAACTCCAATAATGAAACCCTAAACTAATTTTAGAATATTAGCTTCCGAAGCGAAGGGTGTGCCAAAGGTCTTGTATAAAAAAACTATATCAAAATAGCATCTGCTGGTTTAATAAAAAATGTAATGACAGAGGAGGTAGGGTCCCACTGATTAAATACATGGCGAACTGACGAAATACACTGTCGCACACCCTACCATCAAATTTACTTAATTAATTGAAATCACCGTTCGCGTCAATTACATTAAATTGCTACTGTAATTGGGATGGGTTAACATTAAGGGTTCTCTCTCAGATTTTCCAAATCCCACATTACTATCGACCGACAATTAAATAATTAATATAACCAAAAAAGGGGTCAAAAGAGTTTTCTGAAACTCACTCTTGATAATAATCTTACAAACTTAACAAATAAGAAGAAATCTTATCCTATCGCGGGGGGCCACAGACTGACCGTGGCGCACTTTGACCCTTATGTCGGATCTTTTGTGCATCCCCTTGCCTTTTACTCCAAATATCCAAATATTAATAGGCCACCCCCAGGAGACCCTATCGGCAAGCAGCCAAAGAGTCACAGGTACACAGCAGGTGTTCCATAGACTCCTCTTCGTCACCACATCTACGACATAGCGGTGATTGCACTAGTCGCATCCTGGAGCAATAAGAAGAAAGCGTTTGTACTTAAGAGCGGCGATAGCTCAGTGCGCGATCCATACACTTTTAGTTTAGAGGGTCACCAGTTTAAACCCTAGTCACGCACCTCTGACTTTTAGATGTTATGAGCATAATTATCGCCTACATATAAGTACTTGGTCCCGGCTGTCATGAACATCTATGGCAGTCTTTATTAGGAAGTCAGAGCCTTCTAACATCCTGACAGCCGGTTTAAGCAAAGAATGATGTTTCCCCCTGAGTTGCGGAGGTCAGTCGGCAATCGCTCTATGTATTAACTGTAATTCAGACAAATCTGTTGAGCCCAGTGATCAGACCCTGAGATTAAGTATAAGGCAACCGGGGTAATGTTAGAATATGATGAGAAAGCGCTTGTAATTCCATTGTACTTGGTAGTTGGAAGCGATTACTGAATAAAAGCAGACTTCGTAGAGCTCAATCCATAGATAGGTGAACGCTTGTGTGACTATTTTATATCCAATGAAACCTTCACTAATAACATTAAGACCTTCACAGTCAATATAGTAAATAGTAATATGTTAGAAAGTGAGCATTGAAATAGCACAGTGTTAAACTTATTGATTGATTTCATTATAAAAGTAAATTGACATAATACAAACTCAATGTTACAAATAATTCGTAAGATACATAAGAACTTATGCACATACACTTGAAGGGTTAAATAGAGAAATAAACAAAGTACCAATGTAACATAATAATATGAACACATAGTGATATTAACAGTTCACGACTACGTACATTATGTACTAATATTAAAAATAAAAAAGTACTGTATTCTATGTACGAGGATAGTGTTAATTTCGTACTTGCTTCTTAAATAACTGAAGGAGATTTAAAACATTACTATGAATACATACATATATTTCAGTTTAGGGACTGCGGTACACATATGAACAAAATTCTTACTACAAATAAAAATGTTAGTTTGTGTGTTTGTTGCTTTCCCAACCACTAGGCTTGATGAAATTTGATATACTAAGAGAGATTTCTCTACGAGTATGGTGAGCTATAAAATATAGGTCAATCGGGCTAAGGCTAGTTTATGACATTCAGGACTAAAAAACTGTTATATTAAATAAAATTTACATGAAATCAGCATTATTTAAACATACAAAACAAAACACTTTCAGTCGCCAATTAATTACGACAACAAAGAAATCAATTCAACCTAATACTGAGACTAAAGGCACTAACTGAGCATAAAACGAACCAGAAATCCGAATCATTCGAGTTTGCATTTGACACGGGTCAAATGCACCCGAGGGTAGACAAATGAGCATCGCACGCAGCGTGAACGCCACTTTTACTGTCACTGTCAAGATAAACTGCCTGACCTAACTTAATCATTGTCAATTTAAACAAGCGAGAAAAATGTCTCGTAACACTCGCCAGCATAAAATCAAGCCGTTTATTGCACTTATGGTTGAACAGTATCACGAATACTTCCCAGTACCTTACATTAACTTTGTCAAGATATTAAACATGTTGACTAAAAGTAGTATAGGAATATTTTTATTCTTTCTGCAATCGTCATAACATTGTACACAATACCAGAAATTTTAGAATTAGTTAATTTCTGTTTACATTAGCAACTCATTTGGATAGTGAAGTAATTGTGTATATTTCATTACTTAGCATGTATCTTATCTATGCGTGTACAAAATAAAAGCCTATCTTAGTGTAGGCCCATAAAAATAATTATAGCATGTTTTATCCAAATCTATCCAATCGTTGAAAGCAAAAGAACTAATCAGCAAACGATATCACTCTCTTCTTTTATAATAAATAATTATCGCACTTGGTAATCATTTCACACCACACAAGTTACGAGTAATATTAAAGTTACAAGGCAATAAATATTTAGTTAAATTTTAATAAACATTTATAAGATTGAGACAGTTACTAATGTCACAACTCGGGAATCAGTTGGATATAAATATTAATGTCCACAATGCGCTGTGTAATTTAATCTTATTTGAATAGTCATCAGAATAGTTTCAAAAATATGACTTGCCTGCATTTGAATTGCAAAATCTCGTGAAGTTTTATAAATTGGTTTGTTACATTCATAATTATCATTATAATATATCAGCCTTATAAAGTCCACTGCTGAACATTCACCTCCCCAATAGGTTACGTTCTGTTGGGGGTATTTGCCCATAATCACCACACTGGGCAGGCAGGATGACGCTAGCCCATCTTTCGGTAGGATTTTTTGTCGTCGACCTATGAGATGAGAGGGGTGGCACTTTTGTAGTCAATTACACACAAGCAACATCATGACAATGTCACATACACACACAAGGCACATTATTTATTACTTAATACCTCATATTTGTAAAAAAAAAATGCCAAGCGAAGACGATTGCCAAAACGTTGCTGTTTATCAATATCTTCTCGGAGTGTTTAACGATAACCTCAAGTGATTTGTAGGCTGTGGTGAATTTAGGATACTTATATATTCTTGGATCGGTATATTAAAAGTTAAAACTAAAGTACTATAAAAGGGTGAATTACCAAAATTACTTTATAAGTAGTTTGGCGAAATCTGTAAACTTATGAAAATTAACACAAAAAAAATTGCAAAGATTTTCACAATAGGTAACTATTAGGACTAGGTATTTACTTAAAAACAGTTTCTTACCGCTACGCAGAAATAGTTGTGAACAGTCGTGTCCTATATTTAAAATAGTAGTGAATCAGTTTTTAAAGGGTTCGCAACTGGAGTGCTTGTCAAAGTCAAAATCATTTATTCAAGTTTGGCTCAATAGAGCTCTTATGAAGGTCCAACTTAAAATTTAACGCGCATAGGCAGCTATTACCACTTTGGGGCTATCCATATATTATGTCACACATTAATGGGTGGGAGGGGGTTGACGAAGTGTGACAAGGGGATGAGAGGGATTCGAAATCTCGTGACGCCACATTTCTAAATCCGGTCCTATAAACATTTTTGGAACTGCTGTTTTAATGTAATCATTTCTTGCTGTACAATGACAAAATATGTGACATCACACTAACGAGGAGGGAGTCTCAAAAGTGTGACCAGCTGTGACAGGGTCGGGGGGGTCAAAAGTTCACGATATTCGTGTGACGTAATTTATGGATGATCCCTTTAGTGGGCCATATGCTTGTGTCCGCCTTGTGTTACAAAACACTATAAACATAAATCGGTATTAAAAAGCATCATATTACATGGATCTTTTTTAACTTTTCTTTTTTTTCTTTTAAATAATGGCTTCGTGCGTCTAGCACATCTAGCCAGTGTCAAGTAAGTACTAAGAATTATATATTAATAATATATAATTCTTAGTAAATGAGAATGAGTGATGATAAAGATGATAAATGGTAAATGAGATGCCCTCCCCCTAAGCCCCTTGAGTCCTCAGTAAAGATGTGGGACTATACTGAGATCTCACATGGACTCCTTGAGAGAATTTGAAAAGTGATGTTGCACTGCTTTGTTTGATTTACCAACACTCATGTATATTCACAAACACTTAACGGTTAGTAATCCACCGTTATTACACATTAATGTTAGAAATATCACAAATTTTAGAAAATAAAACAAAACTGAGTCATGACGCTTCACTTTCCCGCCAAGAAGTCGCCCTTTTTAGGGTTCCGTAGTAAACAAGGAACCCTTATAGTTTCGCTATGTCCGTCCGTCCGTCCGTCCGTCCGTCCGTCCGCGGGTTAGCGCAGAGACTATTAACATTAGACAGCTGAAAATTGGTGTGGGTATACATATTAATCACGTCGACAAACCTGTAGAATAAAATTTTTAAAAATATTGTTTTGTAACGTACCTCCCCTACACGTAAAGTAGGAATGATTTTTTTTTCTCGAGTCTATCTTATCATGTTGGGTATCGTTAGAAAGGTCTTTCAAAAGTAATACGAGTTTCTTAAAACCATTTTTCGATTTAGGGATCCGTTTTCGAAACATTAAGCTTTAAAGTGGAAAAAATTGATAGAGTTCAGTATCCGCCCCCCCCACCAGGTAAACGGTACTTTCAGAGTGGCTGAAAAAATTCACAATAGTAGTATATATAATGAAGTTACAAGGAAAACTATCACGGCTAAGTAGGCTTTACTGGTTTTCGAGTAATGGACGACAATCAAATAAATTTTTGTATTAAATGTATTAAAATTTCATTCATACCGTAGTAGTGATATCTATCGGGGAATAGCTGAACCTGTTCATATAGCGACATTATGGCAAAGGGTGACTACGGAACCCTATATTGCGCGTGGCCCGACACGCACTTGGCCGGTTTTTTATCTTATTGTATGAGCGATGTGACAGAAACATTAATTCTTAGGCCTCCATGTCATGATTCCATATTCCTCTTATAAACCTCTTCACCTTGAGAGAAGTGGAAATGTCTGAAAACCAGCGCTGTAGAAGATATTGCCAGCACAAGCTAAGCCACTTCCAATTGCTTTTATGGACAACTTTACTAAGCAACTTTTTAAAATGTACTCTGAATGCACTTGTACCTGAAGCAATAAACATTGTTGTTATTATTAATTTCTAAAGGTGTCAGTGGTTTTTGCCACAATCCTTTTTCCTGCAATATACCCTCAACCCGCCAATCGGTAATAAAATATTTTATTGTCGTAATTAGCTATTTATTAAAGGTTGAATGCTTGTTATAAAATGAAAGTCGTCATAAGAACAGTTAAAGTAGTTAATTTTACTGATGGAAATAGCAAAGCAATACGGCAACATTGTTGCGAACCCTTAATGTTCTTTATGCAGAAGGTCCGAGGACATGAAATCGGGTGAGACGAAGTTTGATATTATACTATTTACGATCTAATTGAAGTCTTGGAAAAGGGAGCTAAACGTAGTTCTTCTTCAACGCGGCTGTCTCCCATCAGTTGAGTATGTTCTTTATGCACATAGATCGAGGGCATGAAATCGGTTGCGATGGAGTTTGATATTATACTATTTACGATCTAATTGACACGTAGTTTTTTTTCAATGCGGCTGTCTCCCATCAGATGACTATACGGTATGGATTGACTTTGTGGATACTAAGACAAATCTTATAGGTATGTCACGGAAATAATGTAACCTAAAGTTTATCCTTACCGAAAAAAAGATATGTTAACATAAAACTTTAAATAAACTATTTTTGACATGACAACGTTTTATAATTCGATAGAGCCGGCTGCACGCACGAAAAAACATGACTCATGCGGCGTTACCTCGCTCTGAGGCGTTCCATGTAAGGCTTGAAAAGCAAGCGAGAGCGCGGAACGAGCAGCAAAGAAGCACAATCGACCTTTGCGTTCGGCAGCGTTCGACATCCGTCTCTCTCCTACTTGAGTGAGCGATGCGTCTGCGTGGACAATTTGCTTTATTAAACAAATTAAATTAAAATTTTCTTTTGAAAAATGCTACCATTCCATCAGTATTTTCTTAAGACGTTGTCACGTTCAACTATCGTCAGTGAACCGACTTTACAGACAACCAATTTTTTATTTAAAAAAGTACCTATAGTTATTTATTATTTCGTCACGTGTCGAGTTGAAGAATTTAGTGACATGTATGGTTATAAAAGAATAATCACTTCCAAAATACAAGACGAATGGATAATTATTTTGTAATATTTTAAGCAACATTCATGTTTGCTAATTCGTTTCTGCTATGAAATTTATAATCTACTTCCACCTTCTTTATACGCACTTAATAGATGGTTTCCGAAATAAAAACGATTTTTTTGAATTTCCAGGGTTCAAACTATGATTATACGTTTCATTTACATAGGTTCAGTGAAATAAACGTGAGCCCTTTTATACAATAAAAAAAAAATTTTGTTTGCAATGTCAATAGTAATAAGAGATCTTTTCAAAGTTTTGTCTGTCTGTCAGTTTGTTGTAGCTAATTTCCGAAAAGGCTGGACAAATTTTGACAGGATGAGGAGTAAAATACCAAGGTGCTCGTAGGTCACGCGATCGAATTCGCGAGCGAGCGCTAGTATCCGCATGTATTAGGATATTCAGAGAGAATTCAAATTTCGAGGAACACAAACCCGTTTACTATTGAAATAAAATTAGTTACAGACTACAGCACAAAATAAGCAATGAAAATTGTTTCGAGCCCTGCAGCTATTCACGAACCGGAATCGTAAAATTTCAGTCTATCCCCCTCCTTCATTATGTAAAAGGAAATCGCGTGAAAGAGAGGCGTGATACAGTGCAACATTGTAGTTTAATACTACGCCGATGCCGGAATAAAAGATAGCAAGTTGTTTAAAAATAACACTGATATAACGATATAAAACAACTTTACTATGACATTGACTGATATTTTCTCATAAACGATGCAGTATCGCAATGATATTAAAACTGCCGGTTGTAAACGAGTTCAATGCATCAATAACAACGTTAATAAACTTTAGCATAAACATAAATTTAAATATCCAATGAAAATAGGCCTGAGTAGTTACTTGTGGGCTTTGCTACGAAAACTGGGTGCTGTCGATACATATTGCAGTCCACGGATAGAATAGTCACGTTCAGCACCATAATAGCACGTTTTCATCAATGCGCCTGTGTGATACAATTGACGACCGATATGTCGCGAATTTAACCCGCTTTTACATTCTAAAACGACGAGTTTCTTGACAGGAATCGAATCCTCGTATGAATATTTGCTGTTTAAATGGTTAAACAGCAAATAACACCCAGACCCACCCAAACCACCCAAAACACCCAGAACAAGACAAATACTCATGGGAGTATTTGTCTTGTTCTGGGTGTTTTGTATTTTTTTTAAAGAAATATTTGAAGTACCTGTTATCCATTGTCTAGTAAGTGACGTGACGTGATAGAGTCTTTACTTAACTTAAATACTACTAGTAGTAATCAGGACCAACGGTCTAATGTGCCATCTGAAACTCGGCTGTAGGTCGGGAACTATTCCTATTCCGCCAGAAAAACCGGGCCACAGTCATATCATTTTATTATTTCTTTGTTTGCATTGAATAGTCTGATTTAAAAAGTCATTTCCTAATAGAAAGCTTTAATCTTTGAGTAACATAGGCTATATTATTAAGCAATTTAAATGAGGGTTCGCTACAAAAACTCTAATAACGTAATTCAAGGTGTAAAATACTTAATAAGAAGCTAACGAAGCGAAACAACGGCGTGACACTAGTCTATTATAAATTTTATAGGTAGGTAATAAAATTAAATATTTTAGTGTCCTTAACAATAAGCAATACGACAGTAGCACAATGTAAATAATTATGAAACCATTTTAATGTAATGAATTGAAACAATCAATAAAGCGATGAATACAATATAAAAAAGGTCAAAGTCATTAATAAGTGATTGCTGATTTAATAAATAACGCCATCCACGTGTATTGACAGTCATAAATAAAGCAATTCACTGTCATTGAGTTAATTATCTGAACACAAAACTGATAGTTCTCCAATGAAGTTGACGCACGATCGCCTTTGGTGCAAATAATCTTCAATTAAGTTATTTTGCTTTCAAATAAACTTTTTCTATTCTATTTTTCCTGTTGTATGTTCAGCGCTTTCTCTGCGACCAGAAGACATAAGGTCTTATTACAAAACGAGATCTTAAGACCAGGTTTAAAACTAGTGCTTTCACTTTCATTTGATAAGATGATGATGACAAATAACCCCTTAATGTTTGTGTATCTAAAATCCAGACAAATCTGGTTAAACCAGTGAAAAGACCCTGTGCTCCAAGCTTAAGTCTCGGGCAACCGGGACAATGCTAGGATATGATGAGAAGACCAAAGGTTTAAAGAAAGATCTGTCTATGACAAGCGGCCACCGTAGTACTTAAGTTTGTCGCTATTATGACTTGCTGTATTCTGTGCGCGTTTACCTCATCATATTCTTACTTTTACCCCGGTCGCCCTAGACTTAAGCTTAGGGCCCAGGGTCTTCTTACTCGTTGCACCAGATTTTGCTGTGTTTCAGTACTTACATTTAGCGACAGCCGTCAGGAGGAAAACATCATTGTATGTTTAAACTATTTACTTCCTAATAACGACTGCCATAGATATTTACGACAGCCGGGACCACCGGCTTAAGCGATAATTACGCACATATCTTCGAAAAGTCATAGGAGCGTCACCAGGGTTTGAATCTGAGACCCTCTGAATTTGAAAGCAATGGGTCTCATCATTGGGCTTTCGCCGCTCGATGTATTGTTCTTTACCTCTTTACTCGAAATAGGACGGTGATGTCGACAATAATAAAGCTTTATTGTTTAGAAAAACACATAGTTAAAATAGTCGTGTGTATGTGTGAGTTTATGTGTGTGTAAGTGTGAGTTAGTGATGGATTAAAAATATCTTTGTAACAATTCCCGCGCTACTATAATTTTCCGAAAAATCGAGAAACTATTCAACACGACACGTGTTTCGCCCTTACACAGGGCATCTTCAGGTAAGATAGGAGCCTCAGAACAACGATGTCTTCACGACCAACGCTGAAACGAGAGAGTCTCTCGTTACTTACAATGGATTTCCGCAAAGTAACGCCTGAATCAATAAATTATTTAAGTGTGAGTTGTTTTTGTGTGTCATGCTGTGATTGTCCATAAAACAAATGTTTTTATGGATGTGTGTAATAAGTTTTAAGCAGTTTTTCTGTTTCATCGTAATCCAGGCCATCGTACACTAGATGGTCTGGTGACATCGGTATGAAGTAATGTCCCTCAAGTAAGAGGACCAGTATATTCTTAGTCCGTTACTCTATCTGTATCATCTCAGCAACGTATTCCTACTGGGCTCATGTCTTCTCCCTTACAACAAGGTGAGAAGGATTATGATCTCACTTCACCACGTGGACCCAGAGCGGAGTTTCACCGGCAGGTGTATGTATGACATCTTTCTGTTAGATTACCAACTAATAGTTATTTTTACGACTATTTTTTACTGCTTATTTTGCTTGACTGGTTAAAAAAGCAATTTTACTCAAGGTGTTAGATTTAAGTGTTTTAAAGAGTTTTTATTAACTCGACAATGTATTCAAAGAGCTCGTAAAACTCCATAGAAACTACAGAGAGACCTACCGCACGGCCCTTCTGATCAAACAATACTATGACTTTTTTTTTAAATGAAGTTAGGTTCCGTACGTTTTTAAGTACTTAATTGTAATTTATGTATTTTAATTAGAATTATGTGATATAAATATTTTATGGGAGTATCTAAATACTAGCTTAGCAGTAAGGAGTTTAGCTAAGATAAAAAACAAACAAAAAATTGTCGATACTTTTTGGATTGATTGCATGAGATAAATCGAAATTCTTGCTAGAGTTTTCTTTAGTAATTATGTCAAATTATATAGATAACTATATTCATTTAAGTACATGACTAAAATTAGTTTAACATTTTTATATATATTTCTCATGACTTCGGATTCTTTTTATTAACCAATAAAAAAATTTTTTGTGTATGGTACAATAATTCAATGGAAAATATACCAGCGGATAATTTAAAGAATTTGTTTTGTTTACCATTTCTTACGTAGACATAAAAATTATTATGAAAGAAATTTAGAAATGGTATTCACTTGTTATATCTGCAAAATGTAATCGAGCCTAGTAAAAAACATTTGTCCCGTTTATTGAGGGACCCCTAAACTGTCAAAGAGTTTCAAAGTAGTAATCTAGTACTTTCTAACGTAAGATAGGGGATACGGGTAATCTGTTTTGTGGTTTTTGAGCCGCCACGAATTATACACATGTAGGTAATTTCCGAGCGCACACGTTATTTTTATACCCGACTGTACCACACCGCGTAATTGAAAAGAAAGTCGTATTATAGACATGCTTTTATTACTTTCGCTCAACATCAAGTGTACCAACGCCTAGCGCTCTTAGTCACTAAATAAAAGTATATTTACAATTTCTGAACACATATTTATAATTTATTTACAGTCATGAGACGATTTTTTTATGAGCAAACATCAAGTCGACCGCGGTAACCCGGATAGGAATCGACCCAAGACCTTTGGTTAACCAGTCTACTGCTTTAACCACTGAGCTACCGGAGATGGACGCATTGAATTTTTCTAGTATTTTGTGATTGGGTTGGTCCGGTTATTCAAAGATCATAGGTTCGATTACTATCCGCGGTTAACGCGGATGAGTTAATAATTTGTTGTAAATAAATCTTATCATAAAGGTATATTTATTTATTCAACCATATATTATTAAGCCATAAAATGATAATCCTGACTTCTTAAGCACGATATGGTTTTTTGTAACAATTTCCGAACACATATAACCGACTGTACCAAACAGCGTAATTAAAAAGAGAGTGGTTATGACGCTAATTAAATATACAAAATGCAAATTTTGGTACTCATGCTGTAAAAAAACTAATTAGGATAATAGATTTTTCATATTTCTTATTTAATAAGAAGTCCCAAGCAGCAACCAAGCGTAATGAACACCTAAAAAGCAGTCAATATAGCACTTAACGCTGTTTTATAGCTGGATAAGAACGTTGAAAAGATGTTGTAGCGTTATAATGTCGGTTTGGGAGTAATTATTCAGCACTAACTGTATTAAGTCTGTGTTAAGGAGTCAAAGTACGTTTAGAGTTCTAAATTAGTGTATGATAACTATCAAGTACAGCTCTAAGTTTCCTGTAACGCTTCAATCTTCATTTTAGTATTAAAGTTGTATAATAGCTGAATTTTGCATACTGTCACTTACTTAATACAGCTTAGAGCTGTATTATGGTGGTCCGCAAATCTTATTTCTGTATTATGAATCAGGCAAACTCTCTTCTACAGCTTCTTTTTATGGTGTAATTGTACACTCTTTTACAGACGATAGCTGTCTAATTTCTGTCTTTGAGAGTAATAAACAGCAATAAAATTAAATGACGCCTGTAGTACAGCCTTAGTCTGTACAAGTGACAGAGTTGCCAATTTGAATTATTGTATGTGGAAAAAGCGAAAAAGATTTGGTGCTATTCGAAGAAAGATTGAACAGGAATATCTAAATATTACAAATTATCAATAAAATAAAATTATTGCCGAGGAACATGGAGATATTTCAACAGATCAGATCACCTACAGTCAAGTGTCAATACCGTCGACATTTAATGAAAGGAGTTCCGTAGAAAATATTGTGAATGATCTTAGTTATATCAGGTGTAACTTAATAGCTTTACCTTCTGCAACTGATGACGACTTTTTATCATGCAGCAATTCAAGTGACGGCGATAGTGAATATGAAAACAATTTATTAACAAATACAGAACAATTTATTATTTCGCCAACAAATACAAAATTGGGCCAGAGAAAGAAAAATAGCTCAAGTAGCATTGAATGATTTAGCTACTATCATAAACCTAAGATTTCCAGGAATTTTACCATGCGATGCCAGAACAATTTTAATTTTGGAAAGTACATAACTAAATGGTGTGCCAAAGATATTGAAACAGTTTCTAATTTTCTGTCTAAATGTAAATTGCCTTTTGTAAATTTACAAGTCTATACAAAAACTGTATTTAGTTCAATCAAACAACATGAAGGTAGTTTCTATTTCAGACAGATCGATAACAGGTTATTAGCTGTGAGGCTATAAATAAACGCGCCAAACAATTCACACCGATTAACTAGGCTCAAACTAGAGCATTCCCTTTACTATAAGTACTAACTGACGATAGCCGGGGGCGTCTCCCAGCACACCTAGACCCGAGTCAATATAGAAAAATTCGTTTCCTAAATTGACCCGACCGAGAATCGAACCCGGGACCTTCCGAACTTGGGCGCAACACCATAGCCAATGCGCCACCGAAGTCGTCCAATTAAAAAAAAAGCATAAACGCTTCTACGATAGGCACATAATTGCATTTACTTAATATAAGGCACATTCCCCACATTAATCGCACATTCCAATCATGCACATTACTCACAATTGAAGCTCATTTACTTTACACACGTACTTTTGTACTTCATTTTCGAAGACGTGATCTCTTATTGATTATGATCTCTTAGTGCATTTTGGTTTTTCACTTAATATTACGTATCCCTAAAAAAGAGTTACAGGTTATGTTCGAAACACTGCTATGCAACATTAATAGTTAATTTATTTGTTTATACAGCCCAACAACCGCAAAAAGCTGAATAGTAGTATCTATTACCTACATAGTACAGCTATTAATGCTATAAGACCATAAAAATAGAATATAGGCTGCTTAGCAAATGTCGCCATTTTAACAATTACAAATCGAAGATACTAACATGAGTATATAAAAATTAGACTTATGTTTTTATGTTTATCTATTAATATTTTCAGTTTGTCCAATAACCTTTTACACCAATGAGGCTCTACGTCTCAAACATTTCAAACATTTTAAATTGTAACCTATAAAAACCATATTTAGTTATCTTATTTAATATCTGTTCCTTGGTTATTTTGCTGGCGCGTTTCTTTTTTATCACAAAACATATATATGTCCACAATAAATTTATTTTTGCACGATAATACACTGTATCCTGCGCCTATCGAATCTCCAAATATTTAAACAGAAAGCGTTTATAATAAATGTCACTTTGATCAATATATTAATTGCTGATTATACACGCCATTAATAAAATATATCTACTGTTTCGTTTTAATTCTTTTCCAACTCTCTTCAACAGACTTTTTACAACGTAAAGCTTAACAAGTGAGTTACAATTTAGTAATTGGAGTATATTGGTTTCCTCGTACACCATAGTACAGCCGCAAAACAGCTATCATGCAGCCTATTTTATGCTTATACAGCTACTGTACAGCTAATATAACGCAAAACGCTGTATAATTTGTGCCAATTTCAGAAGTACAAGGGCTGTATAAGCGCTTATACAGCCTTAGTGCAGCCAAGAAATACAGCGTTAAGAGTATAAACGAACTTTAATAGAGCTGTTATACAGCTTGTGATGCTGCTTGGGGTTTCAAATAGTGCTGTTCAACAATGACCTTTATGATACCGAGTTGTAAAGTTTATGCAAATAAATTAATTAAATTTTATGCATTCACTTCATTTCAATAAAAAGTTATTAAGTCATGCATGACACAAAGTTCGATCTTACAATATCAGTCTCGGCTAGCGCGCGCCGGCGACTTTCGCTGTCTTGTCTCTAAAATTATTATATTTTTTTCTTAAATATGAAAGCCGTGTTCCTTACCATGTGAATAAAAAAAAACAGTGCAATACTTCATAAAGAATATTACGATTTTTGCCTAAATTAACAGATGGTTACTTATTTTAAAACACCGTAAGAAAATCGTTTTTTAAACAACCATTTTAGGTTATGTCACTTGCTAAGATGTGTAAAATGCATAGCCCTTGGCGTTTTAAAGACTTTTTACACCCAGTAGGTACATTTGTATAAATGTTATTAAAAAGAGAAATACGTTAAATATCATAGCAATAAACACTATTTCCTCGAGCTCCTTTTTACATATAATTACGACACTTTACCAAACAATTAATAAACACATTATTCAATGCCCGACGCTAATTATTCGTTAGACATTAAATAAATTCTTGCAATGCAATTCTATTCGAATACCAGGTCAATGATTTATGTATTATATATCGCAGAAATCATAACATCACGCTAAATTATTACCTGGAAAATAAAATGAATTGTAGGAAAATATTACAGTTATTCTAGAAATAAGCAATAAATGTCAACACTATGGTGGTTAAAACTATATTATTTATTTATAGCTTTAGAAACTATGGGAGTATTATTATGTATGGAAAAGAGACTAACGGCCACTTTCAACACCCATTTTACAATAATTATAGTCGAGAAACAGAAAAAAAACAATATTATTTTCTATACATGAAATTAGTTTCAAAAAACTTTAAGAGAACAGACGAGAATCCATATTTGTGTGTTAAAATTTGACGACTCTTAATGATCCTGTTGATCTTAAAGACAATAAAGTATATTTCATTTTATTTATATTATATAATATATTTCTGTTAATAAGTTTGAATTTTATACTTCTCATCGTCTAAAACTATCTTCATACCAAATTTTGTCAGTTCTAAATACAATTGTTTGTGGTATGGCTATAGTAATATGTTTGAGGCCTCAAATTATGCCATCAAGTGCACTATTTTAGACTTAAAATTAGAACTCTAAGTGACACCATTTTAGACCTTGAGTCTCATTCAAGGTCTAAAATATGCCACAATATAATATCCCAATTTAGAATAACATCGAATTTTCATCAAGTGGCGCGACTAACGAGACATTAATCTCATAGTACTAAGCACGCCTGTCAGCCGTTTAAGGAAATTCCTGGTTATTATTGAGCTTTCACAACAGTACCTACAGAAAACCCTAACACACTTTACGCGCTAACCGCAAGTATTTGGCCACCTGGGTCAAATACTTGCGGCCCTCTGTCAAAATGGAGCTGCTACCCGTTAAAAACAAAGTCCCTTCCCGGTGTCTGTATGTGTGTATGTATGTTTAAATCTTTAAAACTATGATACGGATTTTGATGCGGCTTTTTTTAAATAAATATGAAGAGGAAGGTTTATATGTATGATACATGCACAATGTAGTAGTGAAACACTTTCATTTTTTGCGCTTATTTTGCAAACGCTGGCCAAACCCTAAGAGATAGGTCAAAATGATGTACTACAGTAAAGTACAACTTACAAAAGTCCACAAAAAAGCGATGGTATTGTCTATCTCTCAAAAATAAACCACCATAACCACTTTTTATCTTTTAATTATTTCTAGAAATAATGGCTTATTTACGAAGCCATTTTAGGTATGTATAACATTAATTAATGTTAGTAAGCTTGGGCATTAAACATAGATTAAATTTGTCTTTTATATCATGTAATTTTGATCATTACTTTAGAAGATTTGAAACGTATAAACCTACGCTTAATCGAAAAAAAATTATTGCGGCGAAGGTAGGTACGGGCGAGCATGCCACCCGTGCGAAGCTGGGGCGGGTCGCTGGTAAATTATATTATACATAGTTCATATCAAATATTTTGTTGTTTATAAACCAGTGCCATGCTCAGAGATTTCGTGTATTGCATGCAGAGCTTACACTACATGAAGCTAATATGAGTCTGATGCACTGAATTTTATTTACCTAGGCTTAGTGGACAGGGTATGCATTGCTTATTTGCATGTACGAGTATAGTGTAAACGCCACTGTTATTATCTATATTTTTGGTTACTGCGCCTGAGTGTAGTGGCTTATGCGATTTGTTTAAAACTAGAGAATCGCGGAATCATTCTACGACTTATGTCTGGTTGGCGGGAAGAATTGTTATGTTCCCGAATGACAAGCGACTACCTTTATAGTACTGTAATTTAGTTTGCCGCTATAATAGCTTGCTTGTTGTGTTCCAGTAATGAGAAGTATAACAGATATATATACTTTTAAGGCTGGCTATGACATGTATATGAGCTTAAAATAGCTTTTACTTTTAATCGTCAAGGTCTTTAGATAGGATACGTGGTGTACCTATACTTCCAACTTTCGCCAGATAAGGAACTATCTATGAAATACGAAAGACACAAAACCAATCAACATTTTTCCAAGTGTACTTTGAAGTTGAAAAAAATTCGACCTGTATCGCTAATAATAAAGATTGAAGATATAACAAGATGCCGTCAAAAGCAAATGCGAACAAGCCGTAACACAAAAGAAACACTACTTCACCCACTTCCAAGCCCTAACTAGTGAACGATGGATATAAAACATAAACATGAAATAATTGCAATTTTTTATTACCTTTCTGCGAATCTTCCAATAATACGATTTGCCTATATGACCGGCTCGTTTACAGCCACAGACCATAACCCCGTCGCATTTATTTTTACAATCTATAATTGTATATTGTAAAAGTGGGAACGAGCAGAAGTAATGGCGGTGAAGCCGAGGGAACCTTGGAGATGGCTGACTGATAGGCTGCCTTCGACGGTTTGTTTACCTCCAGGAAATAAAAGTTATTTAAAACTGGTTCACGTAACTACTCACATAATTTGACTAAAGACCGATTTGGGACTTTTGTAAATTCAATTAGCCACAGTATGAAAGCAAATTATTCTGTGGTTAAACAAAAACTGTTGTACTATAAAACTTTAGCAAAACATTATGGGGCTTATTACAGAACGAGATCTAAAGATAGACCAGGTTTAAAACTAGTTCTGTCACATTCATTTGATAAGATGAAGACAGTGACGGCACTAGTTTTAAACCTGGTCTAACTTTAGGTCTCGTTTTGTAATAAGACCCTATAAATTTATTGTGTTAACTTATGTGCCTAATTACCGACCACCCGCGACTATGTCCGCGTGATCTGAGGGTACTTTGTTATTGTTTTAGTTGATGAGTTTCCTAAGTTACACCTTATTGTTATAACATGATAAATTATTGTTATAATAACATGATCTCTCTGCCAGTTTGAATCCCGTCAAAATCAGTCCAACGGTTTCGGAGATAAGGCACAACAACCAAACATATCGTTTTGTTTTTTTATACATTACTGTACCTACTTTCATATGCATTTAATAATAAGCTCTTATTCTTCAACAATTATTTTATTTGATTCATACAGATTAAATATAGTTATAGGTTAGTGATTAAATTTACAAAATGGCGGTGCCAGCTGATGAATGGCGGTCATTTTTACTTTTGACGTTTTGTTTTTTATAATACCACAACTCATGCAATTAACAAATCTAGAACATTCAAATGAAGACATATATGGTTTTTGCACACACAGCTGTACCTACCGGAATACAGTGTCATGTAAAGCTCTATTATTGAGCGGTAGAACATACAGCATCTAAGCATCCTTCGCCAATAATAGTACTACCATATAGCTTATTAATGTTAAAATTATTTATTCAAGTTTGGCCCTTATTACAGACAACTTAAAAGCTAACCCCATTTACCGCGGGGGGAAATTTGATTGCAAAAGGGCAAGAAAATCATTAGGTTAGGTTTTTCTCCTGCAATTATATCATCTAGTTTATTAGTTGTTCGTGGACTTATTAATTTTGAAATATCCTTTTTATACAGACTATCCAAGCAACAGTGACATTCTGGGTTCAACCAACATGGTTAAATTCTCATGCAGACTAAAAAAAAGATATGTCGCATCTTTAATTAATTCTTCAATGTGTAACAACAATATTATTTTTAAATGTCTAAAAGATAATAGTGTAAAGCCTCATGTGAGCGAGTACTTGCAGTCAAACCTATTATTAAGGTTTGAAAGACCATTTTTATTGATTGTATTACATGTACCTTTTAAATAAATAATAATAACAATTTTCTTACATTTATTATAAATGTCAAGTCAATAATAAAGTCCTAAAAATGTAAAACGACGCCCACACCTCTCTCGCAATGTCGCAGCATGGCAACGACTGAATATTTTAGTCGTCAAAACGTAATAGAACTTACCTACGGTAGAGTCATCATCATCTCAGCCCATTACGTCCCACTACTGAGCACGAGACTCCTCTCACATACCAAGGTGCGAGGGTCGGTAATACTCCACCACGCGGACCTAGTGCGGATTGGCGGAGGCAGGTGTATGGCGTCCTGCTGTTAGAATTTTTCAAGCCGCCCCATAAGGCCTCTAAAATCGCTTAACGACTACCACATTTAGTCATAACCGGGACCAACGGCTTAATGTGCCTTCCGAAGCACGGAAGTGCTCGATTTCAAATGCCACACAAACGGTCACCCATTCAAGGACTGACCTCTGTAAACTCTGCTGTTCTTCGGTGATTGTTTCCGACCACCGAGCACCGCAGAGCTACGAGCGCTTCACGTTAGAGTGTAGACGGTACGGTAGAGTGTAGACGTTACGGTAGAGTGTAGACGGTACGGTAGAGTTTAGACGGTACGGTAGAGTGTTTATGGTAGAGTGGTTTAGACAAATTAAAACTTTTAGGAAATAAGTTCGTTATGATAAAAAAGGTAAGGTAGGTACTTTAAAAGTCATAAATTCACACGTTCGCACAGGACCTTTGTTAATTGCATGAGGACGTTTGTTTGAATTGGAAAATAACCTAAAATATACAATTGTCTGTATTATACTAACTTCCACAACCCCATGGCAGGAAGTTTTTTATTTGCATACAAAAAAGCATTAATTTTCATCTATTTTTGTTAATAAATTTTGAATAACCGCACGGAGCAGATAATGTTTTTAGATATCTTCTTTGACCCTCACTGTTTTGAGTCAGAACACTTTCTTATCAGTTCTCATACAAAATGTGACTTATATTTTTATTAGTAACAATTGAACATACTATAAGCCCCTCTATCATAGATTTTGTTCAAAAAAAACGAAAGAGTTTTGACACCAGGCGTTAATAGCTAATGCTAAGCAGTAGAACACACCTTATGACGCCCTTGTGCAATAAATAAGTATTTAACGACTTCTTACTCAATAAAAAAAGATCACTCATTGAGTAGTTACGGTCACGAGAACATAGTAAGGATATATTCATGTCTATTGGTGCACATGTCTCTACAAACAGGTCAAACACGAATAATATGTGAAGAACGGCTTAATGCAGCTTGTCATTGGTAATTAGTTTAGGTTTATAGTCTGATTAGTTTTAATATGTATATTACCTCCCTGTTATGGAAGAGCGGTGCTGCCTATCACAAGCAATTTAGCTTAAAAGGGAGTATCAACCACTTATGCCTGTAGTAGACTAAGTTACTGATATAAACTTTATGTTTTTTCGTATTTTTTTTTGTATGTTATATGATATCTATTTCTTTAACTTAATCTTTTTATCTTTCGTCATAATTAAAACGATTCTATTCATTTTCAACATAAGCCATTGTCATGCTGTTAGGTTTTAAAGACGAACTAAGCTAAGTAGGTCTTCATTCTATGATTTATTTTGTAAAGAAAATTCGTAGTTAGGTAAAAATGTAACATCGATGTCAACCTAGAATTTATAGCTGAAAAAAGTAGTTTTTCAACAAATACAAAAGAACAGTTTCAAATTAACAGGCATTTTAAATTAAATCCCAAAAATGCTTATTAAACTGGTATAGTCAGAGTCAAATAGTTGTTAGCAATCAAAGCGCAATATATATCAGAACACGCTCTTGAAAATAGAGGCGTTTGTCGATCTTTATGTCACTTATACTATATGGCTCTGACTGTACTAGCACAATAATAAAATAGCACTCACCAAATTCTCCTACGCATTGTCAGCACAGCTGCAAGTTCGCAACACACAACGGCGCACAGCTCGAGTCCAACACACACCGCACTTGTATAATTAAGTATCATTCGCAAAATAACTTCATTGAAGACGACAGTACACCACTTATATTATTAATTTCGCTTTGCAGCATTTTCCTACGAAAAAAGAAAATTTTAAATAAAAACAGAAACATTAACATAACACTGGCACAACACTAAAAGTGTCACTTTTGGATTTTTTATATCTCCACCTTCGTCCGGTCACTGTAAAGTGGAAATCACTACTGGTTAGACTCAGTGTATCGGCATGGCCAGCATTATCGGAATGCTAATGTGTTGTGTGTAGACATTGTCTCCATCGAGATAATTAAACTGAATTTGCAACGTTGTGCCACATAGTTGTCGATTCCGGCCGGCCGATGGATGCCGGCGAATCTGATTAAACCTCAATCTGACTACTATATCACCTTAGATGATTGAAATTAAACGATAAGAGCATGAAGACAAATTGTATTCAACTGCTATGTGACCAAAAAAAAAGGTAAATGACATTGACAGCTAATGTCAATTCTCTACATTTTTTATTGAAAAAACACGAATTGCAGTTTTTGTATTAAACTTGCTACGCGATATGAGTCCCCACTCTGAGCCCTACGTTCGATCGAAAAACGCATGTATATACAGCAATAACAGGGATTAAATTACTATTTAAGTCATGAAAAATTGCTTGCCAATAATTTACCGACATGGAAATCAATTGGGTAGGCTTATTAGTTATATTTTAGTAGTCCTTGTAAGTACAGTAATTAGACTTTTATATAGCTGTTAGTCAAGTGTTTAACTAACTTATTTATTAATACTATTTTGGTACAGACTAATAAAATTCTCCTTAGTACTCCAATTCAATAAACATCTTTGTTAGTTTTGACTTTTATACAGCCGAAAGTGTTAACTGACCTAATTAATAATACTATTTTGGTACTTGGTACTTTGGTATTTGTTATTAGCGCTTTTATTGATTACAGTCTCATAAGTTTACAAAATGTATTCAATAAAACTTTAATAAATTTACTCAACATCATCATGATATTAATATGTTCTTAGTAACACATGTCTTCATTAACACAACTATAAACAAATATCATATATTTTGGCGGTAATCCAAACTGCATAGGTGATGATGTAAGGGTTAATGGTTAATCAGACCGAACCAACTGATCTAGAACTGTATCTGTTGGAATAAATTGATTAAATGCTTCTGCATTTGATACAGTGCTAAAAAATATTATCGTACTTTAAAGGTTTTAGGGTGACGAAATGGTAAGAGGATAATGAAATGCTGTCAAAAAGAGGGTAAGTCAAAATAATGAAAGCGGATTCTGCCATAAAATAATTACACAATACGGAATGTTACACGTTAGGTAGAGGAAAAGAAAGTTTGAAACCTTTAAAAAGTATGTATATGGCAGGATTTTTTTTTGTATTACCTACTTATACGACCTTTTTTTAGGCCATTTTATATTCTGCCACAAAATAATGTCACAATACGGAATGTTACACGCGGAAGAAGTTAGAGGAAAATAAAATTTTGAAACCTTTGAAAACTATGTTATTAATGTTTTTTTTTTTGTACTATTCATACGATCTTTTTTCCTAGACCGATTTATCAAAAACAGAAACTTCAAATTAAATGGGGTATTTTTGGTCTCTGTTGTTAGCAATATTGCTGTATTACCTGCATGTATTCATAAGCAGGTATGAATAATGACATGTATTTAATTATGGCATTTTCATCAGAACTAAATACCAGTTGGGTATTCCTGTGCAATATAATATTTTCACCTTTGGTAAATAATAGTCAACCGATCTTTATGCACCTGTTGCAAAATTCAGTATAATTTCCCTTTGTATAGTGTGATCATGCAATACTGATTTGTGTAGTTCGAATAAATATATAAATAGTGTAGTACTTGTAGTGTAGTGTAGGTACGTTAATTTTGTTAAGTACCTGGCGGTAAATATTGCACATGTCATTTACAAGTTAACGAATGCTAACTTCTATGTTCATAAATTTTTAGACATATCATTTGTCAAATATTGAGTTTAGAAATACTTGTTATGTTTTGATTCTTGCTGGAACTATAGAGAGTTGAAAAACTACATACTTTTATAAAGGTCGATGTGCAATATTTATGGCCAGGTTGCTTTACTATGAACAATGTGCACAATGGTTCCTAATACAATTATACCTGTACTATAAGTGACAGTTTTTATACTTATTGCCTGTTCCTAATTGTGTATTATGAGCGGTATTGATAAGTGTGCCAAATATACCTGTACTATAAATGCTTTACTATAATAATATGTTACTTATTCTTAAAAACAAATGAAATGTTTCTAATATGTTTATTTTCATTTACAAGCCGTAACGACTTAATTAAATTTGAATTGTCTTATCGAAATAACTTCTTGCTTGATGAAGTGTTCCATGAGACAGCGAGTGATATTACAATATTTAGATATCACGTAGATATCAATCGGTTACAAGGCTGCAATATAACTGGCTATATAAATGCAATTAGTTTTGAAATGAACATACAAATGCCGACAATCTTAGAATGTGCATATGTATTTACTATTAAACCGATACCGAACCGATATTCCAAGATTAATTTTTTCTAGATCTAAGTCGTTGTATATTGTTGATTTTATAATGTTCTGTATAATTTTTATTTGAAAAACAGTTGCGTAGCTATAAAGGCAATATTATATTGCATAAATAGTATATACAGAAATAAATATTTCATTTATCGAGCTAGAACAATCTAATTAAAAAAAAAAAATAAGACAAAAAAACCTAGTTTGTCTTTATCAGTAACCTAATTGTTTTTGAAAGTTACAAACAGTACTTAATTTTTGCTTTAAGTTTACTGTTAATGATCTTAGAGAAAAATAAACCTAGCTCAAATAACAAACCGCTATATTTTTTGTTATTACGTTCTTAGTTGTTATTCTGTTTCTCAACGATATTTTTATGAAATATTAATTCTGAGAACTGTATTGTGGTTTGTGTGTATACTACATTTTCGCACAGACTATAGACTTTTAGTTTAAATAGTTCGCAAAAAACTAATAATATTTCTGGCTATGCAAATTACGAACTGGTAGCAAACTAAAGACGTCTATCATACGTAATCTAGACATACAATTTGTCATTAAATTATTGAAATTAGAGCAAAATTCTTAGGAGTCGTTTACAGCTGTATTCAAATCATAGTTGAAGTGTTGCTAGCAGCTTAAGAATAATAAGATGCATATCAAAAAGGTTTAACGTTTTTTTTTGTTTTGTTTGGTTTGTCATGAATTAACCAGGCATACAACGATGGTTTAGCGAGATAAACAACAAAATCTAACATTTATATAAAAAATGTGTCCTTCATTGTCAGATAATTAATTTGAAAGACTATTACAGGAAATGTTTGCATTTCTTTGTAAATTGGAAAATTGTAACCAATTTTGGTTCTTTTACGAAGCAAAATGCCCGTTATTTAAATTTGGGTGTAGTTAAAAGACGACATAGGTTTCACCTAGACAAGAATCTGAGAAACGTCTGCAGTTGCCGAACAAATGCCTTACAATTAAAAGTCCATCGTCTGTGCTGCCCCTACCAGCTGTTATTACGATGCAAATGCGGATTGTTAGAGTGAGACGCCGCTTTTTATTGTGTAAAGCGTTGTCTCACTTCAGCAACAACTTTTGCATTGCAATGATAACTCGTAGTTGCCCCCTTTATCTTATTAGTGTGTATGTAACATGCGTGTGTGATACATGAAGGCTATAAACATGCGGGGTAAATAAACGGTATACATAAATTGTGCCTTGGCGCGGCACCTTCAAAGAGTTTTCTCACAAAAGTGTTGCAGATGTGTGTCGTAGAAGACGATTGAGAGTATGGGATTTCGTTTAGTCTCCACGTGGGTGAAGGGCTAGCCACCTTACACAATTTGACACGTTTCACTTAACGTGCTAAAACCGAACTCTGCTACAACAATTTCAAATTGTTGTAGACATGGTTTCCGTACATCCCAAATATAATACGTAGACGTGACTTGGATGTGGGTGTATGTTTGTTTATATATAAATAAGTGTGTGTAAGAAGACAAGACAGTTTTTGTGTCGGTGGTTTGGAAAAACTAGTAGGTATTACTATTAAAGTCCGTACTGGCGAGTCGAGTTCCTCAGCTCTAGGCCGTCGAAGATGTTCAGGTTGTGCTTCCTCGCGTACTCGTTGATGATCATCTTCCCTGAGGACAAACGCAAGCAACACTCAACATTCGCAACGCATCGCCAGGAGTTATGGCAAAATCTGCATTTTTCGTTGTTCAATGGATTGGTGACCTAACACAATAAAATGTTAGCAAGTTCTGTAACAATTTTCTGAAAACCGTTTTTTTTTAATTAATAATTTTGTGATTGCCTTGCTCATTACAATATGAAACTATCTACCTTTATTAAATAATATGTAATAATTATTTTGTCTCTTTTATAGATTATTTAATATATTATTTAAAAAAATATATGAATACTTTTATGATTGCCTGCAATATATAGATAAGATTTTTTTTATGAAATAATATTTATCAATTATTTCTTCTTTGCTTCGATTTCTCCATATTTTTGTTATTAAGATTATACGCGTATCGTACATAAAGTGTCATAAATTGTAAAAATCTTTATAAAATTCAACAAAATATGTAAATCAAAATGACAAAAACACGAATAAGACAATATTAAATTTAGTCCGTTGATAACCGGTCGTTTATATTTTAAGTGCTTTTCGGCGTTTTATTGATAGTTCTTTATAGTATTTAAATTGAAGATTAAAAGTATGACTACCGACTTACAAGCAATTAAAATACTGATGACATTGTATAAATTCACAGTGCAATTAAGGATGTGACGTGTCGATCAGTCATTGCGCCTGCTCTCAAACGTCCCTCGAAAATAATTCACGTAAACTTTATCGATATTTAAATTTATATGATTTTATTATGCTAACAAAATGGTCAACAAATTTAATTAATTTACACATTTGATTACTGCTTGATGTGTAATATTTCAGTAATTAGCTGGTGACATTAGTATTAGTTATTTACTTGAAGGTGCAAACTTGATTATTATATTATTTTGTAAAAGTAATAATTTTCGTGACATTTTAAAAATATGTTCGTTAGTGCAAATCGTCTAGATGTTTATAATTCATAAGAGCTAACACAAATAAAACAATACTTGTAAGTATTTAATTTACAACTTCATAAAGAAGTCGCTCTATTACTATATATTTTTATGAAAGTTTGATATATACTTCATTGGTTTATCGCGTTTAGGCAGAAAAGAGGCGGAGGCATGAAGTGCTTTAAAAAATTCTATAAAGCTTATGTTTGATATCATGTGGACCGCCCTCAATTAGTTAATTGAATCGTCAGTTCAATAAGGCATTGTGTAGTAATTACTTGACTATGAGTTTAAGTATTTTTTTTTCTTTTGTACACTAAAATTATAATGGTTTTAAGATGATAAATTTAGATTTATTAATTGTTGGATGATTACAAGATTTTTTCATTTCAGAATTTGTTTTGGGTAAATCTTCCGGAAATTTTTCTATGAACACAATTGTCTTTACTTTCGCTAAGATGCAGTTTTTACCATGAAATTATAAAATGGAGATAACTTGTTAAGATCTTCGTAATAAAAAGACATCCATAAAAAAATAGTCTTTTACAAACTAGGTTTAGCTCTGTAATTAAAAAGAAATATTTAAAAATTACATGTTATTAACCAGTGTTCATACGAAATAATTATCAAGTAAGTTATCTCCATTTACACACATATCGCTGCAGCATTAAGGTAGTAAGCTTGAAATTTTAGATTACATAATAGATTTATCAAACCCTTTTTCAAAATACTCACTTACAATATAAAGACACATACATTACTACAAAATACTTACATTACAATATAAATACACATACATAGAAATACATTATAGTTATAAAGAAAATGTAATTATGTCTTAAGAGATTTTGACTCATACCAATCTATCAATATAAATAAATGCCAGTATATTAAAACAAAAAATTACATAACAAATAAACTATGAACTTGTGAAAACGCCACTGTACTTTACTTTACAAAATTATAAATTCACAATCTGACACGACAGTCTGTTGTCCTGTCTTATTAAGATTATTTCTGTCCATTGCGCTAATTGTTAAACGACTGACACAATGTCAAACGCGATCGTTACAGCAAAAAGTTTATATTGTATGAAAATTTTATAGGGTAGTTAAGTTTTCAAAATTTTTTAAAATTTTCCCCCATTCCAATTTTAACGCCGCCAGGTTGATTTGTGAATCTAAACCATCTAGGGTGCCACCCAACAATAAAAAATCATTAAAATCGGGTCGAGCCGTTTCAGTAACATTCACGCGTACAGTAGAATCATATATTTAAAGAGTAGATAAAAAAAACAGTAAGATACTACAAGAGCTCAATTCTACTAAATAAAATATGAATTAATTAAATAAACATGTCAAATGTCTTATATAGCGGTTAGCTGCAGTATTAACGCTGGTCATCATCAAACTACTTTCGACCATTCATCAATAAAGTTATGACTAAAATTATCGTACGTTTTATTCAACGACTTCAAAGACGGTTGAAAATTAGCCTGCAGTTAATATTAATGATTTACTCAACACAGCCAGCGCTATTGCATACTTAAGTATATACCAAGAGGTGAGTTGTCACAGGCCAGTGTATATTTGAGTATATCCAGTACTATGCCAATTTCCCAGGCCAGTTTGTAGTTTAGAATACACATACGTTCCTTACAAATTAGTATGCCGTTCATAAACAAAACTTAAATTCTAACATAAACTATAAAAGAGCGGAAAAAGATATACAAAATAATATTTCTTCTTAAATACATACTTATAATATAGATAGAAAACCACCAGACCATAACAATTTTTTTTGATTAAGTATTAATGTTTGTCCCAAGACTCCCAAGGGCAATTCAAAGCCCAATAGAGTGGACAAGGTATATTGAAATATCGTTTGTCATCAATATACCTAGAGTAGATTAATCAACCCGTCATGTATTAAAATTTCAAGCTTACAAAAATAAACAATACGAAAAATATTCTGATACTTTCACTTAGAAGAACTCTAAACCCCGTGGAACTCAGTGGTAGAAAACGCTTACCGAAGTTAAGCATAGTTTTCAGAAGTAAGTACTTGGATGGGTGACCTTTTGTGTAGAATTTGCATGTGGGGATTACTTTACTTATTACTTTCAGAAGGATGGGACTCTCCCCTCCTACAAAATTGGGTAAGTGTGCAGATACACTTTTTCAAATAAAATTGCTTACGTTTGTATTTTATAGTAGTAGTAGATAAATAATAAACTAACATTAGGCTAAGTCATGCTTCAACTAACAAAATATGGATTGATTTTATATGAAATAAAATGTTTGAATTTGAATTACAGTATGTGGAAGTCGTTGCTGATTCGGAGATCCAATAAGGCAGCTTTAAAAAATCTAAGAGCAGGACGCCGCACGATAATTTGCACTGGGTCCACGTGGTGAATATTGACTTTGACAATAGTTTAGGGAAGGAGACCTGAATTGGCCCATTAGTGTATTTACACTCAAAAATATTTTTATTCAAAGATTAAAAAAGAGTTTGAACCTTAATGTGATTTGAAGAAAGGTCATATGTTTATAGAATTAAGTTATTAAAATTAACGACCACAAAATATATCAAAAAGATTTGCTTATAAACTGCAACATGAATTTATCATCTTAAAAATGCTATACAAATTATCACACCTCCGAAGAAACTCTGGGAAAACTTAACTTTTTTGTTCGTTGAATTGAATATTTTAGTTTAAGTACAGATGAATTTCTGTCATTTAACTTGATTGCCAATTTATTTGATATTCGTTTTTATTGGCCTGTTTATTATGAAAATTCAAGTAATAGTATCAGAATACAGACAAATACATTAAACATCGTAATAAATAAAAAAAATACATTAAACTAACATGACATACGATTAGGTAGTATTTAGTGAAATTAATTATATACAAACTTTTTTGAAATGTAAATTTTTTTTTGTCATAATTTTTTACAACTTATTACTGAACATTGTGTGGATACTATAGACAATACATTTGTTGTTATTCAAATTTATTGTAATATAAAAAAATTGTTTTCTTCTTAATTTCACTCAATATGACCTAAAGAGCCTGTTTCAAATAATCTATTTAGAAGGAACTCAAAATTAAATTTTTGTATGAATTATCTGTCAAGTACGCGCTAACAGGAATGTACTTGGATATTGTAAAACAGGCCCTTGATGTTAACCCTTTACCAGGCAGTGGTAACCACCATAAATTGAACCTTATGTGGTGAACTTAAAGTGAAAAACCAATGAATATTTTCAACGTGCTCTGCCTGTTAAAGGGATAAAACAGCCGTTCTGTGTCGCAGTTATCATATTTTACAGTAATTAATTGCTTACTCGCTTTGCCCTGCAATAAGTACCAGTAAATAATTAAAAACTTATTTTAGTAGCTTCCTCAAAACATTATTCAAAAGGTTCTCAAGTGATACCTCAATCAAGAAACAAAAGGATTACCAGAAAAAGGTATTAAAACCGGCTTAAAAGCGTATCAAACGGCAGCGGTTGGAAGTGAAGAGCTGGATCAGTGGCGTACCATTAGAAAGGCCTATGTCCTACAGTGGACGAATGTAGTCTGACAATGATGATTGTAAAGTAACGAAGTTTCTTACGATACGTTACGGTACGTTTCTTTACGATAATCGTTTACAACGGTACCCATATAAACTCAATTAGTTTTGGATTTGGTAGTTTTTAAAATAATCATTATTGCAACTGATAAGTCCCATACGAACAGCGGCCTTTCTTTTCTTCCCATCATTAACTGCAAATATTCCTCTATATATTGCAAATATGTTTTATTTTGGTATTATTTATTTAATGTTATGTATTTTGTTATTTCTGACGAATTAAATTCTAAAACATATAAACATTAATAATTTTCTAAAAGAATTCGGATTACCTTCATGCTCTACTTATTAGTTTTTACACTTCTAGGCTTTTTTATTTTTTCTTCTTTGAATTATAATAAATTTTATTACAATGGACGTACTAACAAACAGCGAACAGCCTAAATTATAAGTAAAGATTTTTTTTTGAAGGTTTAAAAGATTAAATCATACAAAACTTTGTAAAGATTATTACACTAACTAACTTGTGCTAACACAAGGCTTTCTTTGGCCTTTATTTGTATTTAAATGAGGGCTAAAAGTAATATTGAGAAATAAAGATAGTGCAATATAAAGTAAATTATAGTAAAACTCTTTGTATTTTGTTCAGTAACTCCCCAGGGGGCACAACCGAAGGGTACCTACTTTGAAACGTACCGTACGCGCCCATAATTTCTGAAGTTTTAAGGAAGAATAATCGTTTGAGGAAGTTCCCAAATGACGCCAGCATTAGGCACGTACCTTCGTCGATTTTCCGCGAGGCCTCGTCCAGGTCGCTGCCTGCATAGTTGAGGATCACGAGTACCAGCGGCATCATCTCCCACGAGTAGTGGAACTTCTCCAGGAGCTTATTGCAGTTCTCGACCAGCGTTTCCAGGGCCACAGCTGCAATAGAGAAATCAGACTTTAAGGACAAAGTAACTTAATTTACATTTTAATTTAAAGTTTGGTTTAATAAAACTATGAGGGCAGACGCTTGAGTAGCGAGCTTGTGAGGTAAGAGTGGGTGCAGTGACTGCACCCCTCTAAGAAGGTTCGATTCTTATCCATAACAGGAGCGGACGTGCGCAAGATGAGAGACCATGGTCTCGCCTTTTTTGTTAACAAGTGGTCTTAAGTTTTTTAGTGGGTAGGCTGTAAAACCCCTACAGGCGCCCCACATAACAACCCTTTTCCCGTACCCCGACTTGCTGGGTATGACAGTAAATAAAACTGACGTTTTAAAAAAAGGCGCTTCAGTAGTGATGAATTATGATAGAAACTCGTCAAGATTAACTGCACTAAGAAGATAGATAGATAGATTTTTTTTTATTGTACACCAAATTAAAAATAAGACAATAATAATTGCAGTAGAAAAGCGATACAGTTGGCGGCCTTATCGCTTACACCAGTACCTAATTAGTTAAAAAAAGTTTCCTAAATAATTTTGACAATGTTTACTACTTAATTTCAATAATAAATAGGCAGGTAATAATACACGACCTATCCTAATAAACAGTCAGTCCTTTAAATAACTACTAAATCGACAAGATTTCACAATTAGTCAACAAAAAAGAAGCTGCCTCCCCCTCCCCTCTCCTGCTAAACTATGTTGTGCTCGACATAGTCTTTAATCATTTATTTAATCATTAATACCATATTATTTAATTCACCACCTATCGTAACATTATGGAATGCAATAACGTATTGACTATTGTAAAAAAATATCTTTATGCAATGTATTTGATCGGTAAGCAATTAAGATATGTTTAGTTTAATCACTTTTCTATTTACGAGTCAGTATAAAAAAAATTGTAAAAATCTATAAACAAAATATGTAATATACGTGCTATACTTACCTACGAGTTCTTTTTACATCCTTATAGAAGAATCGAACGAAGATCATTACAATTGTTCTCATAAGAACGAAATTAAACATTACTTGACTTATAAATACACTAAGCGATACCAATAACATTATTAATATCCTACTATATTCTCAGAAACGTTCTATAGGTTTTTTTCCTAGTACTTATTCTATAACAAAAAGGAAACGAGTGTAGAATGACGCACTGTTTATAAGGAGTTGACACTAAGGCAATAAACACAAGAGTACAATTATTATTAAAGTACTAACAATAACTTAATAAACCGTTGTGTACATTAGCGGGAATCGATCATCGGCACCCTTCTCAATGCTGACGGACTTTTATTGAAACAGAAGTCCACATAGATGGATCTGATGCCGTGTGGTACCGGCCTAGAATAGTGCCACATCTCTCATCTCACGGGGAGTCGTAAGAGTCGACGAAGAGAAATTCCACGGGATGATGGGCAGCAGCGTCATTCTGCGTACTGGCTTGAACTACGATTACCAACCCGCCCGCCCATCATGGTGATTATGGGCAAACTAGAATGTAATCCATTGGGAGGCTTATATTCAGCAGTAGACTTTAAGGCTCAGATCAGATCCATAATATAATGATGGATCTGATGACATTAAATCACATACTTTAAGTGCAAAATATATATTGCAGCAGCTACTTTAATTGAAACAACGAATTAATATGACGGTTTATAGTTGCAAGCCCTCGCTTCGCTTCGGTATTATATCTTGGTTTACATTATTAAAGGTGTTTTTTTTCTAGTAAAACTATCATTATCCTGTAAATTAAATCTCTCCTCTTTATAATATTAGTATAGAAGTATAAAGAAGCACCGACTTATAACAGTAAAATAAAATATACTTTATTGTCTTTAATATCAACAGGATCATTCAGATTCGTCAAAGAGTCATCACCACCATAGTCCTCATCACTATCCTCTAAGCCTCCTCTTACTAACCAAGGTTAGAGGGTATACTCCACCAGGGACCCAGTGCGGATTGGCGGATCCACGTGTATGGCATCCTGCTGTCAGAATAAAACTATTCCACTTTTCAACTTTATCAATCTTAATTTTTTTTGTATAATATTGTCATATAAAACAATACTTTTTAAAAATATTACTATATGCTAAGAGTTATTGTTCTTATACTATTGGTTTATAAGTATTAAAGATATCACTTTAAGTAAGAACTTTATTTTAAAGGTATACCTATTAAAGATTTGAACAAAAGCACAAAGGGCAACAAAATCGACAATCGTCAGCCGTGGAGTACAATCGAGAACGTAACCATAAACAAGGATTAAGAAACATAATCGAGCGTCAGCACGTCACTAGCTAGCTATAAACTAACTTAGGGATGTGGCATTTATTGTTCGTATTTTTCGTCTTAAATCTGATAATTAAAAACTCTTTACTAATTCTATTATAACAAGAACATGACTTAGTAAAGAAAATTGTGGATAAGACTTTAATAATTTACAGATTTGTAAGCCAATGTTAAAATGAATACAATTTATTAGAATACTGAAATGAAGAGTAACAATGGCTATTTAATTATTGGTTTAAGTTATAAGTTACTCATAATACTGTAGAGATCCCCTAAATTCCGCTAGATTTTTATTTTTATTTACATAATTATTGACCGTTTATTTTTATTAATTTCATTTAAATTTCTGAATTCAATCGTTAATGACATTTTTTTATTTCGACAATATCAATTCCTAATAATATTGTGATTTCATTGAATTTTAATAATTCTAATAATTATGTATGTTTTCTTTTCTGTGACGTGTAATGTTGTATAACCGATTAATGAGTATTTGAGTATTTAAAATTTCAGTTCAAAAAATGAAGGATTATCATGAGCCAGACAAGTTAGTGCATAGAAAAAACGTAAGTCAGGTTATAACTTATAATTTTGTTTATCATATTAAAAAAGATGTGTTATGTTATGTGGCGTGTTTAGAAAATTTTTCACTTCATGTTTACCAACTGAGTTATAACAACAATAACTAACAAAATTTTAAAGACACGCAAATCCGGATATATTGTACAAACACGAAGCGTTGAAGCACATCACTATAGCGAGTTAGAAGGTCGAACACTGCGACAGGCACTTAGGTCTTTACGACTTCCCTTTGTGCCTCAACAGAGCCATAGAACATAAAAAACCTATTCAGTTTGCGAAAGGACACTAGGACACACTTCGTCACGGTCTTAAATAGAAGATGGGACCTACTCACCAGGCAACTATGTTTCTTGCGAAATATTGCAATTTGATTGAAATACGGCGGCATAAACACAAATTACGAATATCCATGAATCTGTTGCTCTAGTATCCAGATTCAGTAAATAAATGATGGCAATTACACAGGAAAGATATTAAAAGACAAAAATAAGTTCTATATCCAAGCTAATATTGTAAATGCGAAAGTAACTCGGTCTGCCTTTCCGTCTTTCTGTCTGTCTGTATTTTCTTTACGCCTAAACTACTAAACCGATTTGTGTGAAATTTGGTACAGACATAGTTTGGAACTCGCGACAGTTTTTATCTCGAATATCCCGCGGGAACGGGAGCTTCTCAAAAATCCCGCCAGATTTAACTAAGTGGGTAAAACCAAAAATTTGCCGGAATACACTAATCCACGCGAACGAAATCGCGGGCAAAAGCTAGTATATTATATATTGGTTTTGCTAATCCACCTACAGTCAATTTACAGGGACAGCAAACGTTTTATAAAATGAAAAAGAAAAGCAATAACAAAATTTTTTTGCTTGATATAAATAAGATATCTCATGAGTAAACATGGGTAAGTGAAATATTTAAAACAAGATTTACGGAGACCCGGCGGAGATTCTTCATAATTTTGTTTTGTCTAATATAAGAAAATGCCTCTTTGCACAACTCAGATATCTGCCGTTAGACGAAGATCTATCTGATTTACTATTTACCTATTATCCCGGTAAAGCTTAGGGTTAGGGCTCAGGGTCTGTTTACTGGTTCAACCATATTTGACTGAATTATAGTTATTATGTGGAGCGACTGCCGTCTGACCTCCGCAACCCAGAGGGAAACATCATTATAGAATAACCATAGGGTTCAACCAGATGTCAGTCTGTTAAGGCACTGACTTCCAAATAGCGACTGACATAGATGTTTATGACAGCCGGGACCAACGGCTTAGCGTGCTTTCCGAGGCACGGAGCAAGCGATAATTACGCACATAACTTCGAAAAGTCATAGGTGCGCCACCAGGGTTTGAACCCAAAACCCTCTGAATTTAAAGGCAAGAGGTCTCGCCACTGGGCTATCGCCGCTTTATTTACATAATAAAGATATTTCAGATAGAAAGAGTTTAAAAAGGTACACTCATATTTTCAACCTTTTTTAACTCTATCCTGTCCCGTAATTGCCCCAGATCCACTCGTTACGTGTGGTGCCACAAGCACATTAAAATCAATCATAATGAACATAAAATCTTCAACGATTACATTAAATCTTCACCACCGTCTGGCTCTTTGAAGACATTTACTTAAATTAGCTTTTACGTGTGTACTATTCTTCTACAGACACATCCAGACAGCGCAGAATAAGGGTATATCATAGTGGCACAGTAACAAATCAACATAGCGACGCAATGCACCAACTCAAGTACAATCAGCAAAGCTTTCGTTCTACCATTATTCCTCAAAAGTCTTCGTAGAAGGAAATAACAGTTTGGTTAGCTTGGCCGTGTCGCTTTATTTCTGTCGCCGATTGTTTTACTGCCTGGTTTTATGGAGGATGGGTTTCCACGGTTCAGTTTACGATCCCAATATGGCGGCATTACTTCATTAGCACAGCGCTGCGCGTAGATACTCTCGGAAATTAACAAAAAGACAAGTATTGTGTTTTTGCTATTTTCTAACGACTCATCATTATTAGTGATCAGGCAAGAGGTACCTATATTTACGCTTTCTTTAAAATGTATCTTTTATTCTGCTTTGTCATCCGAAATATTTGGTATTTGTAATTAAAGTTACTCAACAAATGCTACTTCGGTATGTTGGTTTTTTTTGTCTCTAAAAGCATGAAAAGAATTTATTCTATATTCTTAAGAGTTTAACATTAGTACCAAATATTATACCTTGACCTTTAAATTAACTGAGAAACCTGCAGGAGCAGTGTCAATATTTTTTTATATGGATTTGCCTTGATCTAATTGTAAAGCAAAGTTAGAAAGAAGGGAGGAAAACCTATGTCCAGCAATGAACTTCCATGGAATGTTGATGGAAATAGGTCCTAAAATGTAGGAGGGGAGCACACCAAAAAAGGGCTTATAATAATCCTCTGCCTACCCCTTCGCGGAAACAGCTGTGATTGTATGTATGTATTTACAGTATACATAGACTTTCTTCTAAAAACAACGTAAGTGTATATGGATCGTACCAATATCTTAGGAGCCCAAGCCAACCTCACCTGCAAGAGGTGCACCTGCCGATAAATAGACGAGGCTCTGGCGAACATTAAAGTTAGAGTAAGCGGCAATAGGCTCGCCACCTATGACGTGAGACCAACTATATAATTGGCTAAATGTGGGCGTCTCGTATGCCTCTGCCTACCCATTCGGGGAAACAGACGTGATTGTATGTAATGTATGAACAACGTAAGTAAAAGTTAACATCTGCAAAAATCATTAAAGGGCTAAGTAATTAGTAACCCTATAAACTGCAAGGCTAACTGTTTATTATTTTGAAGATAGTGTTGCCTATTAATGTGAGCAACAAAGTATCAATATCGATATAAATAAATCGATTACGCCGCTCACGCCCGAAATGGCAATAAAAAGTTTTATCGTTGCAAATTTAACAACTGGAAAAAGAACAATAAACACTGCCACATAAGAAGTACTGGAAATGACATTTATAACTTTTGGACTGCATTTTAGCGGAGATGCAAACAAAATTAATGTCGAAGAAGTAATTATTCCAGCTCATTCACCCTCGATGCGTTTTAATGCGATGCGACGCAATTCACGCATAAATTGTTTTTTTCAAGTAAATTTCTAAATAAATAATAATAATAAATTTCTGCTAGCTTCTCTTAAAATACTCGAATAAAAACAATCAGTAGTTAATTTACTTATTACCAAACTACAGATCGAAACATATTACATATAATTTTTTAACACCAGGAGTTAAAACTTAAAACATATAGCAAAATACTGAACACTATCTCATTAACGGTTAATTCGGTTTAAAAACCAAATAAAAAACGATTTATCAATTCTAGTAACTTTTAATTCTTGACTATACGTGACAAAGTAGAACTCACACGTTCCGAAAAGAAAATTAACTGGCAAATAGTCCAAGTTATTAAACAAAACATGAAGTATTTAAACATGTTGCATAACATTTTGCAACAAGTTTCAATACTGACACGTTTTCAGATAAATGACATACATGGACATGCACAAACTGCACATTATAAGGCATAAAAACGTTTGCATTGGGTAAATACCTATGGGGGGCGTTTTACTGCGGCCCCCATCTACCAGTTTTCCAGTGAACGGTTCGAAAACAATGGCCGCCGACTTTTATGACATAGGCTGCCAAGTTAGCCATGAAGATAACATGGTAAGTCGGAACAATACAACACTACATAATGTGGGTACAGTAAAAACAGAAAACGGTATTTAAAAAGTAAAAGAGTGTGCAAGAGTAGAAGTAAAATAGGTAGGGTTGCCCATATTTTTAAATTGTAAACTAAAAATCAATTTAAAATTTTTGTCGTTATTTGACCATGCCAGTTCCATCGTAAGAATTCTATGCACCAAACAGATAAAACATATCTCTATATTTGTTGTCGGTTTTGCTAGGATTGGGTGATGTAGGGTTGCCACCTTTTTTTGACAGTTAAAGTACATTACATTACATTATAGGTAAGATAAAAAAGTACACAGTGAAAAATAATGAACTATTTATTTTTCTTTATTATTTTGTTTAAAACATCTTTTTTATTGCTTTTTGCGGTTTCTATCAAATTAGTATCTCTACTAAACAATTGCACAGGTTCTTTAGTCTATATTTAAATTAAAGTCCAGTAAATCATGCTAAAAAAGAGTATTTTCGTGTACTTTATTGTTTTTATAAAGTATAAAGTACAATTACTTGAAATAAAGTACAATACTTTATAATAAAGTACGGGTGGTAACCCTAGGTGATAACTACGGGTTGACGATTGGTCAATTGAATTCTGTTATAAATTTTGTTAAAGGTTTTGGAAATGAAATAGGTAGTCCCAATATGCTACCATACTTTGGTAACTTTGAATTAATAATAAATTATATATTATAGCAACAGTAGACTAAACAACAATTACTCGAAACCTTTCCGTTGCTATAAAAAGGAACACCTAAAAACTTTGGGGCAAAAATTGTATCAATTGTTTGGCAGTAAAATTTTAAGCCCTGGCAATGTTAGTAGGTTTTTTTTAAAATAAATAATAGCTTCGTGCGTTTGGCACATTTAGCCAGTAACAAATAAAAAATAATATATCAATAATACATATTTGATTTATAGTAAGGAATGAGTGGTGATAAAGATGATAAATGGTAAATGAGAAGGAGTGTAGCCTTAAATTCTTAGTAAAGACGTGGGACTGAGATCTCACTAGGGAGTCTTACTGCGGCTGCGACGAAAGAATTTGAAAAGTTATGGTACTCTGTTTTGTTTCATTTACCAATCCACCGTTATTTATTACACACTAATGTTCAAAATATCACAAAATATAGGAAACACAACAAAACTGCAGACATGCTTCTTCACTTTCCCGCCAAGAAGTTCTATTAGTATACTTAAAGATTTAAAAAGTTTAAGTTCAGCTAAACAAAAAGCATATTATTATTGTTACACAGATATAGTCGAGGACTATTCATAAAAAACCGAATAGACGGCAGACAGCCCGTCAGTCTTTCAATGCAAATGCTCTATTGAAATATTAACATTATAAATGCATTTTATTTGCTTAGGTCCTGCCTCCGACTGGCAATAATATTACAAATCTGGAAATTGGTTCTACTTAATATTAAAAGGAATTCTCATACGAATTCTTACGGTTGCGATTAAAATTTACTGTGTAGGTATCTTATTATGTAATCGTCGAAATAAAAACTGAAAACTATTTAGCCTTACACTGGTTAGTAAATATAAATAGACCGTTTCAAAAAAATGTGACTGGCTACAAATTTTCTGTAGCCTAATTATGATAGACTTTCTTTTTCATTCCTCAAGAGGGCCGTCAAGCATGATAGAGTGGTCACCGCAGTCTGCAATACCAGGGACATCACTAGCGGAAATTGATGCATTTTTTGTTATAAAAATCTGTCTTATTAAGAACCTACCTATTTACAATTAGCATCATCTTCAGACTAAGGAATTCCATTGCTAAGCCTTCTAATATATTACGCTTAATGGACATAGCAGGCCATATGCATTCAGCGTGGTACCGCAAACGATTAATTACAATATTAATTCAGAATCCTACATAAAAAAATCCCAATTAATTCAGTAATTTACTTAGGTATAATAAAGTTTAAAAACATAATTGTACCTAAGTACATATTAGAATAGATTTTCCCACATTTCCATGCAACATAACCATAACAAAAGCATTTTATCACTTTTCATAATTAATTACTTGAATTGCAGCTCATCACCATGCCATAACATTAAAAGTCCACACTTCGAATGTAATAATGAGCACATGATACGCCTTATTTAAAGCTATCAGTTGTGAAAATCGAGAAAAAAAATTGATTAATGTTTCGAGAAAGCGTTGCCTCGTAATAACATTATAATCGAGCTATCCATCACTACGAACGCGCGACCGCGAGAGCCAATGGGAGCGCCGCCACGCCTACCGCGCACGCTATTGGTCGATGAAACAGCTTTGAATATAGAACCACTTTTTTCTCTAACGCCTACGTAAGCTTTGCATTCGGGGATTCCTGCGTTTAAACTATTTTCTACTTTTTTTGTGTAATTAAATAGGCTAGTAGTTCTTCAAGGTTTCGTACTAGGCCCCATACTATTTAGTTATAATTTCATAGAGCTTAATGAGAAATAATAAACCAATGAGTTATATTTTGCAAAAAGGTAAAATACATATATTATATAATTGATAAGTAGGTAGGTATTAATTAACATAAGAAAATTACATTTACCTATGTACAATATAAATAAAAATGGAATATTAAGGAAAAAGCACTTTTCGCCGTTGCCTGCACGGGTTTTACTAATGTTTCTTCTTGAGTCTGCTATATCCCAAGGCCGCGGTACACCCTTCCGAACAGTCCCGAAACCCCCGGCAACATTTTCATAATTATCATATTTTATTATTCTCTTAATGTACCCAGCCAACAGCCACTTTAGCTTGATTTTTGATTGAGCGAGTTGGCGACTTTAGTTCCTCGTAGTGATTATATGGTTTCGGCACAGAGCACATAGAATTGACAGTAGTTCGGGACAGGAAAACTCTTAAATGGAGACTCTTTGACAAGAAAAGTAGCGTGAGGCGTCCAACCTCAAGACAATAGACAGTGACTTTTTGGCGGGAAAGTGAAGGGTAATGTCTGCAGTTTTGTTTTATTTCCTAAAATTTGTGATAGGTCGAACATCAATGTGTAATAACGGTGGATTATTAACCGTTAAAAGGCTTATTACAAAAAAAGATCTCAAGTTAGACCAGGTTTAAAATTAGTGCTGTCACTGTCTTCATTTTATCAAATAAAATAGTGCCGTCACTTTTAAACCTGGTTTAACTTAAGATCTTGTTTTGTTCTAAGCCCCCGAGTGTTTGTGAATGTATATGAGTGTTGGTAAACGAAACAGAACAGCGCAACATCACATTTCAAACTCTCTCAAGAAGTCCATGTGAGATCCCACATCTTTACTGAGAACTAAAGGTGTTTAGGGGGACGGCATCTCATTTACTATGAATAAAATATTATTAATATATGTATTACTTGACACTGGCAAGTATACGCACGAAGACATTATTTAAAAGAAAAAAAAGAAGATAAACAAACGACCTGATACTGGTCGCAGAACCACTCTGGTTGAAGGCCGCCTGGGGCCCCAATGGAGTCGGTCAGATTGGAAGTCTGTGGGGATGGCCTAGTTCAGCAGTAGTATTCCAATGGATTCGCGGAAAGATTCCTTTTTCGTTCGTATGATGATTATGCAAGCATTGGAAAGCCCTGATTTTCTTTATAATAATTCACAGGTTATTGAGGATATAACTTAACTTAAAATTATGGCTTTACTGCTTCTTAGAATACTTGTAAAGTAATAATTAAAACTGATTTTATTGTTATATTATGTCTTCTTTTTTTTACTTACTTATACTAAAATATATAAGGAATATTATCAAAACCAAAATGTATGTTCATTAGACATAAAAAAAAACCTCAGAAAATCACATACCTACTTGGTTTGACGTTGATTCGCGTATTTCGACGGTCCCTACGTAAAAAGGACATGTCTAAAACTAAGGTTTACAGGAGAGTGAAATAAAAGTTGGAATGGCTCTAGAATAAAAAAAAAAAAAGGTAAAAAGAACAAAACATTACGTGGATAATACTTATATTTATAACTTGAAGTTTTTTTTTCTAGACCGATTTTAACTTCCATTTCACTATCCTGTAACCTATGGTTTTAGACATGTCCTTTTACACGTAGGGACCGTCGATTTGTGTATACTCATCACTATGACTTTTAGTGATTTTATGAAAACAATTATGTTATATACCTGTATATTATAACACATAACTGTTTTTTTTAAACGAAGCCAACTATCAATTTACAGTTCTACCTATATACGTATATTTCAACTTTAATTAAAAATTTTACGTTCTGCATTTCAATTTGTAGTCCCACCGCATAATAATTACGTATAATAGATTTAATAAAATTGCTTTATTTATAAACGCCCACTTGTGTTTACACATTAATTAAAATATTTATACCTAATTGATATCACAACACTATAAAAGGTTATTTGATAATTAATAAATAAAAAATATAATGATTAATGACAGGCTATTATTTATTAACCCAATACCTAATAAGGCTATGTCGCATGTATAAATTTTCCTCCACATTAAATTAAAAAAAAACACACTTACATATTTATATATTACGTTCTGAGCATTTTTAATAACTACGTAGGTAGGTACTTCCCTTATAATTTGTAATAATAATAATAATAAAAAAATTGTGAGTTATGGTGTTTGGGGAATTTCCAATAATAGGTAAAGGTTATGGTCCATTTAAAGTTGGCTGGAAGATATATCTATGAGCGATAAGTTCACCTTTGCTTGTTTTGTGTAAGTATGTTTTACCCAAGTTGTAATTTTATATGCTATTAAGAATTCATAATAATATTAATTCGTATTTAAATAAATATATTATAATGTTATATAATCTGCTAGCCCCAAGGTTGACTGGTAGAGAATGCCTAATGCCATTAAGTTAGATGGATGAATAATATAGTGTATAGGGCTCTTACAAAGAACTGAGGAGCCCAAGCCAATCTCACCTGCAAGTGGTGCACCTGTCGATCAACGGACGAGGCTCTGGCGAACATAACAGTGCCCGGTAAGCGGCAATAGGCTCACCACCTTTTACGTAGGAGCAACTATATAATTGGCGAAGTGTGGGCATATAATATGTCTCTGCTCTACCCCTTAGGGGAAACAGGCGTGAATTTATGTATGTAGGTATGTAAATATATAAATAAATCTATTTGTTTTAAACTACGTTTTACTTAGGTAAAAAATATTTCCAAAAATCACTTCATCATTTTAGCGATGTAAAGGCCCTTGGTGAACGTTGTCCTCTTGCTGAATAGTTCAGGGGTATTTCCAATCATTACCACGCTGGGCATGCGGTTTGTTGGTCGCAGAATAACGCTACTGCCCATCATCCGGTAGGATTTCTCTTCGTCGATTCTTACGACTATCCACAAGATGAGAGGGTGTGCTACTATTCTGGGCCGATACCACACGACATAAACAATTGCCGTTCGATCTTGTGCCGCTATAACTAACGCCATAATTATTGGCAATTTAAAACGAAAAATCAGCTTTCACATTCCATTTATAACAAAAAAAAAGGAACTTGTACACAATGAATATTACACTTGCGCGAAGCCGGTAAAATGTCTAGTATCAAAAAAATATGGCCTTGTTGCTCTTTATGTGTTCACCACACCATAAAATGGTTTTTCAATAAAATACTTCGTGATGTTCTCTGTGTAATTTCTGCAAACATTGTATGGTAGGTATGTATGTATAATTAAAACTGAATAGTCGACATCATGAAAAAGCAATAAAGCGCCATTTATGGTCCATACCTACAAGGACACTGTGACGCCTTCCACAATAAATACAAATTATCTATATGCAAAACAGATCTGGCTGACAAATGATTTGACTAAGTAACGCTTTTATCAGCCCGTCGCTGGAGCGGTGTTTATTAATAATGCGAACGGTTTAAAAAGGCTTATATTGTACTCATAATCATAAGCATTCAATTTCTAACCTAACGTAACCTTATTGCACATCAAAAATACAAACGCAGCTCTAAAACTCCACATTAAATGCTCAATCAGTCTATTTTAGAGTATCAGTTAATTACATTCTGTTTAAAATCGGCTTCCTAATCCAGTGGTGTAGCGATGGCTTTCGTTGTGTTTTTGATGCACAGTGTAGTTATTCTCTTTAGAATATCTGTTAATTATATTCTGTTTAAAAACCGGCTTTCTAATTTAGAGTTGTAGCGAGAGCTTTCGCAGCTAGGGCCAACTGGCAAATGCTTCAAAATTTTTTTTATTAATAACAGTCTTTTATACTATAATGGACACTGGACAGTATTAATATGTTTGCTAAGTTTGTTAGCTTCACCGTGAATATAGTCGATGTGCGATACTTTTTAACAAATTTTTTTTTTTTAAATCGTGGTTTCGCCTAGGATCATGGCCCCCCCGTGTCAGATGTTTATATTTTTGTAATTCGGTACACAATAAAATTCGCCATTAGAATGCTATTATAGGTACATAATATCACGCCTATTTCCCGTACGGGTAGGCAGAGATCACATCCTTTCACTTGCTACGATCTTGGCACACACTCTTAGCTTCATTCACACTCATTAACCTTATCATACTCGCCTGTCGGTGTAGGGTACTTTTGACTTGCCCTTTCTACAAAATCTTCTGGATTTGTTCATGGAAGGTCTTACGTGCTCTTCCCCTGTCAACACTTCCATTCACTTGTCCATCATAATTAAATTCATTATCATAGACGTGAATATCTGATTTTTCTATTAAAAACATTGATCTATATGTTAACTTAGACCATGTTTTATCATCTATCTCATCTATTTGAGGCGGTCGTAGCTTATCGGTTAAGCGTTTTATATTGAGTAGATGGACATAGGCATTGGACAGCTTACTTGCTGAATCAGCGCTGCTTACTTTTATCAGTTTAAATCAAGCTCTTTTATCAGTTTAAACCAAGCTCTTTTATCAGTTTAAACGAAGGGTTAAAATAGTTTACCTACTAAAAATAATGTACCGAATGCAGAACGCTTTCCCTCTAAGTAAAAAACTAGACAAGTGAAAAACGTTTCCAAATATTTTTTTTACGTTACTTACTTCTAATTCTTGAAATTCGCCTGTTTACGTTTACTCCTCCGCGTTTCGGTCACAGAAACAAATCGATACGTATGCCAATATGTTATACTTATATCTATATAATAATAATGTACCTATGTTATCGCAATTAAATGAGTTAATTTAGAACAACGAACGGCACGGACTATCTTGAAAAGAACGTGAAAGGTAGGGTAACGGAATAATCTACGCATCTTTTTTAAGAAATGGGCTATTGGATTGCTGGATTGATGGTACTTTTGTCATCTAAAGAGCTTTATGGAATTTTCCAAGCTACCTTTTCAAGTAATTGCCGACGTGCTGAAATACAAGTACGAACTATGAGGGTAACAAAGAAAACATTGAAACCCTCGATGTTAAAACAATGCAGGCCAATGCGGCAGCGCGTCCGGCCGATAGGACCCGGTACAATGGACCTCTCTCCTTCGGCGGAGTGAGTGTTACATTGTGCCGAAGTTCTACGTGACCGACGCGACGGAAGCGAGATAACATTATCGCCACGTAGAACTGTAAACACGAAACGTTGGGCTAGAAGCGTGCATACAGGGTGTCACGAGAACAACATTCCGTAGTTAGTATCAAGCAATATATATTGAAACTTTTTCTGTTTGAAAGAGACAACTAACTTATTATCATCATCTCAGTCGATTAACGTTTCACTACTATGTTCAGGTTTCCACTCACAACACACCACCAAGTAGACACAGTGCGGATTTACAAACGCATGAGCTCTGTATTTGCTCCGTGGGTATGGTCTTGCTGTTAGAATTTTGTAATCAATGTAAGAAAACTAATGAATGATGGATGGAAAATCATCTTATCCCGCTGAGGGTGGAGCGGGAGGATGTGTCAGACTTTTACTGACTAAAAACCATCCATGTTCCTTCTTGAGCCTGCTACGTCCCGAGGCCGCGGTAACCATTTCGAACAGTCCCGCAGCACTGTATTGAAACCTAGCCGATGAGGTGAGAAAAGGACAGCTTTCCTATCTATCTGTCTATATATCTATATCATAATGTCAGCTGATTAACATCTCAGACCAACGAATCAAGGTAAGAAGGAATTCAGAAAAACTTTCGCTACGCGGATCCAGTCAGAATCGGAGTTAGGAGGAAAGCGTTCTGCTGTTAGAATTTTTTAAGATATTAAAGACCCAACACAATGAAATTGTAAAACTGCATTGCATTGCACTTAACGCGATATGTTAAGGTTAGTAAATTCGTTTTTAAATATAAATATACGTAAAACCAATTTAAAAAACACATTGACTAGCAATTGCATTAACAAGTCAGTTACGGTTCTCACGCCAACACAAATGTTCTAAAACTATACTTGTTTTATAGAATAGAGCAGTTTCTCTTTTAAGTCCAAACATTTATTGCTAAATAGCCATTTGTCTCAACGTTGTAGGTGGTAATCATCAGGCCTCCAAGGTCGGCAGTAAAACGATTAACACCAATAAAGCATGCAATGTTCACAAAACTCATAAGGGTTATTCGAGAAACGGTTTTAATAAGATGGCATGAAGACAAATTGATTATTTTATTATTTAAAATAAAATAAACATGAGATTCTCGCTGTTTATGTTTTCTTAATTATAATGCTGTCCTTCGTTGCCACACACAATAAAATATTGCTTGAATTAAGTAGGTACATGGGAATTCTGTTCATTAACACTTTAGTATTAAGTTAATGGAATTATTTTATTCATTGTTTTTGAAAGAATAAAAAGAAGTATTTTTGTTTCCCTTCATCTTTTACGGTGCTTTCCAGAATTGTCCTTAAATGGATAAATACACTAATGTTACCTATGTATGTTTTTTACGGTAAAATTTTAAACCTACAAAACCATAATCTATTCCAACGGAAATATATTCCTAGCCTGTGCGACCCTGTCGTGTAATCTTACACGTGCCGTATTAGCGCAGAGAAATTCCACAAACGGATATCATAAATCTTTAATGTTATAACTACATGCAAATTGCCATGAAATATGCGTTTGTTAGCGCATTAGAATTTGAGTTATAACTTATTTATAATAACAACATAAATAAAGAAACGAATTTTTTGTTCTTTATAAACAAATGAAGTCGTGCATTAGCCTATAGGTAATACAAATGCTAGCTAAAAAAATACTACACGTGAGTCAAACTTTCATTTCAGCGTTGGTCGTGAAGACATCGTGAGGATCTTATCTTACCTGAAGATGCCCTGTGTAAGAGCGAAACACGTGTCGTGTTGAATTGTTTCTCGATTTTTCGGGAAATTATAGTAGCGCGGGAATTGTTACAAAGATATTTTTAATGCATCACTTGCTTACAATTGATTTTCGCAAAGTAACGCCTGAAGCAATAAAACGTTTAAAAAAATACTATTAAAGTTTATATCGACCTAATATAAAATGTCATTCGTAAACGCTTTTCGGTTAATGGATGATATCTACATGCATAAAATTACGCCTGTTTCTCCGAAGGCATATTACAAGCCCACATTTCGCCTTTTATATAGTTGGTTCTACATAATAGGTGGCGAGCCTATTGCCGCTTACCGGGAACTGTTATGTTCGCCAGAGCCTCGTCCGTTGATCGACAAGTGCACCACTTGCAGGTGAGGTTGGCTTGGGTTTCTCAGATCTTGGTAGGATCCCTATTCCCTATGCACTCATATATCCATCTTTGAATGAATGATTATGTTTCATAACAGGTCGTGTTATATTTTATTGAATAGATAAACCATATCTGATGGTTTTAAAATCGGAGCTAACACGAAAATCTTTGCTGTAAGTTTTACTAATGCACAATCATTTATCTGTGTGACCTAAATAACTGCACATTGTCAACACCAACCAACAGTGGCTTAAATATAGCTATGCTTTGGACATTTTGTTATGTTACAAACATTATATTATGTTATTAAATACGTCTACATATTGATAAACAAAACACACAGATTAACTGACAAACCTTGAGAAATTCTTACAAAGATTCCATTTTGCTTTTATTTCTCAACTATGGTACCGCTCATATCCCTTTCATTGTTGTTAAAAAATATTGTATTTCCATTGTGTTTGTAAAAAATTGCCGAATCTAAATGATCCTGTTGATCTTAAAGACAATAAAGTATATTTTACATTCCATCATCTTAGCCCATTTACATCCTACTGAGCACGAGCCTCCTCTCACATATCTAGGTGCGAGGGTATTGGGTCATACTCAACCGAGCTGACCCAGTGCGGATTGGCGGAGGCAGGTGTATGGCGTCCTGCTGTTAGAATTTATCAAGCCGCCCATTAGGCCTCTAACATGGCTTAACGACTACCACATTTAGTGATAACCGGGACCAACGGCTTAACGTGCCTTCCGAAGCACGGAAGCGCTCGATATCAAATGCCACACAAATGGTCACCCATCCAAGGACCGACCTCTGTAAACTCTGCTGTACTTCGGTGATCGTTTCCGACCACCGAGCACCGCAGAGCTACGAGCGCCTCTACCTTATATAGTTGGTTCCACATAACTTACTTTATTGTTAATTTCGTTAGAAAAGATAAGGTTAGGTTTAGGATGTTGCGGGAATATTCGAATAAATTACCGCTGATCCTGGACATAGCAGGCTTAAGAGGAATATGAATGGCTTTTAGTGAGTACAAGTCTGACACGACACACCCCTTTGCTCTTCTTGTGACGATCATTTAATTTACTTTCCATACGAACAAAAATTTTTTTTTTATGACTTCTAAATATCTTTTCATTAGTTAGAAAACTAAACTGAACATAGCCATGAACGTAACTTAAGCTTTTTCTAATAATAGATATATATTTAGGGAGTATTTTGTGTATTTACATTTATTAATCTTAATTCCCATAATTCATAGTGACTGGCATTAGGTACCTATATCATGAAATTATCATCATTATCCTGCCCTGTTCCCAGGTTATTTTATGTCGGCGCAGAGTTTTATTCTGTAGTCCACTGCCATTCCACCAGCGAACCTTAATGTTAATGACACATCTTGTGACATGCTCTTATGCCATCAATAATAATTATCTAAGCATAGTTGGCACATAAAGAAAATTTTAATACCTGAAACCGGTGTGCTCAATTACTAACTTAAATAAGTAATGATGAGACACAAATATAATAAAACAATTCGGTAATAAAGATCGAAAACACAGAAACCAAAAACAAAAGGGCTCGACATGAAGACATATCTTTATTGGACAGCACATCATTACAATACCAAATAAGCTGGTTTCACAACGATAAATCAATGTCGATGCTGTCTGACAAAGGACCATCAGCTGCGTCCCAACATCTGAGTGACGACGACTCAACGAGCCTATCACGGCATAGTTACACGGCAATGTACGATACATGTACCATGTACCACCAATGTCTAGGAATCGTTAATAACTGTCAGTTAACTCCTCCCATTGCGCAGTTACATTACGCCACGGTATTGATGGTGCACAGGAATTTGGACTGTAACCTCGTGTGGGAGAGAGTGTTCTAAGATACAGGGTTTCGTGAGTATAATGGCTATTAGCGACTAGCGGAGGTTCTATTTGTTAGAGAATATGAGGCGGTGATAATAATTTTTAACGCTTCTATGTAACTTCACGCCCTTTTTCCTTTATATGAAAGATATCGTGCTGTGCCGTCTGGTACCGGCCTAGAATAGCGCCACCCCCTCTCATCTCACGGGGAGTTGACAATAAGATATCCTACCGGATGATGGGCAGCAGCGTCATCCTGCATACTGACTGGTAATGCGATCACCAACCGGCCTTCCCGGGCAGACACCACCAATAGAATGTTATCATAGATATCCCTAATAGTAGGGAGGCTCGTAATGGACTTTATAAGGCTAATATCATGATGATTATACATAAAAAAGTCTAGTAAAGTATATATAATATAATAATAATAAAATAATAAAAATTTATTTCATTAAAAAGTTATGGTTACAATGATTAGTGGCCGGAGTCACCCTTTAAGCAAATTATGCCTGTATCGGGGGACTTCGCTCTACCATTAGCGTAATTATATACTTTACAGAATATTACATATGAACAAACTTTACTATACTACTACTTACGTTTACTATAGTAAACGTGTATAGAATTATATAAGTATAGATAACTTTATATTGGGGATATTTGCCCAAAACCACCAGCCTGCGCAGGCGAGTTGATAATCGCAGTGCAAGCCAGTACACAGGATGACGCTGCTGCTCATCATCCGGTTGAATTATTAGAGGGGTTGGTACTATTCTAGGGCTGTACGTGGCTTTAGACTTTTTTTATGTAAATGAACCAAAATATGACACTCAAGTGCCTAAAACTTCATCTCAGAAAAATTACATATCAAACTGTATTAATAAGAACATAACAAATTAGAACGTGACCAAAACCTATGCAGGCCTTTGTTAATAAACATCATCATATTCTTTTTCCTTAATTAAAGAGAAATTTTAAATATTTTCTTTAAAGTAAAGTCGAACGTAAAGATCCGTAAACACACCAACTCGTTCCGAGAAGAACATTTTTTACGCGAATTAGTTTTTTAATCAAGAGACGACTTCGAATCGTGAAACTTATCAGAGCTAAAAGCACGTTTTAACAATTCAAATGAGCTAGACGCGTACAATAAGGGGGCATCGTAAAACGAAGGTAAACTAAAGTTTAGTCGAACCTCCTCCGAGTTACGTGAGCCAATGAAAACTTTTTATAGTCGCCATGAAAGTGGCTTCGCACACTGCAGCCCCTACTACGTGTAAACGGAGCAAAAGTAAACGCGAACTACTTTAATTATCGCTTTTTTATTACCTAGATCCGTGTCGAGGAAATTCTCTTACGTTTAACGATTTATGGCGTTGTATTATTATTTTTCAAAAGTTATATTAAAACTAAGACAAGTTCTGACTAAAGACATATAACTATATACAAATTATACCAGGTTCTTATTGAGCAACACTTAGACGAATATATGGACAAAGTGGTATATCCGTTAGTGGAATAGAACTTTGTCGTAGAAAAGAATTAAATTAAAAGTTTGAAATTTTCTGTTTTACAATAATATCGCTCGTAGTTCTGCAGTGCTTGGTTGGAAACGATCACTAAAGTTAAACAGAGTGGCATTCATGTCGAAGGCTTTCGTGCTTCAGAGGGCACGTTAAGATATTAGTCGGCACGTGGTAGTCGTTAAACTAAGTGGCCTTATGAACTTGAAAAATTCTATCAGCAAGACGCCACACCTGGCTCCGTCAATTCGCACTAGGTCTGCGTGGTGGAGTGTAAGCCTCCTTCCTCTCTCCTTAGTTCGTGAGAGGAGCCTCGTGCTCGGTAGTGCAGTTGGGTCAAGCTGATGATGAAAAATTATCACCTTAATAACTTAGTAATTATCATATATCATAGCGAATCAGCCGGTTTGGTCGCGTGACTATTGTTAATAAGTAATTTAATACGCACGCACGCTGGTGCATATTAGTATTAGTACTAAAGACTTCCAGTTTTTTTTCCCATAACATAAATTGTGTTATATTTCGATAAAATAGGTATCACATATTCTTACTAGCATGATTGTTATGTGTTGTTGTGATGGACGCAACCTCTACCACTAGCCAGATAGCCCGTATGACGCCCGGGAGAGTCATAGCATAATTATCTAAAAACTGGCCTACCTGAAATTCTCTCTGGAAAACGTTGCTACCTCTTAGACTTTTAGGGCTCTGTAGTATATACCTGTGTTATGGGTTTAAATTTAAGACACAAGAGTATGTGTTTCGGCTAAAATTCTTAGTTTACAGATGCGCTTTTTATATTAATAGTAATTTACATAGATAATCGTCCCAATTGTATTTTATTTTGCCTAATTAATATTTATTTTTTAATATTTATTTTCTATATCATATTATTTTTGTTATCATTATATTATTATCAGCAAAGTTTGCTTAAGAAACGAAATTTTTGTGATTGAGACTCTTATGCGTCACATAACTTACATCACAAATAAATAATTGCAGTTACTCATTTTTATAACGAATATAGATGTATAAATATTGTAACTATAAATTCGAAAGTGTAGGCAACCCTTATAGATCAGCAACCATGCAGATCAATTAATAAATAAGACGATGAATATTTAAAGAGGAAATGATTATAAAAGTGAAAGTCATTTTATTTTTTAAACCTATAATAAATGTCAATAATTACGTACGTAAAAAATGAAATACCGTAACTCTCTTGGTAGATTTTAATTCGTATGTTAATTATTTTAAAAGTTTGTAATTAATAGCCAAGAAATAAGTAACTATTTCTTTAGTTCAGGACTATGGAGAAAGTAGTGCTGTCATCTTCGAGTCCTTTTAATGTGGTTCAAATATAAGCAATAAGAATTGTCGAAGATCCTAGGCCAAAGTCTTAGGTGAGATTTTTTCTTCTTGTGCGTGTTCTACCGCTTGTACCTACTATGAAGTGTGTTTTGAGAAACTGTTTGAGACGATGCCGACGGTATCTTTCTATGATAGCACCGTTCGCTTTGGGCATTCTCACATCTTATAATCTTTATGAATGCTCTTACGAACGCGTATGGTATATTTCAATTGAAATGTACTTGGGTTTGGAAAGGATCTTTATAAGCAAGTGATGGATTAAAAATATCTTTGTAACAATTCCCGCGCTACTATAATTTCCCGAAAAATTGAGAAACTATTCAACACGACACGTGTTTCGCCCTTACATCTTCAGGTAAGAATGATGAGAGTGACTCTCGTTTCAGCTTACCTGAAGATGCCCTGTGTAAGGGCGAAACACGTGTCGTGTTGAATAGTTTCTCGATTTTTCGGGAAATTATAGTAGCGCGGGAATTGTTACAAATATATTTTTAATCCATCACTTGCTTACAATGGATTTCCGCAAAGTAACGCCTGAATCAATAAATTATTTAAGGATCTTTATGATTACTTACATTTACGAACTAATGCAGTATTGTACAACAATTATTTACTAATCACTATTTTAGTGCAGTGTTTTATTTTTCCTATAGATTTTTTATAGTTTTTAGTAATGTCAACAAATAATTTCCTAAGACCAATTTACACAGCGCATTTACATCAAATTAAGCAAAATTTCTACTATATACAAATTTTTAAAAAAATACGTATTCAACTACCTACTTACAAAACACTTAGCCCAAGATAAATCCATATGATTCGTTTTAGATGGAAAAATATTATAGAGTGTTTTAATAGCAAAAGTCACATCATTCGAGAACCCTTCGTAGTGCTAGAGCCTCGATCGTATGCATAGATAGTGGAAAATTTGTGTTTACTTAGACAGGAGTTGGATGGACACATCAGTCTATATCATCACCTCTTTCTCACGTCGTCTGTCTTCCAAAGTTTACACTATGAAGTTATGCTTTATCTGATTCAAAATGATAGGATAAGACATAAGTTGAACTTGAAGTTATCGTAAGTTACTTACGCTGAAAAGTTTTGGTTTAATTTTTATGTTTTATTCAAAAATAATGATGATATTTTTAAATACCTTCGAACTTTCACATAGATGGCGAATTGTTTACACATTAGTTCGTAACAAATTTGAATACGGTTTCGATTGGAAAATGGACAGCCAATTTTGTCGTTTGAATGATAAATGTAAACGAATGACACCAATATGGCCGTTGTATCTGCACTTCTTTCCTAAAAATGTTTCGCACAGAAGATGAACCTTTGTGGACATACAAATACAATCATAAATTATAAGTTTGGTCGTTTTTTTTTATTATAGGCTCCCCATTAACATTCAATGCAACCGATTAGGTACAGGCAACGTTTTCAGGTTGTCCGCCATCTTTATGTATTATAATTAAGTGTGCATAAAAATCTATATATTTATCAGTTTTCTAGTCCTCTAAGAGCAACTCGGGTTAGGTATATTTACTTATCAACTTTCGTTGAGCTATTTTTCTTCATTCTGCTATCATCGGTTAACAAGACATCGGCTTTACAAAACTATAGTATATTTATAAGTAATAAGAGTAGTACTCTCACGGTTATTTACAAACAGGGTGTCCACGATGTCGCAATGCGCTATTGTAATTCTAATGTTATCTATTTGCACAATCGATGATCTAATTGGTTACCTAAGTCTTTGCATTATTTGATGAAAATAGGTTTTTATGTTTTTTCAACAATTTTCATTTGTCATTTTTGTATTGTTTTAACGAAAAGTTCGTGTTTTTATTTTTTAGCGATTCGTATTGTTAAAGTATTGTTATATATCAATAGCATTAGTGATTGTCATTAAATTATATTTAAGCTTTATACAGAGGTATGTGTCTGCAGAAATTTAAGGAAACTATTAGTCAGGGTATGGGTACGTAATGAGAAGATGTAATAGGCATGTGCCGTGAATGGTAAATGAAGCGGGTGGAGGGGAAGATAAAATTGCTGAATTAATTTTGACAAGGATGAATTCACTGTGAGAAGGATGAATTAATTGTGAGAAGGATGAATTAATTGTGAGAAGGATGAATTAATTGTGAGAAGGAAGAATTAATTGTGAGAAGGATGAATTAATTGTGAGAAGAATAAATTAATTGTGAGAAAGATGAATTAATAGAGAAGGGGACGACGAGAAAATAAGAGGACATTCTGCGTCGACTCCTAATGAATCTCCTCAGAATGATGATCAGTTATTTTCTATAAATAGACAAGTCGAAGCATTTTGCTTAGTCCGCGTAAATCACATGGTATTTAAATAATATATTAAGGGATAAAAACTGAGTTCTGTTACTCCATACCACATTGGGTATCTGCCGTCGAAATAATTTAAGATGCTTCTTTATATTATATTAAATGATAAAGTATGCATGTACACTCGTTAGTGCACCTATTAAAATAATTAAATTAAATAGTACAACCAGTCACTTTGTGTGTACTTTTGGTATGCTTCTATGATTTGTCTCAGACACTATGAAATGTTATTAATGATAAGTGGTACCTACTGTTATGTACAAAAACAATTATTGACAATTTATAATAAGTCCATATTGGGTGTCAAAAATTAATTATCGCCTGCTCCGTGCTTCGAAATGCACGTTGAGCCGTGATCCCGGCTGTCATGAACATCTATGGCAGTCGTTATTAGGAAGTCAGTGCCTTCTAACATTCTGAAAGCTGGTTTAACCTTAGAATGATGTTTCCTTTTGGGTTGCGGAGGTCAGACTCCATGTAATAACTTAAATTCAGTCAAATCTGAAGTTGAACCAGTGAGCAGACCCTGGGCCCTATGCTAAGTCTAGGGCAACCGGGATAATGCTAGGTTATGATGATTGGGTATCATAAATTAAACAGGATTTTTTTTAATTAACATATAATAGGATTGTCGATGTTTCGTATAACTTACACACGTAATAAGTTTTTAGACTTAGATACTTTATATCCCCATAAACTCTTTAACATCTAATAATGATATAATCAGCATCACATGTTCCGCCTTTAAATTATCTTATTACTTACTAGTCATAATGTTTATTGGCATCTCAACCTTTGGCACAAAGATTAGAAGGCATACATATAATACTATGATATTATCAAGTGTAAATGGAGTTATAAATTACTATTATATTCAGATGATGATGATCAAAGGCGAGAGCTACTAATTCTGATCATCATCAGGATATTGTTTTCCTCTGAGACCATTCCTGGGAAATCAATAGCCTTGTGGTATAGTTTATAGTGGTATAGTTATGGCAGCCTTATGGTATAGTCTTTGAAGGTCACCTCATGTTTTTTTTAATTTTATTTAAAGTATAGCTTAGAATAACGCCAGCACGCTTGGGCCACACGGAAACGCGTTCTGTTGCGCGCATTTCATTGTATGCTACTATTTGCAGTTATTTTAACACCAAAAATTTAAGTTTTCCAACGATAATTTTTATTTAACTTTTCTCGTTATGATATGTAGAATGCCTTTGGCTTTATTTTTACAACCTGTATATTACCAGCGGTGTCCCGCGGTGTAATGCCAAAGTAGTGAATATGCAGAGGAACAAACATATGGCATTTAATAGAGTAGGATAATTTACAAACTTTGCTATAAAGTAATGCGTAGGGTTTATGAAATAATTTTGAAAAATTAAGGTTGAAAAGATCGATAGATCAGACCTTGAATGAGTGATGGTTTGTGTGGCATTTAATATTTAGTGCTTTTGTGCTTAAGAGGCCTAGGATTAGGTGATTACGGTTATTAGTAAGTATATGTGGTGGTAGGTATGTGGTAGTTTTTCAGCCATGTCAGAGGCCTTATTGGGCGGATGAAATATATTAACTTACTTTAGTTCCTAGCTTTAGCCATTTTAGAGGTCTTCTTTGGCGAATTCTAACAGCAGGACGCCACACACCTGCCTCTGCCAATCTGCAGTGGGTCAGCGTGGTTGACGTAGATAACGTAAATTAATTCTTGTTTGGTAAGCGGAGGCTTGGCCCCGACCGCTGATAGATTAAGATGGGAGAATGACCTCTCATATATAAAGTAAGCCCGAAAATGTTTCTAAGTCTGCCATAGCAAGAGGTGTCGTTGGGTAGATCGTTTCAAAATAATGCGAGTGTAAGTACACTATTTATAGATTCAGAAAACCATTTTCGAATTATCAAGCTTCAAAGGGATAATTGTTGTTAGAGTCAATTTTCAAAGTTAAATAGTTAATAATGCAGAAAGTAATAACGTTAATGATGTACAGGTAATAGCATAATAAAGGTACTGATAACACGGTACAGCGGTATTTCTATGTTTCTTCATTTTATTTATCTTTAAGTTTGTAACATGAGCTGTTATTATGAAACAATTTATAACGCTGCCCCTTTAGCTGTAGTTAAAATACCATTTTGCAATGGTTCCTTTAGTTGTCCGTATGTTTAAATACATCTAAATGACCCACAATACAGATGTCGCGTGTTTTTTAATAGACAGTTGCACGGAATTGGTACATTCATACTAAAGGCGAGTAGCGATTTCTTGCAGCGATGTTTAGAATAGTTTTTTGTCATTTTCATTAATTCATATTTAGCCATTAAAAATAGACACAACAGACCTCATCACCTCATCACCTCATCTCATTAACTTCCCACTGTTCGGCATGGGCCTTGTTGTTTTATTGCAAATACTCTAGATACATTTAGTACATGGGAATCACTAAAACATAGACCATAATGTTTATCATCATCATATCCTAGTATTATCCCGGTTGCCCTAGACTTAAGCTTAGGGCCCAGAGTCTGCTCACTAGTTTAACCAGAATTGGCTGAATTACAGTTTTTACATGGAGCGATTGCCGTCTGACCTCCGCTACCAAGTGGAAAACAATAGACCATAATGTTAATGATCACAATTATTAGATATTATATTGTCTGTTAATCAGGAATCAAACCCACGACCTTAGAAAGCGTAGTAGAAATATATTTTACGCAAAATGTACCGCATTACAATATTATGGTTTGGTATGTTTTCAAATTTACGTTAGTGTTATGTACACATCAAACTTAACACATTATTCAAACACGCGAAAATTGTTTGAATACGAAGTTTCATAACATTTCAAATGTTCACAGATTCGGGTTTTCTTTAGATCTCATATCCAGAATATTATAAACTAGCATTGGGATCTTATTTCATCGAAGTAATAATAAACTAAGAACGTGTCACTACTATAGGGATTCATATTTTAGAGTGGCCATTTTAAGAATTCAAGAATACTGTTTGTCATGGTATGGCTATATGCTGTGGTGGGAACTGGTGTACATTTATTTAAAAGGCTTGATTTAAACTATAAGAAATCTTGTAGAATTTGAATATTATAAAATAATACTGGAAAAAAGCAAAACTCCAGGGATTAGAGAGTCGGACCGCCTCAACTCGTATTTCGATATAAAGTCCAATGAAACTCAATTGTCTTTTAAGGTATTCTTTCTTTGGAATACAAAATTCGAATTCCCAATGAACATAGAACTCGAACGAAGAGTTTATATATCCTGCGCTCTTACTTTTCAGTACTACAATGAGAAGAGATAGAAATAAGCAGTTACTTCTTCAAAATGTTGGTAGTTTAGTCTTTCTTGCTTTTCAAAAGTATGGTAACCTTAAATTAATTAAAATTTTGCGGTAATTGTAAATAATTGATGGTATAAAACAACTTTGTGAGAATTCTGAAAACCTATAAAGGCTTCAAAAGTTTACTTACAAATTGAAAGTTTGCTTTGCAGTTTTCTTGTGATACTTTTATTTGACGCAGTAATTCTAGCTATCTCGCTCATTATTCTATTAGTTAAACACAAAGCATAGTTGTCTTTAGGAAACTTAAGATCAAAAGTAAATAGATATACACATTATTGTTCAAATTTTAAAACACATTATACAAACCATAGCAAAAGTATGCTCTTGGACATCTAATGAACGTTACAAGTACAGAAAGCAAAGAACCCACAAAATAAAAACGAATGCCCCACGAGAAATATCAAGACTGCGCTCAGGACTCTTCAGTCAAAAGTTGCGACAATTTGATTTACTAAAATATAATAATATAAAGGTATATCTAGTTTTGACGACCGATATGGCGTGGTGGCGAGTATACCCGCACTCCACTCCTGAGGTCGTGGGTTCGATTCCCACACAGGGCAAATATTTGTGTGTATAAATATGAATATTTGTTCTGGTCTGGGTGTTTTCTATGTATATTAAGTATGTATTAACAAAAAAAAAAGTATTCATAACACCAGTTCTTAATGATACTTATCTTGGAACTAAATGATTGGTGTAAGTGTCAAAAATATTTATATCAGACATGACGCGAAAGTCGGTAGGTATATCTACACTCTACCCATAACATCATGGGATCCATTCCCAAACAGGATGAATTTTACATACATCTATCATGTAAAATTCTTCCTGTCCATCCATCTATTTAGATCTGTACTCTTTAATGACAAAACAACTTAAAAATTACAGATTACAATACATGAATACGAATGTATTTTCTATATATTTATCATCAATATCCAAAGACATATTCTTAGTTTGTTGATAGATGGAGCTGTGTGAGTTGTCTATAGATATTAATTTACTTATGTAAAGCACAGCATGAAACAAATCCGCTGTCGAGAGACAAATATAGGCAAATGCAAGTCCACTGCTGCGACAGATGCGTGTATCAGATAAATCTTCAGAACTTAGTGACGCCTACCTGGGTACTAATTAAATCGTTGCACAGTTTATTTATGAAATAGCACGTGTGAGATAGGATGCGGTAAATACTAGATACCTTTCTGTCACTTTTGTCCGCTTGACCGATATATACTAGTCCTAAATTAATTTAAAATACCATAATTTTGCAAAAGCATTAACTACTTAATAAAAAAATACTTAAATGGTAAGGAAGAATCTAAATTTTCTAGTAATACTATGTTGTTCGAGATAAAAACATTAGCTATCTACCGACGAAAGTCCTCTTAATAATCAGCTTAAAAGATTAGCTACACATAAGTTCAAAGAATATTTATTTTCTCATTAAAAACCATACAGTGGCATGAGAAATTTACAATAGATATGGGTAAGAATAAATCTGTCGAGTAGGAATGAATTCTACTAGGGCAGTGTACACATAGAGAAATATAAAAGACGCAATAGGTTTTCTTTAGTGTCAGTGAACAGTTTTGTCAAGACATATGCAAAGTTCTCCGATGAAGCACTAATATTGTGCAGATAATTTAATACTAACGCGCCCATTTACTGCAGACAGGATCTTGAGAAAATGTTTGCAAGAACTTGTCAAGTTAATTCTGCAACCAGAGATGTTGTTTTAAATTGGGACAAGATTCAAATGCTGACATAATCATACATAATCTCACGCCCGCATATTTGGAGTGAGCAAAACCCTTGCAACAACTATATCTGACGACCGATATGGCGTGGAGACGGGAATATCCTGAGGTCGTTGGTTCGTTTCACACACAGGACAAATCTTTGCGTGCATAAACTTGAATATTTGTTCTGGTGTGGGGGTTTTCCCATTTATATTAAGTATTTATTTACAAAAAACAAAAGTGTATGTTTGTATGTTTATCCGATATTTAGTGTGCATAACACAAGTTCGTAATGATACTTATCTTAAAACTAAATAATTTGTGTAACTTTCAGAAAATATTTATTTTATTTATTCATTTATATGGATCCCTATAGTTGCAGCCAAGTCACTTTCAGCATAGATCTTTTTAGAGGTATCGCAACCACACAGCATTTGAATACATTTATGTTATTTAAACATTACTAACAGACACTTACATTTGTATAGATGAGAGGGACGATCGCATTTGACATGCATTTGACCTACCACGTTGTAAGCCATATAAATTCTATGCGCATCAGATTTATTCTTATACCAAAGTCTCCGTGAATCAACGCGTATGTATATGCGCCCGCGCACTCCTATTAGCATGTTGAACGATACCGAGAAATTTTTCGCTTTAAATATGTCTCGCACACCTGTTTGTCTTTATTGTATAAGGAATTGTCAAGTACTGTTGACACATCTCCGCAATAGACGCTACATTACCTTGAGCTTTCGGCTTCATTTGAAACGAATCTAATTCTATTTCAAACTGAGGGATTTCTTGGAAATACATGCAGACGTATAATTAGTGCCTATAACCTCATTAGACATTATTAATGAATGATTTATAATTTCGGTCGGATTGGTTTTCAGATTATTGGAAGAGGAGACACGGGTTTGTGTATGTGTATTATTTTAGATATTGCCGAGAGCATCAGTTTGGTATGTACTCATGTGAAATTATGAATTATATTACAATAATTTATTTACGGAATTGGTGTCAAACGCTGAAACACGTCTTAATATATTTATCTTCTTTCATAATCTTTCATCCTTTAACCCTTTATAAGGCAGTGGTAAACACATTCCCACCATAAATTGAACTTTACGTAGTTGAGTTAAAGTAGAAAAGCAATAAAAATCTGCGACATGTTCTGCCCGTTAAAGGGTTAAAAAATAGGGATTAAACAAGTATTTTCGTAATAAAAGGTGTCTGGTGCGCTCGGTTCGTGGTCTCGGATACTTTGTTATTTTTGAAGTAATAGTTAAATTCGATCATAGATCTTTCAATATCAAATCCCTCCCAAGATTTCAGTCAAAAACAGTTCGGAGACAGGCAATCAGAACTCATGTTTTTGTGTTTGAGGCTTATTTAACCACTTGGTACAAATTATCATATCAGCATTGTTAAGTTCACTTCTCCCTAATAGATTACACTCTTTTAGAAGTATTAGCGTATAATCACCACGCTCGCTGCGCAGGCGAGTTGGTGATCGCAGTTTAAGCCAGTACGCAGAATGACGCTGCTGCCCATGATCCGGCAGAATTTCTTTTCGTCGACTTTTGCGACTCCTCGTGACATTAGAGGGGCTGACACTATTCTAGGCACACAGCACAATTACTAAGAAACTCATAATGTTACTTATATTTACACAGAAAATATTATGTTAACAATTTAACTATTACCGAAAACTAGATAAATTATACTAACAACGTTGAGTCCGCAGAAACTATAATATCAAATTCGACACCGGATACCAAGGAGACTTAAATAAACAATACATTGGTTATATGTAAACAATAGGTCAATAATGTACCCAAATTGGCACTAAACGTCTCCATGTCTGCTGTGGGACATCCGCCCTTACTAACAGCAAATTAATGCAAACGTGTGCCGAATTAAGAAATCTAATCGGAAAATTAAAATACTTCCTCAGAACTTTACGCCCGTCTCTTTCTAACTAACACGCGGGGGACAGGGACAGATATACATTTCGTAGTATCGGAAAATGTTTTTTTCAAATGCAGTCCTGGTTTAAAGAAGAAAAACATCTGGGCTTATAATCTGTATGCGTGGACGCACACTCGTTATTGGCTGGTGTGGTGATGGATTACTAATCTAACCAAATAATATTCAAGACCCGGATTTGTTTACGTGTGAAGAATATGAAAAGAGCAAAATATTGTTTTGAACAAGATGATTTTGCAGTGAGTGCAATGTCATCTTAATGTTTCATTTGAATTATACGTTATGTAGGTATTAGAATTACGTGGTGGGACCAACTAAATAATTGGCGTATAAAATGCGAAAATGTGAATTTATGTATAAACATACATTGTAGGTACTTGAAAAAGAATAATTTATTAAAAAAGTAAAAAATCAATGAAATAAAATTTTAATTGGACGAATAAGTGACACATAGCCAAAATTTATTGATACACTGTCATTTAAAAGAGTATTAATTCATGGTATGCTTCTGTTTCAGACACTTCTACAGGTCACTTATCTCAGATTGAACTACAGTAATAAACAAATTACTTTAAAAAATTATAATAGTATGTTACAAAATGTTCAACCTTTATGTACTATTTTTCATTAGTGCTAAAGTAGATGTATATTCTAAATGTGCTTTAATAAAAAAAAAGCATAACCAAAAGGATTTCAATAAATGTAGCCCATACTGGAGTACTAAGTTTATAAATTCCTACATAAAACCTCAACCTGCCAGTATAAATGCCCGGTAATTTGTCCTCAAAAAAAGGAGGTAAAATCTAAATAGTTTGAGTGGGTTAAGTTATTAAGCAGTTGGTGGCGGATTGCAGTGTAGTAGTTTCATTGTTTAATAACGGCTGCCTGGAAGAAATTCACGTTGTCTTGTTTAGTGCGCTCGACCGCGATATTTACGACGAGCACCGTACTAGCGAGGACTACACACTGCAAGCCAGGACAGTCAACTTACGAAGCGTTGCGACAATTGACGTGCAACCTTGATCAAAACATTTAAATAGTTAAACTGTTATTTTTTTATGAATGTTTTCTGTGATTTATCCATAGTGAATATCTCTCAAAACAGCCACGGCATTTTTTACAACACAGCTTACGAATTTAAATTAGAACACAGTATGCAACGAGAACACATTTATCTTTAGGTGCTCGGAGACTCACCGTAGTTAAGCTATTAGGGGTCAGCTCTTGTATCATGGCATTTCGTGCCTCGGTAGGCACATTAAGCCATTGGCTTGAATAATTTTAACAACACAGGAAACCACACCAAAAATATTCAAAAATTATATTTATAATGTATCATTATTAAAATTGAGCAACATTAAATGGAAGACAATATATTATAGAAATTCTCGAATAAATTCTACATACAATAAAAAATCGAATTATATAAAACCACACTGGTGGCCGTCTTAAGAGTACCTGTGTAGTGCACTTATCTAAGTCTTAAGTTCTCTAATTACAAAGTTTACGAGTTCATCCGTGGCCCAGCATTGAGTTGTCTACATTGTGACGGGTCGCAGGCAGGTTTATCAGAGGCAGACCAATTGGCGAGCTATGTGGATGGATGACGACAAACGTACCGACACGCTCAGATACCTGACATACCACGTTTGATTGTTGTTAGAGCATTTACACCGTGTGATCGGATTAAAACATGTATTTTATTACAGGAAGAAATGTTTTGTTTCAGTTGGAACAGTCTGGGGCTTATTACAAAACGAGATCAGAAGTTAGACCATGTTTAAAACTAGTGCTGTCACTGTCCTCATCTTATCAAATGAAAGTGACAGCACTAGTATTAAACCTGTTCTAACTTTAGATCTCGTTTTGTAATAAGCCCATCTTAGTTAGTTTAGTTTGGAATCTTGAATAAATTATGGTTACAAAATCACCTTGCCTTTTCCAGTACTACTGTTTATACATCGCTAATTTCAAAGTCGCTATATGTTTATCCATAAATCAAATTTGACACCATAACTAAGGCGTTCTATGAGGCCCCTATAAAAAAAATTGAGCCGATCTAGAAAACAAGCTTGACCTATAACGACGAGTAAATAAATTTGAATCTAAATTCGGCAACCCTAGTACTGTTTCGTTAAATTATACGTTACATTGCATAAAACATTCATTTTTAGGAGACTTTTTTAACTAGTAAAATTACTCGGTACATGAGAGTTAACCGATGTCTCGTGGTGACGAGCTCAGCGCAGTGCCAATCAGGGTGTGCCTTACATGGAACATTGCTGATTATGGGCACTTACTTACCATTAGGTGACCGCTTCGTTATTCGGTGGAGTCAATGAAAAACTCGATGAGATAAGGTCAAACTTACTCGATATCTTATGACGAAAGGAGCAAGAAATCAAAAAAAAATCTAGGCTGCGATGTCATTGTAAATGCAGTCCTCTTTTGAGTTTGTGTGATGGATTCTCAAATAATTATATGCATGAACACGAATAGTTTTCTTAGTCTGAGTGATGTCCCTATGTCCTTGTGTATCTGTCTGTATCTCATTAAAATTTGCCGTGAATGTTTTACAAACGTATGTTAGTATTGCAAAATAGTTATTTTCATGAAAATTTTTGATCAGAATGAGTTTAATGTTTCCGGAAACGACTCTTTAGCTGTAGGTAGACCATGCGAACAAAGCCGCGAACGCAAGGGAGTCAACAATAATAGAAGCGCAATGCGGTCTTAATAGTGGTATGGTAATTCAGCATTCCTCACTTTTTAACGACTAAGTAATGGATCGTGTAGAAATAAAATATTTTTCCAAATCATTAAATACTCACTGACTACATGATTCTGCTTCCATGTGACTGCATTTTTACACAAGCCACGCAATTCTGATCTCTCTAGTGTTTGAGAACAAGGAAACATTAATGAGTATTAAAACTATAGGGTTAACTTTTTACATCCTACAAAGTAATAAAATATTTTTTTGAAATGCATTCTAATAGAAACTTTATGACAAGGAGTCTAAGGTGATCGATATTGAATCTAGTGATGGTGAATGGATAAAGTTAAATGGGCTGGCAACTTTTTTGCACAGACCGTTTTTATTTCGTGCGATTTTACGAGCTACAATATTTTACGACTTGCGGCTGTTTCGCGACGAGATGCATCGTTTTTATAATACTTTAATTTCACCGCCAGAAAACTATAAAAATATGCTAATGTCATATAAAAATCGGTGCGTTCAACTACAATAAAAACTCATTAATACGAGAAGCTGGCCTTTTAGTCGCGTGTTGGTATATGTGTATTTTATTTTGCCATTTAAAACGCATTAAATACGGTCATGTATGAAACTCTAACACATGGAGAACAAGTATACAATCTTGAATAAAAATAAACGTTTCCTATGTTTTTGTTCTTAATTTATTCATTATATAAAGGACTATTTTTGTTCTTGAAAAGTGTGGCGATTTTGAAATTGTAACACATTTATTGAGCAACGTCAAAAAATAATAAAAATATTAGTTTACCTTTTCAAGAAGTTTTAAGTGTTCAGTTATAATTCCGCCAAATCGAGATGTTTTTTACAATTTTATTTTTAAAGTTCAAGCCTACCTTATGAAATAAAATGCGGTAGAAAGATGCGACAAATAAATAACGATTCTACAAAATCAGTAAACGCAATATAGCCAGAAACTAAACAGAACTCTAACTAGAGCAGCAGATACATATTTTTTAAATATTTTTTACATACAAATCATATATTAACATTTTCAATATAACATACATATAACCACGCCAGCTTCCCCGAAAGGGTAAACAGAGGCACATTATAAGCCCACATTTCGCCACTTTTAATGTTGGTCCCATGTAATAGGTGGCGAACCTATTGCCGCTTACCGGGAACTTTTATGTTCGCCAGAGCTTCGTCTGTAGTTCGGCAGGTGCACCACTTGCAGGTGAGGTTTGCTTAGGCTCCTAAGTTGTTGGTAATCCCTATACACCTATATACTTACAATATTACATTGTTTAAATACACTTATAATGCGAAGAAATCACTCAATATGAGTATATAAAATAACAAAACAAATCCATGTTCATATATGCAAATATTTGTAAATTAAACTATATTTATACTCAAATAATTATCAGTAATATACATTAAAAAAATTTTTTTTATTCACATTACGCAGTCCTTAAACTTTTATTGAAATAACTCAATTATACAAAGATAACGAATATGAGCAAAGTCGATATAGTTCTGGTTAAATAAAAGTGTATGTCAAATGTTGAAAAATACATTTGTGAAATATATCGGTCGTAAAATTCGTATTAAGCCGGTGGACTGGTAGGACTTTTACGATGTTTATGAGAACTACCTACCGCAGCCGTCGTCGGCTGGGCTTTCTGTTTTGTGACAATCAAATTAAAAATACCATTTAATATTACATTAGATTGTGGACATTTAGGTGTTCTATCTCCTATTATGAAAATAATTTCCGAGAAGTACATAGTTTATTTCGGCTCTGCGACAATAAGCGGATCAATTTAAATAAGCCACGTTTGTCACATACGTGGAATTATGTAATGCTAGTTACGCGGATTTTCACTATCCCCCACGATATGTTATTTTGCATATTTTATAGGATAGCGTTTTAACGATTTAATTGATCTACAATGCTACTTTTTGTACTAGTGCAACAAAGACGGCAGCTCTATCTAACCCGCAAATATAATTTCATATATGAATGAATGAAATGAATAATTATTTATTTCAATATCACACAAAATAATAAAGAAATAATACAATATATAGGACACGTAAAGGTTGCATGATATTGAAAAAGGCCCCTGCTCAGTATTTGCAGTGAGTCTGTAAACAAACCCACTGCACTGATTTTCAGCATGATAAGAATTTTAGAATATTCCAAATATGTGCGATTTTATAGTTAATCTTTTGGTCAGTGGCGTTATGAGGTGCTGCAAGGACACCAGAGTCGCTAGGACCTCTGTCTTAGTGGCTCACATGCTGAATCACCTATTTGACAAGGACACCAGAGCCGCTAGGACCTCTGTCTTAGTGGCTTACATGCTGAATCACCTATTTGACAAGGACACCAGAGCCGCTAGGACCTCTGTCTTAGTAAGTCACATGCTGAATCACCTATTTGACAAGGACACCAGAGCCGCTAGGACCTCTGTCTTAGTGGCTCACATGCTGAATCACCTATTTGACAAGGACACCAGAGCCGCTAGGACCTCTGTCTTAGTGGCTCACATGCTGAATCACCTATTTGACAAGGACACCAGAGCCGCTAGGACCTCTGTCTTAGTGGCTCACATGCTGAATCACCTATTTGACAAGGACACCAGAGCCGCTAGGACCTCTGTCTTAGTGGCTCACATGCTGAATCACCTTTTGACAAGGACACCAGAGCCGCTAGGACCTCTGTCTTAGTGGCTCACATGCTGAATCACCTATTTGACAAGGACACCAGAGCCGCTAGGACCTCTGTCTTAGTGCCTTACATGCTAAATCACCTATTTGACTGCACAATGTAGATGTTACTTTTTTTTAAATTGCTTTGCATAGTTCTATTTTTTTTTAGTTACAAATTTAACCTACCAATACCTAAAGCTTGGCAGCTCAACTTCGCTTTCAACGCATGACAATTAAAATATTCGGGCTAAAATATGCTGTTCAGATAACTATTATGGTAAATGATAAGCGTTAGCTTATCTAGACACAATTGAATGATGTACTATTCTTTCCTGTCTCCCGGTAGTCAAACAACACATTAACTACGAAAGTTAAGAATTGAATAAAAAGATACGGAACTCTCGTCATTTTTTATAAATGTTTGAAGTTTGAAGTCACTAACGACTTGAACATAAATAAACAATTTCCGATAGTCAAAATGATTTGAAGACATATCTTACATTAAAAAAAAATTTTAATTACTAATCAAACCTAAGCTTATAAGCCGCTGCCTATAACTTAATTTTTTATTTAAAATCTATAATGAAAAGTAATGCACCGCAGTAACCTGATCATAAGACAATCATCTTCCTCAACTACTTCCCAAAGTAATTATTAGTCTTATTGTCCCAAGTCAAAGTTAGATTCCGATCGTGTGCCTGCTGTGGGATTTGGACGGTCAGTCCCACTACAATAACTGGTGACCTAGTGCCGTCCAAACCTATTTCGGTGGAAATTGAGTTTGTCCAATTCCATCAGAAACGCACACGCGCTTGCATTGTAAAGTAGGCACGGATCGACAAACGCCTCGCGATCGTACGGTTGAATCCTATCTGTTTACTGATTAATTTTATGATTCACATTGTGATTTTTGCTTGTTACTATAACTTCATGATTTTTCTATTTAATTATGTCTATGTAAAATTAGTTTGACTGAGTTCTATAAATTTAAAGATATCAAGACAATATTAAAAAAAACTAGTAAAATTTTTGCAAAAAAAATTACCATATATTTTCCTGTGAACGGAAACTTTACCCTTACACTAGGTACACGTTACACTTAACCCTACTACTCATTTACGTCTTTATTTTGGTTTCTAGGGTAGCGTACGTCTGTAAGAAAATAGAATCGTTATAGAATCACTCGTGCGTGCCGTGCGTCGCGTCGGCCTGCTTAAAATTATTGCATTAATTTACGTAGGGCTGCCAACCGTCCGGAATTCCCCGGGTTTGTCCTACTTTGAAGGGCGGGCATCCGGGGTACGTACGGCAGGAGATTTGAAAAAAATGTCAGGGAGAAACACGGATCCTTTTGTTGCCAAGGAGGAACCATTTCTTTTTAAGATAAATTGAAATTAATTTGAACTAACAATCAATTTATAACAACCCAGCAAGCAATTATTAATTATAACGATGTTTTTAACCTTTTTTGCCAAAAATTTTTTTTTTCCAAAAATTTAATTTTTAGGAGTGGCCCGGAGAAATAACCCTATTTTGCCCAAATATTCGGGATTTTTGCCCAGCGTATTTATCCAGCGCATCTTAGGCGATGGCAGCCCTACACACGGGCAATCTTTTGGTTGTGTTACGTATTCAATTTTGTAAGAATTGTTGTGCACATTTTTTTGACAATAAATGATTATCTTCACTGTCCGTCGGTCACAGGCAATCATATTTGAACCTACTGGACTGATTAAGTTGAAATTTGATCACATATCAATATCCATGACTCGAACGCGGTGGGTTCAACATTAAATTCAACCAGATTATTGTTGTGACCTATTCAACAAACTCAGTTCAGTTTCGTAATGGAAAGTTCCCTTAGCGCTACTTTATTGGTAACAGCTTCTTTATTGGCTACCTTTCATACATACATACACTGTTTCCCCGAAGGGGTAGGCAGACGCATATTGTATGCTGCATAATCACCACGCTGGGCAGGCGGGTTGGTGAACGCAGTTTAAGCTAGTACGCTGGATGAACAAAAAACGGATCAGATAAAAAAAACATGACAATCAACATCGTACGGGACCCTCTTAACGCTCACAACTCTCACTTGGTAACGTTTTTTATTTCATGTTTACCTATTGATGGGTTGCAGATAAGAACAATTTGGCGATGCGTTTCGAAACATGTCAGAAGTTGATGGCATCGTTTTAAAAAACATCATCGATTACGCGCGCTGGTGAAATTATTGAATTTCGACACATCGATTGCTCGTCCGGTCCTGTAATGGTTGAGAAACGATGTCATCTTCTCGGTTACAATGTTGCATTTTATTTTAATTTCACGTTTTAAAAGCGACATTGACCAAAAGGGCAGCTTGTTAAGGATGCTTTTTAATACTACGAGTATTAATAAATGGAAATTACTAAACATAATGTAACCTAGATGTAATAATTCTAAGCCTTATTTGTGACCCACTTGACAGGATAACGTGTCGACAGTAATTTTGGAACTAATTAAGTATTTTCAGATCCTGCATTCAAGTCGGACAGTAGTTATTTCTAAGCATGGACTTTAGAGACAAGTATTGCCTTATTGCAAGTATTAGTATAGTGTTGACTCTTACTTGCAAGGAGTTAGGGTGCATATAAACGTCATTGTTACACTTAACCTATGGCTGATTCTATGTCCGTCTAACGGCAGGTATAGAGTCGAAAATAATAAACAGATAGTGATAGTCCTAAGAAAATAGGTGAAATTAATTGTGGCTTGTTGCTTTAACAACAAATGATGAAAAGAAACGTCATTTATTAGATATTTTTCGGTTTTATTTTACTTCAGTGTGAAGCTTAGCCGCACGCAGTTTATTTTGATTTATTCACAGGCCTCCCCCCAAAGAGCGCCTAACAACGCAGTGTAAACCACATTGCATCCATTTCAGACCAGCCGGTTTCCCAAGTCAGCTCTTTTTGCTGACGCTACGTTTGCTCAAGCTAGATCTGAGCTTGGACACGTAAATATAAAACAGAAGACCATACCTCGTGAAACAGGCAATATTGAGCAATATGTCCAATTTCCTTTAGCTTTTTACTCATGAGGTAAATATGTAACATTCCATAAGACCAATTTGAACCAATCTTGCCCCAAAATTCACCCGACAAAGGCTTATTCGTTAACTCAATTTTCGGCCACAACAAAACAGTTTTGAATATTCCTTTAAAAATGAATTATACAAAAATTTATTTAAAAAAAGTTACCAATTGTTCTGTAAGCATACGTCATTGTGACACGTGCTTTACTCCGACAGACAGAAGTATATTATTTTAAGCCATATGTGTTACCTTAAGCACTAAGGTACGGTATTGTTCCGGCGGCCTATAACCTGAAGCTATAATTTCGGTGGTGGAATGCGCCGACTCTGAATGAATGAACACCTGCTTAGCCCCGAAGACATATCGACTTCACCTTAATGCATTGAAAGCATTTTTTCTTCAATACAGTAAATACTCGTGTCTTATTTTGTAAAGCAATTTCTATTGACCAGGCAATATAAACCTGAACAAGGAAATATCTGACTCAAGTCTGGGCATTTGTGTTTCATCGTTCAACTTTCCAATGTGTCTGATTGTAGGTGGAACGAATTAGCCCTACGCGGGGTCGGCTTTCCCAATCATGCGACGCCACTTGTCTTTACGTGCATCGTTCTCTGTAAAGCCCACCTACCTCATGTCCTTCTGAACTGTCATCATTCAGGTGGCTTTTGGTCTTCCTCAGCCACTCTTCCCTGCGTTTAATTCATATGTATACGCTGTTTTCAATAAATACTAGAACAAACTCTGACTAGTTTGGGAATAGACGACATAATGTGAGATATCTGAACCAGCATACTGTCAGGCACATTGTGGACCCTGTCGGGCACAGCATAGTGTTGGAGAGAGGAGGAAGGGCGCCGTATAATTCAACGAAAAAGATAATTAATCTTTAAGGAGTATTCTCTTGACAAAGTGTCAAGCGTGTACCTACATGTATATGTATACCTACTAAAGTACCTATTGTCATTCCTCTCTCCTTGCCTCTCCATTAATCTAACAATGCGCATTAAGACCGAGTGTTCGAATATGAGCGGAATCCCTCTCCCGCTCCCGAATAAGCACATTATGTACAAGTTTAAAGGTCTTACTCTTCGCCCTTCCTGACTTTCTTCGACATTCGTCTGCGAGTCCATAATTGTCCCGCTTGGTCCAGTATGGCCGGAATCCCTCTAATATTTGTTGTAAGAGGAGTACCTTGCCTAATAATGGGACTATAATAGGCTGATATGATTTACTTATTTTAAGTTACTACTTACAAAAATGGAAATGTAAAACTTTAAATGTATTAATATGGTCTACTGACCATACTAATAATTTTTTTTATTAAAATGTTCTTTATATTAAGTAATTTATTGCATTTAAGTGATAACCAGGCGGATTTGACGCATAACAAATGAACCAGTTAGTGATAACTTCTTTTCGACTTAAGAAGGTAATTATTATCAGCGTACAGAGTCTTGACCCGACATAATTACATTAATAACATCGATTAAAAATAAGGCAAGTGAAATATAAATTAACGTGCATGCACTCTATGACGTATGTGGTTATCAGGGCATCTCAAGGATTCCGTAGAGTGATACCGACTGTACTGAATGTTATACTTTTTGATAAATTGTGTTAAAATTATACATTCAGCGGATTGTCGACCGATATGGCGTGGAGGTCAGTATACCTGCACTTCACTCTAGAGGTCGGGTTCGATTCCCAAACAGGACAAATCTTTGGGTGCATGAACATGAGTATTTGTTCTGGTCTGGGTGTTTTCCTATGTATATTAAGCATACTTAATATACTTTTTTTTGTAACAACATAAAATTAAAAAAAAAAGGATTAAAGTATGTTTATCCGTTCTTTAGTATCCATAACACAAGTTCTTAGTGATACTTATCTTCGAACTAAATAATTGGTGTGATTGTAAGAGAATATTTATTTATTTATTGTGTACAACATACAATATAACTTTAGAGCAAATTACCCTTATCATCTTCCGAAAGTAATGGAAAGGAATGGCGGGACCTAATATACTCAAAAAGGTGTAAATGATGTCCTATGACGTCACCGCTATTTAAACAATTGACAGTTGCTATAATAGAGAAGTACTGTATTCTTCTCAGTGTCAATTTAAAACTAGAACTTTGATACGGAACAAGCTGTGTAAAAAAATTATTTAAAATTGATAATACTAGTGCGTACTAAAAAATCATTAACAGCTTTATTCTCAATATAAAGAAATTTTACTCCCACTGTTACACCATGTGTGTTTTTAAATACAAATCACACTTACTGTCACGTTCGTTGGTGTCCTGAAATTTTATACAGCTGCATCATCTACTCCTTAACTAAAAAGTCCTTTTTGTAATAAATTAAAAATATTCTAAGCCAAACAAAAGCTCGAACCAAGAAATTTGGGAGGTTGTTTCTGAGCAAGACCACTAAGCTCTGGAATTCGCTGCTGGCTCATGTGTTTCCTATGATCCCGAGTATTTTAAGCGGGGCGTGAAACTGTATTTTAAGCGGGGCGTGAAACTGTATTTTAGCAGGCCGTCATGAGTGGATGCGCTTTGTATCGTGCTTATTTTAAGGTATGAAGCGCTTTCATTTTTTACTGGACTGCATCGACTGCTTACCATCAGGCAGGATGTAGTCATTATGACGTGTCACATTAAAAAAGGGCATGTTCATGCACACAAATATTTGTCTTGAATGAGCTGAAGTCACTGGGCCGGTCATATCTACCGTAGGACCGATAACTGCTGGGGTAGACGTGCCGTACAGTGGAGACCGCGTCTCGGTAAGCGTAACGTAAAACGGCTGGCAGTGGTTGGAGACGAAAAGCTTAAAATCGAGCTTAGTGGCGTGCCATTAGAGACGCCTATGTCCAGCAGTGGACAAATGTAGGCTGATGATGCTGATGAAGAAACGAAACCACGATTACACCTTAGAACGGGAATCGACCGGTGCGATAGGTCAAAGTATAAAGAAGTATTAAACAATTAAAAATATACAACAATAAGACGGCTACATATTAAATAGCAACAAACGGTGGAGTCCGCGATAAAAAAGACGCAACAAGATAAGATAACTTTATCAGTGCCTTTCACATTGAACTGCTTTAGCATAGGTCACGAAAAAGAGTTATTGAAGTTATATCATTTTATACCGAAGAAATTAACGAATCAATTTAAATAACCACGATTTATCAGCTGGTAGTTGACCCTATAAAAGCCCCTTCAAAAAGACATAAAGATAGTTTCTTTATTCTCAATTATTTTGGGGAGGATTTCTAGTGTATGCAATTTGAATTTGAATTTGAATTTACACCAAGGAGCTGTCTCATTTAGAATTGTACGTTGTAGCTACTGTATGTGGTAAAATTTTAGGAAATTAATGATTTATTAAAGACTTTTTATATCTCCTCTTCTCGTCCCTGTCTTATTTGTAATTTCATAATCCTTGAAGTTCTACATCACGCCTGGGCCAACCACGAATTTAATAGTATTATATAAGGAATACTCCAACACCCAGCCTCAGTGCTGGTTGGAAAAATGCAGGTATCTACTAAGTATTAGAAACTTTTACATCATATAAAATTGTGATAACCACAATTTGTAAATTAAGTTTTATCATGTACAAGGTTGCCATTGTTTTTCTGGCTTTAAAAAAGAGACTTAAGAAAGGAGTTCTTTAGAATTCGTTAGAATCTCTTTGTGCCTTAATTCATTTACTCGAAATCGGTTAAACCACGCATGAAACGATTTCCAAAATTCTTAATTTGTTTTAAATAACTTTACTCCAAGGTGGTACTGATCTTATTAATCTACTTGAAGGTAGACGATGGAACTCTTCAATGTAAACATTTATTTTACTAGCAAATGACCGTGAACGCTGTAATTTATCATCTATGTTTTGCTTACACAATTTGTCAATGCAAGTTTGTAAAACTTAATTTGAGGACATTCACCTACAACGACTTTAAATATAACTGATTATTCTTTACCTTTATAAGAGCTCTTTTGAGTCAAACTTGAATAAATAATTTTTACTTTGACGTTAGGTATTTTAAGGTTTTTTTTTTTCCTTTTTTATTTTATTTTACAACAAGGTGCCACGGGGTGCCACCCAATCATGCTATGGTCAATTATTATCAGGTGAGCCTGATAAAAATTGGTCACCGCAGCCTATGAAGTGAACGCTTCCAACACGAGTAGTCGGTGGTTGCTGCAGTCAATATCGCTAAGATTTTAATCAATCTCAAGAAATTTAGTATCGTTACACATAATTTGCTACGTTATTAAACCGTACACCAACACGATTAATGACGATTGTGCTAATTGCGTGCAAAAGTATGAAGAATTAATTAATGCGGGTTATCGTAATGGCTTAATTTTGCCACTGGAATGCCATAGGGCCGCACAGAAGCGCTTAATTAAAATGTTCCCGTTAATACAGATTGATTTGTAATTAAATTTTGCTACATGTAAACACAAGCAGTTTTCTTACAAAAAAGTTAAACAGATTTTGAATAAGTGTTTAAGAAAAAGCTAATACAAGTTGTTTACATTTAAACACGTGCTAGCGCTTGTTTAGGTTGTGTTTAACCTTAAGCCGTTGATAATTTTGCGTATCGCTGCTGCTGTGTAGTCAAATTAAAATATCTTTAATCATAAATTTAAGGCTTGTCGATATGGAAGATTTAGATTATATGCATATCTGTCGTGACACTCAAATAAAACGCACACGGATTAATCCATTCAAATCTTACGGCGATCTCAGGTCCAAGAGAAAGTATAGATTTAGTAAATCTTTTACAAGAAAAATATTTGATAAAATAAAAGACGACCTTTTGAGTGACCCTCGAGGTGGACATTTTTAAATATGTGAAGTATTTTTATTATAATAATTAACTCCGTCAACACGGAATGTGATAGAATGAATGAACGCCTGTTAAATGAACGTATTGCTTAGAAGCGGTTTTAAGTAAATGCTTGCTTTGTAATAGAGACAGTTAAACATAACTTAAACATTGTTTAAATATTTAGACACTGTTTAGATAAACACATAAGCAGTGTTTAAAGTATCTTTTGTAATAACACTAAAGGATTTTTGGGTTCTTGTACATTTACTACGGTTATACCGGATACAGTAAGAACTTGAATAGGAGAAAGAAGCCTTTAATAAAATAGAAAATAACTGAAATGCAGCCAAAATCTGGTTAGACTAGTGTGCAAACCCTGGGTCCTATGATTCAATCTAGGGCAACCGGGATAATGCTAGGATATTATATGGTCAATAGAAAATATGGATTACAACTATGGATTTATCTTTATTTATTTCCTATATTCAAAATCATCAATGGCTATAGGATGGTCACTTCGCAATCAATTCCGCGGCCCGATCTATGCAAATTTGGGCCAATAAACTTGATAAGACAATGTATTTTGTCGACCGATATGGCGTTGAGGTCAGGTGTACTCCGCTCCTGAGATTGTGCGTTGTGTTTAAATGTATGTTTTGGTCTGGGTGTTTCCTACGTTAATTATATATGTGATTTAATAAAAATGATAATTTTGATTATTATGTGTTACTACTACACTTATTATTTGCTTTATTTCTTAAAATTGATCGTCAGGTAGTTATTAGTTTTTTTTTAATTTAATCTATGTTACTCCTTTTTAATCTCTAGTACCTAACTGAGTTTCCAAAACCAGGACTTCTTGGCGGGAAAGTGAAGCGTCATGTCTGAAGTTTTGTTTAATTTTCTAAAAATTTGTGATATTTCGAACATTAATGTGTAACGTTGGATTATTAACCGTTAACTGTTTGTGAACGAACATGAGTGTTGGTAAATTAAACAAAACAGTGCAATATCACTTTTCAAATTCTCTTAAGAAGTCCAAGTGAGATCTCATTATATCCCACATATTTACTGAGGACTTAGGTTTGGGGGAGGGCATCTCATTTATCATCTTTATTTCCACTCATTCTCATTTAGGTACTCTGTACTCAATATTATTAATGTATCTATAACTTGACACTGGCTAAATGTGCTAAACGCACGAAGCCATTATTTTAAAGAAAGAAAAATGACGTATTACTTCTAAAATTTATATTGTATTTACCTATATCCCTGCAAAATTTACAGTTTTATAGGTCTTGAATTTTTGTGTATTAGTTTTCGAAATATTATTAGTGATCGAATGGCCTGTCAGTTAAACTAAGAAGTGCTGATGTAGATATTTTTAAGAACCTTATCAATATGTCGAATTATCAATGACTACAACCTGCCTGATGTTAACCAGACGATTAATTTGTGTGAACAAAGTGAAAGCGGTCCTCACCATATAGGAGCTTTTAAGGCATTCATGTCTCCCTAAAAGAGGTGCCCACCATTCTCAAGAACCCATTGTATTATTTATAACTTTAAATTGTAACCTTTAAGAATTTAGCTTACATCATCTAAGTACATAAAATCTTTTAGGATGGCCTCTAATAAATTAATAGCCTATTAACTGGAACATATCCGGCCTCGTAGAATTACAGACATTAATAATAGCAATAACATAACAGGACACACAATACTCTAACAATTAAAAAAGCAAACAAAACGGAGCACTTACACGCGCCCAGTGAAATACAATCAGGCTTTCAAAAGGCAGCGTGCGCGCGCGCAGGCGACGCAGATTCCGCGAACGGCGAGTTATGGGCCCACAAAACGTCAGGCGAATCATCAATGTTTAAATCGTAATATATTGAAGAATTTTGCAATTATCATATTTCATACTTATTTACGACGTCTAGGCTCCCAAGCGACGTCTATCTAAGGCGGTCCTGGGAGGTCATAAAACGAATAAACCCAGCGGTAATAAATGCGTGTTTTATTTCTTGTACATAATTATATAAAAGCTATTTGTTTTCGATTTTTTTGTGCCGTTGCACGTCTGCGGTGGTGGGGTTTGTTTTACGAGCGAGTGGGGAGGGCCAGACGGTGGTTTTGCTCGAGTTTATTCAGGGTGTTTCGCGTTAACTTTGCGAGCAAAGTTCCGCGCGACCGTTTGCGAACTTTTAGTGCTCCGCCGAGTGACGGCGATGAATTTAATGGATGGAAACACAAGTTACAAAGGGCACGTCAAACTGAAAACTTACACGTAGAGTATATGTCACATTTGAGTTAGTTCAGTCACAAATACTCCGGCAACGCCATATAATTATACGTCCGAATAGGCCATTGTTGTGGCATGTTAAACAAATAGCACACCACAAACGACTTCGTTGTTCAAATGCGATTTGTTTCTTAAATGCGAATGCGTTTTTAAGTTCTTTACATTTGTATATAGTAGTATAAAATCAACGCATTATGTTTTGGTTTTTGAAGCGCACTTTGGTAACCATGATTTTAGAAGGCGTTTCGAAAGATCTACCGTATTACTTAAATTGTTTGACCTCTTACACTGCATCATCTAGATCCGAACTAAGACCACTACTAAAAGTATACTTATAACTTATACTAAAACTAGCTAGAACATATTTAAGTGCAACTGTTGATGTACAAGAAAACTGTATTTACCTGTTTTTTGTTAATAGATATTTAGGTGTATTACCAAGGTACAATTTTATATATACGACATTAATAGATTCATGTTCACACGTTTAGTTTGAAGTAGTTTTAGGTAGTATTTGATTTCTGGAGCTAACAGTGGTTTTGCAGGCTATTTCAGCTTTAAATTGCTGCGAAAAGTAATTATGTACAAATTCCACCATAATAATGTAATCTATTGGGGAGGCCAATGACAAGAGAATGACAAGACTTGAATAAGTATTTAAGAAAAATACAACATTACTGAGGAACCACAAAGTTGCAATTCAACCTAAGTACTTACTCCTTACATGTTTTTAACGTAAATCTAAAATGGAAAGTGCTCCGATTCACGCTGGCCTTGGGTATATATATATCTTACATATATATATTTATGTATGTATGTCTGTGCGTACAGACTACAGACATTTTTAATTAGTGGTTGGAGTGCCCCGACGGAACCCAGGACCCTTTTAGCTGGATAGTATTATCCTTGCAGTCGTAAAAGCCGTTTATTGACCATAAAGGCAAGTGGAGTACACACACACAAGCCGTACGCATTTCGCATACTTGTTGCAATTTTATAACCAATATATTTCGTTTGATTTGTAACTCCTGGACGAGCGAACTAAATGGAAAAAGCCTTTTTGTATTTGTAGGTTTTTTAAATATTTATCATCACACTCATATGGAGTGATAAAAATATAATTTATTGTTACGAAATAAAATAGCTATGCAGTGTTGTATTCGAATTAGTTTACTTTTGTCTATACAAGTATAATATCATTTTGTGTAAAATATTAACACAAATATATTTCAGTATGTATCCCCTAACAGGTCACGAAGTTTAGTACCTAGGAACATTAGTAAGTAGATTCGTTGAAATAACATTTTACAGAGTAGTATTTTTCACTTGGCTCCATCGCTTCCAATTTACAAATCTGAAGCCAGTTTCACAGTTACAAGCAATAATTTTCCATACAATAATAATTGAAATTTCCAGGTGATATTGCTTTTCCGGCCTAATTGGTAATTTGTACTTGTAAATTCCGTAAAAAAGTAATCAGGTAAACTTTTCTTCAACTTTTAAGAACTGACTGAAACATGCAATCCAATAAAAGGCCGTATTACATAATTATGCCATCGCGCAACTTCAACGATTAGCTTCTTGCTTACACAGGGCTTGATTCCACTCACTAAAACCGTAAAGTCTTCGTAAATATTATTTATAAAATGCATATGGAACATCATTTAAATAATTATCTCTGTTATACCTGTATTATTTTACTATCTATTTATTTTACTGTTAAGACTACTTATTTGTGGAACAGGTTGCCGTCTGATGTCCGTCACTCTGAAACCCTTCACTTTGAGGCAAGTTTGCACAGGTACCTTGGTAGGTATACTTAGATTTTTGGTACCTTTTGTGTTTGTTTTATTCTTCCTAAATATTATTCTTTTTGTTACTGTGTTCTATGCATTTTAATTATTTTAAATTCATTGAGTCGTCTTAATTATGTTGCTAATTTTATTTCTGTGAGTTGTGTACTATCAAATTCTGTTTTTATTTTTTACAAAGGTAGCCTGGAAGAGATCGCTGTTAGCGATAAGGCCGCCTTTACCCATAAGGTATTTTGCATTGTTATTGTAAGTGTTGATGTATTTTTGTGTGCAATAAATAAATTAAATAAATAAATATTTTCTGACAATTACACCAATTATGTAGTTCCAAGATAAGTATCATTAAGAACTTGTGTTATGGATACCAAATAACGAATAATACTTTTTTTGTTTTTGTAAATACATACTTAATATACATAGGAAAACACCCAGACCAGAACTAATATTCATGTTTATGCAAACAAAGATTTGTCCTGTGTGGGAATCGAAACCACGACCTCTGGAATGAAGTGTAGGTATACTGACCTCCACGCCATTTCGATCGTAGAATAAAGTGTATATCGATCTATCTGCATTGCCTACAAGTTATCGTTACCAGTATCTGCTGAGATGACTAGAAGTAGAAGCCTCCCAAATTGTTTTCCACAGCGTTCTATTTGGAACCTCTTGCATCCACCGGCTTGGTAGCAAGCCTTGACTCACGAGACCACGTTACGATGTTGGTCTTGGTTTTTACTATGTCTTACGTTCTTGGACGTAGAAAATTCTATTAGCCTGCCCTGTTTTCGCCAAGCCGCACTGTGGAGTATGACTTTCATCCCTCTCCCTTTGGTTCATCAGAGGAGGCCCGTGCTCAAAACTCGGACGTAAATGGGCTGAGATAATAATAATAAACTCACATAATATTGATGTTTTGTTTTTGTATGATCGAAAGTAGTTTGTAAGGTAAGTGATGGATTAAAAATATCTTTGTAACAATTCCCGCGAAACTATACTTTTTAAGATAAATAGAGAAACAATTCAGGTAAGATAGAAGTCTCAGAACAACGATGTCTTCACGACCAACGCTGAAACGAGAGTAAATTATTTAGGGTCACAAGTGGCATAGCTGAAACTGCACTACAAATAACAGCTGCAATCATTCTAAATAATTCCCCAGGCATACAAATGCTCAACTTTCAATTAGCCTACTTTTTACAATGGTTGTGTTTGCTTTAAACATATAATTTTGGTAGCAGAATTGTGGTCCGGGCCGAGGTTATTTTATGCAATTCCATAATTAAAAGCATATGAGCGCCAGGAATGTGATTGTTGCTAATTATAGCCACGCGAACAAACTTCATAATCAAGTAATTAATTAATCACAGAGCTAACCTACTGGTACATAGTAATACACTGTTGTCTAATCTGTGGGATTACGTGTAAGCTCTGACTGTACACTTTTGTTTTATCAGTCAATAAAATTGAATGAAAAGGGTAAAATTAGTTATGAAAAATATACTAATGATGAATACACACAACACGCACATAAGGAAAAGAAGAAAAGCTTTCTTTTCATAGGATATTTAGGGACAAGTTGTGCTTTTCATGATTATAAAAGTTATTGCATGAGAGTGCAGATTCTGACGATAGAGGTCTGAAAATGTATTTAGGGACTTCTTGTTATTAGTAATAAGGTACATATTTAAAAATCTTTTATAACCCCCCCCCCCATAGCCGTTAATAAACAACAAAAGATGTAAGTTGCACTTTAACCTAACCTAACATTTTAAATGAAAATGTTTCCAAGACGAGATTAATTGGCTCGCACTGTCAAAAATTTATCGAATGTCATGTGGATCCAAAAGTCTACAAAAACTACATATATTGACTAGGCTATTTTTTTTTTAAATCGTCTAAATATGTTCCCCGTTTCGCTACCAACACATTGACATAAGGCGCAAAATATATTTACTGTTCACTATTGCTATAATATAATAGTTAGTATTCTTTACTTATTAGGTGTATGATTCTGCAAATTCTATTACTAAATGCCAAGTTATGTGCTGTGTGATGATATATGGGCTTATTAGGTTGGTTTAACTTTAGACCATGTTTTGTAAAAAGCCCCATAGTGTTTGTCATAAATGTTTGATTTAAATAAATACTGCAGTAGTCAATTGTTTTCCATCCACGTTTCGCACTGTACAGACGAGTGCGGCTGCCAATGACAGTGATCGATTCTAGTGTCAGAACATTAAGTGCGTCAGATAAATGAACTAAACTGTATTTCGTCGGGACAATAACTAATCAAAGCGGGCATTAGTAGTTGCTGAAATTTAAAGCTTTGACAGATTGTAAGACGGAATGGCAATCTAGACTATTGATTGACAAGAAGTCATAACTGCACACAAACGCTTTTAGAGTACCACGACGGTTTAGAAAGGATATTAATTAATAGCGACCGGGGGCGGCCACTTAAACACGTGATAGCTATGCCAAGTTTGTCATCGTTATCATTTAACATTATTCCCTTCACCAGATAGTAAAATAAGGGACTATATAGGGAACTCCTCTCCGATGTCCTCTTACACCAGGCCGTTAGTCCATCGGGTGGGAGGCCTTTTTCTCCCACGTTTGCTGGTACGCGGCAGCAATTAAACAGCCATAACGATCACGTCAATTCATCAAGCTATGTTTTTCGCCCGATAGATATCCTTTTTTTTAAATTATTTATCGTCGGAAAAAAAAATGCTATTTACGCACTGTCTCCCGGCCAATGGGGGGACCGGGAGGGGAATGTGGGGCTCACTGCGGCAGACGCGACCACCGCAGTCCTACCCACTAAAAACTTCCGAAGACTCCCACCGCTGTTGAAAAAGGGGCAGGGGGCCAGTGCCTGGGTTTGCTAGCTTCTGGCACCCCGCCCGGCCCGATAGATATCCTACAGTTGAGCCAGCAAATACATCTGTTAATGTCGGCCACTCTCCTAAAGTATGAAACTTAAATTGAGTACATTAATGTAACTCCATTAAAATCAAACAATTAATTTTAAATTAGGTTAGGTTAATTACCCACTCCATCAGATGACATTAAAATGACGACCGATATGGCGTGGAGGTCGGTATACCTACACTTCACTCCAGAGGACGTGGGTTCGATTCCCACACAGGACAAATCTTTGTGTGCATGAACATGAATATTTGTTCTGGTCTGGGCGTTTTCCTATGTATATTATGTATGTATTTACAAAAAAAAAAAAAAAGTATTTAAGTATGTTTATCCGTTGTTTAGTATCCATAACACAAGTTCTTAATGATACTTATCTTGGAACTAAATAATTGGTGTAATTGTCAGGAAATATTTATTATTTATTTATTTATTATTATTTATCCTTTCAAAAACAAACATCCATCTATTACCACAAACCTTAATAGTATTTCTAAGATACAATCTATAAACGTACCATAAACCATAAACATTTTGATCTAAGATTTTAAATGGCACAAAAAAGTGCTTATTTCTACAACAAAAAAAATCAATAGCAATAAAAAAGTATAACTTAGTATATCATTTTAAAAGTCTAACATGGTATGCTTGTATAATTGCTGTGACTGATTTATTAATTATGAATAAGAAACCATTAGATGTTGGCAGTAAGTAACCGATATCTTTCCTAAAAAGAAATTCCTTAGTATTAAGAACTTAATACTGAATACCTCCAACCTATATTAAAACGTATTGCCCCGTCACAAAACATCAAATAACATTCGTCATCAACTTACTTAAACTATCCGTCATCTCCAGCTAACTTTCCACTTAATCACAGCGTTTAAGCACAAATATAGTACGTACTCTTCAAAGGATACCACACAAAATAGCTTAAAGGCTATAAGAGCCACATACGCCGTTCTAGACCTGAGCGATCGCTGGCGAATCGCCAATATTCTAGATTTTATTGCGAATCTGTTTTAACTGGGATCCAGTAACGAGACCCACCATCTCGGCCACTTCCAGGACTTGCAATGGGTTTTAATGGTCATATTTGACGGTATATTCAGGTTGATTCATTTTATAGTTCAATAGAACCAACGCTAACAATTTGTTACCTAAAGGATTGGTTCTGCGCACTCATTTAGCACACGTGCGCAAATATACGGTCGTTTGGCTTAAGACAAATAATTTACTAAGCAATATATACTAAACAGCGTTGATGTATTAGGCAGGCGAACAATATCAATCATAGTTATTTCATCATTATAATTTCAGCCACTGCTGAAAATGTCTATGTGTAAAGTTTGATTGACGAATTGATTGATCTTGAGCCGTGTATATCCAAAGGCTTCCTCTGCCGACTAGATCATCATATACATGTGGTTAAATGAATGTTATTTAGTCTCAGTCTAATGATACCATATCATCACTCAAGTCGGTGAACAATAAGAATCACAGTTAATTCATTCATCATTCAAGTCCTCTGCTGAACCCTCCTTCTGCACCTCAAGTTATATAATACAGTTCAGGTACGAGTAAAAAAAAATGTCTAAGTTGCAGACAGAAGCGGGAAATAATACACAAAGTGCGAGTCGGAGTGGTAACCGATATTTGATATTTACTCATGTGCCGCAGGTACCAAGTAAATACTGACATTATGGACACAGTAATCATTTAAGGAATCCTTCTTTTTCCTCACGATTTAGCTAGTTTACACACAATTTTATCTCGCCAGTCAGAGAAAACAAAACGTTGAAAGTAATCGTCGTAAAAGATCTCAAACAGTTTTTATAAAAATCACAATATTGCAGCGTTTAATCATTCTTTTAAATGACACAATGCCTAATACAAATCATAATTAAGCCGTTAATTGCAGGAGCTGTCAAAGACAGTGTAAGGTTGAAGGCATAAATCTCGATTAGGTGGCGAGATAATCATCGTTCTTATGTCTGCGCGGGCGCATGTTCGACATCGAAATAAATGCTCTATCGAAGTAACGAGCATGAAAGCATATCCCTCACTATCAACTATACAATAACATTTTTAAGGATTTTTTATTACTATTTATACGACCAGAAATCACTGTTGTTTCGGACTAGTTCAGTTAAACCATAGTAAAATAATGTTTATACTTCACAATCACAAGTAAAAACTTGGTTTTAATAATCAATATTTTCTGTATATTACAACAATTATTTCGTTCCAAGATAAGTAATCATAATCATAATTCTATATTGTTTCATTAAAAGCTTGTGTTATGGAAACTAAATACCGGATAAACGTACATAAATACTTAATATTTTAAAATCCTCTTATATACGAAATATTAAATTAAATAAAGTGATGGAATAAAAATATCTTAGTAACAATTCCCGCGCTACCCTAGACAAGAGTCTCTCGTTTCAGCGTTGGTCGTGAAGACATCGTTGTTCTGAGGCTCCTAAGTTACCTAAAGAAGCCCTGTGTAAGGACGAAACACGTGTCGTGTTCAATAGTTTCTCGATTTTTCGGGAAATTATAGTAGCGCAGGAATTGGATTTTCGCAAAGTAATGCCTCTTCGCAAACCAATAAATTATATAAAATTTAATGTAAACAAAACATAATAGACTGGTTAAACTTGCTAACGTGTGAGTTTCCTCACACCTAAAGATATTTAAAAATGCCAGTTAATAAATACGTACACATAAATATGTTTTTATTATGAATAAACAAGTTATTGTAAACGTACAAAACTTGCAAATATAATTACATAGGAATTCTACTCACACATTCAAACACACACATAGATCTTGGTATCATTACTTGATAAAAAGTACTTTAGTTGAGGATGACTTGCTCTTTCCCATGATGTTACAGAATATAATATATTCATCCTCAAATAAAGTACTTATTGCATTACTTACTGGGGAGACTTAGCACGTGTAACTGATTTTATATTAAGCAATAAAAACTTCTTTTTTTAAATATATTTAGAAAAACATCCAAACTAGAATAAATATTCATTTTTATGCACACAAAGATATGTCACGTGTGGAATCAAACCCAAGACCTTCGAAGCGGCGTGCGGCTAATAGCTTGTCGATGATTCACATAATGTATCAAAATAGGTCGATCAGTTAATAATAAATAACACACGCTAACAGATAGACATAGCCCTCTGTTTTATTATTAAACAAACTATAACCTAAAATAAGCTATAATTAATTAAGAGAAATCGTCTACAGCGAAAAGCCTAAAGCTCCTTTATTTAGTAAGGAACAATCTATGGGGATTAATTTTAAATCAAGCGTGTATTTCCAGCTCTAAGCTGACGTCAAGATGCATCTTCCCACAACATTGTAGCCGACTATAAAACCTTGAACACCGCTTCCTACGTTTGCATCGGGATCTAGAACGATCGCTGGATGCCATGAAAACACTCGCTCGCTGTCGGGATGGAAAACTTAATTGAAATATGCGAACTTTATGCTATTTTGCTGAATTCGTACCGCCGTCCGTACTCGGCTGTATGAATTTTTCTCTAGCACTTTCTTCCAGAACTTTTCCAAGTAGAGTAGTTACTAAAACCATTTTTCACGTCAGTGATAAAGTACGTTGAGAAGATAACGTGTTTAAGTAAGAAAATTATTAAAGGCGAGGGAGCGAAATAAGCACAAAGTCGTAAGTGGGGAAATTGAGAAGCGTTTACAAACCACAGCTGTCTTTGAATAGGTTTCTTTAAATGTTGAATTTTAAATCAAGTGATAAACTGATCATTGAAAAACACAACAGGGAATTAAAGACGAATAAAAAAGTTAACTCCAAGTTTTCGTCAATTGTATTAGATCTTAAGACATCATTTGAAAAAAGCTGAGATGAGTTTCTTGAGGCTTCTTCTCAATCTCGTTGCCTTTTGGAAGCCTCGTTCGAGTCACCGACAGACTGTCTGACTGTCTGTCAGACTGTCTGACAAACGGACAATCCCCTCCCTCCTTTAGAATCACGACAGGTTGACTGACAGATCACCCCGATAAGATTCACGGACAGACATCTTAAGAAAAACCACAACAGACGAATAAACTGACAAACCTTCACAAATTCTGACAAAGAACCCATTTGGTTTTATTTTTTTATTATTGTACAGCTCATATCTCTTTCGTTGTTAAAAAATATATCTAATTTCAATTTTGTGTCTGAATATTTGACGAATCTAAATGATCATGTTGATCTTAAAGACAATAAAGTATATGTAATTTTATTTTTTTATTTTATTTTATCATTAAGAATGATAGGTACAAGTATCCTAATGTAACTTCATACATTCAAATTAGTTCAGTCGTACGATTGTCTATTGTCGTCATGCCATCTTTTCTGTAATGTATCACTGTACTTTTTACCTTCTCTAGTGTAAATTTTGTCTTTAACATATTTAGGATACGAAGGGAAAACATATATACTATTTTTTCCCCATTTGTCATATTCTTATTATGTCTTTGTAAACTGTATATTACGTCCAATTAATCTTCTAAATATCTACTTTACTCAAGTCAACACGTGAAGACTAATGACAGTTGATTATAATGCAAAAATTAATTAGTTACCATCACGCAAACTGTAGTTACTGATATAATCCAGTCAAGTACTAGAAAGAACAAGCGAGATAAAACAATATAATATTCAATGTATGCGTTTGTGAAGGCAAATTTTAAAATCTTTCATCTAATATAACAACTAGAAAGTGGGTAATTGTTTTAGCATTAAGCGAATGATAGTCTTCAAGCGATTTAATGTTATGTTGATATTTATATGTGTTGGTTAAATATTAACTTTAAAGCCTTTAAAATATAATACGACAAAACTAGTTGCAATCATCCGAATTTCGCCTAAATTATATATTTGATATGGTTGAACTTTATTCAACTGTCAATTTATTTTTATTTAATTGTTAGTTAATATACACTGGATTCACACTGAAATTCAGCCAAAACTAGATAAACCAGTAAGCAAACTTCGGGCCCTTTTTTTTATTTATTTTTTATTATCGTCTGTAAAAAAATGCTGCTTACGCACTGTCTCCCGGCCAAAAGGGGGAGACTGGGAGGGGGTGTGGGGCTCACTGCGGCCGACGCGACCACCGCAGTCCTACCCACTAAAAAACTTCAGATGACGCCCACCGCTGTTGAAAAGGGGCGAGGCATCAGTTCAAACTTCGGGCCCTAACTTAAGTTTAGGGCAACCGGGATAATACTAGGATATTCAAAATTAAAAAAAAAAACTAAATTCTAAATCATTTACCCAAGTTTGGCTCAATAGAGCTTTTATCAAAGTCAAACTTAAAATTTAACGCGCCCATTCACTGCGGGCGGGAGCTTGATCGTAAAAGAACGGGAAAGAAAATCGTCAAGTTTGGTTTGGTACGATTATGATAACATACAAGCAGCCGGAATCGCTTGCTCATTTGTAATATGTGGTAATTTTTATGGTTCTCAAAGATCGAGATAGTGATCCAGAACATGTCGGTCAATCAGCTATGTATTTTCTTTTACATATTGTTTAAATATTTCTGACACTCACACCAATTATTTAGTTCCAAGATAAGTATCATTAAGAACTTGTGTTATGGATACGAAATAACGGATACATAAATACTTTTTTTTTGTTGTAAATACATACTTAGGTAATATACAAAGAAAAACACCCAGACCAGAACAAATATTTATATTTATACACACATATATTTGTCCTGTATGGGAATCGAAGCCACGACCTCAGGAGTGGAGTGTGGGTATACTCGCCACCACGCAATATCGGGCGTCGAAAGTTAGTAATATACCTACTAATTTAGTTATTATTATAACTTATTAATTGGCGAAGTAGGATCTGAATACATATAACCATTATTGGTTAGAGGAGGCTCGTGCTCAGTAGTTGATGTTAATGGGCTGGAATAATGATGATAAAAGAAGCAAGTCCTTGAAATTACACCTAATTTAAAAAAAAGATATAAGACTATATATCTTATTGAAGTATGTATGTATTTGTGACAACACAAGGGGTCAGTGGGTTTTGCTCGGCGACCTTGCCCGCTTACCATTACTGCCCGAAATACGAACGTACTGTTGAATTACGGCCAGGGTTTTCAACAGGCAAAAAATATCAACATTATTATAAAGTTCCAAAATTTCGTAAAACCATTAACACATCAATTAACACGTTAGTTAGAAAAAGACTTTAATATTTAAATTTAAATTATATAATTTTTTGCATTTCAAGCCATGGGTAGGTAGTTTTATTAAGTACTATTTATCAGAATATAGCGACAGTAACTAAAACAAAAAAAGTAAAGTAGGGAAAACCATACGGCCCATTTGACAGAAACAGGCCTTTTAACAACTCGTCACAACAGATTACATAAATACTTTATGAAACCAGGGAATTAATCGTAGGCGGCGTATAAATATGTTACATATTTCGATACTTCGATACCTGCACATTTTTCTGATTTACTATGCCCGTATACTTACATATTAATATATGTTTTAGAATGCACAAATTTAATTCCAAAATGTTCTCAATAGAGAAAATACCAACCCTAAAGAATCCGTCAGAAGCGGGAAGCTTTGATGACGAGCGGCGCGCTCGTAAAACATCAAACATTTCGCTCCAGGGTTGCCAACTTGAATTTTTTACCACCATTTATGCTTTATATATTTTTTATAGCTTCACATAAGAGCTACGTAGATTAAAAATTCCACATTTTAGTTTAAACACCGCATAACACCGTAGCACATGTCTTTAATATTTGTACTTCGAAATTTTTTAAACCAGTATGTAACCAAATCCCGACAGTTGACTATACGTTGTTATTTATTTGATTACATTTGTTTTATGTACATCATTAAAATATATTGCAAAAAGTAAACAAAAAATAAGTTAAACCAAAAGACGGCCTTATCGCTTAAAGCAATTTCTTCATGGCCACTATTAATGGGCAACAAAACTAGATAGATCTAAAATAATTTTACAAATTAAGTTTATATTCGACAACCCTAATCAATACGTATCGCCGTAATACATACGGGGGGATGCGCTCTTCCCCTATCAAATTTAAGTGTACAGTGGGACAGCTCCATTTCACTTTAGATGAGGAACTGTTTCCTTAAATTATGTACATGTAGAGCAGGTATGCAAAGACGGATGCAACGAAGATTTAAATAAATATAGTAGGTACATTTGGTAACCAGAGTAGAAACTCAAACTTATTTTTGTTTCTAAAACGTTGGTATTCTGTTTAAAGCATAACTTACTATAAGCAGAGTGTGAAAACTCTTAAATAATTTATAAAGGCGATCTCACACTATAGTGACACGCTCATGGCGACATCACTAAAATTCGTCTGTCATACTTTTCATGATTAATCGTCCGTTTAAATGTCGTCAGTTTATTCGTTCTGCATACTAATTATTATTAACTGTATATTCAATATTTGTTCCAAACCAAAACCTTTCCTTAGCCATAACTTGTTAACGATGTTTGTTCACGGTTTAATTCAAATCAAATCAAATTCAAAAAACGCTTATTCACTTGATCGTAAAAGAAAATCGTAAAGGTTGGTTTTTTCTCCCGCAATTGATGTACCAATGGAGTTTATAACTACCAATGGAGCTCTTAACAGTTATTGCTCATATTTTTATAAGCTATTGCATAGCTTCTATCGCGGGCCTCAAGCGTGGAGACCGAATCCAGAAATGAAAGAACCCAACAACCCCCACTCCGACCAGCACAGCGGTGATACTTTTTAGTTATTCCATCGATTGATTTTACTAAGTACTTACTAATTTGTTTTCTTATCGGTCACCACGCTCAAAATGTAACTTGAATTAATATCAAACAAAAAAAACTGCATAAATAAAATGAATAAATAATTATATGTAATGGCATAAGTTAATAAAAAATGCTATGCAATAGCTTTACCGCGGCAGCCTCCGAGTGCCACACGTCTTTTTATTAATTCTGTTACTACTAATAACCAGTTTACATTTTGTACTTTTCTTTAAATAATTTTTCATCATAAAATTCAATGATCATATTGTTGTAATTAATAATGTTATAACTAAGAACGTACTTCAACTCATAACGTCGTTGTTCAGATTAGCTTACTTTATAACAGACAATTATCGCGTTGTTGGGGTCACAGTTCTAACCTAACCTACTTGTCTGTAAGCATCTCGTTTCTGGTAGCAATTTGATTTTCAGTGGAGTCGCATTACTAACTTAACTTACTTTTCTATCAAAAATTTGTTCCTGACGCTTCGCCGATAAAAATGTTAAAGTTATTAAATAATCCTCCTACTTTACCTAATTATTCTGTTACTCAAAAACTTTCGAAACTTTGTTTAAATCGTTCTCTTGCATTACTGTTCATAACTATTAGATTTTCGAATAATACCATAACTGACGCAGAAATTAATATAGTATTCGTAATAGTAGCAAATACTATAAACCTTAGACCGCACCATCTCACAACAGCCAGTATAAATATAGGGCTGTCTCTTGCAAGACGGAACAAGCTTCTCAAGTTTATTTAGACAAGAAAATGAGTAACAACCTTGATTTCCGACTGACTTAGAGAAAACTTTTGGTACGTTACTACTTTTGACTGCAACACTCGTATCACACTAAAATGGTTTTCCACTAGACAGGCGAGACGAGACGAGACGAGTCGTGAAGAGAATAGAAATATGTAGGTATGGCAAATTTTCAATCCTCTCCTAGCGCATCTTTGGTGGAAATAGTGAGGATTGACGAAAATATGCGAGGCGTGAATTGAAATATTTGTTGTGTAATCATAAACCATATTGCTTGCAATATAGAGTATAAATTAATTTTGCTCAGTGCATACAAAATAGCAAAAAAATATTTCCATTTTGTTTGTGGCACTTATTCAAGCCTGATGGAAAGTGGTCACCCACCATTTCCTATGAAAGCTTGCAATACTGTATGAAACCTTAAAATACACACACTCGAGATGTATGATGGCATGCAGGGCTATTATTTCCCTTCTCTCACCTTGAGAGAAGTCCCGTGATCAGCTGGCACTGCGATAGCCTCTCTGGCGCAAACACAACCACTTAATAAAAATAATTAGTGTTCACACAAATAATTGACCATTAATATGAACCATACGTCAGAAATATCAAATTTATAATATGACAGATTATTAAGGTTATCTAAGAGTGAAAGATTGAATGTATTAGCTATAATGATAGCATTTATTTCTGTACAGCTAAGTCGAGTGCGCATAGATACTCCTTCACCCATTGACCTACTTATTGACTTATGTATGGGCCAGTATTACTTATACTACATATTTAATATTCCAACACAATCAAAGTTGCTACTTAAAAACATTGATAAAATTTTCTTGTAAGATTAATTAGGTAATCACTTAAAATAATTTAACCTTGCTTTTTTTGGCATAAGGCGAAAATGAAACTGTTTTTTTCTATTTGACGACCGATATGGCGTGGTGGCGAGTACCCGCACTCCGCTCCTGAGGTTATGGGTTCGAGTCCTACACAGGACAAATCTTTGTGTGCATAAACATGAATATTTTTTCTGGTATTTATACATCTCCGTCAATAAAAATCTATAACAGAAGATCTTAATGATACTTATCTTGGAAATAAATAATTGGCGTAATTGTCAGAAAATATTTAATTTATTTATTTAAACATTTGCAGTAGAAAGCTAACCTAACAAATGCAAGATCTAAAGGTTCGTTTGTGTATGAATAATTGATGTTTTAGTTAAGGTACTTTTAAATTTGTGACTTTGTCTAAGGAGACAAAGAATCACGAATGTATTCGAAATATCGGAATAATAACAGTGTAATAAACTGCCGTTTAAATCCGTCCTACATTACTTAATAAGAGAAATCTCGAAATAAAAATAATATAATAAGCCACGATTTTAACCCGATAAATTTCTTTCATTTGTTAAGATAAATTTTGCGTTATTTCAACCGTCAACGGCTTTTGAGTAATGATCTTTTTTATAGTTTGAATCATCAATCATCTTATCTTATCAACGCCCCTCCAGTAAGCTCGGTCCTCCACTTATCAGTATAACCAAGTGATTGTTTTTTTTTTTAATTTAAGGCAAAACTTTGTTAAAAAATTGAGCTACTTTTGTTTTATAATTTTTTTTTTTTTCTTGGACAGCTTCATTACTTTTTACCCCTAACTAAGTATAGCTTGTACCCACAGTACCTTACTAGAAAAGTGATGACTGACATGAATCCTTGATTTTCGCAAAAGGCAAAGGGCGAACCAAAATCAAGACGACATATACGCACACAACAATTTTTCCTATATATATGAAAAATGAACACACCTCTTTAGAAGAACAGTGCAGGCATACTGACCTCCACACCATATCGATAGTCAATAATTATTTTAATGAATTAATAAGTAAACACAACTCTGTCTGTTCACATCCGTCGAAATAATACTGACATATATAAAAGCTTTATGCAAATAAGACAGCAATAATGCACTTAAGTACAATACGAATATTAACATACTTTAGTCAGTATTATACTAATACTTTTTATACTTTAGTCCTCTGTCTGTTATATTTGGGATCGATGGCGTTTAACGTGCTGATATTGAACAAAAAAAGTGAACCAATTTTAATAATAGCGTCAGCAGTATTATGTTCAGGGATAAAATGCTTTTACTAAAAACGGGGCAGTAAATGTTTCGATAGCCGGGGCATTACGCAAGGGATGTTTGTTACCCCGTAGGCGGTTGTATCCCCTCCATTCGCCGTTAAACTACCTATCGTGGTGGACGCACCCCGCTGCGCTGTTACCGTGTACTTGGGTAGAAAGAGATGGTTGAATAAAGTAACTCGGTCATAAAGGACAGCTGTAACGGCACCTAAATGGGCGTTCCCGTTTTTTTTAAAGCGATTTTTTTATTTGTATTCCTTGATTTTCATGAATATTCCCTTGAAGATGTTTCGAGTTGCAGTTTGTTGAAAAACGGTCTTCTGACAAAAGCGTGTGCAATGCAGTAAATTAACAGTGTTGAAAAAATTGTCTGGATTGTAAGCACTAGATAAAAGCTTACACTGAATGAAAATAATTACAATCCCTGTCTCTACTATATTGCAAATAAACACAACTAACAAGGGTCTGGGTCTTTTACTATACTTAAAGTTACAAGATCAAATTAGAAATTAGGTGATCAGTAGATGAACTAAAGTAATAGTTTAAAAAATTGGCAAACACTTCAGCTTGAGTTGGTTTAGCTTCGAAACTAACAGTGGGCAGAGCACATACTAACAAAAATACCAGCTGTATCAGCAGACGCAGCAAGAAGCATTACGCTGATGTATCGCTCTTTTGACAAGTAGATATGTTCATTTGGAATTTTACTTTGATTTAAGTGCTTTGTTTTTATTTATTTGTAAGTAATATTTACAAATTATGTTTTTTTGTGTTACTTAGTCAATAAAAAAAATCTATTTCTATTTCACATAGCACTAAGAACTGAACGCCTATGTGTAATTTCTTCTAACTTAGATCACTACATAGTATAAAACAAAGTTGCTTTTAGCTGTCGGTCTGACCCTATGTATGCCTAGATCTTTAAAACTACGCAACGGAATTTGATGCGGTTTTTTTAATATATAGATAGATTAAAGACGAAGGTTTATATGCAGGTCACGCGGTAGAAGTCACGGACGGCCGCTAGTTACATAGAAAACTAACAAATCAACTCACTATCATATTTAGGAGGACAGGATTATTTATAACCGTTGACATGACATTTGAATGACAGAAGCAGGTAGCGTGTATTTTTAAAACGCATTTAATAGTTTCACTTTTAATTAGTTCAAGTGCAAGTAATTATTTAACCAAGTCTTCGGAGACTAGACTAAGATATCAAATCTTTTTCAATCGATTTGTATGTACCTATGACAGTAAATTGAGATAATATCGATCTGATATAGGATATCTGAGATACCGGCCTAGAATAGTGCCAGCCCCTCTCATCATACGGTGAGTAGTATAAGACGACGAAAAGAAATCTTACTGGTTGATAAGCAGCAGCGTCATTATGTGTACTCGCTTGAACTTCCATCACCAAACCGCCTGCCCAGCGCGGTGATTATGCGCAAATATAACCAATAGAATGTAATCTATTGAGGAAGCTATTATTCAGCAGTGAACTTTATAAGGCTGTTTTGATGATGATGATGTAGCAAGGAGAAGGTTATAGGAGCTATTATGAGGTTTAATAAGCACTTAACTTTTTTTTAAACATTTAAACCTTTTTACGGTTGACTTTTAGAGTCGCTTTTTATTTTTCAAAAATATTTTTTATACCTATCCAACATAATCGATAATAAAAAGATCTTGTTCGCTAGCTTCAAGACTACAAGCAAGATGACGGAGGCATAGATGTCTGACGACCGATATGGCGTGGAGGTCAGTATACCTGCATTTCATTCCAGAGGTCGTGGGTTCGATTCCCACACAGGACAAATCTTTGTGTGCATGAACATGAATATTTGTTCTGGTCTGGGTGTTTTCCTATGTATATTAAGTATATATTTACAAAAAAAAAAAAGGTATTTAAGTATGTTTATCCGTTCTTTAGTATCCATAACACAAGTTCTTAATGATGCTTATCTTGGAAAAAAAAAAAAAAAAAAAAAAACAAAAAAAAAAAAAAAAAAAAGATGTATATACATAATATTAGTAACCTCATTTCATGAAATTGATTTAAGTAAATTACTTGTGTGGATGACAAAGTAGATTGTAACCTAAATCAGATATCTAGTTTGGTCAAGATACTTATGAACAAGAAATAGTTCAAAATATAGTTGTTAACCCAAAATCAGACAGAATTGATCTTTATTTTTACTATGAGCTGCTCGCGTACTTCGTACGTGACTTGCAGGTTTTTTTTTAAAAGCTTTTGTTTTTCTCTATAACATTAGTTATATGCCAGTGAAAATACCGTACCGTTCCATAGTACTCAGTGTACTGAGCTCCTACCAAGATCTGAGGAGCCCAACTCAACCTTACCTGCTAGTGGTGCACCTGCTGATCAACGGACGAGGCTTTGGCGATCATATATATAAGTTCCCAGTAAGCGGCAATAGGCCAGCCATATATTACTCGGGACCAACAATATAACTGGCGAAACGTGGGCGTATAATATGCCTCTGCCTACCTCTTCGGGGAAACAGGCGATATTATGTATGTGTGTACGTAATACGTAGATATGCATTTAATAAAAAGCTCTTACTTTGAAACTATAAACAGACAGTAAATTTTATTTATTTTTAAATATAGATAAGGTGACAGAAGACTCTTGGGACGCAATATAAATATAATCTAATCCTTTGTCATAAAATTGTAAATTCGTCCTAAATAAATATTATTAACTGAAAATTAAATTCCCATTCCTTCTTACAAAGCTGCACATTATACGGTAATTTATCATTGAAGATAACAATGCAATTTATATCTAAACAGACTTATGTTAATTACATCTATCACGGTTATCAACTCAATTGACATTACTTATCTTGCTTCACGATTAAAACTAGACTAATATGAAAATAGCAATACAATACTAACAATTAATAAAATATTGTGATGATCAACCCAAGTTCGTTCTTAAGCCACTTGTATGAGGAGTTGCCCTGGATTCAGGTTTCTCACATAATCATCGCAGAATGACTTGAAATATATGAAGAAATTTTGAAATATCTTGGATAAAGTCACTTCAATAAAATACCAACATCCACTCGTGGCTATGCGAATATTATAAAAACAAAATAAAATCATTTTCAGTTTTCTTATTAACACGACAAATAAAAGTGATGTCACCTGACATATTCAAAAACCTCGACATAAAAAAATCGATTCATGTTTTGCTCCTGACCCCAACAAAAATCGAAAAAGATCTTAACCTTTTTTCAAATTAAATTATTCTAATTCTATAGGAAACACTTTTAAGGGATGGATTTATTCCTCTGGTAAACAAGTCTCAACTGACCTTATTTAGAAGATAATTTTTTTATACATGATATAGATAGATAAACCGTTTATTTCCTTTAAATAATACAAGTTATATAAAAACATATCCCGCAAAACCGTTTGACTGGTTTATGAAATAATATTTATGTTTTTTATGGTTACTGTTTGATTTTTTTTTTGGTTTTGGTTTGTAATGATCTGGTCAAAGCGGCGGAAAGCCGATAGATGCAGGCGACTCAGGATCGCTCAATGTGAAAATTTATTGGGGAGGCCTATTTTTAGCAGAGGATATCAGTTGGCTGATTAATGATGATGCTAATATCAACTTGATACTCAGAAATCAGTGCCAGACAATATTATAAAATTATAATTTAAATATGCTTGTGTAAACGGCACAACAGAACTCATAAACTTATTTGATCAATTTAATTATTTGCATTGAAACTAACCGGATTTAAATTAATTTTAAAGTCACTCTTTAGTTATTGTTAACACATTACCAATTAATGTTGTTGCAATAGATTCACTTGGCTTTAAGGCCACAAAATGGCGCGGCAAATCACAGGGGCATAGATAAAAATTAATACTAACCTTATTTAATAATGAGTCTAATTACTTGCGAGACCGACGAAGCAGATTACAACCTAAATGCAGGGTCCAGTCTAGAATTCTAGATACAAAAATACGGTTTAGATGTAGGTTATCATTTATAAAACGACATTGACATAAACCACAGAGGACTGAAACTAATCTAAAACACAGACTGAAGTATTTTTAATAAATGTGTGATGTGTTATCACCTAAGTACCATTAGTACCAGTTCATTTGATGATAAGATTTATTTACAAACTGACGACTCTTATCTCTATAATCGTAACATTAAAATTATGTATGTGAAATACCTTAAATCATTTGAATTAAGGCAACAGAGCACTAAGGAATTAACTCAATTAAAATTCTTGAAGGTAACAATATGTCAATTGGAATTGAATCACTTTGTAAATTCTCTGTTAATTAATGCGCATAAACAATGTAGACTACATTAATTTTAGTACATGGAGCCATGTTATTTACTTACTTGGGAAAATATTAAACACTATTGCTCTTACTATAATTATAAATAAATAATGTTTTTTTTTCTTTTTTTATCACAAGGTGGCACATACGCATACGACCTATTGAAAGCTGGTCACCACAGACTATGATCGAACGTTTGTAATACCAGAGGCATCACTAGAGTGTTGGAAATAGTTTTAGGCTTTATCTCTTCCGGCTCTTCACCTCATGAGAAACAATGAACAATTTGATACAATCTTAATACACTAAATTTATATCTACTTATATATTATTGCATGGCACCTACTGTTTTTATTGGATTTTGAGAAAAGTAAAATCAAAAATAAAAACCGCGCTGTAAGCCCTAGTAAATATTCTATTTCAAAAGGCCAACCAAATCTTAGATTACGAGTTGAAAAGCTCTCAGGAATAAGTGCAATACTCCGACCTGTTAATTGATGTTTGGTAAAAACTAAATTTTTTATTTTAATTTTCTCTACCTTTTTCTTTTTAATAAGTGATGTGTGTTTTGTTTACTTTATCTAAGTCTTTATTTTTACGGGCCAATCAGAAAACATTTCTTTACAGACTTAACCTAGCCTAGTTCCCTACATTAAGTGTTTTATTTTATTTATTGCATACAAAATTACGTATTTATGTAGTTATTTAATGAACGGGTTTTATTCTGAAAAGTTATTTAAATCATTGAATTGACCAATGGGTCTGAGACGTTTTATCAAATTATACTAAATCGATATCATCAGATCGAACATGATACATCGATTACCTATTGATGGTACCAGTCATCGCAAGCTTATGAAACCGAAAGTTTAATAAATTGAACGATTATTTATGATCCTAATTTTAACTAATCGACAGATCGTAACATCGACTGTTTGTAAAAATACAAACGCAGATAAAAAGATTCTTTTTTTCATACAAACGATTACAGAGTATGGTAAAAATTACTAATTGGAATCAACAGGAACAAGGTATGAACTGCAAAATTTTGTAAAAAGTCTATTAAAACTATTTTACTTATAATTGCCATATTTCGACTAAACTGCAGCAAAACAGGATTTTTAATTTTCCCCTTGTTTCGGGTTCCTCCAAACAGTTGCGATAATTTTATTTAAAGGCAATTTTTTCATTTGTAACTGGATAATGAAATTATACAGCATTACATACTTTTGGGTGATTAGATAATTATCAGACGACTGAATGATGATCGCTTAAATTGCCCGATCCAATAAAAGCTACAACAATAGAAAAAAAACTAATGTAAAACTATTAAAACCATTTTTATATATAGTATTATTAATTTTTTATATAATATTACTACTCCTTACAAGAATATTTAGACGATAAAAGCCTCAAATATAATTCTTTAAACTAAAAATTATTTATATTTAATCATATTTTTGTAAATATAAACCTTTTCTACTGGGTGCATAGATGTATCCTTACTATAATATTATAAATGCGAAAGTAACTCTGTCTGTCTGTCTGTCTGTCTGTCTGTCTGTCTGTCTGTCTGTTACTCTTTCACGCCAAAACTACTGAACGGATTTGAATGAAATTTGGCATACAGATGGTCTAGACCCTGAGAAAGAACATAGGCTACTTTTTATTTCAAAAAGGGGGTTGTAAAGGGTTAAAAAGGGGAGGGAGTGAAAAGTTGTATGGGATTTCTTAATTTTAAAAGATAAAACCATGAAACTTAATATTTAAGCACTTGATAGGAAATAAATAAACATTTGTTCTAGCGTTTTTGAAATTTCGTCCTGTGAGAGATGAAATAGGGGTTGAAAGTTTGTATGAAGTTCGAAATTTTTGAAAATAAAAATATAACATTTTGTATTTAGGCACTAAATAATAAACAAAAAATCGTTTGTTCTAGCATTTTGAAATTTTTACCAACATGGGGGTGAAATAGGGGTTGAATGTTTTTATGGGTGTTCTTCTTTTTTTAAGATAAAACCATGAAACTTGGTACGTAGGTCTCTTAGGATGTGCAGAGATTTTCTACAAACGGAATTCTCGAAATTCGAGCGGAACGGAACGGATTCGGCACGGGAACTACGACGCCAAACTATTCTAGGAACATGATATTTAAAATTTTTGGGTGTATCAAGTTTAAAAAATATTTTGGCTTTTGAAGTTAAAGTTCCTTTTAACGAATTCTCTGCATCGACGCCGCTGATATCTACTATACCTACTAATCATTCTTATTAAATAATAAAAATGCTACCCAAAGATACTATTCCACGCGGACGAAGTCGCGGGTAACAGCTAGTTTTTTATATTTTTACTATCTATGTAACTGGAATTGCACTCCATATATATAAACTAAATGTACTAACGAATTTCATGTTACTTTTGAATCAAGAGAATATTTAAACCATTTGTTTAACTAATGGCGTCAACATAATTAATTTTTGATGAGATTAAATAAATAATTATTCACTTCATAAGAAATTCACAATTAAAGATGTTTTAAATAGTCTCACACATACAGAATAGGTATTTCTTGCTCTACAATACTTATTTAGGAGTTTCGAATATAATATTGTAATAAATTATTATTTAAATTAAATTTAGATATAATATCATGCTGTAATAATATATATGTCTGCTTAAGAAAATAAATACCTGCAGAGTCAAAGTTGATGATAAAAATAATATAGTGCATTCATGTAAATTTCGCAATTTTTTTGTCAAAATTATACAGTTTTTCTGCAAACAGTTTTATTAATTCACAGTAATTAAAGAGCTCTACCATTTCGTAGTAAACGCAAAATTCTTATCTAGAGAGGTTTAAGATATTAAACGAAGTACATATTATGTTCTTATTTTTATTTTTTTATTAGTAACACTTTTCTCCCGTACAACTATTTAGTTTACAACTGCTAGCGTTGGCTGGTAGAGATCTCTTCTAGAGATAAGTCCACCTATGTACATGTTATTTTATATACCTCATGTAATACTTAAAATTATTTTTGTGCAATTAAGGATTATTATTATAAAGCGCATTGATTTATATTAAAAATTGATATTATTATATAAATTAGTATTACTATTGGTTTTAATGTGATATCAGAATTATTATTTTTTATGTACTACGACTAGTGCAGTTTTTGTTTGTACAATTTTACACGTACGATACTAAAATCGAACCAATGTTTTTCGCGCACCAGTTATGTGACTCCATTAATCTTACATAGTTACGTAAAACTTACTGACAAAAAGATTATGTTGCAAATAAATATTAAGTAATATTGTATTGCAATTATTATCTTAATTATTATTTTAGTAACACCGTTATCTCTTAACACTGACCTACCTCGTGAGTAAATTAGTGAGTAAGTTAGTTTTTTTAGTGATAAAGAGCTACAGTGTGAATAAATACATATTTAAACGCTTATCTAGATTTTGATTAAACATTTACTTTGTTTTACTTGTTAGTTCAGCTCGTAGTCCTAGTACTGAACGGTGAAATAAAACGCCTCACTTGCATAGCGAACGCATCGCTCTATTTGATTCTGTCACGATCGTCATGTGAACAATCGACAGGGGCAGGCAGCCCGATCCAAATTTACAAAGGCACGCAGCACGGTTCTACAGTTATGATTTATAAAAGCTATTCGGAAATTGACTAACCAGGTTGCAGAGGCGGAATGTTAGGCGGGAAAGGCGCGGACGGCATCGGCGGCGGAGGGGCGTATGGAGACACTCCTGGGGAACCGGGAACAGAGTCACAGCTTGCCGAACCCATGGAGCGCGGCGCCGGCACCACGGGACTTCGAGGAGCCTTCACCACCGGCGGCTCGGGCCTCTCCAGCTCCATTCCCGTCGGCAGGGCCATCTGGGACCGCGCTCGCGCCTCGTCCTGCACTTGGGCCCGCCTGAGCGCAGTCTGGAGCGCCATCACGCGCTGGCGATCGGCGGTGAGACGGCACTTCTCGCAGGTGCAGTTGCGGAACTTGCAGTAGCGCTTGTGGCCCTTCAGCTCGACCTTGAGCCGGTGGTTGCGGCAGCGGGCGCAGTTAGGGGGCGCGCGGGGCACGGCCGAACTGGAGGCGCCAGGCTCGGAGCGCTCGTCGCAGTCGTCGGGCGTTCGACGCCTCCACGCGGCCACGGAGACCATGGCCGAGCTCGTTAGTCTCGCTGCACTAGCACGGCCCGCGCGACACGTGAACCGGCGGCGATCACGATGCGACTGCTCGCCGCGCCGCTCCGCCCTACCCCGCCACCCGCCGCGACCACACCGCGCCTGCATTTATTACTGTGCCGATGCAACTGTGCAATTCTCTGCATTTTATCTTCACTCTGTAAATGTGAACGTACATGAGTGTTGATTAATGAACCAAATCAGTGCAACATCACTTTTCAAATTCTCTCAAAAAGTTCATGTGAGATCTCAGTATAGTCCCACATCTTTACTGAGGACTCAAGGGGTTTATGAGGAGGGCATCTCATTTACCATTTATCATCTTAATCACCACTCATTCTCATTGACTATGATTGATATTTTATTAATATATCTTTTACTTGACACTGGCGAAATGTGCTAAGCGCACGCAGCAATTATTTAAAAAAAAAACTTAGGTAATGGTTTATAATGCCAACCTGAATAATTTTTCTTTTGAGGCGTAACTGACATTATTTAAATAATCACCTTTAAAAAAATAATGATCTAGCATAGCTGTCCCATACATCACTGTAGGACAGCTATGCAATGAGCACTCTCCACTAGGAAAAACCCCGCAAAAAAATAGGCGTATCTCAAAGTATTGAGTCAACTATGTCAATAAAATCTAATAGACCTATTTTACTGAAGCAACTGCAAACAAGTAGGAATTTGAATGAACTTTGTTAACGCAAAAATGTAAAATCATATTAGTAATACATATTAAGATTACTATGCATACTAACTAGCACAACGCTTCATGGGAGGGAAGAGAAAAAAGTTAGTTCGTTAGGTTGGCTCTATAATCTTTGACTAAACATTAGACGCAGAATTATTTATGTCAACTCTACGTTTACACTGTACGATCGACTCTATCTCTAACTTCATCCCTTGAAACTTTTCGGTTCCAAAGTCAAATTATCCCACTTATGTTTAGTCAGTTATTCTAATTACCAAAATTCATATTAGTCTATCTATATCTATATATATTTTAATAAAGACTTATTAGGCTATTTATATTTGGAATTTATTATAATATATAAGGGTAGCTATAGAACTCATATAGGCAAAATGTGAACGAAATGTTGATAAAAAAAGTAACAAAAATCTGTTATTTAAGTCTTTTTTTCCAATACGTAATCTTAATATGACTAATAAGACAGCTCATTGAATCGCTGCACCGGTTGCACAGTAACAAAGGCCCCGAATGCGTGCGAGACGTCATACGATCGCGTGTGGACGACACAGACAGCACACACGCAAACAAAGCAACGTAGCGACGATGCCAATTAGTCAATGTGTGCGTTGAGTACGAACATTCGCAGCTGTGTGCGTGAGCGTAAAGCGTGCAATCACGCTTGTGTGCGCAACGTTTACACCAAGTCTGTCAAACTAACTTTTTCAAAGTCATATTTTTCCTTTTTTATTAGCAAAAAAAAAAAAGTATGTTAATATAAAATCAAGTTCTCAACGGCGTATATTTGTTGCATCTCACTTATCAAGAACCGCAGTCATTTCATATTATTTTGCCCACAAACCTTTAAGTGTGGTCAAACCACATCCGACAGTGTTCAATGTTTATTTAAGGGAACATTTAATACCTAAATGCATACAAACTTGGCACAAAACTGAACAATCTAGAACATAACAAGAATTGACTACTAAATATTATGTAGAATATAACATAATTTTTGAGTAAGTTTTTTTTATTTTTCGTTTTATTTTTGTTTTATATTTATTTACGTAGAGCCAAAATTATATACCAGGCGTTTATTGTTTTTTTTTTTATTTTTGCATAATCTTAAGCCAGGATACCAGTCCAAAAAGGTATTTAGGTAATTTCTTCTGATTGGGGCCCAGTTATGAAGATTAAGGCGAACTAGATAGGTATAATTTTATATATTTTAATTGTGTTAATATATATGAAACTGTAATTAAGACTATTATTCGTTCGAATGCTGTGTACATTTTTAAGAGACATATAAGAACATACAGTTAAATATAAGAACTTCTTTTGGTGGAAATGTTTTAAAATTTTGACGACCGATATGGCGTGGTGGCGAGTATACCCGCACTCCACTCCTGAGGTCGTGGGTTCTATTCCCACACAGGACAAATATTTGTGTGTATAAATATGAATATTTGTTCTGGTCTGGGTGTTTTCCTATGTATATGAAGTATGTATTTACAAAAATAAAAGTATTTATGAATGTTTATTCGTTATTTGTTATTTGTTATTCGTTAGGCCGTGTGGCGCCGGCCTAGAATAGCGTCACCCCTTCTCATCTCATGGGGAGTCGTAAAAATCGACGAAGAGAAATGCTACCGGATGATGGGCAGCAGCGTCATCCTGCGTACTGGCTGGAACTGCGATCACCAACCCGTCTGCCCAGCGTGGTGATTATGGGCAAATACCCCCAAATGGAAAATGGCACACACGCGTAAACGGCCCCCAGTCCCCGGCGGCCCCGCTATTCCAGATTACGGTAGCGGTCTTGGTAACGGCGGGGCAGGGGGTGCTAAGAATCACCGGCAGAGATCCGGCTACCACCCAAAACGACGACTTCTGCACCTGGCAACTTATAACACGCGCACACTGAGGACCGACGAGAAGATTGACGAGCTGGAGGAGGAAATAGAGCGGTTGCACTGGGACATTATCGGGTTATCCGAAGTCCGTAGACAGGGAGAGGATACGGTAATCCTTAAGTCCGGCAACTTGCTCTACCACCGGGAGGGCGATCGCCTGTCCCAAGGTGGTGTCGGTTTTATCGTCCGGAAGTCTATCCGTAACAACGTCGTGTCTATTCGGAGTGTGTCGACCAGGGTAGCGTACCTAATACTCAGAATCACCAAACGGTATTCGTTGAAGGTAATTCAGGTTTACGCACCGACCTCGGCACACCCTGACGAGGACGTGGAGATATTGTATGATGACATTTCTGCCGCCATTCATACGTCACCGACTCACTACACGGTTGTTATGGGAGACTTTAACGCAAGGCTAGGCCAACGAAGCGGTGACGAGCAGAAAGTGGGGCAATTTGGAATAGGGCGAAGGAACCATAGGGGACAGCGGTTGGCTGACTTCATGGAGAAGGAGGGCCTCTTTATGATGAACTCCTTCTTCAAGAAGCCACCACACAGGAAATGGACCTGGCTGAGCCCCGATGGTTTCACGAGGAATGAGATAGACTTCATCATGACCACTAAGCGACAAATATTCAATGATGTCTCTGTGATCACCAGGGTGAAAACCGGTAGCGATCACCGAATGGTAAGGGGCACATTGAATATTAATATAAAGCTTGAAAGGTCCCGTTTGATGAGGTCTACGCTCCGACCCTCAGCTGCCCATATTCAAAACCCCGAGAACTTTCAGCTCGAGCTTCAAAATCGCTTCGCAGGTCTGGAGAACTGCGTAACCGTTGACGATATAAGCGGCGGGCTGGTTGAGACTGTCCACGTTGTCGGGTCCAAACATTATAAGACCCGACAAACTAAAACCAATAAACTGTCGACTCAAACTCTTAATCTCATGGAAGCGCGACGAGACATGCGATTGCAGTCTTCAGCGGAAGCGTCTTCTTACCGGCTCATCAATAGACAGATCTCGAAATCCTTGCGACTCGATATTCGCAAATTCAATACAAATTGTATTGAAGATGCAATAGAGAGGAACAGGGGTTCAAAAGTGTTCGCACGGGATCTGTCTATTGGTCAGAGTCAGTTGACACAGCTGAAGACCAACGAAGGCAGTCTAGTCACGTCGAGACCTGAGATTATGAGGGAGATCGAAAGGTTTTATGGACAGTTGTATACCAGTACGCAAGATCCCGCTACTTGTTTGGCTAAAGACCCTAGAGCCAAACTAACCCGACATACCACCGAAGACATCCCGGACGTCAGCCTGTACGAGATTAGGATGGCCCTGAAACAACTAAAAAACAACAAGGCACCGGGGGAAGACGGGATGACAGCAGAGCTTCTGAGAGCGGGTGGTACACCAGTACTTAAGGTACTCCAGAAGCTCTTTAATACCGTCATTCTCGAGGGACGTACGCCACAGGCGTGGTCCAGTGGTGTGGTTGTCCTTTTCTTCAAGAAAGGTGACAAATCCCTTTTGAAGAATTATAGGCCAATCACGCTACTGAGCCACGTCTATAAGTTGTTTTCACGGGTCATCACGAACCGTCTCGGGCAAAGGTTTGACGACTTCCAGCCTCCCGAACAAGCCGGTTTCCGAAAAGGCTTTTCAACCATAGACCACATTCACACGCTGCGGCAGGTTATACAGAAGACCGAGGAGTATAACCAGCCACTTTGCTTAGCGTTTGTGGACTATGAGAAAGCCTTTGATTCGATCGAAAGCTGGGCAGTGTTTCAGTCCCTGCAGCGATGCCGCATTGATCATCGGTATATCGAAGTTTTGAGGAGTTTATACAGAAACGCCACCATGTCCGTACGAGTACTGGACCAGTGCACGAATCCTATCCTCTTGCAGAAAGGCGTGAGACAGGGTGATGTCATTTCACCGAAACTGTTCACTGCTGCTCTGGAGGATGTTTTCAAGCTACTGGACTGGGAAAACTACGGCATCAACATTAATGGCGAGTATATGACTCACCTTCGATTTGCCGACGACATAGTGGTCATAGCGGAGTCGCTTGTGGATCTGGGCACAATGCTCGGAGACCTCGACAGAGCTTCCCGAAGGGTAGGTCTTAAAATGAACATGGATAAGACCAAAATCATGTCAAATATCCATGTTGTGCCTACCCCAGTAATAGTGGGAAGCTCGGCCCTCGAAGTTGTCGACGAGTACGTATACCTGGGACAAAAAGTCCAATTAGGTAAGTCCAACTTCGAGAAAGAGGTCAATCGTCGAATCCAGCTCGGTTGGGCTGCGTTCGGGAAACTACGCAAAATCTTCTCGTCCAAAGTACCTCAGTGTCTCAAGACGAAAGTCTTCGACCAGTGTGTGTTGCCAGCGATGACGTATGGGACTGAGACGTGGTGCCTGACTATGGGCCTCATAAGGAAGCTCAAAGTCGCTCAGCGTGCAATGGAGAGAGCTATGCTCGGTGTGTCCCTACGTGATAGAATCAGAAATGAGGAAATCCGTAGGAGAACCAGAGTGACCGACATAGCGAAGCGCGTTTGCAGGCTGAAGTGGCAATGGGCGGGGCACATAGCTCGAAGAACCGACGACCGATGGGGCGTTAAGGTTCTTGAATGGCGACCACGAATCAGCAAACGTAGTAGAGGGCGGCCCCCAACGCGATGGACCGATGATCTGGTCAGGGCGGCGGGGAGCCGGTGGATGCAGGCGGCAAAAAATCGATCTACGTGGAAAGCAATTGGGGAGGCCTATGTTCAGCAGTGGACTTCGAATGGCTGAAATGATGATGATGATGATGATGATTCGTTATTTAGTATCCATAACACAAGTTCTTAATGATACTTATCTTGGAACTAAATAATTGGTGTAAGTGTCAGAAATATTTATTTATTTATTATTATTTATTAAAATTGTAATATATGTATATTGTTAATGTGCCAATTATAAATAAATAATGCATTACACCATACCATTTTTTTCCATTACGGTAAAAAAAATCAATCGTCAGATTTGATTTATCCGTCAAATCAATATGACCTTAAAAATGTAGTGTTAATTATACGAGTACCTACTGTTTACGAATGTCATTCAAAAGATTTGGCCTGCGTGGTAATCGAGCCCACGGACTCTCTCTTCTCTCACCACCACGCCATATCGGTCGTCGGATCTCGAATCGAGCTTTGACTGACGGATAGCCCTTACTCGCTTCTTCCGACACCCTGGCTTAGGGTTGGTCCTATTCTTAAGCCGAGAACTATCCGCCCGTGTATGCTTGACCGTGCTATCCGAAATATGTTATCATCCCAGATCATCAACGTCCAATTATGGAGCACGGTTCTCCTCTCACGAACCGAGATGCGTTCAGGGGGTCCTGCTGTTTGATCAAAAGTCATTTGGCAAAATTACACTGGCAACACAAACAATATTTGGGAAAAAAATTGTTTCGCCAATTGATTATTATTTTATTTTTAATAATCGTCACTTAAATTTATATGTTAAAAATAATTATTTAACATAATGAACATTTAGCAACTGATTTATCAGACAAAACTACTATTGATCTCAAAACATTTGATAAAATGTCCTTTAATCTGTTAAATATAATAAATAATGACATAATGACAATCAAGGCGAGACCTTCGATGATAGATTAGGTTGAGGTTGTATATTTTTGTTCACCATCAAAAAGAATTAGTTTTGACCTGTTATAATTGTCTACTGTAACAACATATTTTGGACAAATGCTTAATTTGCGAAACATTATTTGGTGAAATGAAAAAAGGACAATTGACATTTTAATATTTATCACATTTAATTTGCTAAGAGCGTATTTGTAAGATAATACTTATGTGAAATGTCTCGTTTGCAAAATGAACATTTGGTGAAACACTGTTTGTCGAATGACCATTTTTCAATAATTTTTTGGTCAAACATTTATAATCCCCTTCCAACGCGTGTAGATTGGTAAAGTGATCATAGAAGATGACTAAGGGAATGGACGAAGGTCTATTATTTATATTTTGTTATTAGCAGCCGTCTGCGATTTTACCCGCTTGATCTTCAGGTACATTGTTATTTAAAGGTTAAAAGCCATCCTTAATAACTACTGAAAACTAAACATCAGCTGTCTGCCAATGAAAACTTCGTGTAGTAAATGTCGAAGTCAATAAATTATTTATTCAAGTTTGGCACAATAGAGCTTTTAGACAGATATTCATTTTAAACAGTTACCGCATATCTTTTATCTCATATAACTCATATAATAGCATTAGATGATAGGGGATGTCACTTGGTGCCGGTAGAACACTTCTGACTGTAAAGGTTCTAAAAATTAGTATAATTTATTAAGTAAATAAAAAAGTGGAAAGTATAAAATTATGGGTTGAAATTTTCTAAACGACACGGTTTTTTTAATGATTTACGTAATTATTAAGACTCAGTTTTTAGACCGTATGGAATATCGGATGATTGGAAAGCACTATGAATATAATGTAGGACTTCCTTACTTACCTTTTTTCTTTTTTTTTTTTATTATCGTCTGTAAAAAAAAGCTGCTTACGCACTGTCTCCCGGCCAAAAGGGGGAGACCGGGAGGGGGTGTGGGGCTCACTGCGGCAGACGCGACCACCGCAGTCCTACCCACTAAAAAACTTCAGACGACGCCCACCGCTGTTGAAAAGGGGCGAGGTACCAGTGCCTGGATTTGTAGCTTCTGGTACCCCGCCCGCGGCCAACGTCCCCCGGATCAGAACCGCGGAGACCTCCTCAGGGAGGCGCCCGTGCTAGTGCCAGCGCCCCCCTACCTCTATGTGCGGCCATGGCGTAACCGGCCGACTTCGGGGGGGGTCTATGGCGAGACGGAAGGGGCCCCCTGCCCCCGCCGCCTAAGACCCCCCGGGCGCTGCCTGACAAACAACAACGACAAACTTTAATTAATGAAATGTTTTATTATATATTAAATGCCTCACGAACCACAACCCGAACAAGAAAACTGATGACACTTAGATAATTCCATTATGCAAAATCATAGCGATAACGCAGTTCTTGACAGCAATGACAGCACATTTGAATATCGAACAATCATTGTCAGGCGCAGTCATTATAAGGTTTCAGATGCGCATACACCGACATTATTACCGGGACACCGGGGAGATCGTAAAACTTGAATAAAACCTCCACATAATAGATACGAAGTAGATACTTACGAACTTTTTTAAGCCTTTAAACATTAATAAAGCGGAAGACAGTATTAAACATAAGGCGAGTACGACACCGTACTAAACCGCCTTATTATAAACATGTTCTAAGAGTCATCATCATCATCACAGCCCATTAACGTCCCACTACTGAGCACGAGCCTCCTCACACATATCAAGGTGTGAGGGTATTAGGTCATACTCCACCACGCTGACCCAGTGCGGATTGGCGAAGGCAGGTGCATGGCGTCCTGCTGTTAGAATTATTCAAGCCGCCCATTAGGCCTCTAACATGGCTTAACGACTACCACATTTAGTGATAACCGGGACCAACGGCTTAACGTGCCTTCCGAAGCACGGAAGCGCTCGATATCAAATGCCACACAAACGGTCACCCATCCAAGAACTGACCTTTGTAAAATCTGCTGTACTTCGGTGATCGTTTCCGACCACCGAGCACCGCAGAGCTACGAGCGCTTCAAGAGCTTTGTTCTAAGAGTAAATTATCTTAATGCTTCCAAATCGTACAAACCGATTATCGAAGTTAAGCAGAGTTTATAGAGGTCCTAATGGGTGACCGTTTCCGATTATTCAAGTTACACCTATGCGCTTTTATCCGACTACCTCCTCCTTGTGCCGACAAACAACACTACACTTAACTTAACAAAACCAACTATATATGATATTATAAAGAGGTAAATTTGTTAGTTTATAGAGAGTAATTAATTTTTCATTTTTTATACCCAATTGAACCAAATGAGAGTCTACCATTTGCTCATAACTCATTGCCAATTAGTGCGGCATTTAATATCGGGCGCTTCCGTGCTTCGGAAGGCACGTTAAGCCGTTAGTCCCCTTTTTCCTATTTCCTGTATAGCGACGACAAGTGTTTCACTGTTTAATGAATTGCTTTACCTAATGGGCTTGCATCCGCCAATCTGCACAAGAGCTGTTGCATTTTGTTTACAGTTACATGGTAATTTAAAAATAATTATTTTTTTAAAGATTTCCGAGTCTAGTAGCACAGATGATACTACACTAGTACTAGTAGTGATACGTTAATATTTTGAAAAAACAAATCCTACGAGTATTTCTATAGCTTAATATATCTTCTATATTGTTTATAAATCTTTAATTTACTTTTTAATTTCTAACTTTTTTATTGTGTCTTTTGTTTATGTCCAAGCTGAGTTGTCTCTACAATCTATGCCTATTGTTGATCACCTCAGCCTGTAAAGTTACCTCTTCTTTGAGTCCTTTCCGAAAAACCAAGGCATTAGGGAATCTAGATATTGCTTATTACTAATGCTATGTCACACCAATGTATGGAAAATATAAAAACACAAAAAATAAATTTTAAAAGAAAAAAAACCCGCCATGTTTACTTACACTTCCCGCTTTATCGAGATGTTATTTAATCTTACATCGCAAAAAGTAACAGCAATAAAAATAATACTGTCAACACTGTGAACCAGATCTAATTCTTTTGGGCAATCCTACCAAAATCATTGCCAAGAATTTTTATGTTTTAATACGCCGGAAATAAATCAGTCCTTGGATGGGAGACCGTTTGTGTGGCCTTTGATATCGAGCGCTCTCGTTTCGAAAACGATTGTACCGATTAGCGCTGACTGTGGTAGACTTTAAGTTAAGTTAGAGACCCTATTATCATCATCATATTCATATCCCGATTGCCCTCGACTTAAGCCCAGGGCCTAGGGTTTGTTTACTTTTCTAACCAGCTTTGGCTGAACTTCAGTTATTACATTGAGCAACGGCCATCCAACTTCCACAACCCAAAGCGAAACATCACTCTGACGACTGCCATAGATGTTAATGACCAGGGCCAACGGCTTAACGTGCTCTCCGAGGCACCGAGCAAGTCGATGAACAGAACGTACGAGAAATTTATTCCATAATTTTAATATCATATGATCGGAAGTAGCAGTGAAGGCGACTTGCTAGAACTGCTGTTCGCAGACTGCTAAAAAATAGACAGAGTTCCTGAGATTTAGAATTAAAAACTAAATAAAAATCTGTTGAAATTTTATAGATCTTACCCCGCTTTGCCAAATTTGACGGTAGCGTTTACATAGAAACTTGTTAGTAGAGGGCTGATTCGTGGATTCTTGCGGGTTGGGTAAATCTCTTAACATACGTAACAGCGGTGACCATAACAAAAACTGGCGTTGTTTTTCCATGGAACCCAGTGTGTCAAAACGCCGCGTTTTCTTGCGCGCACGCACCACAAAACAGTAAAACTATTTTAATAATAATATGATTCGTGGCAGGCCGTTCCGAAACCAAGTGTAAGACAAAAAGTCGCCAGATCGATCGAGACAATGAGGATATTACGCAATTTTAGTAGGGTGACATCATGTGAATGGCTGGGAAAAGAGTGGGAATAATTGGTGGCATTGCTTGATGGGAATCTCCTCATACCTAACATGATACAAAACGCTAATTATTAGGGATGTCTAAAAAAATTTACATTCAGAGTCTTTACATTAATTAATTGAAAATTTTGTCCGAAGTTCACTTCGTGACTGCGTAAATATTAGATGTTCGATATAAACCAAGAGGATGCGAACTTTACCCTCACCTCTGTTAGAAAATAATTAGACAATCATGATAATTAAGATTTAATAAAACCTATATAGTCAAATTTATTTCTATTAGCAATTATTGAAAATTTTAGTTTTATTCTTAATTTATTTTCGATTTCATATAAAATATAGTGGTGTGTTGATTACGGCACAAATTATTTCACAGACAAGCTTAGAAAGGATTCGGAAGAGATATAAAAATACCTTTTTACTAGACATCTCGCCAAACTCGTCAAACAAAGCGCTGCAGCGTAATTGGGCAAAAAGTAAAAAGTTCTTTATTTCATACACATAGCACTTGAAAACGTCAAAACAATAAATACATGAATTTTTTTTTTATATTAACCCTGTAATCACGAAGCTTAGATTCACTAACATCCAATAAAAAAAAATTTGGTGTAAGTGAATCTAAGTGATAAATGCAACTACTCGCTCTCCTTCTCGTCGGGTTTAGTAATAGTGTGCTGTATTAGTTTTGTTGTGATTCAGCTATAAGGAGGGGAAAAGGTAATTTATATAATTGAATATTACCAAAAAAGTTACAGGGATATTCGCAGCCCACATTGAAGATTACTTCTTCATATTATCTAAATAAACTCGTCAGTTGCGTCCTCCTTGATATACCCACAAGATCTTGATTTTAAGAATGTCAACCCAATTCTTCATGTAGCTCAATTCATTTGTAGCTAAATAGCATGTAAGAGCCTAAACTTTTTCTTATCTAAACTACGTAAAACAATTAATAAGCTGTGCTTTTCTTAAAGTCAGTACATGTTTCGTTTGTTTTGATTTAAAATAAAGAAGAAAATGGTTTTAATCTTGAAGTTCTAAAGCCGTCTTCAGTTGCACTGAGGCAATCAGGACTGGATATTATTTAAAACTCAGCTTTAAAATGAATCAGAATTTTTCTCGGATTATACTCGTAACAGACCTCATTGACATTTTAACTGAAAAAACTCTCAAGTCTGGTCAATTGTTATCCGGGTAAGTAATGAACTACCTACAGGTTCGATAAGAATGTAAACCAAACCAAAGTTTCCAAAATAAAGATTTATTTTAAGTTAAGATTATAATATAATCTCACCGGCAAAGTACTGGAACCACATGACGCAATCGGGTACCGTCGAGTTCAGATGATCGATTTGTTCATATTATCCAGAATTGTCGACATTACTCGTCAAACAAATGAGAGAGTGATAATTAAATAATGAGGAGCGTTTAAGGTGTTTTGAAATCGTATCGACACCATATGGCAATTTTAAAATTGTTTTGATCTGGCTCTAATTATTAAGTATGACAAATTTGTGACTGAAAAGTTTGTTGATTATTGCTTCTTTTGTAATTCGTATACAAACAAATATCTAAAACTAACACTAACACTAAAACTAAGGTCGACGTAACAATTTTACAAAGAAATAATATCTACAAATCTATTTTTAGGCAACTGTTATGTTCGAATGACTTACAGAAACCGTTATTATACAATAATCAATACCTTTGTACAAACGATATTTTCACTATTTTCAAAAATATATTCTTCAAATTAGAACGTTAACGTTAAATTAATTCATGCAAATTGTTCTACTCTTCCTTGATAACAAAAGGAAAGAAGAAAGGAAAATTTATTTAGATACATAACACATCTTAAATTTGAAAAAAAGAAACAAATGTACCAACTAGTAAGTAATAGTTGAACTTCTTGGCGGGAAAGTAAAGCGTCATGTCTGCAGTTTTGTTTTATTTTCTAATTATTTATTTTTTAAATATGAGTAAAGCGTTTAATTTTGTTTGTCATAGCCGATTCCTCAATAAGCTGCAGCGTTATGGTATTAGAGGCCCAGCGAACGATTGGTTAAAATCCTACTTAACGGACCGGGAACAATATACCGAGGTGACAAAACTAGTGAAAAACAGGAAAACTTCGGTTCAATCATCGCGGAAAGTAGATACGTCGGGCGTTCCACAGGGCAGTGTGTTAGGACCCCTACTTTTTTTATTATACATAAATGACTTGCCAGATACACTAAATCAAGACTGTATTCTATTCGCTGACGACCCGACCCTGTTAATAAAATGCAAAAATAAAGATACATTAAAATATGAGGGTAATGAGGAACTAAAGAAAGTTGTTCACTGGTTAAAAGACAACCACTTAAAAGTGAATTTAGATAAAAGTTGTGTTGTACATTTTCACTCATACAATAATCTAACAAAAAAAATTGACATTAAATTTATGAACGCATCAGTACCGCAAGTGAATTATACAACTTTTTTAGGGATCACTATTGACAAAAACCTTAACTGGAATGAACACATAGACAAAGTTTGCACTAAATTAGATAAATTCGTGTTTGCTCTTAGACGCTTACCATTAGTAGCATACCGGGAAACTGCTTTGACAGCTTATCATGGATACGTGTCATCTGTGCTACGATACGGCCTTATTGTCTGGGGAAATTCCGTCAATCTTAATAAATTATTTATAGCACAAAAAAAATGCGTAAGAGCGATTTGCGGAGCGGATTATCTTGACCACTGTAAGCCCCTATTTAGAGATCTTAATATCTTACCACTACCCTGTCTATATATATATGAAATTTGTACGTTTGTAAAGAAAAATCCTGATCTATTTCCCCTACATGACACGGTCAATAATAAAACAAACTCTAGACACCAATATAAACATAGACTGTATGTACCAGCGAAGAAACTAAAACTGTACAGCAGCAATACATTTTGCATGGCTATTAAGGTGTACAACAGATTGCCTACTGAATTAAAAGATTTGCCTGTAAATAAATTTAAGCAAATATTATTTAAATTATTAATTAAGGAATGTTTTTATACGACTACAGAATTTTTAGAATAAAAGATGTAATTTATTTAGTATTAGCTGTAAGGAGGACTTAATGTAAAATGTGATTTATTTAATTGTAATGTAAACCGGAATGTACATCTAACATTTTCACGCCGACGGTGGCAGAATATGCCGATCATCCTAATTATTTGTAACACCATATTGTATACCATATTCTTGGAAATAAATTAATTGAATTGAATTGAATAAAATTTGAGATATTTCGAACATTAATGTGTAATAACGGTGGATTTTTAACCGTTAAATGTTTATGAACGTACATGAGTATTGGTAAATCAATTCTGCAACCTGGTTGTACCTGCCACTAGGCTCCAAAAGATAGACAAATCATTTAAAGGTCAATGTGTGCGATTCTACAATAAAATCCCAAGCAATATACAGCAATTGAGCCTAAATAAATTAAAAATTAACAATAAAACGCAAGCTGTCTTCAAAGGGATACTATTCTATCAAAGACTATACGGCAGATAAAAATGCTTGGAATTAAACTGCCGTTTCATACAGGCTATTCTAATATGAATGACTTAAAACATGAATACTGTTAATGTTATGTTATATTGCATTGTATAGCTTCACAGACAAATGATGATTGTAATTCAAGAACCAAACCAATGGATATAGTTAAAAAAGCCTGTGAGTTTCTTGCCAGTTCTTCTTACAAACCGGTGGCTCGGAACTGGCACTTAGATTCACTTACACTAAATGATTTTTTGTTTTTAATTTAAATAAGGCTAAATGAGCTAAACGCACAAAGCCATTATTTAAGAGAAAATAAAAGTAATAGTTTACAAAAATGTTATATTACTCACAAACTATCAAGACCGATAACTATTTAGATACAAAAATAAATTACATGCAATGAATTAATGAGAAAGCATAATTAAATACATTCATCAGAAAATCCTGCTTAGCAACAAATTGATTACTATCAATTGGTCTACTCTTCTATTATTTTATTTATTCCGGATTCGACCGGCTTCATACAAAAACTAAATCTCAGAGATGAGATGAAAAATCAACTGCTGGCGGGACCATGCGCAAGCGCACTGCGTACGATATTAATTTGTTTCCTTTTCACGTAAAAGCTCGGCGTCAAGGAAAGTTGTTTTTCATTTTCGATATAGGTATCACGTACTTACATTCGAATTGTGATTTTGTTTTTTACGATCTTTGGTCTTTTAACGACACTTGAGCTATATACATTTATTTATTGAAATGTTCTTTTCACACACACACAAAAATTTCATTATTTTTGGTGCACGGCATTGAGATGATATGAGAGGTATACCCATACGCTTTTTATGCTTATATTCTAGGTAACTATATACCTTATTGGTGGGTGTTCTCCTATGTATATTAAGTATGTTTTTACAAATAAAAAATTAACCCGTTATTTTGGTATCCCTAACACAAGATCTTGATGATACTTATCTTGAAGCTAAATAATTGGTGTAATTGTTAGAAAATATTTTTTATTTTTATCTACCTCAGCTTTTGACGAGTTTTCCCCAAGGGGATAAATGTATTCCTGGAAAAAGACCGTGAAATAGTTATGACCGGGTGGGCAACGCTTTAGCGATGCCCCTGCTATTGCAAGACTCCATAGGTGCGACCACCACCACAATCAATATGGTTGAGCGAAACGCGACTTCTCATGTCTGCTTTGTTTCTCCGTAATTATGTTAATATTGCTAGAGACAGTTTTGTCTTCTGTTCCTTTGGATCTTGTGACTGCAGAACACAATCGTTTTAATATTAGGTATTTTTATTGTAACTGGGCGGGCCAAAAAAGCAAACTTAACGATTTTCTTGCCCGTTCTTTTACGATCAAGCAGTGAATGTGCGCGTTAGTTTATAAGTATGACATTCATAAGAGCTCTATTGAGCCAAGCTTGAATAAATGACTTTTGATTCATTGATTGAATCAGGTAGACCGAATGCTTGAGTGAGGACGTTGAAATATATTTATATAGAGGAGAAATAAGTTCCTTTTCATTATTACCGGGTTGCACCAACAGTCGCAAGTTGACCTTATAATATCATCATCATATATACATACAATCATGCCTGTTTCCCCAAAGAGGTAGGCAGGGGCATAATATACGCCCACACTTCGCTATGTGTGTCATTGCTCCCAGGTAATATTGCCTATTGCCGCTTACCGGAAATTTCTATATTCGCCAGAGACTCGTCCGCTATTTGGCAGGTGTTCCACTTGCAGGTGAGGCTGGCTTGGACTTCAAAGATGACCAAGGACCCCTGTGAACTCAGCTTACAGTCAGTGATCGTTTCCGCCCACCTAGTACCACTCTTAAGCCAAACCGCTTCATTCGGTTTGAAATGACTTGAAAGTTATTTGAAATGTACAAAATTAAGTTATTGCTGTAGCATAACATACGTATTAAAGATAACGTTAACCACAACTATAACAAGACATAATTTTTCACTTAACTAAATTCCGTAACCACTAGTTTAAACCGCTAACTGTAATAATTTAACAAACCGTAAACATCCTCCTGTCGCCATATGGAGAGCCGACCAAGACGAATTACCTTTTGATACAATAATTTCTTTTTAAGACTTGCACAAAGCATGCGCGCACCTATAATTTTATACTTCTCAATGACAATTAATGCCAGGCGAATGTAGCATTGAAATACCTTTTTAAGTCTCATTTCCTGTTTTATCAATTGTGTGTATCTACTCGTAAATAATAATAATGTTAAAATACAAGTCATTTTTTAATCATCATCATGTCAGTCACAGAGCTGACTAATGTTCAGGTCAATAGGGCGAATGTTCAGCAGTTGATTTTATTTGTCAGCCTTATAAAGTCCACTGCTGAACATTGGCCTCTCCAATAGGTTACATTCTATTCGGGGTATTTTCCCATAATCATCACGCTGAGCAGGCAGGTTGGTAATCGCAGTTCAAGTCAATACGCAGAATGACGCTGCTGCCCATCATCCCGTAGGATTTCTCTTCGTCGGATGAGAGGGGGTGGCACTATTTTAGGTCGGCATCACACTGCACAATTCCCTAATAATTTAATTTATTTCACATATTAGTTCAACCGGTTTCGACATTGGTGATTTGAACATCGACTGGAGTAATATGCCAAATTGTGACATACTTTTTTATAATCCGTTACTTACTTTTTTATTTTTTATTTTATTAGTATTTTAGTATTATTAATAGAACAGTTTTACTCGTATACTCATTGGCTAGTATTATTGTTGTAATTAAGTCGACAATACTGTTGCCCAGTAAAATTCGAAAGATGGCATCTTACTGCATTGAATTAATGTTTTTGTTTTTAATTAAAAAATAAGTTAATCAGAGTTCTGTAGTCTACAAAAATCTCTTCAGTTTTGCCATTTATTTATTATTAGTGGCAACCCCTCCGCTTCGCTTTGGTAGTAGTAGTAAAGTATTTATGAAATACACCTTGGATTTTTTAATATTTTATTATATTATATTATTATGTTAAAATGCATAATAATTATAAGCTAAAAAAATTCAATTCGATCCAGTAGTTTCGACGTCTAAAACTAAAACAAAAACAGTAATAATTTTTTTTTTTAAATTAGAATAGATCCTTACAAACTCTATTCATTAATGTTAATTACTTACATTAAAACATAACATCGTGCACAATGTATATGCATATATCAGACTTCATTAGCTAGCCAAGAAATGTTTATTATTATATTTGTACATTTTTCGATTGAGTGATCTGTTTCAGAATTTATATTCAGCAATTTTTTAAATATATTAGGTCGGGGTAAAAGTCTTTTCGCATAACGTAGGTATAAACTTATTATAAAATTTTTTTGACTGTACTATTTGTGTCTGGCTGGTTTTGGTAACATTAAAAAGGTTCCATTATAAAGAAAAGAAAAAAATAAAAAAAAGTTGTTTCCCGCTATTTTTCATTTGTTTTTCTCTCCGTAAAAATGAGTGAATCTAATGAAGAAATTCGATACATTTTAAAATTTTATTATAAAAAAGGCAAAAATGCAACTCAAGCAGTGAAAAAAATTTGTGATGTTTATGGACCTGATGCAGTGTCAGTAAGAGTAGCACAAATTTGGTTCAAACGTTTTCAGTCCGGAAATTATGATGTTAAAGATGCACCTCGCTCTGGTCGCCCTGTTACGAATAAAATGGACGCCATTTTTGAAAGAGTGGAGCAAGATCGGCATATTAGTAGTTACGATGTAGCTGAAGAACTGGGAATTGACCACAAAACAGTTTTGACCCATTTGAAGAAAGCTGGTTATACAAAAAAGCTCGATATTTGGGTGCCACACGAGCTCACTCAAAGAAACTTAATGAACCGTGTACTCATTTGCGATTCATTATTGAGACGTAATGAAACCGAGCCGTTTTTGAAGAGATTGATAACTGGCGATGAAAAGTGGATCACGTACGACAAGAACGTGCGAAAAAGGTCGTGGTCGAAAGTTGGCCAGGCTTCACAGACTGTGGCCAAACCTGGCCTAACACGAAATAAGGTGATGCTGTGTGTATGGTGGGATTGGAAGGGCATTGTTTATTATGAGCTTTTACCGCCCGGCAAAACCATCGATTCTGATCTTTACTGCCAGCAACTGATGAGATTAAAGGAAGCAGTCGAGAGAAAACGGCCGGAATTGATCAACAGGAAGGGTGTGGTCTTTCATCACGATAACGCTAGACCACACACATCTTTAGCCACTCAGCAAAAATTAAGAGAGTTCGACTGGGAGGTCCTAGTGCATCCACCATATAGCCCTGACCTTGCGCCTTCAGATTTTCACCTGTTTCGGTCTCTGCAGAATTCTTTAGGTTCTGTAAGGTTGACCTTAAGAGAGGACTGCCAAAACTATTTGTCCCGTTTTTTTGATCAGAAGTCCCAAAGTTTCTACAGTAACGGGATAATGTCTCTGCCCACAAAATGGCAGAAAGTTATTCAACAAAACGGTACATATATATTGTAAATAAATGTAAATAAACTTTGAAAAAAATGTCTTGACTTTTCATACAAAAATACGAAAAGACTTTTTCCCCAACCTATTATGTAGAAGTGTGAATAAAATATCATAATATCGCATAAATTAAAAAAAACATAGCTAAACTTACTTACTACCTATAATTATGCTTCAACTGTAGGTACCTACTACTCATATGTAAGACACAAACATTTAGTGCAAGAGTAATTAAAACTTAGAGCCCGTAAAGTTGAACTTAATTGTAACAAATATAGCCTCTTCTAAGCCCTCAAGTCGTGAGAGGCCGCAAGCAACATTATAGCAACAGCATATTAAATACCACAAAGATAAAAGAGCTTTTTTTTCACGCATAATTTTCTTACTTCTGGGCAATTTTTAATAGATTTTAATTGTCCTTTTTGATGTAATTGTTGCCTTGAAGCAGTTTCAAAGTAGAACAAGGGTTGACCAATGTTTTTATGTGCCATCATATTATGCAGTCGACACTTTGAGCATATTCTTAACTTTTTTTATGCATAATAATTATGGTTTGAAGATATCCTCTTTCGAGCGTTTCATTTAATTAATGGCTTCTTGCGTTTAGCACATTTAGCCAATGCCAAGTAAAAGATATATTAATAATACTTAATTCATAGTAAATGAGAATGAGTGTACGTTCTCATAGACACTCATGTACGTTCACAAACACTTAACGGTTAATAATCCTCTGTTATTTTACATTAATTAAAAATTTAACACAAATTTTAGAAAATAAAATAAAACTGAATACATGACACTTTATTTTCCCGCCAAGAAGCTTACCGCTTACGCTTACCTACTATTGCCGACATTTAGATACAATCCATTCTACGTAAAAGCAGTTATTTTGTTTCTAAATATTCGTAAAGGTCTTATTCAAACGTTTACGGAAGGAAAATTGAGAAATCAAAAACATTAACAAAAACAAAAAGCAAAAAAATGTCTGTCGGTTACTTGATAATATGTATCTAGTCTTCTTGGCGGGAAAGTGAAGCGATATGTCTGCAGTTTTGTTTTTTTTTTTTATTTGTGATATTTCGAACATTAATGTGTAATAACGGTGGATTATTAACCGTTAAGTGTTTGTGAACGTACATGAAAATTGGTAAATCCAAAGAGATTTAATATAGTAATAGAGCGGCTATTAGAGACTATTTCATACAAACACGGAAGTAGCGCCATCTAACGTTGAAAAGTAAAACAGCATATTAAAATCATTTAAAATAAGTTTTATCTACCCCACGGTAGGTGTCGCTCTGTAGTAGTGATGTTTTGCTTAGAATTCGACGTATCGATAATTTTGATTAAGGTTAAACAAAATCTATATAAAAAACATAATAACATGATCCGGTGTTTCCAATGATTCTTATTATTTATTTAGTAAAAGTGTTATCTTTTTAAATTCAAAAAAATAGGTTTAAGTTAAAGTTATAATAAATTTATTTAATTACATATTTAAATATATGACATGACAATTTTAAAAAAAATGTAATAATATAAATAAAAAAATAACCTTATATAAAACATTATAGAGTGCAATAAACATTAAATTGAAAGTTTTACTATTACAGTGTATAACAGTCCCCCAACGCAATGATTATTGAATAAGAATATTACTACTTACCTATATTAAACTTATACTTACAATTTTAATATATTATCTATTACATTAATCGATAAATAAAACGACATCACTTGAACATCACTTAAGCATCGACAAGTGTAGCGAGATCCTAAAAATAGTGCTTTTGCTTTTCACCGCTAGAGGTCGGGAAAGGACATAGGTAATGTTCCAGAACAAATTATTGGAAATTATTATATAGTCTGATTATTAAGTAAATATAAAAAATACTTACGAAAATAAACTGTGATCACGTTCAGCCAAATTACCGTAACGGGATTTGCAATATCACAATATGCAATTTGGCATATTTTCTATAGAATTGGTCAAATCTGTTCACGCATAAACACGACTGCACTCGAGGGCGCATAAAATCATAATGAGCGACTTGTTACCACTTGGTAATAAGTTGTAGATTACAGTTTTGATCTCGATGTCCTGTCTATAGTAATAGTTAAATGTCTTTGGGTAAATCAAACAAAGCAGTGCAACATCACTTTTCATATTCTCTCAAGAAGTCCATATGAGATCTCAGTATAGTCCCACATCTTTACTGAGGACTCAAGGGGTTTAGGGGGAGGGCATCTCATTTACCATTTATCATCTTTATCACTACTCATTCTCATTTACTGTAATTAATATATCTCTTACTTGACACTGGCTAAATGTGCAAACCGCACGAAGCATTATTTAATAGGAAAAAAATAAAAAAGTATCTATTGGCACCATCTCTCGGTTCCCTGTAAGGATACTTCCCACTTCAATGTAAGGAGCTGCTCTAGTCTAGTCTGGCTTGCTTTCGCTACGTGTATTTTTTATGATACGGCTACGTAGAACGTAGATAACAGGACTTCTTGGCGGGAAAGTGAAGCGTCATGACTGCAGTTTTGTTTAATTTTTCTAAAATTTGTGATATTTCTTACATTAATGTGTAATAACGGTGGATTATTAACCGTTAAGTGTTTGTGAACATACATGAGTGTTGGTAAATCAAACAAAACAGTGCAACATCACTTTTCAAATTTTCTCTCAAGAAGTCCATGTGAGATCTCAGTATAGTCCCACATCTTTACTGAGGACTCAAGGGGCTTAGGGGAGGGTATCTCATTTACCATTTATCATTTTGATCACCACTCATTCTCATTTACTATGAATTATATATTATTAATATATCACTTACTTGACACTGGCTAAATGTGCTAGACGCACGAAGCCATTATTTAAAATAAAGAAAGAACGTAGATAACGCCACTAGGCTACGATACTAGCGGTTAATATTTTGTATAATGTATACATAACCATAAATGTTAAAAGTTGTCTTTGGAATTCATATGAACGCAACCAGAGCTTCCTTCAAACAACTGTAATTCAGTTTTTTATACATAGAAAGAGACAGATTTGGGATATTTGGATAAGACCATACGATATACTATCATTTAGTTTATTTGTTTATAAAAAGGTGAAAATTTAATTACCGCCTTATAAACAAACGAACTCATTTTACCTCTTTATATTATTATGTTTTGTGTAAAATTGTTTCCTAAAGGTTAAATAGTAATAAGTGCCGATTGGTTTGGTGAAGCTAGGTGTCCAGGGTGTTGGCTTTTATGAAGCCAAAGCTCAGGTCCTTTAACTTGGATAATCGAAAACGGTCATCGTTCAAAGAACTGACCCCTGTAAACTTTACTTAATTTCAGTGATCGAACTCACCACCTTACTTTGTGTTTATCAAATATCAATATATCTGAATATTAATAAAATTAATAATTATTTTACAGTCACAATTTTTTTTTTAGATTAGATATCAGTAAGAATTTGTGTTATGGATACTTACTAAAGGATAAAATAAATAAATAATAACGACAATAATTTGAAAATAAAATAATTTATTCAGGTAAATTATGTTACTGTGTGGGAATCGAATCGAACTACTTCATAAGCAGCGTGCAGGTATATTGTCCACGCCATAGCGGTCGTAATTACATATTAAAAGCAAATAAATAACTGTTCAGCAGATACCTTGAATGTAAATAATTAACAAACTTACCATGAATTGTTAATTTCAAATGAACACGTAGAGTGGTTGAGAAACATGCACTTATTTGGAGTCGGTATGATGGTAGCCTTATATCTGATTAATTTTAAATTAATATATACAAAATTTACTGTGACCGGTACTTTCTGTCGTATCTTTTAATATATAAAAAATAAAAAGAGTGTGCTGGCAAAATATGTATAATTTCGTTTTACACCCTTAAATTATTGAGTGCGTTATTTTGTCAAGTTTTTTTTTTGTTTTAAATAATGGCTTCGTGCGTTTAGCACATTTATCCAGTGTCAAGTAAGAGATATATTAATAACATAGGTATACATTATAGTTAATGAGAATAAGTGGTGAAAAAGATGGTAAATGAGATGCCCTTCTCCTAAGCCCCTTGAATCCTCAATAAAGATGTGGGACTATACTGTGCTCTCACATGGACTTCTTGAGAGTATTTGAAAAGTGATGTTGCACTATTTTGTTTTATTTACTCATGGACGTTCACAAACATTTAACGGTTAATAATCCACCGTTTTCACACATTAATGTTCGAAATATCACAAATTTTAGAAAATAAAACAAAACTGCAGACATGACGCTTCACTTTCCCGCCAAGAAGTCTTGGGAATCATCGATTTTAATTATGATTTTCATATAAGTCATCATGATTTTACTTTAAAAAAAAAGTTTCTGGCGTCTGTCGTAGGTGAAAACTAATCACTCAAACAAGTAAACTAACAAATCATTATATCAGTATACCTAGATACATTATAAAATTTATGTAAGTGAGAGGGAACATAGTTTGAAATAATAAAGTATGAGAATTTATGATTGAAAAATATCCATTCTATAAAGTATTGTGGCTATAAAGGTCTATGCGAATTATTGTTTGAAGTATATTTTTATACTCCACTATAATTCTTTAGATATTTGTTTGGGTGCATTTGTACGGAACCATGCACATAAACTTCACTTAGTGCTTCATGGAAAATCATGATATTTTTTATCGGATTTAAAATTATGTACAAAGCTTTTATTTAACAATTAAAGCTAAAATGTTAACCAAAGTGGAAGGACGCCGAAGGTTAAAATGACTCTTAATTAATTAGAAAGGTGATTTTCATCAAATGTTTATTTTATAATTTATAAAGCCATATCAAGTACACTGCGGAACATACGCCTCCCGATTAGTCAGTAGTTTTCCAAGTTGCGTTGATCGGTCCAGTGCCGTCTGCATCCATCGGCTTCCCGCCGCCTTGACCAGATCATCGGTTCATTGAGTGAGCCATTATTGGTTTAATTTTATAAAAAATACATAGATAAATACATGCCTTTATATGAACATGAATATTTGTTCTGGTCTGGGTGTTTGTCTATGCATATTAACTGTACGGAACGAAAAGATATTGTTAGCCTTTCTGTAGACTGCGGGAGTGTCCGAAAGGGTTACCGCGGCCTCGGGACCTAGTAGGCACAAGAAGGAACATGGATGGTTTTTAGTCAGTAAAAGTCTGACACACCTTGCCGCTCCACCCACAGCGGGAGGTCATTAGATGATTTTCCGACCAAAAAAAAGCCTTTCTATAGAACGTGTCATAGAGCTCTCTGTGTGGAATTAGAAAAATTTGTTGTTGTATGCGTATAACGACCCCATTTAGGACATAGTGAAACGATTACAGCTCGCAGTGAATGAGCGCGCTAGTTTTTAAGTTTTGACTTTCATAAGAGCTCTATTGAGCCAAACTTAAATAAACGATTTCGACTTCGACTTTGTAAATTGCGTCTATGGATCTAGAGCCGTCTGCATCGGTCCACATCTGCATTTAGGAAATATCAGTAATTACAAACGGACACTTCAAATTTCTTCGATTATGTAGGTTTACCAGGATGCATCCTCTTAAAGAACTATGGTGGCAAAAATATAGAAGGGGACAATTTCGAAAACCAAAATTAAGTTTGGAGATGATCATGCGCAAGAGCTTCGTCGATATCGCTAAAGAATACGTGAAGCACAGCTCCATAGCGGGCGTGAAGCAGATATGTGACCCCAATATTGGAAACAAGTACAAGCAAGCCACTAGGTAAGCGTGTTTCATATTGTATCATTATATCATAGCATTATCTCTGTCGCCCTAGACTTCAGCTTTGTACCCAAGGTCTGCTCACTAGTCTAACCCGATTTGGTAATTCAGTTATTTAATGGAGCGACTGCCGTCGGAGCTCCGCAAATCAATGGGTTAGTTAAACTAGCTGTCAGTATATTAAAAGGCACTGACTCCCTAATAACGACTGCCAGAGAAGTTCATGACAGCATGGACCAACGCCTCAACGTGCTTTCCTTGGCACGGAGCAAGCGATAATTAGGCACTTAACTTCAAAAAGTGATTAGGTCGCCAGGGTTTGACTCGAGACTCTCTCTCTCTCTCTCATTATTCCATATTGAATTATGTTATAACATTATATTAGTAGCATTTTGAACCCGGTTATTACTATTAATATTCATTAAGCCAGGATAGAGGTCCCATTTGGGTGTTATAATAATTCTAACAACGCTACACACCTCCGCATGGGGTGAATGTAGTAGAATTTGCGCTGTATCTCTCTCACTCAACAAGACTACAAGAGAAGACAACAAGACTAGACTAATACAAGACTGTAAGAGAAAAATAAAATAAAAATGATTAAATAACATTACACAATGAAAATATATCAAGCATAAAGTACAAAGAACATCTAATAGATTTGTTAAAACTAACGCAATGTTACCTGCCAATAAGGCACATAAGATACATCAGCGTAATTCTGCCGCATCGACTGATACAGCAGCACTGGTGTTCCTGAGGCCCTTTTGAGGTTAAAGATTGGTTATAAACCCTTGGGTCGAAAGGATAATCTTTTAACAATTCAACAGATTCACCTGGATCATGATATTCACCGCAATGGTGAGCGTTACCTGCTACTTCCTTGTGTACATCTGGTTCGGGACTATTAGCAAACCTTTGATCGTGACTATGGAGTCTTCAACTTACCCAATCAGTGACATAGACTTCCCAGCAGTCGCCATATGCAGCATCAACAGGATCAGCAAGAAAGCATTGGCTGTGCTAGTTGAAGAATTGTACGTACCGAAATGTTTCACCTAAATTCAATAATTTCCTTTACTTATTTAACATAATCTTACACAACACTGTTTGTTTACACAGTAAGTAGAAACGCTCAAAGCTCGGCAGTACAAGGTAGGCGCCGGAGAGGAAGCGTTATTCGCTCCCTCTCCGGCTACGCCATTGGCGCAGCGGGCGGGCCAGGAGGGTTTTAGACGGCGGGGGCAGGGGGCTAATAACCATAGACCCTCCAAAAAGTCGGCCACACACGCTTTGGTCGGACACGGAGGTAGAATTGGCGCGGCTGCTTTGCCTCTTTGCGGAGATCCTCCCAGTTCTGGCCTGGGTGACGCTGGCCGCGGTGCGGGGGTCAGACGCTGAAACCCAGGAAGATACTGGCCCCCCGCCCCCTTCTGTCAACAAGAAAGCAAGGAAGCAGAAGATTTTTAGTGAGTATTACTGCTGGCGGTCGCGTCTGCCGGCGGTCAGACCCATACCCCTTTTCGGTCCCCCTTTGGCCGGAAGGCAGTGCGTGCATATTGTTACCGACGTAAAAAAAGGCTACGGAACATAACAGGGTAAAGAAGGAACAGCAATAGTTTTTAGGACCACTCAAAGCGGAAGAGAGTCACTTCATGGTAGTCCATTCGACAAAAAAAAATGTTAGTGGCAATACCTATTTTATCGGTGAATGTAAAATCTGATGTATTCGACCCATTCTTTAGGATTTAATCATACTTTCTTACAGAATCGAGTTGATTGGCAATGATAACAAGACACTGCTCAAAGACGCCAGGCACTTGTGCATGCAGATGGGACGACTCATTGACTACTCTTGGGTCGAAAGCTTAAGGAGCATACCAATATGGGATAAACTAGCTAAGGATTCTTTTGATACCAAGATAATAATTGACGTAATGAAAGACGTATGTATTATTCTTTTCTGGTGCAAGTTTTTGAAGTAGACTTCTATTGCTATACACAGTGACCCTTAAATCTGTGAGCCTTGATCTTTTGCACATCCTTTTGCATTTGGTAGATAGCTCGTAGTTTTTGTAAAGTAGGCCAACTAGTTCTGTTCTGAAAGATGCTTTTGAGTTACCTTCATTATAGGTGTTCTATAGACTTTCTTGGTCTCCGAATGTTACGCTAGGCGCATTTTGTGCGCGTTCGTTTTTAAGTTGACGTTCATTAGAGCTCTATTAAGCCAAACTTGAATAAATGTTTTGACTTTCCGGGATTTTGATCTTGACAAAGTGCCCTGATAGAGTCCCAATAATGAGTCGAGCATTTTTCAATACCACACTTGTATATTGCCTTCATCAACACATGCCTTATGACGGTCTTGGAGTGTCTCAGTACTTACTGATAGTAGCCGCAATTCTGTTTTCATACTGTCCCATACAGTCCACTCCTTCCGCAATAGCAGCTTTGCATCTTATAAGGAAACAATATCAATGTTATCAGAATTCACCATACGCATATCATACAACCTCCTTTTCATGTCTCTATGATCAATTATTAATATTGTGTTATTGTTTTTTATTTCATTATTTCACCACTCAGTGACACGAACGAGTCGTTTGTCTTTACCTGTCCTATCTGTCTATAATCAGGAGAGTGCTATTTCAGGAATATATATTTTCTTCCTTGACTCTGTGGTCGATCATCACTCGACAAAATCAGTAGTCCTAATCTTATTTTGTTCAGAATACACGTATTTGGCTGTGTTACTTGTTTTTCATTTTTAACAAGTTAGGCTTTTTTAACTCATACCTTATTAGTTATTAGCGGAAAAAGTTTAAATGAGACAAAACGACTGATGCTGCCTCCTCACCAAGAGGGGCACCATGACAGCGATCCGCAGCAAAGAAAGGAACTAAACGCGACGAATCTTGAAATTTTGTCTTCTAATTTATTGCGTTGTTAATGTTGAAATATTTTCGACGATTTCCGGCTACTTTTACTCCTGCGTTAACGGGACATTTTCAAGATTATGTCTGGAATTGGTTATCTTCATAGCTTGCTCCATCATGCAAGGAGATACTGCTGAAGTGCCAATGGGCCGGAACTGTTGTTGACTGCATGAGCATCTTTGCCGAGCGTCGCACTGCTAGGGGTCACTGCTGCGCCTTTAACTACATCTTGGACTATGATTCTGCTGACAGGTAAGTTCTTTTTACATGTGCAAATAAATAAGCTTCATTTCAAACACTTTTTCTGATTTCACCTCTTTCTCTGCGGGAAAGAGTTTAAGGAAAGATGAATTAGGCAAGTAGATAACCTATCAAGTGTGTTCTATAGTATTGATTTTGAGAAATCTGAAACTGCATGCGAGTTATATATTTGCAACAAAGTTATCTTACTTCAAATTACATGCTTTACGAATTAACAGCTTTAGGCCATCAAACAGCCAGCCAGCTAGAGTTTTCATCCATGATTAGGTCGTGATTGTCTAAATACTTACCGCTTTATTCTTCAAATAATAGTTTGTGTGCGTGTGTTTTGTTGTCTCAATGCTTTTAAATTTTCCACAGGCCAAACAAAACTTTAGGGATGGCGAAAAGACAGACGAGCGCTGGTTACCTCCAAGGTTTAAATGTAATCCTAGACCCTAAGATCGATGATTACGCCTACCCTCTCAGCAACATGATGGGGTTTGATGTAAGTTATGTTTTCGCTAGAATTTCTGTAAAATATATGTCCGTACTTATATCGAAGACTAAAATGGCGTGGAAATCAGTATACCGGCACATTACTCTGAAGGTCGTGGGTTCAATTCCCTTAAATCCACATGTATACTAGTTCTGGTTTGATTGTCGCTATAATGTTTTTTATAAAAAAAGCATTTATATATGTTTATCCATTATTTGGTATCCATAATACAATTTCTTAAAAGAGTAGTTCGTATCCTTATCTTAACATAATAAGTATTATCTTGAAATTATACAATTGGTGTGATTATCAAAGAGTTATTATTATTCCTATATATAAAACTACAAATGGTGCAGTAAGTACATTTTTACATCTAAATAATCTCATCATGCTTTTAATTAAAGAAAAATTAATTATTGGCTACTACCAGGTGTTTCTGTTCGACCCGACCCACTTTGCGGATACCAGCAGCGGCCGAGTGATCCACCGCATCATCGAAGCCAACCGGACCATGCTCCTCGAGCTCAACTCTGTTAAACAAGTGGCCACCAGCGAGGTCCGCAAGTATCCGCTTTCCACGGTACGTGGTTTTTAACCCTTAATTGGACAGTGTATCTTAGATATTTCATTGGTTCTCTCTTAACTCCATAAGGTTTAGGGTTAACCGAGGTCAAAAAAAGAAGCTTAGGCAATTGAAGGTTTTAAGAAGGTTAAGTTCGAATTCCCGTATTCTCCCGAAAAATTGCACAACAACTACACGACACGTGTCTTGACCCGCGGTTTCAATTTTTTGATTTTAAACCTTTTGGCGATCATTGTCTTACATAACTTTTCAGCTCGTATCATTGAAAATATTTCTTATAATATAACATTTAAAATCATAATGATCATTCTTCATAAAATTCAAATCTATAATCATTGAAATTCATAATATCTTTTAGTTTTTACTAATATTTCTTTTCATATATTTGTTTATAAGTACTAATGATCGAAACTCAGTATGATTCGAATGAATAACTATAAGTACTTACTATTTATAAATGTATTTTGACTTAATTTGTTGTTTTAATTTCTTTAAGTATTTTATTTATATTATTGAAAATATTGATGTAATATAAAAGACAAGATGCTACCAGACAAGTAGGTAAGGTTAGGTTAAAACTGTGACGCAACAGCGACAGGCAAAGCGCCATAAACCATTTTTTTTATATAAAAGTAAGTTAAATTAAAAATGCGACTCCATTGAAAATCAAAATTCTACCAGAAATGAGATGCTACCAGACAAGTAGATTAGGTTAGGTTAGAACTGTGACCCCAACAACGTGATAATTGTCTGTTATAAAGTAAGCTATTCTGAACAACGACGTTATGTGTTTAAGTATGTTCTTGTATCAACATTATTAATTAAAACAATATGATCACTGAATGTTATGAAGAAAAAAGATACTAAAAAAAAAGTTACTGGTTATTGGTAGTATTAGTATTACTAAAGAAATTATGAACACAAACTGTTATAAGTTCCATTGGCAGTAATAAAAATGTACGAATAAAAAAATTATGATAAATCATATTATGAAGTGTGATTATTATGAACACAAATCTTTAGTAAAACAAAGAATAGGATTTAGAATTTTATGTGAGACAGTATGGACCCCTTAAGCTTAGGGTCTAGTTACTGGTAAAACCAGATTTTGACTTAATTTTAGTTACTACATGGACTGTATGACGTCCGCAACCCAGAGGAAAACAACATCCTATGGTTAAAACAGCAGTCAGGATGTTAGAAGGAGCTGACTTCCCAATAACGACTGCCATAGATGTTCACGACAGCTGGGACCAACGGCTTAATGTGCTTTCCGAGACATGGATTCAATTCCGCACTAACTTCGAAAAGTCATAGGTGCGACACCATGGTTTGAACCCAAGACCCTTTGAATTTGAAGGCTCTCGCCACTGCGCTATTGTCGTTTAAGCCTTCTGTTGAATTTTCATCTAATGGATTTTTGCAAAATAACGCCTGAATCAAGGAAGAGCATGTGGTATAAAAAAGCCACCGTGTCACTAACCTCGTTCCTCTTGTACCTTTTTGACATAAATAAAAGGGGCATTTTATGTTAATTCCGTATGTAGACTTTAACACAAATATCTTCCTTTAGAGAAAGTGCCTCTTCAAAGATGAAAATCAGAACCAATTCGGGAACATGTACTCCTACAGCGCTTGCATCGTCAGCTGCCGAATCAAGACTGTCAGGTCCCTTTGCAAGTGCACCCCGTATTTCCTGCCAATCGGTAAAAACGACGGCCCAATTTGCAGCCTTGACGAATTAAGATGCCTCAACAAATACAAGGGCAAGTATTGCGGAAAATCGTTCTTAGAGATATCTTACGCCCGTATGTGAAATAAGATGTGTGATAATGTTGTGTATGCAGTCGACCAATAGTTCAATAGGGCAGATCATGATAGGACGTATGATCAAATAACGACCTTTCTGTATCAATTCTGGTAGTCTTAGTGGCGAAGAGAGCTCGTGCTTCTTCTTCGCCCATTTGAGACCAAGATCAAGAATACTATTTTTTATAAAGCCTCATGTGTGCATCTCAACTATCTTGCCTATCAAAATATGTTCAGAAGTTTTCTTAATTAATTTTAGGGATGAATCTCCTTACCATAGAATCCATTGTGCACCTTTGAATGAAGACGATTTCCAGAAATATATAAAACTGTAATCAAATCCATGTTTATATCTACCAAATAAAAGTGGTCCTTTGATCGAAAAGTAGACCAAGTAAGGATATTATCAAACAAAATTTACAATAGCATTTCTTAACAACCAATACTTCTGCCAGCGTAAGGGTTCTTTTAATGGCGACCGCGACCCAGTAGAGGACGGTCTCCTACGCTGGACAGATGATCTGATCAAGGCGGCGGGAAGCCGATGGATGCAGGCGACTTAGGATCGCTTAATGTGGAAATCTATTGAGGAGGCCTATGTTCAGCAGTCGACGTCATATGGCTGAGATGATGATGATGAATACTTCTGCCATCAATAAATATTTTTGTTACATCAATAACAAAGCCTTAACTACTTTTCTGCTTGTGGGGTCCATAATTATGGTACTGAAACTGTCACGCACATACGCATCTCAGCCCGAAGTTAAATAAAATTTGTAAATCATTCCTTCGGCATTGTGATTTCAGTGCGCTTGGCGTTAATGATGGGGCCATTAAAAAAATTTAATGTTATTCTCAAAATTTGAGAATTTTTGGTTTAAAATTTACAATGCACAAAAACATGTGAGCAAGCAATTTGAACGTGTCAAATGTTATAAGTACACGTAACCTAAATTGAGGTTTATTTTCTTGAAATAAATATAAATATTAACCTGTGAAATTTTACCTTAAGGTGTTTTAACACAAGTAAAATGAAACTACTTACTAGGAATAAACTATTTTTATGTGAAATGGTTGGTTTAATTAAGGTAGTAGGTATTTTTTCTTTTTTTAATTTACAAATTAATATACTTTATACATAATGCATGGAAATAAGGCATTACGAGAATAGTGGTCGTTTTGTCACAAACTGTATGTAACTTTTCCGCGCATATTAATTTTCTAGTCGAAAAAATACTTCGTTCAAAACTTATAAAAATACAATATTATCTTATTTGAAAAGAAACTGTTCAAATGCGTGTCGTCGTGTTAAACAATTAGAATATGTGAATACTCACATCATAATCTTTGCATATTATTGTCAATCAACCCTACAACTTGGGATCATATTTCTAGTGTGCTTATAATCTACAATAAAAAGCAATGATTTTCGGGTCTGTGTACACAACTATTTTTTCGGGATCTGTTCCTTTGGCAGAATTGTCGTGGTCTGCTGTTACTTCTAAACGTGCCATTAGAAGTGTGGTAGCTCTCGATGTCAAATGCTGCTAAAACGTCTTACTTCTGTAAATTCTGCTAAAGTTTGGTGCTTGTGCCCGACCAACTGGTCTCATATAGCTATGAGCACTTGAAATTTGATACATACATATTAGAAAAATATAGGAGAGACTTTAAAGTTTGTGTGTTGTTAATATTGACCTTAGAGACTATTTTCATACACTCCTAACAAATTTTATGTTTGTTTTTTATTTAATAGGTAGTAGACGAGAACACTGTCATTCGAATATGGAATGCAATGATTTTGCCCGAACGTTAAAAGATCGTTAAAAAATATTTCGCTTTTTTTTAAATTGATTAATTAATGACAGATTATGTTCATGTTAATTCAAAACTGGTCCAGTTACTATTTTATGGGTTAAAAAATTACTTTGCACCTAAATTGTTTTACGCTCGATTGAAAATTTATATGCCTATCCAAATATACATATTATATATTTGCCTGTGTAAAAAAATATCTGGCCAATTGAATGATCGGGGCACACAACAACATATTATTCCATAATATTTATTATAATCTTTTTTTAGAGAAACTCCTCTACCTGTTCCCTAAGGATGCCGTTAGTAAAGAGGGCTTGGAGATGGAGCTCCAAGACTCCTTAAACTGCCCCGAATGCCTCCCGGACTGCGAATTCACCCAACACTTCACCACGTCTTTGAAGATACCCTTCTCTATGGCGGTGTCGCCGGTTAGCGAGTTTGCTCATAAGGAATTTATTCCTCCATATGGGTAAATCAATTTTACACGTCATTATAAGAAGTAGCTAAGAATGCAATATCAGACATTGCCCAGGTGATAAGTGGCAACTATCTGTAAATAAAAATAATAATAAATATTTCTGACACTTACACCAATTATTTAGTTCCAAGATAAGTACTAACGTACGTAATAACGGATAAACATACATAAATACTTTTTTTTTGTAAATACATACTTCATACACATAGGAAAACACCCAGACCAGAACAAATGTTCATGTTCATGCACACAAAGATTTGTCCTGTATGGGAATCGAACCCACGACCTCAGGTGTGGAATGCGGGTATACACGCCACCACGCCATATCGGTCGTCAAAATAAAGTATGGTAGAGTTACCATCATTGTAGAATAATAGTTTAAACCTTCAGGCCTAATTTTCATTTATTTTGTGACACGTCATAGTGACCATATTATTATTATTTTTTCGGATAGAAAATTATCTTCTTAATTTTTTAAAATCATTTATTCATTTTAAAATATACAGTAAGGACATTAAATATATTTCTAGCCAAGCTATTAAGCTTGTGGGCGAGATACGCTCGTTCACATTTTTTTTTCTTTAAATAAATTAATGTAGTAACATGTAATATGACATCTAATGACCTTCTCCCGCTGTGGGTGGAGCTGACTAAAAACCAATCAATGTTCCTTCTTATGTCTGCTACGTCCCGAGGCCGCGGTAACCCTTTCACAGCAGTAGCTAATCCTGCTCCATGGTAAGCAGTCGATGCAGTCCAGAATAGTGCCGCCGTGCCTTCCATACCGTGGGAAAAGCACGGTAACAAGCAACCTACCCATGACGCCCCGCCTAAAAGACCGTGGACTATAGGAGTTGGTAAACACGTTAACTGGTAGAGAATTCCACAGCCGAATGGTCTTACATAGAAACACCTTTTTGATAGCCTCTTGTGGCTCTTCAAACCGGTTGTGTTACCTATAGGTGATTTCTTGCTTGTAGTAAGCACCTACACAGGCGAGGTTTGGTCTCAGTGACAACCTTTGTATGTGCTCTTTTTTACTGATTCTTTCTTAGACTGCAAAGGCAGTAACCATGCTCTCCCTCACGAATACTAGTAGCTTTACCTATCTGATTGTTGGATAAAGAGATCGCTTTGGTATTTTAGAAAAGAAATGGATATGCTGAACACTTGTGGTCTGAGAATTTACCAAACGACAGCTGTTGGTTCCTTGGAGCGCTTGGACGTCATCAACTATTGGTTTGAAGTGTTAAGTAAGTTTTTAAGTTTTGTAAAAAAAAATACTTTTAGGCCTGCTGTGCAAGATTCTGTTTGAAAGCGTTGATTTTCATTTTGACTAGAAATAGGCAATTTTGAATGAGATAGTTTTAATTGAAACGTGATCTTAGAAACATTGATTCGCTCACACGAATTGTAATCTTTATCGTTGTCTAAAAAGTTATTAAAAACATTTTGATAAAGTATTTATGAATACCGACAAATTAAATGGAATTACTATCACAACTTTGTCCATAGTTTTATACGAATCTGTCAAATTAATTTAGTTTATGGTTACATTAAACGCTTCGGATGTAGCTCTCGTGTAAGTTAACCTTTCATGTCATGAGTAGATATGCACCTTGTATTTGTAACATTTTATGAAGCTCTATGTAGCCTATGTACTATTTTGTGAACACAAGAAGCTGTACGCAGACATAGTATGTATTAGGACACGTCACGTCAAAAGTATCAGAACGAAACCTCATAATTTATCATTAATCGTTATTCGTAGATCCGCCTGTCATTATGTCAAGACTGAATCCCGCTGTCATTTCAGCATGCCTTTCGCGTGGAGAAGTTTCAACCTATGATATAAATAACCGTTTTTTTAAATATTTTCAGGTAATGTGGGAGGCTTTGCTGGAATATTTTTAGGGTTCTCCATCATCAGCATTGTTGAAGTTATATATTTTTTTGTCATCCGATTTCTAATGCTATTTTACTATAATTATAAAAAATACAATTGAATAAAATCTAACCACTCAATAACTAATGTATAAAATTAATGTGTTTAATTATATTCAAAAAGATCAACTATCAACTATTTTCTGTCACATTTATGTTAATTTAAGGTAAATGAATAAATATAATTTAAGAAAATCACTTACAAGTTGCACCTATGTAACTATTATGTCGCTACCTTGGTTATATACTTTGTACCCGCCTATTATACCTATTCAAAGGCCTATGGGTGGCTATGGCTATTTTATATACGATTTCTATAAATCCGCATTGGCACGGCAGATACTTTAAAGTATGCTAAGACCTACATGAAATGTCGTGATCTTACAACATAGTGTTAATTTGTGTTTTAAGCAGCGATGGACTGCACTTCAGAGGGTATTGTGTTCAAGCCCTGGTGTTACCTATGAATTTTTAAAATAATGTGCGTAATTATCGCTTGCTTGTACCGGTTAAAAGTAGGTTAACATTTGCAGTCGTTATTAGGAAGTCAATGTCTTTTAGTATTCTGAAAGGTGTTTTAACCATACAGTGATGTTTCACTCTCGGCCCTAAGGCACGACAAATTCTGTTAAGAACTAAAGTGAATCGGTACATTTTGTTACAGTTGACTGTTCCTACAACTTACTCATAAGTTAGCAGTAGAAGTGTCTAAGTCTTTCAAAATAATTGTCAATTTCAATAGCTCATTCTAAAAATCTATCGTTTAGTCAAACATGCGAGTGTCAAACTTAAATAATCTATAAATAAAAAAGTCTATGTTCAATATATTTGTCAGTAAGATGTACTTGCTATTCTGTCCGATGTTAGCCATGGAATAGCTTAATACGATTGTAGATGTATAACTTAATAAAAATTTTAGAAGTTACGGAACGGATGCAATAATAAAAAGAAACTACATTTACAAAGTTCCTTTGATTACTATGCAGGCTTCATACAGTGATATGAAGTGTTTATGATTCAATTTCAACAATGCCGCTCCCCGCAGTCTCTATACGAAAAAAAGACTAATTACCTATAGATAATAAATATAAGGAAAATACAATTGAAAGTAAGAGTAATTACGTCACACAAGTTCTTCTTTAGTTTATAAGTAAACACTTCTGGCTCCAAGTATTAATCTAAATCTCAAACAGGCTTTAAGAATGCGAACAATACAGCTGTCAAAACTGTCAAAAAATCCGTGGCAATACTGGACAAAGGTTTACAATCGCAATTTATTTTGTTTACGTAAAATGTCCTCTAATATACCACCAGGTAAAAGTGATGGTAAGTGATAAAACTATAATAACTTATGTAATATAGAAAAATTGTACTTCAGACTCCCCAAACTTTTTAATTTTTCAGATGAGCCCACCGACATTATTGGACCCAGTGTCCCGCCAAATCCTATAGATAGTCTCGGTTCAAGACTTAGGGACTTGGATGTGAATTCAATCAGACGGTATTTGACACAGAAACTAGGTTTTTTTGAACCAGCGACCGAGACGTCTGAAGATGTTGAAAAAGTTTTGGATGAGGTTAACTTGGATGGGATCGTTAAATGGATAAAAAGTGCCCGCTGTTCAAAGATTATTACTCTCTCTGGGGCCGGCATATCGACAGGTATTTATACGGAAAATATTGAGACTCTTTTCTGTAATTTTAGACATATATTAATTCATAACTAAAAAATCAAAACAAACAACAGTAAGCTAAGACACTTCAAGGTCACTTAATGTTGATTTATCTGGTAGAGTGATCTAGAGACACACACAACAAAATAGTGTATTATGTATAACAATAATTTTTAAAATTATCTAAGCCACATCTAGAACATTCTAGAGAAAAAATCCCAGATTCTTAGGTTTAGGTTTGATTTGATGTTACAGCCCCCACTCAAAAACATACTTATGTGTTGTTTATAACAACAAACTTTGAAATTATAAAACCCCATTCTGAAAATCTACATGAGAAATCACTTAGCCTTATTGTTACGTCTTATTTTTTTTATTTGATTAGTATGGAATGTAATTTTATTGTAATGTTTGATTTACTTAAAAAATTATAAGTTATAATATGTGTTTATGGTATAAGGTTTAAATAAATGTAAGTTTATTAAGTGCAACCTATGGTATTTAGATTGATCAGCATAATATCATTTCAAGTTGTCTGTTATCGTTGCAATATAATGTAATACTTCAAATGTATGGTATATGGTTTACTTGTATTCTGTAATAAATAAATTTCATTTAATTTAATTTTGTTGTAAACATATGGGTTCTAATGCATATTATTGCAGAATAATAAAAATTAATGCTCAATTTATACTCAACAATTTATAGTAAACATTGTGTAGCAAAAACATACCAATTCAGTAATCTTGATTAAATTATCAGTCCAACTAAATGTAATAACTCAAATTCAACCAAATCTGATGAGATCAGTGAGCAGACCCTGAGTCCTAAATGTAAGTCTGGGGCAACTGGTATAATACTAGGATGATGAATAATGTAACTTGTAACCTTTTCAGCCGCTGGCATTCCAGATTTCCGTAGCCCAGAAACAGGCATATATCACAATTTGCAGAAGTACAACTTACCAGAACCACAAGCCATATTTGAAATCAACTTCTTTAGACAGAACCCGAAACCTTTCTTTTGCTTGGCTAAGGAGATGTACCCAGGAAACTTCAAACCCACAAAGTCACATTATTTCATAAGGCTTCTTCACGAGAAAGGTATGCTCTAAATGTTCTCTCAATTGCAAATTCTTTGTTTGATAAGTAAAGTATCCACACTAAGTTGTGGTGAAGTATGACCCAATATCCTTTCACTTTGGATTGTAGAAAAGGCCAATGATCAGTTGTAGGAAGTCAAACTTAATAGGCGAAGATACAACTGTCAGGCAACTCAATCCAAAATATTAATAACATTATTTTTTATTTTATACTTAATGTGTATGAATACTTGTTGTGTCTAGCGGCACAGCACAAGCTTGAAAGTCTCGAACAATTTTCACCAGTATCCAAGATATAAGAGAAGTTTTCACAACTGATCAAGCATAAGATGATGTGAGAAGATGTAAGCATATAAGCAGCATTTTAAGCGTTATACATAATGTGATATTTAAGTCTTAATAGTCAACTCAACAACAGACAGTTTCTGCTTACCATTAGATTTGAAGCACTTCAGGCACTGCTTGCATTGATATCATATTTTCTGATAATTTGTTTATTTATTTCAGGATTATTACTACGTCACTACACACAAAATATTGACACATTAGAGCGACGGGCTGACATCCCTGCAGATAAAATTGTTGAAGCCCATGGAACTTTTTACACATCGCACTGTTTAGAGTGCCGTAAAGAATATAGCTTAGACTTTGTTAAGGGTAAATAAATACAGTGGACCCCCGGTAATCCGACAAACGTGTTGCTGGGCAGTGTCGGACTATCGAATTTGTCGGATTACAGAGTACTACCCCAAATCCCTTATAGTCCGGATTTTTTTGACAAAGAATACCTTGCAATTCGACAAATTACAGCTCAAAATTAAATGATTATCATGAAGTGTCGCGTACAAGTTGCAATCTGTTTAATCATGCATCAGCTTTATTTGTGAAGATTTTTCGAAACAATGTTTGTGTTCCTACATTCAACAGTGATGAGCACGTCGGATTACAGCGGGCGGCGGATTAGACAGGGGCCGGTTTACCGCGGGTCCACTGTAAATATATTTGGACATCACACATGGCGTCATTTAGCTTCAAAATAAGTAGTGCTTATACAATAGGCACGAGACAATAGATATACAAACATTAATATAGTTAATTTTATAAATCCATTCATATTATAAAAAGCAAAGACCGCCTCAATGCGACACACACAAATAAGGTGCCTTCATGCTCACCTCCTTGACAAAATTGTGTAAAACATGTTTTGCACTTGGTAATATTTTGGGTAAAACTAAAAGTCAATACAATTATGGAAATATATTATAAATAAATTATAGATAAATTTTAATATACTTACGGATATTAGCATTTTGTTAAAACACAAAAAATGTTTCGGTTGCGGTGGCCAGACTGCAGTTGCTCCATGTAATCAGCCAAAATCTGGTTAAACAAGCAGACCCTGGGCCCTATAATTGAGTATTGGGATAATGCTAGAATATGATATTATGATGAGTTATTTACTCGTAGTCCCCAAACTAGGTAATCTTGTCTGTAAGGAAATAGAATTATACATAAATAGAATTATACATAAATGTATAATTCTATTTCCTAAAACGCCTAATTACCCGAAGACCCCTTCGGGTAATTAGGCGTCAGGCAGAGGCATATTACACGCCCACACTTGCCTATTGCCGCTTATTGGGCACTATTATGTTAGCCAGAGCCTCGCAGGTGCACCACTTGCAGGTGAGGTTGGCTTGGGCTCCTTTGGTCTTTGTAGGATCCCTATACACCCTAGAATTATTATTGTAGTAAATATTGAAGAAATTTGTGATATAATATTGTTTCTAAACAGATCGGATATTCGCGGACGAGATACCAATATGCTCAGACTGCCCGGGCGTGGTGAAGCCAGATATTGTATTCTTCGGTGAAGGCCTACCAGACAGGTTCCAAAGCTGCTTACAAGAAGATTTCCAGCAGTGTGACATGCTCATCATTATGGGATCTTCACTGGAAGTTCAACCGTTTGCTTCTCTCATTGATATGTAAGGTTTATTTATTCAATAATTCTGTATTATTTTTGTATGTATTGTACTTCACTTATGTCTATTCTTGGCATAAAAGCGCTTGTTGCATTACCAAATGGTTGGTAACAATCACCAAAATCTCCTTATGACGTCTGGTTATCTGTCAGTGGGAATTCCATTAAAATCAGTTTCAGGGTGTTGCACAACGCTGACTAATCCTGTTTACTGCTAAATCTATTTAAAACACCGTGCTGCCCCTCTCAACTTCAAACAAATGACAGAAATGCATTGACATTTGTAATCAAATTTAGCTTAAGGGGTCGGTGGATGTCGCTGACGTTCAGAAGTCTAGCAAGGTGTCTCCGCGCCCGCGGCAGAGGGGATTCCAGATAGATTGCGTGCATCGATTGCATATAAAATTCATCAAAAGTAATAAATAAAGTAATTGGCATAAACAAACAAACTGTCTCTTCGGTATTTAATTTACTAATAACAAGGAGTCATTAAAAATACTTGGGATTAATAGCTTAGAAATAAATTGACCGAAAAAGAAAGACGAGGCGCAACTTTACATATATAATTTATTTATTTATTTTTCCACAAAAGATGGCAAAGAACAGTCTAATTGAAAAATCCCAAGTCACATCAGTCCCCACCTTAAATCAAATAAAGAAATGTTTTGCAAGCCACCCCTAGAGGTTAAATACAAAAAGAAGGCACACTGTTTTTTTTAATTTTTTTTTAAAAGATGAAGTTTTTACTACAATTAATCAGATTAATTTGATTTGATTTCACCCACAACCTTTAAGTACGTTAATACTTTCATATTACATTCAATAAAAAATATCTATATTTGACATTGCAATGAGACTTTAAATTCTATTTGTTTGTGTTAAAATAGTACAGGATAAATATTTATTAATTATTTATTGTAGGGTACCAGAATGGTGTCCCAGGCTGCTAATAAACCGAGAGAAGGCCGGCGTTCGTTCGCCGCTGCTGCGATTGTGGGGCCTGGGAGGAGGCTTGCAGTTTGACGATGCGATCAGAGACGTGGCCCGCCTTGGGGACTGTGACGATGGCTGCCAGGAGTTGGCTGACCTCCTAGGATGGGGGGTGCGTATATCCATACTAATATCTACATCAATCTACACTTACAGCAATCAATACCTTGATTCGCTAACATGCTAACTCCATAGGGACATATTCTTTAAATGAAGCAGGGACTTCTATGGCGATCAACCATACTTGATACTACTTGAAGCTAACGTAAAATTTAATCAGAAAAGTTATCTTCATTCAATATGTTACAAATATTTCTCAATTAATTAAATATTAATATTTAAAATCACGATTTAACAAGATATAAAATTGTATTTTTTGTTTTGTATAGTAACAACTGTTTAGTTATTATCAACAAAGCTAAAATATCGTTATTGAAAAGAAATAATTGTGATTATTTCGGAGATATGTGTAGGAGGGAGGTATTATTGTTAATTATGCCGAATCGCTGTCGCTAACCATCCGATTCAAATAAATGTAACGGCGAAATGTGGGGTTTGCGAATTAGGGTATCCGATATACATAGTTATTAAAAATGTGACGTAATCTAGACGTGATAGATTAGGTCAAAAGGGACGTATTTTATTATGTAATGTTGTGTCCTAAACTTATTGATTTTTGAGTTATTCGAGATTACGTATTGTAATTTACTATAATGTTATAATAATTACAAGCACGCATCCCATGACGAAAATTTTTTTTTCTTCTTAGATGTACCCGAGATACTTACTCGTTTACAGTATTTGCCAGGGTCAAGTAATAAAATAAATCAAGTTATTTGCATAAATGCAGCGTTTTTGTCATTTAGTCAAAGTCAAGTAAAGTCCGTCATAGTCAAGTCAAGTCAAAGTCATTTTTCAGTAAAGTGTGGAAGACTTTACTAGAGGCGGCTAATAAAGTCGGAATATACACGGAAAAATCACAAATCACAGTAATGTGCTACTATTAAAATTAAATTAACGTGCACTTGCGTACGTTGCCGATGATGTTATGTCTAAAAATCCACTATATTCACACAAAAATCGTATTTACACTAATTTTGGAAAATACAGCCACAATGTGTCTTTTGCCGCGTTGGTGCCAAAACTCTTTTGTCACTTGACTCATCACAAAACAAAGTAATTTTTTCTAATATGTTTTAAAAGAAAATTACTTTAAGGCTGCCTGTCCACTGAAGCGGAGAGGCTTCAAAGTGGAGAAACGGAGAAATATTATCCAATAGGAATCGCGGACAGGAAAGAAGCGAAGATATTTTCTTTCTTCTTAGATCGTATCGATAGATCCTTTCTTTCTTAAGATCAGATGAGATATGTATGATCTTTAGATATTAGATTTTGTTAGTTTTAAGAACAGCGGTAATCTTAATATTTTATTTCTTTAATTGTATTAGATCTTAAGACATAATTTGAAATAAGCCGAGATGAGTTTCTTGCTGTATTCTTCTCAATCTCGTTGCCTTTTGGAAGCCTCGTTAGAGCCACTGACAGACTGACTGACTGACAGACAATCCCGTCCCTCCTTTAGAAGCACGACAGGCTGACTGACAGATACCCCCGATAAGAGTCACCGACAGACTGACAAATCATGAGAAAAACCACAAAAGACCGATAAACTGACAAACCTTAACCATTTGTTTTTACTTCTTTATTATGGTACCGCTCATATTTCTTTCATTGTTGTTAAAAAAATATATCGAATTTTCATTTTGTGTGTTAATATTGACGAATCTAAATGATCATGTTGATCTTAAAGACAATAAAGTATAATTTATTTTTATTTTATTATGAAATCTCATTGGTTAATATTTGTCCGTTTCTCCGCTCCGCTTCAGTTGACAGGCAGCCTGTTATGTTAACTCCCGGTAGCTCATTAGAGCTGTGCACCGCCTATCTAAATGTTCTAAAATTTTGTCTCATAAAACGAAGTTATTTAAAAATGCATAATACTTTTTCCACAGGATGAGCTCAGAGCGCTAATGGCTCGAGAACACGAACGCCTGGAACTTGAGCGAATCGCGATTCCTCCCTGCCTGTCCCCTGCGCACATCCCGGGCCCCAGCATTGAACCAAAGCTATGAGCACATACTCAAGTACCCTTCACAGTACTTACTTTTACTTGCAGCATAATTTCACCCTTTCATCTTCAGTTTTAGGCATTGTTCACACCAAAAGTGTGGTCGGACGCTACTGTAAGCGCGCGTTACGCAGTTATATGTTTTGCCAAATGCCGTTTCTTTTTGTTTACTGTGTGTAAAAAGACCCAGATCAAAACCGAGAGCTATGTAATCTGCCCAGCATTATTATGAAAAAAATATTTAACCTGGGATATCAATAGACTTGAAGTTTTGAAAACAAAGTATAGTATCAAACTATTTTAATTTTTTTAAACACCAAAAAACCTTTGCACCTTGTAATATTAATTTCTCATTCACATCGAACCGACAATAGGCTTGTAGAATTCTAATGACAAATTTCTTAATGCTCACAATCTGCGCCGGAAAACACGTTTTGGTGTGAACGACGCCTTACCTACATAGTTCAAATTGGGGGTTAGTAAAGGTTGTGAAATATTACTAAATAAAAAATCTTATTTATTACATTGTAAACACCTTAATATTGCAAGAAACATGGTGCCTTATGCTGTATCTTTTAATTTATCACAATATTTAATTACTATCCATTGCTTGTTTCACTCATTAAAATGCACAATGCAATGGTTGCTTTACAACTTTAAAATGTTCAACTGGTATAGAATGTTTTTTTTTGCTTTACGACTTTGTGTAAAGCGAATAGGGTTCAATTCTGTTAAAGGCATTTGCGATAGATTTTTAATTACATAGTAAAGGGGCTTATTTAGTTTAGGAAAGGGAGAATTCATTTCATTCCGTTTCATGTTTGTTAGATGTAAACAAAGCCTCCTGTTACTAATGTACCAAAATATCTTGTATTGGTTATGTGTATTTAGAAAATCAAGCAATATTGTCTTGTATTTTATTATATGGAATCAATATTATAATGAGTAATGAAATTAAGTAAATATTTGGGTTTCTAGTTTTGTGTTATACTGTTTTTACCTAAAACCGGGTGCCTTATCATTTATATTCTATTTTTTTACGAAACAATCGCTCACTTTATAATCCGTTGTTTAGTTGGTTTACTCAAGATCATTGTATGTTTATTTGTACCTACTAATTATTCAATGGATGCTGAACTACTGTCATTGAGAAGGCAATTGTGATAGATACAGTTACATAATGGCTTATTAAATAGAATGCTTAATATAATTTATTATTTTATTTCATTACGTGTAACTAGTTTTGAATATTTTATGAAAGTTAGACAAAAAAATATTTTACATATTTAGTTACATACAACACATATATTGTTTCGACTCCCTCTTGACACATTATATTTTAGAAATGCATTGAAATCACAATTAATTTTTATTATTATTGTACACGTCATGTATCATTGGGTGTAATTTAAGATTAACTTATATTCATATCAAAAATCTGACACTAAACTAAGATGCGTTCAAAATTGTTTAATTTTGTTCAAAAAATTTAAATTTAAAACGGCTTACAACTAAAAGAAAATTAAGAAATGTGTAAATAAACACCAAAAAAATACACCTACCGTCTGGTCATAATTTTCGTTTACTGATGATTTTTAAAACTTTGAAGTGTGGGCGTATAATATGCCTCTGCCTATCCCTTCGGGGAAACAGGATTGATATTATGTATGTATGTATGTCAATCGAAGTGCGGCATGGGGGTGGCGCGTAACCATAGCAACGCGGCGATGCTACGCTCGCGCGCATGCGATTGGTTCTGTTCCTTTCTTTTACGATTGCACCTGTTCTGACAACCGCCATTTTTGTTCAACTTAATTGCCGCCTACTTAAATAGTCAGTCATGTGTTATCACTATATAGTATTAAACATAGTTGGTTTCCTCTGTCTGTCCTATGTATGCTTAGATCTTTAAAACTACGCAACTGATTCTGAAGCGGATTCTTTTTTAAATTACGTATCGATATATTGATTCAAGAGGTTTATATGTAGGTTACGCCGACGGCCGCTAGTACTAGATAAACTAGAGTCTAGGAACGATTCCGCTCTCAATACGATTTTCTCAATCATAACCTTTTTCGAAACCGATCATCGATATCTATTAAAATTTTCTATTAAAAATTATTCTGTACTAAAATCATTGTTTTATATCAATAATCTAGTGATTACTTATTTACCAGTAGGTTTTTTCCACACCTATACTACACATATTTAATATCAGAACAGTAAAAGCGTGTTACACAATGTCTGGAAGATATCTTTCAGCCTTTGTCTGGTAAACACTAATGGATACTAAGATTAACATTGTGAAATAGACTTTAAATATTTTTGTTTGATTGTGATATTCAAGACAGTAATACTAAGTTACACACACTAAGTGCACTAGGCCAGGAGAATCGATAAATGTGTTTGTTCTAGATTGGAAACTCTTTTATTTATATTGTAAACGTATCTTGTACTCTTATCTCGTTACAGTTGAAATAAATAACCCAACAATAAAATTATATGAAATAATCGTAATATATTCGGATATCTAAATTTAAGTGCTTTCTTCCATTCTTATTAAACTGTGTAACTAATCATAATTACAACCTATATTAATAATTATAAAAATCTAATTGTAATTTATTTCTAAAGTTGCCGTGTTGAAATAACTAAAATGAATATGTGTATATTTTTATATTTGACCTATAATTATTATGGAGCGTTGTTTTTTTTATATTTTGATCTCGTTTGGAGAAAATTTGTGGTTTGTCAGCTTTAGTTCATGAATAAATATTTTGGGTAATTGCATTTTACTCCTTGAAATTGTAATTTTTTACTATATTCTAATGTTTTGGGCCCTGTTACAAATCAAGTGATGGCGGGTTTAAATCCCGTCTCTGGTAGGCGGATATTTTGGTTGAAACTGGCTAACAACCATTCTTCAAGTTTCTCGCCGTCTTGGCTGGTTGTAAACTGGTAAAAAGAAAACCAGATAGCTTGGTTAAGGTTGATGATACAATCAAGATATGTCTTTAAAAGGTTGCTAAGGGTAGGCTTAATGAAAAACTCTGTAGTTACCTCTTACCATGTGTAATAAGCGCTGACTACATTTAATAAAAATAAAAGCAAATTAGAGTGACTTATTTTTTGCTTGCCACACAAGGCGTGACTATATGAGTAATATAAATTAAAATAATAAAATATTAATGTAGAAAATATATATCACTATTCATTACAGTTATAGAGCTAATTAGATATATGAAAGGACTTTAATATACAGTTTTTTATAGTTATGTCGTATATTTCTAGCAATTTTCGTAATCGCCCTATGTAAGAGTTGTAATAGGCTTCCGTAAATTGAGGGTAATCGCGGTTAAATCGGCTGCTATCGAGCGAATCAGACGTTTTCCTCTCGTAAACAGTAACATATGTTTATAGCACATAAGGAAAGTATTTGGGTTTCTCAAAATTTGCAACGAATATATTATTATTATGTATAACTATTAAAAATGCATTTTATTATAATCTGCCGTGACGTGACGTCATTCGTCACTCTGAAGACGCAATATATAATTACTGCGATCGACTGGATTAATATTGAAGTTCCGCCGGACGCGGGAAACATTATTGTTAGTCTCGCTTTATTGCTAGTCTCGTTGTTTGCACATCGAAAATACTGATTGAGCATCCAATAGGGGATTAGACGGATAAGTATTGATGTGCAATAAGGTTAGGTTAGGCTGGCAAATAATAAAAGTCATTTTAAAACGCAAAGCAAGTTTTGCATTAATAGCAGAATGACGCAAGCCGCTTTTCCCGGAGCACGGAAGCCTACCTTAAGTACCTAGAGTGTGTGCCTTCCTCTCGCAATATCGTGTTACATCACGGGTTTAGTATACGCCTAGTTGTATTTATAATAAATAATTAAATCAAATACCTATTTAAATTTAAAGCTGAGAAAAGCGTTGCAGGAGACAGTTACTAAAAAATATTGTATAACTTGTTTTCTAAAAGCAGTAGTTAAGTGACCGTTTCAATTTACCTATTAACATGTCGCTTAATTGCTAAATAATTTACTTAATATACCAGATTTTGATGACCATATTATGTGTAAAAACTTAACATTTTAAATAAACTTGAAAGGGATAAACACTTTTAATATTCAATATGCACGTACGTGCAAGTACGTAATATAGTACGTATACGTTCTCAAACGCACGGAGACGTACAAATGTTCGTACGCTCGTATTGTCTTGTAATCGCTGGAAAACAAAAATGTGTAATTTTTTTTGGGTATAAAGACAGCCCCTCCTGCAGCTTTTTTCTGCTTACTGTATAGCAATAAATAAATAAATAAACCTAATTAATTATCAGGAATTGCAAGCTATGTATTTATAATTCTAAGAATGTTTTATAAGATAATGCAATTATATCAAGAGTATAATCATCTTTTAAATAAATGTATTTGTCATGTGTAATTAGTATAAATAAATATATAGTGTTATTTTTTGTGAAACGGATCTACATTTCTACAGCTCATTTCACAATGGCGTGTCTGTGAATTGATACTAGTTTGAAAAAAAAAAGTTTAAATCTGGCCAAATATATTTAATTCACTAATTACAATATGTACCACAATGCGCTATTTTCTAAATTAATTTCTCATGTCTTCATATACTGAAAACTATTTTATCATTTCATACAACTATTTATTCTTGCTAAGTTTAAATTTGCTAAGTACCTATTTAGAAGTTTAGTTGGGTTTGTGATTTGTTACAAATATAATCGTAGAGTATAAGAAATTCTAAATATCTACTTACATAGTCATTTAGTTCGTAGGTTTTGGACTCAATCAAATGTAAACCAGTTTTATTTCATTATTGGTAAAATTAATACTACATCTCGCTCTATGACAGTTAGTAATCCTCTTATGAATACATAGATAGTTGAAATACAATTTTAATTAATTTACTAACATTTAATAGTAATGATTATTCTGCAAAGAATTTTAGCATCATCTGCTACCTCCATTTATAATTCTTATTTGAGTCGATGAGAACCCCACTATGAATATTATTATTTATTTTTTGTGTTTTTTCATATTATTATAATTTTTACTGAAAATGGGAGCCCTAAAATAGGAGTATTACGTTATTTAGTTTAAAACAATCTTTTTAATATATTTTGACAATAATGAACTATTTTTTTTTTTGTTGAGACAATAACATTCAGAACTGTTCTATGTAAAAAATCTCTATTTTAGTTTCCATTTATATTCGTACCAACCTAAATAATAATATTATTTAATTGTGATACAGGCATGGTATATAGTTAATACATACATTAAATGAAATGTTTTATTACTAATGATGTCTTAATAAGTATTTATTTTTGTAAAGGGTTTTAGACGCATCATATTCTTGTAGAACTAGCAAAATATAGTTAAGTAATAAGTTACTTTTTAATGGTTTTGCTTACTTACTGATATATCACACTTGTAAAATGGTTTACCACATTCTTATGTACTTTAAATCTAAAATGTATTAAAATATAAACTACATTGTGCTTGTTCTATGAGTGAAATTAGAATAAATTATTTGCTAAAATCTGTTGTTTTCATTTTACTTCTAGAATTCTGTCAGTTGAGACTTAATATACCTTTTCTCTATAGAACAAGCTTTTGATGGCTACACATTTTCTTAATGCGTTTCTACAAGAGAATTTATACCTATAGAATTTGACGACCGATATGGCGTGGTGGTACGATTCCAACACGGGACAAATCTTTGTGTGTATAAATATGAATATTTGTTCTGTTCTTTCTCTGGGTTTTCTTTTGTATATTAAGTATGTATTAAAAAAAAGTATTTATGTATGTTTATCCGTTATCAAGTATCCATAATACAAGTTCTTAATGATACTTATCTTGGAACTAAAAAAATGGTGCAAGTGTAAGAAATATTTATTTATAGAAAAGCTGTGTATTTGTTCTGTAGGCCAAAAACACCGCTTAAAAAACAAACACACAGCTTGAAGAGAGAGAAAGATTATCGGACGACTTTTCATAAGGTGATGTTTATCAATTCGTAGTATAAAGCAAAGTCGCTATCCGCCTACTGTCTGTCCCTATAATATGCTTAGATCTTTAAAACTACGCAACGGATTTTGAAGCGGTTTTTTTAATAGATAGAGTATTTTTTAAGGAAGGTTTATATGTATAATACATGCACAATATAGTAGTGGAACCAATTTTTGAGATTTCTAATGTGATGTCGTAAATCAACTCACTTTTTTGCGCTTATATTGCAAACGCTGGCCAACCCCTACGAGATTGGTCAAAATGATGAGTATTGTACAACTTACAAAAAAAGTCCGCGATGGTATATGTCTATCTTTCAAGAATAACCACTTTTATCTTTTACTTTTTACTAGAAATAATGGCTTATTTACGAAGCCATTTTAAGTAAGTATAACATTAATTCTTATTCAATTAAACATGTTATATAATCTTGGACATTAAATATAGATTGAATTTTACATCATGTAATTTCGATCAGTACTTTACAAGATATCAAACGTATAAATATAGATTGAATTATACATCATGTAATTTCTATCAGTACTTTACAAGATATCAAACGTATAACCTTATGCTAAATCGAAAAATTTTGGTTGTTTGAGGCGGTGGCAGATATGGGCGGCCTTTATAGAGACATTCTGTAATTATGTAATATAGGTAACTATTTATATTAGCATGCCACCCTAGCGAAGCTGGGGCGGGTCGCTAGTTATGTATAATTTATTGAGGCTTTGTGAAATCAGGATTTTAAGAGTTTAAAGTAGCCTTAATCGGGTAGGAGGCCGCCCTCCACTAACGTATTTAAATTCAGTTTAGTAAACCACCTGCTTCAACCTTTTTTTCAATGCACAATAAATAATTAAACCGTCGTATTCAACTCGGTTTGGCAGCGTTCGGAACACTGCAAATTATAATTATATTCTTGTCCTGTTTCTTGTTCTTGTCCTTTTAAAGTTAATGTGCTCTGCCTACTGCTATCCTGTTCTCTCCTTTGCGTCGGGTTGTCGCTTTTAGCGATAAGACCGCCTAGATTGCCTTTAAATTTAATTTTTCTCTTAATATTATAATCTGTAGTTTTTAAGTTTCTTGGCCAATAAAGAGTATATCTATCTATCTATCTATCTAAATACCTCATAGTTTAAAAACGAGTCTTCTACAGTAGTTACTGAGGTACTGAGACGTGGTGCCTGACTATGTTCTTTATAGTAAAATATGAGCACTGGGCTATACTCAGGGTGTCCCTAAGGGATAGATTGAGGAAATGAATGAGAACTGAAGTGACGAGAAAGCAAGATGTATTTTTAAAATAAAGTGGCAGAGAGGCATATGGTTCGAGGAACGAAGAAGAAACGACTTAAATAAAACATTGTAGGTATAAAATACATAGCTTTAATCTTACACTTTTATTTACAATTGGGGTGGGTATATATCTTATGTGTTGTCAATTGTCATTCGATAACCAATAATTAAAATCATTACTTCTGTGTAAAGGTTACATAACATAAAATAAATAACATGTGAACAATGACAGAAATGATAGTTACAAAATGGGGTTTGATCAATTCCAGTATTATTTTTACAAATTTTAATTTCTATTGACTTTACAAGCCTGACATATTTACACAAAGGCACACTATGAACAAGGCACTTTTGTAAAACTTATTTTCAATGATGCCCCATTGTCTAGTATATAGTTTCGTCGACATAAACAGAACCTCTTGCTATATTTTTTATGTAACTCGTCATATTGACCAGATACTGACTGAAAGTAAGCAGTTACTTAAAGTTTATTAAAACATTTTTTTTAAGCACACAGGTATTTGTGCCGTATGTCAATCAGCACTGGGTCCACATCATGGAATATTAATACCTGATCCACCTTAATACCTGTTACCTTAGCTTGTGAGATGAAGGATGTTAGTGAGATGAAGTTTGAGATTTTAATGGCAACTTTTGAAAAGAGGGGCAGGAATACTGGCAATACTGAACAATAGGACAGCAGTCGAAAATACATTCTCTAACTCCTCTATTCCTTAGCATCAGTGATGCCTTCAGTGCTAATGGCGAACATAGCTTCGGTCTCAGGTAAACACGGACTGTCGTATATCTTGCAGACTCTGTTGTCGCCGCGACCTTAAAGATATAGATAATTTATTTTCAATAAATGTGGTATATTCATCATCAAATAAGTAAGTACAAAACAAATTAAAAAAAAAAAATATATTGGTGTAAGTGAAAAAATGAAAAATATTTATTTATAAAATTTGTTGTAATGTATAAAAGAGACTGTGACCCACAGACAAACCAGTCAAACGGTTTTGTGGGATATGTTTTTATATAACTTGTATTATTTAAAGGAAATAAACGTTTCATCTATCTATCTATCTTATTAGCCTTATAAAGTCCACTCGCTGAACATGTGTCTCCCCAATACATTCTATTGGGCCCATAATTATAATGCTGGGCAGGCGGGTTGGTGATCGTAGTTTCTAGGCTGGTACGACACCGCACAATGTGGTAAATATTAAATTATATATTTTTTTTACCTGCCTGCATTCTGGCTTCCAGCCGCCTTCACCAGATCCACGTTGGGTAGATGACCGTTCTTATAACGTTTGCTAGTTGGCGGCCGTTTTAGAAAGTTTAGGCGGTATTAGAAAGTATTACTAACCTTTCCGCAGGTAAAGCCTGGTGGTAGACGCGTGGGCCATTATGTGACCGCCTATAGGTTTCTTTGTATCTGCGTTGAACACTCCAACTGAGTCCACTTGGGCCACCACTTGGTTGGTTATTATCACTGCAACTCCAAACTGAAAATCAATTTAATAATAATAATTTTTATTTGTTCCAACAAAAACTGATACATTAAAACTTACTGCTACAATAAATGTAAATACAATGGACAACTGAAGTAGGGCACATACAACTGTAAGTTTCGCTATTACTAATTAGTTCTACATACATACTATCACGCCTGTTTCCCCGAAGGGGTAGCTAGAGGCTTACTATACGCCCACATTTCGCCACATATATTGGTGGTCCTACGTAATAGGAGGCGAGCCTATTGCCGCTTACCGGGAACTTTAATGTCCGCCAGAGCCTCGTCCGTTAATCGACAGGTGCACCACTTGCAGGTGAGGTTGGCTTGGGCTCCTAAGAAATTGGTAGGATCCTATCATCTCGTATTTCCGATACTTTATATTAATATGGACATGTCTTTTGAAGATACGCTGATGTAAGTTTGGCAACATTATGCAATCACTACCCACTCATTTTATCATTGTTATCAAAAATCAATATAATTTATACAAAGTCAGTTAGAAACCTGGGGAATGTCCATATTAGGTGTAAAGAATATTTATTTTCTCATTAAAAACCATACAGTCACTTACATGAGAAATTTACAATAAATGTGGGTAAGAAAAAATCGAGTAGGTATACAAAATTAAAAAAAATAACCATCAAAATTTGCGGACAATGGCAACCCCCAAATGGCTCCACTCCTATATATAAGACAACATTATAGTACAAACCTCATCTGCCAATCGTAGCAGCATTCTCATGAACCTGCCGAGATGTTGTTGTCTGGGATTCAATTCTCCTCGTCCTGAGTAATCTGTTCTGTACAATGCTGTCGCACTGTCTACTATAATTAATGAGTATCTGAAAGGCCAAGACACAAAATATTATTATGGTTTATTATTCAGTTTGAAGATAGCAGCAATATACTGCAATTCAGAGGGAGAGCAGTGACCAGACCCTGGGCCCTAAGGGTCACTCTAGGGCACAACCGATCAATGATCTAGGATGCTAGGATGATCAGTTTAAATGTTAGAAGAACCGACAACTCTTAGGCTTTAAGGATCTCCAATGGCAATCGCAAAACGGCAATCGTTGTAGAGGATAGCCTCAGTCATAGTGGAGTAGTGGTGGAGGACCTGACAGACTTAGAGCAAAGTTTTTAGTAGTCTTTCAGTAAAGATGTTTGTAATAATAAGACACACTATAAACTTAATTATATAAATTATATAACCCTCAACTTCGACCTAAATCAGTAGTGCATTGGTAGATCATTTAGTGATATTTCATTGAATGTCACACATTACTTGTCATTAGTATCAGACAAAATATTTCTCTAGTGACTAGACTGTTATTTATTAAAGATGATAAAACAGCAATTTCGTAACTCTGTTGACATATTATTTTTTATACCAGATTTTACACACTAAGCCACAGAGATAGATCAAAAATCACACACATAACGCAAACATCACGATTTGTATAGAGCGTGCCTACTTTTGAACACCTTTTTTTTTTTTTTTTTTTATTATCGTCTGTTAAAAAATGCTGCTTACGCACTGTCTCCCGGCCAAAAGGGAGAGACCGGGAGGGGGTGTGGGGCTCACTGCGGCTGACGCGACTACCGCAGTCCTACCCACTAAAAAACTTCAAACGGCGCCCACCGCTGTTGAAAAGGGGCGAGGCACCAGTGCCCGGGTTTGTAGCTTCTGGTACCCCGCCCGCGGCTAACGTCCCCCGGATCAGAACCGGGGAGACCTCCTCAGGAAGGCGCAATTTGCAGCGCCCCCCCTACCTCTATGTGCGGCCATGGCGTAACTGGCCGACTTCGGGGGGGTTCCATGGCGAGACGGAAGGGGCCCCCTGCCCCTGCCGCCTAAGACCCCCCGGGCGCTGCCTGACGGGCCCTCCTGGCCCGCCCGCTGCCTCCTTCTGCGACATCACCACTTCGCAAAAGGAGGCCATCGCCTCCCACGCCGTTTCGCTGTCGACCATCTTTTGCATGATGGTCGGCAGCGAGAGAGCCACTTCACCCAGGGCCGCGGCTAACGTCACGCGGGTAACGTAACGCGGCCCCGCCCACGCAGGGCACGCCACCAAAGTGTGCTGCGCGGTGTCTTCCGCGCAGTCACAGTGGTGGCAACACCGGGTCGACTCCCCCCCGGCGACGTCAAACAGATACTTCCCGAAGCACCTGTGCCCGGAAAGTACCTGCGTGAGCTGGAAGGTCATCGACCCCCACCGACGTCCGACCCATCGCTCTAAGATGGGCCCGACCGCCTCGAGGATACGGCGCCTCGAACCTTCGGCACGAAATTCGGCGCTCCCGAAAAGCTGCCGCCGCCATGAGCTCAGAGCCTGCCTCTGAGCGTCTCTACGCCACCGCACCACAGTGTCCGGTGCGGGGCGGTGAACTTGGCTCCGGGATTGCGCGCCACGCCAGTAGACCGCCGAGAGAACCTCGTCGTCGAGGTCCCATGGCAGGGACCCGGCAAGCGCGCATGCCACCTCATGGGAGATGGTGCGGTACCCCCTAACGACACGGGTCGCCATGACCCTCTGCGACTGCTGCAGGATCTGTTGATGGCGACCCGATATGGAGCTCGCCCAAATTGGGGCTCCATACAGGGCTATGGACCGCACCAATCCCGTGTAAAGGCGGCGGCAACTGCCGCCACTCCCTCCGAGATTGGGGAGCAGGCGAGATAGAGCTCCCGCCGTGCTCACCAACCTCGGGCCTAGGTGCCGAAGGTGCGCTTCGAAGTCACATCTGCTGTCGAGAAGGACGCCGAGATATTTCAGCGTGTTCCCGACAGGGATGGGAGTTCCTCCTACCACGATACTGGGGCCTGGTGGCGGCCGCCTCCGAGGACCATGGAAAATAATGGCCCCGGATTTATGCAGTGCCACTTCGAGCCCCAGCCGCCGTATCCACTCGACTTTTGAACACCTAATGTAACGTCACTGCCCATATTTAGTGACGGGAAATCCAAACTGATTCATCGACACTGATGCCGCTAAAGATAAATATTTAATTTTACAGTATTTAAAAAAAACAAAAGGCGCCCGCGGATTGTAAGGGGCTAACCATAAATTACGTCACACATTAATGCGGTGGGAGGGGGTTGACGATGGTGTGGCAAGGATAGGAGGGTTCCTAAATTTCGTGACGTCACATTTCAAAATCAAGGTCCTATAAACATTTTGGAACTGCTGTTTTAATGTAATCATTTCTTGCTGTACAATTGCAAAATATGTGACATCACACTAAAGAGGAGAGTCTCACAAGTGTGACCAGCTGTGAAAAGTACGGAGGGGGTGTCAAAAGTTCACGAAATTCGTGTGACGTAATTTATGGATGATCCCTAAGTAGCGGCGGCCAAGCCTGAACTAAGCTTACCTGGATTCCGCCATCATGGCACATGCTTGCACTAATAGCTGTGTTTGGTGATCAGTATTATACGCGCGTGCATATGCCACATTATCCAGCACTGCAGCACCTTCCATCCCATAGCGTTGGGCTACTGCTAGCAACCGCTCTGGACGGAATGTGCCTTCGGTATCTATGTACATACATTTCCCTTCTCCTCCAGATTGCTCAATAGGTAGCTGAAATGAATATTTATCATCAGTATGACAATTATAATAATTTATAACAATCATATAGCCAAGCTCACAAGTAACAAACAATAAGCAAGCAATATAGAACTTTAAATGAACAATAAGCAATGGAAAAACAAAACAATTAATTCAAGACTTTTTTTTATTTTACTCTTAATCCAATACAATAATATCTTATCATATTATATCCTAACATTATCCCAGTTGCCCTAGATTTAAAACTAGCCCAGGGTCTGCTCACTGCTTTAACCAGACTTGCTGAATTTCAGTTATTACATGGAGCAACTGCCGTCTGACCTCTGCACTCCAGATGAGTAACCGGGATAATGCTAGGAAATATGCATTTAAAATAATAAAATATAGCACTTTAGAATGCAGATTTTTTTTTAAATATACAAGTACTGAAATGGTACCCGCTAATTAGCAAAAAGTTATAACTGTAAAAATGGGATAATGTTTGGAACTAACATAACTATTAGTAATTACTCTGAGTAACAGTTGTTAGGTAGGCAGAAACCACTTTACCTGACATGTAACTGCTAATGTATGGCAAATTTGTGTCTTGCCCGTACGAAACTCTCCAAATATTTCAGTTATAGAACCTGTCTCTATTCCACCTCCTAGTAACCTGTCCAACTCTTTTGACCCTGTTGTTAGTTGGATTATTTCAGCTCTGGAAGACAATTTATAAATTTAAAGCAAAAAAAAGATCAGCATTTTCAGAGCATAAACATTTTGTATACTTTCAAATAATGAAATGAACTTTAAATAACTTTTACAAGAACAAGGTTTCACAAAAACTCATAAATATTTAAAGAAACAAAGAATTTAAATTTATGAATGTTCTAAAAGTTTGTGGTTAAGTAGAATAAAATATCTCTCACACAAAAAAAAAAGCTCACCTTCTTGTAAGACCTTCCATGACCAAATACAAAAAATTTTAGAGAAAGGGGAGGTCAAAAGTACCCTAAGCCAATGGGCGTTTACGAGGAGGTTAATGAGTGTGAATGAAGCTAAAATTGTGTGCTAAGATCGTAGCAAGTGGAAGGATGTGATCTCTGCCTACCCCTATGGGAAAGAGGCGTGACATTATGTATGTATTGATAAAGTTGTGATTTATGTTTTGTTAATAATCAAGTGCATCTAGACACTTTATTCACAGATATCTGTGCTAGAAAGTGAAAGCTCTCTTTCAAATAGTTGTAGCCAGGTTTCTGCTTACCCCAAAAGTAAATATGGGTGTTATTTTGTGTGGAGATATGTAGGAAGTATGAATATCTTTTTTGACATACCTTTTCTGGTGAAACTCCGTAGCTGTAGTAAAACCCATAGGTACAAGTTTAGAAGCTTCAGTTAGTATTTTGTCAGCTTTTGCTTCTGAGATACCTTTTATAGTTATAAGCCATTTCTTAGGAGCATATGCAACGGACTCTACTGTGTGGTATCCTGCTTCTTCAAGCTTCTTTATATCACCAGATGTAATACCATTACCCTGGAAATAAATGTATCACTGTGATAATAACTTCTTAGACCACCAACACCAAGAATATAAACATACTTCTTAAATTGTTAATGTTATATTATATTGCATTGTATAGCTTCACAGACAAATGAAGATTGTAATTCAAGTACCAAACCAATGAATAAATTTAAAAGAGAATAGCCTGTAAATTCCTTGCCAGTTCTTCTTACAGAGCAGTGGCTCGGAACTGGCACTTAGATTCACTAACACTAAAATATTTTTTGTTTTTAAATTTTTTTGTTGCATATAAGTGAATCTAAGCTTTGTGATTTCAATGTAATAATATTTCTATTGTTTTTTTTATTTATATTAAATTTTGAGATTTTCAAGTACTATGTAATAGTTTATTAAATAAATAATTTTTGATTTTGAATATAATTGGATAATCCTAAGCTGTTCTATGAATACTGATCTAATTTAAACAGATGAAGTATTAACTTGCATTTGTGAGAGACCTGTGCTCAATAGTGGGATATTAATAGGCTGAGATGGTGAAAAAGAGCAACTGACATTAATACAAACACATGTACATCTACACACACATACAACCTCTTATAATATTATTGCAGATGATATGAAATGAGATTATACTTGGATACAAAAAAACTAGATCCATTTATTAAAAATATTTCTTTCACAATTTTTTTTTAAATGTGAATAGATTAAATATTTAAACAACAACAGACAAACATAGAGAAACACAATAAAGTATGTGCAAAAGTGACCTTATATATGTCAGAAATCTCACATGAGAATATCCTACAATGAAAGAGATTGCAATAACTTTAAAATGGAAATAAATCACACCTTTATTTATAATATCCATTTTAAGCAAGCACACATTCCTTTCAAATAATTAAGAGCATACATTTCAATGACAAAATATTGTATGGTTGTCTGCATATATAGGACTTTACCCATGTAGCAATGACAAAATTTTGAAAAGATAACATATGTAAATAAGTAATTAGAGAACTAAAATGTGGAACACAACTGCTGTACACATAAACAATGTTTATTATAATGATTCCATATGATGTATTAAGAACATGAAATACCAATTTTGGAGGAAAAGCAATACTAATGGAAGGAAAGCGTATGTATTTCCTCAGTTAGGCAGCGAATGGGGTAAAAAATACCAATATTGGGTTACGTGTTGCATGCATGTTTAGAACTCTAAATTTAATCATGCTTTTAACCTATATATATCCAGGCATTAAGATTCTATTGTTTCCTATCCACTGACAACAGTCAGATTCTTTGCACAATTTCAAAATACCTGAAGTTAAAAAGTATTCGCATAGCAATACTTTTAAAGTAGTTTACCTCTAACTTTGTGATCAGCTGAGGTCCACATTCATCCAAATCTTCTTCGATACTCGCTGTTGTAGCTGAAGCTGTGGCAGTCATATTATCTTTCTGCTTATGGGTAATAATGTATTATGTATCAACTAATAGTACGCAAATATCTTCAACCTAAGAATAAATCAAAAATAAAAGATTTTAAATGCAGCCAGCGTTTGTTTGTTTCAAGTTTGATCATTTGTTGTTTTTGTTGGTGTCAAATTATCAATTTTGCTGTCAAGCGTAGCGTAAGTGTTCCCTCCAAAATACAAACCCGTTCATTATCGTGTGTTCTGCCTAACACAATTTCTGCATTCAGCTTCTTCGTCAACTTTATATCAGGATACTATTATAACAAAAATGTTGCAAAAAAAAATCATAGTGAGCTGAGTGCAAATTTTTCGTGATAATATTAACGATCCCTCATCGACTTACGTTTGTGCAGTATGCAAAATTTGCGTTGAAAGAATTTGTGTTAAAATAGTAAGTATTTCAATAAAGGAAACGATTGGAATAGTTTTAAAATACATATTCCAAAAATTACATTTTTTTGTTTAAAAAAAATACGTAATAATTCAAATCAATTCTTTAACAAAGTTTTCTTACAAATTCTATTCGTAAAGTTATTTGGAATTTATAAAATGTATGGGGCACAATGACTTCAAATTGTAATTCTTAACTTAGCTTAACTTTAATTCTCTTTTATAACATTTAGCACAGCTTTTATTTTGTTTCTTTTCTTTTATTTACATGTGAAGTCATCTTACGAGCCTGTCTGAATTGTCGTTACTACCCCTAATGACATAATGCCATTAATTTAAAAAAGAAGAGGAAATATTTTTTTTTTGTAAAAAGGAGATAATTAAAAAAGCATTTTTTAAGCAGCATGGTATAATCTCAGAGCAAGTACTAAAGCTTATTTTGCTTTAAGTTTAACTTTTCTCTGAGGGTCTATTTATGATTTATGCCGAATTATTGTATTAACAAAAAAATTAAGTTTTTGACAGTGACGTTTGGTTATAGTCTTTGCCGGCCGACACTGTTTTGCAATCTTTTTTGAATTCTTATTTTTAAGACTAGGTACTGTTGATTTTGGAAAAACAACTTTACAACTATTAAAAGAACCCCACAGTTATAATAATTTAGTTTGTATTGTAAAAGCGTTAAAAGTATGGAAGATATTGGGGAAGAAATCACGCTACTTATAGATGAACAAAAGTTTAAAGTGAGAAAGTCTTTACTGTGTGAGCACAGTGATTATTTTCGTGCTATGTTTAGCGGTAATTATGTAGAAAATGAACGACGGGAGATTAAAATTGATGTAAGTATCTTTTTAACTTCAGAAATAAAATTTACAGTATAAAAAGGATATTATATATAAATATCCTTATTTTATTTTCAAGTCTTCTTAGATTCTTATTAGTATTTAAGGAATTGCGTCTGACATAGAAACTCCTAAAAAAACATTCAGTTTAACACTCTCTAATTTTATATTCTATAATATTGAGAATAAAGAGGGTAGGTAAATAGAAAAATTAACTCAAAGAAATCTGTGTGTTTTAATTGTTTTTATCATTATGATTCCAGGTGGTTGATGCAAGCTCAATGGAAATCATATTGCAGTATATGAATGTCGGGCTTATTGACCTAGCTGACTACTCATTGAGTACCATTGCGGATTTGTCTGTGGCTGCAAATTTTCTACAAATTTCTGAACTAATTAGGCAAATAGAGTACTGCTTGGATCTGCAGCTATCTCTATCTAACTGGATGCACACCATGTCTATTGCTGAAACTTCATCATATACAAAATTAAATCAATTATCAGCAGCTTTTGGTTTACTCTCCTTTAAAGATATGAAGCCAGAATATGTACCAACAATCCAGAAACTATATTGGTACCTCTCGCACCCTTACATAGATGCACCAAATGAACTAGATGTTTTTAAATTTGGCATGAAATGGATATTTAATGTGGAAACTGGTGCTGATGCTGTGCTTTTAATATTATGCTGTTTAGATGTGAAAAGACTACTCACTCCCGAGCTTCTGGAAATGAAGACACTTGTTGCTGACTATGCTAATAGTCTTGCATCAAAAGTCATTGATTTTCTTTACACATTGTCAAGTGGAGATTATGAGCTGTCTAAAACAGTGATCACAAATCAAAAGACAGCATTATGTGAAATATTTACCGAAAGAGTATACAGCGAAGCACTGAATTTAGTTAGAGAAAGTAGAAGCAGAGAATTAAAATACAGTCCCTCTATACCAGTGTGGGTAGTTAAAGATACCAAACCAGAAGTGGTCCCTCACTTTATGTACACTTATACGGAAAAGAAAGGTTTTGAGAAATGGATCGAAGTAGCCGAGAAGAATTTGTGGGGTTGGAATATTGTGGAATGGGGTCCAACAAGATTGGTAGTTGTCTGCGGAGAGCATGGTAGAGGGACAGGAATATTCTCCAAAGATGTTAAAGTTTATGACACTCTAAGACAAGAGTGGACTCAGCATGGGGTAAATCTCCCACAGCGAAGGCATGGAGGAGTAACTGTCATTAACGACTCTTTGTATATTGTTGGAGGCGTAGGTGGGTTTAGGTCAGTCAGTTTATAAAAGAAAAAAAATTTGCATTTTACAATAGAGTTAAATTTTTTTAACCCATAGTCCATAGCACTCTTATTTTTTTGGACTGCTTAGCACTAGGTTAAGCACGAATAGATGAGTAAAATGAAAAAAAAACATCAAAATACTAACCCCATGTCCCATCAGTTGACCAATTGATCTTGTTTAAGAATCTGTTTTCTTATATTCCTATAGTTCAAACTTTATTTTGTTACAGGGTAGTTTTAGATACAGCAATTGTTTATGACTTGAAACAGAGATCCTTTAGAAAGATAGCAAAGCTGCCAGATGTAATCCAGAATCCTGCTGTGTGCAATCATAACAATAAGGTTTATGCTGCTGGGCATAAAAATATTTACAGATATGAAGACTCGGGTGACACCGATAGATGGTCCACAATAGTGGCAACAGATTTCAGAATTAGCTGCATGACGTCATTTAGAAATTATGTGTATTGTACGCAGAACTATTTCAATCATTTGTACAGATTTAGACCTGACTTAGATACTGAATTGGAAACAATAACATACTTTACTAATCCTCCAGCAACTATTTGTAATATGGGTAAGTTTTATTTCTTATGACTGTAAACTAGCGTTCCTCTAACCTATTGCAAAAGGACCTAAAGCAAATTTAAGTTGTTAAATATATTTTTGGATCATATTTGTCTAGTATGATCCCTTACATGACTCTTTCATATTAGTAAAATAATTTTATATTAGTTAACTGAATAATCTTAAAAACATGTTTTACTTTATAGGTACTCATTTGATTGTGTTCACAAGAACAATGTGTGGACAGTCAGATGTTTTAGCAGTGGAAGAATATACAGGAAACAGTCTCGATGAGAGACCAAGGGTGCTGTGGTCTGAATCAGACACAGAGATGAAAGTAAATGATGTTGCAGGTTCCTGCACTCTAGTCATGAACATTCCACCCCTGTATCCTGCAGAATCCCAGTACCACAAAAGATATCTTATGAGGTACAATAACTTGATTTAAGGTTAAGCTTTACTTCAAGTGGTAAGTAACTTGAATTAAGATAAGGTCAAACATGCGGACGGGGTGCTGGGTGGCTCTAATGAGCTGGGACCTTTAAGGTTGAACTTCACACCAAGTGTACTATCAACTTCTTATTTATTGTTAACTTTTAAGCAACTTTAAAAACTAGCTTTTGATCAATGAGACTGATTTTCATAATGAATGTTAATAAAAAAAATTAAAGAACAATTTTGTTATTCATTTACATTTAATCTGACATTCATTTACAAACAGGCACTAAAATTAATGTGTGTACATACATTTTGTACAATATAGATCTATTAAAATAAGGCGATTTGTTAATACTCAAATATTTACTAGTTACACATAGATGTTTTAAGCATTATATGCGCAATTTTATTAGACTAGGAGTCCACGTAATAAAATTAACGTTAAAATTTTTGCTTTATTTAAAACATTAATATAATTATCATGAAACCTTTTTGTACACTGTTGACAAAAATTCAAATTAACTGCATGTGTTACACTTGTTATACTACAATATAATTCTATTTACATTTAAAACTAAGACAATATTAACCCACTATATTTAAGGCCACTCAAATCCTATATTTCTATAAGTAAATATTTCATCAGAAGCACCAAATTACATGTGCATTATTAATTATTGTTATATAATGGCACTTAAAAACATCATTATTTATTATAAGACAATGTAGAAAAATAATATAACAATACAATCTTAATTATCATATTATATTTATAAGTGTTTATCTGCATTCCATTATTACAACTGCACATCAATAAAAATGAAATTATGGAAGCATTGTTAATGTTTTAATCAATTTTTATTTGGCGTTTTCATGATTTGTTAAACATATGGAAGCACTACATATAAAATCTAAGTAAATGATGTCAGTATTTAAAACATAAAACAGTTTTATGGTACAAAAATACATAATACAAGTCTATGTGTCATTTCAACAAGGCACCTCCATAAGACACTCCACGTTCCAAGTTTGGTTACTTACATTGTAAAGAAAATAAAATACAATATTAATACATTATTCATTCAACATAATAATTTAATATATGATAAGAAAATGTCTCAGAAAATTGCTCAATTCATAAATTAAGCATTTAGCAAATATAATATAATGTTTACAAAATAAAGAATAATTTCAATTAATTATAAATAGAAAATAATACAAAATATCTGTTATTCCTACATAAAACTCCATCTCATCATTTCACTTATACTTATAGATCCTTCAGTTTTCTTGTTTATCTTTAGACATTCTACGCTCAAAGTCCTCATTTCTCAAACCTTTACGTCCATCCTCCTGTGAGTTTGTGGAATGACTCTTCGTCCAGCTGTTGGTTTGCATCTTTAGAACGCATTGAGAGGAAGATGTAGCCCCCTATGAACTCGTGGACTACTTTGCAGTCCGCTGATTGCACTGAGAATATTATACTGCCCTCCTCGAATTGTACCATCATGTGTTTTATTTCCCAATTCACGTTCCATGCCTGAAAGAAGAGTTAAAATATATAAAAGGAATCAAGACTCGAAGGACCAATATAGAAAAACTGGTTTCGTATAATCATAAATGATAGTAATGAGTACACGCGACGGAGGCTGCGAGTTAACTAAATAAATACTGCTACAAAGCAATCATAAAATTCAATGTATTTAATGTAATAAGCTGCAGTCGGATATTGCACCTTATTTCTATGTAAGCGGAAAGACATTTTAAAATATTTTCCGCGACATTGACTTCTCTCGCTTGATCGAGTTTATCGTAGAACACAAAAACAATAAATTTGTTACAAGAAGTAAAACTTCTATGATTTATCAATGATATTATATACCTTACCACTAAATTTCAGAGGTTAAGTGTGAAAAGCTAACAGATAAATAAATTCACTGACACTTAGATTCACTTACAATTTATTTTTATTTTTTTGCATGTAAGTGTATCTAAGCTAGGTGATTTCAGTGTTAATATAAAGTTATTTTTTTACATTTATTATTATTCATTTATCTAGTTCTACACTCATATTGTGTTAGTAAATACATATATCTTAATCCTAGGTGTTATTAAATACATGTAATAATAATAATAATAAAAATCTTTTACTCTGATTAATATCCATAAAAGTTCGTGTGTCAATGTAGCGCACAACATTATATTTTGTTCTGACGTTTTTAAGTGTTTATGAAATAAAGAACTTTATAACTTTCGCTTTAAGGGTCACTTCGGCTTTAATGATAATATATTTACAAGAATATAAGCTCAAGTATTATTGTTCAAACAATTTTCTCTTACCTTCATAGTGCTAAACCGCCATGTCTTGATGTGGTCTCCAGTGTTAGGATCAAGCCTCATGATACGGTTGTTGGCAATACTGATGATCTCATCCTTACGGTGGCCCATAAATCTGACCACGAACAACATCTGTCCATAGTCTGGCAAACTCTGCCAGGTCTTAATGTACTGGAGCTTTGCTTCTAGTAGCGGCAGATCTTTTACATTTGCATGGCTTTCCAGCAGGCGTTGGGTGAACTGTGGACAAATAGGAACTTTTAGAGATATTATTCGTGAAAAATTGTTTTGTTATGTCGGGATCAGGTTTGTACATTTGATAATTTAAAAGAAAGATATATCCTAAGATGTTGCTTACTTTAAACACATACAATGGGTCCACTTGCAAGATTCAGTGCGGAAACCATAACTAATAACATAGAATAGACCTTATCTCATATTAGTCCCAAAAATAAACAGAAAAGGCGACTGCTAAATTCATTTCATAATCTTCCTAAAAATAGCCTAGTGCACATCTTTGGGCTAGTGACGACTCTCTTCCTACTCTATTGCCATTTTGGATAGATTTAGAACTGTTTAGCGCTGGCGCCGCGCATGTTTCGCCGACTAAAGAACAAAGTAGAAATGCTACTTCATTAATCCTGTGAGGATGTAGGAGTACTGTCTCAAAAAAGACAGAATAGTTGACAGTGTCCAGCTGTAAATAACAGTTCCAAACTATCCTAAATGGCCAAATATCCTAAATGGTCATTAGCCCAAAGATATCCACTAGGAGGCAAATGCTGCAACTCCATCGTTCTTATCCTACCATCCAGAAATGTTGTTTTAATTATTTTTTCCTTATTCTTTAGTCACCGCAACGTGTGGAGCGCCAGATACTTTTCATGTTGCCAATGCAGCAAATTCCTAATTTTTAGGTTCGATAAAGAAGCATTACACCATACGTGTTGTATCGCGGCGTACGGTCGCGGTTCAACAAGACTTGCACTGCGGATGAATTTAATCTTCAGGCTGCGACCTATTTCGCGTCTATTCTTTAGGGTCTGTGAAGGATCATTTCTACCTTATTTTTTTGTCGACGCAACATGCATGGGCAGGTGTTCAGGTTGCAAATGCTGCAACTTCCTCATTTCGTTTCCACCAGAGATGTGCGAGGAATTTATTGTTAAGAACCAATAGAATCGCTACATTAACCTAGCTTCGCACTGCGCAGCGATTCTAAACTAATACATTCCTCGCAACCAAGCTCGCACATATAGAGATATGTCACCTCTATAGTCTATATCATGTCTATGTCTAGTCTGAGTCTATATCACCTCGGTAGAAACGCACCCTTCGGGTTGAGTTGATAAAAAAACATTCCTACCTTATTCTTTAGTCGACGCAACATGCGCGGCGCCAGGTACTTCTCAGGCTGCAAATGCTGCAAGTGCGGCACGCTCGCGTGTTGTATCGCGGCGTTGGGTCTCGGCCTTTGAAGCTCCAACAAGGCTCGCACTGCGGACGCTTCGGTAGTGAACGCAGAGTCTGCGAGAGATCTGCCTCGCGAACCCAATCTGCAGGCAGCTACCCACTCCGCGTATTGGTCTTCCTGTTGATGTAATTAATTGATTAAAATCTTTCAACGCCAATTTGCCGGCAAACAATAGAGTTTCTATTGTGTCTGGAACCGATGATGTTCAACGTCAACATTCTTCTTACTATTGTATTAAAATATTGCTGAAATTCAGCCAAATCTGGTAAGACCGGTAAGCAGACCCTGGGCCCTAAGATTAAGTCTAGACAACCGGAATAATGTCAGGATAATGATAATTTTAATACAAAAAATTGTGCCTAATGCGATGTATCTTTTAAATATATAAACACTATTTATATAAAATAAATAGTGGCTGAACAAGAAACTTTCTTGCCTAATTTTTTTTCACACAATTTCCTGCTAGCTTTAAATTTGCATTAAGCATATACTTCAACCGACCACACTATATCTTTAAATGTTTGTAACGCCTAATGATTTGTACCTACATTCCTTGCAAATAAATAAATCTATTCTATTCTATACTACAGCTTAGGACAAAAAGTCGCGTTAGTATTGAGTCATACCCAAATTCATATGAGCCCAAATGAATGATAATTAACGATGGTTTAATTTCATTTCATTTGACGGCCGATATGGCGGATGGTGACGAGTATACCCGCACTCCACTCATGGGTTCGATTCCCACACCGGACAAATCTTTGTGTGCATGAACATGAATATTTGTGTGCGTCAGAATGGCCGGTCACTGATCATATTTAGCGTTGATGTAGATTTAGAAAATTGCTACCTAAAGTTAAATATTTGCTACCTGCGTATTTTTCAAAATAAATCAATTTTAAAGGTGACCGGCCATTCTGACGTCAACTTGGCCGGTCACTCATCAAGTATGCTCAAACCTCTGAGAATTATTGAAATGTTTTTTCACTGTTAATTGCTACTTAATTGCTACCTAAAAAACGAACAGTCTGGATTCTGAAGCTATTAAGGATGAATAGTTATTGACAAAAACAGATTATGAAACAATAAACGCCTGACAAATAAAAATAGCAAAATTGAATGATGCGTAGATTATGCATTGTATGTAGGCGCTAAATGACGAGTAGGTATACTAAAAACAATTAAACTTTAAATAATACTTATACTGGCATTAAAATCGAGCTTTAGATAAATAAAAATCTGTGTAATTGTTAAATTTGTGTTTTCTGAGATTTTTTAAGTATACAGAAGCATATTTTTATGCATTCTTACAAGATTTTTATACATTCTTCCTTATATTGAATATATGCAGTAGGCATAGTATGATAAATGTGGGTACTTTTGAATAGCTTTTTTAGGGTTCCGTACTTTGAAAGGAAAAAAAAACACGTTCAAGGTTCAAGTTTATAATATAAACTTGACTTTATAATATAAACCTTTATTATTTAATTACAAAGAAGTGTTCTTAATATAAATGATACAATGTGGTACTACACTTGTGTTACTTTTTTTAATTTTTGTGATCATATCATCATAGCACTGCCAGACTTTCCAGCGTTTGCAGTGTGCCCTGTAGTGACCCATTTCACCAACTACAGGCGAAACAAATTCTATAATTGACATTAATTCATAGTTATTTTCGTTTAATACTAAATTCATAGGCGGGTCGTGTAATATAAATATACTTCTGTATACTTAAAAAAATCTCAGAAAAATAAATTTAACAATTACACAGATGTTTATTTATCTAAAGCTCGATTTTAATGCCAGTATAAGTATTATTTAAAGTTTAATTGTTTTTAGTATACCTACTCGTCATTTAGCGCCTACACACAATGCATAATCTACGCATCATTCAATTTTGCTATTTTTATTTGTTAGGCGTTTATTGTTTCATAATCTGTTTTTGTCAATAACTATTCATCCTTAATAGCTTCAGAATCCAGACTGTTCGTTTTTTAGGTAGCAATTAAGTAGCAATTAACAGTGAAAAAACATTTCAATAATTCTCAGAGGTTTGAGCATACTTGATGAGTGACCGGCCAAGTTGACGTCAGAATGGCCGGTCACCTTTAAAATTGATTTATTTTGAAAAATACGCAGGTAGCAAATATTTAACTTTAGGTAGCAATTTTCTAAATCTACATCAACGCTAAATATGATCAGTGACCGGCCATTCTGACGCACACGAATATTTGTTATGGTCTGGGTGTTTTCCTATGTATATTAAGTATATATTTACAAAAAAAAAGTATTTAAGTATGTTTATCCGTTGTTTAGTATCCATACCACAAGTTCTTAATGATACTTATCTTGGAACTAAATAATTGGTGTAATTGTCAGAAAATATTTATTTATTTATTATTATTTATTTATGTATGTTTATCCGTTATTTAGTATACATAACACAAATTCTTAATGATACTTATCTTGGAACTAAATAATTGGTGTAAGTGTCAGAAACATTTATTTATTTATTTATAAATAAGAATAAGGAACAAAAATTATAAATGTAATTTTCCTATAACCAATAATAAACAAAAAAAATTAACCCATACTCACGTTTTCACACTTGAGCCACATTTCGTGCATGGAGTCTTCGGAAGGTATTTCCAGCTTGATGCTGTACCTGCCTGATGTCGGATGCGCGTCCGGTGTCACCTGAAGCAAGATTTAAGGTTGTAGAGAAAGGAGACTCAATTATTAATTCATATAAATCAAAAGCTCCCATCTTGTCCTTTTATAAATTCTTCCAGTTATTATGTTTTACCAGTATCAGCATACCCTAAGCCTAACTAAATAAAAGTCCGATACGTACTTTCCACGACCTTTACCTTTTGACCTCGTGGTCACATTGCATATCCTCCCTCTTCTATTGAAATCTTTTTGCACATCTTATCATTCACATTGCATCATACATTGTTATGTCAAGTGAAAATGAATGATAATTATGTATTAAATTCTGTACCTTGATTTGATTGTAATTTTTATTTTTCATATTGTGTGTAATTTTAATTTTTAATGTAGGATTTAATGATAATAATTGTAACTATTTTATAATGTTTTTTGCAATACCCTTGCAGGGTTCATGTTTAAGAACCATTATATGTAACATTAAGATCTTTATGTACAACATGACGCAAATAAAGAACTATGAACTACCGGCTATGTCAGGTGTCACATAATATTTTGAACAATGTTTATATTTTTTTAATGTTTGTTTTACGAATATTGTCGTCTAACAGAGTAGTGCTGTTCCAAAAGCAGTAATTTGTCTTTTAACTGTAACATCATTTCGGGAACTGCTTTAGTAGTATTTTAATGTAATCCTTATGATAGTGCTGTAATATTAATCGAGATTATAAATAACATAAGTAATTGAAACTATTTTTCTTACTTCAGCACCACGCAGTTCCACAGCATAAGAGGGCGATTCACCCTTGGCAGCGGCTTCCCGCGAAGAGTGAATCCTGAGCACTCCGTCTCGACACGAGATCCAGCCGCGTTTGTACGCTTTGAGCGTGAACCGTTTAGGCCTACAATTAAAATTAAATTTTATTCCTCAGACTCATCAGTAATTTGCGAGGTTGCGGATGTCTGCCGGGAGATAAAAATAAATTATGGATTGGAAGGTCAAGTTAAGGTCAGGAACTACTTATTGTCGACGTCAAAATACAACAGGGGCTTAGACAAAGTAACACTTGACTTCAAAATAAAACATTTAAGACTAATAGAACTTATACATACATAATCGCAGGCGTTTTTAGAGTAAAAGAAATTTTAAAATTTATTTAGCAGTAGAAAATTTCCCTATTAGCACAGAGTTCTCTGGATAGAACGCGGCCTATGGTGAAAGTTGGCTAGCTTCCGCCCACACTGATAGGTTCCTGACCTAGGGGTAATTACCCGGAATTTCGAGGGGCAATGAGCAGGCTGAATTTCCTGGCTAAATAGTTAAGCCAATTCAGCATTTCAAGCAAAATCCTAGGATGACATGGGTAATAGGCACCACTGCTTAGTCGCTTCTACGACGGCGTAGAATTCTTTGGACTGCCGTCCATTAGCTAAAATGTGGCTAACGTTCAAACAGTAGTTTTTGGAATTTAAACGCTGCTGTCATACAATAAAGTTTTTATTTCAGAAATTACCCTCTGACAGTAAGCGGCTTTCTAGCTGAAGGACGGCAGTGGTGTCGCTAGTAGTTAGCACACGGCACACGTGACAGAGGTTCAATAAGCATAAAATAAGGATGTACTTGACATAAGCCATCGCTGACTGACGTGGCAATTCAGCGACAGCTTATTTCAAATTCATACATTAAAATGTTACTTTGCGTACACCCCACATTCTACGATCGCTAAGTAAATTTACACAAGGACATTTTGACAGGGAGTGCGTCCTGTGCACCGAATTGGTTCTAATACAATTTCTATAGGATTTAGGAAGGGACTGTGACAGGTAATGTCGAAAGTTTCTCCTAGAAGCTTTAATTACAACATTACGTTCTTGAAGGATTTGGTCGCAATTAGATATAGATTGTAAGTAGGCCACTTACAAGAATGTTATAACTAGAAATTACCAGTACCTAGGCAGTTTCATAAAATATTAATATTATAAGAATATTACATATAAGATATTATACATTTACAATACTATTAATGCTTTAAATATCATTAAATACTTACAATCATTGTAATTGTACAAAGCAGGTGTATGCATGTTATATAAATAATTAACTACGTTAAAATTAAAAATTAATTTAATTACATGGATTACTAAAATAATACATTTTATACAAAAGGAAGATTGACTTAAATTAAATCAAATATTACATAGGAAAATCTATGACTGTTTAAATAAGAGCCTAGTATGCGCCAAACTTTTAGTATTTTCGAGCGAAATATTTGAATAAAAAAATATTTGCGAATGAGGAATTTCCATTATATACGGAAATAACTGATATTAATAAATAAAAATTCCAATACAATTTGCACTTTGGCTTATCATATTTTACGGTTTAACGATTATTATGCATGAATTATATTTGCATGGCTTCCCCTGTAATTCTATTTCATTTTGTATACGTAGAGTTTGAAGGAATTTCCCTCATAACTACTATGATTTAAACAGTTCATTTAAAAGCAGAATTCCGAATAAAAATTAAAAAACATTAACATATTGAAAAACGGTAATTTTACGCTTGAATTAACATTTTGAGAATTTGATATTTTATAAGCGCAATTTTATAACCGGGCGATATTTATGCTAAATTTCATTCAAATCAGCAATAAGATTTTTGATGTTTTATTCATATCATATAGTAAGTTCGGGTTTCAAAAAAATGTTAATAAAGATATATTTTATTACTAAGATTTTGAAATTCATATTGTCTTATCAGTCGACTCAAATCCCGTTTACATTTAAATCCTCTAATAAAATATATACATTACATACTCAAGACTGTTTCAAGAGTAAATAAAGGGCATTGGACATAAAATAAATAATAAGCTTGGCGCACACTAAAATTATTAAAATCTTGTGTTAGTTTAAGGTAACAAGTACGTGCTTGCGGTTTAACCAACACTAGATAAACGGGTGTGGGTATAAAAACACATCCTTACGCGATTGTACAGTAATCGCCTTGGCACTTGCTGATTGCGACCCCGGTAAACCGTGAAATGGAAAGAAAATGGAAGAGAATATTATATTAGGTCGGGGAAAAAGTCTTTTCGCATAACGTAGGTATAAACTTATTATAATTTTTTTTTGACTGTACTATTTGTGTCTGGCTGGTTTTGGTAACATTAAAAAGGTTCCATTATAAAGAAAAGAAAAAAATAAAAAAAAGTTGTTTCCCGCTATTTTTCATTTGTTTTTCTCTCCGTTAAAATGAGTGAATCTAATAAAGAAATTCGATACATTTTAAAATTTTATTATAAAAAAGGCAAAAATGCAACTCAAGCAGTGAAAAAAATTTGTGATATTTATGGACCTGATGCAGTGTCAGTAAGAGTAGCACAAATTTGGTTCAAACGTTTTCGGTCCGGAAATTTTGATGTTAAAGATGCACCTCGCTCTGGTCGCCCTGTTACGAATAAAATGGACGCCATTTTTGAAAGAGTGGAGCAAGATCGGCATATTAGTAGTTACGATGTAGCTGAAGAACTGGGAATTTACCACAAAACAGTTTTGACCCATTTGAAGAAAGCTGGTTATACAAAAAAGCTCGATATTTGGTTGCCACACGAGCTCACTCAAAGAAACTTAATGAACCGTGTACTCATTTGCGATTCATTATTGAGACGTAATGAAACCGAGCCGTTTTTGAAGAGATTGATAACTGGCGATGAAAAGTGGATCACGTACGACAAGAACGTGCGAAAAAGGTCGTGGTCGAAAGTTGGCCAGGCTTCACAGACTGTGGCCAAACCTGGCCTAACACGAAATAAGGTGATGCTGTGTGTATGGTGGGATTGGAAGGGCATTGTTTATTATGAGCTTTTACCGCCCGGCAAAACCATCGATTCTGATCTTTACTGCCAGCAACTGATGAGATTAAAGGAAGCAGTCGAGAGAAAACGGCCGGAATTGATCAACAGGAAGGGTGTGGTCTTTCATCACGATAACGCTAGACCACACACATCTTTAGCCACTCAGCAAAAATTAAGAGAGTTCGACTGGGAGGTCCTAGTGCATCCACCATATAGCCCTGACTTTGCGCCTTCAGATTTTCACCTGTTTCGGTCTCTGCAGAATTCTTTAGGTTCTGTAAGGTTGACCTCAAGAGAGGACTGCCAAGACTATTTGTCCCGTTTTTTTGATCAGAAGTCCCAAAGTTTCTACAGTAACGGGATAATGTCTCTGCCCACAAAATGGCAGAAAGTTATTCAACAAAACGGTACATATATATTGTAAATAAATGTAAATAAACTTTGAAAAAAATGTCTTGACTTTTCATACAAAAATACGAAAAGACTTTTTCCCCAACCTATTATTAAAACAATTAATAAAAATAAATACTACATATATACTGAAATAGTAAATAAATCATATAGTAAAAGTTATAAATATTAAGTTGTAAAGTAAACCATATCTCTACCAAAACTAAAAAAGGTTAAGATAAACACAAAAAAGAAAAGATTTTAAAATAAATCTGCAAATAATTTTCGTTTCGACAGTATTGAGTCGCATATAACTCGGTTCACGATATTCTGTTTGGTTTAATTATGATCACATTGAACCCAATGAAAGAGTGATGAAATACTATTAATATATAAAGTAAGTATTTTAAGAAGGCGAACAAATATATCGCGTTTGCGAATAAAAAATGCGAACCATTGGTAACGCTGAAAGAGTATCACTGTTTTGTGCACAGGAACTTTTTGGGTTAAACCTTTCATCCACGGAATTGCAATGGTTCAAATTATACCGTATAAGTATAGTTTTGTAAATCTATGGAGACAAAATGTCAGAGAATTTATATATTAAGCATAGGTTAACGCATAAACAGAGAAAACTTGACTCCAAATGGTTCAATATTTCAAATCAAATAATTTAATCATATTTCCATACTGCCTGATTAAGGGTTGAGAAGGAGCTGAATAACTCACCTGAGGTACTTTAAATATCCAGCCAGCTCGGGCACGTGAGTGATGTCTTCCCTAGCGGGAGGGCCTCCCTCCAGTTGTGCTTGAAGCTCGCTCAAGGCGGCCTCGATCTCATCTTCCGGCGCTAAGGCTGAAGGCGTATTCGGAGCTCCGTCTGCCGCGTCGGGGCTACCACCAGCCAATGTTTGTAGTTCGATTTGTAACTGGAAATTATTGTTAATATATTTTTTTAATGCGACTCGTCATTTTGATAGTAAGCCGTTGATGCAGTCCAGAAAAGTATGGCGCTCCGTATCGTGTACCTAGTAGGTAATTTATTCTATTACTTAACAAATGAGGCACCGTTTTAGAATTTGACCGATTATATGTCATACATGCATAATCGCACGTCCAAATACCCTATTTAGGGTGGACAGAATCTTAGTTTCAACTATTCAAAAGTGATATAGTTGTAGTAAAGTTTACATTTAGCTAAGAGATCTCTAGATGAAACATGTCAAACGGCTATTAAATAGCAAATTCCTTTTAAATAGTTGGAGAAAGTTTTTTGCCCACCCCTAATGGGATATACTTATGGGCGTGAGATTATATCTGCACGGATAACGTAAGACAAACATAATATTTTATAAGTGCTAACCAATGTTGACGATTGCAGTGATTAGATTTTCGATCAAGGCTGATATTTTATTATCGTCGTCACCCTTGACTCGACATTGTGTTTGCAATCTGATTATGAAACTTGAAACATTATTTTTTGATGATTTCAGCTTACTTGCAGTCAATCAGGGCATGGGAAAATGTGTTCGAAGAAATTTATTCGAAATTCATGCAATAATTTGATCGAAGGACATATACCAAGAGCTAGTAAATATTAGACAACCTGTAATCCTAATTAGAATTCTAAAACAGTACAAGTAACATGAAGATCATAAACTAATGAAACATACCTGTAAAGCAGCGAAAAGCAACATTTCCTCCTCAGTACAGTAGACTTCTTGGTTGAGGATCTGCCAGCGTGCTTGTTGATAGAGTTGATTCAATCTCGGCGCATCAACTGGGCGAGCCGTGAGCTCGAAGAATGAGTAGAACTTGAAACGGAGTTGCAGTATGTCCCATTCTCGTACGTATTGCTCCATTACGGAGAGGGATGAATCTAACCACCTGGGATGAAAGACAGTCATGATATTACGGCGTGTTATTGTTATTACGGGAAGACAAACTTGACGAGTTTCTTGACCGAATTTTCTACACTCAGGTCAGGTCTGTTTTTTTTAATTCTATCGCTTCCATTCTTTAGGGTTTAATTATTTAGAATTATGCTCAATCGAAGCAATGGAAGTGAAAGACTTACAACCTTTTGGACCAGCTTAAATGACATTTGTAAATCTAGAAGGACACAAACAGGAAAACTCTTTTAGGACAAATGTCCTATGTGAAATTAGATCTTCATTTTAACACTTCATTACTATGAACTCGCCATCTCGTAATGTTTTGATATTTTTAATTTATGTGCAATAAAGAGTTTAAATAAATAACAGAAATACTGCTGCATAGACGTTTTCATCCCTTTGGGAATAGCATTTCAAGAACTTGCTTATGGTGTACATATTTTTTAGTGAACAGACGCTATTCGTTTTAGATGAATTCTAGTTCTATTAAAAATAACTTACCCAACATTCATTCGTTTCAGATCAATTCAGTTCTATTAAAAATTAACTTACCCAACATTCATCCTTGCACGTTCTATAAGTGATTTAGGTGTCAGAAGAGAGTCCTTCGAGTGTGAATCAGGCTCGATGGGGGAGTCAGCGAGAGAGAGGTCTGATAAGGCATCCAGAGCATCGAGAGAAGCGGCCCGAGGTGGGGTGCCGCAGTAACCACCATCGCTGGAGCCGTCGCTCTGTGTGCTGTATATGTGCCCGCCGTATCGACGCAGTGTGCCATTCTAGAATACAACAGATTATAATAAATAAATATTTTCTAACAATTACACCAATTTAGTTCCAAGATAAGTATCATTAAGAACTTGTGTTATGGATACTAAACAACGGATAAACATACTTACATACTTTTTTTTTGTAAATACATACTTAATATAATAATAACAAAAACACCCAGACCAGAACAAATATTTATGTTCATGCACACAAAGATTTGTCCTGTGTGGGAATCGAACCCACGACCTCTGGAGTGAAGTGTAAGTATACCAACCTCCACGCCATATCGGTCGTCAAAATATGTATATATAATAAATAATGTATTTATACAGTCAGGGAACAACTCTTCATTATATTAATGTTTTAGATAGAAGGAAAACCCGTAAATTTAGTTTTAGACACTCACGTCGTGCCCTAGGCTAAACCTCACGGAAAATGTAGCAAGCCACCCGGTTCTTTCATACTCGTTACTTTAATCAGTGGAACCCAGTAAGTAACTTTACGAAGGAAGTGTTCAAAAGCAAAGAAAAATCTTTCACCAGTTTTTGGTTGGCTTTATGAACAATAAAAAGTTATTGTTTGCCTAGTGGTAAGAAACAAAGCTTGCTTACCTGTTGGGAAGCCACTGGAGTAGCAGACAAGGATCTGGGTGGCGGAGGAGTTGCTGGACAATGTCCATTTGATCTGTCTAAACTATTTGAAGATCCCCTAGTCGCTGCTATAAATGTATTTGTATCTGGTGCCTGTGACGACTTTATCCTCTTTGCCTCCTTCAGATTTTGGTAATTCTGTTTTAAATGGGAAGGCTCGAGTGGATAGCATAGCGACAGTTCTTCTGGATGCCGTATACCTGTAATATAACGATATAGTTAATTATGCACATTAGCAAGTAATCGCAAAAAGTTTACAGACCATTTACATTTCAATTGCTGAATAAATAAAGTTCTATATTAGGTAAATAAATGCGTTATGGGCTTCGGAACAATTTACAAGCGCCAACAATGTTGTTTCTTCTCAATTTACTACCCTCGTTCGCGTCGGCACGGTAGCTTAACAACTTCGTTATACCAGATTCTGGTGTTGGTTTAAACTATTATTACCACCGTATAAGACAGCGTAAGTCGTTAAACAGATGGGGCCAATAAAAACTTTTTGAAGTGACTCCACAAAATATGTGTTTTTGTTTAACTACTTTGATGAATTTTGTCTAGAGTTTCTAGAATCTTGCTTTCAACGGCAATGTCCTTCAACGTCTACGATGTTAGGGAAAAAAGATATGGCGCCGAGGTCTGTTTATACGTTCTAAGCAAGAACAAATATGCATGAATATTTATGTATGTAACGTAAATATTTATGTACAAAACAAAGTATGTAACTAAGACTATTCAAATACTGCTTTGTTTGGGCCTAGGTGGCACTGTGTGCGATGTCAAAGGAAATATTATAATTGTAGTTGTACTAGAAGTATTCGTTAACGTAGGCACCATGTTAATTGGTGGTAGTCTAAGCTCATTTGCATTTTGGCTTCATATACTTGGATTATATTTTTTTTCCCTGAACCATTACAAAGCCAAATTCCAAACGGCAGCCTCTTAAAATAAATCTACAATAACAGTGTACTCACCAAGACTTTTACAAAGCTGAACCACAGCGCTGAAAGTGTCGATGGAGAAGTCAATTTTGCAATCGATATATCTGAGGTCGGGCAGCTGGATCCGGAGTGGTTTGTGCATGGGCGTGAAATGAAGAGCGGCATCCGCGTGGACGCCGTACTGGTCCAGGGTGTGCTTTGGTCTGGACAGCCATTTGTTGCGAGTGGGCCACCAGAGAGCGTGGTCTGACCAGTCCTTTTTGAAGTCTGTAAAGAAAGTAAAACTATTTAGAATGTGTCTTCTTGATACCAGAAATCATGTTTTATTATCATCTCAGTGTTGAATATAGGTTTCCTCTCACGTATTAAGATCAGATGGTATAAAGTCATAAAGCGTTTCCACCAGAGCTTTCATAAGAACTATGTAAAATTTTACTTGATTATTTGTGAAGTTGTCGCTGTTAAATAAATCATTTTTATATTTTTTTTATTATATTTAATTACAATTTTCCACCAGAGCTTTCATAAGAACTATGTCAAATTTTACTTGATTATTTGTGAAGTTGTCGCTGTTAAATAAACCATTTTTATATTTTTTTTAATATATTTAATTACAATTCCATCACCAGAACTGCACTGAACAAAGCTAAATAAATGAAGTGATTATATTCTATTTGTTCTTTAAAACACGTCCATCTCCGGTGGAAAAGCAGCCTGATCCCAGCGCAGAATGGCGGGGGCAGATGTGTGGAGTCCTGCTGTTAGATTGTTTTAAGCCACCCAATTAGGCTTTTAATATGGCTTAACGACGACCACATTTAATGAGCTTTGGACAAAAAATCTATACCAGTACAGTATATGGTCTTCAAGAAAAGTAAAAATACATACATACATAAAATCACGCCTATTTCCCCGAAGGGGTAGGCAGAGGCATACAATACGCCCACACTTATGTTGTTTCCAATTATGTTGTTGGTCCCACGTAATTGGTGGTGAGCCTATTGCCGCTTACCGGGCAGAGCCAGAGCCTCGTCCGTTTATCGGCAGGTGCACCACTTGCAGGTGAGGATGGCTTGGGCTCCAAAGATGATGGTAGGATCCCTATACACCCCAGACCCTGGGCACTCAGCTTGAGTCTACGGCAACCGGGATAATGCTATGTGATATGATATGATGATGATAGAGTGGATAATAGTGGATAGCCTGGCATTAAGGCGATATATTACCGTATATTTTATCTTTTGAGCGTAGTTAAGTTTTTTATTAATCTTGTGCTGAGCATAAAGCATATCTAACTATTGCATAAACAAAAACCACTGGTGCTGTAATGCGCATAGAAATAGCTTTTGATTGTAATACGGTGTGCCGCAGCCGTATAACCAGGCATAACTATGATCAATAAATAATTTACTATCTGCAACAGACGTTTTGTATAATATCCTGAAGGTAAATTATGAAGAGGAAGACATTCTGATTCAATAGAATCTTAAGGTCGTGGTTTCAATTCAACGCAGAACGGTTTGTGGAAGTTTGAAGACAGGAATTTGTCTTGTTACGGGTATTTTTTTATGGTTACGACGTAATATTAATAGAGGTCTATATAGGGTTTATATTGTACCAGCACTTTATTAATTAACTTAAAAACTTATGAGTATTGAAAATAAGTATGACAACTAAAGTAAATCTTTTAGTTTATATCTTTGTTTATATGGCGATATGTGGAATATTCAACGAATATTAGGTGTTTAAGGTTTGAATAAAAACCTGTTGTAATTGAGCAATTATGCAAGGCATAGGTATCATTATTGTTACAATTTTTTCTGCCATTTAAGAACTTGCTCTAAAAATCAAAGGTTAGCATGATTCAGAAGCCTCATAAAAGACAATGTACCCGTCCAAACATTGAGAGCCCTCGTTTTCAACTTTTGCCCTTAGTTTACTCGACTTCACGAAGTGAATATCACTTTAGGGAGGATCATCATAATCTGGACGTCTTGAGTTGTGTCTAAGTACACACATTCGTTTTGCTTTAGTTTGAGCGTGAGTCATACATAAATGAGTCTGGTACACGGGGTAAAGTTGGAAGAATGTTTAATCATACATATTGCTTTTGTATGAGTCATCTAAAGTCATAGTTTGATGCTGTTTTTTTGTCATCACATTTATATTACTAACGCAGCTTTTTGTTTTTAATATTAATTAATTAATTAATTATGTACATTACTTTGCAGTGTATCTTATTACTCTTTGTATGACTAATCCACCAACAATTCGTTAACCTTGTACTACTGGATGTATGCCATTCCTGATTGCAAATTATCATTACAATATTATTAAACTAATATCTATTTACAAATAACATGACAATGTGACTCCATTATTTGTTAGCTACGCAATTGTTTATCGGTAGAATATTAGGTTTCAGAATATTGGATGCGTTTAGGACATAAAGATGCACCACACCACAACCGTCAACAATATGCTGTTTTTTTTAGAATATTATATTGTTGAATAAAATATTTAAAAAAATTATGACGTTACACACACGAATACATCTGGGGTTACCGGTGGGTGGAAGTTACTAGTATATCAAAGACATTTAACTATTATTAAATCTCTTTGTAGTCTATATACCATCACAGCTCATTAACATTCCATAATTGGTTTGTTTTGCGACAATCGTGTATTGAAAACTAGACAGCCTAACCCTCCGGGTAAATCTGCATTGATATGTAGAGCCCTTTACATTCCTAAGTAATAAAATATATGCACTCAGGCGCCAGCTGAGAGCTTTCGAGAGAATAAAAACCACCACTCTAGACTCCGTCAGACCACCAATGGATGAACTTTCAACAAGCCATTACGTCGCTGTCAGCACTTTTTTATCTGTCCCAATATTTGTAGCCTTCAAGTGTCTTCACATTACTTTTTTACTGTCAATGTTGCACTGGGGGTAATACTTACTGATAATTTGTATGCGAAAGATAGTTGGATTTTAACGAAATTTTGTGTACATATAGGAGAGGTCTTTTGAAAATATGTTACTTTTAGAACCGAAAAAAATGTGGTTGTGCTGTGTGTGGGACTGAAGGTTACGCGGTCGAACAAGTCATTTCACACTCTGACTAAAATCGAGATCCCAAATAATCATCATCATCATTCATCATTTCAGCCATTCGAAGTCCACTGCTGAACATAGGCCTCCCCAATTGCTTTCCACGTAGATCGATTCTTTGCCGCCTGCATCCACCGGCTCCCCGCCGCCCTGACCAGATCGTCGGTCCATCGCGTTGGGGGCCGCCCTCTACTACGTTTGCTGATTCGTGGTCGCCATTCAAGAACCTTAACGCCCCATCGGTCGTCGGTTCTTCGAGCTATGTGCCCCGCCCATTGCCACTTCAGCCTGCAAACGCGCTTCGCTATGTCGGTCACTCTGGTTCTCCTACGGATTTCCTCATTTCTGATTCTATCACGTAGGGACACTCCGAGCATAGCTCTCTCCATTGCACGCTGAGCGACTTTGAGCTTCCTTATGAAGCCCATAGTCAGGCACCACGTCTCAGTCCCATACGTCATCGCTGGCAACACACACTGGTCGAAGACTTTCGTCTTGAGACACTGAGGTACTTTGGACGAGAAGATTTTGCGTAGTTTCCCGAACGCAGCCCAACCGAGCTGGATTCGACGATTGACCTCTTTCTCGAAGTTAGACTTACCTAATTGGACTTTTTGTCCCAGGTATACGTACTCGTCGACAACTTCGAGGGCCGAGCTTCCCACTATTACTGGGGTAGGCACAACATGGATTTTTGACATGATTTTGGTCTTATCCATGTTCATTTTAAGACCTACCCTTCGGGAAGCTCTGTCGAGGTCTCCGAATTATCCCAAATAATATTGACATATAAAGCTAAAAGTCAGTACAACTGGTTGGGTAAAATACGTTTGATCAGATAGATCGTAATAAAAAATGCACATAACATCATTTTCTTTATTATTAAGACAGCCTAGGTATACGACGACCGATATAGCGTGGAGGTCAGTATACCTGCACTTCAGTCCAGAGGTCGTGGGTTCGATTCCCACACAGGACAAATCTTTGTGTGCATGAACATGAATATTTGTTCTGGTCTGGGTGTTCTCCTATGTATGTATTTACAACAAAAAAAATAATTAAGTATTTATGTATGTTTATCCGTTATTTAGTATCCATAACACAAGTTCTTAATGATACTTATCTTGGAGCTAAATAATTGGTGTGATTGTAAGAGAATATACTTATTTATATGTATAAAAAAAGCTAAAGAAACTGCACCTCTAACGGCAAATTGGACTGCGAGGGCGACCGCTAGTAAATTTATAAAATGACGCCTTTATGGTTAAAACAGCTAAAAGAAACCATAGATACTATTATGACTTTCAGGTTTTTACGACATTATCCTACCGTAATGTTTCACTAGCTCTAATAGGTGTGACACATTTTATAGAACATTAAATTACTTTATTAGTGGTGGTATAACTGTTACACAAGAACGGTCAAAACACAAGTTACCAAATCGGGTAGAACCACGCGATAGAAGAGTTTTTTGTGAAGTTAATTAACACTTAAATGATATAATGCCTCGATCACTGAGTAATACCACTAAGTATGAAGATAACCGTTGACTTATAATAAAGCAGTTTTAGAAGACTATAACAGATATAAATAAAATTGATTCAATCGACCGTGAAGTCACGGCCGCTGGCGTTACAAATTTGGAGACTAAAAAACAAGGCAAGGAGACAGGAAACATTCTCAAATGCGAAACAGATTAACACAGACTCTTTCAAAAACCAACAAAACTTATTGATAACAAGACAATGACAAACGTAGGGCCATATAAAGTTTATCTGGACACTATAGTTATTATGGCGCGAGTTGTACATCGGTAACAACTAACAATGCTCACAGCAGCCAGTTTGATTCCCACTGGTATGACCATATCGGTCCGTGGTGACGACGTATTTGGTATCTAGAACCTAGAGTCTTCGGCACCCAGGTCACGTATCGCGATTTCTTGTCCAGGAAAATAGTCGAGGATTCTAAAATACCTCCAATGGTAATGTGCATCGAGACTTTGCAACTATGTAAGCGTATGAACGTAATCGAACAGAAGATCTTATTGAATCTTGTTCCTCATGTTACATAAAGCGTTGTCTAGTATTGAGTCGACTGCAGAGTCAGTCAAGGAGATACCGATTTCTAACGTCGTTAAAATAATAAACAAGAATGCTACTGCAACATCAGTTGCAACGAGATAAGAGACGATAACCCACAAAGGTTATGTAGACAATGACATAGCTGTATACCCAACAAATATAAGGTACTTCAACGAGAACGTATTTAATGAGCAAAGCAATGACTTGAAGGATAATTAATATTCTACCTGTTTGACGATTTGATCCTTTTATGGGAGCAAGTTATGCCGGGGCGCCAATATGTGGCCAGTATTATCTGCTGCTACGTATCAGTAAGGCAACTAATTATAATATTTCATTATTTATGATTATTGGTTAAGAATGCACGATAGTAAACCTACAGGACAACGACGTCAGGTGATTTATCCTTTACGTGTAATGAATGACATATAAATAGATTTGAAATATTGTCATTAAAAGTGTTTAGTACTTTTAAGTAAAATTCCATATTAAAATTCTTAATATTAACTATAAATAAAACGTAGATAAACTCTTATGGATTTTTTATCGTTGTAATCTCGTGGAGGCTTTCTGAAATTCCATAGATTTATAAGGCTACAAATTCCTAAAATATTACTAAGCCAAACGCAAAGTTGGAAACAAAGAAAGCTTGCCGTCATCAGATTCACCTAATGGTTAAAAAAAAACATCTAGTAAGCTTGCTATGTTGGCTGTATAGAAGTAATCGTAACAACCGTAAGTGTAGTCAAAAACAAAAAAAATAAGCCAAGAACATAATAGACACGGATTAATAAACAACACCGGCCTGTCAAGGCAGTTTATTTCGGTTACAGTTTCCTGTCTGTTCATCTACCTGGACAAGATTGTGTGTCTGAGTGTTGACATCTTATATTTGAGACTAATGAGAAACGTAAAGGTGAGATATATTGTGTTTAATTTTAGCATTTTTCATTTGTAGTAACTGCTACTATACATTGAAACAAACACACCAAAATTTGGTTTTATAGCTCAGTGGTATTAATATTTTATAACGACATTTAAGAAGCAAAAATTTAATAAAAATGTGATATTACTGTGCCAAGGTTATTGTTATTTTCGGATTATAGTCTTTTGAATCTCAACTCGAAATTGGAACATCCCTCAAAGAATCTATATCAAATTCATTGGTTTCTGTGGTCCAGTGAAACAGGTCGATTGCTCCGAAGAAATTATTATTGCATATGTGGGTCACCTCACAAGCTTTATTGGCATCGCTCGGCGGCTGAGAGTTATTCTTTGTGGTCATAAGTCTTATTGCAGACAGCCATAATAACATCAACATCAAACAAATTATATTCTGCAAAGGTTGTAACAAATATAATATATGATCTATCTAGTGGCACGCTTTCGCTTTGCTACCTATTTCATATCTTGAGTTACATTATAGGAATTTTAAGATACCTAATTTTGTCTAGTAAAATATATTGGACGACCGATTTGGCGTGGTGGCGAGTATGCCCGCATTCCACTCCTGAGGTCGTGGGTTCGATTCCCACACATGACAAATATTTGTGTGTATAAATATGAATATTTGTTCTGGTCTGGGTGTTTTTCTATGTATATTAAGTATGTATTTACAAAAAAAAAAAAAGTATTTATGTATGTTTATCCGTTATTTAGTATCCATAACACAAGTTCTTAATGATACTTATCTTGGAACTAAATAATTGGTGTAAGTGTGTGAAATATTTATTTATTTTATTTATTTATTTATATAACCTATGTTATTGTAGCGGTGAATTTAATTTTTAGAGTTTATTCGTAAAAAACTGACATATTAAAATACAAAGTCTTTCTCTTTGTAATGTTATAATAGTATAAGTATGCGTTTAGGATTCTGATTTTCAGCTAGTAATTTTATAAAGATTTTTTTAACCTTAAATGTTTGTAGTTCAATTAAAGTTATTTCTCTTTAAAACGACAACACATCTTGACAACTCGTTAACCTTTGGCGCAGAGATAATTAGATTAACGTACAGACAAAGGACAATCCACGTCTGTTGACCCATTTAGTATAGCGAACCACACAGGAAGTGCATCGATTTGAATCTGTGCCATTTGTATAATTAAAATTGTATTATGCTACATTCAATTCTTCCGTGAAACAATGAAGAAGTAACAGTCGAGTTTTATCCTTTAGACGCTTTGTAAAAATATGATTTTTCTGTTTTAGATATCAGTAATATAAAATTAACCCTAGATTGTTCATAATAGCTGGAAGGAACTTAACGATAATTAAAAGTCTTTATAAATTTTATAACACAATACTTAGGTTCGTTAATTAGCTTCAACAACAGCGAACCCAAAATAGCTAATGAAGTGTGTAAAAGACCAGCTGTGAAAAACAGTAAGCAGGGCTACGAGGTACGTGATTAGAATATGAAGAAATTAAACACGCCGTTACTTGAACATATGAATATTTATTCATGTGTGTATGTACTAACAAGTGGGTAAGTTAATACACCAGCTACACTCATAAAATACTTAATGATGACAAACTTTAAGGTAGTGGTTTCTGTTTATTTTGTTAGTGAAATATTTGAAACTCTAACTCGTGTTTGTTTAAATGTATGTGATTCTCTATTTGGCACCAAACAATAAAAATATATACGTGTTACAAAAAAATAACTGTTTGATAAATAACAATGAATCGACTAAATATATTTTTGTAAGTAATGAACTTCGAAGCAAGAAAAAACGCTTATTAAAGACAAGTACATAAAGTGTTATGTGAGAGGAACCTTAGAAGAAAACAAATACAAATTCAGTAAGTTGTTCTATTATCGCAACGATGTCACGAGTACACCTTGCGGCAAACCTTTTGATCAAGAAGTTCAAGTTTAAAGACCATACATAGACAAAAAGGTCCGATCAATTACGCGTTGACAATGATATTCAACCAACATGCCCTACAATTTTAAACATCTAACAAGACACTTAAATTTTTATTCATTTCTTATTACAAAAACTGCTTGAAATTATTTAAATTCAAATAACAAAATTAAGGAACAAAATATATAATATAACATCGTTGCGTCTACAAGCTATTAAACCTTACTGCTACTACTGTTAAATCGATTAAAACTGAGTTAGTTTTTTCGTAAACTAATTAAATAGAAAACAGTTTTGGTCGTGAACACGTGTTTGAAAGCAGGTGTTATATATCTTGAGACGTTGACTTAATTATTTCAGTGTAAGTCGTTAAAACGAGAATCCGAGTTTAATCAGTGACGGTTGTTATTGAAGATATATTTTCATATCTTCAAAGAGCTGAAATGGTGTTTGAAATATATTGTAGCAGAACGCAGCAAGGATGATAATGTGCAGGTGTTTTACGAAATAACCAGAAAACTATGTAATATATTTAGAACAAAAAATAAACTCACGACAATTTTCGATTCAACAAGCGCTCAGACATACATTTCAATGAACGTAAAGTACTAGCTTAGCAAACAATCGATGACAGTCAAGAATCTGCAGCTGTCCTTATATGATTAGAAGGAACACTATTATAGGCTATAGGTGACATAATCAAGATTGCGTAGGCGCACGCCCCGGTCGCCGCCCACCGCTTCCGTCGCGGAGGCGGCTAGCCACCTGATGGTGAATTTGTAAGGTTATATAACAATATGATTAAAGCAGGAATAGCTTTAGCTAATAAAATAAATAAAATAGGTACTTGATGCAAAAAATTGTCGATATAAACACTTCCAAAAGAATGGAAATTGATACGGCCGATATAGTGAATTCAGATTTAAGGTTCAAATTTCTAGGAAATCCTATAACAGTCACTTCTGAACTGTTTGGGTTTAATGAATGATTAATTTCTTCACTGTTTGGCCTAAATACAGCCAGACTACTTCTTTATAATATACTAGCGGTCGCCCGCGGCTCCGCCCGCGTGGATGTCGGTTACCGCTACAAAATGCCTGCCCAGAAAAGACACGGTCAGCAAAATGATTCCCAGGTCAATTCACAGACACCGACACTACGACGACGCAGTCATTATCCGCAGGCTGCATAGTTGTTAATGTTATTAAAGTTGTTAATGATGAAAATATTTAAATGTAATTAATACTAAGTTTTCACTCCTACCGGCCCGGAGTGCAACCCGTTGTTTTGGGATAGATAACTAAAGCGATTATTGTAAAGCTTCTCTATAAACAACATTTGACGTAAAATTATTTTCAGGTAACAAAATAGACTGATGGCCGGGAGCCTCGACCCGTGATAGGGCGCCGTGCAGCAGAAATCGTAATAATTTAATTTCGCCATAACTTCAAAACCAAACGTCAAATTTTGATCATTCAAAGACTAAATATTATCTACATAAACTGCACTTAGTGATGATTATTTTGATAACGATTAATATCATAAGATTCATAAGTAAATTAAATGCGTTTAAATGTAGTACAGTGTGTCGCGGACTTTTTAGTAGATATTTATAAGATCTACAATTAATTAGCACATTTTGTGGTTCTATAAAATATAAAAGAATATTTCTTTATTTATTTTATCTTTTATAGTTTAGGCTGCGTACGCAAAATGAGTAACTGTCCTGGTTGATTTTTTACACTTTGTGTCCGAAAAACCCATATATCTTACGAAACCCTATTATTTATATCCAATCGGTCCAGTACTTTTTGAGTTTATTCGTTACATACAAAAATACAAATCTTTCCTCTTCATAATATTATTTTATTACATTGACTCCCCCCCCCCCCCCCCGTACCCCAGTGAGCCTACATCGCATGCTGACTAGTTGAGCGCGGTGAGCGGCAACCACGCGACTCTTTTCTAATACTTGCATTTTTAAACTCGTGATATCTTCCAAATGAAATGTCCGAATTGAATAATTCAAAAAGTTATAAAAAGGTATTGAAGCCGTCTTGAATATAAAGTAATTTTTTTTCGATAAGGATTTATACCAAGTTTAGTATATGATTTTGTTCTATCATCAATAGTTTTCGCTGCGCACGCTACGTAAGGAATTTTTCAGGTCATTTTTTTACACCTTGGGTTACATTATTGGATTTTTAGTAAGGATCCCTAATTTTTAAAAAAATATAATATAGCCTATGTTACTCGGGGATAATGTAGCTTTCCAAAGGTGAAAGAATTTTTGAAATCGGTCCAGTGGTTTCGTAGCCTATTCATTACAAACAAACAAACAAATCTTTCCTCTTTATTATATAGTATAGATATAGAAGTATAGATATATATCAAGGAAAGTAACAATTAATAAAGTCGCAAGATGGAAGGTGGATCCTACCAATGCATAGTAAATGATTTACCGTTACATGATTTATTGTTTTCGACTTAATATTAGGTACTCATTAATTACGAAAATAACAACTTAGTCAGCTACAATTAAAACTAACTGTAATTAAGGAATATTCTAAAAATATAAATGGAAATTTTATTAACTGACTAAAGCACGAAACTGAAAGCACTGGATGGATAAGGATGAATTTTAGCTACTATGACGTACAAAATAGCGATTTGTTTTGTTCAATTTAAGTTACTTTGACAAAATAGAAACGATTTTTATGAATTCAATATCTAAAGGTTTATTATTTATTGCTGTTGCTTAAAAAAATTCACTGTTAAACCTAATTTATTTCTTAATCTATAACTGTGTACAAATGATATTATTAGTGCACAAACAAAATATAACACAGAACGCCGAACTGAATCCATTAAAGCATTCTTTCCCTACCAGTTACCGATAAATTCTTATAAATACATCGAAATAAACATAAATCAGATCGGAGCCCACTGAACTGAGGCAATAGCTATCAATAAAAATAAAACGGTATCTCGTTCACCGTAACCGGGCCACACACTCTGAAAGAGATAATAACGATACACGAAATACATTAAACGACAAATCGAGAATGGACACTTATAAAAGCGTAGTACAATTGAATGGTGATCGTGATATAAGTAAATCTCTGCTATCACCGGGACTGATCTCGATCACGGACAGCACAATGAAAACGACAATATGTCCTATAGCCGAAGGTTAAGATTCATATTCGAAACAACGGAGGCGAGATAATACAGCTGCAGTACTACTTGTCTTTGTTGTCGTTAATAAACTTTTAAGTTTATCATACAAGCTTGGAAACCTAGATTTAATGATATACTATTCAACAGAGACAGATTGCTATACAGTATCTCACATCAAGCTGCAAGTGAAAGTAGACTTTTGATAGGAATAATTTTTACGGTCCATATGAGTAAATCGATTTTATCTGCCGAAGATTTATCAGACTTAAACGTTGTGTGAAATCAGAATAAGCCTCCCACACAATGCGTAAACTGTTATTTGTATTTTGGAAGTCTCTGTTCGCAAGTTAATGAGAAAAAAATTGCCTGAACCCACATTACCGAAACAGGTATTAAAAAAATTGTGAGAAAAAGAAACAATGGTGCAACGTTTCCACGTGGGCGTTTGTCGAAATGGCATAACAAATTATTTCAGCCGCACATCACTAAGCACAGGAAATTGGTCTGAAATAACAGGATGAATGTCATTATTGAAGCTTCGCGTGCTCAAGTTACTTTAGAGGGTGTACCGAAAATGATGCGGTATCTTTAATGTATCACGTATCCGACATTTTTTTCAAACTGAAAGTCTTGTACCGTAGTGCATGATTTGACGATTATTATTTTAAACCAGTTCAGTTACTATGTTACAACTGCGACATTTAAAACATCATTTATCATTCAATCAAACCGCCTACAATATTGGAACAGTGCGTGTAACTAGTTTAGATAGATTTGCGTTACCAACGTAAAACTTGTATTGCAATTGTACATTTACAACATAATATATAGCAGTAACAGTGGTTCCAAAATAAACCGACTCAATGAAGGATCTTATCGGACGATTGTGTTGTAGCCGATTGTGGCTGTGGAATGCTCCGTTCATTGACAAAGCAATCATTGAAAACCACATGTTTGATGTGGAAGTTAACACACACAGGCATTGCCCACGCCATCATGCGAGTAAATCAGTAAGTTAGAATCAATCGGGAGTATAAAACGTTTCCTTGTTTTTGTTCGGGCGTTTTTTGGGAACGTACCGAAGTTCCGCTTTGGTATTATTTGGCATAAAATCAGTAAATGTAATGTAAAATGTTTAAATATTTCATCAATACTGAAACCTTTTACTCTGAGAACAATTTATTCAATCCATGATGTTTATTTTGAATATGTCGTTGGTGAATTATTTGCGAAGGCAATACGATTTTCTTCTTTCGTATTAAAAAATCCAGAGATCTGAAGTTACCTAATGAACTAGTGTCAGACATCAACCTGATAGCTTGGTTAACAATTAACTAATGAACGAGTTAATGAGCATTTAGATTTACTGCACACATCGTTTTTTTTAAATTCTTACCCGATTACAACATTGTCAATAGATATTATTAGAGAATGACGTGGTTTTATTGCTCACCTTTACCTGGAAAGAAACAAAATTGGTTTAGTCTTCGTTAAAACGTCTCTGGTAATTTTTAGTCAAACAAAAACATTGAGGCTGTTGCACAAATTTTCAACGTTAGCTTTTCCCTAGCTTTGAGTATAATCTTCAGACGTGGGCATAGAGAAAGTGAGCCGACATATGTAATTGAATATATTATTTGCGTAGGTCTCAAGTAATCTATTTAGCCTCATTATCAAAAGAAACAATGAGATGTTACCCAATGGGAGATACTACCTCAAAGCTTTCAATTAAATCTTTAGAATAATTACGAATATTTAATAAGTGTTCCAGATTTTATTTAACGTGATGACCAATATATTTCTTGAGGAAAAGGTGGTAGTTATGTGAGTATTTCTCGATTATCCTAACAGCATACTGCATATCGACTGGATTTTAATAAGCTAGATTAGGAACCACTTTAAGGGTACTACGAATACTAGTATTACAAGAAATATACTTGCTCGTAGCTCGATACCCACTAATTATTCTATACTAACTTCTAGATAGCGGTCGCTACTGGCCTCTAAGTTCTTGGTAATAAATTTCCCCATTAACACGTCTGGGCAGGTCAAACCGTACCATGAGTTAGAACCGGGCATGAATCTGTGCAATTAACGGCAGTGAAACAATTACAGAGGCTTCTATCATTAGCCAGCAACCTCTAAATAATCACTAAAGCGGGTAACAGCTAGCGATTACCTCATACGTTATTAAACGAAGTCTAAAATTCTACACATTTCAAAAGAGTTACCAAGCTTCTGTTCCATTATAAAGTGATGCAATGGCACAAGAAAATCTCAGTTAGGTAAATGTTTGACGTTTGATAAAACGCTTAGCAAAGAGCGTAGAAAGAAAGTAGTACACGGAGCAACTTCTGACTATCAATAAATGCTATCTTATCTGCTTTCCTTTATAGTACTCGTAGGCCGAATTATCTCTGATGACAATTCGGCCAATCCAGAAAATTGTTTCAAAAACGATTCAAGTTAAGTTTAAGGAATCTTTGAAAACTCTTTTGGATGTGTATTGGTGGAAGCTTCTTAAATTGGGTGTGGGCATTCAAGACTGTTATCATCCACTTAGCACATTTGCGAATCGCCATCTTGGCCAATCGAGTCGTTAACCTCTGTACACCAGCTATCTTGAGTTATATCGTCTGAACGAGACGCTCTATACAGATACTGCACTTTATTCTAGCATAATAAAGATTGTGAATACTGACGACGGAGCACGAAGACGCGATTGAATTTAATTTGATGAGAGTGAGGTTAAAACGTTACAAATATGGTTGAAAACCTTTTTTAAAATAAGGTTTTCACAGAGCTTTACTGCAATGCGTACACGAACCACATGCATCCTGTAGTACTGACGTCATAAATATTATCATATTCAAAGACATGAATGAACACCCACACCAGTAGTTTTGTTTGACATCTGCTAAAGCAATTGCCAGCGCTTGCATCAACTAATTAATTTCTGTGGTATAAAGTATATCAGAATACCAAGGGGCTTTTAGCAACGTTCTAATGTTGCGTTCAGTTCTGCTAGCTCCTATGGGTAATTTATAGCGATTGGCCCAGATTGTCGGACCAATAGCAATTTGCGAATGGGTCGATACTAATGTACGTATAGTGACTTTAATGCGATTACTCTCGCAGAAAACGGTACATGTACAGCTAGTCTTTTCAAGTCAATGATAAATACAACTTTAAACTAAATTAGATCATCAATATCACTTAAGACAGCCCACCTGTAAGTAAATAGTTGTCCATTGCGTGGAATGGAATGATATCAGTCACGCATCAGATTGTATATGGGTGATAAAATGTGTAATGTATGTGCCACATGAAGTAGTTAGAGATGATGATGATAATCATTATGATTCAAAGGAAAGAAACAATTTTACTAAAGGGCTGCCTAATTTTGCTACGCTACACTCTCAGTTTGATATAGCTGTTGTACACATGTACTGATTCGGTTTGGTCATGTTCAAAGGATGAATGAAAGTGATTTATGATGGACGAGTGAATGAAAATGTTGTGAGGGGAAGACCACGTAAGATCTTCCATAACCAAATCCAGAAGGGTTTGAAGACAGGGCAGGTCAAAAGTACCCTAAACCGACGGGCGTTCATGAAAAGGATAATGAGTGTGAATGAAGCTAAGAGTGGGTGCCAAGATCGTAGCAAGTGGAAAGATGTGATCTATGCCTACTTCTACAGGAAAGAGAACTGACATTATATTGATTCATGTACCGTATGTAATGTATGTACTGATAAAATTAATTTAGATTTAATAAAAGCATTAATGATTTTCATATTTTGCTTCCTTTTCAGTCAAATTAAATGCCGGTTCACCACGGGCCACGTAATGAATTTAAAAACTGGCTTCTTTGAGAACTACTGCACAAAACATTATATAATTTTATTTATAGAAAAAAACATTATTGGCTTTATCTAACAAAAAAAACTTCGTGATAAGTGTGGTATTCGAAATATTTTAAGGACCGAAAAATCATTGAAATTTATTTGTTCCAAATCATCAGCCCATTAACGTCACTCTATGTGCACACAGGTAAACGTCTTCTCTCAGAAACCAAGGCTAGAGAGGCTAGCCATACTTTACTGTGTGGCATCCTAGCTTAAACATAGCTTAACGTGCCTTCCTGAGCACCGAAGTGGTCACCCATCCAGGGTACAATATCTGTCAGTCGTTTTGAATCTCAAAGATTGTGCCATGAAATTTTTGTAAAAATGAAGTGGTAAACAGCATACATAAAATCCTCAGACGTATATTTTATTTACGTATTAGTTCAGTTACCACAATATCATGTTGACGTACATTGATGAATTATAATAAATTGATTGAGGACATAACTGTGGACAAAAATGGTTACGTATTGCGTCACGTACTCGAATTGATCATCAAAATGTATGTACACAACTTAATATGTAGTTTCATATCATGCCACCAGTCGCGCATTGAAATTAAACTAACATTTAATTAGTCATGTTTATCTCAATTAAGAGCTGTGTGCGATGCATGCGAGGGCAAGTAGACTAGTTGCATCGGACGAATGGAAATAAATAAACGTATGTAAGTATCATACCATGAATCAGATCTAAATTGAATATTCTAGTGTTACGTGACAAACGTGATGTCATGTTATGCTATGTATTTTAATTAACATTAAAATACTGTTTCATCATTCAAATAATTAGAAACATATCTAAAGTCAAGTTTAACAATATATTTCTAAATATAAACTATAAAGTGAAAAATACTTTAAGGAAAACAGAAAAACGATTCACATACGTACAGCTGGCTATCCACACCGGGCGAATTGAGGTCCACGAAAGACCATGACCTGAATTGAGTTTTATTTGTGAGTCCGAATCATGAGTTCCACGACTAAGCGGATGTACGAGTATAATGTCGGTGCCAAATGTATAAAAGAAGTTTATTTTCTCTCATTGTATGAAATATATGTAAAGCAATGGAGTATTTTCAAACCAAAGTTTAAATAAACTTATAATAGTTTACAATGATAATATATTTTTTCAAATGTTATTTATCGTTGGCCAAGACAACAACATTAAACAGAATTAGACATTATTAGACAGAACTAATAGTATTCAAATTGTGAAACATTCCTTTATAAATAGGTACTACGTCACCGGAATCATTACATCACTAGTATATTGCGTCTGTTTATTTTGCCATAAATGGGTGAAGGAGATATTGCCTTCGGATGAATGCTACGAATTTGAGTTCTTGGATTTTGTAAACACTTTTCAAATAAATTCTTTTTAATTTCAAGGTTTTATGGGCGATTACGATTTAGATCGAATACTTTACTGATAGTAAAAGCCTTCTTTTTCCAAATGGAAAATCATCAAAAAACCCTCTTTCTGTGGATGGAGCACAAGGGTATGTGAGACTTCTACTAACTAAAAACCATCCATGTTCGTTCTTGAGCCTATGTGTGTGTGAGTAAAGGCCTGTGGTAATAATACGTAGCGGTAATAAGAAATCCCATTTAGTTGATGGTACCGTAGTAAAGGGTGGGCCATAGCTGAACTATTAGCTATCCATCTCCTTTCTACCCAAACTATGATTGATGACATCTTCAACCGGTTTGGCCGAAAGCGATAAATTTATCAGATTTCAATGTTGTTGCCAGCAAAATGTACCTATGTCATATCATATATTTGAATAGACATTTATATCTTAAGGATTAAAATAATGGTTCTCATAAAAAACATATTATAAATTTTATGTTTACGAAAATAAAATAATAAAACAGAGAAGAAAATAGATATTTAAGTAATTTTACTTTGATGTAATTTTTTCACAACATTAGCGTAGCTCATACATGTACAAGCATGATTTAGCTACAAAATATTAGTTTACACAACCTACAACCCCGGTAGCCACCAAGCCACCATATTTACATGACCGGCTCAAATACGCGGAGTCAACGCGTGCGCAGGGCGGATACGCGCGCACATTATAAATAGCCGGACGTCTATTTTTGTCTAACGCAGTACCAGGCGCCGGCCATGTGCCGTCATATTAGTCTGGGGCTCTGCTTGCTGTTCAAATTAATGAAATTCCATGAATGCCGATTCACATTTCACATGAGACAGTGTCATTCAATGTTAACATATCATCAATGAAGAGTTTGTCATCAACCTTCGACAAGTTTGTGTAAAATATTTAGAATCTTATTTAAATTAGATTAAACCCGTAATCTACGTATTAGCAGAAAGTGCAGTGTGTCTGCTATACTTTGACTTTCTGTGACGTTACAGATTCAACTAAAAATTTGCTTGTTGTAAAAACTTTTTTGTCGAAGTATAACAAGCAATTTTAACGACTAATTAAATACAGATAAGGCAAGCCAGTCGGACTTAGAATAAGCTCTAATACTAACCAGTCCCATGCTAGGATTTTACCTCTGTCTTCTGGAGTCAGCTCTAGAACCCTTACACCAGAAAGCAGTCGAACAATTACACACACAAATATTCAAATCGATTTCTAAATTTTGATTATCTCATAACACACAAGTAAAGCTAATAAAAATGCTGCATATATACAACTTGCAATGAAAAACTTTAAATTAAATATAATAACATATTTAGGAAACACAAATAAAAACATATAGAAGTAAGCGTGACCTACGAGTTCACCGCAAAGTGGCTGTGGCCTGTTTGCGTCAATCAAAATAGTCATGTGTCTCTTGTCGAGTACTGGCGTGTACTTCAGGCAAGGTCAGGAACTAAACGTTGAGAGTAGTTTACAAATATTTATCTCCCCACTTGCCACCACATGATCACTTTTCGCGTGGGAACCCATACTTTTACAAACAAGAATTCCTAAGGGTAAACATGAGAGCGACCGGCATTTGTTACTTCAAGTTTAGCGTTCAAAATACAAAAAGAAGATGCAGATCTTGTTCTCAGAACAACATTTTAGCGTGTCCATGAATATCTTACCTGGCGACTTACTTTTTCGTAGAATTCTATAAGGGTTATATATGAGCTAAAAAGGGATTTTAAATGTAAAACAAATTTGCTAATTTATTTATTTTTGAAGTACCTATGAAGAAAAATAGGAATCCTATCAAGACCTAAGCCCACGCCTATCTCACCTGCAAGTGGCGTTAAATGGACGAGGCTTTGGCGAACATAACAGTGCCCGGTAAGCGGCAATAGGCTCGCCACCTTTTACGTGGGACCAACTATATAATTGGCGAAGTGTGGGCGTATATTATGCCTTTGCCTACCCCTTCGGGGAAACAGGCGTGACTGTATGTATAACGAAAAATGTATTGAAATACAATGAAATAAATAATAATTTTCAAGAAACCGAAAATTAATTCAAGAAATTCATGCACATTTCGGATTCTGTAAAGCTTATTTGCCGTTTAGTAAAACCCAATCCTGAGATCGGAACCCTAAAATTTGTGGTAGTGATAAATTGAAGACTTATCTGAGGAATAGCAACATGTCAGAATATTCGATCGATCAAATAACTGATCACATGATCATGCGGGTGGGGTTAAGGTAATATAGGATTTGATGAAATCAAAATGAAGATTGAATCCGTTTAATATAAAATAATTACATTATGATAACACATTCTCAATTCATTTGCAAATTCATTATTTACAATCAATCGTTTAAAGATTAATAATAAAAGATGTATTAAAATCTTTTGCTATAAACGTACAAAAATAAGTATATGTTTTAATTCCGTAGAGATTTTTCGAGGGAAAATTCGACTTACGTCGCTCTAAATATTGAGATCTGGCATAGGAAATCATGTCATATGACGTCTCCACAGTTTAAACAAATAGTGGTTGCTACGAAAACTCAGTTTTCTGTCCGTGTTTACTAAGATAAAAGATACTGATTTACATCTGACAGTAATGATTGCTCTCGTGAAATTTTCTTACACGGAAAAGCTCATTTTAGCTGAATTACAACTAATATTTTAAATTATATGGTTGACGTATACAAGTTCTTTCATAAGAAATATGACTCAGCTTAAGGTATTTTTCTACAACTATGATAATTGTCGTCCGAATTTTTAATTGACATCGCTTTAACTGCTGTGTGATAGTAAAACAATGTTTAAGCTATAGTTTTGCATATAATTCTTGTTTTTTAATTAATTAATTAACCAATTAATTCCTAGACTTGTTACGTGAGTTTTATTGCAAGTCTACATTACTATAGTTGCAATATTCTGTGATTTTGATTAAAACGCTTCCCTAATCACTGGAATAGAAAGCTCCTTTTACGTAGTCTTAAGTTAACTCTTTAATGCAAAGCTACAAAATAAACTCAAAACTATCGTAACTACTAAATATAAATTAACTAGTCATCACTAGGAGATGAAACAAATGTAGGCAACTCACTGCAGTTGCAACATTGAGTTGGCAACAGTTACTAATGCAAGAACATGTTTATTGATATTGCAGTTGCTTTAATTGTTAGTGTTATTTTCAATGCAGTACCATAACAACGTGTGGAAAATACTGTTATCGACAGGTATATCAATAACATTAACGTGGCTCGATAATGTTGAAATCTAACGTTAATGTTCAATACGAAACTATGAAATAACGATGCCCCCGATTCTATTCCTGAATGCCGTAAAAAGCTACGGAATCATCAGAATATGGTTCTAACATTGTAATTTTCAATGCATAACGTGTGGCAAATACTGCTATCGACAGGTATACCAAATAATAACATTTAGGTAATTTTGAAATCAAGCTTTATTGTTCATTACCGAAATATGAAATAAAGATGCTCCCAATTATATTTCTAAATATCGTAAAAATTTTAGAAATCGGCAGAATGTGATTTTAACATTGTGATTTACAATGCATCACAACGTAAGAGTAACACTGTCATCGACAGGTATATTAATGAACTATGAAATAAAGATGCCCCGGATTATATTCCTGAATGTCGTGAAAAGATATGGAGTCGTAAGAATATGGTTTTAACATTTTAATGACAGTTTATATACCTGAAGCGCTTGAAGCCCTGTAAGACCAGGTCATTGGAAACTATCACCAAAGTCACGGGTTTATCATACAAAATGAGATACTTGCCTATTAAGTGAGTTAAAATCTGTTATTTATGTGTTCTTATAGGTAATTGCAATATTTGGAAATTCTTTGATAGTCGGAACAAGCTGGATCACGGTGGAATTGCTTTTGCTTATGTACCACTATATCAACAGGTCTCATATAATGCCTACTAATTTCAATAGCCACAGCACCATAGAAACCATTAAACAGTATTGCGTAAATCTATAGTCTTTGGCAGCAAAAGATTTGGCACTGCAATGGTAACTAGTAACTTAATCGTCAACGACAACCAACTAATAACAAAAATAAATATAAAAAATCTGTGGCAACAACAGGCTTAACAAGACAAGTCGTCTTGCACAACCTCCAGTTTTCACTCAGTACTGTGGAAAACGTGGAATCGATTATCACCGGTGTAAAATATCAGCTCAAGCCCAGTAACGATGTCACGTTGACGTTCGGTATGCCGGGATGGTTGCACAACGTCCCAGTTTCGCTCGTAATTCCCTCAAGCATAGATTCGGTACTAAAACTATAATAGTTATACCCGTTTGAAACTCGGTTTATAGTTAAGACTTAGCGTCAGTGCTGGTGCTATAAATAATGAAATGTTTGTCAGATTCGTGTGTTAGTGTGCATATAAAAGGGCCTGACACAAGCGGCACTGCACCTAATTTTTTCTGACATTTTACATATTTTTATACAATATAAGGCTTACAACTTTGATCCTTCCCTAGTTCACAAGCGTATAAAAAGCAACTTCGTCCGGCTGTAATGGGCAAAGTTAATTATAAAAATAGTAATACTTAAGTATTTAAAACAAATGGATAAAAATACATTCCCAATTTTGATACGTATATATATTACCTCAAAATAAATAAACTACTAACCTAACCAAAACTAATTGCTCATTAAAATAATGATTGAGCATCATAAATATTTGAGGCCTTAAAGTATTATTGATGTGCAATCAGGTCAAACTTAGTACATCAGTTCGATATTTTCAATTATAGTTGTTATATTTAACGTATCATCAAAATTATTACATATACCTACAATATTAATAAATACCAGGAAAACAATTCATTGAAATGTCACATGTATTAAAATCGAACAAAAGAACATTGTGTTTCAATATAATATACCTTTTAAATAAATAATATATTTATTTTTCCTATACGATAGTAATTATTGTAAATCGAATCATAGAGGTGTATAAGAAAAATAAGTTGCATCTAGTTTATAATTTTGTTAAAATGGGAAGTTATAATTTTTTTTAACACCGAGTATTTAGAAACAAGTGTTAAGAAAATCAAAACAATATTAGCAAAAGAATCAGACACATTTATAATAAGTAAATAACCTTCTAAGGATGATAAGAAAATATCTTTAAATAAAAATATAAGGAAAATATCCTTCCCTAAGGATGGGATCCCTACAAATTTTCATTGAATCAAACTATCTAGTGGTTTAAGCTTGAAAGCATAACAGTCACAGTCATTTTTGTATTAACAATAATAAAATTGCACCACCACCACCTTTTACTCCAAGTAAAAGTCAAATTAGAACTGTCCTTTTACATTTTCAAGAAAACAATAACATCATGAAATGTACCAGTACCAGCATAACTATTTTCTACAATTTATAATGATTAAACTACTGCGTCATTTTGGTGGTATCCACTTAACAAACACATCACACCCAAATGATTTCATACATTCAAATTCGCCTCACTTAAAATATTACATTACAATCATTATGAGGATATGGCAAACTAAATACGTGCCTACGTGGGAGTATTACATAATTGATAAACATACACTTTTCTAAGACAAAAACATATTCGGTATTTGTAGGAAGCTTGACATGAAATCTACAACAATGTTTAAAATATTTTCACAATTACCTATATGAAACATAATGCTTTCAAATTTAGTAAAAAGGGAAATGTCCTTAAAAGGACAGAATAGATACGAGAACGTCACCACAAAGACATGACGTCATCACTAATGATGCTTAACGCACTATTTGCCATGATGATATTAAAAAACTAATGGTTACCACAATTTTGTAAGTAAATTTCATTAGGTTGTATTTAACGTGTCATCATAATTAATAAATTGCCGACCGAACCTAGCCTCATCAAAAAAACTATTAGAGTTATTACAAATTTTAAATTTTACTTTTTAATATGTAAAGAAACATTTAATAAAATGTAAAATATTACTTTTTTTATTAGTTTACGTATGTTATTAACTACCTACTGTTAGGCGGTGCGGCTTTCAAAGTTTCAAAACAGGGTTTAGCTAGTATTAAAATTCGTTACAGAAATTCGTCGAATAACAATATCACCAACTACGTGATGCATTGTAAAGAGATATTTAAAGTCCCTGATGGGTATCAATTGCAAAAGTAGTACTGAATAAAACAATAGCGTCTAATGGATCTGTAAATAAAAGGAGTGACGACGACGGCACGCCTATCCGAGGACCTTGACCTGAAGATATCAACCATGTGGCCGAATTTGTACACAGAACACAGCTACCGCTATACTACATTAACTTGTATCTGCGACAAACATAACAAATGAATGTACAGCTGTTCACGAACTTTATAATAGATTAGGCATGATCGTTAAGCCTTTGCTATTAAAGATAAATGATCTTAATGGAAAGATAAGCGTATTGACGCGTATCCCGGTACGCTAAATTTGATAGCAACGGTGTTGTAATAGATAGTGATTGTTGCCAAGAAGAGAATTTTACGATGGCTTTTTTAATCAGTAATTTTGATATAATCATCCATGTGTAGCTTCTGGTATCAAGATATGCGTAAAGAGCGCACGAAACGTAAGGATAAACATTAGAGCTCAATTTTAGTCAAAGAAAATAATCCATTTACATCTCACTGACAGCTGATATCTACTAACATGTTTACAGCTAGTCAGCGATCCATATAAGCGTCGAATTGAACGCGTTGTGTTACGAGGAGTGAAGTCAGACGATTATAAATAGAGAACTGAAGCGGAGTATGTATTTCACGGCACAATTTACGTTTGCAGTACGGATCCAATAAAACGCAACGAGAATGTAGATCGCCGTCGACATGTCTGAAACGATCAATCAATTTGGAAACAAGGACGATAAGAATAGATGTGATGAATTCGGAAACATAACAGTCTTTTAGTCAGCTGCTGAAGATATTTAAATGGCGCTATCGTCACTAGAGAATATTTTGGATTAAATTTATTGTTCATATCATTTTGTTGTCATTTTCACTAGTTGCATTCTAAAACTGTCAATGCCGACGATTTTAAGATAAATGAAACTTTAGTAGCTGCTAAAAATAATTTTGCAACAATCAATGTTCAATCTTCCGGTTTGGTACCAAAAAATAAAAACTGAAACAACATTGAGAAACGTAACGAAGGTCTGTGTGTATATTACCATATAAGAATTGGCCTTTCTGGTTGTAGTTATGACGTCAACCAAGACCGCGACCGAAAAACCGGTCTCAATCATACGTGACCGCGAAAGAGTCATCAACCAACTTGAATCATCGACGATATATCGTGTGCTCAGTCACTATATAAAATCAACTATTACATGCACTCTTTGAATATAAATACAACAGGTATTAGAAGCAGTTCTCATCTTCGAGATATACGGAATAAATAAATTTTCTATTCCTTAATGGTATCCACCCAATAGTACCCAATGGTATTCCAAAACTGGATATCAGAAGATGTTCTTTTCCATGCACTTCGAAGAAAATTGGTTAAGTGGTTAAAGCGTAAAGGAGTACCGAACAAATTCCATAATATTATACTTCAGATAGATAAGTGGTAGTTTTATATCATTACCAATTTTTAACATGGAGTAATTTGTGAATTTCCAACTAAAAATGTACAGTTCAACAAAGACTATAAGACGACCGAAAACGATGCACCATTTGTAAAGGCTAGTCTGTAAAGTATGAGAAACTCTCAAGTTAGTAGTCAGTTATGTCATCATTATCATGTCGTATTATCATTAGATGGAAATATCTAACCATACGATTGAGAAATAGGAGCTTCGTCTATCCAATGATGATAACTTTCTTTGTTTGACATTCCTCGGCAGAGTATGGTTTACATAACGTGTCATGTCACATTGGGCCAAAGAGTAGCATTATGGATTACAGAATAGAGACTGACTTGCAAATAGCATGCAAAATGTTTACCTATTTCAGTAGGGTTAGCACAGATGAATAAAATTTAAAATATTTAAGTATTTATATCGCCTTATTTTGAAATATGGTTCACAAACTACTTACTTTTAATTGGATATTTTTTTTTTGTCCAAGAGTATTTCTATTAAGTAATATCATACATTTATTGTAAGTAATTTACAATAATGCACATGTATTAATTTATAAAAGATCTAATTTAAATGTTAAATAAACAATCGATCAAAGATCAAAATATTCTTGAAACTTAAAAATTGACAAAAGCGAATAAAAAGTACTCTCTTACATACCTCAAGCTCGGTGAGGTGTACGTACAACAGTGTAGTTGTATGAAGCTTTATCTCTGTTCTGTTTCTTTACTCATGATGTGCCACAGGAGCGCGTGTCAACTTAGCATAACAATGGAAAACAACAGAGCCGTGTTTCATTTCGCTAATGCGTATAAGATCTAAGAAAAATAACAACGGAATTTGCTTGAAAACCGAGAAGCTGTGTGTAGTATTTAATTTCATTAATGCTGTGCATACTGATATCATTGAAAAGATAACAAGAAGTTATCATTGAAATTACTGTATATTTCAATCTCAATAAGGTTGCTATCGTAACAAACAACATATCATTATTTATAAATTATGTTCGTGCCAGTGGTAAAGAATGCATGCTCTGTATTGTAGCCGACTATATTTTTCCTTTATTTAAGTTAATACAGAAGAGTTGTTCATAAAATTCAAGGCGATTTACTTAATAGAAGATATATCAAAATATGCAGAAACATGCAAGGTAGCTTGATATATGCAAATTGAAAACGTGTGCCCTATGTCCCTTTGGCATTTGCCACAGCATGGAAATTATGATGACACGCGAGGTAAATGTATTGCACAAGCTTCAATGCGGGTTTTAAATGATGCTTCGTACATTGTGTAACATTAACCAGGACCAGTGGAACTGATGTGCAAGTCCACGGCAATTAGCCGGTGTCTGCGGAGAAAATCGGAATGCGTACAACCGTTAGTGTCCGGCTGCCACGGGCCATAGTTGGTGACACTCTTTACGACCACTCTCGAAGGCGGCACCTTCGTTCGGTTATTCGTATATAAAATAGTAAAGTGTAAGACAGTTCATGATATACTAGTATTATAATGTCTTGGATTTCTTTTTCTATTTTATAGACCTGATTGATAAGAAGCAATTCTTCATTTACAGTTTAGTTTTTCTTTTTAACCGATTCTTACTGTAAGAATCTTCTACAATTTACGATTCAAAAGTATATTAAGATTAGACTTTATAAATTTTAAGTGTGTATGTAGGTAAGTACTTTAGGACACACAGATACATTCAGCATACCCTAGATTAGTAAAATAATCGCAGGAAACTTTATTTTAATTCCTATCAATATATATCAGACAAGTTTAATCTTAGACACGAAACAATAAAATTTAAATTGCAGGCGTAACCTATCGTTCGGCCAAAGAACCAATTAATAAAGAAATCGAAATTCGTTTTAAACCATACGAGGGATGTAAACACATTTCTAAACAAAATGAGTTTACCACCAAAAGTTAACTGGACTATACAAAAATTGTTGAACTATATTGTTAGTGTGGAAAAATTCCACGCTTCATATTTTGATTAAACTGAGCTGATTAATAAATGACACAAGATGTAACAGATAGTATTATCAGAAACGAGGACATGCTAAAACAACGTTTTACTGTTAAAAGCTTACATGTCACGCTTATCTTCGTAACTCCCCCACCAGTGGTGGATCGCGCACCCTTCATTGTCCATTAAAATGGATTCCTGATACCAATAAAAACAACAAAACTTTACCGCCATAGTAGTTAGTACGAGATCGCCTATAAAAGGCAATGATTGCCGCAACATACTATTGCTTTATAAGAGTTACCTAGAGTTACAAACGGCAATGTCCTAAAGATTCTTCACAATGCCACACAATTCCCTTATTTGTAGTGGCATTTACTAATTTCCCCATAATCGTGCAAATAAATTCTCGCTAATGTAACTATTAAGCTTATGTTTTATGCATACTAATAGAAGAATCTAACGAAGAGGTAAAATATTTGTGACGAGACGAAGAGACCTGATGGTTATCTTCCGATCTTATTCATCAGTAGTAGGTACCAATAAATAAAGTTATATTTATCCATCATGTCAGTGAAGAAAAATTCGGAATTAAATACAAAATCTTTTATTCAAACTTGGGTTCTTTAGCAAGCACACGTGAATGGTATTCAAATCTAGGACCAAAGACTTTAATCAAGTCGTCGCTTCTATAGGAAGGTTGCTACGAGACTAAAGATGAAGAAACGGGCAAGGGTCTGTCTCCTACCACTGGCACTAATCCTACTACTTGCACTCGTTGTCCCGAGACATCAGTTCTTAAGTTAAATTTGCTCCGTAATTTTACTAGATATCATCATCATCAACCTATCTTCGTCCTCTGTTGGACATATGCCTCTCCCATGGCACGCCAGTGAGCTCGATCCTCAGCTCTTCGTCTCTAACCGCTGTCATCCGTTTTGCTTATATCGTCGCTTCAAGCCGGAGGGCGTCCTACACTGCCCTTACCAATATACAGTCTCCACTGTAGGTCATTTTTTTTTGTTTTTAATAATGGCTTCGTGCGTTTAGCACATTAAGCCAGTGTTAAGTAAGAGATATATAAATAAAAGTACATGAGAATGAGTGGTGATAATGATGGTAAATGAGCCCTCCCCCAACAAACCCCTTGAGTCCTCAGTAAAGATGTGGGACTATACTGAGATCTTCTTGAGAGAATTTCAAAAAGTTATGTTGCACTGTTTTGTTTTATTTACCACTTATGAAAGTTCACAAAAACTTTACGGTTAATAATTCACCATTATTACACATTAATTTTTGAAATATCAATTATTAGCAAATAAAACAAAACTGCAGACATGACACTTCACTTTCCCGCCAAGAAGTCCTGTAGGACATTAGATACAATATTAAATATTAACCTTGAAATCAAAACACAGTACATATTACGTAAAGCATTAGAAGCGACGGCAGAATATCTTGTATTTATTAATGACATACTATAAATATTTCCGCATCCAAATTGGTTAAATGTGTAGGAGATAAATTGATCTAAGACTGATTGTAAACGTTCTCTGTAGTGTGGTTGCGCTTACGATAGATCTATCGATAGTATCGTGACCTCGGCAATCGATAGTACTATCCGATTTTGTAATCATTAAACTTCAATAGTATTTGAGCTACCGACATTGTTAAGAGGAGTCCATTGTATTGTCCCAAAACATCTGTAAGATTATTACGAAACAGTTCAATTGAATGGAAATATTGTACTTCTGTAGTCTTAGCGTCGACGTAATTCGATAGCATCGAAGAAATTCAATCATATCAATATTGAAAATCTCGAAATTTTCGAGAGGGCTATTCGATAGTGTGTCGGTTTTTCAAGGTTTAGTTTCTAAAGAGAAACGAATGCTATGACAACATTACTTTTAGATAACAATAGATTTACAATTAATATTAGCAGGCCTAGTCTGTTTCACAAAGGACTACCAAACCACTACTTTATTTTTTCGCCATTTGGGATTCACTGTTTTAGAGTATTTGCCCATTGACATTTCAAGATATTTGCATGCGAATTCAACTTATGCAGCGTTTTCGTCAATTAGTCACAGTCAAAGTAAAAAAAAATGCAATCCAACCCCATTGAAGTGGAAGGGATGTCTAGCCTAGTAACGTTTCTAGATTAGACTTCTATGGAGTTTTGAAATAAACACGGAAAATTACAACACACATTATATACTACTTTTATTCACAGGTGTTCGTTTTCTAAAAACCTGCCATATTTACACCAGTTTTCGAAAATGGAACACCGTCTCGATGTATCTTTTTGCGCGTTGACGCTAAAACTTCTATTTAAATCAAATACTTTTTATTTCATAAACTATTACATAGTACTTGAAAACGTCAAAATTATAAAAAAATAACAAAAACAAATAAAATATAATTATACTAAAATCACGAAGCTTAGATTCACTTGCAACCAAACAATTTAAAAAAACAAAACAATTTACAAATTAAATATTTAATACCTAAACCAATATCCTGTACTATCCTTTAACAGTATTGTTTACTCGCATGCTAAATATATCTATAGGTTAACGTCCCACAGTACCGCGTTGGTCAAGTATCTCATAGAGTGGAGGAACAATGAGCGGATGATAAGGCCTTATCTGCAGACTGATGGAGTGGGGGAGGCGCCGGAAACCAAGTAACATGGCGGCTTCTCGAATGTGGCATAAGTCACAACACTATAAATCTCTTTACTAAGACATTTATTAATGCAGACTAGCTGTGTCTGTGTGAAACTAAATTGTGCCTTTGTAAAGTGTCTCAATTTTGATAAACAGATAGTTTGATCTTTAACTGTAGAGTTAAAGTAAGGCCGCGGAATTCACTTTTAAAAGGGAAGAAAGCGGGTTAAAAGTTTGTATAAATAACTAATTTCTTAAGTAACATAAAAAAATATAAAATAACAATAACAATCCTAATGAACTTACCTAGACATAGGTAGTTATAAGATTATGAAATGGAAGGAATTTATTGCATACATACGGCGTCTATATCTTATCTTAGAGTTTGGTTAGCTAATAAAGTAACATGTGTTTATGAACATAGCGAGTTATTTAACGATTACTGTGCAATCACGATTCTAGAAATTATATCGTCCATTGAATGTATACTATTATTCTAAGAAGAAGTGAGCATGGCCTACTGATATAATAATATAAAATCAACACTCTTTATTATTTTAATTTTTCCAAGGAATAATTTATGTTTATATAATAATAAGGTGTATAGGGATCCTACCATCCTCTTTTGAGCCCAAGCTAACTTCACCTGCAAGTGGTGCACTTGCCGATCAAAGGACGATGCTCTGGCAAACATAGAAGTTCCCGCTAAACGTGCAACCAACAACACAACTGGCGAAGTGTGGGCGTATATTATGCCTCTGCCTACCCCTTTGGGGGAACAGGCGTGATTGTATGTATGAATTTATGTAGTTATAAATTTCTAAAATGATCTTATCGATTGAAAACTCAACAATTTCGCAAATATGCCAGCTCTGCCGTTTCAAATACACTCATGACACATTTACGAAAGATGTGTCAGCATGAATGTGTAGCCAATAAATGATAGAAGCGATGTGGATATTGTCCATTTTGCAAGTAAATTAAAGAGAACAAATAAATTAAATCATGCTTCGTTTGATATATTAATACATTTAACGATTCGCTAACGTGGCGATGGGCTTACAGTCTACACATGAATCCCATTTCAATTTCCGGTTTAGGGCTAAGTTTAGCAAGAAATTGTTGTATAAATTCCGCAACATGCTCTTCGTCAAAATCGACCCAGTTGCAATTGATAAAAAAACTGGTTAAGTTACGTTTACGTTTTTCCTTTTGCAAGATAGTGTACAATATACACATATATTTCCAAACTTTTTAGTAACTTATTAGGATTTATTTGTATAGTACTGTAATTATTTTTCTAAATTTCATCAATTAAAACGGTTTAATTTATCATAATATTATCCGATTGTTTGACGACCGATATGGCGTGGTGGCGAATATATCCGCACTCCGGTTCTGAGGCCGTGGGTTGGGTTCCCACACAGGACAAATGTTTGTGTGCATAAACAAGAATATTTCTTCTGGTCTGGGTGATTTCCTATGTATATTAAATATGTATTAACAAAAAAAAGATATTTATGTATGTATAACCGTCATTCAGAATCCATAACACTTATCTTGGAACTAAATAATTGGTGTTCTTGTCAGAAAATATTTATTTGAAGTAAATTATTTACTTATTGTGATAATAACAACGTACGCCACTTATATTTATCACACGAATATTAGTTAAAATTTGATTAAATTATACAAAGTTCAAATTCACAAAGGAATGACAATAAGTAGTAATGAAATAGGTTTTGCCATGTCTGTTACTGGTTGAATGAAACTAGTTTTGGACATTAAGTGGGCGGAAATCGTAAGCAATTTCGAAAGTTATTTATCGAGAGTATTTCGCGTAGGTGAGTGAACTGGGTTTGGTATAGTCTGGGTATTAAAACCCTAATTTGTAACGTAAATCTGTACTAATACCCACATAAGTAGTATTATTAGGCGTTTAATATTTCCTAAGTTAAAACTTAAAACTAAACTAACCACTACAAAACACATTTGGGGTTTATTACAAAACAAGATCTAATGTTAAACCAGGTTTCAAACTAATTCTGTCACTGTTCTCATTTTATCAAATAAAAGTGACAGCACTAGTTTTAAACCTGGTTTAATTTTAGATTTTACTTTCATACATAATGTCACGCCTCTTTCCCGTAGGGGTAGGAAGAGATCACATCCTTCCACTTGCTCCGATCACACTCATTAACCTCCTCATACACGCCCGTCGGTTTAGGGTAGGTACTTTTGACCCGCCCTTTCTGCAAAATTTTCTAAATTTGGTCATGGAAGGTTTTACGTGGTCTTCCCCTCCCAACTCTTCCAATCACTTGTCCATCATAAATCACCTTCGTAAGTCTACTTCATTCATCCTCTCAAGATGACCAAACCATCTAAGCATACCTTTCTCAATTCTTGTCCCTATAATCTTGTTTTGTAATAATCCCCAGAAATTGTACATCAACGTTTAATTGTATACGAAAAAAACAAAAATTTTAATGTTTGCTTTCAAACGGATTTTTATACGGTTTTTACGCATAAGCACTAGTATAACGTGAAAAAGGTATAGGTATTTATAATTAACAATTTAATTGTGGAAATTAACAAAAATTGTAAAAGTTGTCTTAAAAATTATGTCTTAAACAAGCGGACGACGGAGACTAGTATTTCTTATTATATGTGATAATTTGTGGGGATATTGCTTTTTTTACAGTACGTAAAAAAATCAACATACTAGTTTATATCTTACTCGTCCACCAAAATAGCAGACGATATCGTCAGAAAGCCGTTATAAAAATGTACCAAGATATTTCCTACTTCGAAATCAATTAAGTAGACCTTAATAATGTATAAAAAAACTTATGACTCACTTTATTATACTACTTAGTTTAAGAACAATACCCGCCCATGAGTGTAAGAATGTAGCCTGATTATAGAAGACATATTATGAATTCAAATGATAAGAATGAGATATCGATTCCCTAAAATAATCAAAAATGTGAACACCCGTTACCAAATAACGAGAAGAATGTGCAAAGGATCTGGGCAAAAAAGGGGAAGTAGGGAGACCATTCATTCGGGCGTTTCTGATTCAAACTTTGATATGAACTTTTGAAATATGCCGCAAACTAAGTATTGTATATAGTAATTTACTTATTGCAAGATTGGACTCGTAGGTACAAGAGAAGTATCTCTTGTAATCATTTAAATTTTCATACCTAAATGGGTGGCACCCTAATTTCAATTTAGTTAGCGGCCTGCTGTAGTGCCGAAGAGGTATGGTAATCGGACATGGCCGATCGTTTTTTTTCAATACTGAGCGCATCGCACGTTTTTAAATAATTATGTAATTCATTTGGCCTACGTAACAAAATGAAGAAAAGGCGGTAGTTTGTACGGAAAATAAATATTTTCTAAAAAGATTAAAGTTCTCATAATTATACTTATTGTATGTAACCAAGTAATATTTGACGCGTCAAACAGTAGCAGTTTACACAAGCATGTTTTTTACCTAAGATTAATTAGGACGTTAAAAAAGATTTCTGCACAAAATGTTTAGAAGACAGTTCAAAGCAGATAAATCAAGTAAATTCACCCAAAATATTTGGTGACCCTATTGCAAAGCGTATTGGCCGCGAAGGACGCGTGCCAGCGTACGCGCATCTCTTATCTCACTCCCACTAATTACTATGTCTCTCTCACAAGCTCTTTACGAACATGATTTCTTTTATTGCATCAAGACCAGTTTGCAAACAGGATAAACTCCTAAGAATGATGTATGAATATTGATAAAATGCTAATAATGGAATGTGCTCTGAATATGGTGATGGAATTTCTATTAGGTTATAGACTGCTAGTAGCACATAAGTGTCACCAGAATAAATTCAGTCTTTAACAGTTTCATGTTTCTTAGACATACCACCACCATCAGCCCTTTGACATCTGACTATTGGCATGGGCCTCTTTTCACAAACCAAGGTGAGAGGGATTCAAAGGAAATCATTTTTTGGATAGATCATTTGTGAGGAATTTGACATAGAGCGTTTCCAACCATTAGCTCGTAGCACTCTGATACTAGGTGAGCACCTAGTATTCTTTCCGACCAATAAGATCCATATATATATTTTATGAATCTAAATAGGTAATCCTATGGATCTTAATGACAATAAAGTATATATTGTATTATATTATATTTTAAATTCTTTACCCAGATTTTTTAAATTTAACAAATATCCAGATAAAACCTTAATTCTATTGTGTCCTAACATGTTACAATATACACAAAATTTATAATTGTTAATAGCAGCAGTTTGCAACCAAGTTTAAAGCCTGATTTAAAAAGGTATAGCTGTTTGAAAATTTCCTATGCAATTGCTTATGGCATACCCTATCTACAGTACCACAGGAATTCAATTATAAGGATAATATGTTAAGCATTTCTAGCTGTATGGAGACGCACTAAGGTATTATCCATTTTGCATTTGTCTTTTCTCGCATTGTGACCAATAATACGAGATGCATTATTCATCAGATATGAACTGACTCTTTCAGGATTAAAGTATTATTTTTAAAAAATGGGTACTTCCTATAGAATGTGTTGACTATAAATTGTGCAAATGAAGTCTAGGCAGAAGCCAGTGCTTCATAAAAAGGTCTTCAGGTGTTATAATGACCTTATTGACGTAAAATCACAATAATACCATTACCATAAATCTTATTTAAGCTTTATTGGTGTAGAATAAAATAAATATAAAGGAGGTAACTAACAAGATCAGATGTACTTGAAATATGTGATACGAAGTTCAGTAAGTCTTTATGTTAATGCAATTACAGATAGGTATATAAAAATGGTTTAGCTAAAAACCAGCGCTAGGACATTGTCCTAGCTAATACTTTTTTTTTTCTTTTTTATATCCTATCCTAGCTAATACTAAGATGTATCATTTTGGTGCATCATAATAATATTAGTTTTTTAGTCACAAATTGTATGATGCACCAATAAATATTATTATTATTATAAGTAATCTTAGGACAAGTGTAGGCTGATGATGATGATGATAAGTAATTTGGACTGTGAATTTATTGAGGTATAGACTTAATGACTGATGTTCAAAGATTTCTTTCTACTAGTATTAGCGAGTTCGTCTCTTCAGACAATAGTGCCAAGTTTATATAATATTCTAACTTTATGAAATAATAAATAAATTGCTTTTAGCTGGCATACAAAAATATTGAATATTTTACCGAAGCTTTCGGTGAGTTTCAGCATAACACCGCCGATGTGCATGTCTCCCTTCACGACCATAGTGCGCTTATCGTTCAAGTCCGTGACGTAGATCGTGAGGTTCCACGACCCATCACCAACAATCTCGCCGTCAGCCAACATTTTGCTCACTGTACTTAATCACTTCACAATAAGATGTCACTTTCGAAAGAGCATCACGGTCACAGAACTCGACAAACGTCCACTGTGCACGATTTACTCGTCTCAACTGAGCTGAAGTTGCTTGCTTGCTGTCTCGCTTCAAGTTCTATGTGTCGGATGGTGAAATCTGTGTACTCTTATGAAAACTAACTTTTAAGGTAGGGAGCGACTCGCATGGATTTTGTATCTCTATTGCGCAATTCTCTGAAGTTTTATTGAAGATGTATTGAACATTTAACTTATTCTAATTTCGTAAAGAACGGAAATCAAAATACCACAACCAAAAATGTAGCACTAGTCAGTCATGTCACTTGACTGGTCTGTCAGCTGTCATAACATAGTATTTTTATGAAGAGGTATGATTCGCATAAGGTAGGACAAGGAATTTATTATACTGCCTTACTATCGTTTTGTCCTTTGAAGATTAAATAAATTACAATTTTTTTTCATTTTATATCCTTGCACATTACAGTGTTTTTACTAACTACACTGAACTAAGCTTATAGTCAGTTACAAGCAGAGCAATGTGGTTTAGATAGCGACAGTCTAGCTTTAGTCAATCTAGCCCTATCTTGACAAAATTTTACTATATTAGTAGTACCGATAGTAATAGTTTAACCTCAAACACTATTAAAATGCTAAAGAAATAAAGTTCAATACTATTGCTTGCTTGGGGTAGCACCCCAAATATCTAAACAATATAGCTATTGTTCAGATATTTGTTCCAACATAAAAAATATTACTTGTGTACATCAATGTGGCAAGCAATAAAACAATTGAATTGGCTCAAAAACGTAAAATAGTTGTGTTTCGATATATCAAAAGTATTATATCATATTAATTTTCGACAGGACTTTTCGCGCTTATATCGAGTATATTCATGGATTTAAAATAAGGTATTAGCACCAAAACTAGCTATAGGTAGCGGCACGTAAATCTAGCGATGAACAAAATTTTGTGAGAATTTGTGAAAAATTGAATGAGAGCGTACGACTGGAGAGTCAATGAACGCTTACGCACGCCATTTCTTATCCTTGCGATAACTTATTTTCGACTACTGCGCACAAACGGTTAGCGCTAGACTTTCGTGCCGCCTACTATACTTACTAGTCAAGCGTAAAACCTTGACATTTTGTACTCTGTTTTAATTATGGTTTATGCAGTCTGTTTTGTACTAAAATGTTATACCTATTATTATTTAAGATTGGAAAGTAGTGGAAAGTAAATATTACATAATTTTGCAAAAGTCTGCATTTGGAAATCTCTTTTCTTATCTCCACTTAAAGATTTATTTTAATAACCCTCCGTCCAAGCCTGAGAATAACGTCAAAAAGTAAACTGCCAACATGACACCATCTGTCATTAACGTGTGATAGGTGCGATGTCGGTTCTTTATTTATTTAGTTGTTCATATTCATAGTTCTCTCTATCGTTGGTGGTTTATTTACTTAATTTATCACACCTAGTAAATTAATTTACTAAATTTAATTTGTTGCTTCAATTCTTTTTCGTTCCTATATATCATATACTGTACACAATTTTGTATCAAAACTTAAAGGACGTGTCGTACTAAAACTTATTCTACACGAATGTTTTCGTTTTGTTATTATTATTATTGCATATTGCACATATGAATAAAAATAAATTATCTACGAAAATGGTTGCGACAAAAAACAAAAATAAAGGTATAAAGATCTTCATAATTCACTATGATTAATATTTACATTATGCACAAATTAAACATGCAATGTGTTTATTTTGTTTTGTTTTAGTGATATCCTGCTCAACTCCAGAACATCGAGCAGATTCACCATCCAGAGATAGTGACTCAATATGTGACTCGGAGGCAGCTAGCCCAGTTCCTTTTTTATGTACACAAGATGGTGTCGAAGGTGACACAGATGTAGTATGGAATTATTATACTCCTAAATCTGAACAAACAGTGATATCAAGGTCTAAAAACTCGACGCCACTTGGCAGAAAGGCTAAGAAGTACATAAGGCCTAAGGTAATTGAAAAAGAAATACCAAAACGCAGACCTATAAAAATACCACATAAACAGTCTGAATTATTTCAAGAACTTATGGAACTTAATCAAAAGCTTCCTGAACTCTTGGCACATAAAACACAAAAGTGTGTGATTGAACAAACGCAGTCTGTTAGTGAAGACGATAATATCTTTAGTACATCTCCAGAATGTTCCCCCAAAACAGGCTTAAGAAACTCATCACTGTGTTTGAGAAAAAATGTTTTAAGTTCAAAGTTTTCAAAGCCCGAACCCGAAGCTGCCCTAGAGTCTGATGACTCTATGAATGAATGTTTATTAAAAGCCAGTCAGATGGTTGAGGAGAAATATGTATGTGCTCCCTCATCGCCTAAGAGGGTTCGATATGAATCACCAATAACTAATAGAAAAAATTTGAAGTCAAACAATAATCTTAAAATGGACCAAGACTCTATGGATGCAATATTGAATAGCATTAAACTAGAGTCCCCAGCTATAAACAGAGCAAGAACTTATGATTCACCTAAACTTAGCAATGATTCTTTTGACAGTTTTGTTGGCAATTTGAATGACAGTGCTTTGGAACAACTAACGCAAATGCCAATAAAAAGTGAAGCATCTTCCAAGAAATTAATGTTTAAAATTCAAGAGGAGCCATCAGATTGGAAGCTGGAGGAATTGGTAGTTCATGAGGGTAGTCCCTCTTCTAAAATCATATTTGGTCGGCACAACTCTATGCCTGAGTCTCCGTCTATTGTTGACAGTAATAAACCATCTACAAGTGGAATGGTTTTTGGAAGATATAACTCTATGCCCTATGATAAGAATGCTGATGACTATCCAGGTATTTATAAATGAACAAAAAAATCTATTTTAACTGTACAGGTCACCCAACTTGTACATATTTTATTGTATAAATTATAATATAGTATTTTTTTGTATTTAATCTTCCATTAAGATTGAAGAGTGTGATCTAAATACAGACTTAAATTATTTCAGATTTAAAAATACATAGTGTCATGTACTTTGATGACAGATTTAGTATTCAAGACACTAAACATTTAAATATTTGTTTAGTTTGTTTTAATTTATGAAAAGTATTTTCTTTTCACTATTTATATTTTGCAAAAACTAACTAATACGAAGGTTAATCATTTCTGTTTTTAGCAACTGGCGATTCCCCTATCAGATGTACACCTGAGGAAATAAAAAGGAAGCATAAGTTGGCCAGAGAAAAGTTGCTTGCGAAAAGACAGCTCCCTTTCACTTCATCACAGTCATCCACTCAATCTGCCCCTGAACTTAATACTAGAAACTCAAAGAAAAATAAATTCCAGCCTAGGATTCCCAGTTCTGCAAATAATGAGGCTCGGGCAAATGTCAATTCCTCACAAAAATCAAATGAAAATCAATTAGATTTGAAATTATTGATAGAAAAGAAGAGACAAGAAGCTCTAATAAAACTAAGGCGTCGCCAACCAAAATAGTTGTGTCAAATTAACATTGTTATTAGTGATGTAAAAAAATGTTTGTAATAATTAATAATTTGTGATATTTAAAATTTTGTTAAGGAAATCAATATTTTATACAGGATGCTTACTTTTCATAAAAGTTGCATTTTATGTAATAATATCTTGTTACTTATATATATTATGATAAAAGGTAACATTATTCATGAATAAAAATCCTTGTTCTTTGCCTCTTTCAAATATTTTAAATTATAGCAACCGGTGTGAATGGTCCCATTTCACTAAGTTATTAACTACTAACACACATAATATTAAATAATGGCAATAAATTTTCAGTACCGTTTGTCACTTTATATGACAAACAACATAAATATGGAAAAATGTTGCTAGGCCCTGCTTCAACTTCTTTCAATTATTTAGTGGATATACAGTTTAGTAATGTAACTGGTAGCGTTTATGAAACAAGGCCCCAATCTGAAGAACTGTTTGAACTTAATTGTCGTTTGCTTTATTATGCAGTTCTTGGGGGCATAAATGAATGTATAGTTTTTGATATATATTTCAATGCTATCAGCAAGTGACGCCACTATTTGCTGTTCCCCACTATAAATAAATCAAAATCTTTATTTCTCCTTACAAAATACAATTGCACTTCTTCATATAGTAGAATTATAGAATAGTATTTTATAGAGTTTGTAGCACAGCATGTCCTAGTGGACATGCTGTGCTACAGCACCTGCTAAGAGACATATTGTTATGGATAACTACTAAAGTTATTGTTTGCTTCTTGGCGGGAAAGTGAAGTCATGTCTGCAGTTTTGTTTTATTTTCTAAAATTTGTGATATTTCTAACATTATTGTGTAATAACGGTGGATTATTAACCGTTAAGTGTTTGTGAATATACATAAGTGTTGGTAAATCAAACAAAGCAGTGCAACATCACTTTTCATATTCTCTCAAGGAGTCCATGTGAGATCTCAGTATAGTCCCACATCTTTACTGAGGACTCAAGGGGTTTAGGGGAGGGCATTTCATCTTCGATTTATCATCTTGATCACCACTCATTCTCATTTACTATACATTATATATAATTAATATATCACTTACTTGACACTGGCTAAATGTGCTAGATGCACGAAGCCATTATTTAAATGGAAGAAGAAGTTATAGCTATTTAATTAGATGCCATTAACGTCTGTACTATTATACTGATACCAGAGTTTTACGTTTGACCATGGGCGTACTGCACCGTGCAAAGAGCAGTATAGCTTTATTGTTAGCAAACAGGTTACACTTCTAAAAGTTTAAAGGAAATTTATTTCTAATAGTAGAATAATAAAGGGTCCTAAAAGTCTTAGATTCCTTACTAGAAAAAACAAAGTGACAAATGTCTGAAATGTGTACTTCAAATGTCAGTGTCAAAAAGGCCGCAAGTAGGCCACAATATTTTTTTATTTTCTGAAATATTCATAATATTTTTCAAAGTCAAGTGAATAATATTACGAAATAATAATTTACTTTGTTTATTTAACAGTAGCTGCTGGAACTCAAAAGTGGTCAATATTTATTTCTTCGTATTTTACTTTACAACCCTGATAGATAGTTATTGAAAAAATGGCACTAAATTGCGTTAGACAACTTTCGAAAATTGTTAGCAATGCAGGCATTGTAATTAGCAAGAGTGCGCACAGAAGTTTGAGTACTACACAGCCAGCGTTTCTAGGAATGATTCCCATAGTTGTAGAACAAACTGGAAGAGGAGAGCGCGCTTATGACATATACTCTAGATTGCTTAGAGAACGAATTATTTGTCTTATGGGCCCTATAAACGACGAAATTAGTTCATTGATTGTCGCTCAGTTACTATTCCTACAATCTGAGTCTAGTAAGAAACCGGTACATTTGTATATCAACTCCCCAGGTGGCAATGTGACTTCTGGATTAGGTATTTATGACACAATGCAATATATTTCGCCACCAGTGGCTACATGGTGTGTAGGTCAGGCATGCAGCATGGCATCTTTGCTCCTTGCTGCTGGGGCACCTGGTATGAGACATGCTCTTCCTAATTCTCGTATAATGATCCACCAACCATCTGGGGGTGTCAGAGGTCAAGCAACTGACATCCAGATCCAGGCAGAAGAGATTTTGAAATTAAAACGGCAAATAAATACCTTATATGTTAGACATACAGGCTTGCTAGCTGAAAAGGTGCAAACATCTATGGAGCGTGACTACTTTATGTCACCAGAAGAAGCTAAGACTTTTGGTTTGATTGATAATGTTCTGGAACATCCACCGTCTCATGCAGTTGAAAAAGAATCTTCATCAAATTCTGGGACTGGACCAACAGGTTCTGGAGCTACTATTTCTTGAATTTTGTAGAAGTTGTTTTGTAGTAATAAAATGTACATATTTTTTAGTTTATGTTTTATTGTTAACCTACTTAAATTTAACATAAATATTATAATAATATTAGAAATTCTTTGATATAATTTTTATTGACAGATTATTATTCTTGAGTTGTCTAAAATCCAATCATAAAAATATGTCACATTTGTATAATATAGTAGTCCTGGATATGATTGATAAGTGCAGGATACCAAGCCAAGCATTTCATAGTTGTTTGTGATGAATGCACTGCCCGAATCCCCTCTATAAAAAAAGAAATAATTGTAAAAAGTTGATAGATGTACTAATATATATACAGTGGACCCCCGGTAGTCCGACAAACATTTTGCAGGGCAGTGTTGGACTATCGAATTTGTCGGATTATAGAGTACTGCCTAAGACCCACTATAGTCCGAATTTTTAGTCCGAAGAGTACCTTGTAATCCGACAAATTACAGATCCAATGATAAGATTCTTTATATTAGATAGGTCAGGGAAAAAGTCTTTTCGCATAACGTAGGTATAAACTTATTATAATTTTTTTTTACTGTACTATTTGTGTCTGGCTGGTTTTGGTAACATTAAAAAGGTTCCATTATAAAGAAAAGTAAAAAATAAAAAAAAGTTGTTTCCCGCTATTTTTCATTTATTTTTCTCTCCGTAAAAATGAGTGAATCTAATGAAGAAATTCGATACATTTTAAAATTTTATTATAAAAAAGGCAAAAATGCAACTCAAGCAGTGAAAAAAATTTGTGATGTTTATGGACCTGATGCAGTGTCAGTAAGAGTAGCACAAATTTGGTTCAAACGTTTTCAGTCCGGAAATTTTGATGTTAAAGATGCACCTCGCTCTGGTCGCCCTGTTACGAATAAAATGGACGCCATTTTTGAAAGAGTGGAGCAAGATCGGCATATTAGTAGTTACGATGTAGCTGAAGAACTGGGAATTGACCACAAAACAGTTTTGACCCATTTGAAGAAAGCTGGTTATACAAAAAAGCTCGATATTTGGGTGCCACACGAGCTCACTCAAAGAAACTTAATGAACCGTGTACTCATTTGCGATTCATTATTGAGACGTAATGAAACCGAGCCGTTTTTGAAGAGATTGATAACTGGCGATGAAAAGTGGATCACGTACGACAAGAACGTGCGAAAAAGGTCGTGGTCGAAAGTTGGCCAGGCTTCACAGACTGTGGCCAAACCTGGCCTAACACGAAATAAGGTGATGCTGTGTGTATGGTGGGATTGGAAGGGCATTGTTTATTATGAGCTTTTACCGCCCGGCAAAACCATCGATTCTGATCTTTACTGCCAGCAACTGATGAGATTAAAGGAAGCAGTCGAGAGAAAACGGCCGGAATTGATCAACAGGAAGGGTGTGGTCTTTCATCACGATAACGCTAGACCACACACATCTTTAGCCACTCAGCAAAAATTAAGAGAGTTCGACTGGGAGGTCCTAGTGCATCCACCATATAGCCCTGACCTTGCGCCTTCAGATTTTCACCTGTTTCGGTCTCTGCAGAATTCTTTAGGTTCTGTAAGGTTGACCTCAAGAGAGGACTGCCAAAACTATTTGTCCCGTTTTTTTGATCAGAAGTCCCAAAGTTTCTACAGTAACGGGATAATGTCTCTGCCCACAAAATGGCAGAAAGTTATTCAACAAAACGGTACATATATATTGTAAATAAATGTAAATAAACTTTGAAAAAAATGTCTTGACTTTTCATACAAAAATACGAAAAGACTTTTTCCCCAACCTATTATAAATAAATAAATATTCTCTTACAATCACACCAATTCTTTTAGTTCCAAGATAAGTATCACTAAGAACTTGTGTTATGGATACTAAAGAACGGATAAACATACTTAAATACTTTTTTTTTGTAAATACATACCTAATATACATAGGAAAACACCCAGCCCAGAACAAATATTCATGTTCATGCACACAAAGATTTGTCCTGTGTGGGAATCGAACCCACGACCTCTGGAGTGAAGTGCAGGTATACTGACCTCCACGCCAAATCGGTCGTCTAAGTACAAATCATACTTCATTATGTATTATATGTATGTAAAATTTTGTAAAACACAATAGAGAGCTTACATGTTATTATATTTTATATATAATTAACGTCATGAATGCTACAGAACTTACAAAAAATATGCAATAACTTTACGTTAGGAAATAATTGTGTACCTACAAATAAATGTACATACTAAAATAATCAAAAACTATGCCTACGCGTCGAGCGCAATAGTGATGGTGCGTATAACTTGTAACTTGTTCAATCATGAATTAGCGAATACATAATTATTATCAAGAAATATTCAATAATAAATAAGTAATCGACCATGTCGGATTACAGGGGGTGCCGGATTAGACAGGGGCCGGATTACCGGGGGTCCACTGTATATATTATTATTTAATTATCTGTATTGTTCTACAACTTACTCAGCGTTTCTAACCCATTAAACACAGAAAAAATTAGCTCACTACATAAATTCAAATTCACCTACGTATATACTTTCACACCTCTTTCCCTAGGCAGAGGCATATTACCAGCCCATACTTCATGAATTATATTGTTGGTGTAATAGGTGGTGAGCCTACTGCTGCATACCGAGAACTGTTATGTTTGCCAGAGCCTCGTCCATTGATCGGCAGGTGCACCACTTGCAGGTGAGGTTGGCCTGGGTTCCTACTATGTTGGTATATATTTTTTGTCCAAAAGTTGATGTATGCTATGTATAATTACAATAAAAATTATTCCATAGCAACAGTGAGTGGCTTTGACAAAACTATATAAAAAATCAAAATATGAGCTCACAATATCTAACATCTATACGATTTCAAATAAGTATCTACGATTTTATCATGATTTGGCTTAGAAGGTTAGAATATTTTAATGCTAAGCCATGTCATATATTTACTGCTGATGTTTCCTAATTTACCGTATACATTAACCACTGCGCTGTTTACCTAATTGTACTTACAATGATTGATGGACCGAAAACCTAGTAAAGGAGGCGGCGGGAAACCAGTGGATGTAGGTAGCACAAGATCAATCATCGTGAAAACTATTGGGGTGACCTTGTTCAATAGTAGACTTTATATGGATGAAATGATGATGACTTACGATGATGGGCGATCAGCATTTTTTTCAGAGCTTCCCGCGCAGAAAACACCTGGATGTATGTTCCACACTTCATTGAGGCTAGCACAGAGCTCGGTCTGCACAAAGGTTTGGTTGACCGATTTTAAATGCACCGATTTTTTTTGTGTGATTGCCTGTAATAAAATGTTTTATAAACTATTCTATATATTATACTTCTAAGCCGTTTTGAGTAGCACCGCTTTACGTTGTCGTCAAACTATTTCTACCCTTTTGGTCGTACACCAAAATTACGGCTTCAATTTCCATACGTTGTATTCAACTACTTTAAAGACGAGGTAACTGTTTAAGTTTATAATATCAATCTGTGTCTGAATGATTCTAAATAGGGTATAAATACCTAAATTTTGGTAAAAATTGGTAAGGAACAATTAAAAATACTGCTGGTTTTGGCATCGGCTTATGCCTTGAAAACCTTGGCTATACAAAATTTAAACAAACAATATTTTACCCTAAGTGTGTTTTCTTTTGCACAAATTTATATATTCTATTGTCAGGTGAGGTTGGTTTAGTCAAACAAAAAGATCTTATAAAAAAACAGTGTATTTTTTACTTTTTGGATTTACAGTGCTCTTTATATTTATAAGACGAAATTTCCATTATATCGATTTGCATTCAGGCTTCCGCGGACGGGTTGATTTTGTCTAGTAAAGATTTCGTCTTATAATTGTGAATGTACACAGAAAGAGTCTTACTTTTACTCACATCAATTATTCCCCAGCCGGCGACAATGCCATGTTTTTCTTTAGGAAATATTTTCGGCACAATAATACGATTCAGATTCACGTCTAGAGAGAAGGCTTCCGCCAAAAGCGCTAGGCCAATGTCGTTGACCAATGACTGTTCATTAAACAAATTGTGCCACCTTGTTTTATCAACTTTTTTCACGAAGCAAGGATTGCTCTGTAATTATATATCGACTAAGATAATAATAGGTAGTCAAAATTATGAAAGAGTAGCATTCAGTCAGAAACGATCTCAGAGTCAGTACAGGGAGGTACTCGGTGACAATTTGGGCGTTTAATTAACATCGTTTACAAAACGCGATAGGCTAGCGTGCTAGGTGGTCGGAAACCAAGCAAAGTTCACGGAGGTCAGCTCTAGTGTGGGTGACCGTTTGTGTAATATCGATTAATATGGAGCGCTTCCACGATTCGTAAGATACGTAAAGCCGTTCAACCGTTCCGGTTGGCTTAACTAACGTAGGTACGACGTAACGACTATAATAATGCTAGACGTTAGGTCAGAGGCCCTATTGGGCGGTTCGAATTCTTTGACGATGACATATGGTCTAGATGTAACCTCGTAACAAATTTTTTTTGGTACTAGTTTTCATAGAACTTTTTTGTCTCTCCTGAAAAGTTTGACAGTTTGCATGTACGAACGTATGTATGTTATCATCATACAAACCTGCCTCCGCTAATCTGCACTGGTTCTGCCTGTTTAAGTCTGAATCTCTTCACCTTGGTTTGTGAGAGAAGAGCGTGCTCAGTAAAGGCACGTTGATAGTGAGAGACAATGGTGAGACAGAGACATTATGAGATGTAATGTTTCAAATCACATTGAAATATATCTTTGATTTTGTATGATGTATTGTTTTGCTGTCTTTACACTTCATATGTATCTCTGATCGAATTACATACTTACCTACATCATAGTGTATAATCATTTATTTTATAAGATATTTTATTTTAAACTTATTCCTTAAATGCCACTGTAATTGATATGGGCTCCGACAGCCTAATGTGACCGCCTTGTCCGTCTCAAAACTAGAAATGAAAATAAAAAAACTAAAGTAGTTAACTTCCTGCATCTTACCGTTGTAATACGTAAAGTGCCTCCCGTTCCATACATAGTGTTTTTTGGTTTTTTCATATTGCAGTCTTTGATGCAATGTGCAGCTGTGATCAATAGCTTTTGGTTCAGCAAAGAGGATCCGCAAATCCAACCCTCACCATCACAACTTGCAGACAAGAAAACAGCATACGCATGTTCCGACCTTTTTTTCGTATAAATACCACCAATTATATTTCCAGTCATATTACAAAACGACGATTTAAAACATAAAATCAGTATAAATAAAGAAATGCTACAGCATTGTGTTTTGAACGTAATGTACATGCTGTAAAAGAAACGATTTTTAATCTTCATGATTAGCCTACGTCATACTATAGTTGGCTACCTATCTTACTAGCCCCATAAAGTCGTGGAGTAATTTATAATTACCTTCGTTACGCGTTTTTAATTAACTACAATTGGACAAAGCTAGGTACTGATGAAATAAAACAAAAGACTTGCAGCTATTTATATCAAACGTTTTCTATAAGACATTGGTTTAAACTTAAACATAATTGTGATACGATAAGATAGGTAGTAAATTAGGTCCCCCTCGACTGGTCTCCACCTTGTCGTGGTGGGGGGGCTGAGTACCTCCCGGTAGGGCGCAGGAGGCGCTAGGGAAAAGGCAACACCCAGAGACCGACGACTCTGGGTGCCCTTAGTACTGACTACCGAGGGGGAAACTAAGAGGGACCTGTGGAGGGCGCAGTGGGCGGGCCAGGAGGGCAGAGTGGGGGCAGGGGGCCCCTGCTGTCTAACCATGGACCTTCCGGGAAGTCGGCCACACACGCTATGGTCGCAAGGGGAGGTAGGAGGGGCGCGTCCACTGCGCCTCTCTGAGGAGGTCCTCCCGGTTTTGGTCCGGGGGACGTTGGCCGCAGGCGGGGTGTCAGAAGCTGCAACCCAGGTACTGGCCCTCGCCTCTTTCTCAACAAGCGGCGGGCGTCGTCGGAAGATTTTTAGTGGGTATTACTTGGCAGTCGTGTCTGCCGGTGGTGAGTCCCACACCCCCTTTCGGTCCCCCTTTGGCCGAAAGGCAGTGCGTAAATGCATTTTGTTACCGACGTAAAAAAAAAAAAAAGGTAGTAAATTAGGTAATATAAAGTCCACCTTTAAAAAAAATTTTGTAGTTTTAACAAAACAGGAGCGGGCAACATCACCATAAAACGTAGACAAGCATACCAATAATGGCCTCTATACGGCCGCTGCTTAAATGACCCAGGATTAAATGAAGTTAAGAGTACATAGGTGTGTATCTTGGAAAGAAATATCCAATATATATATAAAAATCAGCACTATCAGCTAATCTACTAATCAGCACGGTACTCAGCCCCCCCACCACGACAAGGTGGAGACCAGCCGGGGGGGACATCTTAGGAGCCTAAGCTAACCTCACCTGCAAGTGATGCATCTGCCGATCAACAGACGAGTCTCTGGCGAGCGTAACAGTTCCCGGTATGCGCCATAGTATTCGGCGAAGTGTGGGCGCATAATATGCCTTTACCTACCCCTTCGGGGAAACAGGCGTGAAAGTATGTATGTATGTATATATGTACTTACATTGTAACAGGATATTTATTTACTTATTATTTATTAATATTATAAAAATATTTTTTTGTATGTATTTTGTGTATTACGAATAAACTCCTAGAAGGATTTCGATAATTCTTTCTCTATTGGAATGCAATTTTTTATTAGAAATTAAATTAGGAAAACCTGTATAACTAAAACTTCAATAATAACCCACGATTTAAATTAGCCACCGAAGCTAGGCGGGGGTGTGCCACTAGTATATAATATTCGTGTAGTAACGAAACGGGCAAGCCTTTTGATTAAGAAGTAGAGTTTGAGAAGTTATGGCTTCTAGAGTTAAAAGCCAACTACATGAGTCTCGCCAGAGAGAGCTACTCTTGGCTTCACTTTTCTATAAATGTTTTTGGTGGAATTTTATGTGTTTATCTAATTTGTACGAGACAATAAAACACAGTTTACAATAAACACATATTTTGACAATAATCCTTCTTTACGTACATTGGTAAACATTTGATTTCTTACAACAATAAAGCACTCCTGAATAAAATTATATCCAATTGTAGTTGAAGGTACCATTTGTATAAACGGTTAGAGCGGGGAAATACTCAATGTTGCTAAAAGACACCAAACTATAGGTCATGGGTTCGATTTCCCCCTGACAAATTTGTAAGTCATCATTATCTTGCTCTGTTGCTGTTTCTTGCTACAGAGTTAGTTTACATATAACAGCTGATATTAGGATTATTAGGGTGGTCACCAAAAGGATTTTATACCAAAATTGGTATCAGTTTACTTAGTCATTTATGGTCGTACGAGTTTGTGGTTTTGTATTCGAACTACACATCGGCTTTTGATTACACTCTGTACATACCATATTTTTGTATGCACAAGAAGCCGAATATTTGTGTTTGTGAGGGTGATGTATATACTATATTCATATAAGAAATTTTTAAGTATTTATCCGTTGTCTAGTGTGGGTACAAGTGTTTAGTTTGCGGCTAGATTCACTATGTGCTATGCCCAATAATATTTATTATTGTTTAACTAAAAGTACCTATAGCTGCTGATGCAGCTAATGTTGAATTGAGAATCTAATCGAGACAGCGGACAGTTCCATACACAGATTTTATATTATGCAAAAGATTTAGGATTTTATATCCACATTTTTATGTATTTACAAAACTGGCATTTTTCTAACCTATTTTGTTGTAAATTAAAATGTTGTAAACGCGTTAAGCCCGCCGAACCTAAGCTTTTTTGTTTTTTACATCGGTAACAAAATGCATTGACGCACTGCATTCCGGACAAAGAGGGACCGAAATTGGGTTTAGGACTCCTACCTTCGTGTGCGACTATGCGTTTGTGGCTAACTTCTCCGAGGGTTTGTGGTAAGACAGCAGGGGCAGTACTAAAGGCACCGACCTCTGGGTGTTACCTGTTCCCCAGTGGCTCCTCCGCGATATCGCGAGGTACTCAGCCCCCCCACCACGCCAAGGTGAAGACCAAAGTCCACAGCTGAACATTAGCCTCCCCAATAGATTACTTTCTATAGGGGGTATTTGTCCACAATTACCACGCTGGGTTGGAAATCGCAGTACAAGCCAGTACGTAGGATGACGCTGCTGCCCATCATCTGAAAGGATTTCTTTTCGTCGACCCTTACAACTCCCCATGAGATGAGAGGGGTTGGCACTATTCTAGGCCAGCACCGTACAGCCGAGTAATGTAAGAAATTCTTTATTTACCGCTACGAAGATAGTACCTACTTTGATAAGTCCCCAACCGGCGACTTTTCTAGTATTATCACTTGGATATAATTTTGGTATGATGACCCGATGAAGCGCTCGTAGCTCTGCTTTGCTCGGTGGTCGGAAACGATCGCCGAAGTACAGCAAAGTTTACAGAGGTCAGTCCTTGGATGGGTGACCGTTTGTGTGGCATTTGATATCGAGCGCTTCCGTGCTTCGGAAGGCACGTTAAGCCGTTGGTCCCGGTTATCACTAAATGTGGTAGTCGTTAAGCCATGTTAGAGGCCTAATGGGCGGTTTGAAAAATTCTAACAGCAGGACGCCACACACCTGCCTCCGCCAATCCGCACTGGGTCAGCGTGGTGAAGTATGACCCATACCCTCACACCTTGATATGTGAGACGAGGCTTGTGCTCAGTAGTGGGACGTTAATGGGCTGTGATGATGATGACCCGTATAAATTTAACATTCAAAGGATAAACTTTGCTCAAATGTGCAAGATGACCTCTCAACGTAATATCTGTGATATATAGTTTGTTCTATTTTTCTCGTCAAAGAGGGTTTATTTAAATAATTATAGGTATGCGATTTAACTACAATATAAAGAAATTAAAAACCCCGACATATAATATTGTCATTAAAATCGTTAAAGAGAAAACGATACGATCATAAACACGGTTTTTAAAGTAATATAATAGGTAAAGCTTACTTTTCTACTACAATTAAAAGACGACCCTAAAATTGACAAATCAGAACTAAAACACCAAGAATTTGCCATTCGGGACTTTTTAATATGTAACATGTTTGGTAATACCCAACAAATATTAACAACTCTTCATTTGATAGCACCAATTAGTTCTAGGGACGTCTGTTCCCGGTAGGTCTCCGTTCCCGTGGGAATAGCGAAATAAAAAGTATCCTAGGTTTTCATCCGGGTTATAAACTACTTGTGTGCAAATTTTCATCTAAATCCTTTCAGTAGTTTTTGCGTGAAAGAGTATCAAATATATAATCATACATACAAACTTTTGCATTTATAAAATTATTAGTAGGATATATATTACTCGTACTGGTTCCTATATATTTAATATGTATGTTGTGTTTTATGGGCGATTTTGGAACATATCGCTAGTTGATAAAGAAACAATTACTATATTCTGCTTAATGAAATATTTCCAAACTTTATTTTTTCATTTCGCTTATAAGATCGTGGATCCTATTTTTTCTGGTTCGATGTATAATGGCTGTTTCATGTTGATCGTGAGATGAATCTCCATTAGTTTAGGCAAAGATAATATTTAACGGTACATAAGTACTTGGATGTCTTCATATTCATCATCTATACCTCACTCTCAGAAGAGGTCCGCTACTGCTCAACGGAAACCTTCGCATTGTTTCTAAATGCTAATAAATTTTAATTGCAAATACTTCCAATAGAATGTAATCTAATTGAGAGGCTAATATTTAGCAGTGGACAACGCTGATATGATGAAAATAAATGATTACAGATTTGTTTCTTCTGAATCTTCTGGTTCAATGTTGACGACCGATATGGCGTGGTGGCGAGTATACCCGCTCTCCGCTCCTAAGGTCGTGGGTTCGATTCCCACGCAGAACAAAACTTTGTGTTCATGAACATGAATGTTTGTTCTGGTCTGGGTGTTTTTCTATTATATTAAGTATTTATTTACAATATATATATATATATATATATATATTAATTTTGTATCCAATCACACAAGTTCTTAATGATACTTATCTTGGAATTAAATAATATTTCTTTATATATAATATTGAGGCACCGCATACCCAGCCCTCGTCGCCCTTGCTATGAGTGTACTTATTTTTCTTATAAAAAACCACCGCAAAATAACCACCAACTACTTTGCTTTCTTGAAAACAACACGTCAAGTTAAAATATTCGATAACCTAAAAACCCATTTCCGTTTTATTAGAAACAATTACATGAATAATTTATAATGTCTATGGCAGTCATTATGAGTTATATAAATTACTAATTAACGACGATAACTCATTGATTGCTTAGAAACAACACTTTCTAATTATTGATATTTTTATGAGCAATTGTTGATGTACTTCAGGGCTAGAGTAAGATTTTGCATTGCTCATGTTAGCACGCCACCTTGTCTGGCCATGACGGGTCACCGCGGCAGCTCCCGTGTGTGCAACGTGCTGTAGTGTGAAGGGGTTGCAGAGCAAGAGGAGGATAGAGGATTGTATTGGGCGCCTCCCTACAGTCTGCAAACTGGTGTGGTGGTGTTGGTTGGTGGTTTGGTTTCCGGTCTTCGCAGCGGTTCTCGTCTGAAGGCGACTCTTTCTCGAAGGTGCTGCAGCTGCGCCTTTTTCTAAAAAAGCAACCGCGCGCAAGAAAGCGCATCTTGCCCACGTATGCCCACGATACAGGTTTCTTAAGTTTATTTTGTACTATTTACAACTCTGTACTCTATTTTAATAACTTACTTTTTAGATAAATTATTTGTATTTGTACTTGCGCCTAAGTGTTACTGTGGATGATTTCGGTATCTGTAACAGTGACAAACTGCGCATTAAAATAGTATTTAAAAAAAATCATGTTTGCGCTCTATGTATCACCCAATTGTATCAGGTATATTTATTACATTTACTATGAGATATATTTTATAACTGAAGTTGTGTTTGCAGAGGCGCACATTGACTGCTTTTATGCCTACTATGCACAGGCTCAAGCTTGTTTTGTCTGAATGGGAACGTGTACAATAGTTGATGTTTTAGTAATGGTAATTAAAAAAAATGTCTATGAAGACAACTGTCATCTCGATCTTACAGAGACCACGAATCTCTGTAAGTATTCGAAACGTCCACATCAGGGAAAATTCAAAGTCAAAGTCCTATTCAAAATTGACTCCATACAGCTGTTATGAAAGTCAACTTAAAAAAAGGGTAAGAAAATCGTCAAGGTTGGTTTGTTCTCCCGCAACCGTTGCAGGATCCCCTTGGATACAAACTGTAGGTTTAAATAACCATAAAATGTATACTATAAACATGAAAACACATAGTTATTTTTTAAATCTAATTAATTAAACAATTATTTATCTGGTATAGTCATAATACAAACACCATACAAACAGAAACTAAGTTTCGTGAGTACCGTGACACACAAAAAAGCATTTAAATAATTATTTCTTTATAAAGTTCAATTTACCAGCATTTCTTTACATTTCTTTTTTTCCAACAATATAAATATTCTGAATTTTTCGATATCCATTTTAGGTAATAGGTGACATTCGTATAAACCATTAAAGCTACGAAATACTTGTTTCTAAAGGATACTAGTCCGAGCATTCTTTTACCACTAGTTATCATGGCACTACCGGAATCGCCTCTGTGAACAATATTTTTTAGGTAATTAATAATTATACAATTTTACTAGGAGTTCTCTTTACGACGGTCCCACTCAATGAGAGGGTATAAATCAAAATCATTTCATTAAGTTCGGTTCGGTTATAAAATAAAACACAAGAGAGAAAAAAAAAATATGTTCGGTTCAATAAAGTTCTCATGAATGTCACTTTATAAACTAACGCGCCCTTTCACTGTGGGCCGTTAAATTTTTCTGCCTCCAGTTACAAAAAAATACCTAATACACAGTAAGAAATTGAAAAGAATGAAAATTTCTCTTAGAAACCTTACAGTCAAGAAATAAAGTCTTAATGCGTTCTTTAAACCAGCGACAGCTTGAAACTCTGACACATGATGCTATGTTACCATATGGGTGCTGCTAAAACTAGAAAAATACTAGGCGTATACGACTTAACCACTGAAGTCTAAAGGTAGGTAAGGTATTACCAAAGAGTGGCTCTAAAATGCTCTAACGATGATGCCTAACAGCTTAAAACGAAACAAATTCACTAAAATTAGCACGCGCAAAATCGAAAATAAGAATCCCACCTAAGACCACCTGGTATTTTATGGATTACAAAAAAAAATCCTTCGATTGATTGACCTGATTTCGAGTCGATGTCGTAAGTTGGCCATTTCACTAATTGGGCATTTATCGACGTATCCTCTTTTATCTGAGATATTCTTCAAATATCACTGTCCTGATTCTCGAAAGGAGTATACAATTTTATGGAATTACTTTTACGTATGTACTAACAACGTACGCAGGTTCGTTAGGAGCCATAACTAGGTAACTTCTTTGTCTTTTTATATCCCCTAATAAAGGTATTGTTTTTCCTCTCAAACAAACAGCAGTAAAAAACAACACAAACAGAAGTAGACATTAATGTGCGTTCAGACACTGGGAATTGGAAAATAAAAGAAAAAACATATAAATTTACCAAGCACGAGAATAAGATAAGTAACTAACAAGATTTTCAGAAAAAATATTGTTGATATAATTTATAAGAAAGGTGTTTAGTAAAAATTTACATACATACATACATTCACGCCTGTTTCCCCAAAGAAGTAGGCAGAAGCATATTACGAGTACGCCCACACTTCGCCAATTATATAGTTGGTCCCACGTCATAGGTGGCAAGCTTATTGCCGCTTATCGGGAAATTTTATGTTCGCCAGAGCCTCGTCCGTTGAACGGCAGGTGCACCACTTGTAGGTGAGGTTTCCTTGGGCTCAAAGGTCATAGAGGATCCCTATACACCCATATTACCCATATACACCTATATTAGTTAAAATTTACATTTAGAAAGGGAAACCAATTTTGTTATATTATTTAATTAGCAGTATACAGTTGTTGTGCGGGCCACCTGATGAAGTGATCACCGCAGTCTATTGACGCTTGCAACATCCAGGTCATCACTAGCCGACCCTATAAGAACCGTTTCACGCCCTTTTTGAAGAGACTCATGCTATAATCTCTTATGAAAACCTCGCCAACAACTCATTCACTAGTTTATTTCACTGTACTTTCAATTTCACCAATTGGTATATATTGGTGTATATATTATATATCCACCAAACCTATGTATATATATATATGGATATATCCACCAAGACTCATCGTCAACTCAAATTCTACGCGTCCGTGAAAGACGCGCTGGATTGGAACCGGTGGAAGCAGATCATTCGATCCAGATGTTACTCCGATGCCAACCACGATCCTCAGACATGAGGGACCGACTATAGAGAGAGATATCCACCAATACAGTAATACTTTTAGGTTACAATCAGTCAAAGACATATCTATTCAGAAAGATAGAAAAAGAAAGGCGATAAATAAAATACATATTTTATCTGATGTACTTATTGCGAGTTAACTAAGTTTAGAAATTGACGGTACCAAAGAGTGGGACGTCCACCTGCAAGAAGACGAAACACCAGATGAAGGTCGAAGTCTTGTATTAACTAATAAGTCATACAATAATTTAGAAAATGTAATTTGAAGAGAACACAAGTCAGAATAAAAATTTAATGCGAATGAAAAAAATATGTAAAGAAAGAAAGAAAAGCGAAGTAGTAGTACTAGTAAATGGTAGAGTCAGAGCAGTGAACCGGTTATCCAAAGGTTCGATTCCTCTTATTAACCTCGGGTTAACAAAGACGAGTTGATTCTGTCTAGTAAAAAAAAACGTCTAGAAAGAAAAGAATTTACTCTGTGACACATGATACAATGAATAAATATTTTAACCTACGAATAATAAATAATAATTTGAAAATACACCAATTACGGGTTAAAGGCTTACGTTAAAGGCTTACTCAGCAAATCCGGGGTGTTACTACGGCACCGCGGCGCTGGTCTTCCGTAAAATAAATTATATATGTATATAAATATTAAATTATACAAATATTACATTACATAAATATTAAATTATGCAAATATTACATCACATAAATATTACATTACATACATAATAAATTATATAAATATTTAATAATTACATGCCCTTATCTACTAATTTAACTTACCCTCCCGGATGGTCGTCTCTGGAATTAAGACTCCCCATACAGAACATGCCATCGTGTATTTTACCCATGTACTTTTCGCAAAATTGCTTTGTTCTTATCTTCTGTTTTACGTATTTAAGAAGCAACGATGTTTTTGTCGTATTTTCCTGTATAAGTAATTGTTTTAAATGAAAAGGGACAAATATCTTATGTACATAAGCTTACTTCATATAATATTATTCACAAAACCTGCTCGACAATGGACATTAAATGTGACTCATCTAACCTAACATCAAGTGTCAGAGAATAATGTTCCATAAAACTTTATTGTGACACGTTGAACTTGAGATTATTGCGATTTGAATTTCGGGGTTCGGGTTGAAATTACTTAGAATAAATATTGGCATACAGAACTAATATTCATTAGATTTTTTTTAAGCTGAAGTTTTGGACATTATGAGAAGTTAATTATGAATCGCAACGTCATTTGAAAGGTTTTTAAGATAAATCTGAAATAAACCATTTATAATTATGATTATAATTAATCCTTATTCTATTATTATTTATATAGCCATTAGGGTTATTTCACGTAGACCCAGTGCGCATTGAGAGAGGCAGGTCTGTGGCGTCCTGCTGTTAGAATTCAAGCCGCAATGTACGGCATTTATCTCACACACATCACATATAAGGTCACACCTTATTAGAGCCATCAGGCACCCTCTCCACATCACTTCGTCGCAAGGCTTTCACTTGTTGCCAGGTGGTCCAAGAGTGGACACCGCGTTATCACATAGAAACATCGCGCGGTTAACGAGTATACGACGTTTGGTTATAGATTAGAGTAGTCTTGTAACAATTGGCACTAAGCCTGCACGTGCAATCAACGCAAGTCAAGCATGCGACCAATGAGTTGTCACCGAGTGATCCACCCGACGTACGCGAGTCGTCAGCCCTCCGGCTCACAACTGAGGCGATACGGTGACGCTACTGAGTTGATGCAGTAAGTCAGTAAGTGCATCAAGAATACTAGCCGCGGGAGGCGAGGCGGTGCGGAGTGGGTGCCGGGTGGCTTTTATGAGCTATGACGTAAGGACTACCATATACGAGTAAGTACATTGATAAACGGAACGGGGCTTTCACGTGGCACCCGAAGCATGGAACCTCTCGATGCCGTTGCCAAACGACACTCACCCATTTAAGGACTGATCTATGCAAACTCTGCTTAATTTTGATGATCTGTTCCCTCCACCTTGCCTCACGGTAATTCAAAAGGTTTACGATATTTACCACAGTATTTCCCCAACCAGAGACTTGAGCATATTGATCTTGAGGGAAACGGCTCGGTATGATTACACGTTTGATATTCACGTTCAAAGGATATGCTTTGTCAAGTCGTGTCAGCGCTATATCATTATCCAATGTGTCTTCGTTGTAATGTCTGTGACTTATAATTTTATCTATTGTTCTTAGAAAAGATGTGTTTCTCTGAAATATATTTAAAATATTACATATTATATTATATTTCACATACATATCATCACGCCTGTTTCCCTGTCGGGGTAGGCAGAGGCACAATATATGCCCACTTTTTGCCAAGTATACCCACATAATAGGTGGTAAGTCTATTTATCCGTTTACCGTTTACGGAAATGTTAGCCAGAGCGACGTCGGTTGATCGGCAGGTGAGGTTGGTTTGTGCTCCTAATAGTGGGATCCCTATACATTTTTATTTTTACACAAAGTATATTATATAACATAAAAGTATAGACGCTAGTATACTGTCAGCTGGTCAGCTGGGGTTGTATCATAACAGGAGCTAATAACCTTTCAATTGATATACTATAATTTTCAGTATGGATACCATTGTTTTAATATCATTATAAATTTCGCTCAGCGCCATCTAACCTCAAAGTAAGCAAAGCTAATACTATGGGTTCCAGACAAACGATAAACATACCTGAATACTTTTAAAAACTATAAAATTACTTATGATAGGTAGTTGGTTAGTTCTGGATGTATTCGATGACACCCAGAACTAATCAAATATACGTGTTCTAGCATATATTTGTCCAGTGTTGAAATTGAATTCAAGACATTTCGAGAATACGCCCAAAATAAAAAACTAATCCGCAATTCGAGATTGGATAGACGCCGATCTTAGTTTCAATAATTACACATTTACATATATTGATTGTAGTTTCGTTCTACTAATTTGATTCCAAAATTGTTGTAATTTTTGTTTTTCATATTGTGTGTAATTTTAATTTGTAAAACTATTTTTTTTGTAACTTTTAATAATGTTTTTTGCAATACCCTTGCAGGATTCATGTTTCAAAACCATTATGTTAACATTAAAATCTAAGAACAATCCAAGGATTGGTTATTGAGACGGGTTATTTAAAAGAAGGATTGATTTCTCTATCGCAGATAGAACATTCAATAAATTTAATAAAATTTAGACGACTTCCACATTTTACTTTTTACATTGGCCGTAAAAATAGGTTAATTTAATGTAGAGAGAGGTTATTAATTCTGGGCATCCTGTTAGTTATAGATACTATTTATAATTCAACCGGCAGAACCGATTTTTCTGAAATTAGTAAAAATACCTCCCCAGGTAGCTTAGAACCAGGAGACGGACATAGGATAAGACATGACACGAAACTTGGTAAAACTAAACGCAAACGAGACTTTAATCAACAAATAGCTAAAGTTAAAAGCTACTTCACATTTTATCGCAGAAACTCAATTTAAAAGAATGTGCCACGCGGCAAAGTCACGGGCGGCAACAATGTCGGATAAAAGAAGATTTCATAATCATTACCGACATTATGTTCACAGTGCCACCAATAGCATAAAGTTTACTTGAGGGTTTGTTCACGTCGCAATTTACGACACAATGTGCTGCCGTAATGAGAAGATGTTGGTTCAAAATTGAAGACCCACATATCCACACATGATTTTTTACACAATTCGCTTGAAGAAACACTGCATGAGGGAAATCTGATCTTTTTGCGAAAAAACCACCAACAATTTTAGCCTCTTTTAAACCATATACTTTTAATTTCATTAGCAATAATAGAACAAAAACGCTTTTTAACTTTTTTAAAAACATTTCGTAATTAATGATGAAATTACAGTTGGAAATATTGAGATCGACTACTTTAATTTATTGCATGTACGATTGTAGTTATCACAGTGTCGTTACGTTTGACGTGATTTTAATTAACAACGCTAAATAGGTATGTCCTTACCCACGGCATTTATTGAGATATGACGCAACTCAAACATAACGTCAAGGTTTTAAGTAACTAGTTATTTGTTCGTGTATATTTACTAGTCGTAAATCTTCTGCACTGCTCTCATCTTTATCTGGGCGGCGTTATCGATTTTATTTTTAATAAATTAACTGGAAATAAGTTAATTCGATGTTCAGCGTTTTACTAAAATTACCCTAAAGTAGGTGGGTAGGTACATGAAAATAATATGAAATATCCCTAAATAGGAAATTTGTGTTTCAATTGGGAGCCCGTTATTTAGAAACAAGAACCCTGATCTTTTCTGTGTATTCCAAATTTACATTCGTGTAATATATTTCACATCCTAACCCAAAAGTTAGGACGGATAATAATTAATATTTGATAATGAAAGCTTAATTTTGGATGCAAGGAATATTAGACTTAATTATGATTAAATATAACTTCATGTAGATTTTAGAGCCAATGGAGCTCTGCAATACATATATTAATAGGTGTTATTTAAACAATTACATTATATTCCATTAAATTCTATATATGTATGATCTACAGAAAATCATTACATTGTTCCACACTAAATATACTGATATTTTATCTATTATTAAAAAATCTTAAGATGGTTTGACATGTGACAGCTGTAGCCTATAGAATGTGGAGTGATGCACTTAAGTCAAAAGGCTCAGAGAGATTTTAATAAAAAACAAGGTACATAGAAGATAGGATGAGTATTGACCTGATAATGGGCGCAGAATCATACAGGACGCAGGCCGCTTGCAATCGGTCACATTAGAAGTTTATGGAAGAGGCTTACGTCCAGTGGACGTCTTCAGGCTGAAGATGATAAAGCTATAGCCTTAGTACTGCGACAGTACTTTTGTGTTCAGTCAAAATACCCACTGAACGGGTGGCAGTGGAGTGCATTAAAAGGAGTTAAGTCCCAACTAATCAAATGCTATGTATTTAATTAACAGAAAATCAGTTAGGAATACTTAAACAAGTTACATGTTTTAACAAGATTTAATACGGAAATATAATTCATTATAATTTTTTTATGTATTTTCATTGGTAGTGTTTCTGTGATGGAAAATATACAAGTATACAATGAGTATTGATTTCTTTTATTGTTTTATTTTATTACCCTATAATCATATGTGTCGATTCAACAGATAATTTAGTAGGTACATATAACCTTTCCGCAGGTACATGTTTCCGCTCCTGCTATAGCACGACTTCTGCTCTTATTAAAATGTCGGATGATATCCGTTCTGCCATTGGTAACCGTCAGATTACTGTATGAACGCTACTGGATTTTAGTAATGCTTTTAATACTGTTGACTTTGAAATCATGCTTGTTCAGCTTGGCTCTCTTAACATATCTCCAGCACTATAAGAATGGTTTTACAATTACTTATATAATCGTAGGTAGCGTATCCATGTGGATTAAGTCGTATTCTTTGGTGCGCAACATTTTGTTTGGTATTCCCCGGGGTGGTGTGCTTTCACCACTTCTGTTTTCACTTTTTATTAGCTCCATCTTTAATAAACTAAATTCAGCCTACCACATGTATGCCGACGACTTACAAATATATAGCCGAGGAAAAATAAACAGTTTGCCGGAGGTATTTAATGCTGTCAATGATGACTTGTCAGTCCTCTCAGAGTGGAGTAAGTCACGTGGTCTCAAGATTAACTTCTCAACTAACTTCTAACTTCCGAGTCTCAAGTTATTATCATTAGTGGCCATAAGTCTGTACAAAATTCAAGTACAGTAATACTCCTTCCTTAATACTGGATGGCGTGGATATCCCGTTTTGTGATACAGTGAGAACCTTGAAAATTATTTTTGAAAGAACATTTTTGTGGTATAATCAATTAACTGGGAAAAGCCGGAAAATGTTTACAGCAGGTAAATCTCTTAGACGCATTGAAAACTTTCTACCTACAGCTACTAAAAGTATATTGGCTCAATCCCTCCTTCTTTCTATTTTGCTACCCTGATCTCGGAAGTGATCAGCTGGAAAAACTTTATTGCTAGCAAAACTTTGCAATTCACTTTATTTTTGGCTTGCGTAAGTTCGATCACATGTCCCCGCGCAAGTGCCCAAAAAATATCATGAGTCCTTTACCATTCAGGATATACGGCTCTGGAATTCCTTACCTGTTTCCATTAGACAGGCTCAGACATAAAACTATTTTAAGGAGAGGGTGAATCTTACTTTATGAATATGTCTGATTAGTTGTTTGTATATTAGGTATATTATATTATAAAAATATTATATATATGTATTTATTTGTGTATTTTGTTCATATGAAGCAAATAGTTTTAGTTTATATTCTTTTGTAAGTTTATGTGCACTGCCTACTGCTTTCCTGTTCTCTCCTTTGCGTCGTATTGTCTGGAAGAGATCGCTTTTAGCGATAAGACCGACTAGATTGGCTTTTTCATTTTTTTTTCTTTAGTATTGTAATCTGTAGTTTTTAAGTTTTTTGGTCAATAAAGAGTATATCTATCTATCTACCTATCTTTTTCATAAAAGAATAAAGAACTGGGGCTTAAGCTAACACAAATCATACAAAATTAATTTTTCACATTTAATCACAGTAAAGATGTTTGACGGTTTTTTGTATCCAGTCGTAATATAGGGTGACGTTGGTGTACATTACGAGGGCTTTGTACATGTCATATCTAAAGGAGATTATTCCCATTATTTCATGGTTTCTTGTAACCATGCCGCTGCCCGAGTCTCCTCTGAGAAAGAAATAGATTTTTATTAATTCATGTAACTTTTAGTCAAATTTTATCAAAGTATCCGAGAAACCCGTATATATATCCGTCTATACCCGGCCCACCTAAAGAAAAAAGGTTACCAGTCCGATGAATTTTAAAATCCGTTTACGCCCTTTTTGAAGAGACTAATCGACGTTAGCAATTAACAATGTCGTAAGTGAAAAGTTGTTACTTTAAAAAATGTCGTAAGTGAAAAGTAGTGACTTATCACTTATGATATTGTTAAAAGCAAAGACTTTTCACTTACGACATTGTTAATTGCTACTATCGTTATGTTGTAATCTCTTGGTAAAACCTCGCTAGGGAGATCATTCTTACAACCAATGATACGCGGCATGAAGTTTCTTTTGAACAACATGCTTCTGTCGGTTTGAAGGTGTGAGGATGAACTCCCTGCCGAATGGCGAGCGTAGTGATGATAGGGAGAGACCATGTACTACAAACGTCAGTTTAGGTACAAGCGGTAGATCTAGCACAAAGAGGCATAATCTTTCCTTAGAATCCAGGGTTCCATACCACTTGTATACCTATTCCCAACAATACTCATTGCTCGTCATGATAGCATAATCTTAAATCTAATATCGTGGAATTGATTAACTATTAGTTAATGAAAGCACTATGAAGATTATAATTTACGGGACCGACGGTTTCTCGTGCCTTCTGAAACACAAAAGGGCTTGATATCAAATGCCATTCAAAAGGTAAGGTAAGGTCTATTGATTGACTGACCTTTGAAAATACGGCTTACCTTCGATTATCGCTCTCGACCACTTTATTGTTTTGATAGAGTAATAATTTAACTTTGGAGTCGGCCATCATGCAAGTTTGTTAGACATTTGAGAGCTTTCGAAACAGAGAGTTAAAACGTATGAAAAGTTCTAATATATTTACGTCATTAAATATAGCCGTTACAATAAAATGGGCTTTTAGAATAAAAGGTGAAGTGAAGCTTATTCTACTTTAGTGCACTAATCACACAAAATCATTTCCAATTATCTTTAAATTAAAAGTAAAAAAAATTATCACAGCAGTTATTGAAAAATAAACAATATGTAAAGGGAAATTAAACTGATCTTATTTTAAGACTCGTGTCTTATCTAAGCTTAGTCTTATTATGGACATCAAAATGATGAATCAAATAGTTTTCGAAGTGTTTTCATTCTTCAGTTGGCATCAGCCCAGCTATTACCAATAATTTTGATAATCTAACTTAGTTATTATGCTATTGTTTATATATACATATAAACGAACATAGAATTGTTTCTATAAAACTAAGTAAAGATTCACTTGCAGCATGTGATCTCGCCATGATATATCATTCTTCTTAAAGAAGAAAAATATATATTTCTGATGCCCGAAATTAATAACATATGTCGAACCGAAATTGGCTATCTGCGATAGACAAATCAATCTTTTTATCAATAAAAGCGTCTCAATAACCAAACCTTGGATTAAAACTGTAAGAATTATAGAAATCTTAATTATTTGTCTTATTATTTAGATTTCTATGGTAGGAGAATATAGGCGAGAATATAGGAGAATATATATCTAAGATTGGTTTCAATTTAGGATTGCGGATAGTTTATCAATTTCGGGTGTAAGTTACTCACGTGTAAGGATATGACGCATGTTTTTTAAATGTGCCTGCGCAGAATGACGTTTTCGGTAGTTTTACGGCATTGCCGCAGTCAGTTCTTGGAATAATATTTTGCGTTATAGATTTTAGGCGTATGTCCAGATGTTGATCTTCCTGTTAAGTTTGTTTCATACATATATAAAAACATTTTCAAATAATTAAAACGTAAGGCACCAAATGACTGTGAACTGGCTTAGTAACAGCACGATTATTAACAGCTGCTTATAATTATACATGTTGCGATAAAATGTAATGATGGCTCCCAGATACCCTATCCTCTAAAATACTTCCATGAGGTATCAAACCTGATTAAGTTTACTTCAGTTATTAGATTACTACAAGACCTTAGACATCAGTAGTTACCAACAGCAGGGAAAGATTGCATGTTGCGGGACTGTTCGCAAGGGTTAACGCGGTCTAGGGACAAAGCATGCTCGAGAAGGAAAATTGATGGTTTTAAGTCAGTAAAAGTCTGACGTACCCTCCTGCTCCACCCACAGCATGATACGCTCATTTAATGATTTTTCATCCAAAAAAAGGGTAGAATTGCATAGACCAGTGAGACCAGAAATCTAAGGTAAATTACAGCTGCCTCTATTCAATTGTATTGTCGACTTAATTTTATTATTTTGCAACTGCGTTTGTTACCCTGTAACATTAGTTCTGAACGGTTTAAGGTCAGATGTTGACTAGTTTATTTGTATACAGACAATGTTTTATCATAAAACGTGTCTGTTTTATAGAAAAAACGAACAAATATTTAGTCATTATTGGCTTTATAAAAAAGTTTCAGATTTCAACTCATTGCGTTCTTTAACACATTCTATGGCTACGCTATACATATATCATCATCATATCCTAGCATTATCCCGGTAGCCTTAGACTTAAGCATAGGGCATGTCTGCTAACTGTTTTAACCAGATTTGGCTGAATTTCAGTTATTACATAAAGCGACTGTTGCCTGTCCTCCGCAACCCAGAGGGAAACATCATTGTATGGTTAAACCAGCTGTCAGGATGTTAGAAGGCGCTGACTTTCAAATAACGACTGCCATAGGCGTTCCTGACAGTTGGGATCAACGGCTTAACGTGTTTTCCGAAACAAGGTGCAAGCGATAATTATGACCTTGAAAAGTCATAAGTTTAAAGCCTCTTCACTAAGCTGTAGCCGCAATCTCCATACATATATACCCATTTCTATGTATATTAAGTATGTATTTACAAAAAACAAGTATTTAATTATGTTTATCCGTAGTTTAGTATCCATAACACAAGTTCTTAATGATACTTATCTTGGAACTAAATAATTGGTGTAACTGTCAGAAAATATTTATTTATTTTATTTATACACCATATGTGGAAAACATCTAAGATTATGTAAGCAATAAGTTATAGGAAAGTATATAGGAAAATAAGTTAATACACCATCTTACGTTTATGGAGCCCCACCCGCTCACAACTCCAGAAACTGCTTTCGGAAAACTTTTCGCGAGAATAACCCTTTTTATGTTTGAACTAAAAGGCAGTTCCTTGTCTAGCAACATAAGGCTGATGTCGTGTAGGTTCTTAGATTTATAGTATTTGTGATGAGGAAATGTTTTCTTGACTTTTCTCAGTACGGGGGACTGAAACAAAAATATATAATTTATATTTTCGTCATAAAAATATTTAATACAGCAGTAGCTTGGTAGGATCCCTATAAACCCCACTTATAGGGATCCTACCAAGATCCAAGAGACCCAAGCCAAACTCACTTTCAAGTGCTGCACCTGCCGATAAACGAACGGGGCTCTGGCAAACAAAAGTTTCCGATTATCGGCAATAGGCATTACACCTATTTCGTGACACCAACTAACTATATAAGTATATGGCGAAGTGTGGGCGTATACTAAGCCTCTGCCTACAGGCGTTAATTTATGTATGTATATATGTCATATTTATGTCAGGCGGCATAAGAACGGTCAGCGTGGAAATCTATTGGGAAGGCCTTTGTTCAGCAGTGGACTTCACATGGCTGAGATGATGTTAATACTATAAAATATGATATTGAATATTTTTATAAGTCGGGAAGCTTTATTAGCTAAGATATGTTTGCTGGTATTTACAACTCTCTTTTTTAGGGTTCCGTACTTGAAACGGTAAAACGGGACCCTATTAATAAGACTCTGTGGTCCGTCTGTCTGTCCTTCGGTCACTACGTTGTATCTCATGAATTGTGATAGTAAGATACTGAGTTGAAATTTTCACAGTTGTTTCATGTCTAAAATTATTTATTAATTCAGGCGTTGCTTTGCGGAAATCCATTGTAAGCAAGTGATGGATTAAAAATATCTTTGTAACAATTCCCGCGCTACTATATTCCATCACTTGCTTATGATGTATTTTTGTTGCTGCTGTTACAACAAATACTAAAATAAAGAATAAAACAAATATTTACTAGGGCTCCCCAACAAAAAACGTGATAGTTTTGTTTGAATTTGAATTGTTCACAAAATATTGAGTTATGTTATTTATATAGCATGGATCCCTTTGTGTCCGACTCGCACTTGGCCGGCTTTTTATGTCAATCTCTTTTAAATGTTCTCTCTCGAGGCTTGAAAGAATTTTCTTTAATTGTGTACCAGATTATCAAAAAAATAATTATACCCTAGTGTAGTCCTCATGTCCAGCAAACACGTTCACACCATCGGTTAACGCGGCAAAATTACAGTCTTCAGTACAGTGGGCCGCGGTCAACAGGATTTTGTGGGTTAGTACAGAAGAACCACATATGGAATTCTCTTTAATACATTCCATGTCTATAAATACGGAATGTGGTGCTTGGGATATCTTTATGAATTCTCCGCCAACTACTTTGCTTTGCAGTTGACAAACGTGGCGTTTTAAACTAGCTACTGTCAAAATTGTGATAAAAAAACTTATTTTATTGCTTAACATTATTGAGTATGACTCGAGAGTGTATTGAGAGTAAAAAACGATTGGTAAATTTTTACGACTCACAGATGAACTGAATTCCTAATTAATACGTCATAATGGGGCGTTGATTAATTTGAATCAAGCTATGGATGATGGCATTACGTAACGATTTGATTTCTTTAATGTGTAAAACCTAATTAAGAGGAAGGTACTGTTTTGTCTCCTATGAGATATAGAGAAACAAAAAAGTAAATTATTCTATGCAGAATAGAGCAATGTCTATATACATACATAATATAACGTCTGTATCCCCGAAGGGGTAGGCAGACGCATATTATATGCTCACATTTCGCCAATTATATTGGTCCCACATAATAGGTGGCGAGCCAAACTTATATGTTTGCCAGAGCCTCGTCCGTTTTTTGGCAGGTGAGCTTGGCTTGTATATACTTGTAACGTCTGTATACTTGTTAATGGTTAAAGATACTTATTCTCAAAAAGACATATGCAGTCACTTGAATGAGAACTTAAATTAACATACAAATAATTATAAATTACATACAAATTATTATAAATTTGTTAAAAGAATATTCCTTTAGAAACCTTGGAGTTATTATTGTTAGGTGGTTTCAATATCCAAGACCAACACCCAAAGCCCGACGACTCTTGGTGCCCTTAGTACTGAAGAACGGGTAGGAGAGTAGGGAGAGACCTGTGAAGGGCACAACGGGCATTACAGGAGGGCCTGCAGACAGCGCTAGGAAGGACTTAGGCGGCGAGGGGAGGGGGCCCCTGCTATCTAACCATAGACCCTCCGAGAAGTCGGCCACACATGCCTAGGTCGTCAGAAAGGGAGGAGGGGCACATCCACTGCGCGTCTCTAAAGGATTTCCTCTCGATTCAGGCCTGGGGGGACGTTGGAAGTGGGCGGGGTGTCAGACGCTGGAACCCAGGATTCTGCCCCCCCTGGCGGGCGTCGTCGGATGATATTGAGTGGGTATTACTGCTGACGGTCGCGTCTGCAGGTGGTGAGCCCCACACCCTTTTTCGGTTCCGTACATTCCTAAACGCATTTAGTTATCGATTTAAATTTTTTTGTAAGAAAAGTGGTTTGTGTATAAGAAAGCACATTTTGCCATTTTAGTAGTTTAATATGAACGGTACTATTTTGAAATAAGGGCATAGAATTTGTAGCGCTACTGGTTCTCGAACTGTGAATGGTTCGCTCATCGGAAATCTTGTTTATATTTAAACTTTTAGTTTAAATAAAGCCGGATTTCCGTCACCTTTTTGTTCTTTTCTAGTCTATAATATCTAAAGGTGAGTATAGACTAGATAATTTTCTTGCAATGTTACAAGCTTGGCGGGATATTTCATCTCTCAGTGTCTTCCACCGAAATTACTACTGAAAGGGTTCTGAAAAGCGTTTCAAACTAAACTAAACTGCCTTATCCTTTCCTCTCACCAAACACATGCTGGTCTTAGGAACCACCCTCATAGTGTGCAGATTTCAGCACTCAATCAAAATTTTTGATACGTGGTTCCTCTGTAAGACTATTCTAGCTTTGGATTTCTATTCCGGCGCAAGTGTGTCGCAGCTTAAATGATCCCGGGATTATATATCTTTCAAGCAGGGGGTGAAACAGGCCGTCAAAAGCGCTTGTTATCGTGACTTTTCCACAGAGCTCCATACGCTTAAAATTTTCTGAACTGCATCGACTGGTTATCTTCAGGCGGGAAGTGGACATAATGATTTCACTTAAAAAATACCAAACGCTCACGGCGAACACTTACCTGTAATATTTTTTGTTACGTTGCTTTCAGTTATTAATGAAATGTCAAGCTGTTTGCTCGATAAAGTGTTACACCAATAAGCTCGTTGGTCATTCAAATCAGATTGTAACAAAACGCAATCTATTTAATAATTAATTTTATAACATACATACATTCACGCCTGTTTCCCCGAAGGGGTAGGCAGAGGCATATTATACGCCCACACTTAGACACTTAAATAGTTGGTCCCAAGTAATAGGTGGTGAGCCTATTGCCGCTTACCGGGCACTGTTATATTCGCCAGAGCCTCGTCCGTTGATCGGCAGGTGCACCACTTGCAGATGAGGTTGGCTTGGGCTCCTTAGGCCTTGGTAGGATATATATATGGCCCTATACACCCTCTCCGATAGGTGGGGTGGGAGTGGCTGAGTACCTCCCGGATGCCGGGAAAAGGTAACACCCCGAGGTTGGCGACTCTGGGTGCCCTTAGTACTGACTACCGGGGGGAAAACTATGAGGGAGCTATGGAGGGCGCAGCGGGTGGGCCAGGAGGACCCGTCAAACAGCGCCAGGAGGGTCTTAGGCAGTGGGAGCAGGGGGCCCCTGCTGTCTAACCATGACCCTCCGAGAATTCGGCCACACACGCTATGGTCGCACAAGAAGATAGGAGGGGCGCCTCTCTAAAGAGGTCCTCCCGGTTTTCGTCCAGGGGACGTCGCAGTCGGGGTGACACTGCAACACAGGTACTGGCGCCCCGCCTCTTTCTCAACAAGCGGCGGGCGTCTTCGGAAGATTTTTACTGGGTATTACTGCTGGCAGTCGCGTCTGCCGGTGGTGAGTCCCACACCCCCTTTCGGTCACCCTTTGGCCGGGAGGCAGTGCGTAAACGCATTTTGTTACCGACGTAAAACAAAAAGAAAAGAGGATCCCTATGCACCTATTTTTTTATATACTCTCGTTTCAGCGTTGGTCGTGAAGACATCGTTGTTCTGAGGCTGCTATCTTACCTGAAGATGCCCTGTGTAAGGGCGAAACACGTGTCGTGTTGAATAGTTTCTCGATTTTTCGGGAAATTATAGTAGCGCGGGAATTGTTACAAAGATATTTTTAATCCATCACTTGCTTTATTAAGTATTCAACCTAAAGTGACAGAGACAAGGTCGCCAGACGCCTCGCCTCAAAAGTAGCGTGCAAACAATTTGTGACGTTTTCAATTATTGTCTATGTATGGGTAGCGCCATCTATCTGTAACCAAGCAGAGTGTGTATTGTGGGTACTAGGCAACTAATAAACGTTTATGCAGACACTAGCAGCACGCTGTGTCTCTCGCGTGGTCCCCGTTACAGTAGGAATAGCGGAATATAAAGTTACCTATGTGTTAAATACAGATTAAAAACTACCTATGTGTCAAATTTCAACGAAATCCGCTTAATAGTTCTTATATGAAAGAGGTAAAAACACACATCCAAATATATTCTCAAACTTTATGATATTAGTGAAATAAATAGGTGCTTATAAAAAAACGAGATCAAAATTTAGACCCGGTTTAAATCTAGTGCTTTCACTTTCTTCATGTTATCAAATGAAAGTCACAGCACTAGTTTTAAACCTGGACTAACTTCAGAACTGATCATCTAATATAGTCTCACTATGGCACAGGCCTCGTCTTACTATAAAAGGTAAGGATGGGTTCAGATCAAACTCTACCACGGGGACCCAGCGGCTAACGTGGGTGGGTCATATTGTAACTCGCCGCCCGTGCGCCTTCTATAGGCGACAGGCCGCGTCGACGGCGCGTTCGTGATCCACGCGCGCCACAAGAGATGTCAGCACTTAGGTGTTACAGGCTCAAGAAGGAACATGAATCGTTTTAGTCAGATAAAGTTTGACACACCCTTCCGCTCCACCCACAGCGGGAGAAGATCAGTAGATGATTTTCCATCCGAAAAAAAAGGTTGGGATCATATTATAGAATTTTTAAGCTTTCCAATAAGGTCACTAACATGACTCAACGGTTACTACATATATTGTCAAACTGCTTATGTCATTTTGAGAAATCATTGTAGGAGGAAGTAAAAAATTAGAGTAAATTAAATTATAGATCTACTACTTGAATATAAGAAAAGGAACAATATTAATACTTGGAACGAGCCACTTCTACAAAAGTTACTGGTACTGGTAAGGTACTGTTCGCTCTTGCACAAATTACTTTCATCTCAATTTTAAAGAAATAATTTTATTCATCTCATTTGAATATGAAAAGCAGGGTAAAATGGATTACGAACAGGCCTACTAAGGGTGCGTTTCCACTAGAGATGTGCGAGGATGCGTTGCGAGGAATGTGTTTGTTTAGAACCAATAGAATCGCTGCGCTAGGCGAAGCTAGGTAAATGAAGCAATACTATTAATAATAATAAATAATAATAATAAATTTATTTATTTCATAAACACAGAAGTATTTTAACAAACAAAAGTTGATGAAGTCACCTTTTAAGCAAATATATGCCTGTGCTAGATGAACTTCGCTCTTCACTAACCGGTAACAATGAACTTCATTATATAAACAAAAGAATAAAATATTACTATTGGTTCTTAACAAACAAATGCCTCGCAACGCATCTTCGCTCAGTGGAAACGCACCCTAACAGAGAGTAGGGTAAAATAGACTATATCAATAAACAAATAATCAATAATGAATATTCTATTACAATTACACCTATTATTTAGCTCCAAGCTAAGTATGATTATAAACTTGTGTTATGGATACTAAAGAACGTATGAAAATACTCACATACTTTTATTTTATAAATACATACTCAATATACATAAGAGAAACCTAGACCAGAACAAACATTCATGTTCATGCACATAATTTTTTGTACTGTGTTGAAATCGAACCCACGACCACAGGAGGGGAGAGCAGGTATACTGACTTCTACGCCATAGGGGTCGTTAAATTATAGCTCAGTTGTTAGATATAAGAACTTATTTGAAATAAATTGATTTAAACCAAGCATTCTGGTCTGGGTAGTTCTGGTACATACAATATAAAAATTAAAAAAATAAAATATACTTTATTGTCTTTAAGATCTACTCAGTCAGCCTGTCGTGATTCTTAAGGAGGGAGGGGATTGTCCGTCAGTCAGTCAGTCTGTCAGTGACTCTAACGAGGCTTCCAAAAGGCAACGAGATTGAGAAGAAAGCCTCAAGAAACTCATCTCGGCTTTTTTCAAATTATGTCTTAAGATCTAATACAATTGACGAAATAAAATATTAAGATTACCGCTGTTCTTAAAACTAACAAAATGCAATTTCTAAAGATCATACATATCTTAAGAAAGAATTACATTCACGTCTGTTTCTACAAAGGGATAGGCAGAGACATATTATATGCCCACACTTCGCCAATTATATAGTTGGTCCCACGTAATAGGTGGCGAGCCCGTTGCCGCTTACCGGGCACTGTTATGTTCGCCAGAGCCTCGTCCGTTGATCGGCAGGTGCACCATTGCAGGTGAGGTTGGCTTAGGCTATTTAGGCCTTTCCCCCCGACTGGTCTCCACCTTGTCGTGGTGGGGGGGCTGAGTACCTCCCGGTAGGGCGCAGGAGGCGCTAGGGAAAAGGCAACACCCAGAGACCGACGACTCTGGGTGCCCTTAGTACTGACTACCGGGGGGGAAACTAAGAGGGACCTGTGGAGGGCGCAGTGGGCGGGCCAGGAGGGCCCCGCTCAGCAGCGCCAGGAGGGTCTAGGCAGTGGGGGCAGGGGGCCCCTGCTGTCTAACCATGGACCCTCCGGGAAGTCGGCCACACACGCTATGGTCGCAAGGGGAGGTAGGAGGGGCGCGTCCACTGCGCCTCTCTGAGGAGGTCCTCCCGGTTTTGGTCCGGGGGACGTAGGCCGCAGGCGGGGTGTCAGAAGCTGCAACCCAGGTACTGGCCCTCGCCTCTTTCTCAACAAGCGGCGGGCGTCATCGGAAGATTTTTAGTGGGTATTACTTGGCGGTCGTGTCTGCCAGTGATGAGCCCCACACCCCCTTTCGGTCCCTCTTTGACCGGAAGGCAGTGCGTAAATGCATTTTGTTACCGACATAAAACAAAAAAGAAAAAGAAAGTCTTTTTAGGCCTTTGTAGGATCCCTATACAGTAATGGTACATACGAAATGTAAAATACTATCGAACATGAGGGTAAAGGAAAAAGCATTTTAATATTGTTGTCTTCTATTGTTCTGCTTCATTATAAATTATTGTAGTAATAAAATCCAATTTAATCATCAGTCTTTTTTGAGATAATTTTATGTAAAGTTATTGTATCAATGGGTCAATCAAATCATGGGCAAAGTGTTGAAGAATCGACCTTTGATACTATTGAAACACCTAATGTATTTGAGACAGAATATAAAATAGCAATATTAAAACGCAAATAAAAGAACAAAAAACGAATAATAGACAAACATAGAGTCCTCCTTCTGTTTTAAAGTCTGTTAAAAAAGTAAGCAATACTTCCGACCTTTTTTCCTCTGCCTTTAATCAAAACAAAGTTCCTTACTATCGCAAACTTTAGCCTGTTCGCTGAATATCTAGTATATTGCTCTATCGATCTAGTAAAATATGAATTATTACAGAAACACTACTAATAAAGAATAGTTACCAAAAAATCGGCATAACAAGAAACACGTATGAGATATTTTAACGAGAAAAAAGTTTTTATTATGAATGGGTTTAGCGCGCATGTGCGGGCGCGCGGTCGATATACGGTGACGTCAGGGGGAGTCAGGCCTCAGTCAGCCAGCGGCCACGTTGCGAACATGTGGCTAAGATGTTGGGCTGCAGCGGTGCTGGTCGCGACGGCGTCGGCAGCGGCTCGGGAAGTCTTCACCAACACTTTCCTCGTTCGTTTCAAGCGCTCTCTCCTTCACGAGGATGCTCAGAACTTGGCAGCCAGCCACGGCTTCGAGAGTCTGGGCCCGGTAAGTACCACGTGACTATATGTAAACATATACCAACTTGATTCCGAATTTACCACCTTCTCGTGTTACTGCGATCGGCGCCTATTAACTGGTTCATTAGCGAAATTGGCTCGTAACTGCGATGGCCTGATATACGATCTGTGTAAGTATTTTGGTATGAAATAACACGGAAACGCGTAAGGCTTCGTGTTTATTTTTTCTGAAATGATTGAGGTTCTCTAAGATGACAACAAAAAGTTGTCTTATTGTTTATATGAATATAATTGTTGGTATCTATTTGTATAGTCACGAAATGCAAATTTAATTTTGAGCTTAAGTAACTAGGTGTAATTGTAATAGAAAAAAGGCGCTAACTAAAACAATCACTGTTTTCCATAGTATAAAAAAATGTTTTTGAATTAAGATCGAATTTATTGCCTACTGGAAAGCATTATCAGGATAAATATTATTCTAGTTATTAATCCAGGTTTTTGTCCGAGCTATCAATTTAGACCGTGATTTTACAACAGGCATACTAACATTGATATTATTATGGGGAAGTAGATAATTAGAGCTTTTAGACAAGAAACACACATATTGCATATCTAATAAAAAAACGATATTTAAAGAATTATAAAAATGGTTAGATGATAAAGGTTACACACAAAATATTACCAAAGATTATGCACTCAGAGAATATTCTCATATTATCTTCCTATTAGATAGAAAGAAATATTTTTGTATTTAGTACTTTACAGTTAAAAAACGTACATTTACTATATATCGTAAAAAAAGGGGACAAGTGCGAGTTGAACTCGCGTGAGGAGGGTTCCGTACGATGTTACCTATCATGTTTTTTTAAATCTGATCCAAATTTGTTTGTGGTAACTAAAAAATAATTAATATCTCCTAAAATATTTGCAGTGCAGATGCAGTTTTCAGATTTTTTTTTTAAATTTTCCCCTTCCCCCCGTTTTCAGATTTCATCTGCCCACGTCACACCTCTGTGTTTGGGTTACAGGAATTGATATGTGTACCAAATTTCAACTTAATCGGTCTAATAGATTCGGAGATAATTGACTGTAAGCGACGGACGGACAGACACACGAGTGATCCTATAAGGGTTCCGTTTTTGTATTCAGACGTACGGAACCCTAAAAAAATGGCTGAAACGGGTAAATCTCAGGAAGTTAAATATTACAACTCATAAAAAGCCGACCGCCCGTCGATTGGAACGCTGACAGACAGACATCCAGCCCCCTTTTATCCCACTACTGGGCACAGGCCCCCTTTTACAAACCAAGGGGCCGACGGCAGAGGACGAGAACCCTATTAATATATAATCCCGTGTCCGTTCCGTTTGGTACTGAATACTGATAAAAACAGCTGAAAGATTTCCGATTCTTGTAATCGTTTTTTTCGTTCTTTCGGTCACATTTTAATCCCCTAATGATTATATTGTACATATGAATATCTCTCATAACGGCTTTTATACTTTAAACTTTTAATAAAATATTTAGTTAATGCACGCGTTCCGAGAAAGGCATTATTGCACAATATGTAGCGCTCAAATAAATTTGGACTGCAAAATAAAATCCAGTACAATATATACCAATATGTAAACTTCAATATACTAGCACCTTTATTTTAAAGCATTTATTTTAAGGCATTTATGCCAACTAATGCTATTCAAAAAGACCGAGAAACGGTTTTTATATATATAATCGGCAATGCGCTAGTGATGATCCATCGGCTGTGGTGATTTTCCATCACGTGGACCGCATGCATGAGGGCCACCCTGTGGTATAAAAAGTTTCAATGTATCGGTATATTTATTTACATACATACAAACAATTTTACTTATAAAAACACAAATAAAAAAAACAATAAAGCAACAACTCGTATGACATGACCGATTGGCCTCATATTATCCTATTATTAAAGGAGTCAATGATGGTTTTCCGAAATCTCGGCAAGCCATCTACTTCTACCTCTTCATCTTTTTACTATAATTATCATTATACCCAAACTGAAGCCGGTTTAAAGTAGCATATTGACCCAAATAACTTTTAGACCCTTTAGCCAAGAAGGAAAATTAAATAAATTTAAACTACATTGCTCAAAACATAATATATTTTTTAAATTTTTCTTTCATTTGTCAATCTATTTCATAAGAACAGTCAGCAAAAAGTTCGGAGATTCGAGTTTGTCTTGAAGGCAGATAGGCATTTTCTTTTTAGCCTTTTAATTGCATAGTTGCAACTTATCAACTGTGCTGCTGGTATGTTTGGATACTTTTATAATAATAATAACCTTAACGTTATAAGTAAATGTGAGCGGTTTAAGAATGACAACCTTCCACTTAAAAAGTTCCATTGAGAGCAGGCAGACTCGCAAACCGCGAGTTGTCTGCTCAAAGAGGAAGTTTTAATCATATAAGTTTAAGGGAACTCAAGTATATTTTCAGAATAGAAATGGGAATATAAGGGTTTACTAATTTAAGCACGTTTTGCAATTGACCTAACCAACCAACATCTTAGGAGCCCTTTTTTTTGATATACGTCGGTAACAAAATGCATTTACGCACTGCCTTCCGGCCAAAGGGGGACCGAAAGGGATTATGGGACTCATCACCGGCAGACGCGACTGCCAGCACCATACCCACTAAAAATCTTCAGACGACGCCCGCCGCTTGTAGAAACTGGGGCCCAGTACCTGGGTTGCAGCGTCTGACACCCCGCCTGCGACCAACGTCCCCCGGACCAAAACCGGGAGGAACTCCTCAGAGAGACGCAGTGGACGCGCCGCTCCTACTTCCTTGTGCGACCATAGCGTGTGTGGCTGACTTCTCGGAGGGTCTTTGGTTAGAAAGTAGGGGCTCTGCTCCTAAGGTGGAATCCAGTTTGGGGGGGGGGGGAATATCTTTGGAGAGCAAGCCAACCTTACCTGTAAGTGGTGCACCTGCCGATCAACGGACGAGGCTCTGGCGAACATAAAAGTTTTCGGTAAGCGGCAATAGGCTCTCCACCTATTATGTGGGACCAAGTAATAAATAATTGCCGAAATGTGGGCATATAATATGCCTCTGCCTTCGGGGTAATAGGCGTGATTGTATGTTACTTGACATATCTACTAGTTTTTGCTGGGACCGAAATTGATTTAGTTAAAGCATGACAAAAGTATTCATATATATTGTCAATACGGAGGCCAGGATAATGTAAATTTTCCAAAGGCCGGATAGAATATGGTAAAGAAGCCCGCCATATTTACATTTTGCCAACTTATATATTGGTTCGAGGTAACTTTTTTACCTATCTACCTTCTTTGGCATATGCTATGAAGAAATATACGAAAATCTTAGTCAAACTACAGTATTTTATTCCTATCCCTAATTGTGTCTCATAATGAATATAACCTATATATCAAATGGATAATGAATAATTAAGTATAATGGTAAAATATATTTTCGAATTGGAATCGGTCTTGTAGTTTAAGATTTTAGAAAATACATTCAACGGGACCTTAAAGTGGATCTGGTTGTTAGCGTAATAAAATAATGTGCAGAAGCTTATGATAGAAGACTTCATCGCCATGTAAATGTTGAGGCTATCCAGCTTCTCGACAACATGGAACTAAGAAGGACAAAACCTTTCGAGTTAGTTTATTGTAGTGTCAGTCTTCGCCTTAATAGAGACAATGAGAATGTGTGGTCCTAATACAGACTGATTGGTAGGTACTTACGTGAAAAAGAAAATGAAGATTTTTTAATTTAAAAAAAAAATGAAGAATAGTGTTATTAGACTAATTATTACTTAGTATATTAGTATAAAGTAAAACAAACATAGCTTTTATTATCGGAAATTTCATAATGAGCCCCAATTTACATAAATTAATAATTTTAGAAAGGATTTTTGAAATTTTTTAACTAGTTCCGGTGCCAATTCGATGCAAACAAATAAGGAAATCAGTATTGACATAAAAATATATGTGAGTTAGGATATAAAATCGTTTTGTAGGTGATATAGTAATCTACGATGGAGAATGCGTAGGTAGCTTAAGGCTATAACTTGTTCCACTTAGAAGGGTGTTCAAGCTAGCAAGTAGCTTGCAAAATTACTGGTCATATTATATAACTAATGTCTAGTGATTAACTGAGCCGGGCATTACTTGAATTGATCGCGTAAACGTTCCACTTGTCTTGTCCTTCGGTGAAATTAGCAGCTATAGTAAAAGTATAATAAAATAGCAGTGGCGAGACCCATTGCCTTCAAATTCAAAGGGTATGACTTTTCAAAGTTATTCATTCATTCATTTATTCATTGTTTCATGCGGTTATTAAGATGTTTACATAAAATTATCCGACACATGAACCCTGAAAGGGCACTACAATAATAGCAAAAACACATAATAGCATAAATTTATATAATTGTCAACATTAAATTTTATAAGTCGGCAGAACACAAAAGATGTCAATTAGTTATTACGTTAATCATATGTTAAGAAGTTTTAAAAATTATGTCAACACTGAAATAAATAAAAAAATAAAAATCGTAACAAAGTAAGTCAAGACAAGTTCCATATGAAAATCAATATTGTTCAGGTTATTCATTGAAAATTATGTGTGTAATTATTGCGTGTTCCGTGCCTGGGAAAGCACGTTAAGCCGTTGGTATCGGCTGTCATGAACATCTAACGCAGTCGTTATTAAGAAGTCAGTGCCTTCTAACATCCTGACAGCTGATTTAACCCTAGAATTATGTTTCCCTCTGGGTAGCGGAGGTCAGACGGCAGTCGCTTCATGTAATAACTGAAATTCATCCAATTCTGGTTAAACCAGTGAGCAGACCCTGGGGCCTAACCTTAAGTTTAGGGCAACCGGGATAATGCTAAGATATGGGAGTAAAAGTATAATAAAAAGTAACTAAACTAACACGCACACACGCCCAAACAAACACACATAAACGCAAACATTTTCTCATCTTTTCTAACATCGTATCTATTTTTTACCTAAAAGATTCAAAAATTTCGCCTTATGATTCAAATTATTTATAGGCGTTTCTTGTTGTAAATATTGTTCTTCTTAATAGTTCATGGTTATAGCGTAAGCTTGAACATGACATTTTCTTCATGTGGAAGGCAATACAATTTTGAATCTGAATTTACTTTTAATGCGAGGTCCAGGGAAATGTACATTAGTAAGTAATGGGATATAGCCCTGTTTAAGCCAATCTTATTTACATTTTGTCGTTTTATGGTTGAATCTGACTTGACAAGGGTTTGATCTAGCATTTACCCTCGACTATTTCCGCTTGACCTCACAAAAACAGCTATTTCAAATATTCTTCAATAGAAAGTAAAAATGTTTGTTGGCAAATTTATCTAACATTTCGGTTGTAACTCCTTATCTACTTAGTCTCATCCTTTGTAAAGAGAACTACCACGAAATACTAGATAACTCAGGATTAACAATATTTAGATTTAATTGTAATTTGTATCAATGGAATTGATGATTCTGATTTTTTTGTGCCTGAAGGTTTAGCTTTGTTAAAAAATACACGACTTACGGCAAACATGGCAACAGTACCAATATTAAATGTTCATCTTATTACCTGTGTTAGCAAAGAAACAAATAATTTAATTTAGATTTGTTTTGTAGGGACATAATTACATGTCACGTCTTTTAACCCCACGGTATAAAGAATAGTGAGATAACATGCTTCCATTTCCTACTATTCTGGCACAAACCGTGAGAGCTTAGCATTATTAACCATTTTTCACCTGCTTTCCATAACCTTCTGGATTGGTTCATGGTAGGTCTTACGTCCCAACCTGACAGATCAGTTACAATATTTATTAAAACTTTTGTAATAATTAGTATTTTTATATTATATTTCAAAAATATTTACACAACATGCTGCTATCACTTTGTCATTACGAAACTTTATGCCGCGTACCCTTAGATAGAATTACGGACGGACGCGATGCCGAACATCAAAAACCGATTCAAGCCCCTTTTTAAAAAGCTCCATGCTGTAACTATAACAATAACAATATGTAACTCCTATATTACACCAAATGAGATAGTTGTAACCACTAGCCAACCGTAGAGCGATTTGTAGGTCCCCGATGTTAACTTAAGTTGCAGAAGTTGATGGCCTACCAGACCGAGGCAAATCTTCCATCATATCTCAACCGCTTTTGAACGCTTTGTACCACTTATAAGCACGTGTTTTTGATAATTGAGTGTCTTCGAACACGAAATTCCATTGGCGATGCAAAATTTAAAGAAAGAAAGAAAGAAAGAAAGAAAGATTTGCAATACAAAAAAATATATATTTGTATGTGGAACCATAAACAAAACATTCATTCCCGAAACTTTGTTGACTGAATGTATATCAAATTATTTTCCGAAAGGATCACATTTCCCTTGGGAGGGATCTCATTTTCGTTATGTAAAGGCCAAAAATACTGGTGGCAATGTATTTTCCATTTACTGGGAGAGGTCGCCTGCCCAATTCCGACCTCTGTGTAGGCAACTGATACGCTTCGTGGAAAATTTGAGGCGTTGAGGCGTCTTACTTACCGGTCAAGTAATTAGTTATCAATAGGGGTTGACACCGATATAGAATACGTGGAGTCTGCCATATTGTGTTGCTAAAATTCGTTAGATGGTGGACGATCTATAAAACACAGAGCTCTGCAAAGAATATGTTTTTAGTTTTAAAGTTAGGGTTTTCCATTCCTATACAGAACTACCTAAAAGTATTTAATAAATTGCCTTGGAAAATAAAGAATTCAATCTACCAAAGTTGAAATACAAATTAAAATCCTGGTTAATAAATAAACCATTTTACAATTTGAATGAATACTTTTTTACGAAAAATATTAAGTAACTAGTTGTAAGTTATATAAATTGCACGCCCGCAACGGGTACACTGTTGTGACTAATGTAATGCATGAACACCAGCAAAATGTAGACAGTCTTAGCAATAAGGATCTATTCTATTCTATTCTATTCTCTATATATTTACGAGCAGGATAAACCTCTTCCTACCCCTCTCTTCGTTAGTTAGTGCGACACAGTATGATAGTTTTCTATAACATTCGGGTTATGTCGGAGCATTTCAGCGAAGCCTCGACGTCTGTCTTTCGATTTTATATTTAAATTAAATCTTTAGGAGTCTGTTCCATCATTTAAATTAGTAAAAAGACCATACCATATTTAATAAGTCTGTTCAAATATTCGCTTTAATTGCTTTCTGCTGAAATCTTTCATTGTTCGGGAAGGGAAATTGTAAACATGTCCAGTTCCTTTAATGACGCGGGATACTTGTAAGAAATATACCAAAAGATACACATATACTAGCTTTTATTCACCTTTCCTTGTAAGCATTAATTTAAACCACTGGTAAAAATTAAAAAATCAATATTCATGAATTATATATATTTAATAAAAGTATCGAAGTTTGTATTTGATGATAGATACAAGTATATCTAACTAGTATGTTTTGAAATTTATATAAATTTGAATGGTTACGTTAATAAAGGTTTGTAGTTTACCTACATATTAAAGTAATAATAAAGTATAATAAATTCCAATATTGCCCTAAAATGGGCATTCATTGCAGATACATACAGTTAGAAAGAAATGCGGATCTCACATTACTGTCACATACATTATAGAAAATCTGCTGTTTGTCGGCCATTTGGCGTACATAGGCTTGATATCAGTATTGAGCCAAAATTCAGCTATGTGCCGCAATAAGGCAAAGTACCGCTAAGTCATTGGTGTTCAGTAGTTGCCAGATAACGAAAAACAGAGGCGAAAAGAAGTACTGATTATGAAATTGAGCACTTTTTCAATGGGACAGTTCATAATGACCACATTCTGCCCGATGGTAATCAGTCGATGAAGTCCAAAAAGATTTAGTGCGCTAAATAGTGCTTCACGCCCCGCTTAGATCTTGGAACTACCTGTAGCTGGAAGCCGGTTTTTCCACTCCTCGCTAATTTTAGTCAAAGGTGAAATTTAAAAGTATGCTATATCCAAGTGGGCCAATCCACAAGCACTATTGAATCGTCAGAATGGCCATCACACAAAGAAATTTACCAATAAAAAAAAATTGAAAATGCGCTAAAACACAAAAATATTGATAAAAAAAAATCCCAATAAGGATTGTACAATAAAAAAAAGAATTGGCTACAATGTCTCTAAAATAAAATTCTAAATGTCAATATTTACAAAATAATTAAAATTAACTTTTCGACTTAAGTCAAACTTCGAAATCTAGCAATTTTCTATGTCAGTTTACTAACAGCCCGCATATAGTCGAGTTGATTGAACTTATTAACCAATAAGGGATCATTTACAGAACTTGTGAAATATCGACTTTAATATTTTACAACATATTTTTGCACAAAAAATTCATTATGATTAATGCGAAAACATATTCATACAATTTGCTTTGTATGAGGGTGGTTGCTGAGCAATAAAACACACATTAACAATATTCTTATCACTAACCATAAGGCCGTATTTGAACTCTGTTATGCTTATTGTCTGAACGAACACTAGGAAAAAAACGCAAGCTATATGTACTTCAGTTCATGCCCTTAATGGATTTCTGTGCTACGACAATGACTAGTCAAAAAGCCAGTATTATTTCAATTGTAGACTGAGGGATATACCAGTCATCAGCACATTCAGCGTTTTTCATTAAAGGTGCCTTTGTTGGGACAGACCATAGATTCACAAAAAAAATTTTTTCAAGAATTCTATTGGTAAAAAGGTAAATCGCTAACTAAACTATTCTCTGCTTGTAACGCAAAAAAATAAATAATACTCAATTCTGTATTTTGGAGTCAAATGCGTCTTGCAAATTATTTACAAGGAACTAAACGAAGTTATTAACAATAATAACTAATAAAATCTTTTATCTCAAACTATCTGACAATTGGCGAACATAAAAGTAAGCGGCAATAGACTCTCCACCTATTACGTGGGAACAACAATGTAACTGGCAAAATGTGTGCAAATAATATGCCTCTGTCTACCCCTTCGGGGAAACAGGCGTGATATTTTGTATGTATGTTATAACGATCCTCTTGTTTCAACCACATAGAATAAGAGGAATATAATAATAGAAATACCTTAGTTATAAACTTAATTATGAACATAGACCATAGAAAAATAAAAATGCTTTAATATAGACATAGCTTTAGACTCACCGCCCGCATGACGACTTGAATGGCGATTTATTATCAGCCAATCGGCGATTCGATCTTGGCCCGCCACTGTCAGGGACGGTACCATTGTGAACCGTTTGTTCGCACAAATGAAGCACTGGCACAAACGAGCCACTGGCTCGAAGGGAAATCGGGATAGTATTGAAACAGAACACGCTTTTAGATAACGAGTTATATTTGAAATAGCAATTCAATAGAGAAAGGAAGGTAGAAGGAATGACCGTCTAATTGGGTCTTTTTATTGTTAGTAAAGTCAACAGGGGAACCAACTAGTGATAGAGGCAAGTCACGTAATGAACTCGTTTTTCGATTTTTTGTGTCGAAATGTGTTGACGTTTAGAGAAGGTTGTTTAAAATTCGTGACTATCTGTGGAGACACCTGTTATACTCGTATAAGTCTTCTCGTAAAATATTCGGATATAAGTACAGCACTGAAAATTTCACTTTCATATTTCTGACTAAATTTTGTGAAAGGAAATAAAAAATTAAACTTTTATTTAGTATAAGTTAGATATAAAAACAGACTTAAAATTATAATTAAATTCTAAAACAATGTCAGAGTTCAGAATAATAGCTTCGTCATCATATCAGCCTTATAAAGTCCACTGCTGAACATTAGCCTATCCAAAAGCTTAAATTCTATTGTGGGTATCTGCCCTTAATCACCACGCTAGGAGGCGGGTTGGTGATCGCAGTTCAAGCCAGCGCAGGATTACACTGCTGCCCATCACCCGGTAGGATTTCTCTGCGTCGACTCTTACGACTCCCCGTAAGATGAAAGGGGGTGGCACTTTTCTAGGCCCGTATCGCACGGCACGAATAATAGCTTGTTTGATTTTAATTTAAGTACATACATACATAATATCATGCCTGTTTCCCTGAAGGGTTAGGCAGAGGCATACTGTACGCCCACACTTCGCCATTTATATTGTTGGTACCACGTAATAGGTAGCGAGCCTATTGCCGCTTTCCGGGCACTTTTATGTTCGCCAGAGCCTCGTCCGTTGATCGGCAGGTGCACCACTTGCAGGTGAGGTTGGCTTAGGCTCCTCAAATCTTAGTAGGAGCCCTATACACCAATAATTTAAGTGCTAGATACAAAATAGAAACAAAGTGCCTTTAATCTCATTATGTAAAGACCACACATATTATACATATTCAGTAACGTCTTTCTTTAATCCCTCACTATGCATCGGATCTCTCCCATCTTGGTTAGTGATAAGGCCCGTGCTTAATAATAGGACGTACCCCCATCATATCCTAGCATTATCCCGTTTGCCCCAAACTTAAGCCCAGGGCCCAGGGTCTGCTTACTAGTCTAACCAAATTTGGCTGAACTTTAGTTATTACATGGAGCGACTGCCACGACACTGAAACTGAAACATCACTCTATGGTAAAACCAGTTGTCAGAAGGAAAGCACTGTCTTCCTAATACTAACTCCCATAGATGTTCATGACAGCCGCGACCGACGGTTTAACGTGTTTACCGAGGCGATAATTACCAGGGTTTGAACCCTAACCCTATTGAATTAGAAGTATATGGGTCTCGCCACTGGGCTATCGATAATAGGACTGAAAGGTTGAAATGTTTATCATGCTGAAGAACTACTACTGTATCGTCAATTCATATGTTATTTAACAAATAAGCAAGTATTGTTTAGTACATAACTGCTTTCATGAGGAAATCTACTTTCCATTCTACGAGTATAATATTCGTAGTTCGTAGCATTTCCATTTCGTAGCCTCGTAGCGCCGTAGCGCCGTAGCTGGTGCTTAAGTACTCCTTTGTGTTACGGAGACCTTAATAGCATACAGCCTTTCTCTCTTATGTATAAGAGTTTGTTGAATTTAATCTTTAAAGCTCTTTCATAGAACTAGGTTTTTAACATTGTCATTTACATATTTGATTATAGGTTTTTTATACTTATATTTTTTATGTTTATGCGATATTATAGTAATAAATATTTCTTACACATCATTAAGAACTTGTGTTATTTATACTAATTAACGGATAAACATACATAAATACTACATACATAATATATATAGTAAAACACCGAGATCAGAACAATATTTATGTTTATGCAAACAAAGTTTTGTCAACATGATGAAGGTATATTTGATTAATAATTTAAAATCTGTGGGTTTCTAGTCAGTTCTTTTCACAGAGCGGTGGCTCGGAACTGGCACTAAGATTCAGTTACACTTAATTTTTATTTTTTTGCATGTAAGTGAATCTAAGCTTTGTGATTTCATTGTAGTAATGTTTTTAAAAAAATGTATATGTCGTTTTGACGTTTTCAAGTGCTATATAATAGTTTATGAAATAAAGAGCTTTATACTTTTACTTACAAGAGTTAGTAAAATAAGGTGATGAATAAGAATTCATCACTTCAGCACTTATCACGAACCAAATAGAGACACTAAGACATGTGGCGTCTTGCTTTTGGAATAAAGCTTAACGACTAATATATATAGTAAAAAAATATACGCCCTTCCAAGCACGCAAGCGATATATATCATATGCTACGCAAATGGGCACCCATTCAAGAACTGACGTCTGTGGAGGCTGCTTAACTATAGTTACCGTTTTCAACAAGGCTCGCATTGCCACTAGCGTTAGTGCTAGGGGGATCCCCGCAGCTTTTCTGACCTAACAGAATAAAAACAACATTGACCTGTCCCAAACATGTCTTTGATGTTCATATTCTTCCAATTCTCATATATCTAGTTCCTATTTGAAAGTTTTACGTTGCAGAAGCTATCTTGTAAAATATCTTAACTTTGAAACCTCTGCTTCGAACAAAATCATATTCTTTGTTTATTATTTTATTTGTTATCATCTCAGCCCATAAACGTCCCACTACTGAGCACGAGCCTCCTCTCACATACCAAGGTGAGAGGGTATTGGGTCATACTCCACCACGCGGACCCAGTGCGGATTGGCGGAGGCAGGTGTATGGCGTCCTGCTGTAAGAATTTATCAAGCCGCCCATGAGGCCTCTAACATGGCTTAACGACTACCACATTTAGTGATAACCGGGACCAACGGCTTAGCGTGCTTTCCCAAGCACGGAAGCGCTCGATATCAAATTCCACACAAACGGTCACCCATTCAAGGACTGACCTCTGTAAACTCTGCTGTACTTCGGTGATCGTTTCCGACCACTGAGCATTGCAGAGCTACGAGCGCTTCATTTATAACTATCTACATTTATTTGTTATGAATAAATATAAAGAACAGACTAGAAAGAGTGTCAACCAGGAGTGATGTGAGCAGTACCTGACATAGTATACTGAGATATATAAGTACCTACTACAAGGATTACGAAAGGTCAAGGAGGTCTTAAAGTACGCGAAACTATTTGTTATGCGTACATTGCTTGTTTAAGTTAGGGTATGTAGTATTATATGACTATTTTCACAAATATTCATGTTTATGCAAATAAAGATTGGTGATTTTCCTATATATATATTAAGTACTTATGTATGTACAAAAAAAAAGTATTTAAGTGTGTTTATCCGTTGTTTAGTATCCATAACACAAGTTCTTAATGATACTTATCTTGGAACTAAATAATTGGTGTAATTGTCAGAAAATATTTATTATTTATTTATTATTCATTATTAGGAAGTCAGTGTCTTGTAACATCCTGACAACTGGTTTAACCATAGAATGTATCCTTTAACCATAGGTTTAACCTGTGTGGAAATCGAACCCACAACCTCAGGAGCGCGGTGCTGGTATAGGGTATAGGTGGTATAGGTGCTGGTATATTCGCCACCACGCCTAATCGGTCCTTGACTAGTTATGTTAAACTTTAATCATATAGGCCTTCTCCCTTACTGCAACTTCTAATCTATACTTCTACTATTATTTACCATACTTTGTATAAAACTAATAACATGGCTGAATCTTGTATGCCATTGTATTCTGGCCAAAATGCTTGTATTTTTATGTCAAAACCATTTGTCACAGTATTTTACCAAATAAATTAAAAAATTAAAATTAAAATTAAAAATTAAAATTAAAAATTCATTTATTCAAGTTTGGCTCAATAGAGCTCTTATGAATGTCATACTTATAAACTAACGCGCCCATTCACTGCGGGCGGGAGCTTGATCGTAAAAGAACGGGCAAGAAAATCGTCAAGGTTGGTTTTTTCTCCCGCCAGTCACAATTAAAATACATAATATTAAAACAATTGTGTTCTGCAGTCACAAGATTTGAAAAAAAAAGGGAGACAGAACTAATAAAATTATAAAATTACATAGACAATGTATGTAAGTAATCGTTATATTGTAAAGAGGGCCGCAGAACACAACTTTTATCATTGTAAATGTTACATCCAAGCGTTTTTGTCATTAACGTAATCATTAACCGTGTAATACCCTTTCTTGGTAAGTGATGTCTTAACGGTTTGCTTAAACTTTTCAAAAGGCAAATCTAAAATATCTTTTGGAATTTTGTTATAATATTGTATACCCTGCCCCATAAACGATTTTCGAATTTTATGCAGGCGTAAAAATGGATTTAATAATTTATTTCTATTTCTAGTATTAAAACTGTGATCATCACAGCGCCTGTTATAGGTTTCTATGTTTCGTTTTATAAATATTATACTATTATAAATGTATTGAGAGGCAACAGTCAAGATACCTATTTCTTTAAACTTTTCTCTAAGAGTTGTCCGTGAGCTTAGTCCGTAAATAGATCTTACAGCCCGTTTCTGTAAAATAAAAATTGTTTCTATATCTGCTGCTAGTCCCCACATAAGAATACCATAAGACATTAGGCTATGAAAGTAAGTAAAGTATACCATTCTTGCCGTATCAACATCTGTTAATTGGCGAATTTTGCGAATAGCATAAGCTGCGGAACTAAGTTTGCCAGCAAGAGTATCAATATGTAGACCCCACTGAAGTTTTTCATCTATAGTTATTCCCAAGAAAACAGTAGAATCTACTAAATCTAGTTTCTGACCGTCAATAATGATATTTGTTTCGAGTTTCCTTACGTTTGGAACAGTGAATTTAATACATTTCGTTTTTTTAGCATTTAGCTGTAAGTTGTTAACAGTAAACCAACGAAGCAGCTCTGCAAGGGCATCGTTTACATCGCTAAAGTCCTTTTTATGTCGATCAATATTAAATACTAAAGAAGTATCATCAGCAAATAATACCATCTCACAACGCCTACTCATAAAAAATGGCAAATCATTTATATAAACTAAAAAGAGAAATGGTCCTAAAATTGAACCCTGAGGGACCCCCATACGCACAGACGACCCGGGTGATCTAGTTCCGTTAATATCTACCGTCTGAATTCGTGAACAAAGATATGATGACAATAACTTTTGGGCTAAGCCTCCTATACCATAGTATTTTAATTTAAGAATTAGAGTCTGGTGGTCAACACAGTCAAAAGCCTTAGACAGATCACAAAAAACTCCTAGAGCATTCTGCGATAACTTCCAAGCTTCAAAAATATGCTGCATTAAAGCTGCACCAGCATCTGCCGTAGAACGGCTCTTTCTAAAACCGTACTGCTTTTTATGTAGAAGATCTTGTGAATTAAAGTAATATGTTAACTGATTAAGAATAATTTTTTCAAAGACCTTACTTAAAACTGGTAAGATTGAAATAGGTCTATAGTTACTTTTGTCCTCTTTGCAACCGGATTTATGTAAAGGAATAACCTTACTCAGTTTCATTAAGTCCGGAAAGGACCCTTGATTAATACATTCATTAAATATGAACGCAAGGTATGGGGCAATAGAATGTATTATTGATTGAATTACTTTAGTGGACAGATCCCAAAAATCACCCGTATTTTTAATTTTTACTTCTTTAAAGGATTTTAAAATATCTACATATGTGATATATCTAAATTCAAAGATGGAATTGCAGACTGGTACATATTCCGAAAGAAGTGATACAGCAACTAAAGGAGACGAATTTAGACTTGAAGTTGTCTCTATTGGTATTTTCGCAAAGAAGTCGCCAAATATTTTAGCTACTTCTGCTTTACATTCTACAGTTATATCATTATCTTTAAGGACAAAGGTATCATCTTTGGGCGCACGCCTGCCAGATTCGCGGTTTATAATATTCCACGTTGTTTTGATCTTACTATCCGACGACTTTATTTTATTTTTTATGAAATCGGATTTTGCTGCAATACATACCCTTTTAAATGTCTTAGAATATCTTTTAACATATTCAATAAAACCTGGATTATGATTGCAATTCTTTAAGTTGTACAATTCATAAAGTCGCCGCCTACTCCTATATATACCTGTTGTAGCCCATTCACAAAATTGAAGCTTCTCAAAACGTTTAGTAGACTTAAGGGTAAAAACATTATTAAACTCATTTTTAATTAAGCCAAAAACATTAGCATAAAGAACACCCGGATCGCTGTGCGAAAATGGGACTGAACCTATTTTTTTATCTATACTGTTTTGATAGTACTCCAAACGATTATTTGTTATTGGTCTATATTTTATTAACTTAGGAACTTCCGGCTGATTATATTTAAATGACACTAATAACCCGCAATGGTCAGACGGTAGGCAACTCAATAGATCCTTAAAAGACGGGTTACATTCCGAAAATACGTTGTCTAGACAAGTTGCACTATGTGCTGTTATCCTGGTTGGCTCTAAAAACTGATTTCTTAAATTAAAGCTTTGAAATAATGAAATTAAGCGTGTGGTTGTCACTGTTTTTTCAAGAAGATTAACGTTAAAGTCGCCACAAACTATAATGTGTTTACTTTTGGATTTTAATTTTTTTAATACATCTTCCATAGCCAATTCAAAGGTAGAAAAGTTGCCAGATGGTGGCCGGTACACGCATACTATAACAAATTTTTCCAATTCCACACATGACAATTCAATATTACGCTCTATAGAAAGATTTACAATGTCTAATCGATCTTTACATTTTAAACTGTTCTTGACAAATATCATGGATCCTCCATGAATAGCGGTTTTTCGTACAAAAAAGCTTATTAATTTAAAATTATTTATGTTAAAATTTAATTCACTGCTTTTAAGCCAGTGCTCAGTAATACAAATGACAGATGTATCCTGACATTCCAAAAACAGTTCAAAATCAAGGTCTTTGCCAGTCAGGCCCTGGATGTTTTGGTGTATTATGTTTAGGTCCAAGGGCCTGGCCTTTGTCTTGCCTCTCAGTTTAAAATGGGAGAAGTCAAAAAATTATTATTAGTAACAGTACTAACATTTTGTATAAGATTAATATTAGAACTAGTCATCTGTATAACAGAATCTTGTAAAGTATAAGCTAACAGAGTAGCTGTCTGATTTTTATACCTCCATGGTAGGTACATAGTATCTGTGGTCAATTGAAAATTCTTAATAAAATTATTCATTTCAAGAAATGAAATGTTAGAATTATAACAAGTCAAATTATAAATTAATAAATTTAAATTAAATATTTTCTGGTTTTGTTCCCAGGTTAAGTTTTGTGCATAAGGAAATGCACTTATAATAAATTTACAAGTAGTATCCATTTGTAACTGAGTCAGATCACTAATACTTTGGACAATATCTCTCTTTTTTACCAACTGACTGTCACCACACAATATAATAACATTTTTTGCATCAATAATGTCTTGGATTTTTATATTACTTATGATTTCATTAATTTTTTTGCCTGGTGTGCAATAGTTTTTAAATTTTTTATTTAATTTACCACTAACAAGGGAACCTAAACCTTTTCCCAAACCATCACAAAACATTATTGATCCATATATTTCAGCACTACTTTTTACATTCTGTGAGGTTTTTAATAATAGTTCCTGCGAGGGTGAGGCCAATGTATGGTCGGTGAGTTTAACATTGCATTTTGGTCTCAAAGTGACAGGGTCACAAAGGCAATTTGAACATGTCTTATTTACTAATGAGTCAAACCTTTCTTCATTATAATTGCATAGGTCAATCAATTCATTTGCTGACAATATATGTTCAGCAATTTGTTTCTGTGCCAATAAATATTTTTTATTAATTGAGTCTAGGGAATTATGCAAGTTCTTTATATCTAACTGCAACTGTTTCGTGTCCCGATCATACATCTTCCTACTCTCTTGCAGTTTAGAGTCATAAATTTCTAAGGAGTCTATGAAATCCTTCCTTTCTTTTGTTAGTGCAACATTTTTAAAAATACACCTATTATAATTTTTTAATGATTTTTCTGCCCTTTTTATGCATCTATTAATTTTTATAATCTTTTTTGATTTGTTCCTACTTTTGTTGTTCATCCGGCATTCGTCTGGCATCCTTGTGTTTATAATGCTAGGATTATCTATTTGATATCCACCGGGTGATGCAACAAGTTCATCGAATAAACTTTCAGGCTGTTTGGTTTCATGATGCTTTTGTTCCTTTGTCATTTTTGCAATTTTCCTATTAGCATCACGGAGCTCTATTTCAAGGCCATTTATGCGATCTAGTGCCTTTTCATAGGTCGCATTACAGTTGTCTAGCTCATGGAGAGTATGCTGTAGCTGGTCACGCTGGCTTAAAATGTCTTGGTGTTCTTGAAAGAGAATTGACAACTCATTTTTTAATTGTGTGTTTTTTTCAATGTTTTTCCTAATTTCTATTTCGCTCTCATCTCTGTCTGACATCAACTGCTCACAAAGGAATTTTGATTTCTCCAATTCTGCAATTGTTTTCATGAGTTTAGATTCCATATTTTGGGCAGTTGCTCGTCTAGTCAGCATGTTGGAGCTGAAACACCAGTAACTATTTTAAAATTGCAAAATAATATTGAATTACTGTTTGTTAGTCTAGCCTGTCTGTTTAATTTTAAATTACAAAAGAAACAGATTCAAGTATGTCCTTTGACTTAGTATTTATATATATCTTGTTTCTTTAAAGCTATACTTTGCAGAGCAAGCAGTGATGATGTTTATTAAGTGTGTCTATATAACTTAGTTAAGTCAAAGCAGAAGAAATGTAGTTGGACTATAAATTAACTTATGGATATTATAAAATGTATTATCCAATTTCACGTTCAATCATTAGAAATTGTGCCTGATTTTTATGTTAAATATCTTAAATTTTAAATACACAACCTGTATTACCCATTAACATTGGAGAAATATTAGTGAGTTTAAGAGTTAAAATTTAAAAGAAACTTATTTTGGTTTTAGAAAATTAATTAAGTGGGTAAGTGTTGTTTTAAAACTACTCAAATTTATTTTCAAAAGAAACAATTTTTAACAAAATTTATTGTTTATTGTGTTGAGAGATAATCTAAATCTTAACAATCAAATAATATGATGACAAAGAGGCTTTTGAAGTCAATTTATGTGTGTAATTAAGTTAACATACTTTAGTACAATTTATGAATAAATGGTTGGTTACACCGTATGAATAGCTACACTGTAGTTGATAAGAGTAGGATAGTAATATAAAACAAATACTCCCCGGGTTTATGCTAAAAAATCCACAATAATTTGATATCTCAAAGTAAATTTGAAATTCAAACAGCTGTTTTCTGTAGCGGGTCACAAGTTGGGACACAGCACTTGAACGAGATTAACTACCAAAAACAACAAACAAATACGTTTTAGTGATTATAAATCGTTATTATAATAATTTAGAGCACAATTACAAAGAAAAATAACACTAAATTTAATTATTTTGCTCTAAATAATAAAAAGCCGTGCATTCGGCTTTGACGTTTTTTTTTTTTTTTTTTCTCTCTGATTATTAAGTAACTACCTGTGAGAGGGTATATAGCATTACCTGCAGACAGTTAATAGACCTTTTTTTTTTTTTTCGGATGGAAAATCGTCAAATGACCATCTTCCGCTGTGGGTGAAGCGGAAGGGTGTGTCAGACTTTTACTGACTAAAAACCATCCATGTTCTTTCTTGAGCCTGTAACACCAAGGCCGCGGTAAACCTTTCGAACAGTCCCGCAACAGACAGTTAATAGACCTGGCACTTTCAATAAGCAATTAAATGCCCTATACCATTAGTTAACGATTAAATACCAATATAGTCTAATTTAATGAAATGGCGCTATATAATACTCGGCCACAAAGTGGGTAGGCAAGGGTTAACGGGGTACCGAATAACCCAGCAGGCCGCAGCGACTCGATGGAACACAGCGGGGTGTTAATGGACGGATCAATTCGATAATAGACCAAACTTTGCGAGTTTGTTGCCAATCAGATCAGCATGTGTTGAAATAAAGAGCTTTTAATATTATCCCTACTGATATCGTCATAAAAGGATGTTTGTTTATGTTTTACTTAGCATTTTATTTTATTTGAGTGTCCTACCAAGACCTAAGGAGCCCAAGCCACCCTCACCTGCACGTGGTGCACCTGCCGATCAACGGTTGAGGCTCTGGCGAGCATAACAGTGCCCGGTAAGCGGCAATAGGCTCGCCACCTATTACGTGGGACCAACTATATAATTGGCGAAGTGTGGGCGTATAAAATGCCTCTGCCTACCCTTTCGGGAAAACAGGTGTGAATGTATGTATGTATTTTATTTTATACTCATCAGAAGGATTAATTAAAATCATACTTTAAAGGCCTTTAAAATAGAATGGGCAAGTCCATTTCAAAAGTATGGAATAGATTAATTAACGAATTACAATCCGAAATCGCACACAATTCATTGCAACTTTTGTTAAGTAAACATTTTAATAAACGTAAAATTTAACATAGCTTTTTTTTCAAAGGGAAAATCATCAAATGACCGCCTTCCGCTGTGAGTGAAGCGGAAGGATGTGTCAGACTTTTACTGACTAAAAACCATCCATAGTTCCTTCTTGAGCCAGCAACACCAAGGCCGCGGTAACCCTTTCGAACAGTCCCGCAATTAGTTTAATATAGCTTTAGAACATTGTTCCCACGCGACCCTTAAAAGATAGCAAAATGTGACGACACAGCGGGGGAACCGTTTGAATGAAGCGTTTTTGGAAAAAGTCTAAAATAGCCATTAAATTTGTTTAAAATAGACTAAGAAATGATTCTTTTACGAATGTTCCTATCTTTGTGATGATCTTTGGTAAAATAAAAAAATACCAGTCTTAGTAGACTATTTTTAACAACCATTAACGTCTCACCTGCTGCTTTCTTTTTTGCTCTTAAAGTCAAAGTCAAAATCATTTATTCAAGTTTGGCTTAATAGAAAACTTAAAAACTAACCCATTCACTGCGGGCGGCTGAAATTATAATTGTTCATTATTCATCACGTTAGTAATATGTAATGAATATTTAAATTAGTGTTCGTAATGCGATAAGATTGTACGTTTAATTGGTCGCTAGTTAATAATGCTTAAACTTCACGTGAAAATTGTTTCAAAGTAGAGCTCGTAAATTAAATAAGCAATAAATTACGCCGCTTTTACTCATGTTTAACAGTGAAATGCGACGCAAGGTCTTATGATGAAGTTAAATATAAATCACGCGAGACTTTAAAATAACAGTAGAAGTATGACTATTCAACACTTATATTTCAGAACTCATTTATTTTAATATGTTATTAAAAAGGTTGTTGTAATATTCAAGTGTGGCACTGGCCAAGAATAGTGCCACACCTTCTCATCTTATGGGGAGTCGTAAGAATCGACGAAGAGAAATCCTACCGGATCAGCAGCATTATCCTGCGATCTGGCTTAAACTAATGATACGATTAGGAATGAAGTGATAAGGGTTGAAGCTGGTGTTAAAGAAGATATAGTGACAAGAATTGAGAAAGGTATGCTTAGATGGTTTGGTCATGTTGAGAGGATAAATGAAAGTAGATTAACGAAAGTGATTTATGATGGACAAGTGGTTGGGAGGGGAAGACCACCTAAGACCTTTAATGACTAAATATAAAAAATTTTGGAGAAAGGGCAGGTCAAAAGTACCCTAAACCGACGGGCGTGTATGAGTACGTTAATGAGTGTGTATGAAGCTAAAAGTGTGTGCCAAGATCGTAGCAAGTGGAAGGATGTGATCTCTGCCTACCCCTACGGGAAAGAGGTGTGACATTATGTATGTATGTATGTGGCTTAAACTGCGATCACCAACCCGTCTGCCCTGATTGGTGATTATGGGCACATACCACCAATAGAGTGTAAACTATTGGAGAAGCTAATGTTCAGCAGTGCACTTTATAAGGCTGATATGATAAATAAATAAATATAATATAATACTTTAAGTCAAAAAAGTTTATTCAAGTTTGTTTTAATAAAGCTCATATGGACGTCAACTTAACAACAAACGTTCACTGCGGACAAATTGGCTTAAACAGAGAAGTTGGATAGCGGAATCTCTTTGCAATACTGTTTTAGAGACAAACCAAAACCTAAATTCTTATGACAATCCAGATATTTGCCAAAACCGATTATGGTTTTCGTATCGCCAACGAGTATCATGATCGCCTATTAGATGGATTATGATACGCATTCTTGATACACCACTTTAATACCACATGCGATGAAATGCATCTCATGGATAAGCCCTCAACTAGAAACAGAGCTTGATATGATAGCATAATGGTACAGTCAGCTTCAAATAGTTGGTGGCAACCAAAGCCCTATTAAGGTCAATCGACAGCGAAAGGATCTAAAGAAGACTTATCAAGGATTTGATTTGTGTGTAAAAAATCAGTATAGCCACGAGTTGCTTATTAACTATCAGTGAGTCAATTAAGATGTCAAGTAGCCAATTGCTATGTACTGCTGAACAAAGGCCTCCCCCAAAGAGTTCCCGGTTCTCTGCAAAACGCATTCATCCGCTACCACCCACTTGTCTCAAGTAGTCGGTCCGCCTTCCCGCTGGTCGCCCTACACTACGTTTGCCCAAACGAATCAGCCAGTAGTACCTTTCTAGGCGTTTTCTATCATAAAATAAACTTCTTGTTTATAGTGGATAACTTGTCAAAACAAAAGTATTGTATCAATTTATATTAAGAACAAAAAGCGCACATGAATAGCTCCATGACGCCATGTGTGTATAAATAACAATTAATTATACCAAGAAACCCACACTTTCATGCAATATTCAATGTTTAATGAGAAACAATTCATATTTATTCGTGCGTAAATCTTGAGGAGAAACAAGGTCACAATCATAATATTTATAGGTGTTATATTAAGAACTGTGACGTTACACATGGAACCTATCCTTTCGTCAGATTATCGCCCCCGCGTGGTTTCATCTCATGGTGTCCACACTTTCATGCAATATTCAATGGATAATGAGAAACAATTCATATTTATTCGTGCGTAAATCTTGAGGAGAAACAAGGTCACAATCATAATATTTATAGGTGTTATATTAAGAATTGTGACGTTACACATCGAACCTATCTTTTCGTCATAAATTTGCCCACGCGTGGTCTCATCTCATGGTGTTTACAAATAGTTGTATTATATTATGGAACGATGTGTTGGTACAGGTTGGATCTTCTTACTTCATATTTAAGTAATAGGATTCAAAGGGTTGAGGGTTAATATAATGCGATCTCAGGTCTCCGCAGGGCTCGATTTGAGATAGCTGTTAATTACATTAGTATTGTAAATTATTATTGCCGATAGATTCAATGTATGAGTATCCTTTTCTTTTTTTTTTGTTTTACGTCGGTAACAAAACGCGTTTACGCACTGCCTTCCGGCCAAAGGGGGACCGAATGGGGGTGTGGGACTCACCACCGGCAGACGCGACTGCCAGCAGTAATACCCATTAAAAATCATCCTACGACGTCCGCCGCTTGTTGCGGGGCGTCGGGGTAAAGGCGGGGGCCAGTACCTGGGTTGCAGCGTCTGGCACCCCGCCTGCGGCCAACGTCCCCCGGACCAAAACCGGGAGGACCTCCTCAGAGAGGCGCAGTGGACGCGCCCCTCCAAGCGACTGCCAAGGAGGTAGCTCCTTGTGCGACCATAGCGTGTGTAGCCGACTTCTCGGAGGGTCCATGGATAAACAGCAGGGGCCCCCTGCCCCCGCTGCCTAAGACCCTCCTGGCGCTACTTGACGGGCCCTCCTGGCCCGTCCGCTGCGTCCTCCACAGGTCCCTCTTAGTTTACCCCCGGGAGTCAGTACTAAGGGCACCCAGAGTCGCCAATCTCTGGGTGTTACCTTTTCCCTAGCGCCTCCTGCACCCTACCGGGAGGTACTCAGCCCCCCCACCCCGACAAGGTGGAGACCAGTCGGGGGAGAAGACCTTAGGAACCCAAGCCAACCTCACCTGTAAGTGGTGCACCTGCCAATCAAAGGACGAGGCTCTGGCAAACTTAAAAAATCCCGGAAAGTGGCAATATCCTCGCCACTTATTATGTAAAATCAAAAAAAAAATTGGCATAATGTGGGCGAATATTATGCCCTTTGGGAATACTAGGGATCACCCTATATTGCGTTGGCGATGTATATTCAAATTCCTTTTTTTTAGGCATTATTTCAAAGCACTTGTGATCGTGGCTGACGAGAAGAAGTGGTTAAGAAATTTCGGCAAGGTTCTGTCGCCCAAGATTAAGTAAAGTACAAAGATACGCACAAAGATTACGTAAAGTAAAAGTAAAATTTCATTATTTCATAAACTTTTATATAGCACTTAAAAACGTCAAAATAAGATATATATATATATATAAACTAAATATTACTACTAAAAAACTAAAGCTTTGATTCACTTACATGCAAATAAGAAAATAAAAATTAAGTGTAAGTGAATCTAAGTGCCAGTTCCGAGTCACCGCATTGTGAGAAGAACTGACAAGTATCTCACAGGCTATGCTCTTTTAAATCATCAACACACAGATTGAAATTTAAAGATATTGTAAGGGATTATTTTTCATAGTGACGGTCAGACAGAATTTGAGTTGTTTTCTATTAGAACGGAACATCATCAAGCCTCCCGCTATATGTGAAGCGGATCAGATTTGTACTAATGAGAAACGAAACATTCCTTCTTTAGCTACGATCCGGGTCCGCGGTAATCCTTTCGAACAACCCCGCAACAAGGGACGAAGTCCTAGGTATTTTTGTATCAAATTTCAAAACTCAACCCTATGATTAAAACGTGATAAGGCTTCCTTTCGCGTTAGGATTGAATATTCTTTGAACATTCCCCAATGCTAGGAAATATCCTATTTGCGCCAACCTGTAACTGTTGAGAGTAAAATAAAAATAAAACTTATAGCAAAAGGGATCGGCATCCTACTTTAGAAGTCTGCCAGGAATACCGTCTCACATAGCAAAAATTTCCCGAGCTTTTGCTGAAGCGAGAGGTATTTGTCGTAGGTATTACTGAATAACGATGGCACATCGCAGATGCTTCACGCGCGAAATCCGATATTGTTACGTGCGATTTACTGTTTGATAAAAGCTCAAAAGCATTTCTCTTCTACAACTCCACACGTATATTTAAAGGTAAGGTAATTCTCTACACATATTATATACAATCTTATTTATTCATCCTTTTGAAAGATAGAGTATATCCTACTAATGTTAGGTTCTTGCATATGAAATTTGCGTTTTATCGACCTGGGCAGTTAGATCACCACCAAGGGCACCATTTCGCAGAAGGAGGCCATCGCCTCCCACGCCGTCTCGCTGTCGAATAGGGTTCCAACCAAGACCAACAAAGACCTGCCAAACAACGGACGAGGCTCTGGCGAACATAACAGTGCACGGTAAGCGGCAATAGGCTTGCCACCTATTACGTGGAACCAACTATATAATTGGCGAAGTGTCTCTGCCACCCCCTTCGAGGAAACAGGCGTGAATTTATGTATGAATGTATGTAGTTCAACAAAGAAAACCCTTAGAAATTAACCCGACTTTGTATGACTGACTCCGTAACAACTTCCTCAAATATAAATGTAATCTCTATCAGAAATAAAACAAAAGATCTTTTGCTTCAAAAGGGTTTGTACATATAAAAGACGATTGAAATTTTCGAAACAAAAGCTGATATTATTGAAAGCATAGAACATTTATAAGTCGTAATTATAAATCTCCATTGTGAGTTCCCAATAAAATCTAATAGCATTTAACATTGTAAGTCAATACGAAGATCCATATCATTTATCATTTAAATGGCGGCCTGCCTATCTGAATATGATGTTATATTTTCTGTGTTTAGTTGCCACAAGGGACAAATATTCTTTAATAGTACAGTCAATCTATTGTATACTTACAATTTAAAGAATTTCTTTTCTCGCGATCAAGTCGCATATTTGATGATATATTGTTATTTTTACATAATTATGTTAATATGATATTGATGTTTAAATTATTTTGAGGCTTACTTAGTAACAATATTTATTAAAACTTTTGTAGTTATAAGTATTTTTACATTATATTTCAAAAATATTTACACAACATGCTGCTATCACTTTGTCATAACGAAACTTTATCAACAACCGATTCAAGCCCTTTATATAAGCTCCATGCTGTAAAGACTCATTATGTAACTCCTATATTACACCAAGTGAGATAGTTGTAACCACTAGCCAAACGTAGAGCAATTTGCAGGTCCCCGATTACATGCATTGCGTCAAATATGGAAAATTTCAGACATATATTTTCTTGGATCCTTGGGTAACTTGGTTCAGGTTTTGTTATTGTCCCCCCCCGACAGGTCTCCACCTTAAGGCTGAAGGCAGTGCATAAAAGCATTTTGTTACAGACGTAAAACAAACAAAAAAAGTAGGTTTTGTTAATGACCTTCAATTTTTATTATGACGTAATCATTTCAAAGACAACAAATTGTTATGTAATAAAGGACCAGAACTAAGAGGCGTTCATTGCGTAACCAGTAGCGTTATCCGCAATGTACAAAATATACAATACGAAATCTGGTGTCTAAGAAAAATACTTGTTAAAAAAATTAAAAACCTGAACCTAACTTAAACTTGTTAAAACGTGCAGATAATTTTTCTTATTTGAAATAGGGTGTATAAATTATTGTACCCTTCAGGAGTTCAATTAAAAATCCTTTCATGACGGATACCGACGTCATAACTGAGTTTCCTTTCAACTTCTTAAAACGTGATTACACGTAACCAATTCCCTTTTTACCATCAAAAGCCGATATTCTGAAGGCTGCAAATCGTCGTAATTGTGGTAAAGGTTTATTGTTGCCTCACTTCATTTCGGAACAAATAAAAGGAAAATTTCTCGCATTTTTCTGCCGAAGGAATTGAAATGGGAAACTTTTGTGGGTTCTTCATTACGTCGGGATGGCGACAAATATATTTCAAAGAGGGTACGTTAGGAAATCCGCCAAGCAAAGTCAAAGTAAACTTTTTTATTCAAGTTTCGCTCAATAAAGCTCTTATGCACGCCAATTTGAAAACTAACACGTGCAAGATTAAGAGTGATATCTCTAAATCATCGTTTTAGTCTTATAAGTCCCCTGTTGTACATTGGCCTCCTTAATATATAACATTATATTGGGGGTATTTGCTCATAATCACCACTCTGGGCAGGCGGGTTGGTGATCGTAGTTCAAGCCAGTACGCAAGATGACTCTATTGCCCATCATCCGGTAGGTTATCTCTTCGTCAGCTCTTACGATTCCCCGAAAGATGAGAACAATTACTTATTATCAACATTACCTTAGGCATGTTTATTTTTGACTTACGCTTTGACAGCAGTATAGAATTCTGCTGTTAACTCCTTAAAGTTTTGTTACGAGTTTACGTAATAATCAGCCTAAGTAATTTTTTTACATACTCATATGCTAACAACAACGTCATAGTTATTTACTTTTAATATTTTTATTGAACCACAATCGTTATTGATTAGCGAAAAGCAATCTCTTTGAGTTAAGCTCATCGACTGATAAGCATCGAGAGTTAGATATTGCACTGTTAATGATTTTGGTGTCGTATTTTGATCGTTAAATGGGCCACAGTGATGTGCCTCATAGTCGGGGAATTCGAATAAGGTTAATTTATGTTTTACGAAATACTAAAATGTTTTTGATCTTCTTTTCTAAGCGTTTTATTTTTTTCCTAATTATTGCATTAATTTATAATTAAGATACACCAATAGCAATGCACGTAAATATAGTAGTTTTTTTATTCTTGTGTTAGTCCTATTTATTTTTTGCCTGGTGTTTATTTATTTTGTTTTTAATTATTAATGTACATCACGATGTACCCTTCTGTGTCCTTAACTTTTCTGTCCATTTAAATTGCTTTAAGCGATAAGGCCGCCCATTGTATATACCTACCTGATTAATTTTCTTTTTTCTTTATGTGTAATCTTTATCATGGTGTACAATAAGGAGTAAATTATTATTATTATTATAAGACAACCACAGAGATTAGGTAGGTTATACTTTAATAATAATTGTCAATCACAGGTTCATAGCAGTCGCCAAATTATAGGCAATCATACATTACACAATATAACATAAACTAACAAATTAAAGAATTTGTGGACTTACATATCTAAGAAGTAAGCACTGCGGGTCTGAAAGTAGTTCATAAGTATTTGCTTCAAGCATAGTTAATGCTAATAAAATCTATCGAAAGTTGATTTGTTTGAGGCGTAATTATTGAAATATCCTTAATAACCACGCCTGATTTAACGAGTGGTCGTTGACATGGACATAAATATTGCATACATACATTAAGGCCTGTTTCCTCGAAGGGTTAGGTAGAGGCATATTATACGCCCACATTGCGCCAATTATATAGTTGGTCCCACGTAATTAGTGGCGAACCTATTGCCGCTTACCGGGCGCTGTTATGTTCGCCAGAGCCTCATCTGTTGATCGGCAGGTGCACCACTTGCAAGTGATTTTGGCTTGGGCCCCTTAGGTCTTGGCAGGATCCCTTTACATATACATATGGAAAGACAACAAAAATAATAACGAGACAAACAGCGACACGCACTTTCATAATCAGTACCTTTGAGTTGAACAACACCAACAACAACTTGCAGAAACAAGAATAAAAACTAAACTCGTTACCAGTTAAAATATAATAAATCAACAGCCTGAACATAGGCTGAAGGCAAAACAACACACCCTTTTCATGGCTTAAAATATAAGAGTTAAATTAAAGAAGGCAGAAGGTTCTTAGTTCGTTTCTCCGTTGTCAAACAGTAAATCAGTCTATAATTTTTGATTAAAAGTAACAGAAATTTTCCATGGCACTTCTTAATTTATTTACGCTATTATATAATTGAAGTGTTGTAGGATTTGTAATGCCTAATTTACTTTTTATATGGCACCGGGCTAGAATAGATACCCCCTCAATTTCACTGCAATTTCAACCTAATTAAAAAAAAAGTAAGTTCCAATCACAACTGGCCACCAAGATCGTGCGTGCGATTTATTTGGGGTTTTGTGAAATCACGGGATTATGCGAATAAACCCGAAACAATTTCTGAGGTCACATCGGAAATCCAACGGGTCATCGGTGAGATAGAGCCACATCTCTGTGCAAAAGTCATGGAAAATTTCATGAAAAGAGTAATGGCCTGTCATCGGAGCCGTGGGGGTCATTTGACGAATATTTTATTCCATACTTAACATACTTGTTTTTATTTTAAAATGAAAAAGTGCACTCTGACTGAGACATTATTTACAATTTAGTAATTTTATACAGTCGCTATGATAACATTCAAGCTTGAGGCCCTTCTTCAGCAATATTATAATTCTAATAGCACAAAGACACACTTCAATCACTAGTTTCTCTCCCAAGTGCTCTGTTATGGGACAATAATGGGCTGTGAAGATCGCTAACGTATGACTGACAACATCAAGTATGAGCATTGTCGCTAACCGGTATGACAAATGAAAAGTCTGAAACACCGAAGCACGACTTAAATGTATTAAATAGTATTTTTATACTCAAATGGTGATCATATACTTGTATATAAATTATACGGCTTGTTTCTGCAGCGTTAGGCAGTTAAAGTAATCTTTATTTTAAGTTTGGCTTAACAAAGCTCTTAAGAATTTCAACTTAAACACTAACGCGCCCGCTAGCCAGTTACGCAGAGATCACATCTTTCTACGTGATATGATTCTGACACACACTTGTAGCGTTATTCTTACTACTTCCCTCGGTTGAAGTTATTACGATAAGGGTAAAAATCGTATTCCAATTAAGAGTCAAGTCAATGATATGAAGGATTAATTATTATGCTTGTGTTCTTATTAGTAACATAATATGTATTTAATAAGGTGTTATATTCGCCATTAAACTATTATATAGTTTGGCGATAGAGTAAATTTAAAAAAATGTTGTGTTATTTTGAATAGTCAAAAATAAAAAAAAAATAACACGATGTAGGTAGTATAAAAATACCATAATAAATTCAATTCAATTCCATTCATTTATTTCCAAGAATGTGGTATACAATATGGTGTTATAAATAATTACGATGATCGGCATATTCTGCCACCGTCGGCGTGGAAATGTTGGGTGTACATTCCGGTTTACAATACAGTCAATTAATAAATCAAATTTTACATTAGTCCTCATAACAATTAATATTAAATAAATTAGATCTTTTTTCAAAAAAATCTTTAGTCGTATAAAAACATTCCTTAATTAATAATTTAAATAAGATTTGTTTAAATTTATTTACAGGCAAATCTTTAAATACACCTAAATAGCCACGCAAAATGTATTATTACTGTATAATTTCAGTTTCTTCGCTGGTACATACAGGTAAATAAAGGTAACTTAATAATTCAGGCATGTCGTTAGTTATAGGTAAAATCAATAACAGCAATACGGCGGAAATTAATTAAACTGTAGTGGTCGGTACGGTCACGTCCCGTTGTTTAAATGAAGATCACAATTGGACGGTTATTGAAACGCGCACTCCAATCCGTGCCATTTCGACCGCAAACGGACATTTAACATTGATCACGGACTCACAATAGACAAGCTTTGTGAATTATTGCATGAGTACCTGAGTAAATACACAAGGAACGATCCAAACCTGTCATTTATTTTATAAGCAACGTTTACCTGCTACAAACAAATATGAAAGAAAACCGTTTAGAGTATGACATAAAAGTTTTATCTAGGTTTGTGCGAGGGGAACAATGTATTGAGATGACGCTAATATAGAAGTTTGAGCTTTTATATCTATGCAGGGCAGCAATAGCCCAGTGGTGAGAGCCATAGCGTTCAAATTCTCGTTCAGTTTCGGGTTTAAGCCTATGACTTTTTGAAGTTATGTGCATAATTATAGCTTGCTCCGTTTTCACGTTAGGCCGTTAGTCCCGCCTGTCATAAACATCTATGGCAGTGGTTATTAGGAAGTCAGTGCCTTCGAACATTCTGACAGCTGCAGCAGTCTCTCCATGTAATAACTGAAATTCAGCCAAATCGGTTAGACTAGTAAGCAGACCCTGGGCCTTAAGTTTAAATCTAGGGCAAACATGATAATGCTAGGATATGATGAGCTGTAATGTGTTCTTAACATTTATAAGTCTGTGGTAGACACCTTCCTTATTCAAAGTAGCTTTAACAAAATGTTACATACATACATTCACGCCTGTTTCCCCAAAGGCATCATCAATCATACGCCCACATTTCGCCAATTATATAGTTGGTCCCACGTAATAGGGGGCGAGCCTATTGCCGCTTACCGGGCACTGTTTGTTCGCCAGAGCCTAGTCCGTTGATCGGCAGTTTCACCACTTGCAGGTGAGGTTGCTTGGGCTCCTTAGGTCTTGGGAGGATCCCTATACACCCCAAACTGTCACCAATAAAATGTTAACCTATCGATAGTATCACTTTATCAGATGAGTAACAACTGAAGTGCATAGAAACATTGGTTTTAGTACATTGCCTAGTTATCAGGCAATGTAGGTGAAAGCGAAACGGCGAGCGTGCAAGATAAAGCTTTATGGGGCTAAGTCCCACGAACAAATCTGTTGATCCCTCCACATATTATTGACGTCGACCGTGACGTAAGCGAATTGGCGTAGGTACTTTTTATTAAAAGACGAGACAAGCGAAATTTACACCACGACAATAGCACCTTTGTGCGATATTTACGTCTGAGTGGCTTTTCGTCGCCCTCTATTCACCGTGTGTGGCGTAGATTGTGGTGACCTCTTTCGCTATGTTTTCACTCACCTAGTTTAAGTAGTGACTTTTCTACCCGGTATAAGTGTAGTGGTGTAAGAAGCTTTTCAAAATAATGCGACTGCACTAGCCTTGTTACTCTAAGACATCAGTACCTACTTCAGTACAAGGCCAATGAAATTGGCTTTTCATTACCTATTAAACCAGTATAAATAACTTATTCAAGCGCTACGCTTTAGATAAAAAATCGATATTGGTAAGCAGATTAGTGTTAGGTACATATACACTAGTGTAGGTGCACTTAGGGAGTGTAAGATGTCAACATCTGAGGAGCACAAACCCACCTCACCTGCAAGTGGGGCACCTGCCGATCAACAGACGAGGCTCTGGCTCCTGGTAAGTTCCTGGTAAGTGGTAATAGGCTCGCGACGTGGGACCAACTATGCAATTGGCGAAATGTGGCATATAATATGCCTCTGCCTACCTCTTCGGGGAAACAGGCGTGAATGTATTATGTATGTATGTATTACTATAATTATTTACTACTAAATTCTTCAGAAGACATGAGATACATGTAATGAAAATCAATTGCGATATTTTATACTATTGAATGACTGACGTTGAAACATATTTTAAAATTAGCCTATGTTATTTAATTATACGAGCAAGCATGAACATGATAATAAGAAAGGGCACAAGTTATTTATTCATAGATGAAAAGGAAACCGGCCCTATTGGTACCAGCAGGTACAAAACACGTACCTACCTCAGTCGCTTCGAAAATAATTACAACCACGCACGGCTAATGAGTAATATGATATATCACGGCCTATCAAAAGGACATTGTAAGTCGACTCTAACTGCTACGTAAGGAGCCTTAATAAAAATAGATTGTGTTCAGAGGGAACCTAATGAGACATATTCAAGTTGGAACAATTTACTAGACTGACAAATCATAGCAATTTTATCTTAAACAAAATAATTCCAACTGAATAGTAACTTCTTGTTGACATGGGTCTCTAAAGAGTAATTCAAATGAATAGCAATTTTGTAAGAAAATCTTTGAAATAAGGTAAACATATCACATATTGTTTCAATTGTCAGATTTCAAACGTGTCATTGATATAGAAAGAAAAGTCTGGTAAAATAATAGGATTGGGGAACGGTATATTTAACAGATAAATAAATATGGTTTGATATATTTTACAAGCTAAAACAATGGAGAAGTTGATAACTTTAGTCTGAACTATAATTGTTTAAAATAATTGTATAATGTATGCGTAATGTAATTCTGTTTTTGTTTTGCTTAAATACATAGAAAAACAGTCAAATAAAACACTTAGGTATTCCGAAAATTACGGAAGTTAAGAAAAGATCTAGTCATTTAATTTTTAAGTAATGTTAAGACAAGCATTTTGGTCGTCTTGCACAACGGTCACTAATCCTGATTGTAGCTAAATCAATTTAAAACATCGTTCTGTCCCTCTCAACTTCAAAGAAATGACTGAAATGAAGTTACATTTCAAATTAAAATTTAGCTTAAATTAAATTTGGAACTGTTGTGCAATCTCTTGTTTCAGCGTTTTTCGTGTAGATGACGTTGTTCTGAAATCGTCTAATATTTAATTTGAAGATGCTCTGTGTCGTGTTGAGTAGTCGTCATGATTTTTCGGATATTAGTTGCGCGGAAATCTTGGATTTCTACACAGTAAAGCCTGAATCAATAAGTTATTCAAAGAAATTAGATTAAATGACTTAAATAGATTTATTCGTCCAAAAATCTGACTAAATTTTATTATTCTTTAACTTTAGTTAAAATATTCTCTGAATTCAGAAATGTTCATCATTTACCCGAAAGTCTAATAGGCTATCATAAAAACTGTCACGCTCCTTGTACTGTAAACGTTGAATAATAAATGGCCTAAGCTGCTCCCTCCCGCCAAATTATGCAAAGTAGACAGGGAGATATATAAACCTAGTATTTATAAAGATTACTGTACCTAAAAAACGTACATTTGAATAATTTTAAACAGAAGTCATATTTATTAAGTATGAGTTGCTGACTCTTTGCTTGTTTGATCCATGGGGATTTTGTTGTTTTTCTGTGTAAAAATAGCCTCTACTTGGGAGACTCCCTGGGGTTAAAAAGTTAAAGTGTTCATAAAGACAGATAAAGTTACTTTTGCGTTATATTACTATCATATCAGCCAACTTCGGTGAAAGGGATACAAGTACATCACCACCACGCGGACTTAGTGCGGATTGGTGGAGGCCGGGAACCGGCACCATCGGCTTAACGTACATATCTTCCAAGGCAATGCGACACAAACGATCACCCAATCCATCTCGGCCCATAGAGTGACCGTGAGTGGAGTGGGTGAGCCGACAGACGCGACCGCCAGCAGTCGTACCTACCCACTAAACATTTTCCGACGACGCCCGTCGCTTGTTAACAGAAAGGGGCGGGGAGACAGTACCTGGTCTTCAGCGGATAGAACCGGGAGGACCTCCTTAGAGAGGGTTGGTGATCGCAGTTCAAACCAGTACGCAGAATGACGTTGCTGCCCATCATCCCGCAGATTTTCTCTTCGTCGACTTACGACTCCCCGTGGGATGAGCGGGGGTGGCACTATTCTAGGCCGGCACCACACGGCACAATAAAATATTGTACATAATTATGTTATAGGGGAATTTAACAATCACATGACACTTATAGAGGATCTCATCCCATGAGATGGTGAGCCCCTTCAGGTAGCAATCGTTTATTATGAACATTATGTTTTTATTGATTACTACTCGATTGTAACAAAGTTTTATATAATTACGGTTACTCTAAGTGTGCACGGAAAAACTATTTAAGTTTAAGTTGCACCTCCTTAGAGAGGAACAGTGGACGCGCCCCTCCTACCTTCGTGTGCGAACCTAGCGTGTGTGGTTGAGTTCTCGGGGGGGTCTATGGTTAGACAGCAGGGGCCCCCTGTCCTCGCTGTCTAAGACTCTCCTGGCGCTGCTTGGCGGGCACTCCTAGACCTCCATAGGTTTCTCTTGGTTTCCGTACCCGGTAGTGAGTACTAAGAGCATCTAGAGTCGCCGGCCTTTAGGTGTTCGGCTCCCGCGGTCTTCCCCGCCCTACCGTGAGGTTGTCGTCCCCCTCACCACGCCAAGCTGGAGACTTGTCCGGGTCCATGAACTGTATATGAACTCTGCTTATCTTCATAATAAATCTCCTTACAATCTTATACTTTTCTCAATATAAGACAATAATGTATTAAGTCTGTTTTTCTTCATATAATTTGCTATGAAAAATCAAACGGATTTGATTAAGTTCGAGAAACTAGTATTAGGTATTTTAGTGAAACTATTTCTTCCTTCTATGACTTCCAAATGGCACAACTATGTTACGTGAAACGCAGTGCTTTCTGATTCAAGTACATATTTGTATGATTACAAGCAGACTCTGACTATCCATTTAAAGATAAATAACAGTTTTTGATTTTTGAATGATCACATAAACTTTCGCATTCGTCATATACGTCATATAGCCTAAATTTGGCTGACAGGTTAGAACCAGGAGACGACGCACGATTCTTTTTATCTCATTCCCGAGAGACGTGACATAACACGTGCTAAAACAGAACGCAACTGACATGTAATTATCAAAACGCAAACTTGACTTTCGTCAAAAGATAGCTGAAGTCACAAGCTACTTTTTATTTTCCCACAGGAAAATGGTTTCAAATAAGTACCAGTAGGTCAGGCGAACGAATTTGCGGGCGGACGCTAGTTTCAGTATACCAAGTATATGAAAGAAAATTAATTTTAGCTTATCACTGAGCAGTATGATTAATTGTCTACCCAAGTCTGTAATAAACTAGGCACGGTAAGGGCTTTGTTATACAAGAATAGAGTTCTGTGCCCTTAATAATAGAAGGCTTATCTTTATTAAAATGGAACCTTGTTTGAAGGCGGTTCAAGCTAAGATTGCACATGTTTCTTTGATAATACCTTATAAGGTAAGGTTTACTTAATAATACCGCGTAAGTTAAGGTTTACTTACCAGGTATTGTCAAAGAGTAGAAAGTCAACCACCAAAGTCAGGTTTGCAAGGCGTATTGTTATTATTGAATTGACTGTAATAAAATAAAGGAATAAACTAATTACGATAAAAATAGACTTAAAATGGAAAAATAAAGAAGTCTCAGATCAAATAATATTATTAGATATCCAAAACAGCGCCATTAGCCGAGCCGTGTTTGTACGATGGTAATATTTTAAGTTTTATTTTACAAAATCCACAGGTCCTATAATACGATTTAAGAAAAAATTATCTTTGCACAAAATCACCGATTTACATTTTATTAAAATTTCTTGAATTAAATAGTACAAAGAAATGGGAAATGCATGTGTGTGTTTCAATATTTCAGTCACAAGATGTTTTAATTATTTAAAACTATTTTTGAAAAGATCTAGCGAGATAACTGTTTATTGAATATATTTTAGGTTTGATTTTGGTAGTAATTAGTATGTAATAGAAAACTAATAAACTTACAGAAGTACCTAGTGTATTTTGAAAGTTCATATTTTTAAGAGTCAGTTACATAAGTAACTAATTAACGGTTCGCGTTTCTTTCGCCGCTTCGAGGTCTTGAAAGGATTCTACGTGACCTGAAATGGTAAATACATTTAGTCAACCTTATTGATATTCAAAAACATATCTTGTAAAACCTGACAGTGAGCTTGCTTGCCATGTGGTGTGATGTGGCATATAGACATGTCTGCTTAATTTGTTTACCGAAGTGACCTTTTTAGTTTGATATATTTATTTTTTGTTTTGTGTTGGTTTGGTTGTTGGTCGTACTATTGCAACCTATGTATGGTCAATAAATATTTTTAACACACTAGTTTAAAAAACAAGCGAACAAACTGTCGTTTAAACACAAATGGCGGCTTTGTTGCTAGTTTGTTTTAAGCTAGCGTTCTACGTGAGTGAACATGAAACGTAAAACTCGCAAATATTAATCTGTTTTGTATAAAGTTTATTTTTGTTTAGGGGGTGTTTCACAACGTCCAAATAAGTCCTAACGTTAATTTTAAGTAAACAAATGACAGATAGTTCATACAAAACTGTAATATTTCGAGTTGTCTTCTGCGTCCACCGTCACACTTATATCAATATTCTCATTACGCATTATTGAGTCGAATCAAATATTTTTTAATGTAATAAACCTAGTTTTTGTAGACATATGCTTGACGACCGATATGGCGTGGTGGCGAGTATACCCGCACTCCACTCATGAGGTTGTGGGTTCGATTCCCACACAGGACAAATCTTTGTGTGGATAAACATGAATATTTGTACTGGTCTGGGTGTTTTCCTATGTATATTAAGTATGTATTTACAAAAAAAAAAAAACAGTATTTATGTATTTTTATCCGTTATTTAGTATCCATAACACAAGTTCTTAATGATACTTATATTGGAACTAAATAATTGGTGTAAGTGTCAGAAATATTTATTTATTTATTTATTTATATGCACAAAGACTATATACGAAAGGTATGAAAGCAAATGTTTATAAATTTTTTAGATTAGTAGATCTAGATCTAGATTACTAGATTAACAACAAAGAAAATTGCCAAATCGTTAGGATTCTTCGTCCAAGATTACATCTCCCATACCGAATTCCATAAATATTGTCTATGTGTTCTAGGTGGAAAATCGTAACAAATTCACATTTACATTTATTACATTAGTAAGTAGGTACGATAGTTATAAATTTGCAAAAAACATAGACGCAAATCCCAGTGTCGTCATAACATAAATTGTTCTGTTTTAGTATCATAATGACAGCTGAAGAACCAAATATCCAAAGATAACAGTAATCAAGCTCGGCAATTTCCCCGTGGAGCGTCAAACTGTCATTTCGGATGAGTTGACATTTGACATTAACAAAGCCATCACGAAGTAATAATAATCTATAATTTATGTTATTCCTACGCATTTCTTGACTGTCTCTTTAATATAATTTCTAGAAAGTTGTAATGAATATCCAACTCTCCCGTTATTGATTTATAATCTTTTCTATTTACTACGATTCTTCGATATTTACTACGATGTTAGTGGCATTTTTCTGGCGGAGAATATAAAATACAATAGTTTTCACAATAGGATGTTGTTAATGATAAAAGTAACCACAAATTTAGATAACATTTTTTTATGAACAAGCAGGTGCTTGTTGCTTCTTCTGCGTGGCTTTTAAATTCGTTTTTTGCACATATAGGCGACTACGGCTTTAAAAATCGTTGGAGGTCCTTACTGCTGTTTTATTTTATTTTTTCATAGAGCTACAATTTATTTTGGTTGCAAACGAAGTCCGATTACACTTTAAACATATTTCAACTGGTAACTAATAAAGTTCAAATAGGTCGGGGTCAGTGAGTAGGAATTAGGTCATATTCCTCTTCGCAATGCCAGTGCGAATTGACGCTTAATCTTATTGGACACTCAATCGTATGGGACGCTCAATCGTATTGGACGCTCAGTCGTATTGAGCTCTATTCAGTGACGTGGCTCTTTGACAGTGATATCCGGCAACAAAGGCTTAACAAGCATTTCGAAGTACGGAAGTGTTTAATCGCCAAACAAACAGCCAACAATCTAGGGACCGTCTTCTGTGAACATTGGCTAACTTCCCTTACTATTTCCGTCCATTTGATTTTGCGGCGTCACAATCGATTTTATGCTCTGTTACGGCGGGTGTTGTGTTCTGTTCTGAGACTGCGGTAACGTAACGTGCAAATGGAAATTCTGTTACATTGCTACATTGTGGACGGCAAGTTCTTTACTTTATAGCCTGTAAGTTTTTATTTATATCTCTAATATATATTGTTAATTGCCTAATGCCAATAAAATGCGTAATATTTAATACCCTGTAAGTTTCTCTTAATATCTCTTATATATAAATTTAATTTTAACGTTTTCAGGTGCTATTTAATAGTTTATAAAATAAATAACTTTTGATTTTTAATAAATATTTTTTCTTACAGTCACACTAATTATTTACATCCAAGATAAGTTACATGAAGAACTTGTGTTATGGATTTTAAATATGTACTTGATTTACAAAGAAAAAACACGCACGCGAAGATTTGTTTTGTGTGGTAACCGAAACCACTACCTCAGGAGCACAGTGCCGGTATATTGACCTCTGCGCCATATCGGTCGTTCATTGCGTGTTACACTTTGTAAGTCTATACCCGCCATTACTCAACAGTCAGTATTATTAATCAAAATGAGCTATTATCTCCCAAATATCTTCTGACACTGTACTTATTTCAATGATATTTTACCTCGTGCCATATATGACAATAAGCTTACCATTTCTTTCAATCAATTGGCTGTAATCAGATATATGAAACTTCAACCTATTAGAGACATGATTATATTGTTTGGTTGATATGTGCCAAACATTTAGATAGGCGTTATCAGTTTGTTTCAGTTTGTTTGGCTACAGAAAAACCTGTTATAGATATTAAACAAAACTAAAGAACAATTCGAATGGTGTTGTAGTTTTTCTTTTTTTATATCACAATTAGCAAATTTGTTTTTTTTTTGAATAATGGCTTCGTGCGATTTGCACATTTTGCCAGTGTCAATTAAGAGATATATTAATAACATATAAATAATAGTAAACGAAAATGAGTGGTGATAAAGGGTAAATGAGATGCCCTCCCCCTAAGCCCCTTGAGTACTAAGTAAAGATGTGGGACTATACTGAGATCTCACATGGACTTCTTGAGAGAATTCAAGAAATGATGTTGCACACACTCACCAACACTCATGTACGTGCATAAACACTTAACGGTTAATAATACACCGTTATTACACATTAATGTGTGATATTTCACAAATTTAAGAAAATAAATCAAAACTGCAGACATGACGCATCACTTACTCGCCAAGAAGTCCAATTTTGTTAATTTTCGTCATCTGTCTGTAACTTTTTTTTTAAATGTGACACGTCATAATTTACATAAGTACTTTCTGCCTGATGGTAAGCAGTCGATGCAGTCCAAACAAATGAAAGCGCTTCATACCGTGAAGTAAACACGATACAAAGCGCACCCACTCATGACGACCTGTTAAAATGACGTTTCACGCCCCGTTCAAAAGACCCGGAACTATTAGAACTAGGAAACACGTGAGCCTGTAGCGAATTCCTGGCCTTTATAGTCTTACACAGGAACTACTTACCAAATTTCTTGGTTCGAGTCTGCACAGTATGTGGATGTTTCCTAAGACCGGCACGTGTTGTTCGGGAGAAGAAAGGAGAGGGCGGGATGAGATCGAAAAACTTCTTAAGATACATTACATTGTTATATCTCGATGTCATTCGTCTGTGTTAGATACATTTGGAAACATTGATATTTCAAAAGTTCTGCAGGACCTGTAATATTTTGCAATCATCATGACCGTCAACGTTACGTCATGTTAAGGTAAGGGTCGTACCATATAAGGTGTGAGAATATAAAATAAATATGAAAATTTCTTCATTCAGTTAAGGCAATCTTGAGTGTTAAGATTACTAATACGAAGGAGCTTGAGTCGAAAAAAAACGGCCAGTAAAGATAAAGATAAAAAAAATAAAATTAAGATAATAAAGATAATAAATGCCAATAAAGATTTAATTTATGAAAAGAGAAAAGATGTAGAACAAGGGTCTTTTATAAAAATGGCATATCAATATCCAGAAATAGCAAGTGGTACAAGAGACAAGAATACCATATTCTAAGTCAGCGAAACATACGTTTTATATAACTCCTTAAGAAAGCAGCAATCATTCCTCCTTAAGTACCTGCGTACCAACGTTTCAGTGCTTAAATAGTAATAGCCACTTGGACTTTACTGCCCGGCTTTAAAGGCTGATTTCATTCGCCTGCTCTTTGTATGATAATAAATCCTTGTGAATTCTAAATGTGCGCAGTGCCTTACATCACTTTATGCGGGTAATAGCAAGAGTCTACTTTACAATTGTTTTTAAAAGCATCTCGTAGTTTATCGGGCACTTGAGTACGCTAATGTCAGATGTTAGTAGGCCATATTGTTCCTTTTTACTGTTACTATAGTATCTGGAAGTGATTCGCAGTTTGCATTGGACTTTATGTTTATAAAGCTTTCTTTCCAAGACAATATAACGGATTTTAGCTGCATTTTGAAGCATATTTTAGTGGTTCAATCTCAAATGTCATACAAATATTCACCCAGCTCACTTAACTTCGGTAATTGCTTACTATGAAGGAAAGGATCATTAAATCGCACTTTACTGAGAAATTGTTGGTGATTTATAGAAAATTACAATGAAGTTGTGACTTGAAAATATATCAAAAAACAAAAAAGGAATATAAAACTTTTAAAAACCATCTCATACTTCGCTAGGCTAGTTTGATAAACGTAGAGAAACCCGTACGGAAAAAGTAACTTACCCGTAAAGAGAAAATATTACTTTATATAAAAGTGGTATTTTTCCTAATCGAGTATCTTTGGCCTTCTAAGAAAATATGAGCTGACACATAAGCATGAACGATTATGATCAAATAATTCATCTCTGTCTGGATATATTGTGAATGTTACTGTAATATTCATCGAGGCGCGCGTTACAGCGCTATGTATTTTTGTTTCTTTGTTATATATTCTTTAATCTCATAGTTTTTGGTTTTTATTATGCCACAATAGCTATAACTTATGTTATTAGGTCATTGGTAAAAGGCACCTGATCTAAGTTTTTGTACCACATAAAGTACGATTAGTGCGGTCGTAGTCGACTTTTGGTTTAGAGTTAACTGGTTAGAAGTTCCGATCTTGATATTACTCGGGAAAGACAAGCTTACTAGTGCTAATTAGAAAATGCCATAAGACGTAAAAAATTTAAAAAATATACTTGTTTTCCCCGTTCCAGACCACCAACCAAGTGTAGCTAAGACTGATATTGTAAGGCTTGTTACCATACATATATACATTCACGCCTGTTTAGCAGTAGTTTTCAGTAGGCAGAGGCATATAATACGCCCACATTTCGCCAATTACATAGTTGGTCCCACGTAATAGGTGGCGAGTCTATTGCCGCTTACCGGGCACTATTATGTTCGCCAGAGCCTCGTCCGTTGATCGGCAGGTGCACCACTTGCAGGTGAGGTTGGCTTGGGCTCCTTAGGTCTTGGTGGTAGGATCACTGTACACCTATACGGCTTGTTACCGGGGTCCTGCTGTTTGACCAAAAGTCATTTGGCAAAATTACACTTGACAAACAACGTTTGGCAAAGAAATGGTTTCGCCAATTGATCAATTTACTACTAGTCATTTTACAAATTAATCACTTTTCCAAATGATCAACACATAAATTTACATTTTACAAATAATTACTTTACATAATGATCATTTAACAACTGAGTTATTAGACAAAACTACTATTGGTCTAAAACGTTTTATAAAATGTATTATTTGACAACTGTTTCGTTTATTAATCAATCTTATAATATATATGGAATGGGTCAAACTACTACACAATATTTGGAAAATCATTATTTATTAAGATATTAACAACGTTTATTATTTTAAATAATCACAAACTAAGATATTAATACACTATTGTAAGGAATATTTGTTTCATATGTATTTATCATTTTAAATTAACGTGATGATGATGAGTGAGGCTTAGATACATATTGTTTAGGTTAAGTTAGAACAGTTACCACAAAACGCGCGAGCCGAGCGAGCGTGCCGCGGTAGTGGCCGGCGAAGCGCCAGAAAATACTACTGTTCATATATGTCTGGTCAATATTTGTAGATTAGTATTAATAGTAATAATGCATTTATCCTTAAATGTCAGTGCAACAAATTCATACTCACTATAATAAATTATATTACCCACCAGACTACATCGTAATGTTAAAAAAGAAGTGCATTTATAAAATAACAGTTTGTTAAATGATATTTGAACAAATGAATAATTTGCAAAACATATTATTTGGTGAAATAAAAAAAGGTCAATTGAAATTTTAATATTTAAAACATTTGACAAGTAAAGCGTTTGCCAATGGATCATTTGCTAAGTGAGTTTTTGTAAGATGATACTTTTGTCAAATGTCTCGTTTGCCAAATGAAAATTTGGTTAAACGTTGTTTGTCAAATGACCATTTGTCAATAGTTTTTTGGTCAAACATTAGTACCCTTGTTACCACCGTTAAAATAAAATTTATTTTTACAAATTTTCTTGTTAATTTCAATGTAACCGTTAACAGTATGATCTCATAATGTTTATTGTTTGCAGGTGCTGGGCTCTGACATAGAATGGCAGTTCGCCCACCGTGGGCTGCCCCATGCGCGGCCGCGACGATCTGTCGCTCACTCGCGTCTACTCAAGCAACACCCATTGGTAAGTATACAGTTTTTAAATACATATGTAAAATCATCAATTGACAGCCTACCGATAAGAGTGGAGCAGAAGGGTGTGTGATTTACAGACTCAAAATTATCTTCCTTTTTTTTTTGAGTGACAATCATACGGTTAGCCGATAGACATGGCGAGCCGCAGTTTAATTTGTTTTTCAACTTATTTTAGCTGCACATATGGACGGGTTCCGGGATAATTATATTAAGCGACACTCTGGGCGATATAGGCTTTTAATTATATTAGGAATCAGCAAATTTTTCTGCGTCGTTTGAGCTAGGTTTAGTGACGAGTTTGGTAAACAGTAATATCCTTTTTTTTTTAAATAATTCGATTTGCTAAAGTTATATTTTTTTTTCTAAAAATTGAAACTTTAAACTGCTCTGGCGTAAAGCTTGAAGAATGTCGCCTAATACAATTAGCCCGGAACCCGTCGATATAATAGCACTTCATGTAAGTTTAAATGTAATTCTACTAAAAATCGTCATCATTTCAGTCTATTAAAGTCCCACAAATGAGCCCGGGCCATCCCATCCCACCCATCCAAGGTCTGACCTTTGTGAATCTCTTTACTTTAGTGTTCGTTTCATACCACCTAGTATAAGCTACGAGTCCTACTGATTATACAATTCACGAATTAAGAGCGGTCCACTTCACAATGTAAGGATTCTGGCGAACAATTAATCTCTTGACGGCTGGCTTATAGATAGGCATTGACAGTACGAAGATCCAACGAATTCTTTTTAATGGATGAATGGTGTTCATTGATAACGTTTGAATACGTATAAAGAAACAGTTTGGATAATTATGTGCCTAGACTTGTGATCTGAAGTTTGTGAATATCATTCAAAGAGACTTCATCAACTTATTTTAGAGGTTCGTCTTAAAAGGTCCAGTATTTTTATTGACTTTATAGAAATATTATCCTGTCAATTAGGTGAAGTCTTTCAAAAGTCTAGAGAAGTCGAATGAATACACTGTATGCGAGAGATTTTCGGGCCATTGTGTACCGTAGCTTGAGAATGAAAAGGAAATGCTCCAGACTCTCATAGGAGATAGAAAATATTTATACGTGGCATTCTTACGCAACTGAAGATCCTCAAGGGAAATTACATCCTAAATATTATATAAACCGTCGTCTTCTTGATCGACCTATATGGTATGATATGAAATCAGTAAGAGCGTTTTATCTCCATAGGTGTTGTATTAGTTTCTCAAACAGGACAAATATTTATGTAGGTATATGATTTATTATTTTCTAGGCTGTAATTGGATGTTTTCCAATATCCATAACACAAATTCTTAATGATACTTATCTTGGAACTAAATAATTGGTGTGAGTGTCTGAAATATTTAATAGTGTTTAAAAGATTGTGTTACCGTTGCTAGATGAGAAGTGTGCAAATATCCAAAGATAATATTATTTATCTGATATCTTGAGAACCTGTTTTATTCTTCATGTAATCTTCATTGAACACACGCTTATATAAAAACAAATGTACCAAAGACAACTTTATGCCCTTAGGAAACAACAGAGACATCTAAGAAATTGCGAGCAAAAGAAAATATTGTTGATGAGAAAAATATGAACAGTATTCCTTTTTGAACTTAAAAGATTAATGATTCTCCAGGGACAACAACAAGGCTCATTTCAGTAAACTCGTGGATGAAAAAATATATAGATGTTATTCACTGATTTGGCTTTTTAAGAATATAACATTTTTTTGGACGAAATAGCTTTTATCCAAGTATCACTGGGATGTTAGAGAATTAGAATAAATGAGTATGTTAAAATATGCAAAAGCGGCTGTAGTATGTACGTATTAATCCGACAAAGAGGCGGTTGCGGTGGAAATCCTACAAACTTTGCGTCCCTTTTTAACATTAAGCCTTTGAAATTTATGAGCATGCGAAATTAATGAGAGACATGATTCAGTTTTATGGAGCGATATATGTTGAAGCTTTTAGATTATTCTCATATGGCAAGGTATAAAGGGCCTGTCAGACTAAGCTGGAGAATATCTATCGTCTTATTAAAAAAATAGCAAAGTGCGTGTGTGACTATCATCGAATAATATTTAACCAACCAGTCGCGTCATTTCTATTCATTGATGGTTTTTTACTTTATAAAGTTCTGTAATAAATACATACTCTATTGATATATTAGAGCGGCTATAGTCCAGTGGCGAGACCCATAGCCTTCAAATTCAGAGGGTCTCGGGTTCAAACCCTGGTGAACTTACCTATGACTTTTCGTTATGTGCGTAATTGTCGCTTGCACCATGTCTCGAAAAACACGTTAAGCCGTTGATCCCGGCTGTCATAAACATCTATGGCAGTCGTTATTAGGAAGTCAGTGCCTTCTAACATACTTTTAGCTGGTTTAACTATATAATTTGACGACCGATATGGCGTGGAGGTCGGTATACCTACACTTGACTCCAGAGGTCGTGGGTTCGATTCCAACACAGGAAAAATCTTTGTGTGCATGACCATGAATATTTGTTCTGGTCTGGGTGTTTTCCTATGTATATTAAGTATGTATTTACAAAAAAATAGTATTTAAGTATGTTTATCGGTTATTTAGTATCCATACTACAAGTTCTTAATGATACTTATCTTGGAACTAAATAATTGGTGTAATCGTTGGAAAATTATTTATTATTGATTTATTTATTAATGATGTTTTCCTCTAGATTGCGGAGGTCAGACGACAATCGCTCCATGTAATATCTGAAATTCAGCCAAATCTAGTTAAACCAGTAAGCAAGCCCTAAACCTAAGTCTAGGGCAACCGGGGTTATGCTCGGATATGATGGCTCTATTGATATATCATTTGTGAGCCAAATACCTATAGTAAATGAGACACAGCCCACTGCCAGTCTGATAGACAGGCAGAACTCTTTGGTTACAAAACTTCATGAAAAGGACTCCATTAAAAATGTCTTTTTATATTTTTTAAGCGCTTTAATTGCCTCATAAAGTGTTATAGATATTTAGAAATGCTTTGAGAGTTAAAAGATTATTACGAGCAAATTTCCCCAACGCGATAACTTTTATATTGGTATAACTTTTAAAACTAAGTTCTTAGGTATTTTCTTACATCAAGCTGTATATACATTGGCAAGTTAAATTGACTTTATAACTAAAGTAATTTACATTTTATCGCTCCATGAAGCTCGTTACGATCCACGACGACGAAGTGCCCTTTAAACTATAAAATCGATTTCCAATGGCGCCATAATTAATTTATTTTTCAAGAGACGACGCCTGTGTCTTGAACCTTCTTGTATATACATACAGGCAAGACATTACTTTATAAAGGAAAAATATGTTAAAAGAATTTATATTTTATATCTTGTTTCACAAAAACCTTTTTAAATTTATTTCCTAGTTTCAAAATTGCCACTTCTCTAGATCGCTTATTACGGTTATAAACTGTTCTTCGAGAAATGTTCTTTCGAGTTTTTGCAAGTGAATGCGGGAATGTCGCGGAGCTCTGAGCTTCATTCATAATGCCTACATCCTGCTTCCCAAGTCAATACAGAGCGCACCCACTCATGACGGCCTGCTAAAGTGCGGTTTCACGCCCAGCTTAAAGGAACTAGGAAACACATGAGCCGGCAGCGAATTTCAGAATTCTTTTGTTTTTCTTCTTCATGTTGTCGTTGTTAATTGCAAAAATTATTAATTTGTGCATTGTAAGCACGGTAACGTGTTTTTACTTCCCCAATATTAGATAATGCCAGAACAACGCTTAAACGAAAGTTTCAGCTTTAATATATAATTGCTTTTTGCTTAATTGTTAACAACATGCGTGTAACGAAACAAACATAAGTAAGGACAAACATACATTGAACATCTACGACTAAGCAGGCTGAATATGAAGCTGGAATTTGTTACTAAGATAAATATGGCTGAAACATTTGTGCAGGCTATCATGAATGTGACCGTTCAGAACGCTGTCATCGTAACGAGGACTGTTATAACTTTTTGAATCGTGTAATCTTTTTAATATTAGGCTTCGTTGAGCCATTGTAAAAAGAAAATTAAACCTAAACGAAACAGCGTCAGCAAACATTAGTATACTGGGGTTCGGGACTGCTTTAATACCCCATTTATGTGTGTTACTGCGCATCCTTACATATGTACCGCGGTTCCATAATATGCATAGTGTACTGACATATTTAATTATCTGTGTAGGTACACACAGCAATGCAGCAAACCGGTTTCAAGCGTGTGAAGCGAGGGTACCGTCCCCTCAGGCTGCCGGAGACGGCGGTTCCCGCTGACGAGCCGCGGGACCCCTACTTCCCGCTGCAGTGGTACCTCAAGAACACCGGCCAGAACGGCGGGAAGCCTAAACTTGACCTAAATGTGGAAGCTGCCTGGGCGCTGGGGTACACTGGAGTTAATGTAACCACAGCTATAATGGATGACGGTGAGTTTTGGTTCAAACAGTTGTATTTTAAAGAAAGCAAATCAATTAATTTATTCATAACAACGTACGAAAGAAATATAAAACAGTAGATACTTGCATACACACATGATTTTAAAAATATATCTACTCAGCAAAGGTAGGATAGGTAGAAGAACAGAAGGAAAGGTAAGTCGGATCATCTAAGTAACGCCTCGAAAGATCTTCCAGAGACATCAAAATTTAAAATACACGAAATAATATAATTATATATAAAAAGAGGGCACTGCTACGAAAAGTATTTAAAAAAATAATAACATACTGATTCAACATCAAGTAAATACAGATATTGACATATACCATTATTGACCTAAACGGAAGTAGAAATAGTAGTGATCAAACTGGATAAAAAGTACCTTATGATCATCCCTAAGAATAAGTGACTAGCGCGTTTCAAATTATGATATGGATTTCAGTTATTTTTTCACAAATATCTCTAACTAACGCTAAAATGAGTAAAAGAGCATTCACAATTGTTCTGCATCAACTGTTTATCGTCAGGAAGAATTAGTTCGTTCAAGTGGAGAAGCGCTCGTAGCTCTGCGATGCTAGGTGGTCGGAAACGATCACCGAAGTAAAGCAGAGTTTACAGAGGTCAGTCCTTGGATGGGTGACCGTTTGTGTGGCATTTGATATCGAGCGCTTCCATGCTTCGGAAGGCACTTTAAGCCGTTGGTCCCGGTTATCACTAAATGTGGTATTCGTTAAGCCATGTTAGAGGCCTAATGGGCGGCTTGATAAATTCTAACAGCAGGACGCCATACACCTGCCTCCGCCAATCCGCACTGGGTCAGCGTAGTGGAATATGACCCAATACCCTCACACCTTGGTATGTGAGAGGAGGCTCGTGCTCAGTAGTGGGACGTATATGGGCTGACATGATGATGATGATAATGTAGTGGAGAAAATCATGTCATTGGTAACTTCTCTTCTTGATTGAAAACAAGAGAACACTACGCAACGCAAAACGTTAGTAAAATGACAAATGACTGATCCTTCACTTGTCTTTATTTGTCGCATACATCAGAAACGACTGAGTTTTGAATTTTTCATAATTAGTGTAAATTCTAGATACATTTCTTCATCGGCGGGACTTCTTGGCAGAAAAGTGAAGCGTCATATCTGCAGTTTTGTTTTATTTTCTAAAATTTGTGTTATTTCATTAATGTGTAATAACGATGGATTATTAACCCTTTAGCATTTGTGAATGTACTTGAGTGATGATAAATAAAACAAAACAGTGCATCATAACTTTTCAAAATCTCTCAAGAAGTCCATGTGAGATCTCAGTATCGTCCCACATCTTTACTGAGGACTCAAAGGATTTAGGGGGAGGGCATCTTATATACCATTTTTATCAATACTCATTCTCATTTACTATGATTATATGTTATTATGAATATATCTCTTACTTGACACTGGCTAAACGTGCTAACGAACAAAGCCATTATTTAAAAAAAATAAAAAGTGTAGGAAAGGTTAGGACCTCTCGTTAAGTTTTTTGTATGTCGGACTTTACTTGACGCTGACTGAGACTATGACGGAAACGCTGCATATGTGCAATAATTTAATTAATTAATTAACTTCAGACTATACTCTAATGGAGCAAGTAACAAAAAAATTGAGCGAGTTTACGTTAGGGTCACCAGTAAGAATGAGTTTACATATATTAAAGACGTGTCACTTTATTGTATGCACAATGAAGACCACAATGAAAGAATGTAAACAAAAGAATGTATACAATTTGGTTGCTTATTCCTGGAGAGAATTCTTCTAGCATTCAGACATCTACCTATGCGTGTATACACTATTATCTTAATGTCTATACTATATCACTATTTATCTTTGTGTCAATGCACTATTTATTTAAGTCACTATACACTATTTATCTAAGTGTCTAAACAGTATTTATCTGCACTGTCTATACACTATGTATATACACTATTTATATATATAAACCATCTATTCATTATTTATATAGGTGTATGGGGTTTCTACCAAGATCTAAGGAGCCCAAACCAACCTCAACTGCAAGTAGTGCCTGGCTACCCCTTCGGGGAAACAGGCATCATATTATGTATATATATGTACACTATTTATCTATACACATCTTCATTCATTCATTCATTTATCAATTACTTCAGACTAACACAGAATCTATGAATCACCGCGCGTAAGCTACATAACTATGATCGACTCGACAATGCAACCTGTTGCTTATTTGCGATAAACTTCCTTGTTGGGTTAGCGCTTTCGGTACGAGCGAAAGTCGTGTTCGGATAATTAGGTGACAGCACCGTGTGGTACCGGCCTTAAATAGTGCCACTCCTTCTCATCTCGCGGGCAGTCGTTAGAGTCCACGAAGAGAAATCCTACCGGATGATGGGCAGCAGCGTCATCCCGCGTATTGGCTTGAACTGCGTTCCTGCCCAGCGTGTTGATTATGGGCAAATACCACATGGCGCTATACATTAACAAAATTTCAGACGCGACCAGGCGCTATTAACTAATAATATTATGCCGACCAGAGCTGATTTGTAAAACAGGCTTGTTCTATTGGGAAGTTTTTGTGGCAGGTGCATTGATCCTTATATAGTAAAAGTTCTTTCTACTTCGTTTTTAAATATACTTTACGAATCGGTAATCTTTCATAGCCTGGATCACTATTGAAATTACTATAATTAAAACTCGTGTCTCTTTGTAAATAGTTTAAATTTTCATTATATTACCACCATAGAAATCTTTATAACATAATCAAATTTCTATGATTTCAACCGTAATAAAGATTACGTATAAGTAGCGTAATGTAAATTTACGCTTGGGGCCATTTAGGGTCAAGTATACCGCACTAGAATCTAAAACCAAGGGATCCGGATTAACGCAAGTAGCAAAGATTTAGCCAACTTAACATAATGTAATATCATTTATATTTATATACGGCAACATGTAGGTTTACGCATACCACATCAGATTCTCAAACGAACCCGGATTAACGCAAGTACCCACTTAAGCATACAGATTAAGTTATACTCACTTTACGCAATTGTAGGTATAGGAGAAAATTTTACGAGAGATTTTTTTGGAAAGTGTTTAAGATATATGTTTTTACTAGCGAGCCTTTACTATATAACCTTCTTTTGGATCTAACTTCTAATCCTGAGTGCAGCTAAATCTATTTAAAACAACGTTCTGTCCCTCTCAAGTTTAAACAAATGACTGATTTACAATGACATTTTAAATTTAATAAAAAATATAATCCATCTTTTTAAAATACCAACATATAAAAAGGTTTTTTTTAATATTGTTTTTTGTTTTGGCAAGCTTACATTGTTGTAACGCGAAAGAAAAACCAATGAAAGAAGAAAAAAGTTTCTGCCAACGTTTTTAGATATGGTTATGTTTTGTCCTAACGACGACAAGGTGCTTCCAAAGTTTTAATAGATTTCCCATTGTCGAAACGAAACTTCGTTGTAGCTATCTCTTTAAATATCTAGGTATATGGTTATCGAGTGAAAGGGAGTGAATTGGTATGGATGATTATGGTGTAGTATGGGGATAATGAAGTTTCATTTTCGTTGAATCAGCTCGAGGAAAAGGCTGTTTTTATGTTATTTCATTTGCTATCTATCTTATTAATATTGTATCTCTTAAACGCCTTCGCGCTTCACTGATAATAATGCCATAGTAAGGTCAATACATACCCCGCATTTGTCGTATGATCTTCATAAATGTTTCTGTGATAAGGCAAAAAGGCAAACTTTGTTTACTGAATAATAATTATGTACATTGATCATACGGGGTATCAATATCATGTAAAAAAAAGTCGATTTAACAACTTGTCCTTTAAATACCATTATAATAGGTGATCCCACAGACCGTTGACAAATAATTTTTACTGCGAATCACATAAAGATTACAGTAGCACTTAGGTCTAGGGTGGCACTTAAGTATTTATGTGACACCCTGCAAGGGCAAAGAAACGACACAGCTAGAGAGCCGTTTAAAAAGGTTTATGCACACCTATAACTATTGTACGTACCTTATAATAATATTTTACTAAATATTTATAAGCAATCTATTATAATTGTACATTGCTCAACACTGTTTATATTTAACAAAATCAAATTTTGTGATAAAACATTATAAAAAGTGAAAATGGGCAAGGGGCTTCACAACCACTGTTGTCCTGTCTTATTAAGATTATTTCTGTCTATTGCGCTAATTGTCAAACGACTAACAGCAATATCAAACGCAATGGTTACAAGAAAAGTTTATACGAGCTCTGATGCAAAATAGTCTTTTTAGATACGCTAACACGTGAAAATGCCTTCTATCGTTTTTGTTTATTAATAAAAAATTCCACCCACGAGCACGATCGCTCGTGAGGATGGAAATTTTTATGCGAGTATTGTGAGAAGAATAGAGTAGAATTGTTATAGAGTGATTAAGTTTCATAAACTTAAATTTTTTTTCCTCATACCCAATTTTAACTCCGGGCTGAATTATGAATTTAAACCATCCAGGGCGCCACCCAAACGCACAAACGTACAGTAGAATTGTATATATAAAGGTAATAAAATTGTATAAACTATATGTAATAGGGTGTATAAGGATCCTGCAAAGACCTAAGGAATCCAAGCCTACCTCACCTGCAACTGGTGCATCTGTCGAACAAAGGACGAGGCTCAGGCGAACAAAACAATGCCCGGTAAGCGGCAATAGGCTCGCCACCTATTACGTGGGACCAACTATATAATTGGCGAAGTGTGGGCGTATAATATGCCTTCGGGGAAACAGGCGTGAATGTATGTATGTATGTAAGAAAATAGTAGCTATCCCTTTTTATACAAAGAAATTGCGACAGTAAGTTTGTTAGATACGCTTTTAAGCCTTAACCACTCGGCAGATTTTCCTGAAAGTTTGTATAAAAATAGCTGGAACATATGAAAAGGACATAGAATACTTTTACCACTATATTTTATTTATTGAGATATATCAACAGCGTATATAGAAAACAATTTACATAAGAACTTAAAGGCCAATTTTGGCCAACTGACATAAGAACTTAAAGGCCAAAATTGGCCAATAACAGGTTTTCCTGATATATCATACTTGTGATTGGTAAACATAGAAACTATTTCAAGTAACAAAAACGAAAATAATAATAATAGTTCTGAAAACTATTATGTAATTTAGGATAAAATTATGCACGCAATGCAAAAAATCTTTGTGTTTACTTACTTTATTGGACCGAGTTATTGAGAAAATAATATTATAAAGGTTTGAAAGTATGTAAAATCTGATATTCAATTTGATAAAAATGTCAATGTATTATTGTTTGTTTCAGGTGTCGACTATATGCACCCCGACTTGAAATATAACTATGTAAGTATGTTTATTCTTCTGCTTAGTTATACCAATCCGCACTGGGTCACGAGAACCAATACCAGAGGGTATTCGATTCCAAAAGGAAGCCAGTGCTCAGTAGTGGGACGTTAATGATCAGAGGTCATGGTAATGTTTTAATTGTAGTGCTCGCTATATACATCACTGGATCGATATAAAAAAAAAACAAAGGGTTGAGTTCGGACATCTAATAACATGGCAGGGTCATTTGGAGCTTAGATTATTTTTTATTCACGTCTAGCAAGTGGATCAAGTGTCGGTTGGCAATAGCAAGCGCGTGGCGTTGAGCAATTACAACAGCAGTTATAACTTTTCAATCGGGTTTTTTAACTTTAAAGCTAAACTCTTTATGAAATGTCACACATTTGATTCTGACCTCTGGTAAATTTTACTTCGTCTTACTGGACTTGACCGATATGGCATGTAGGTCAGTATACCTGCACTTCACTCCAGTGGTCGTGGGTTCGATTCCCACACAGGACAAATCTTTGCATGAACATGACTATTTGTTCTGGTCTGGGTGTTTTCCTATGTATATTAGGTACTAGCAGCGCCCTGCGGTATTACCCGCGTGGTCCCCGTTTCCGTGGAAATATCGGGATAAAGAGTGTCCTATATGTTAGTCTAGGACTGCAGCTATACTCGTACAAAGTTTCATCACAATCGCTCCAGTAGTTTTTGCGTGAAAGACTAACAAACATCCATCCACACATACAAACTTTCACGTTTATAATATTATATAGTAGGATGTATGTACAAAAAAAAAGGGTATTTTATGGTATTTTCATCCGTCTTTTAGTATCCATAACACAAGTTCTTAGAACTAAATAATTGGAGTGATTGTAAGAGAATATTTATTATTTATTATATTATTTATTTACTGGACTTAGATAATTTTTATTAGGCCAGGTATGTCTTTGTCACATTACATCATAGTCTTAAAATTGTGTACTTTATACAACCACATTACTCTATAAAATTTATAAAAAAATTATAAAGTTAAAATTAAATTTATCTCACAAAACAGAACAGACCCGTATCGCCTCATTTCAGCCCGAGAGTTTGGTCTCTGAGCTGAAATTTTAATGAAAATTCTTTATTCATGACAGTGGAGCCAGATTAAAATACTAAAATGCCCGTTTTGAGGGCTCCATTTGTCGGATGAGAATGATTCTAATTATAGGTACTCGCTGAAATAATAATGAACTGGCGCGGCGGAATAGCTGTGAGAAATGGGATCATTAATTTGTACTTGACTTTTACCTTCCCGCCAGGGATCTAAGCTTTGGGTATCTAAACAAAAGAAGGTGATTTAACACTGGTTTCTGTTTTGTATATTTTTATACACTGACATAAAGATACAATGGATAACGCAAATGTACTTCTCGTGTCTGAACCCCGACTAATTGTCGAGGCTGGCCGACGCTACATACAGGTCGTGAGCGTCTGTTGTTGTTTTTTACATACTGTAAAATGAACGACTACACGTATGAAACATTTATCATCAGCGGCATCATTGTCAATCTTTCAATATATCGGTAGTAACGTCACATTAGGCATTAATAAGTCGGCACGCTTAAATCCAATACAAATTGTGATACTGGCGTTATCTATTGTATATCTATGTCTGTGTTTTTATTGAATCGCCTTGAGGTATTCTTGGACACGATAATTCAATTCAAAGGTTAGGCTCGGTAAGGTAGGTAGTCAACTTCGGGATGAATACTTATTTTGATCTTATCTGTGATGTAACTAACTATATACCTTCTACTTAGTTTTTTACTTCGCAATCTGTGATTGTTTTCGTTATGGGAAATGTCTGAAGACTTAACCTGAATAGGGCATTTTAATTACTTACTTCATTTCATTTCAGCGTAAAGTACTGGCGCCTGGCACCGTAACGGCAGGATTTATTTATGTGGAAGCAAAATTTGAACAAAAAAAGAAAACTGGGTTCCAAAGAGGAATTTTACTACCAAGTCAAAAGCAATCAGTTTCTCAGTAGATGTCGTATTATTATCATTATCTCAGTTCACTATCGTCCCACACAGCGGGGCTTCGGTCTCGAGTAATCTATCATAATTGCTTCAGAAATATTGCTGGCTTTATTCAATGCCTGTGTATTTTTACTGAAGACTGGATTCATCATGTCAGCCTTATAAAATTACTGCTGAACATTGGCCTCCCCAAATGATTACATTCTATTGGGGATATTTCGCCCGGTCTCTTCCGTAGGATCTTGACGCAGAGGTTCTCTCAGCGGTGTTCTGGCCTGGCGCGCGATTCCGGAGCCAGGGTCTCCGCCCCGCACCGGACACTGTGGTGCGGTGGCGTAGAGACGCCAGAGGCAGGCTCTGGGCGCATGGTGGCGGCAGCTCTTCAGGAGCGCAGAGTTTCGTGCTGAAGGTTCTCGAACCTTCGCCTCGGCGTTCGGGCCCATCTTAGAGCGATGGGTCGGCCGTCTGGGGGGGTCGATGACCTTCCGACTCACACAGGTGCTTTCCGGGCACGGGAGCTTCGGGAAGTGTCTGTGTGACGTCGCTGGGGGGGAATCGACCCGGTGTTGCCAGCACTGTGACTGCGCTGTTGACACTGCGCAGCACAAGTTGGTGGCGTGCGTGGGTGGAGTAGCTCTCTCGCTGCCGACCATTATGCACAATATCGTCGACAGCGAGACATCGTGAGAGGCTATGGCCTTCTTCTGCAAAGTGCGAAGTAGTGATCTCACAGAAGGAGGCCGCGGAGCAGCGTTGGCGCAGCGGGCGGGCCTGGAGAGCCCGGGGGGTCTTAGGCGGCGGGGGCAGGGACAAGGAGGTAGGGTGGCGCTTCATCACATCGCGCCTCTTTGAGAAGGTCCTCCCGGTTCTGGTACGGGGGACATTGGCCGCAGGCAGGGTGCCAGAAGCTGCACTGCACCCAGGCACTGGCCCCTCGCCCCTTTTCAACAGCGGTGGGCGTCGTCGAATGTTTTTTAGTGGGTAGGACTGCGGTAGTCGCGTCTGCCGCAGTGAGCCCAACACTCTCCTCTCGGTGCCCCCATTGGCCGGGAGGCAGTGCGTAAACAGCATTTCTTTACCGACGATAATAATAAAATAAATATAAAACTGTTATTTTGGTCTGTTCTAGTTACATCCAATTCACACATCGGTCGATATAGTATTGTTATAAAAAAATGAATAAATACAAAAGCGATACCTAAATAATGTCTTAATGCGGTATCTAAATTCATTTTCATCTGGACTCGTGAAATTCAAGGTCCATTAATTTCGGGCTCAATCTCTAACGAAGATCGATTACGTTTCTAATTGCTCTGGGTATAATGCTTAATTTGGCTTAATTAGTTTAAATCGTTAGGTCGTTTTTGAGGCATTGAAATGATATTCGCTGGAATATTTTACTTGAGGTTTACAAATGAAGCAATTCTTTTGGGGTTCGTATCTAATGTACCGTAACGGAAACGTAACGGTAACGTAACGTAAACTTTTCAGATATGCTTGTGTCAAGTAAATATTTTATTTGTTTTGTTACTACCACAGACAGAACATTACAATTATCTCTCGCTTTTAAAGTCGGCTATTGATATTAGAGTTTATTTATTAAAATGGTGTTTGAAAATGGAGGTTCTTATTTTTCAGTAATCTTATTAAGTTTACTTCTTATTTAGAAATAAATATGTGAAGTTTGTTTAAGTATAGATATTTTTCTAATTGAAAACGCAAGCTTCTTTCACTAAGGTTAGTTATTGGATTGGTCTTCGTGTGTAAGGCCTTTGATTATTCTCTGTAATCACACTACGTCGTTTAGTAAAGTAAGAAGCCAAATTAGGCGGCTTGAGAACTTTATATAAGCTATAGTATTGGACGGATTTACTTTAAAGTCGTGGTTTAATTAGTTACAGTCTGGCTACGGACTTCCAACAGGACGCTAATCGTCTTAACTCGTATATTGCTATTTCAAAAAAAAGGGTTGAGTTTAAAATTCCGGTTTTCAGTTTAGTAAAAGTTAGTAAGTGCCGCTTATATACTATGTAAAAACTAGGGAATAATATTTACAAGACGAAGACATTCTCAGTTATTTAACCCTTTACCAGGCAGTGGTCAATATATGACCACCATAAATTGAACCTTAAGCGGTTAACTCAAGCAGTCTACAGACGTTTATAAAACTAGAGCCATCTCTAGCGCTTTGCCGACGCTTAAAAATCAGTTTCACGCCTTTGGGGGGAACCCCTTATCTTATCACGGGGGCCACAGGTTACCTGTGACGCACTTTGACCCTTCAGTCGGATCTTTTGTGCATCCCCTTGCCTTTCTCTCCATTTATTGTTGTCATCATATAGTGGCTGTGGGTAGGCCACCCTCAAGAGACTCATTCGGCAAGCAGCCAGTGAGTCACTGAAGAAGTTGTTCTATAGACTCCTCTTCGTCTCCACATCTACGACTCAGCGGTGATTGCACCAGTCGCATCGCATCGCAGTCTGTGGCGTAATGCCCTTTAGAACCCCAATTATCAGTCTGGCTTGTTTCCTATCACCTTCGCAAAGGACCTAACACCAGCTGCTTCCTGTTTTCACGATGAAGGCCTTCAAATGTTTAAGCGCTGGTTGCAGATGCTATTTTGATAGGTGCTTTTCTACTATATGCTTCTTTTGCATTGTCGATATCGTACTCATGGAGAGTGCAATGCATGGCTCTGGACCCGTGAATATCGTTTCCGAGCCCTGCCTGGCAAGCTTGTCAGCGTACTCATTCCCCTTAAATCTGCCATGGCCTGGAATCCACATGAGGGTTACTAGGGTTAGGTTGACTTAGCCCTCCTAGTTAAGAGGAACCCCCTGCTTTAATTTCTTGGAAAATGCCTTACGACAACCTATGTGACAAAGTTGCGGTAAAAAGTTTTTTTACTTAATTAAAATGGAACATTTAGTGGTGAGTGCAGGGATGGCTTAAATATGAGGAACTAATCCATTTTGCTTCCCGTGCACGCCCTACTTGCATACAGAATGTGCTCCAATTAGATTAAGCCTGCAAACACTGCTTTTAGCGTTCATCCATTAGTTTCATGAACACTAAATTGATACCTACTTATTAGAGTGTTGCATAATATACTTTCAGTAATGTAAAACTAGAAAATATATATGTATATGATAAATAATTTTAGTTTCAAGATAAGTATCATTAAAAACTTGTGTTATATAAACTAAATAACGGATAAACATACATACATACATATTATTATGCCTTTTTCCTCGAAGGAATAGGCAGAGGCATATTTTATTATATGCATAGTATATTATACGCCCACATTTCGCCAATCATATTTTTGGTATCTGGTTGCCATCAGATGTGTTGACTGTCAATATAAATTTCAAAATTACTAAGATCCCTCGATCAACAAAGAAATGTGACGATATCTTTGAATTCTTGAATCGATATCGATATCTTGAATGACGACCGATATGGCGTGGAGGTCAGTATACCTGCACTTCACTCCAGAGGTTGTGGGTTCGATTCCCACACAGGACAAATCTTTGTGTGCATGAACATGAATATTTGTTCTGGTCTGGGTGTTTTCGATGTATATTAAGTATGTATTTACAAAAAAATTGTATTTATGTATGTTTATCCGTTATTTAGTATCCATAACACAAGTTCTTAATGATACTTATCTTGGAACTAAATAATTGGTGTAAGTGTCAAAATATTTATTATTATTATTATTAATTAAAAGCTCATAAAAAATCATTATACTTACATAGTTCAGAACAATCCCAGTTAAACAAGCTTTCCATTGCAAGAAGCCATGTTCGAACCTGTCGATCCATTTGGTACCTACGGTGCCACAGACAGATGTTATACTTCATCATCATCATATCAACCTTTAACAGTCCACTGCTGGACATTGGCCTCCCCAATAGATTCCATTCTATTGAGGGTACATGCCCATAATCACTACGATGGCCAGGCGGGTTGGTGATCGCAGTTCAAGCCAGTTCGCAGGATGACGCTGCTGCCCATCATCCGGGAGGATTTCTCTTCCTCGACTCTTACGACCCGTGAGATGAAAGGGAGTGGCACTATTCTAGACCCATACCCCACGGCACTTGATATATGAAACCACTGACAACCAGCATAGTAAGAAAGAGGGTAAACTAAATCCCTTAACCACCTACTTACTACGTTACTTAGCAAATATTAAATAAAATATATGTTTGTTGCAGAATGCGGAGGCTTCGTACGACTTCAGTAGCAACGATCCGTTTCCATACCCGCGGTACACGGACGATTGGTTCAACAGGTACGTATTTTTTTTCCACATTGCATGCCGTGGCAACCTGTGATTAAGGTCACACTTAGCTTTAAGTTTATGATTGTATACTTTTTTTTTTTCGTACCAGTGTTTATCTTGTTGTTTGTCCTAATACATCTGCCGGAAATATAATTATTTATTATAATCTTAATCACAAGAAGTTTATTATGAAACATAGGCCTCTTTAAGCTTCAACTGTGGACAGCACAGAGTGGAAAACTCTCATCGATCTTGGGCCGTCTGTTCATTCTGCCGTCTTGCCCAGACCATCAGTTCATAGGTTGGAAAAGCGTCCAATACTTTTATTAGTTTGCCGTTGCTGCAGATATTATTACGTGCTCACGGATTGTTTTGACGTTACGGATATATCTTAGGATGTAGACAGCGTTCTAGAAAATTCGCGGGCTATACAATGACGTTGTGACGCATGTCTACTATTGATAGGTACTTTATTCAGACGTATCTAGTATTTTTAATGTGATAGGAAAGTAAATTTCAAAATGTGACTAAGGGACGGTGTTAAAGAAAATCCAGAGTATGATTAATTAATTAAATTAAAAGTAACATACTTTTGTCAAAAAGTATTTTTTTTACTCCAAAAAAATAATTTGCTTATTACGAATCCCGAACCCGCGAATGCCTGTTGGCTATTTGTAATGATTGCTAGTTATATGATGGCTAATGGCTATTTATATAATGATTCAATAAATAAAAGCTCTTGCATAAATTCGTTAACTCTGTACCTACTTACAAAATCGTTTGCTTTCCTATCCCAATAGAGAAGCAAATTTCCACACAAGCAAATCATTTGTGTCTAGGTCGTAAATGGTATAATAATGTAACGTAATGGCAGCCTATAAATGTTTGCAATATCAGAGATTTCTTGGGTGAGTTACCGCGGCCCCAAAACATTAAAGGCTCAAGAAGGAATATAAATGATTTTTAGTCAGTAAATTTCTGACGCGATACGATGGCTGGCTCATACGTCATACTCGTAAACGGGTGCCGCCAGTGGGGACTGATCTGCTCAAGTTTACTATGTTTATTCGTAATCATGCTCGTATATCTTAAAAAAGAGTTATTTTCTTCATTTATTTGAAAATCTTGTGACTGCAGAACACAGGTTTTTTTGTAGACTGGCGGGAGAAAAAACTAATCTTGCAGTTTTACTTGCCCGTTCTTTTACGATCAAGCTCCCGCCCGCAGTGAATGGGCGCGCTTGTTTTTAAGTTTTGACCTTTATAAGAGCTCTTTTGAGCCAAACTTAAATAAATAATTTTGACTTTGATACGCTTTTTCGCTCCATCTACAGCGGAAGGCAGCTATTTGATGTTCTATCCTTAGAAAAGGATGACTTGATTCAATATTTAAAATTGGCATCTTAAGCATACCCTGAATCGTTTAATCTGACTTCGCCGTAGCCAAAACTACTGAAAATGATCACGCAAACGAAGTTGCGGGTGCATGTTAGTTTTCTATAATGATAGATATATTTAAAAGTAAACGATATAAATTGACGACCGATATGGCGTGGTGGCGAGTATACCCGCACTCCACTCCTGAGGTCGTGGGTTCGATTCCCACACAGGACAAATATTTGTGTCTATAATTATGAATATTTGTTCTGGTCTGGGTGTTTTTCTATGTATATTAAGTATGTATTTACAAAAAAAAAAAAGTATTTATGTATGTTTATCCGTTATTTAGTATCCATAACACAAGTTCTTAATGATACTTATCTTGGAACTAAGTAATTGGTGTAAGTGTCAGAAATATTTATTTATATTTATTTATTTATAAATAGATTCTTTCATTGATTATGGCGTTTAGAAGATTTATTGCATCAAAGGCACTTATCATTAGCACCAAGATATAACAAATAAAAAAATGATATTTTTGTCCTTAAGATCTTCCGGATCATTTAGATTCGTCAAATTTGTATAAACAGAATGCAAATTCGTTATTTTTGTAACAACAATAAAATAGATATGAGCGGTACCATAATCACCTAAATTTAACAAAAAAATGCACTTGGATGCCTAGAAATAAAATAAAACAAATACATTACTGCTTTTGTAAATAATATGACCAGATGAAATATGATAGAACCAATCTATTAAGAGCTTTGGTTTTCTTTCATCCTAATCCCTAAGCTTTCGTGCGTACATCATGCATTATAGAAAATTACGTGGGCTTAGATGTAATGTTCTAAAGATGCACTCTTAATGTCCCACTAACATACTCGGAACTCTTCTCACAGAGGGAATAGGAATCAGGTCATTGCGGTTTGGCGGAGAGAGTCAGTTTTAAAAGTGTGATTAAAAAAATTTAGTACGTGTATTTTCCACCAGATAAGATCAATAGATCTCGTTAAATGAGACTAGTAATGAAAGATGTCGACAAAAAATTCCGTATAAAATAAAAAATAAAAACTGTCATTGATTTTGGCGTTTAGGACATATATCGCAACAAAGGAACTCACATTATACATTACGCACTTAACTTCAATAAAATGTTTGCAGTATATTCCTTAAAATAATTAAAACGGGCCTTTTTAATAAAATTGAGAAGAAATATGATCACGGTATAACTTAGGATTCTTTTTGTCTACGGAACCCCAAAAAATGTAATTGAAAATTTTCGTAAATATTGAACAAACTTTGTACACAGATTTTGGATGATTATAACTTGAGGGGAAGTATACATTTCGTAATTTGAATTTTGTCGACGAGGTACGTCTGCCTAATGTATTTTTTTTTAAACGGTCCTCGCGCTCATTAGGTTTGTCAACTGTTTTTGCAATAATGATTGCTTAAATTTAACACTGTTATGGTTATAATATAATTGTTTAACAGATTTACAGGCAAACACAACTTGCTTAATCGTATATAAAAATTAACTACACACTTTGCGTTTAGGTTAGTAAGTCAACTTACTTCACTACAAAAACCAGTGTACCAAGCGCGATAAAATAAAACCGAAGAAACTAATAAAAAGTCTACTGCTGAATATTATCCTCCAAAATAGTTTTTTTATATGTCGTCGTGTAAGTAATATAAATTATTAAACATTTCACACAGCGACTACTAGCTTAATTTGAGGTGCCGTGTGGTACCGGCCTAGAATAGTGCCAAAATTTAATGATGAGGTAGTATTGTGACGAGATTTTTAATCTTTTTCCGTTAAGCAAAAAAATAGCTATACCTAGTATGATTGGGCTTAGGTGCATTCCTCGATTATTTCTTGTATTAAGATACGTTGCATGAATATGGACATTCCCGGATTGCTTCATTTCCATGATTTATCCCGTTTTAATTAACTCAAAACATAGTTGTAAGTGGTACGATGGGGAACATTATTCTAAATATAATTTGATTTATTATTCAGTTTATTTATTTATTTACAAAGTATATTTTATTGCATATAAAACATGATGATTATTCCCTTTTATTCCACATTTGCGACCAATTGCATCAAATATCGGACTTTTTAGTAGAATCCTGGGGCACGTATAGACGTTAATATAGATTAACATAAAGGTTTGTGGGTTTTGAACCGAAATTGCTCATCCTACTCTGATCCCTGGTGATGTCCTCGGATATCGGGTTATACGCACCTGTGACTTTTCAAAGTTAAGTGCATATTTATCGTTTGCTCCGTGCCTCGGAAAGCATGTTAAGGCTGTGGTACCGGCTGTCATGAACATCTATGGCAGTCGTTATAAGAATGTCGATGCCATCTTATATCTAACAGCTGGTTTAATTATAGAATGATGTTTCCCTTTGAGTTACGGAGGTCAGACGGCAGTCGCCCCACGTAATAACTGAAATTCAGCCAAATCTGGTTAGACCAGTTAGCAGACTCTGGGCTCTAAAAAGCGAGGGCAACTGGGATAATGCTAGGATATGATGATAACTCCGATCCCTGGTGATGTGATATACTATTGACAGACTTTGGCTTAAAAAGTTTTATGAAATGTCAATAGGGTTCTAAGATTAGCATATTTTCGAAGGTGATTGTACTCTTTACCTAAAGTGACCTTTAAAGTAAGTTTTTGATGTTGTTACCAGGAGTTGGGAACATTTGAATTAGATTAGACAACACTGTGTGGAATGTAGTTTCAGAGACGTAGTTGAAATGTATATTAGCATATTTCCAGAACTTTTCACTCGATGTTATCACAAATAGTTTAGGAACTATTTACTGCTTGCAATCAAATTATTATTATTATGAATTGGTTCCAGACTATTACTATATACATACATACACTCACGCCTGTTTCCCCGAAGGGGTATGCAGAGGCATATTGTACGCCCACACATCGCCAATTATATAGTTGGTCCCACGTAATACGTGGCGAGCCTATTGCCGCTTATCGGGAAATATTATGTTTGCCAAAGCCTCGTCCGTTGATCGTCATGTGCACCACTTGCAGGTGAGGTTGGCTTGGACTCCTTAGGTATTGGTAGGGTTACCTTTACACCCTATTACAATATAACTCTAAAAATATCTCTGTTATATATAAATTACCGATATACCAGAGTTATAGACTATATAAAGTCGTAAAAAAATTATTTAGTATTTTTTTTTAATTATTTCTTTTTAACAGATTTATATGTCCTATTGTCTCACAGCTTAGCTCCAACAACGTGCTAAGTTTATTTAATGTATAAAAATGAAGACTCTCGTTGTATAAAAAATATTAAATCCCGCTCAAAATCACCCATTCCGCGGACACTCAACGCACTTAATGCCATCCTGGAAACAGCACCCGACTGTGATTTGTTTGCGGATGGATGGCCTGAGATTTTGTCAGTGTGTCTGAGGTATTGTGAGAGAATGGGATAAAAGAAGTTTTTAAGTGTGAGATTTTAATAATATATTAACTTTTACTGTTTTTGATAATTAGTGTAATTGGTTTATTCCGTTCTAATTAAATAAATAAATAAATAAAATTAGTATATAATTTACTTGATCTAGACTGTTGGAGTAATATTTACATGTATATAAATAAAGCTTTACACACACGAGCGAAACGTGAAGCTGAAGCATCCGCTTAAGCAACTGCAGGCGTTAAATATTTTTCCGATTTTTTAGGCGGCTCAGGGCTTTGAGCTTGTATTCGCCCCCTGAGCTCACAGGGCCGACCACGTCACACCACACCTTGCGTTGCTATTTGTAATGTACGTACATAATAGCGGATGCGGCGGTTTAAAACTGCAAACATTACTACAGGTCGACGTCAGACGCCGATGCCTCGACGGTTATTGAGCCGTAAGGTGTTATATGTGAAATACAGTGTCGTTTTTTTTCAACAGTCACGGGACACGCTGCGCAGGAGAGGTGGCGGCCGCGCGTGACAACGGAGTATGTGGGGTTGGCGTGGCATACCACTCTAAAGTCGCAGGTAAATCATACATACATGCATTCACGCCTGTTCCCCCGAAAGGGTAGGCATAGGCATATTATACGCCCACATTTTGCCAATAATATGGTTGGTCCCACGTAATAGGTGGCGAGCCTATCGCCGCTTACCGGGATCTGTTACCAGGATCTGTTGTGAGCGTCGTCTGTTGATCAGCAGGTGTACCACTCGCAGTTGAGATTGGCTTGGACTCTTTAGATGTTGGTAGGATCCATATACACCCTTCTCTATATCATGCTCATTTATTGAGTTCCTCTGCTTGCTGTATTATCTTTAACCGTTATGGTGTGTAATCTGTAATCCTTGGTCTTAGGCAAAGGAGACTCTTCTAAAGATTCGCGCGACAGTATATATTTTAAATCAAAACAATATTTTTTTGCTCACTTATGTACCTTTCAAACAATTCATAGAGAGAACATTAAACTCAGTGGAAATTAAAAGCGAACGTTATAAACTAATCCGCTAAAAATTACTCAGTTAAGCAAAAAAAATGCTGATGGATCATCCAATAGGAAATTTAGGGACTGAGTTAGGTTTTTTGGTGTGCAATACGATTACGTTTTTTTTACAAACACCTCAAATAACACTTACAGATTCCATTTATCGAACACGAAGCGATTATTATATAATCTGTCTTGTAACGATCAAAAAACGTTTCCTTTGTTCCGTCGTCACAAAGCCTCACAGTAATCGTGTTACTTACAAAGAAATCTTACGTACGTTTTGCCTTTAAAGCGTTTTCTATAAATAAATGTAGAACTTTCAAGGACCGTTTGGAATGTTCCATTAAATTGCCATTTGCGTACAAGTAATCCAATAAAGTCAGTTAGTAAACACGGCAGAGAAAAGAAGTTAATAAAAGTATATACTAGTCGGCGTATAGTGAGTGCCACTCCGGCGCGACAGCCTCTGCACACCAGCAGTTCAGACGAAATCGCAACCCGACGCAGCCCTGCTGTCAACCAACTCCAACCTCGTCTCGACTCACCGCAGACACTAGCACTCCTTCTTGCATCTCGACACACTGCTGAGCGCAGAAGACAACTCACTGGGCACCTGATGCTTGCACACGCAAATTGCTGAGCTTCAAGGATCGACCTCCGATCTAGGGGGGGATTCATGTTACGACACAATACAAGCGATAAATGAAATGTACAGATGAATGAAATCCTGAATCGCGCAAACAGAAATCCTCGGTTCGTCGCTATATATACAACACCGAACCATCATCGATTGAGCCGCGGCACCGGGCACATCCATTTGCCCCCCCGGGCATGAGGGCCCGTCAAGAAGCGCTCTAAAGAGTCTAACTTAGATTCTCCGAGAATCTGCCACACACGATGTGGTCGCACACAGAGGTAGTAGGGGCGTGTCCTCCGGTTCTGGGTTTCAAACGCTGCTGGCGTTTTGGTGCCCCTTTCGCCGGAAGGCTGTGCGTCAATGCATTTTGTTACCGACTTAAGAAAAGTAGACATCCATCCGCCCGGTGGAAGATTTACCCTTTGGTAAAGAGTACCACCCACTCCCTAAAGACAGAGCCATTTGAGGAGCTCCTTTAAATGCCAAAAATCAAAAAATCTATTAAAAAAAAAAGATACTGTAGTCTTTAGATCAATCAAGAAGATCATTTAGATTCGTAAAATTTTATCAATAACAATATGTACAACATTAATAATATTCATGTTCTAAGTCATTCATATAAGAATAGCCTGTATGTTAAATAAAAAAATATTCGTTATAGTTTTTTTTCTCTTCATAGATCATACAGCTACTGTTAATGTTGAATACAAAAATATTCTTTACAGTTTTGTATAAAATTGCATTTACGACAATGTTTTGTATAGGCTGGGTTCTGAATGAGCGTTATATACGGCCCACTGGTCCGAATGATTACTGTTTATGTAGGTCCTAAAGCCACAGTGATGTGGCTTTCACAACTCTGTTTGGAATGGAAAGGTCACATAAAAGAAAACATTTACAATGTTTTTTGTTTTCATAGTTTTGTATGTAATACGTAAGATGAGTCTTACGAACTATGTCCCTGATGGCGTGGATACATTCGTCAGCGTATTGTAACTTAAGAAGAATGGAGTAACTTTATAAATTAAATTCGTTAACTGCGAACTATTGTAAGGAATTAAAATGTTGTCCAAAGCATCATAATAATCTATAATTTTATGATCATTATTGCAGCCTATAAAAAATCCAATACTGAGTACCGATTGGCCACCTCTCACAATACCAGTTAAGAGCGTTTTAGGTTAGAAACAAAAATTTATAAATATCAGTCATACATATTCCAAAAATGGGCGTGGAGATTTAGAGAGGAAGACAGAAAAAAAGACTTGAGTGTGTGAACAATGATATCTAAAATCCTAAAGGGAGCGAATAACTTGTCGAATGACCGCGGCAAATAAAAGAAAGGGTAGATATTGCGTCAGATAAACTAGGAGCAGGACAGGAGGATGATAATAACAAATAATTCATACATGTATGCAGACAATGTAAGATGCAGAAACATAAAGATGGGATGGCTCATTGGCGCTGGTCTTTTTGCAAATTGAATTGAAAACAAAAATCATACATAATGTTTGGCCTCTTTCCCGTAGGGGTAGGCAGAGATCACATCCTTCCACTTGCTACGATATTAGCACATAATCTTAGCTTCATTCGCTCTCATTAACCTTCTCATACACGCCTGTCGGTTTAGGTTTCTTCATAATCTTCTGGATTTGGTCATGGAGGGTCTTACGTGGTCTTCCCCTCCCAACACTTGTCCATCATACATACAAAACAAAAATCAGGTATCCTTAACTAATAATAATTAAACCGTTGGAAAGGTATGTTACTTAGTATTATGCCCGGGTGTAGTAAAAACTATACGATACTTATCGGTCGTATTAAACCATCGTTATATGAATTCTGCTGTTGACAATGCTCGTTAAAAAGTTTACGTGATAACCTAATAGCGAATACATGTCCACTCTCGGTTATTACACGCTACCGTGTCATTAAGTTCCTGTCTATATCCGTTGTTATCCATGTATACGTTGTTATCGCCAATAACCTTTTAACGATAGCCTTTGTATAGATTGTATGTAAACTGATCGCTAAAATTGTTTGGTTTTAGTGTTCGATTCATGATTATATCGTGTAAATTGAATAACTTACCGAAAACATTATTTAATTCTGAATTGAATTCTCCTGTCTTCCGAAAGTTTTTCGTAAACAATTGACCAACAAATTATTGTTGCGTTTTAGGTATGATTCATTTATATCAAAATGAGATGATTTTTCAAAACCCCAGGGGTTCGGAGTTCAATCGCTTGCTAGAGGTCGCGGGTATAAGGCAGTAGTCTGGTTGGTGAAATAATTTTATCTGAGTCAGCATAATGGAGTCTGACCTGACTTCCTTTATCCTGGTTTTATGAAAGGAGGTCCGTGCTTCGTAGAGGGACGATAATGGGCTAACATGATGTGTTTAGAAAACAAAAACTTAAGAGAACTGGTAGCTTGATAGTAGGCATATAATGAATAGCTCAGTACAGCTTTTTTCATAGGAAACAACGATTGTGTATGAACAAAAGCTGAATAAATAATAATAAATAATCTAACAATTATACCAATTATTTAGTCCCAATATAAGTGTCATTAAGAACTTGCGTTATGGATCCTAAATAACGGATAAACATACTTAAATACTTTTTTTTTTGTTAATACATACTTAATATTCATAGATAACACCCAGACCAGAACAAATATTCATGTTCATGCACACAAAGATTTGTCCTGTGTGCGAATTGAACCCACGACCTCAGGAGCGGAGGCTGGTATACTGATCACCACGCCATATCGGTCGTCAAATTGTGGTTAGCCCTTAACTCTGCGTTTTTACCAGAGATATGCAAAGACGCTTTGCTGCTTAAGTACCTAAGTATTGCTTCATTTACCTAGTTTTTCTCAGCGCAGCTTTGGCGGAGCAATCCTATCGGTTCTTAACAAACATATCCCTCGCAACGCATCCTCGCACATATCTGGTGGAAACGCAGCCTAAGACTCCATCTTGAGGGTACTAGTATTTCGTGAAGGACCTTACACAATTCTTCACGAATGTAGTTACCGATTACCTTCAGGTCACCCAATTTACCTATAAAATTTACTTTCTTGGAAAGTAATAAAGTTTTTTGTTTGTCTTTTATTTTTTTGTATTTTATAATATATGGTTAGGATAACATATATTTATCTGCCATAATTACTTGCAGCAATACGATAACAAAAGTTTTATTGGGTTAGATTCAGTAACTAGTTTAGGCCAAGAAATTATCTCAGAGCTGTTTCACACAGTGCTATTGGAGTCGCTCCTAGACTCCGCAATTCACATCCAACTAATGTTATTATAACAAGAGTACAATTTATTAAGTGAGTCTATGTTTAGTTAGTTATATCTGTGAAAGGTTGTATGATTATTTGTTTGGATGTTAGTAAGTAAGTTACTTAAGTAAGCATAAACGGCAGAACGGAATTAGATGAAATGGCAACATATTTTATTGGCTGAATAACACGATATGATACTATTCTTCATATAACAATATCTATACCTACTTATTTAACACTATAAATTAATATTAGGCACTTAAGCTCTTAGCCGTGTGGCGCCGGCCTAGAATAGCGTCACCCCTTCTCATCTCATGGGGAGTCGTAAAAATCGACGAAGAGAAATGCTACCGGATGATGGGCAGCAGCGTCATCCTGCGTACTGGCTGGAACTGCGATCACCAACCCGTCTGCCCAGCGTGGTGATTATGGGCAAATACCCCCAAATGAAAAATGGCACACACGCGTAAACGGCCCCCAGTCCCCGGCGGTCCCGCTATTCCAGATTACGGTAGCGGTCTTGGTAACGGCGGGGCAGGGGGTGCTAAGAATCACCGGCAGAGATCCGGCTACCACCCAAAACGACGACTTCTGCACCTGGCAACTTATAACACGCGCACACTGAGGACCGACGAGAAGATTGACGAGCTGGAGGAGGAAATAGAGCGGTTGCACTGGGACATTATCGGGTTATCCGAAGTCCGTAGACAGGGAGAGGATACGGTAATCCTTAAGTCCGGCAACTTGCTCTACCACCGGGAGGGCGATCGCCTGTCCCAAGGTGGTGTCGGTTTTATCGTCCGGAAGTCTATCCGTAACAACGTCGTGTCTATTCGGAGTGTGTCGACCAGGGTAGCGTACCTAATACTCAGAATCACCAAACGGTATTCGTTGAAGGTAATTCAGGTTTACGCACCGACCTCGGCACACCCTGACGAGGACGTGGAGATATTGTATGATGACATTTCTGCCGCCATTCATACTTCACCGACTCACTACACGGTTGTTATGGGAGACTTTAACGCAAGGCTAGGCCAACGAAGCGGTGACGAGCAGAAAGTGGGGCAATTTGGAATAGGGCGAAGGAACCATAGGGGACAGCGGTTGGCTGACTTCATGGAGAAGGAGGGCCTCTTTATGATGAACTCCTTCTTCAAGAAGCCACCACACAGGAAATGGACCTGGCTGAGCCCCGATGGTTTCACGAGGAATGAGATAGACTTCATCATGACCACTAAGCGACAAATATTCAATGATGTCTCTGTGATCGCCAGGGTGAAAACCGGTAGCGATCACCGAATGGTAAGGGGCACATTGAATATTAATATAAAGCTTGAAAGGTCCCGTTTGATGAGGTCTACGCTCCGACCCTCAGCTGCCCATATTCAAAACCCCGAGAACTTTCAGCTCGAGCTTCAAAATCGCTTCGCAGGTCTGGAGAACTGCGTAACCGTTGACGATATAAGCGGCGGGCTGGTTGAGACTGTCCACGTTGTCGGGTCCAAACATTATAAGACCCGACAAACTAAAACCAATAAACTGTCGACTCAAACTCTTAGTCTCATGGAAGCGCGACGAGACATGCGATTGCAGTCTTCAGCGGAAGCGTCTACTTACCGGCTCATCAATGGACAGATCTCGAAATCCTTGCGACTCGATATTCGCAAATTCAATACAAATTGTATTGAAGATGCAATAGAGAGGAACAGGGGTTCAAAAGTGTTCGCACGGGATCTGTCTATTGGTCAGAGTCAGTTGACACAGCTGAAGACCAACGAAGGCAGTCTAGTCACGTCGAGACCTGAGATTATGAGGGAGATCGAAAGGTTTTATGGACAGTTGTATACCAGTACGCAAGATCCCGCTACTTGTTTGGCTAAAGACCCTAGAGCCAAACTAACTCGACATACCACCGAAGACATCCCGGACGTCAGCCTGTACGAGATTAGGATGGCCCTGAAACAACTAAAAAACAACAAGGCACCGGGGGAAGACGGGATGACAGCAGAGCTTCTGAGAGCGGGTGGTACACCAGTACTTAAGGTACTCCAGAAGCTCTTTAATACCGTCATTCTCGAGGGACGTACGCCACAGGCGTGGTCCAGTGGTGTGGTTGTCCTTTTCTTCAAGAAAGGTGACAAATCCCTTTTGAAGAATTATAGGCCAATCACGCTACTGAGCCACGTCTATAAGTTGTTTTCACGGGTCATCACGAACCGTCTCGGGCAAAGGTTTGACGACTTCCAGCCTCCCAAACAAGCCGGTTTCCGAAAAGGCTTTTCAACCATAGACCACATTCACACGCTGCGGCAGGTTATACAGAAGACCGAGGAGTATAACCAGCCACTTTGCTTAGCGTTTGTGGACTATGAGAAAGCCTTTGATTCGATCGAGAGCTGGGCAGTGTTTCAGTCCCTGCAGCGATGCCGCATTGATCATCGGTATATCGAAGTTTTGAGGAGTTTATACAGAAACGCCACCATGTCCGTACGAGTACTGGACCAGTGCACGAATCCTATCCTCTTGCAGAAAGGCGTGAGACAGGGTGATGTCATTTCACCGAAACTGTTCACTGCTGCTCTGGAGGATGTTTTCAAGCTACTGGACTGGGAAAACTACGGCATCAACATTAATGGCGAGTATATGACTCACCTTCGATTTGCCGACGACATAGTGGTCATAGCGGAGTCGCTTGTGGATCTGGGCACAATGCTCGGAGACCTCGACAGAGCTTTCCGAAGGGTAGGTCTTAAAATGAACATGGATAAGACCAAAATCATGTCAAATATCCATGTTGTGCCTACCCCAGTAATAGTGGGAAGCTCGGCCCTCGAAGTTGTCGACGAGTACGTATACCTGGGACAAAAAGTCCAATTAGGTAAGTCCAACTTCGAGAAAGAGGTCAATCGTCGAATCCAGCTCGGTTGGGCTGCGTTCGGGAAACTACGCAAAATCTTCTCGTCCAAAGTACCTCAGTGTCTCAAGACGAAAGTCTTCGACCAGTGTGTGTTGCCAGCGATGACGTATGGGACTGAGACGTGGTGCCTGACTATGGGCCTCATAAGGAAGCTCAAAGTCGCTCAGCGTGCAATGGAGAGAGCTATGCTCGGAGTGTCCCTACGTGATAGAATCAGAAATGAGGAAATCCGTAGGAGAACCAGAGTGACCGACATAGCGAAGCGCGTTTGCAGGCTGAAGTGGCAATGGGCGGGGCACATAGCTCGAAGAACCGACGACCGATGGGGCGTTAAGGTTCTTGAATGGCGACCACGAATCAGCAAACGTAGTAGAGGGCGGCCCCCAACGCGATGGACCGATGATCTGGTCAGGGCGGCGGGGAGCCGGTGGATGCAGGCGGCAAAGAATCGATCTACGTGGAAAGCAATTGGGGAGGCCTATGTTCAGCAGTGGACTTCGAATGGCTGAAATGATGATGACTTAAGCTCTTTACACTTATTAGGTAAAGCGTTTTTTGTTTACTTAAATATGGACTCACTCGTTTATAGTATTTGCCAGAGTCAAGTTATTTGTATAAATGCATCAATATCATTATTCGGTGCAGTCAAAGCCAAGTAATGTCTATCATATTCGAGTCAAGTCAGAGTCATACTCCAGTAAAATAGTGGAGACTTTACTAAAGGCTTCTGGGGAGTTTTGGAGTCCACACGGAAAATCACATTTCATTGCAATATGTCACTTTCCTACATTTGTGTACATTGCCAAAGAAGTTTGTTTAATAATCCACTATATTTACAAATAACTTACTTTAATGTAAAAGGATCGTACCAAGACCTAAGGATCCCAGGCCAACCTCACCTGCAAGTAGTGCACCTGCCGATCAACGGACGAGGCTCTGGCGAACATAACAAGCTGCAATAGGTTCGCCACCTATAACGTGGGACCAACAATATAATTGGCGAAGTGTGGGCATATAATATGCCTCTGCCTACCCCTTCGGGGAAACAGGTGTGAATTTATGTATGAATGAATGAATGAATATACTTACTTCACACTACTTTTGGAAAATAAATTACTGCCGCGATGTGTCTTTTTCCCCGTCGGTTTGTATTTATATTTTTTTTAATATCTCTTATATTCATATCTTTTCAACAAATAGAAACTTTTGAGAAAAAAATATCTACTACAAAACCAACAAGAGCTACGGTTGTTACAACTAGCCATTAATCTTGTCCTTTATCTACTTCTAACTTGTAACGAAAACGGACTGTAATTAATAGGTGTTTACTCGAGAAGGGACAGGCAATCGTCGACCGAAAACAGTCTGAAGGACATTTCAGTAAGCCACTTAGTGGAAGTAATGGAAAAAACAGAACCCCGTTTTCTCTATATCACTATCTCTTTTTGTTCCATTAAACTTTAGTTAACTGAACTAGTTGCACGCCTTCTCTTCCCTTTAGTAGCTATTTATTAAACACCGTAATGAAGATTTCTTAGGAATCCTTAACTTAAATCGCATAATAGTCACAAGTATGTTACTCACAAAGTTAGTAGCTGCCTATTAGTGATTTTTTTTCAGATCAGTCTAAGAGTTTCGAAGCCAATAAACAAACAAGGAAATTCTTTATAATATTAGTATCGAAAGTTTTTAACATTGAAACAGATGTATAATAGAAATTTTGATTTTTTTATTTTTACATTTTGAGGAAACTTACAGCTAATTTTTATAGTTAAATAAAAAAAAATACATATTATGGAAGGCCAATTACAAGTATCCACAGAGGCATTAAAAATAGTTCTATTACTAATGCCTCTGTGGGTGGTGTGATGAATGTTATTGAAGCTATTAAAGATCAAAGAGCGAAGGTTGCTTCAATTATAACTTCATTTACAGATGTTAACACGAAGACACACTATATATATATATTATTCACACTAATTTATCCAATTAGCAAAATGATGAAAGTTATACAATTCAGATAGATTGAAAAAAGGCTTTTGTAGAAGCTCTAACGAGCTTTTGAATTAAGTTATTTGGTTGATTTGTGATTGTCAATATGTTTTTGCTACGTAATAAAATGTAACGATGAATGATTGGGTACAGGGCACACCTTATAAATCAAAGGCCAAATTGAGATAGACAAATTGGACGTATCAACAAATTTATATCATTGCCAACCTGGCTCAAACCCAAATTTCCATTACATGCTCAATCTTTAAATCCTATGCACAATCAGGTATTTCTAGACTGATTATTTTACTGTATTTGAATCATTTTTATCGTGTCATAACGGTACAAGATAATAAGTTAAGATTTTATGCGCATATTTTATTTTCCACGTAAGCTCACAACTTTTTGCCTTTTTTGTTCATAAATTTTCAGAACGAATTTTGAAACTAATGAAACACGGAATAAACGAGTTATTCTAACTTTTTTCACGGTCATAAACTTAGTTTTATTTTTAATTATATTTAAAACTTAAACTTAATGATCTCACTATGTGTGTTGTGCCTCCTTGTGTGAGTTCTACCGCTTGTATAATGGGATGTGTTCTGAAGAACTGTTCAAACTGAAGCCAACGGCCTCCTTTTATCATCGCACTGCTCGCCATCGGTAGGGAGTCATCCTCAGATCTTAATTAAAACATCGAGTGCGTTTCAACAAAACTATGTGCCGCTATGTACAATTGGGCTCACTGGAGAGGTTTTCCCTAAAGATTACAGCATAGGACTTTTCAAAAAGAAAGTGAAATAGTTTTGATGGGTCGGCAACGCGCTATTGATGCTCTTGGAGTTGCAAGAGTTCATAGGTGACCACTTTTCATGAGGTGCCGTTCGCTTGAATACCACCTTGTGGTATAAAAAAAAAATTACACATGTCTTCTAAAGATCTCTGTGCTAATGACGGGACTACTTGGCGGGAAAAGCAGTTTTGTTTTATTTTATAAAATTTGTGATATTTCGAACATTAATGTGTAATAACGGTGGATTATTAACTGTTAAGTGTTTGTGAATATACATAAGTGTTGATAAATCAAACAAAGCAGTGCAACATCACTTTTCATATTCTCTCAAGTAGTCCATGTGAGATCTCAGTATAGTCCCACATGTTTACTGAGGACTCAACTTAGGGGAGGGTATCTCATTTACCATTTCTCATCTTTATCATCACTCTGTGTGATCACAACACATCACAATGTGCTAACGCACAAAGCCATTATTTAAAAGAAAAAAATTGTTGTGGCTACGTTTCTGCCCACCACATTATCCCATATGGGCTTGAGTATATATGTACAATATTTGTAATGGAATCAAACATGATGGAAAATACCATACTAACACGACTATATTTTGTTCCCAGGTATCCGAATGTTGGATCAGCCTTACATGACGGATTTGATCGAGGCTAATTCGATGGGGCACGAGCCCAATAAAATCCACATCTACAGCGCATCGTGGGGACCCACAGACGATGGCCGCACCGTTGACGGACCCAGAAACGCCACCATGAGGGCTATAGTCCGGGGGGTGAACGAGGTTAGTATGATGACAGAGTTTTAGGTATTACCGGGATGCTGAGGTTTCAGCCTTGCGGACCTCGTGCTCTTTCTCTTGCTTCATGCAGTGCCTTCTACCGGAATTACTACGGCGAGTGTTCTGAACTGTTTTCGACCTAATCTCGGACTGCACTTTCCTCTCCCAAAACAAAACAAGCTGATCCTTGAAACTATGCTCATATCTTGCAGTCTATTAGGATTAGAATATAAATTAAACTGATAACTCGTTCCTGCGTAGGACCATTCGTCATTGGAATTCTCTACCGGCGCATGTGTCCCAACTCCTCTAGCACAGGTTTTTAACCGGGTTTTTGACAAAGCGCTCTTACTGGACTGGATGGCATCAACTGCTTTCCATCAGGCAGGGTCACTATGACAAGTCATATTAAAAACAATAAATACAAAAAGGAGGCTATTAGGTCGGCCGCATGCTTGAGTTTAATTTTGTGGTATAAAATAAAAACGAATATTTCAATACTTATATTTAACGAAAAAACGAGGGTGTTTTGGGCTTCTTCCAATTTCTTAAGAGTCAAGCTTACCTAACCTGCAAGTGGTGCACCTGCCGATCAACGGACAAGACTCTGGCGAACGTTAACGTTCCCGGTAAGCGGCAACAGGCTTGCCACCTATTACGTGGGACCAATAACATATTTGGCAAAGTGTGGGCATATAATATGCCTCTGCCCATCCTCTTTGGGGAAATAGGCGTGAATATATGTATGTAATAAAAACGAACATATGAACCTGCAGGCGAGAGAACTAAACTTACTGAAGTTTATTTTCAAATTCTTCATTACTCTGTCTTTCTATTTCAATTTCTTCTGTCTGCAGTTAATGGGTGCGTTAGTGTATACCATGACTTTAAAAACAGCTTTAGTGAGTCAAACTTGATAACAGCTTACGTTTACTTCACTGTTGTGGTTACAAACATGACGCAAGTAAAAATAGTATATAAAAATATTGGTAGTTTCTCTTCTGACAAACTAGGCATATAACTACGACTATAATTGTCAACATTTTTGCGATAAACATATTTTCACTCATGTTGATTATCGTTGACCCAAAGTTTCTTGGCCTCCAACACGAGTTTCCTCATTGTGGTTGACTGGAGAAAGCTCGCAGAGAACTCCTTGAGTGCTTTCGCCAGTCACTGACTGGACGGTCGGTGGCCCGTAAGAAAACCTCGCTCGTTATATAGGTATCTACCGAAGACCAGTGTCGAGGCATCACTTCAATGCCCGGCATATGCTGAGTAGATACGTTTTCATAATAATATATTTTAATTGTTTTTTAGATACATGACTTGCATTCCTCCAACTTTGGTTTGCGAGATTATGATCAGTGGGCTGAGATGAGGTAGATGCTGTATGGATAGAAGAACGTAAATTTATAAATAGAAATATGATTGGTATATCCCTAAAATAACATCACTCAAGTATTCACTCTTTCTTAAAACTGTCAAGTTTATTTATTTTCTCAAAGACCTGCTCAGCTATACATATAAAACGGTTCTTATAATAAACCTTTCATGAGAAGCTTAGTAACATAGTAAGTACGATAGGTAGAGAACGGTTAAGAAGCCACCCACTTGGGGGTGAAAGGGGTGGAGAAGAGCTGAGGCATTTTATTTACCTTCAGAATCGAACTAGCTCGATCGGACGTTTTATATTTTTTCTGACACCTGCCGTTAATAGAAATTTTCTCGAGGCGGCCCTTCGGACAATTGGATTATATTTTTTTCTCATCGTGTCGTGCGGAGAAGTTCAGCGCTAATTATATTTGAAATTGAAAGTATTGCTAAGGTGGAAATGTTGTTCTTTTTATTTTTTTTTATGTAAGAATCAATTCGCATTCTTATTTTCGTAGTTTTATAACAAAATAAGGTCGTATTCTTATAATATCTATATTATAGATTATGAGCTTATTAGGTAGGGTTCAGTTAAAAAAAAAAAGAATATCTTGATACATTTGTCACAATTTAAATGTTGAAATTATCATGTTATTCTTGCTAACATTTTTAGGTGTATTTTAGTAGAACAAATATAAATATCTATATTAAAATATTTAGTACCCTAAACCGACTGAAATGTATGTAAAGGTAATGAGCGTAGGTGGAGCTAAAATTGACAGCCTACTCCTATGGAAATAAGGCATTACATTCTGTATAAAGAATATTACTTATAAACACTACATGTGTTTGTAAGCTAGTTTGGTATAAACATTGTTCACTGTCAATACACTAGGGACCTTGATGACTCGCTAATCACAGGTGAAATCATGTAATCATTATTTTGTTTATGTATCTACCTAAGACAAAAGGTCTAAAGGTCTAAACATTCTCCTGAGCCCCAAACCCTCAGCGAATGTTTTTGTATTTCCCTCACTCCGAATAAAACGTGACATCGTTTCGGGGTGGTTGATGCTCCCGGGGATGTGACCTTTATATAAATTTCTAACTCAATCACGAATTGCCACCAAACTGTTTAGGGGTTCTACTAATGATTATGAGATTTGCGTATGTGCCTCTGGCGTCGAAATTGCCCTCACTTATCGGCTGTCCTTAAAGTTTAATTACATTTATTACGTGTTTTTCTATGTATATTAAGTATGTATTTACAAAAAAAAAGTATTTATGTATGTTTATCCGTTATTTAGTATCCATAACACAAGTTCTTAATGATACTTATCTTGGAACTAAATAATTGGTGTAAGTATACCATTAATATTAATATATATAATATATAATAATATAATATTTTGGTGGTATTGATGTTTACTTGTTAATATTTTACAGCGGTGACTAGTATTATGTGTATTTTACAGTTTCTGACACATTAAATAACATAACTAAGAGGCTTTAAAACAGTAAGAACCTTTAGCTGCTTATTCTTTAAGGATTCCCATACAACCACAATTGTCACGCCTTTTTCCCGTAGGGGAAGACAGCGATCACCAACTTTCACTTCCCTACACCTATCACCTTCACCACCGAACCACCACCTACTCCACCACGATCACCTTCCTAGCACGCGCTTTTATTATTTACGCTCATGAAAGGAATTTCTTACAGAAATGTATTTTTAGGAACATTGTCTATATCCCACCAAACAGTTTTACGGACCTACAAGCGCTTAAATTTGTATCACTATCAACTATAAAACAAAGTCGATTTCCGCTGTATGTCCCTATTGCATGCTTAGCATTGTAAAATTACACAACGGATTACGATGCGCTTTTTTTGGTAGATAAAATGATTCAAGAGGACGGTTTATATATAAGTCACGCGGATAAATTCGCAGGCGGCCGCATATATACATACTATGCAACAAATAGGTATATTTCCCCGTCATAATCTCCCGTCACTACCGTTTACCGTCCGCGTAAAAGGAGGTCATGAGTGCTCTGCAAATTCTAATCGACCAGAAGTAAACATACTACGTTCAGAGCTTTTCAAATAAGTAAATAAAGTTTCTTTTAGTCGTCGTCATGGTTTATATTTTAGAACAAGTTCATGAATAGAACATCTGGAGTGCATGAGTCATTGAAAATTATATTTAGATTTTGAATTTTTTATATAATTATGTTTAAATTTTACTTTTTAACTAGTTTGGCTATTATTATATTTTTAAAAAAATGCTGTTAGCAATAAGGCCGCCCATTGTACCATAATTATATTTGTTTATGTGATTTGATTACTTTTTTATATTTAGTGTACAATAAAGTGTTCATTCATTAATTTATATAAATTTTGATAATTCATTACAATTAACTTGTTAATCATTATTGCAATACTCTGACAGGGGTCATGCAAGGTACTGGGAAATGTTTATGATTACTGTTCACTCATTAGTTCAATAAACTATATGACTTTTTTTGGGTTTTCTAAGGCCTCTAGTTAAAGCATCATATTCAAAAGGACACTACTATGCAGAAGCTACTTTAAAAATCTAATGTTTCCTGTCACCGCACTCGTCTGTCTGCCACTTCACGCCTGCCGAAAGACAGGAAAAAATTAAGACTGTGAATTAAACAGTTATGTAGAAACGCGTTTGGAATTACTTACATACATAATAGTAGGCAGAGGCATATTATATAGCCCAAATTTGCCACTTTTAATGTTGGTCCCACGTAATTGGTAGCAAGCCTACTGCCGCTTATCGGGCACTGTTATGTTCGCCAGAGCCTCGTCCGTTGATCGGCAGGTGCACCACTTGCAGGTAAGGTTGGCTTGGTCTCCTTAGATCTTGGTAGGATACCTTATAGACCCACGTTTTTGTAAGTGGACTTTAAAAAAATTGTCTATCTATTTTACTTGACTATATTTAAAAAACTTTATTAAACTTCTTTAAGTCTGACTACTAGAAGATCTTACACGTACCTAAGCATAAAAATATAACATGTTTCATAATAGGATTGGGGGCAATTTTTTCGTCATCTCTCCGCTGGAGCAAACTCATTATTTTCAGGAAATCTCATACCGTTCAGTCTTTCGTTTTTCTGTTTGCACAGAGGCTTTCAGCAAAGAGGAAATAAGTTCCAGCCATCATTTTTTACAGTATTTCTTTCTCAGTTTAATCTCGCCTGTTTTACAAAAGTTAAAAAAGGAAAGGTAGACTTTTATTTTCTACGATATATTGACAAGAGACATAAAATATAACATATCACCTATGGAACTACGAGCGTAGTATAAGAAATAATTAAAATAGTACAGTTTAACTTTATCTAGTTTTGGTAATAATATTGATCGGCTTTTAAATTGCCGCTGTGTGTCCCTTTATACGCTTTAGACCTTTAAAACTACGCAACGGATTTTGATGCAGTTTCTTTTAATAGACAGAGTATATGAAGAAGAATGTTTCTATGTAGGTCACGCAGACAACAAGGCTACGGGCGGCCACTAGTTCGTAATAAAACTCAGTGTAAATGTCATTCAATAAATTTTATTGCATTCCACTGTGTAACTAAGGCCTTAAAGTTATAGTCAGAACTAACTATGGAGCTAATAATAGTAATTATGAACGTATATCGATTTAAAAGTAAAATAAAGCAATGATTTTTATATCATCTAATATTTAATAATAATTTATTTGGTGTATAGGGCTCCTACCAAAATCCGAGGAGCCCAAGCCAACCTCACCTGCAAGTGGGGCCGAACAACGGACGAGGTTCTGGCGACCATAAAAGTTCCAGGTAAGCGGCCATAGGCTCGCCACCTATTACGTGGGACCAACAAAATAACTGGAAAAATGTGGGCCTATCATATATCTCTGCCTACCCCTTCGGGGAAACAGGCGTAATAATAATTTCAATTAATGAACATTAATGGCTGAGAGTACAACCTTATAGTAGTTTTTGTCTCTACAGTATTGATTGTGATCGGGCCCTTACGTGCTATCAACACTAAACAAGAATTAATAAAAAATAATCAGTATCCAGACAATACGTGCTCCGGAGTGTTAAAATATATTTTAACAGTTAATTAATTCGGAGCGTATCTGCCACACTATTAATACATACCTATTTTTAGTGACTAACCAATGTCACCCACGCCCCATTAAGGTGTACGTGCGTCAGAGGAAAATAACAATTAAAATAATAAGGATTATAAATTTAACAAGATTAATTTAGAAGATTATGTAACTTAAAATATACAACAGAAAAAATATTAAAATCAGATAAAGAATTATGTTTTATTTGAAGTTTATTAATATAGTTGAAAAAGTTTACATTAAATTCTAACAAGAGAGAAGTGACGTCATCTGTCGTGAGATCCACATAACACTATAATTTTTATAGTAAGGGAGATTTCCCTATTGATGATTAGCCAGTGTCTCACAGGTTTCATTACGATAAACGGCTATCATATGATACTAACAATGAAAGTTATTACTAGATCACTAGATACTAGATTAGTGGCTAGATTTATTTCTTACTACCGTACGATATTGCTGAAACATCAAGTATAATTAATTTTTATCCAAATTAAAGTCATTTCCCCCAAAAAGTTTTTAGTTGTAAAAGTTTATGTATATCATCTTACTTTGACAATTTATCATAAATTTCATTAGTGCATTAATGACATACGAGTAATTACGACGAGTAGTTGCCTTTTTTTGAAACCTTACAACCACACACTCCACCCTTCCCAAACTTAACATATATACAAACCAAGAGCAAGTGAAGCTTGTTTAGTTAATTACAAAAGTAGGTTTGTAATCAAAGGTTTCATGTTCATGATGGTAATATTGTATTGTAAAGGCAGGCGTGGGACTAGAAACGTTCATTGTTTCTGAAAAACAAGGGGAGAAACAAACCGATACTTATAATAATAATAATAATATTATTATATAATATTATTAGTGCTGTCACTTTTCTTTGATAAAATGAAGACAGGGACAGCATTCGTTTCAAATTTTATGTGGTGCACCTGCCGATCAACGAACGAGGCTCTGTGTCTGTTGATCGGCAGGTGCACCACTTGCTTGGACTCCTAAGATATTGGTAGAATCCTAATACACCTTAATCCTTATACACCCTTTATACTTATATTTTCTTTAAATCTTTTTGTTGAAATAAAAGGTATAATACTTTACTAGACCCCATTATTAGTGTGGTGCAGGCCTAACATATGTATATTTGTGTCAATACGAAAGTATATCTGTATCAATTACGCTTTTAGCCATCAAACTACTGGTCTGATTTTAGTCCGTAATCTAAGACAATGCCTCAGTACTAGTAATAATCTCCTACGGCGTCACTACTATTAATAAAAATTATAAGGCACAAAACATTTTTTCCTAATATTAACATAGAAGTGACGTCATAAGGCATCTGACATTTTGAATACATAGTCACTTTTAATTTTTTATTTATGAGGCGGTAAATAAAGTCGTAAATAATGGTCATCCAACTTAGAATCTTTAGAGTAACGCCACCTCTATTATATAATTTAATCACTATTGCCTTTGAAAGAAGGCATAAACATAACATTATTAGTTAGCACATTGGAATCACCAATATAATAAATTTTATGAAACCTATTCAATTAAGTCTATGACTATAACCAATGGCCAAGTCAATTAGTAGCAGCTTTTATCGTGTATACCTAACTATACATGAATCAGGCCACGAGCTTATTAAGAAACTGTCGTAGCGGCCATTGTGGCATCCCGGCTCTTATATCCAACATAATTATAAATCTTCATATAGTACATGTGTGATTATTGCTCCGTAATATTAGGTGGTCAGTAACAATTAACGAAGTTAAGCATAGTTTACAGATGCCAGTTTAAGGGTGACTGTTTTTGGGGCATTTTCGTGGAGTTTTCGTGTTTCGGAAGGCACGTTGAACCGTTGGTCTTGGTCTTTCCTATATGTGGTGGTGACTATTGGGCGGCTTAATGAAATCTAATCTGCCAAGAAATTTCTTTTTTATTTACCTACGATACAAATCATAGATCTTTTTCATCTAACAAAGCAACCCATAGTGAAATCGCTTGCAGGAAGCGTTGTCACTTATAGGTATTCCAACTCACTAAGAAGTAAAATAATGTGCCCCAATTGGAACTGAGAATAAAAAACGTTTGAAAGAACCTACTAGAAACTATTACGTATGAAACAGTGCAACTCTGCAGCGGACAACTTGGGAATGAACAGAAATAAACTTATTGTTATTTTTCACGTGTTCAGCGAAGCCTCGTGATTTTAATAAAATCGCGTAACATCAAAGAAAGGTTGAATTAAAAGGCACCTTTATATTGGCAGAATCTAAAAGAAAATTTCGACATCACAGTACTCGTTGGAGTGGCGTTGTGACGAAATTCAGGAATATAGGAGTGCCGGCTACGTACCTCCAACCATTGTGCGTCAATATTAAGAAATTAAATACAAAGTTTATTTCGAGGCCGTTTTTACAAAGCTAATCAAAGTAAGTAACTTAAACCCTGACCAAAAAAAGGAGTTGTATAAGTATGATGGCTTAAGATCTTGATCGATATACTTTCTTTGATTTGTCAAAATAACGGAGGGTTGGAAAGACGTCAAAATTCAGATTGCAGACCGTTTTGGCATCGCAACAATAGAGTTTGAAGAAACAACAAACCTAATAGGATAGATCCAGTCCAATGATTCTTTTCTTTTAAGATTATGTATGTATTCTGTGGGGGAGACCGATAAGTCAAAGCTTTCCAGTTGTTATAAATACTCATTCGTGATGTCAAAATATTTTTAGTTAAGCTGGTGAAGAGAATTCAGCTTTCCGTGTTATAACCTGCATAACATTACACCTTGACTGACTGACTTGCAGTGAATGCAACGGAACGCATGTTAAAGGTCTTCGCACATTATACCGACTCGACGTCATCTTAACTCCAACTTAACTCACAGTGTGGCATTGAAATGTAAGTTTTATGTTATGTCACCTAAGAGTAAATTCGTTAAATTGTAGCTTGAAAGCTTACGACGAGTGTACGACGCGGTCGTTTCAACTTATAATTTGACGAATTCACTCGTAAGTCACATAACATAAAGCTTACATTTCAATGCCACATTGTGAGTGTGGTGGAGTGGAGTTGGCGTCGAGTTGTTGTAATGTGCGAAGACCTTAATACGATAAGTATGATACTTACAGTCAGCCTCTGAAGTAGCTGAACAATTAAGCTTACACCTAATTAAATTCATGCGTTTCGTTGTACGTTCGTAAACTGAGATGATAAAGAATTAGATATCATAAATACACAACATTTTTAGGCTTATAGATCATAAATTAGTTCTATCGAAATTGTTAGTAACAGCTAATTTTTTCCATAAGGGTCGCAATGGACTGGGCAACATCTACGTGTGGGCAAGTGGTGACGGCGGCGAGGACGACGACTGTAATTGCGATGGCTACGCCGCTTCTATGTGGACGGTGTCGATCAACAGGTAACATGTTTTGCTAGATCACAAACAGTTTTGACCACACCTACGTTTGGGCAAGTGGTCAGACTAATAGAAATACTGAAAATCGGTGTAGACATTGTCTTTCAACAGGTTTGGCAACGCCTTATTCAAACAAATGGGAAGATTAACAGGAAGACTGAACCTCAATGTAGACGAAATCTATCAACAAATTATTATGCGACATTTTCACATGGTCGCAACAGGTGTGACAACGCCTACGTTTAGGCGTGTAGTCAGACCGATGGAAAGACTAAACTGACTGTTCGGTGTACACGATGTTGATCAAAAGGAAATTATTTAACGTTTCTGTCGACTACAACCTCTATGATGTTAAGTAGACGGTACAGTTTTTAAGTTAGAGTGACCTGCATCAGGATGTACTGCCCTCCCCCTCGACTGGTCTCCACCTTGTCGTGGTGAGGGGGCTGAGTACCTCCCGGTAGGGCGCAGAAGGCGCCAGGGAAAAGGTAGCACCCAGAGATTGGCGACTCTGCGGGAAGTCGGCGTACGTAGGCTTTCGAAATTTGTTCAGTAATTAACAGGTCAATATCATATAGTATGTCAACACCATCTTTGTGTGGATAAGAGATCGATGACGGCTGCAACTGCTATCTATCTTTAGCAGTTAATTTTACTATTCGTCAGAAATAATATGGCAACATCTACGTGTCAAAGAATAGCTTATTTTTATGGACTCCATAAAAAAGGACGTTTTATGATCTTATGTCGTTAAAGCTTGTTTTGGACCTTTGTGTTTATATGAAACGTTGCAAATTGTGATTCTTAAAATGGTTTCCATCATAAAAATAAATAATTGAAAACCTCTAGTCCATCATCTCATTTGATATAAAGGCGTATTTTAGAATTACCGAAGCACTAGGGCAAAGTTAGTATTAATAACACTTGAGTTAGCAAATATATCGCAGTAAATATCTTGTCTCAGAGACAGTAGTGTTGAGTTGATCCGATAAACTGAAGTGATATTAATTTTACAGAGCAACAACCACTCTTTTTCGGATAATACGCAATTTTGTTGTTGGGTCAGGTATAGGCTATTTTTAGTCTACAAAGAAGATTATAAAGATGAGAGCAGGTCTTATGGGACAAAGCTTAGGCAGGACTTTAGATGTAGCTATTATTTAAGTAACTTTGTAATAACGTATGTTTTTGGTCAAATCAAAAATCCTCGCATATATATTTTATTCTGTTTACCATCTTGTGGTATGATTACTTATAAAGTTCTATACTTAAATGTACTCTTTTTTTTCTCTCATATTATTTATGTATTAGTTATCTAGTAAAATTAGATATAAAAAGGTTTCTGTAAAAATCTCTAAAGCGATGACGGAGTTTTAAACACACAAAACAGAAAATGGTCTAAAATATTTATTTTTGCTTTCAGCGCAATTAACGACGGTCAGAACGCGCACTATGACGAGTCTTGCTCGTCAACTCTGGCGTCTACCTTTAGTAATGGCGCGAGAGACCCCAGCACAGGCGTTGCCACCACAGACTTATATGGAAAGTGCACCGCAACGCATTCCGGTACTTCTGCCGCCGCCCCCGAAGCAGCAGGAGTGTTTGCTCTTGCACTTCACGCTAAGTGAGTTGGTCACAGCTAATGTTTGGGTAGAACCTTATCACAATTTGGTACGGTAGCGGCACTTACAACAAAATCCTCTACTTCACACTACTAAAAATGACTTGCTTTCTACGTCGGCGATTAAGGGAAGGGAATATCGTCTAGTTTCAGTGAGCAAAGGGCTAGTTACCTCTCACCATTTAACACGTTTCAGTTGAGATCTCTGTGATAAAAGTGAACCTAGCCACCACAAAATAAATCCCTTTTATTTAGTGGTAGTTCAAGCAAGGTTTCGTCTACTCCAAATAGGATTAGTGAATGGGAGATCAGCTATGTAAGCTTTCTTAACATTTGTTAGTAAAGATTATTCGTAATGGGCGTCCCGTCATATTAAATGTTAGATAACTTGAACTGTTCAATATTTTAAATTCCTATTACCCAAAACCTCTTGAGGGCGATTCGTAGCTTACACGCAAATTTATTTATGAGCTAAGTTCTTTCATATTCACTGAGGGCTAATAGAGGTAATGGATGTTAGGTTTAGCTAAGTAAAAATACTTATTTGATATTTTGTTATGACTTGATGGTTTGTCAATAGTCGCTTTGTCAGACGAACTGACATAATATTTCCTGTAATATGTTAAATGAATAATATAGTATAAATGTTTAATATAATATGTATTCTCAACTACTTTAAGTGTTTGAACGTTCGACATTTAGCATTCTTCGTAATGTAAAGCGCTGGAACTTTCTGATTCTGATTGTATTTTATAGTAATTAATAATTATTCATATTTCATTATTGCCGTTAATTTCAGTCCAAATCTGACATGGCGAGACATACAGCACTTAACCGTATTGACGTCCAAGAGGAATTCATTGTACGATGCAAAGGTATATACTAAAATTTGTATTATTTTACGTTTATGTTTATATTTTTCCCTTTTGTTGCGTTATTAAATTTCTGTGTTCCTAGACTTTGACAGTATATTATAGTATAATATAATATAATATAGTATCCTGACAATGATGATGATGATGAATCCTCAGTAATGAATACGGTCTATAAAATGTTTATTTCTATACAGACTTTTCATAGCATTACTGTACTTATACGAGTATTACAGGAGTTAATCAGGCTACAAAATTAGTTTTATATTCTTTAAAAAAAATATTTTTTGTTATATAAAGTCTTCGAACAATTTTTAGATAATTTATTATATTTTTGATACTTCATCATTGATGTTACTTTAAACGACACTAAACGAGTGCAGTGACAGCATTCTTGTAAAAAAATAGTTGACCAAGTAACATCTTTTATAACTTTATGTCTTACAACAAAAAAAATATATAATTTTTAACTAAGAAGTTTAAGACCAATAAATATTTCATTGTAATATTTGTTTTATAATAAGGCTTTATTTTCCATAACATAATCGATTTTCGTTTTTTTTTTGTTTTTACTATCTGATATGTTTTTAGGGTCGTTTCCGTTGGACCATGAACGGCGTGGGACTGGAATTTAACCATCTGTTCGGATTCGGAGTTCTGGATGCGGGTGCCATGACAGCTCTAGCAGCCAACTGGCGCTCTGTGCCGCCACGGTACCATTGCGAGGCAGGATCTATCAATACTCACAAGTAATTATTAGTCTATAAAGTCAAAGTCAAATTCACATAAAGCTGTATAGTATGTATATTGCGGTCGGAAGCTTGATCTCAGAAGAATGGGGCAAAAAACGCGTCAAGGGAGAATTTTTCTTACGCCAGTTACAAAAGTAATAGTAATTCCGCCAGTAAAGGGATTCTACCGAGATCTCAGGAGTCGAAGCCAACGTCACCTGCAAATGTTGCACCTGCCGATCAACGGACGAGGCTCTGGCAAACATAAAAGTTACCTATCCGGCAATAGGCTCGCCACTTTTCGAAATGTGATCGCATAATAATTATGCCCCTGCCTGAAACAGGTGGGATTTAGCGTATGTATTTAAGTATTTTTTATACAAAAAAGTTTTTTTTTGTTTGTCGAATATTTGGCGTTCAAAGACTTAAAAAAATGTATAGGTACTATTCAGCGCTCAGTGAGATGTTTATGACCAAGCATATTTAATTATTTTAAGATTAAGACCAGTCAAGCTAGTAAACTTTACAGTTGAATATCTTCATAATAGGTTTAAACAGGTAATACTAAATAAAACATCATCTCAGCCCGTTAACGGTTGCACTACTGAGCACGACCCTCCTCTCACTAACTAAGAGCCAGTGCTGATTGGTGAAGACAGGTTTTTGGCGTCCTGCTGTTAGATTTTTCCAAACCGCTCAAAGGGCTCTAACATGGATAACTTAGCGAACCTTCCGGAGTACGGAAGCGCTCTATAATTAATGACACACAAACGGTCACCCATCCAAGGACTGAGCTCTATGAACTCTGCTGTACTTCGATTACCGTTACCGTCCACCGCGGAGCGGAGCGGAGCTACGAGCGCTTCGATGACCGCTACGATGAGAATGATGTTAAATAATATCCACTCTATGTTTGCAGGGAAATACCATCAGATGGCAGCATAACATTGAAGATAGACACAACAGCGTGTGCTGGAACTGGCAGCGAAGTGCGATATCTGGAGCACGTGCAGGCCGTCGTCAGCGCCAACTCTTCGCGTCGCGGTGACCTCGAGTTTTTCCTTACAAGCCCTATGGGAACCAGGTATAGTGCCACAACCGCCTTAAAAAGATCCTGTAGCAATGGAATAAAATATAATGTAGAATCTCTATTCTCTGATCAAGAATCCTGGGTTGCGTTATAAATTTTTCACACGCACGGAACCGACACCCAGTTGGTTGTGCCACTTCATCCGCAAAATTTTCTGATTAAATATAATAATATCCTTTAGACGGAAACACAAAGCTTCCTGCAGGACTTGACATAAGTAAATTAGCGCACTAGGCGAAAACTAGAGGAAGAGAGAGTAGCACAGACCCGCTACGTGATGATGGAGTATCAGCTCTAGAAGGGGTTCTTTTACAACGTACATGTTTTTGAGGAGCTGGCGGTACAAAAACGATCGACGTGGAGGCCGATGTTTAGAAGTGGACTTCATATGGTTGAAATGATAAAGTTAATATTTTTGAATCAAGAAATAACATTCTAAACTTTTGTTTTAAGATCCATGATCCTAAGCCGACGCGCCAACGATGATGACTCCCGGGATGGTTTTACCAAGTGGCCGTTTATGACTACTCACACCTGGGGCGAATATCCAAAGGGAGTGTGGAAACTAGAAGTAAGTCAACGTCTTTTAAAGACTTTTGTAATAAGGAGGTAGATCTCCACTTTTCCCTTTCAAATCTCTCCAGGAGATTATTTAGAGACTACTCGGTCAGATTCAAACTCATTCTTCCTAGTGTTTTTGTTTTTAAGTATTTACTTACGCATACTCAATATGTAATAAATTTAGAAACATTTTTACTTACTCTGATATTACTAGACAATATTTTCGGTGTGTAACCGAACACCGGCACCGTGATTGACGGCGCTATAGGCCGCTAAATTAGAATTAACTTAGTGCATTATCAATTGCCGCAATAAAGTTTATATCATTTTATCAATCATCTTTTATTTATGTTATAACTGGAACACAATATAATCATTTAATTTATTGCCAGGCTCAGTTCAACGGTGGAGGCACTCGATCACCGGCAACTGGATGGGTACGCGGCTGGTCACTAGTCCTCCACGGGTCTCGTGCTCCTCCATACGCGCAGCTCCAACCACAGGACCCTCACTCTAAACTGGCTGTCGTCAAGAAGGCGCACGAAGACGCGCTCATTAACTAGACCAAACTAAACCGGCATCATTCACGTCATTTTTCACAACTTCGAATAACTTCATACCTTACTTACTTACCAATCTCTGTTTAATACTTATATCTAAACACCCTTAACTCTTCAATCTCTTGGCAATGATCAACGGAAAATCGGTATTATAAGCTCAGTAAGTCTTGATTTCATCAGGACAGCGCGAAAGAAAATCCTCTCTTTGATGAAATTAACAGTCATGAACTAGCGTTTTCAGTCTTAAAGTCTAATGGATCCACTTATTGCATATTTGCCATGTCTTATGATACATATCTGTCTTTTTACGTCTTTACCCAAAGTAAAAAAGTAGCGCGATTTTTCTATTCGTTGTCAACTAGGAATATAAGGGCCAGACTATAAAAACTTAAACTTGGTTTAAGAAAAATAAACCTATTCGAAAATGTTATATCTCAGAGTCTCAACTAAAATAGTTTTTATCTCGATTTTGTTAATTTTATTCGCTCTTTAAGTTTTTGTGAATTGTGAATTTAGTTGTGAATTCTCCTTCTTCCTACAGAACACTCAAATTTAAACAACGACTAACATTAGTATGATCAAATCTAGTTAATATATAACTAACCTGGTAACATTACCAAATGCCTTCTAAGTTTCGTACAATTGTATGTATTGTTACTTATCAACAATACGTTATTTAACCTGGATAAGGATCATTGAATTAACAATTATTATTCAAAATATCTTAGTAAAAGCTCTGTCTATATTCGATAACTTATGCCATATTAAAAAAAAGTCATCTAAAATGCGCCTACTCTATCCAATATCCTACTTATAAAAAGTGTAACTGAATCGCAAAATATTGTTATTAATTACTTTAACAGCTTCGCTGCATACGTATGCAGCGAAGATACATTAATTGTTTTACTCTTCAACGATAAATTTTATACTCAATTCAAAGTTACCATTCATGTTTTCATTGTTCGAAAGATACATTATACTTAAAAAAACTTATAACCTTAATCGTTAATTTGAAGATACAAGTTAATGGTTAAGGAAATGGCATAAATGCATTTTTAAGAGGAAACAAATATTGGTAAGTAGGTGCGAAATATATTTAAAAATCAAGTGTTACCAGTATCGTGTATTATTTTTAAACTAGCGTTTGTTACAATACAATATACTATAATAAATAACGTTTGTTACTTGTATGTCAGCTTTATTCCATAACAGATATTTTAAGAACTTTAAAGAGTGGAGTGGATTTCTTGGTTGGAGATATTCATTATTAATATTCCTATACTCACACAACTTCAAAATTGATACTCTTACGGTATCATTATTTGCCAAAGAAAAAAACTGTTACCAATTCTTATTTCTGTAAGTTTGATAAAATGATATAAATTATTTACTTTAACTTGTTACGGGTATCATACATTCTTAGTTTTATATAGTATTTTTCAGCACATATAGATAACTTAGGCACACAAAGAAAATATTTATTTTTATAACTTTGTAGATATCGCTCGCTACAGTGAACTATATTCTTTATAAATAAATTTTGTTCATCTTCTATTTAAATATAATACTTAATTAACTTACCCGTAATCTAGGAACATATCAATCAGAAGGTAAAATGTTTGACATAAATTCGTAACATATTTTGCACTAGGTATTTGAAAGAGGAGTTGAGCAAGATTTATGCAAAGTCTAGTCTCGGGCGAGATTTTATCATTTTTATAGTAATTTTGTATGACTAATAGAGAAACCTAGACCTTAGCCATTTGGCCTTCATACAATCTCATTAAAATTTCCATTGTCAATATTGTTTTTGTTTTTTATTTATTGATCAAAATATAAGAATAAATAAATATTTCTTCGAACGAGTATCTAAAGACGAAATGTGTATTTCACATTTATTATTTCAATTGTTTAATAAATTATTGGATATCAAATAAACTTTATTTGTCCCAGCTAAATAAAGTTTATTTGAGAGATTGTACATCTAAAATGTACTAGCGGTGTATACCACCGAAAAACATACATACTTAGTCATAAATAAAGATTATATTAGTAAATTGTCGTTATAAAATAAGATAATATAATAAATTTATATATTTACAATTCTTCCTTTTGGGCCCAGTAATGTAGTAATATTTTTTTTATTACGATGCCCTTGGTGTTGATCAAGTATATTTTCTTACATCAAAGAGATTTTATGATTAAAATACGTATCTATTTTGTTTAATTTTCAAAGATTTTTTTCACTTTTATTTAAACTATATGATAAAAAATTAAGATAATCATTAAGATGAATACAATCATATAAAACGCGTATAATGTATTATTATTATAACAAATATAATGTGATTTGGTGTTGTATTTGAATTAAAGAAGTTTTTTGTAATCGCATTCCTTTCCCTTCATATTTTATCGCATTTAGCTTATTTACTTACATTTGTTGAATGAAACAATAAGACATATTTCAACATAGGTATTTATTAACACTATATACAAAAATGTAAAAATAGATTGGTACATACACATTAATTTTACATTAAATTAAGGCACTTTGTTGTTTGAATCAATGATTACTTTAAAATTGAAAACATGATTTAAAAAATATAATTGAGTACAAAAACTGAGCATTTAAATATTTTTATTGCTAAGATAGAAACATACCTAAGGAACCATAATTTTAATACAACTCACAAGTAATTTTCCTTAACTTTTTTTTTAAATAAACACAATTTAGAAAGAATCTTAAAAACATTATAGTCAGATCAAGGTTAGATAATAGAAGTAACTAATCTAAATATTTTATTTAAACTTAAAATATCAATACACTTGTAAAGTCTATAGTTCATCTTATCCGGACTTCTGCTTTTAACAAAGTCATATACTTGTTTTAATTTCACATAGTCATGTCACAATATTTACACTGAATTCATTTTTACACCCCCATTTCGTTATATGTTCGGCCATTGGGCACGTCAACGCTGCGTTCATTTATCCCGTTGAGCCCATTAGAAGGCCCACGGGAACTTAAATGTCAGAGATCTAGAAACAAAAAAGAATATTTAGTATTCTGTAAATATAAAGGACGAAATGTTAACGAAGTCCTTCTTAATTTAGACATTGAACAACCCTTAAAGTTAGTGAGAACTAAAAAAGTGAGAAAATTAATTTTCCGCGAGAATCGACAGTGCTAAAGTGATATGTAGATAATTATCTTACACAAAGTCGTTAAATTAACAAATGGATGACCTAAAAATAACTTACCCATCGTTTCCTGTTGTAATTCTAGTTTGTACGCAGGATTGTCATAAGGAGGCAGAGAAGACTCTCGGGGTGCTGATGGCACGGCTTGAAAGACAAAAAAAAGTACATTTTATTATTTTGGAAAAACCTCAATCTTAACTTACGACTCATCTTTAAGCTATTTATAAAATTATAACATAATTTGTTTGAAACTAACCAAGAGATGCATTCACGTTACATATCGTTATAATGTCATCGACATAAAGTAATGTAAAAAACAAAATGAAAAAAAATTTAAATTAAATATTTCTAATGATAATAACACTACATTAGTAAACCCAAAAGACATTGTTTTTAATTATAACAAGTCACTAATAATGGTAAATTTAATGTTTTCAGCATAGAAAAATATTTACTTATATATAATGAAACTCACAAGTTATCGGCACTGATCGCGGGCGGTGCCTGCGGATGACTACTAGTAGCAGCAATAGTGAGATCAGCGCTCCAAGGGCCGCCACTACTCCAACAATTACTAAGGCACCGTAGTAGTCACCCCGGGAGTCACCACGACTGCCAGCTATTGACGACGAAGCTACTTCTATCTCATCTGAAATTAAATAGTCATATTTAATGTTTACTGCTTTTTTAACATTTTGAACCCCATCGGTCCCAGACACAAAACAAAATCACTTGTTTGTCGGTCATTTGTAGCTCAATCACGCTTAATCTGGCACATAAATAGGTTTCTGCTTTTTTACATATTGAACCCCATCGGTCCCAGACACAATACAAAATCACTTGTTTGTCGGTCATTTGTAACTCAATCACGCTTAATCTGGCACATAAATGGGTTTCTAAAGCATAGTAAACACATTTATATTTTTTAATTTCTTGGGGTTCCCAATTTCCCATCATGAGATGGTTATTAATTCTTTTTTTACTTTAGTCAGATATTAAACCAGATAAATCAGCAAACAGAAAGTTGTAGGATAAAATAACTTTATCAATGGCCGCTTTGACCATTTATCGGTGCCATCTATTAAGTGTATCTTTTGAAAGTTAGTTAGTATGTATCACTTACTATCTATGGGTTCTGGTGAATCCAACGATTTAGTGTTTATTTCCAAAACATTACTTGTTTTTACTTTCCCATTTGTTAGGAACAGTTCTAACCACACTCGGCACCTGTAAAACAAAGATATTTTGGTGAAATACTTGCACACATTGTCACAGTAAATAATTAAGTCAAATCATTTCAGTACATTGTCAAAAAATATACATATTCTTGAAATATTATTCTTATCAATGCTTTATGACTACTCATATTAAGTAGTATTTTTTTTACTAATTTAAAATCAAACTGAATTTAAGATAATACGTAAAACTTTCTTGTATGTTTATACTAGACTACACTGTTAACGGAATCGATGTCTAGCATCATCATAATGTCAGCCACATAAGGTCTATTGATGATCATAGACCTCCGCAAATGCTTTCTAGGCAAATCGATCTTACATAAATACATACATTCACGCCTATATCCCCGAAGGCAGAGGCATATTTAACGCCCACACTTCGCCAATTATATTGTTGGTGCCTCGTAATAGGTGACAAGCCTATTAACGGAACCTATTACGTTTGCCAGAGCCTCGTCCATTAATCGACAGGTGCTCCACTTGCAGTTGATGTTGGCTTGGGTCCTTTTACAAATTGATTTCAAGCTGCCTATATCCACAGGCTTGCCGCCGCCCTGACCAAATCATTAGCTGGGTGGCTGTCCTACAGTATGTTAGCTGGTTTACGCTTGCCATTAAATAACTCCTAAGGTTGCCTGGAAGAAATCGCTGTAAGCGATAAGGCGGCCAATTGTATCGCTTATCTTTTGCAATTGTTTTCTTGTTTTATTTTTAATTTGGTGTACAATAAAGAATTTTCTATCTATCTAACTCTAACGCTATACGGCAGCAATACATAAACCAATTATTGAGTAAAATAGAAATGATACTCACTTGGTATTAGGTTCTAGACCCGTCAACGTCACAGCAGGTGGAAGATCCCTGGCTGCCAGCCTAAACGCATCATGTTCCTTTCTAGAAGCCTGGTCTCCACAAGCGTGAGCAGCCCGGTACACTCGAACCCAACGTTCGGCTGGTGATGGAACTCCCCGCCAGGTTAATTCGGCTGCTTCTGAGCCAATAGCTCTTGCCTCTATCGTAACTGTCCAGTTGTATGGGTCTGAAAACGAAATACAACCTGTGAGATCTAGTAGAGTATTAATTTTAGACACATAATATAACAGCGCATACGGAAGACAAAAAGTGATAACATCTGTACCGTATTGTATTTAGAAAAACGGTAAAGTTAAACAGTTGAATAATAATTTGCACAAAAATTATATATTTATTACAGAGACATCAAACAAATTCTACGGCATAATACTTGGGACTGTGGTACTTATGTAGATATTTACCGATGTGAGGAGCTGTAGTAAAGTGCACTACTGCGGGGTCTCGAAGCTCGACCGCAGCTCGAGGCGGTGGCACCAGCACCAAGGAAGCCTCGTAGCGACTACCAGGACGCAACTCCCGCAACTCTGCAGCAGACCGCCCATGGTGAAGCAGCTCTGTCATGCTGTAGATCGGTGTTCCTACTGGTCGGTATCTACAATAGACAAAATAGATAGAACTTACTAACATAATCTGAAACCATTATATCCCATTAGGGGTTTGTAGAAACCTTGCTATAACTATTTAAAAAGTTCCTGCTCAGCTCACTTTTGTCACAGAAGTGTGGAAAGTGACAAATAATGATAGGTTTCATTCCCTTAATTATTTTCTACACTCTTGGGCAAAAAATGGTATGGTAGTACTCTTTGGAAGTGCTGCTAACACACCGCCATCGCACAACATATTTAATTGCATAAGCATTCGTTCAACAAACAGCTTGCCATTGCGGCAGCAGCAAATTTTCGCTCAAGTTCACTAACTGATAGTAGTTTATACGAACTATTAATCTTGATCCGAGGTCGTATGGAGAATGTTTAATTAATCCCTCAAGAATTTCGACTGCTAAGCTAAAATTTACGGCCTCCAGCTAGGTGGAGCGACGATATAAGCTAAATGGCTGGCAGCGGTTGTAAGCGAAGAGCAAAAGATCGAGCTTAGTGCCATAGATGAGGCCTATGTCTAACAGTAGACAAATGTAGGCTAACGATAATGCCAGCTTGACAGGAAAAGTGCTCTTGTACTCACCTAACTTGTATGCCATCGATGTACTGTAACTCCTCTTCGGAGAAGTGTCGCCAACTGACTTGTGCCGTAGTATCGTTAGAATTCACCACTGCCAATCGGCTGTCAACTTCTCGCAACTTTTCTTCAAGCGGTGCCACCTGTAATTAAAATAAACTTTTGTATCTGACCTTTTTTATTACTTTTTATTAAATGAAAATGTTTGTTTGTACTTTCGTTAATTATGTAAACGTTTGTAAAATCATTGGTAATATGAATATCATAAGACGAGAGAGAACATAAGGAAAGACATATTTTTTTCTATAAGTATTATAATTACAATAAATCTAGGTACTTGCTTACGGTGTCCCGGTACAAATGGCGGTCCAATAATTCAAATGTCGTGGGTTCAATTCTCACTAGGGCACAAATTTTTAATTATAAAGAACATACTAACCGTAGGTAAGTCCTGCGTTCGTACTGTGTATATTTCGCTTTCAGGTTCGACGGGCAGGTTATGGAGGTATAATTTACCACGAAGCTTGTAGGTGGTAGACGGCTTCAGCCCAGTGAGACGGAACTCGAGGCGAGGAGTTGTAAGGACCTCGTCTGCTGGTGCAAACACTTGAGAGTACCAGCGAGATATGTCTTCTTCCCTGGAGATACCAACATTTTATTAATTTCTCGATCAACACCTACGTTTTTTTATTGGCATGGTGTAATCACTAATAATTACAACCAATTACTGAATACAAGACACATATTGTAATTATTTTTATTCAGGAAAGTAGATTTTGTTGGGCCTAAACATAAATGTGAAATTTTATGAGGAGAAGGAGTGTAGAAGGGTAACATTAAAATGTACATCTGTTACAAATACTTTAATATACGACCACAATTCAAATTTTTAAGTAATAAAAGAAAGACTTACGCCTTATCAGTATATCTCAAATCGACGCTTCCCCGCAATCCAACCAGCACCGGGGGTAAACCGAACAGCATCATCACGCTTGTAGGCGAGTCGGACTGCAGAGAGATAACTGACAACTTCTTATTGGCTTCCCCGTAATTCGGTGGAAGATGAATCCCAGGTGGAAGTCCAGGCAATACATTAACTGGGTGATGAATTTTGTTCTGGTCATAATCAGCTATGTCCTCTCGAGGATAGTTTTCTGGAGGAATTGTCGGAAGGAAACCGGGTTGTTGGGGAGTCTGAGGTGTAATTGAAGTGTAACTAGTTGATGGTGATTGACCTGCGAATACATAAAGGGAAATAAATATTTTGATCGTAATTTTAATATATATAATCTGTACCAAATTGTTTATGTTGTTAGGAAAAAACAGTTAATAAATTTGTAGTTAATACGAGTATACACAACACATGAGAGAATTAGTAGCAAGCATGAAATTGCAGTTTTGTTAGTATTTTGAGAGAGAGTTGGTCATTGAGTCAATATTGAGTAAATTTTGGCAGTCAAGTCGTTGAGTCGAGAAGGGGAAAATATTAGGTCGGGGAAAAAGTCTTTTCGCATAACGTAGGTATAAACTTATTGTAAAATTTTTTTGACTGTACTATTTGTGTCTGGCTGGTTTTGGTAACATTAAAAAGGTTCCATTATAAAGAAAAGAAAAAAATAAAAAAAACGTTGTTTCCCGCTATTTTTCATTTGTTTTTCTCTCCGTAAAAATGAGTGAATCTAATGAAGAAATTCGATACATTTTAAAATTTTATTATAAAAAAGGCAAAAATGCAACTCAAGCAGTGAAAAAAATTTGTGATGTTTATGGACCTGATGCAGTGTCAGTAAGAGTAGCTCAAATTTGGTTCAAACGTTTTTAGTCCGGAAATTTTGATGTCAAAGATGCACCTCGCTCTGGTCGCCCTGGTACGAATAAAATGGACGCCATTTTTGAAAGAGTGGAGCAAGATCGGCATATTAGTAGTTACGATGTAGCTGAAGAACTGGGAATTGACCACAAAACAGTTTTGACCCATTTGAAGAAAGCTGGTTATACAAAAAAGCTCGATATTTGGGTGCCACACGAGCTCACTCAAAGAAACTTAATGAACCGTGTACTCATTTGCGATTCATTATTGAGACGTAATCAAACCGAGCCGTTTTTGAAGAGATTGATAACTGGCGATGAAAAGTGGATCACGTACGTCAAGAACGTGCGAAAAAGGTCGTGGTCGAAAGTTGGCCAGGCTTCACAGACTGTGGCCAAACCTGGCCTAACACGAAATAAGGTGATGCTGTGTGTATGGTGGGATTGGAAGGGCATTGTTTATTATGAGCTTTTACCGCCCGGCAAAACCATTGATTCTGATCTTTACTGCCAGCAACTGATGAGATTAAAGGAAGCAGTCGAGAGAAAACGGCCGGAATTGATCAACAGGAAGGGTGTGGTCTTTCATCACGATAACGCTAGACCACACACATCTTTAGCCACTCAGCAAAAATTAAGAGAGTTCGACTGGGAGGTCCTAGTGCATCCACCATATAGCCCTGACCTTGCGCCTTCAGATTTTCACCTGTTTCGGTCTCTGCAGAATTCTTTAGGTTCTGTAAGGTTGACCTCAAGAGAGGACTGCCAAAACTATTTGTCCCGTTTTTTTGATCAGAAGTCCCAAAGTTTCTACAGTAACGGGATAATGTCTCTGCCCACAAAATGGCAGAAAGTTATTCAACAAAACGGTACATATATATTGTAAATAAATGTAAATAAACTTTGAAAAAAATGTCTTGACTTTTCATACAAAAATACGAAAAGACTTTTTCCCCAACCTATTATAACAGAAGTAACATTTGCTAACACATAAGCTGACCTGACACTCTGCTATCACGGTTCTTATCAGCTGACCGTCCTAGATTTCTATTCACTTCTGATTCTATTTCCATTTGATTGAGTATGCGCTCTAGATCTAGGGTGGAATAAGTTTTCCCAGCGAGTTGAGGATTCTTCGAATTTTGGACCAAGTTCAACATTGATTCTGTTTTAGCACTTGGTACGGGTCGTAAAAGTACTGTCTCGTATGGATTCGGAGCTTTGATTAATAAATGATTTATTATGTCAGCCGTTCTAAGAGGATCATCACTTTGTTTTAATTGTCTTAAGTCATTATTACGAAGTATAGTTACATGTTTCCCAATAGAGCTGGGCTGAGGATGTTCACGATTGTGATTTCTATCAATTTCTTGAAATCTAAATGGCATTGTGCTTTTATTAAGCATGGGTTCAAAATATTTGTCTGCATATTTGTTCGGGGACCATGTAGGTTCAACATCAATATTTTGATAAGAAACAGTTTTGGGCTTATTTTCCGCAACTGGTAAAAAGTAATTAAATTGGTCCATACTTGACATCGGTACCTTTCGCAGTGTTTCATGATTTGTGAAGGAGGTGGCTTTTGGATAATTTTGTATAATATCATGCATTACTTTGTCAGATGATTCATATGTGTTAAAGGAGTCCGGATAAGCTTGTTTTACTCGGTCAGGGTGTCCAGAAATTTTAGGATTTTCTAATTTATTGAAGTTGGGGAGATTTACAGTTGGTTTGTTCCAAGTGTGAACAGTTAGTGAGTGCCCTGGATGAAACTTAATGGGTAAGTCAGGGTTTGACAACGGAATAACAGTAATATTATTACCGTTAGTTTGAAGTTGAATATCTGTAGAAAATTTATCACTGTCATGTTTTTTTTGTGGTGTCTGTTTGTAAAAGTTTGGTATAATTTTCATTGGGCTTAAATGTCGATAGAACTGTGAAGGGTCAGTAGTCATAGGGGGTGTCGCTAGCACTGATGTTGCCATCGTCGGTATAACAGATATGATAGGTGTCACGTAATTCTGTGGCGTCATGAGGTGAAATCGGTTTGTCATCTTGTTGGAGCTGGTAGCTGTAATGAATAATGTGAATAAATAAAACATGCATTAAAATGTTTAATTTAATGAAATTGGTGATTATTTAGCTTAAGCTTATGGTCTTATCTAAACTTGAAACCGACGTTCTTATTGTGATCTTAACTATTCGAGTGTAGGTTAGATGATCTGTTTACTGATATATTAAAGATAACAACCATTACCACAAATTTGGTTTCCCTTTTATAATTTTAATAAATTAAGCTATCCTTTTTATTTTTAAAACATCTAAAGGCTTACCGTTAGGTAGACAACCCCATTGCTTACAACAGTCGTCATCAGATATATTGACAGGGGCTGGACGATGCATAGGTGGGCATCGAAGTGTCTGCGGGGGCAGTGGAGGCAAGGGTGTACACGTCTCTTGACAATCCAAATCTCCATTCTCGCAGAAACAACGCTGTTCGCAACCGGTCATCTCGATTGGAACTTCACTCCAGTTTGGCACACTATAATAAAAAGAAAGCATTTGTTAATAAGGACGTCTAATCGTCACATCTCTATTAAATACTATTATTTGTATTATTTAAAATTGATACGCTCTGGTTCTATTATCAGATTGATTTTCATACGTAGAAGATTTGCTTAACAAACCAATCCAACATTTTTGCTAAAAGTTCGTTAGCTTGACTAAAAACGAGTGCTCATTATAGAAAGGAGTTCAAAGGATCCGAGTTTGAGCCCGGTTTGGTACTATAGTTTCGTCTTTATTATTAATTGTAAGATTTAATAGAGTTAGTAAAATACATTTCTATGAATAGTAGGAGGTATTTACTTTGGTTAATACTTACGCTATTCCTTTATAATGACAAGTGCCGTCACTTAGACAACGAGCAGACCGTGGGCAACAATTTGGAGGCGTTGCAGGTGGACTAGGCGCCCAACGCACGCATCCTTTGGACACCAGCTCCAGACCCACGTGTGATGGACACATCAACGCGGCACACTCTCTTGTGTCTGCCCCAGTGCATTCGCACAATTCCGTACAGCCGATATGAAACTCCTCACCTGGTAGGTATGAAATAAATAGTAATAATAAATAAATAAATCCAAATAGTTCCAAGATAAGTATAATTAAGAACTTGTGTTATGGATACTAAACAACAGATAATAATCCTGGATGGAGTAATAACATTTAATTTTGTCAACCAAGTGTTCAGACAACCTTCTTTTAAACTGAATTAAATTTAAACTTTTTATGCTCTCAGGCACTTTATTGTAAATACGAAGTGCTAAGCTTAGTATGCTTTTTTGAAAGAGAGCTTTCTGTTGAGAAGAAGCATAGAACTTAAACTACATACAGTAAGTGATGTTATATTGCAATGCGCTACACTGGTCATCACAAACATCGAAAAACTCTGTTTTTTAGGTTCTATTCATGAGCACTTTGTAACTTTTTTAGGTTACACGTTTTTTAAACAAATATTTCACGTCAGCAAGATAAAGAAACACCAAATATTGACGTGAAAGATTTTTTCAATAACATGTAACCGAATAAAGTTACAATGTGATTAACTCGATCCTGAAAAACAGAGTGGGTCGATTTTTAATGCCCAGTGTATAAGTTATTACTCAATCCGCAATATCTGTAAGAGTACCTACGTAAGCTACATTTTAAGTACAGTATGAATATAATACCTAAAACTCACTAAGTACCTATGCAAAAACAGATTTGATATGATCTAATTTACTTATGTTATTTTTAGAAAAATAACTTACCGATAGAATAAAATTGACCATCATGATAACAGCCGACTTTTGAACCATTATCATTTTCTTCCACATCATTCACTTGAGAATCGGTTGCTGTTATGGTGAAATTAAATTTTGTTCCCGTCTCTTTGGTCTTCAAAATATAATCTTTTCCACCTTCCAAATTCAATATCAAGTTAGAATATTTTAACTCAATATCTCTAAAAGTTTTTCCATTGTCATTGCTTAGCATCAAATGTATCGGGTCTTGCGTGTTGTTCATGTGGATGAGGTTCACTTGCACTGTGTTGTTTTGTAAGACTTTGACCGATCCTATTGGTTCTGATAGAACTAGTGGTCGCATTGTAGATTTTAAAGGTAAGATGATTGATCCTACTGACGATTTTGAAGCCTGTTGAAATTACAAAAATGTTTTATATTAAAGTAGCTATTAAATGTTTTGTCACTTTTACTAATATCATATGTTAGAACACCTACTTCAGTTGTTGACGTGGAGGTGGTAATATTTTCCGGTTCCTCGTGAACATCCTGAGAAACATCACAAACTTGGACCTCGCAGCAGACGTCTTTTGGATCCTGTACGTTGATGCACTTATCTGAAGGGGGGCGCCGATCACACCTGTCATAACCATAATCATAATATATAATTTAAAAAAATAATAGGTAAGCTTTGTACTTACAACACTAAAATATAATAAATCTTAATTTTATTATTATGAACCAATTTATATATTAGTGAAATAAGTAAAGATCCCCGGGGTATTGTACCTGGGTTTACATGACACTACTGAGTTTTTCTGGCAGGTACAGGTTTGCTCACAGCCGATGTGCCACTGCGCACCCACAAGATGTGTGTCATTTCCGTAGCGGCATACTTCCAATTTTGTTGGTTTCAAATCTAAAAATAGTAAAACTATGTGTAATTTATTTTCTTCGGTATACAATTAACCCTTTTGCGAAATTAATTTGTATATTATTTACCTCCGTTACCTGTAGCACATGCTATAATAGAGCAACAGTCATCCACTGGAGAATCAAAACAAAGAGGGTCGTTAAGCTTTCTTCCCCTGCGCACGTACGGATGCTTGCACCGCGGGGAACACTCGAAGACACCACCAGAAGTACATTCACAAGCCTCTTCGCAACCACGTTCAATTGTGTCTCCTACCTAAATAACCACAAAACAATGAAAATTTAACTTTAATTTACTTATTCAACTTCTTCGGATAGCTTCCAGCTTTAATACTAACTATTCATTACTTAACATGGAATAAGAAAGCTGAACATAAGCCAATAAACAACTACCACGTATAAAAAATATCTATAAGAAAAAATTTCAAAGACAATTTGTATAAATGATCTCTTTACCTTATAAGTTGCTTCATTCTCTTTACAGATATCGATACCGCTTGATCCACCCACTAAAACAGGATCATATGGTGACGCTAAATTCGCATAAAAGTTATCAATCTGTTTCTTTGCCTCCGATTGCAATTTTGGTTCTTCTTCATCATCATCAAGTGTAACGTCACTCAAATCTGTTAAATGCTTTTTGTGACTTCTTTGATCAGTCTGATTATGTAACATGTGTGCCATTGTCTGCAGGTCATCTATATCGAGGTTGAGTAGTCTAGGTTTAGGCTTAGGTGATTCTGTAGTTTCCAAATCATCTTCTGTTTTACTTTCATATTTTTTAATTGATTCTGTTGTTATACTTGGAACGGTTGCAGCGGACCGGGTCGGTAGCACTTTCACAGTACTGATTTCTGGTGGGCTAGTGACGAGTGCAGGCAAAATTTTTCCTGTCACCAGTTCATCAGCATCAGCTTCGAATTTACCTATAACAATAATAATAATAATAAATTGCAATACAATATAACATTTTTTCTTAGATTAAGTATAATGACACTAGTAATTTCACAAATTTAAGAGTTAACGTTGTCGACTGTAGTATAAACTGTGTCACAGTCGATAGCGACTTCGTCCCTGTTTGGTACAATTTAGTATTCATTATTTTAAGCCATAGAGTACTCTTGATATATATAAATAAGAGAATAAATTGTGTATGATATAGTAATCGTATATCTATGCCTGAAATAAAGTCTACTTAAACAAAACACATTTTAAGGAAAAACAGCTGACTAATATTCTTGATCTCTGAACCACCGCTTTGTTGAATAAAACTGCCACATGAAAAGTTGTCAAAACAACATGCAAGTCACAAAAAAAATGTAAACCTGCATAGAGCAAGCGCGTAGCAAAAGTAGAGCAAGGTCAGTAGGTGAAGTTTCCATTGGAGATGCTTCTCGGCACAACTGAGACACAGGTCTTTCACTCTTTATAAAGCTTAGAATCAATTTACACGGTCCATAAAACGATTCTATCGAAACTATTGCTGTTCTGATTTGAGTGAAATCAATGTGATTGTGATGAACAAGCAGATTGTTGTTTTAAACTTTAAATAAATGTGAAATGGTATTTTAATTAGACTGTTTCACGTTTAATATCGCCAGAAATAAATGAGTAGAACCATTAAAGTTCGACAGATGGCCCGAGATTTTATTTTGGAAAACCAAAGTGGCAAAGAGTGTCTTTTTTTCCAGTCAACCTCAAATGACCAAATACCACATTCAGAATTACTTGAACCTACGTCTAAACAAGATTTCTTGAGGTTTTTAGAAACACCTTAATAATTAGAATACTTAACTTCGGTGAATCCTCTATTCTTGCTAGCGCTTCTCAATATATTTTACCGACACTATATTGAATGCAACAACATTAATAACGAACACATGACTGATCTAGTTTTAGTTTTAGATTAGTGTCCATGTATGTTCCTGAGCAGAAAAACATAAATCTACAAAGTAATCTCGGTCGCTAAGGTTTTCTGAAAGTCAATCAAGTCCTTAAATCAAACTATCAACAAATGGCGGACAAGGGCATCCACACACTCAACACTGTCATACTTGTACTTAATGAGGTTAAATAAGACACTTAAAATACATTCCAAAAACGATCAATGCATATAAGATATTTATAAAGTAACCTAACTATTTCTATAAAAGGAGTTTTTTAGCCAACCTTGTATAAGGGTTTTATTATCATAAACATACATACTATCTTGCATGTTTCCCCGAGGAGGTATGAAGAGGCATTTTCATTTATACTTCCACATTTTCCTCTTGCGAAATTGCCTATTGCCGCTTACCGGAAACTTATATGATTGTCAGAACGTATGAAGTAAAATAACTTTTATTTCATTTCATAACTAGTGTATTATATACATAATACATTCAATATCAAAAAGGTCAAGTTATCTGAAAACCACTTATATAGCACAATTCAATAAAAATATAAGTACAATATAGTTATAGATACTGAGTTATGACGTTATTATGTTATTTATGGTGTTTTCCTATGTATATTAAATATGTATTTACAAAAAAATAAAGTATGTAAGTATGTTTATCCGTTATTTAGTATCCATAACACAATTTCTTAGTGATACTTATCTTGGAACTAAATAATTGGTGTGATTGTAAGAGAATATTTATTTATTTAGATATTTTAGTTGCGGAGCTTTTTCTAGAATCGTTTAACCAAGACAGAAGACAGATTTAATACTACTCACAGAGGATCTGTACATCACCACTTTCACCAAATAGTAAAAAAAAAAGTCGAGTCTGTACCTGTGTATGCTTAGATCTTTATAAAGATCTAATATTTAAAGCTCCGCAACGGATTTTCATGCGGTTTTTATTATTACATAGATTGATTCAATAACTTTCTGGTAAAAATGATTGGTAGCCAGTTTCATCGGGCACGAACACTGAGAAATTGTTATTCTTGCGCAGACATCAAAATCAAGTTCTCATAATTATATAGGTATTGGTTTATGCAACATATATGTGTAAAAGCAATAATAGCTGGTACTGACTTCTTGAATTACCTACACAATGATAGATAACATCACACGATACTTAAGTAATTTGCTGTCATAAATTATTGTAGATATTCTTTTAATAAATGTAGGCATCGGAATATATTTCTTTTATTCTCAAGGTATAAATCAATACAATATAATTACATTTTGGCGCCAAAGTGGAAAAAGACACATCGTGGCTGTATTTTAGGTTTCAAAACTTGTGTAAATTTGAGTTTTTAAATGTAAATGGTGGAATTTTGGACATAAATTCTACGACAACGAATGTTACAGCAAAATTAAGATTTTTCATGTTGATTCCAAAACTCCGTAGAAGCCTCTAGTAGAGTATAGATTACTTTACTGGGCGATGACTTCGACTATTACGGACTATACTTAACTTCGACTGTGACTGATGATGCTTGTATGGAAATAACTTGATAAATTAAATTACTTGACACTGGCGTTGAAATAATTTAAACGAGTGTGACCATTTCTTTGAGGAAAAATGCATTGTCATTTCACATCTTATCACCGTTAAAACCCTTGAACAGTTAATACAAGTTTATTTATCGTGTTTTCACAAGTTTATTTAAATACTCATTTCTAGTAGGTCGGCCGCGCCATGTCGCGGGCGGGCACTATACTAAAATAAAAGCTTCTAATTGAACAACGCATACGCTAAACTACTGAACCTTGGGAACTTGCAACTTTGCACAAGTATTCCTCGTTCAGTGTAGGTGGACATTAATGGTTATTTTATAATTTAACTGATTGCATAGACTGTTTCTACTGCTGTGTGTATGACAAGTCTCATTAAAAAGAAGCTTCTAAGAAGTTGATTGGTAAACACAAGCAGATTGATAGTTTTAAATATTCAATTATCGAAATCCGAGCGTTACTCCGGTTACGGCCTTACGGGCCCGGAGTGCGCTATCCATCCTTTAAGCCTCCACTTCGCACGGTTCTCAGCATCCTTTTTTTCTTAAATATAGACTCACTTTAGAGTATTTGTTAGTGTCAAGCAATTTAATTAATCAAGTCATTCGGTCTCAGCCAAAATCAAAATAAACTCCATCATAGTCGTGTCAAGTCAGAGTCATACAACAGTTAAGCAGTGGCGACTTTACTAAAGGCTTGTATCGCATTTTGGAATCAACACTGAAAATCACAATTCACTGCAATATTCACTTTTGTCGCCGGAAAATACACTTTATTTATATACACATAGAAACACGAATTAACATATGTTCTGGCAAATTAAATACTACCGCGATGTGTCCTTTTCCCCGTTGGCGCCAAAACCCTGTTGACTTATTCTGCATCCTTCGTGAGTAATCCATTCGCTTATTTTAAAGATTTTAAATATTCAATACTTTCGCCTCCGGTGACAAGAAGGCTGGCAGCTACTTCTGCCAGCGTATTAGCCTGGCAATCCAAAGAGGAAATGTTGTCAGCGTTCTTGGCACCGTACCCATGGGCCCACAGTTGGAAGACATCTTCTATTTATAGTTTTAAGTTAAGGTAGTTTATTTAAGTTGTTTAGGTACTCATTATATTTTATTTAAGTAGTTAAGTTGTGTTGATTTAATTGATCTAATATAAAAACAAAGTATTAAGTGTTATTAATAACATTTGCAATAAATAACAAACGGAGAACTAAATAGTACACATTTATGAAAATATTAAGTGGTATCAACCTTAAGACAGCATTATTCGTAGGTATATAATCGGGCGAAGCTTTCCCAAGCTCTATATAGTCATTAAGACTTTAAAGGCGTTACATAAGGCGTTCTTATTTAAAGCGTGTAGGCGATAAATACCTCGATAACACATGATAAATAATAAACATTATTTAACTCATATAAGTAACACACGTGCAATAGAACAGCTTAAGTCTGACCTCAGTGCGACCTCTCACAGGCTATGTGGGTTAACCAAAGGACGCTTGTTTTGTGAACACAACCGGTTCGTGGCTTTGGTGTGTCGAGTTAGCCTAATCAATTAAAAGTCACAGCTGTGAAGGTACTAAATGTTCGGTGGTAATTACTAATAAGGCATATTCGTATACAATTAGTACAGATTTAATTAAAAATGCTAGTTTAATAAAAAATCATTTGTACTTCAAGGTACACTGGGAGCATTCTACTTTACCTAGTACCAAGTTTTATTGACTACAAATATTTAGGTATTATATAAAATTAATAGTTATGCTAAAATTAATAAGTATTACGTACCATATAAAATTGTCAAATTAAAATCGTCTAAAACAGATATTGAATGATAAAACAAAAAATAGTTAGCTCACGCCCTATCGAAGTTGAAATGGTGCTTGTAGACTTTAAAAGTTAAGTGACATCAACTAACTTTTAATATGAAAAAAACCTTTTAGATTTGCAATCGTCAATATAAATGTTCTCAATGGAACCTCCTTCGCATACGCATAGGGTTTTAAAGAAAACAAATGACAAATTACCTGTCAGATCCTTAAAAAGCGCCAAAGTTATCCATATGGTTTATCCAAATATGGAACGTTTGCAATGAACTGTGATTATTATAAACTGCTGATTCAGGTTTTGACCTCGGGAAGCATGGTTGTTTTATTTTCCAATAAATAAAGACGAGTGATACGTTCGTATGGTAAGCTTTTGGTCCCATTGCACGAATGGTACAAGAAAAAAAATCAGATTTACACTACATTGCATTTGCCGTAATACTCTTTGTTTATTAAAGATAAAATCACTATTTACCTATGGAGAATTGAATTAATAAGGGTATGTACTTGAAAAATATCTGACTTAAATTTCATGCAGGATCTTAATTTTTGATGAACCAAACAATTTGTGATAGTTTATTATTTTTAATATAAGTAAGTAAGTACTAAGTTACGTACTTAAGTATGTAAGTACATAAAAACTGATTTATCCTAAAAAGTTTTAAATATGTTTATTAATAAATTAACTTTCACATTATTGACTGATTACTAGCTGTATCAAATTTATACTTTAAAAAATCGATACGCATTCTAAATTTATAAAGTCCAAGGAGCGGAGAAGCTTTTTGCAAAGAGAAGCTAAAACGAAATTTATCTCCCGCCCTTTTAAATTCAAACTTCAGAATCTCAAATCGTAATTTTAAAACATGTACTTATGTGCATGTGTATATTGTTTATAATTGAGCAAAACATGCGCAAATATATATACCAGTAACAATGTGCTAAGTAACTAATACATTCATCACATCGTTAGAGATAATGAGAGATGTTAAACCTATCACGACTTCCAGTTTCCAGTACAAGGTTACAGAAACATCGACACTATTAACCGAAGGGAATTGAGTGCGAGTCACCATCGACTAACCTAGTGTAATTTAAAACTAAACATATTTGGTATTATTTAATTTCAATGTACATATTCTGTGTACAAGAAAAAGCTGGAAAGCTAGCACTAGGAATAGCTGTAACAGTAAACTTGTACTGTTGAATCTAATAACTGTAATCCTATACATATAATTATTAACTTCTCTCTTCGTTTTTCTTATTTTACTTTTTATTAATATTTTTCTAATCTACTGTAATCCAAAAGGGATGTAGTGGGTAAATCCCAAAATAATTTTCTTTAGATTACTTATGAATTTCATTTTATTTATTTAACTCAGCCTTGACCTTATACTACTGGGTACAGCGTACAGCCTCTCTTTACAAACCTATCAGTGAGGAATTCGGGCCTTACTCAGCCATACAGAACTTTAATATTTTTAATAATTTTGTATTCAATTTTGTTTTATTGCCGTGGCAACCGTGCCGCTAATTAAGGTGACACTTCAAATTTATGTTTGTTTAATTTTACTTGCTGTGGGCTGTCTTTATTTTATTAGTTGTCCCAGAAAATAAAAAAAATTAAGTTATCAAAATAAGATGACAATTTCAATTGAATTACTCTGGCCTGCAAAACTAATTTTTTTTTTGTAAACCATAGAAGTTAAAACTGAATAATAATAAAAGGTTTTACAGCAGTTTTCTTTGAAACTGAACATTAGTGACTTTTTAACTTCAAACAAAGATAAAACAATAAAATTGCCATAAATCTTATTACAATTTTAAATGTATATAATACTTAGTTTTGCAGACCTGTGTATTGAGTTGTTAAACACTGGCAACCCTAGCCAAAAGCATCATCAATCAGGGTTGCCCACGGCCGCTCACTTTCGCTTGCTGATAGTCCCGCGCTGATCAGATCCCATCTCGCCAAGGTCGCGCACAATGGGAGAACGGGCCCAATCGTGATTTATTGATGTACTATGGCGACACTCGTCACCACTGTTTGTTTATTAAACAGCACGGTGAATGCTAAGCAGGCAAGAATCGCCCTTAAAGGTTTTGATTAATATCGGCAATTTCGTTATGAAGTGATGATGAATTTGATTATTTGTGTCACAGAATAGCATAATTCTTTAGAGACGATAAGATAATTTTTATTGCAAATGAATGTACAATATTATAAACGTATATAGTATATTTACGTATATGTTAAGACAAAAAGAGACGAGACTACCACTAATTAACGGAACAAACGAATGAAGAGGACTTCATCATAATCACTTTATGAAAAATGTATCGGTGTTTTCCTCCTTCCTCATCTCACGGCGAATCGTAAGAGTCGACGAAGAGAAATTTCACCGGGGATTGGCAGCAGTTTCATCATGCGTACTGGTTTGAACTGCGATCACCAAGCCGCCTGTCCAGCGTGATGATTATGGGCCAATACCCTGAACAGAATGTAATCTATTGAAGAAGCCAATGTTCAGCAGTGGACTTTATAATGTTGATAATTTAGATGATCATGTTTAAGTGTATTATGGTTTTGACTATTTTTGTTTTACTTACTATTAGCACTTGAATCAAAAAACGTGTGAGGAGCCTTTGTAAATATGGTCTTGGCTTAGGAGTTATCTTTTAAAGCAAGTGTTTCCCAATTTCTATGTTCCAGAGTCTTTTATGCGGGGCGTCATAAGTGGAAGGACTTATTACCATGCTTATCCTACGTATGTAACTCTCTTATTTTTTGGACAGCATAGACTGCTTACTAATCATGACCTCAGGCATATCAATCAATCCCTGATTCATTTTTTACTTATAAAAATCAGCAGATATATAAAGCAGGTATATAAATTTTGTTTTACAATCACAGATTAATAATTTCCTAAAACCTTTAAAAAACAAGAATCAGACAGATTTTTACAATAATTTGAAGACAAGCCAACGTATGAGCAAAATAACGTAGGATGGCTAAAATTATAAACATCTTTTCAATAAACATAACTCGAAACCATAGTTTAACAAAATAATTCAAAACCACAGATAGTTTACAACCGTAAATACGACATCCAGTCTTGTGTATTTTCTCTCTTCACGCGCAATTTCTTTAGGAAAACATATTTCAATTCCGTTGTGATTGTTCAAATTTACGATCTACGACATTGAGATACGTGCAAAGTTGGTATTCCTGCGCACGCGCAAGCGTCGCGTCACGCATGACAGCCAGCCGCCGGTTATGTCAACCAGCCGTTACGTACGCTTCCTACGCGATCATCGAATTATGCATCTTCGTTGAACAGTAAATTGCATGCTTACTTCCGATATATCATTATTATCTTTATTGTTATAAGTCTTAGATTGTTAGATAAGTACACTTACTTTTACATAAAACACTAAACTACTTTACAAACTCCTTCGTTCTGTGCTATGAGTCATCATCACAGGCTTTCGGCTTCCTTAATTTCTTACAACAGTGTACGAGCCCCCAAACTATGATAGATAGAAGAGGGATTCTAGTCATACTCCATAAAGCGGATTAGCATTAGCAAAGATAAGTGTGTTGTGTTCTGCTAAAAAAGCCGCTAAACAAGGCCTTCGACATGGCTTTGCGACTGTAGGGAGCGGATGACGTGCTCCACCGGGCGGATGGATGTGCCCTGGGGCCGCGGCCCAACCGATGATGGTTGGGTGTTGTATATACAGTTACGAGCTTGAGAAATTTCGTTTGCGCGTTTCAGTATTTTCATTCATCTTTTACGTTCCGTTCATCGCTTGTACGGACTATCACTTATAGTGATAACTTATCTTAATGTGTCTTAAGAAGCACGGAAGAGATTCATTTCCGTCCACCTAGCACCAAAAGGCTCCGAGCACTTCAAACCTATGAGTACCAGTAACCAAAATGTCCTCTATCTGATGATTTGACTTTGAATTTCTCTTCCAGCTCTTATATTTCCAACCTTTTATTACCCCGGATGTTTTAGACGAAAAGTGAAACGGCATTTATGCTAGCCGTCAGGTGTGAGCGTTACGCAGCCGCTTTCATCATAATGTGGACCGCTCTTACTTTGCGTATGTCATCGTCTGCTTAACATCAGGCAGGATATTGGCATACTGACGATTCATTAGGTTACCTAGACATTTGTATAAGCTCGAGTATCGTATGAAAAGTGCTGGATGAAAGTTTATAAAACCACATAGGTAGGTAAAGGAAGCAAAATTATACTTCATAATAGGTACGAACGTTAGTATTTGTCAATACTCAAGATAAAAAGTTTTTTTTAATACGTGTAACGCCTTTGTTTATTATTTATAGTATCTTCAACTCGTATATAAATAAAACCCGATTCGTAAAGCACTGTTCGTGAAACCTACACAACATTTATTTAGTCCCAGTAAGATTCGATATCACGATTTACATAGATATCTAGAGCGCCCTTTCAACTGTCACATAGTATTGTATGAACTGCTTACTTAGCGGCAGCATATTTTGCAATACAGTGGTGTCCTAGAAGTCTTCTGTTGCAATGAGAACTATCACCTAGTAAAACTTTCCAGACCCGAATTATGAGGTTTATTTTACGAATGAACATTTTCAAGACAGGCTCCCGTTGAAAGGGTGTATCAGACATTTAGTGATTAAAAACTCTATTTAACAATTCTGCAACCTTTTTATTTGAGGATGAACCATGTCGGCAAACGATACCAGAGTTTTTCGAAAGAAAGTTTGGCGCGAATTCATCGTTTTGTCGACAACTGTAGACAGAGTTATACACGCTGTATTAATACCAAAACTAAGATAATTAATATCTTCTTTTACAAAATTTCGTACTTAAAATGATTCATAGTATAATTAAAGCTGAGTTGCCGTAACTTGAACAACAAACCAAGAGCGTCCTGTCGTAATGAGCGAGACAAACGCAACTCACGACTTGCCTCAAATTATTCACGATCCTTTTCTACAACAGTGCTATAGACAAATTACAGCAGTATTACATTTTATACATTGTCCTTCAAATTATAAAGGATATTGTCCAAGTCGATGTTGAAATAGTTTAACCAAGTTTGATATAATAATTTTAAAGGAATCTTTTATGAAGGCAACTTAAAAACTAACGTGTCAAATTATTGCTGTTTTTAATTATTGGGCATGCGACTCGAAAAGTTTTGTACTCCCGCCAAAACAAAAAGGGCTTAAATTAAACTTAGTAATTAATTTAGGATTTGACAAGTCTGTAAAAACCGCTCAATGTTAAAGCATCTTGTTAAACTATGAGAGGCCGACGGCACAGAGTCCATATAAAGTCATACATACTTTTGGAATGGCGTTCCAGTCTAGCTAATGAACTGCTCGGGACCCACACACTAATTGGGATTTCCTTAAAGAATTATATGTGGGTAAACCACTGTTCGACTAAATTTGCTGGTTTTATACTAATTTGATATCTTGGCCGCTGAGATTATGTTTGCTCGCAAATCAAAACTGTGACAAAACAAAACGAGCTTAAATATTATAGCAATAGCTTTGCGCTTTCCATTACTTCCCACAGCAGAGCACTGACCTTCTCTTACGAACAAAGGCGAGCAATTGAGCAATGCATTACTGTTGTGATTTTACTATGACAGTAGACAACAATATTTAGTTTTTAAGGCATAGTAGACTTTATTGTGAAATAATAACATTACTCGCAGGCTTATTTTATAAGTAAGCCTGTTAGTAATTAATTTATCGATACACGTAAGTAGGTACGATATTTTTAGGTAAATCATTGTTTGTTAAGTTTTCCTTGTAATAACTAAGTATATACTGTTTTTGTAAAATCTTATCCTAAGCCACGCAGTGTGCTATTTGTTCTTTCATGACTCAGAATAACACAGAGACGCACAGAGAGACCCAAACTTTCATCGCAGCATCACAACGTGACGGTAATAATTGCGGAATCTTAGTATTTAATATCATTTTAAATCAAACATACCTCAACTACTATGAAAACCTATTACCTACCTAGTTTATTTTAAATATTTTTGGCCTTTTATTGAAATAAAATGTCCTAACGCTTTAAGTGAACAATACTTTCTGACGAAACTTAGATACATACAAACGTAAAAGGTTTCAGTTTTCCCGAAGAGGCATGTTACACGCCCACATTTCGCCTACTATATTGTTGGTACCACGTAATAAATAGGTAGCGAGAGGGAACTTATACCAGAGCCTCGTCCGTTGATCGGCAGGTGCACCACTTGCAGGTGAGTTTCTTGGCTTGGGCTCCTAAAATCTTAGTAGATCCACTTACAAAGGCAGTAATTATAAGCCACATAACTTGACACATATACGTGACGGTGTCACTGTGGCATCAGACGACTTACCTCACTAAAGTAGAAACTTAATTAGGATGTCACAACAAGTCCAATAATAGACCGACCTGAAATAAGAACCCAACAAGTACCCACTTTGTTTCGAAACTGAGCATCGTCTCTCGAAACACGCACAATAGATATTCTAAAAACTAACTTCTCACAACCAACCCGTGAACAACCAATATTGCTTATAACAATTAACAATAGAGCCGCTTTATTGTAAAAGCAAAACGTTGCAAAGCCAATTTTGAAGTTGTTAAAGAGACTATTAATATTATTTACTTTATGTCTTTGGTGGTGTGTAAACACCGATTGGGTAATTAACTAATTGGCAATGTCTTTGAAAAGACAAAGAATCCCATTTCGGGTAGTTCTATATAGATATGAAAGCATGCTTGATGCGAAGACAACAGAATAAGAACAAGTAATAAAAAGTAAAAACGGAGAAATTCATATTTTGCTCGACACTTGAGAACAATTGCTATATTTAATGGGTAGATAATTCTAATATAAACTTAGATATTTCTAAAGTGTTATAGGGATCCTACCCAGACCTAAGGAGCTCAAGTCAACCTCACCTGCAAGTGGTGAAACTGTCGATCAACGGAAGAGGCTCTGACGAACATAACAGAGCCCGGTAAGCGGCAATAGGCCCGCCACCTATTACGTGGGACCAACTATATAATTGGCGAAGTGTGGGCGTATAATATGCCTCTGCCTACTCCTTCGGGGAAACGGGTGAATGTATGTGTGTATGATAAGTAATATAATAGAAATATATATATATATATTTCATATATATAACATATATATAAATATATATATTTAATATAAAAAAATTACGGTTTTTTCAAAGAGGAGGTAAAGACGAAGATTCTTGTGAACTATTCATACAAAATAGAATAACAAAAAAAGTTTAGAATTTAATGACTGCCTCATGAACGCACGAATTAAATTCTACAGGGATTTAGGAACATGAAAAGGGTTTCAAGGGTTGTATTATCCCTTAAAACGGTTGTAGTCAATATATTGCCCCAATAAATTGAACTTTATGCTGTGAACATAACGAGAAATCCATTGGAAATTTTCAACCATCTTATTAAAATAAAGTAAGCCAAAATTGTTTAATCCAGTTCGGCTTAATAAAGCTCATATGAACGTCGACTTTAACACTAATTGCCCCTTCACTGCCTACAGAAGCTTTAGATAAAAGAAACTCGCCAAGTTTTGTCCTTCGGCCAGTACAAAAATCCTTCATTTTAAATACAACAAGAATTTGGGATTTAATAAACATGTATGTTCTACAGATTCATTATCAATCAGCCCGAAGCCTTCCACTTGAACATAGGCCTTCAAACTTCCATTGTAACCGATTGCGGGCACAACGTGATCCTGTAAACTTTATCATATTAAAAACGAGCTGACCCGGCGAACTTTGTTCCGCCTTAATGGCAATAAATAAGCAGATTGTGTTTTTATTTTATTGGAAAAATTACAAAAAAATTAAATACCTACATTAATCATTCATTATTATTTCTGTATTTTAGTACAAAGTTGCTCTTCACTTAAGTACTTTGTGATACACGACATTTTTTGTTTTATTATTATTTATTGAGAAGCACGAAGTCGAGCCATACTATTGCGGCGATGTTCACGTGCAATTTCTTGTTCTTCTTCAGTCCTTTCATTTCCAGTATTTCGTATTCTTCTTGCATTACGGCTTTATCAGTAAAGATTCGATAGTCTTGTTCGCGGCATTATTAATTAAACTTCACTTCACTTCAATTCACCTAAAAAATTATTTCAAAACTCATATTCACATTCCCGCCAAGAAGTCAGAAATAGTTGGGATATTGATTTCTTACAAATATCAAATTGTCATCCATACGTCATTACATAGCTGTCATTTGCTTTTTGTTATTCCAAGTCTGATTCTTTTTTGTTATATCACGTTTTATAGTGACTGACGTTTCATGTCAAGTCACACGGGAACGCTGTCGAACGGGATAAAAAGTATCCTATGTCGGTCTCCTGGCTCTAAGCTACCTCCCTACCAATTTTCATCCAAATCTGTTCTGCCGTTCTTGAGTTATAAGTGCTGTAACTAACACGACTTTCTTTTATATATATAGATTATTAAATTATTGTTTATAAAAAAGTGAGCACTACCGTTTATTGAAAATAAATTACCAAGGAGGACGAACTAGGCACGCGGACGAAATTACCGTCGACCGCTGGTAGGAAACAAAAGTAGAATAGGAAAACACCATAAACTCTTTTTTTAACCGAAGGCGTGGAGCAGAACGAGTCGACAATCACTAAAACAAAACTACCACCACACAATGGAATGCGTTGAACTTTTTCCGAAAAAGGCAGCGATGAAGTCACGAGTTCACTATTCGCTGGTTCCGCCATTATTTTCGATGGGTCTCTTTTTTTCCGGTCCGTGTCGAATTGTAAGGACATTCCGGAATGTTTTCTAAAAGTTGCTTTGATTTTGAGGTTGTATTTGGTTTTTAGTAACATTTTACTACATACTCTTTTACAATTTTAAAATATAATACATTCGTAATTAATTGTATTATAATTATGAATAATTAATAATGCTGCAGTGTTTGCAGTTGCCCAGGAATTTGGCATAAAATTCATCACAACTTCGAAGATTACTATATAGCAATATAAACATGTAGTACAAAAGCGCGTCTTAATCGAGTCATTGTAGAAATAAAATAAAAGTTCAAATACTTAATCAGCAAATAGTCATAAATATTCTCATATCCGTAAAGGCACAAAGTTTGTAACGTTGCATTACGTCATGATGAATGTATGGATACGAGACATGCAACAAAGACGTACGTGTATGGAATTTCAATGAACTACCAACTTTGTACACAAACAGGACAAGAACCCGTTATTATAGCAACTTGTATCAATTGCCTTTTTTTCATTAAGTCTGTTATTTCATCAGTTTTAGTGATTACAACTGTAGCGATCAGAAGTTTTGGACTGATTCAATCAAAGTTACGTTTCTACAAGATTATCTACTAACACTAGGATGTAATAAAGAAAATTTACTCTTTTTACTGCATTATCTAATGATAGATAATAATGCATAATTTGTTGTGAATGAATGAACTTATAGTCGACTAAAATGGATCTTGACAGGTATACATTTATACATCTTACCCTCAAAAAAGCACTGACGTCTTAATTAAGTTGGGATATACAAAACAAAAAGTTAAAATCAAACAAAACACTTTCAACTGAGTCTCGTATATTCTCCATATGTAAATTTAATCCTACTTACTTTACATAAGTCGTTACCCACTTATTAATTTGGTGTAACGGGTTTTCGTGTAATTAATTGTAAGCCGTGATTAGTTATCTGTATAAATTTTTTAATATTTAAATCCCACCCGATGGACCGATGATCTGTTCAAGGTGGCAGGAAACCGGTGGATGCAAGCGGCACAAGTTCAATCTATGTGGAAAACGTGCCTCTTTTAAGCAGTAGACTTGAAATAGCTGAGGGTATAAAAAATTATTCAAATAAGCTAACTTAATACTTTTTTAATAAGATACATTAATATCATATAATAATGAAATTACTTTTTATGATATACAATATTTATAACACTTACAATGTGAGAAGTCACATTATTCATAATTGTGCTTTTCTTCAATTATCTTTTGTGATCGTTATCACTATAAAACTATAAATTTTAAATCATTCTTTAAATTACCACAAAAAAACCTGTCAAATTCTATTTTGCGACATAATGATAAAGATCTTATCTGATTCTTGAGTAAAATTAGCGCGTCGTATCCATGTTATGACGATCAGAGAGACGTGCTTGGAACGTGTTTTGACGCTGCCGTCTTTGGCCGAGGTTCAACACTCGAACGGACTGTTATGTTGTATAGTATGATAGACGGCATGAAAAAAGCTGAGGGCTTAAGGTTTTTTATCCGACATCGAGCTTTAGAACTCACATTGATGTTAAGATTGTAACGGGTAAATTAACAAGGTTTTATATAATTTATTTACCGAAGCTTAAGTATTTCTATTTTGTTACAAACTACACATATTTAAAAGTCTTATTTGACCTATGCTTTATTGAACCACGAGACCGCGTTGTAATCCCACATCGGGTTTGGTTAGTTGGAATTTGTCGGGGCTCTATTAAATAACGATTAATCATATACAAAGGGCCGATTTTTCAATAGCCAATTAAAAGTTAACTGTTGAATAAAGTATTAGACGACAGACATATTATATGTCATTCGGAAAAGCTATTGGGTAAATTGATGTCTTCGATTTATAAATTACGTCGTTTTGTATGTATTGGCCCAACAAATCCTATCCGACAAAATCGAAGCTTAGTCATTCGCCTAGCTTTAATGCTGCAATACAAAATATGAGAGCTAATGAGCTTAAATTTAGATGGTCTTTAAGACTGTTACACGAAAAGAGCTAATAGTAAAAACAAAAAAACATTTTCATAACTTCAGGTCAAATGTTTAAACTTAGTATACAGGAGTATACATTTTTTTGGTGTCATATTTAGAAAACGGCCTGTTTTGCTCGACAGGGCCTAGCAAGAAGTGGTACTTACAAGTCAAATAAGAATCCGCAGTAATTAAAAAAAAGAATTATCTAAAAAAGACTATGCAGAAGAATTGTTAACATAATCTATCGTATACTGTTTTGTATATTCCATTAAAGTGTGAAAATACTGTTTACTGCCTATCATTTTGTGTCAAGTCTATAATTTTATTAACCCTACCTTAAGCCACGTATATTTATAACTCACAAGCTTATTGTGGTAGAGTTTTGTAACTATTTGTAATTCCACTGGTAATCTGCATATAAACTAAGTACAATGAAAAGATTTTCGCAACACTTATGCACTTATTGTGTTTTTTATTATAAACTAAGTCGATGATTAATCATTGTCTGTCAATATTACATTCAGGAGCTATCATCAGTAGCCGATCATCAGTCATGTCGGATCATTGCATGCAAATTGCTGTGAACATAACATACGTGTACGAATTTGCCTTTGGAATGTTCTGGAGACATTACTTGTGTTTGTAATGAGACGAGTTCAACTTTATGTACAACATGTAGGTTTTTACTTTGCATACTAGAATCTGGCTATGCTATTAACACGCGATCATCGTTTTTTCACGATAACAACCATTTCTTGGGATATGAAGTCTCTTATGTTCTTCTTTATTAGTATTCTATATATCAACACAACTAACTAATAATAACTAACTGCCAAGTATGCTTTGTAAATAGGACTCCTATAAGATTGAAAAGCTTGCCAAACTGTGACAAAATAGTCTTCCTCTTTAATAAATAAAGCAACTATCTTACAAAAATAATTTCGCCAAAGTCAGATTTGATATCGGGTTATATGCGATCCCATAACACCAGGGTTTTTTTAAATTTCAATTGTATTTTTTTCTTACACATGTCGTCTACTGTTGAATTTTTTTTCCTTATATCGGACTGCTGGAAGCGATTCCTTTTGGAATAAGCAGCTTCATTGTACATTGTTGTATAATTTTTGTTTCCTTTATATGTTTTGTTGTACATAAATTGTTAAATAATAAATAAATGAAAAAAATCCAATGAAACAGTCGTTGCAAATGCAATAATTTGACATACAGCAAAGCCCAAAAAATTTATAGTTTTTGCGGGAGTAGTCACCGCAGTAAAGTCATTAGTTTATGTCACTCATTTGGAAACAGGCGCGTGTGTACCGTTCGTTTGTTATTAATTTTGTTTACAGTTTCAACTGTTATCAGATGTAGTGGACAGAGCAATGACTCTAGCGCCACGACGTTCAGTCATTGAGGTCAGCTGTATGTTACTGGCAAACTTTACAAATACGGTGATTATTCGGTTTAACTTAGCCAGCTACTGACTAACAAACGCCTGAGATATTGTGACTCACGTGAACTCTATTTCATAGAAGAATAGTTTTTTTATAGAATTCCTAAAGGAGTCACCAGTCCACAAAATAAGAGCGGTTCACATCACACTTGGTTAAAGTGGTTGAAGGCATAAAAGTGCTGGTAAATTCCTGAGCTCAAAAAGTATCCCGAAATAAGACAGTCTGAGAAAGAAAGGATTAAACCATCCTTTATATAACAGCTTAATATTTTTTTTAAATAAATATTGGTAATAATACTGCATGATTCAAGACCCTCTTCGTACCAGAAGTTCATTAAGATCGGTTAAGCGGTTTTGGCGTGAAAGATAATGTTACTATCGCATTAACTATTGATTAGTTTAAGAAACTTTATTAACTTTTATATAATGATATTTTCTCCTTTCATGCTTCAGTGGCATTCATAATTACATGCTTCGGAACGCACGGTAAGATGTTGTTTCCGAATATTGATCTATGTCTAGTCTTTAAGCCACATTAGGAGCCCTATTTGGTGGCTTGAAAAATTCTAACAGGACACGCACCTGCATCTGCCATCCGCACTGTGTTCGAGTGGTGCGGTATGGCCTGTACCCTCAGATACCACTCTCACCGTCAGTGTCGTGAAAGGAGGCTCATTAATGCGTTTCCACCAGAGATGTGCGTGGATGCGTTGCAAAGGGATGCGTTGTAAAGGGATGCGTTCAATAAAACCCAATAGGATCGCTGTGCTGAGCGAAGCTGGGTAAATGTAGCGATTCTATTGGTCTAAAAGTGTTAAAATGATTATTATACTTACTGAGCTCATTGTCGCAGTCGGTGTACTCCGGGTTGCAGTCTACTGTGTAGGCGGCAGTACGCGCCACCAGCAGGGCGCATACAAGCGCCACTGCGCCGCGCCGCAGCGCCATCACCGCATCCTACTGTAAAATAAAACTTCACGTCATTCACTGGGTGAAGAAAGTAGTTATGAAAATTAGAGTATATTTAAGTCCGACTTACGGTTTTTAAAAATCTATTTAACAAAACTAAAAGTATGACCTTTTAAACCTTTTCTGTAGTAGCGTGCCTACGTAGTCTGTAAAATGACAAACAAATGCCGGCAGACAGAAAAAAAGTATTTGCAATCGATTGCAATTCTATTTTGAAAGTGGCATATAAAATTAAAACAATATTATGGGACTTTTTTTAAGTATTAATCGAAACCCTTTACATAATCTTGCACGCTCATTTTGAAGAGCCCAATTCTGTACTCTCTTGGTAAAACTATGCCAGGGAGCTTATTCCACAACCCAAGGGCAGGCAGATAGTTTATTTTGATACGCACTGTATGTTTATGCTTCAGTAAAGGTGATATAATACCAGGTGACGCCTTCAATGAATTAATACACACCTTACATTAGCATACAAGCAGCATTGCGCAAGATCTGGGACATCAGTCGACCTTCGTATACTAAAATGTCTCAATAACAATTAAACCACACTTTGAACAATAAACCACCAAGGTAAAGTATCGTGTCAAGTGCTTATTACCACTTAAATATCCTGTTACTTCAAAAACTATACTTAGATATAATTTCGCGAATCGACTTATGTTACGTTACGATACGATGTAACAGTAATTGAAACTAACTGTACATAAATTACAACTGTTGCATTTTTTGTGGGAGCGTTAACACAATTTAGTTTTTGTTCTTATATTATCACGACAGTAACTTTCGTGGTAGATTTTCGCAAACCACCGGTCATTTTATTAAATTTATTTCATACTAGTTGGTAGTTCGGTTTATGACAAAGAAAGTAGAAGAAAAAAAGAAACCAATTGTTTCTTTTTTTCTGAAATTGAAGTTTACTGAAATTTATAAATCTAGTAAAAAGGCATCAAACCAAAATGCTTTTTCCATATACTGGCTTAAACTACATTTTGGCTTAAGCCATTTCAACTAATCAACCTCAAAACTCCTTAGCTTTAAGACCGTGAATGACCACTGAGCTATACTGAGAAGGTGTCTCTTTAATTTTTATTTATAAGAGGAGGCCTGAGCCCAGTGGTGCATTTATAGGCTGTATTATGAAAAAATAGTGTTGTTTCTAAGTTAGATATTTGGTATATAAGGCATAAAAATTGTTGCATGTCTGTAAAGGTTAACTGTTAAATACTTTTTTGTCATTTCTATTTAAGTTCAATTAGGTTAAAGCAAAGACTAAACGTATTTAATGAGTGCGTTCTACCTGTCATGACTTACGGTGCCGAGACGTGAACATTAACTGTATAGCTGGTCCACCATTTTAAAGTCTCTTAGCGAACTATGGAGAGGGCTATGCTAGGTATTTCTTTGAACGGATCGGACGAAAGTGAAGTGATCCGACAAAAATGGAAGCTTACCGTCATAGCCCAAGGGATTAGCAAACTGTAGTGGCAGTGGCTCAGTTATATATGCCGTAGGATCGATAACCGTTGGGGTAGACGAGTCCAAGCGGCGGGCGACGTCGGAAGACTTTTAGTGGGTATTACTGTTGGATGTCGTGTCTGCCGTTGGTGAGTCCCACACACCTCTCTCGGTCCCCCTTTGGCTGGGAGACACTGCGTAAATGCATTTTGTTACCGACGTAATTAAAAAAAAAGATGTGTCCTACAGTGGAGACCGCCTCTAAGTAAGCGCAGTGTAGGAGGCCCTCCGGCTAGCTTATGTCGTCGCTACATGCGCAAAACGGCTTGCGGTGGTTGAAGACGAAGAGCTGAAAATAGAGTTCAGCAGCGTACCATTGGAGATGCCTATGTCCAGCAGTGCAAGAGTGTAGGCTAATCATAATATGAGTACATATAACAGTTATAGCAAAAATAAATTTGATTGATCAATCGATGTTAATTAATCAAATATCTCGCAGTGCATTGCCAAAGGAAATTTTTAGTTGTCACTAACCTTTTCAAAAAACCACCATTGAAACCAGTCAGTGCGTGATCGCCCATATTTAAGGCAAATTTAACAAAAACAAAAAGTTTTGTACCTATAAGTCGTAACAATATAGCGATTCTCCACGGTTTGGTTGGCTTGTCATTATACACGGTGTATTATAGCTATTAGACAGTCGAGTGGGCTGAATGAAGACTGCGTAAAAGTACGTAGTTAAATGTTCCGTTAGCGAATGAATTATTTTATTACCGAGATAAGAAATAGGAGGTACTAATATAAAAACCATTTTATTTACTTGTTTTGGATCTGGGGATTATTATAGGCTGCCAATTGACTCAAAGTAGTTTAAACGTTATTATTTTTAATATTTTTCTATTATTTGTTTTTACCAAGCACAGGCCTATTCAAAGTCATACTTTTCCGAAATTATAATTTGTGATTTATAACTAGAAACCTTAAAACATTAGTTTGCTGTTATCAACTTATAATAATTAAATTAAATAAATAAAACAAATTATATAAAAAAACATGTCTTGTTTTTTTTGTCTAATGAAGTACATACACTGTATATAGGTACATAGTAAGCACTACCAATAACATTCATCGGAATAAAATTTCAATATACGTAATATTATGTACTACATATAAGTATCAAAAAGTGTAATTTTGAGTTAGTAACATATAAAATTGGAATAACGGAATTCATATCTAAGCCGCTCTCACCACGTGGGCAGTATCGACTGCTTATTATATGGCAAGGTGGGTTATTTTTGACGATTACTAAACCAATCACCGACGTTAGCAAAATAAATAGATGCAAGCGAACATAGCAGTATGATTTCACCATCACAACATATAAAAAACTAACTTCATTATTGTGATAAGTACCTACGACAGGACTACGTCTATTTACATAGCAAAAAGGTACAGTTTTACTTGGTGTTGAGTCAACAAGACACCTAAACAGGTTGTGAAGAAGAACTGAAGAACTGACATTCCGTATTATCGGGAATGCTAAGGAAACAGCCTCTTTATAAGACCTCTGCCGGATGCTAATAGACATATTATTATGGACTTGTTAGTTCTGCCATTTCACTTGCTTGTACCGCGAATCATTGATCTGAGACAGTCATTCTTTAGTCCATTCCCAAATTATTTGTTCTCTCAATAAATTCCGTGATTATAAATGACTCGTACTACAGACTCTAAGCAAAAAGTTTTGTTAAATGCCTTTTTTTGATGTCGGTCTTTTAAGCTATGGAATTCCCCTTGATGTGTTAGACCTGACGTGAATTATAAAGGATGTGATTTTCCCTGTTCATTAGGTGTTGTGTGATTTGAACTTGTGATTCCTGTCGCGCACACTGAAAGAAACATATTTTAAAAGTTAAGAGTTTGTAATGAGACAAGAAATTAAGCTTTAATGCTATTGCCATAAAGTGCATGAAACCGCGCGGGCTTGCTCTTGTGACATGTTTCGTGCTTAACATCTTTTGGTGGATTTTCAAACTTCTTTTAATGTGCGTTCCCTGATTATAAAATAGCACCAAAAAGTTTGTTTTATATACAGTATAAGCAACTAATAATAGAACTTTCATCATTAAATTCCATCACTTTTATTCTGTCAAAGTCCGGTCCATATCCATTCAAATCAGCGCATATCGCCTTTTATGAATCACCTTACCATATTAATTACTCTAAGTGTGTCCTCGTTTCTATTAAATCTACTCGTTACACTAGCACCTTAAGATTGCGAGATATTTCATATGATTAACAAATTGTCAAAAATCTTTAAAAGTATGTTAATTTAATTTTTTAAGTAATATTACATAACAATTTGCAACTGTTCAGTCAGTCAACAAAAGCATGTTTCACAATAACTTGAGAATAATAACTTGACAGTGCGTACATATTGTTTTAGAAAGTGTTTTCGAAACGTCGCAGTGACATCGAAATGATCTGGAAAGTGATTCACCTGCCCCATAATGGTCGACAGCCGATTTTACATACTGACCCGAACCAACCACCTATTGTGTTCACATGACGTCGTTTGTGAATTGTATTAAAATTAGCTAATTCACTTTCGCACAAGGTCGGATTATTTTCTATGAGGCTTCAGGCTGGTGGAATCTAGTCTACACGGCATAAATTAACTTACTTATTCAACTTAACGTCTTTAGTTCTATGTTTTCAAGTATACTAGTACATGTATTTTATTTATTTTTTCCACTTCGGATTGTCTATGTTTTCTGTCTGAAGTCCTATGTAATATTAAAGGTTTACCTCTTATTGAATTATGTAATATACATTGTGACATAAATTTATATTAGCAAGGAGAGTAAAAATCAATACGATATAATTATAGTTATTGTTGATTTGAAGATTTAAGCACGTTATAACATATAGATGCGTACCGGCGTGAATGTATGTATGTATAACATAAAAAAAGACAGGAGTTACAATTCCTAGACGTGTAGTACAATACTTATCCCTAAAATGAATTACTGCCAGCAAATCGAAGAAGAAAAAATACAAATTTAAAGTAGACACGTTAACAAGTTTACAACACTAACAAACTAAAACCAGTTGTATATTATGCTTTAACCATCCTTGCTATAACCAGAATATTATGGAGTAGCTATAGGCCATGATCAGGTATAGTAAGTAAGAATAATTAACTTGTAGATTATACAAGATATATTTTAATATCTCCCCACAATTTCTGTGAAATCGATTACTTTCTGTTAGACTTACATCTGTTTACATTTGCATCGCAAGTAGTCCGTTTATCGATTGCGTGCTTTCACCAATAAACTATGTTTCTGTCAAAAACACTGCATTTGAATAAGATTATCATCGAAATGATAAGTAGGTACAATGATAATTGTTTCTTACACACGGAAGATACATGTTGATAGCGTGCCGAAAGCGTTAGATTTTAAAATGTGCCGTTTTACAAAAAGAGTAGGCCAATTGTTAAAATATAGCGAAACTTTTTGTCTTTGTAATCTTTGTAACCTCTACAGAAGCGATAAGTAGGTTCTTTATGTTGCCTTGTGCAATCATCCAAAAACCAAAGGGTTTGAAGTAAGGTTTTATTATAAGTTGTTTCTCATACTTTCACAACTTGTCTTGTATTTGTTTAAAAAGACGCATTCTACAGTCTGTGGGCATTTTGGTGATATATGGGAACATTCGGGGGCTGATTACAAAACGAGATCTAAAGTTAGATCAGGTTTGAAACTAGTGCTGTCACTTTCATTTGATAAGATGAAGAAAGTGACAGCACTAGATTCAAACCTGGTCTAACTTTAGATTTCGTTTTGCAATAAGCCCCTTGAAGTTTGCACAACCAAACATACAAATATATAAGCAACCTCTCATCCTAATTGCATATCACAGTGCGTGGTCAGATTATATCTTTAACTACCATTGAGTAAATATATAATAGGTACTTATTGCTCATATTTTTACGAGATTTTACATATTAAATAATAATAATAATCTCTTTATTGGCCCAACTTTTACACTTTTTACTACTTTACAATTTGTACATAAACAACAACTTCTACACTAAGCTCGCAGGCGTGTATGAGTGAGCATGTACCAGTTCTTTGCATATACACTTGCTCCGGTACGTTTAACTATAATATGAAAGATAGTACAAACAGATATTATGGATTTCAATCGATTAATTTATTATGCTACTTTTATCTCGACGTTTCGAAGGGTTTACGCTGATTCGTGGTCACAGGGAGACCGATGACAGTTGTCTCTATATAAAAACCTCATCTTCGAGATATCTACATAAAAAAGTGAACAACATAATTTATTGCATAAATATTTTTTAGTGTAAAATAACTTTGTATGCATGCATCTCAATTTTTATAGAAAACCGGCTTAGCATATTAACAAACTTGCAAAGCGGGTTTTCTAAACGTTTTAAAATCTGCTGTCCCAAAATATGGACGGAGCGCAGCGCAATTGGACAACCGCCATTGACTTCTCTTTTGGCAGTTTCGTATGAGTGTTAAGTCTGTAATTAAGGCAAAAGAAAGTTCCGACTGCAGCACTGTTCTGCCGGCTTTATGCGGCGTGGCCTTCAAAACTTTCAAGTGATTAAGACGCGCACATTTTGTTAAGGTTCCATTTATCACAGGTTTACAATAGAACATATAATCTACTGTTAATTATTTCGTGTCACACGTCTGTAAAAATAGGTACAAGAGTACAAAAAGTTGAAGTTGACGTCCGATATGGCTTGGAGGTCAGTATACGTGCACTCCGCTCCTGAGGTCGTGGGGTCCGACACAGGATAAATCTTTGAGTGCAAGAACATGAATATTTATTCTGGTCTTTTACTTTGCTGCACACCAATAAGTTTTTAGTGCTCATATTTTTAAAAAAGTTTAAAATTACTTATTTTTAAATCATTTAATTTGTATATTGTTTAATGATTTCAATAAATGTTTATTATTATTTATTTTAAGTCTTTTTAAACAACTAAGCAGTCTACGCACACGTTATTCGTATTTTGAAAGTAAAAAGGTGTAAAACTATGAATCGTAAGTACCAAATGAAAATTATGTTTTCTGGTCGCTGATTTAGTAAACCGCGATTCGAGACTGGGGCAGTAAAACCACTAAAACTAATTCAAGCATCTAGGTATGTGTGTATTAGTGCCGCCGATTCGGTGTCGGCGCTCACATCTTACTCATTATTGTGTAATAGGAAACTTGGTCTATATTTTATTCATTAGCTTTCGCTAAAGTGTAAAATTTGCTAGTTGCAGTAGTTTTTTTTTTCAAAGAGGCTGGCTAGATATACTAGGCGGTGTAGCGAGAGATTGCTTGGAATTTAAGCCTGTTTCCCCGAAAGGATAGGCATATTATAAGCCCACATCCCGCCAATTTCATTTTTGGTCCCACATAATAGGTGGAGAGCATTGCCGCTGACCGGAAATTTATATGTTCGCCAGAGCCTCGTCCGTTGATCGGCAGGTGCACCGCTTGCAGATGAGGTTGGTTTGGACCTTTATTATTTTGTTAGGAATCCTATACACCTAATAATATAAGTCTTGTAGAATAAAAACAATATTCCTTATTAACCTCTCGCCCCTGAGATCGTGAGAGAAGGCCAGTGCTTAATATATAAGTAGTGGAAATTAAATGGGCTGAAGTAATAATGATAGAAGCTATAGCATAAGTGTTAGATGTCTGGGGGTTATACGTAAACCTTTTTCATCATAATCATCTCAGCCATATGATGTTAACTGCTGAACTTAAGCCTCCTCAATAGATTTAAACATTGAGCGGTTCTGAGTCGCCTGCATCGGCTTTCAACCGCCTTGACTAGGTCATCGATCTAACGCGTTAAAAACCTTTAAGGTGAATAAAAAATAAATTAAGGAAGACTCCAAAACTCATTTGCTCTAAAAAAAATGAAAATTTGCGAAATTAATTGGTACTTAGCGCCGTTGTACATGTCTTTCATAACTTCTATATTTGTGTCCTTATGTGCATAAATTGTTAAATAAATAAAATAAATAAATTATATTGATTGGATACAATCATGTGTTTTAATCATTATATTCAGATCCAAGAATTACAGTTTCAGAAAGCCAGAGAATTTAAGTTGGAACAATACTATTAAGAATTTTGACGACCGATATGGCGTGGAGGTCAGTATACCTGCACTTCGATCCTGAGGTCGTGATCAGTATATCTGCACTTCATTCTGTGGTTTGATTCCCATGTGTGGGATATCGAAAGATGTGTATCTTTGTGTGCATGAACATAATATCTGGTCTGAGTGATTCCTATACATATGAAGTCAGTATGTATTATCCGTTATTTAGTATCCATAACCCAAGTTCTTAATGATACTTATCTTGGTACTAAATAATTGGTGTGATCGTAAAATTATAATTATTATTATTTACAGAACTCTTCGTTGTTCCGTATTCACAAGAAATAAATAAAATAAATTGATAAAATGTGCTCGTAAAAATAGCGAACGATTTGTTTCTCAAACAAATGTAAATGTGCGATTGTAACATATCAGATAGTTTATTTATAAATCGGCTTGATTAGCAGAACCGTTTAGTTCGAGTATGGTAGTATTTCCGTGTTTTGGTAACATCATATATAACTGGTATTAGTTAAAACCGGTATGGAGCAGTTGGACACAGTTATGCATAAGGAATTTAAGCGTCATGAACATAGTTTTAAGAAAATAGAACATCATATAATTTAATCAACTATAAGTATATAGAACGCCATATAATATTATGAGGAATTGATAATGTCAAAATAAAAAATGTCAATAAATGCAATTAATAAAAATAAACAGTCAGTAATTATGAAAATTAAAATAAAACAAAATGTCATTACTTTATAAAGTCATAGAACGTTTGTCGTAGCTTTTGTACATAAAAATATAGATAAAACTATGAAAAGTTAAATAATACTCTTCGTATATAATAATTGTCATACACAATACTTCCAAACGATCATCACCATGAGCACGTCTCTTTCCTCATAACAGTTTATGTTAGTTTACGTCCAGTTGTTAGATTTTTTAAGCCACCTAATAAGGCTTCTAAATTAGCTTTACGACTACCACAAGCACAAAAGCCCTAATATTACATGTTACATTTACGGTCACCCAGCCTAGGACTGACCTCTGTGCACTCTGCTTAACTTCGATAATCGTTTCCGCCCACTCATTACCGCGAAGCTGCGAGCTACTTCCACAATGCCAATAGGTACATACAATTTCCACCTGTGTGTGAGTTTTTATTCGATTCTGTGTGAATACTCGGAAGCGTAAGTGTGTCGATTTCTTAACCACTCTCATGATCTAGCTACACTATGTCTAATGGCGGCGTACCATTGTTGCTATTGTTTGGGACACGCGCAAGCGAGTACTACGACACTCTTTTGCAGCAGTTTCCAATGTGTAACTTGTTACTTTAATATGTAAGCAAGTATCGTAAAAATATTCATACTTTTTATCTTAAAGTGACTATTTAGAAGTGGACTTTCAAAACCTACGTGTTCGAAATGAGTAAAAAGGATTTAAAAATATTTATTTATTTATTACAATTTCTTATTTAATACATACTACGCCAAGCATGATCTCAAAATATTTAAGTGGTTCATGACTTTTATCTGTTAGTACATTTTTAATAGTACGTATATTAAACAACATTTTGTAATTCTAATATGTAACCATATAATTTGTGTTCATTTTTAATAAACACTCACGCGTCTAACTCATGCTTTAACTCTAGTACATGAACTTTTGAACCAACTTTTTCTAATAAACAGTCCATTTCTGGTGCCATAAAAGCGTTTTTGTTACATACATTATGTTATAAGTTTTATACCTATCAGTACAGTCTCCCGACATATAAACAATCTATTTATAGTCAAATCAATAGTAAATCAATTTTATTATTCGCTAAAAATGCTTGTGGTCGAAGCTATCTGGAAACAGTAATTAAAAAACAAGTAACATACCGCACTATATGTTTATTTCACAAAACATGTGCATTTGAAACAAATATATAAACGGATTAACAATTAACTAAGAATTCGAGCAACATGCAGTCATTACTATCGCACTGTGTAATTACTCTCCAGTTAGTCTTCATTCGAGTTTCCACACACTCAGGGTGCGAACATAGTGTCTAATGAAAAGCTATTTTACTATAATAAATATAGTATAAAAAACTATAAACTATACCTATAAAAAAACTATAACTATAAAAAAAGTATTTTTTTTTTGAGTAGCTTTTTTTCCGATTATGATAGTTTTCATTAGAAATTAAAACAACAAATTGCGTAGAGGTATGTTATGATGAGCATTTTGCGAAGCTCTTTTTCATAAACCAGTATAACATGTTAGTTTTAAGTCTGCTACGTGAACGAAAAGTTTTAGTAAAGCACCCTTTTACCAGACTATCGCACTTTGGGATTCTTTTCCAGAACGTAATATTCCAAGGTTAAATTTGTCCTGGGGGTTTAAAGGTGACGTATGAATTAAGGATCTCTTATCACTGTACAACATTCATTTGTCAAAATAAAATAATAATGGGCATAGAAAAAAGGGAAAGATTACTTAATATAAATTAAAGCTTTAAGGTTAGTTTACTTTAAGTCTTCGAGGTTTAGCTTACTTTAAGTCTAGTTAATCTGGTTTTATCTTACATCTGTACAAAATAAGTTTAAAAATATAAAGGAGACAATTGAATCAGAAAAAGCATTGACAATGATTATAGCATTTTACATTTACACGAAAATCGCTATCTCTTGTCATCGTGCCCACAGCCGTGGCCCGTTACCAACACAGTTCCCATGCAGATAAACAATACTTAACGTGTTGTTACACGCGTTTTTGCTCACCCAATCGGTCAAAGGTTTCGTAACTATTGTGGGTTCGGTGGGAGCATTGTTCTAACTTCTAACATCATATGTTTAAATCTTGGCGTGACAATTAGATACAAAGTTACATACACAGTTTGTATGTTTAGAAAATGGGACTTAAATTTAAGTTTTTTGTTTAGGTACTTTATAGGCTAATCACCAATTGTCTAGAAGATTTTAAGCTTGAATGTCTGGTAATATTATCTTAGAATTTTCGTGAACGGATAGTGATTGAGTGTTAGCAGTGACCAATATTAATTTCAATTTCAACAAAAATTATTCAAAATCGTTTAAACTTATCTACAATAATTATGTTGGATGTTTGACCTAGGGCAGGTATAGGCCCACAAAGTATTAGTCCGAAATTCCCAGGATTTGTCATACTTAGAAGGGCGCCAGAGTCAGTCCGGCAGGGGATTTTAAAAATGTCTGGGATAAACTCGGAACCTTTAGTGGTCAAGAAAACACCATTTTTTTAAGGATAAACGATAAATTGAAATAAATCTTGGTTAAAAAAAATCATATATTTTTATGGAGGTGTCTCGGGAAATAACTATTATTCGCCCAAATATCTGGGATTTGTGACGTGTTAATCCTGCGTCAGCAATTAAGGTGCTGGCAGCCCTAGTTACAGCAGAACAAAAAATCAACTATACAAAACATAATTTATATTTCGACATAACTGTATATTATAACTTTTAATTGCGTGGTAAATACTTAACCGTTCCTTGTGATTTGATACGTGTCTAGCTTGCAAAAAAAAGAATTCTAACGTCTTTCCCAAAAAGTATTAAATAGGACTTCTTGGCGGGAAAGTGAAGCGTCATGTCTGCGGTTTTGTTTTATTTTCTAAACTTTGTGATATTTTTAAAATTAATGTGTAATAACGGTAGATTATTACCCGTTAAGTGTTAGTGAACGTACATGAGTGTTGGTAAATCAAGCAAAACAGTGCAACATCACTTTTCAAATTCTCTCCGAAGTCCGTGTGAGATCTCAGTATAGTCCCACATCTTTTCTGAGTTAGCGGAGGGCATCTCATTTACCATTGATCATCTTTATCACCACTCATTCTTATTTATTATTATATATATATTATATTAATATATTTATATATTATTAATATATCACTGCCCAAATGTGCATGATGATATTAATATATCAATGAACGAAGCCATTATTTAAAAGTAAAAAAAGTATGAAAATAAATAACAACTTCATAGACATAAATAAAGTATAATCAATAGAGGGAGTATTTTGGTGTTACCTACTGTCAAAATCGTCAAGATTGCTTATCTGTAACCATTGAAAATGCGAAACGGACCGAAACGATCTATTTGGGTCTTGTGAAATATTCAAAGGAAGCTTTAACACAGCTAAAATTGGTACAGAAAAAAACTGAAGACTTTAAACGCCAAGTGACCGACAAACAATAGATTTTCTATTGTGGCTGGGACCGCTGGCGTTCATCGTGTTTAAATAACTAATAAAATTGATAAAATTGACGGGAGTTCAAACCCTCGAATGTCAAATGGCGTGCACTTAAAGAGATTTATATCCAGCGATGGAAGGGATTATCGAAGGCCATGACAGCTTTATTTTTCTTCGGCGTTGTCAAAAGTTGGTGTTTATGAAAATACTGGAACCACAAATAGCTTCAATTCTCAATCTAAAAATTATGTGTTTGCACAGATATGTGTATATATACAGGGTGTCCCAAAAAATACTGTCAAGCGAAAGTCCAGAGCTAGAGCACCTATTGGAGTATCCGAATCACCCCCATGTATGTTCTGCGATTATGCGTAGTTTTCTATTTTTTTAAAGATATCGGTCTAAATATTTCAAAAATTCAAATAAAAAAAAGTAGAACACATTTTAGTGTTTTTCTTTTTACTACTGAATCATCGTAAAAGGTACTTTAATGTCCATAATAATCAGCTTCGAAACTTTAGTGGCAGTTAAGAAAATATTAGTGTAAAGTCAAAACTTTACCGTTAGTAAATAATTTGTTAAAAATTCAACTTAAAATAAAAAATCTAAACAGGCGAATTTATGGTGTCTAAGTATGTTTAAAAACTTCTCTAGACTATCCGCTTTCATAATAAATCAAAACAAGAAGTACTTACTGGGGCTACTTTGGCATAAATCGGCCATCAAAGACAGAGGGGTGAAAATTTCAATAAATTCGACATCTAAATAATATTATTTTGTTTAAGTTGATAATGGGAATCGCTTATTAATCAACCAAGAATCATTACAGAAAAGCTAAAAATTTATTCTTTCAAAATTAATGTTCCTGCTGCTATCTTTCATAACATTTGATGGTTCGATTTATTTGTGTTATTGATTTGTTAAATAAATTGTTATTTGTTACCCTAGGTACATGCCTACTTAGGAGTTTAATGATGCTGTATGAAATATCGACGTACATTCAATAAAGTTATAGAATTTATTTAGTCCCCAGTTTATTAACTTCCCAGTTAAATAGTTTGTAGTGATAAATATGATATATCACACAACTATAGATCACACAACTTTGAACTTTCTCGAGCTTTGTCGCGTTGAATTTCAGGTGTCTATTCATTCAGACGCCTAAATATGATTTACGTATTTTTCTTACAATAAGTACAGGTACATCGATTTGCAACGCGGCTTAATATTTTCAACAATAATTCGTGTCTAATTGCTGGTATAGCTTTCCCACGAGTTTACGAGCTTGATTCACGCTATCGATAAGGTGAAATAATATTCTATGTCACTTATTTGCTTCGTGTGATTGTGTGAAATATGGGACAATTTCTATATGTCGTGTCTATGACCTTTTAACGTCTATACTAGCGCCAATAGGGACAATGACTTGATTTTTTTATAACCTAAGAGTGTTTTTTTCCCTTATATATGGACTCACTTTTTTATTGTATTTGCCAGTGTAAAGTAATAACATAAATCAAGTTATTTGAATAAATGCAGCATTTTCGTCATTTAGTCACAGTATAAGTCTAGTAAAGACCGTCATAGTCGAGTCGAGTCAAAAAGTCAAGACTTTACTAGAGGCATCTATGAAATGTTGGAGTCCACAATGCTTCATAATATGACACTTTCCTACACTTGTACACGTTGGCGAAGATGTTATGTCTAATAATCCACTATGTTTGCTCGTTTTACTCATTTTGGAAAATAAAAAAAATAAAACGATGTGTCCTTTTCCGCGTTGGCGCCAAAACTCCATATGAGTGTTTTTTTTAATAATGGCTTCGTGCGTTTAGCACATTTAGCCAGTGTTAAGTAAGAGATATATTAATTATACATAAAACATAGTAAATGAGAATGAGTGGTTATAACGAAAATAAATGGCAAATAAGAGGCCCTCCTCTAAACCCCTTGAGTCCTCAGTAAAGATGTGGAACTATTACGAGATCTCACATGGACTTCTTAAGAGAATTTGAAAAGTGATGTTGCACTACTTTGTTTGATTTACCAAAACTCACGTATGTTCACAAACACTTAACGGTTAATAATCCACCGTTATTACACATTAATGTTCATAAAATCACAAATTTTAGAAAATAAAACAAAACTACAGACATGACGCTTCACTTTCCCTCCAAGAAGTCCCTTATGAGTGCTAGAAGTATGTGTGATTTAAAGTAATTCAACACAGAAAAATAAAGATGGTATAAAGCAGAAAGAGTTTTTAATATGCGCCCGAAAGAAAAACTTTAGTTCTTTTGTTTTATTCAATCCTCCTTACTCTTTAGTGACTTTTTTATTGTCTCTTTTCTTTGTTTATTTATATTTAACGCACATACTTGCCATCTATATCAAAAGCCTTTCAGTATGGAATATGCTGTTTCCAGTACCCAATATTTCTTTACTTAATCTATCCATCTCTTATATCGTATAGGGTTGTACCAAGATCTGAGGTGCCCTAACCAACGTCACCTGCAAGTAGTGCACCTGCCGATCTATTGACGAGGCTCTGGCGAACATAAATGATTTCTGTAAGCGGCAGTAGGCTCACCACCTAATACGTAGGACCAACAATATAACTGGCGAAATGCGGACGTATAATATGCCTCTGCCTACCAACGGGAAACAGGCGTGATATTATGTATGTGTCTATGTCTGTGTGTATACAAAATTACCTAATGAAAGAGGAAATAGTATGTATGCAACAGCTGTGACATTTATGTATTAATTACATCGACCCGGTTTCGCTGCTCAACTTCTCAGAGGTTTTTGTAAAGAAACTGTTTTCCATCTTAGGTAATATTTCATTGTATTTTTCTTATGTTCGAGATTTCCTGTAACTGCCACGACCTAATATTATTCACACCTATATTTTTACGAACCAATTATAAGCATATCATATGTTATTACCAAGCAGTGAATTATCAGTAATCAGTGAATCCATTTAAAGAAAATACTGACCAAGTTGTTAGCTCACGTCTTTAGTATTATATCGCTTTTCTTTTGCAATTGTTTTCTTGTTTTATTTTTATTTGGTGTACAATAAAGAATTTTCTATATATCTATTTTTTTTAGCTTTACAACCTTCCAGCCATACACTTAGTAACTAGTAGTAGTCATAGATACTACCTCGCCCATTCAATACAGAGGTTCATCATACAAGCCTTATAGAGTAAACATTAGCCTCACCAATAGCCACCACGACGGGCAGGTGAGTTGGTGATTGCAGTTCAAGCCAGTATGCAGGATGACGCTGCTGCTCATCATCCGGTAGGATTTCTCTTCGAGAATTTTTAAGACTTTCCGTTGATGAACTATTCTAGGCCGGTCCCTCACGGCAGGCCGGTAACTTACAGTATTCAATTGGAGCAGAGCTTGGTTGAGAATAAGTGGTCAAGATATTCGTCAAGTTTCTCCTCCTATCTCTGTTAATGATATTATTAAATGTATTTAAAACTGTGTTTAAACAAAGTTTGTTTATGCTAGGTAAAAGTATGCATTGTCGAGTCGTGGGTTCACACGGGTCCCCTTGGCTGCGCTTGCGCAGTCGCAACCTTCAAGGTCCGAATGTTGAGGGGTCACTATACATGAGGTCAAGACCCTTCTAATATGAGTAAGCAGTGAATCACAAATTTCCTTTGAAACGTTATTGATCTTTTGAATTAAGAAATACATACACTAATGAACTATATTTATATACTTATATATTTTTCTATCTTTACTATTTGAGATTCATAGATAAAAGTTTATAAATATACTATATATAAAGTGCCATTCAATTAATTATTTCACACTACCCAATAGAGATTTTTCTTTTCAATAAATATTACCAAAGAATATTATACAAATTATATTGCAGGCTAATGTCTTCCATCTAATGACGATTTTTTATGGAATAAACTGTGCCCTGTACCAAACTTTTGTTTCATTGTTCATTCTGTGTTCTTAATTGTTCTGTTTAAATACTAAATAAATAACCTGGATGTACAAATTCCAGCTATTAAAACTGTTTGCAGCTTAAACAATTTCAATCAATAACTATTTAATTATATATAACAAGTAGTAAGTAAGTAGGTCGCACCTGACTCGCCACTTTTCCGCTAAAAAGGTAACAGTATCGATTTTTCTGTTTTACTATTTTGCGTAACCTTTTCTGTGAATGCTTACCAACAAAAAGCTCAGGTGAAACAAATTCAAACAGCCTAATCTGGATATTCTGAGCAAAACAACGGGCTGTCTTAAAAAGTTTTTATAGCAAAAAATTAAACAACCCTTTTTTTGGAAGTAGCTTAGTTAGAGTTCTGAAATTCAATAGTAGTTATTCCCATATAAAAGGGTTTTTCATCTAATAATACTTTATATAGCTTATGTGCGTCATTAAGTAACTACAAATTGCATGTTAATACATGGTAGTATGCCGAAAGTAGGTCGCAGCTGAGCAAGTTTTTCTGTGAAAAATTTAACAGTGTCGACTTGTCGTGGCGTGCCGGCAGGTCGCCCAAGCAGTTTTACCTTAATTCGATTCAAATTGAAAGAACCTATGCTGGATTTCATTAAGTTCTGCTAACAAAGAAATAAAATTTCGCAAATGAAAACTCGAAACAAGATATGCAGAATATAAAAATTAAAACTATTTCAAAATCTAAAAGAAATAAAGAAAATAAAACTTGACTTCACATTCTTCCGAAGGTAAAAGCCATTGACACAATAGGCATTCGTAGCCTAACAGTGTAGTGTTCTTTCGAGTAGTCAAAAGACATTTGTGTAGAAAACGCCTCGCTCTTCTTACGTAAACATAACAGTATCGATTTACTTAAATGACCTAGATGTTAAACTATTGCAATTCACAAAGCTCTAGACTTATAAAACATTAGACGCGACGCCAGTTTAGGTGAAGAGTCTAAGCAATATTTCTCAAGACATCCAGCCTGCCGTCACGTGGCCATGTAAGGCTGCTTCGTGGGTAGACGTGACCATAAATTCTATACACTTGTAAGGCGCTGGTTATTCAGTGAAGGCGCGAAAAGGATTGATTCCGAACCGATTGTTTGCGATTCTGTGGAAGCTACGTTATGACGTTTGGGAAATCAACGATGTTTGTATTTTATTTAAATCCGCCCTTAGTATAAGGCACATAGATCTCAAGGCGAAGAACATGGCAAATGGTCAAGAGCAGCCCTTCGCTCACATTAATTCTACGACACCATCAGGCAAGACATGTGGTGGTAGAATCCTTTGGAGGTGCAATAGAAAAGAGAAGGTAAATTTAGTATGGAGAATAATTTTACAAAAGAACAACGCAGCAGTAATTTTATAATTACCTTACAGCACTTGCTTAAGCTACACATGTATTGACATACGCCCACACATAAATTATATGTATGATTAGACGTAAACACTTCGAAGGAAACCAGTAAACGAGATGAGAAAGCAAGTCACATCCTATTTGCCGTAGAAGAACTAAATGTGGGTACGGCTAAGTATGAATATATTATTGATATCAGGCAAGTTAATAAAAGGTAACTCATTAAAATTTATTAGGCCAGAGAGGGATATAAAACAAACGATAATGCAAAAAACAAATGAAGTCGTCATTCTAACAATAGACACCGCAGCGCAAGTTAAGTGTGTTCTAAGAAAACACGAGCAATACGTTCATGCATAGTTAAACAAGAATAGTTGAACGAAGCGAGCACTGAGCGGGAATATGCAAAACAAATATTCCTACACGAATTAATAGAATATGTATGTATACCAACCGTGTGTATACCTTCATGAGACTGGGCGATAGGAAACGATAACCAAAGTTACAAAGAGGCACAGAGGTTAATCGTTGGATGAGTGAACGTCTAAACGCTTCATAGGCCAGTTAATTGAATTATAGAAAGATGCCACACTCTATGCCAATTCGCATAGGCCGTCTGCCTGAATTCTAATCCTGCCTTTACCTGATCTTAGCCCTGAGACCAGTAATGGAACGTAAATAGGCGAAGGTGATAATAAAAGATTTTACAAACAAGTAAAGATATACTTGCTTCTCTTAAGTTCACAAAAATTGATATTTATCTTAGTCAGAATGAAATAAAGGTTTGCGCATTCGATAGTACCCTGCAATCACGAGCACCCTTCAAAGATATAACCTGTAAGAACAATGCTTAACTATGGCGATCATCATCATATGCTAGCATGATCCCGGTTGCCCCGGACTTAAGCCCAGGGCCCAGGGTCTGTTTACAGGTCTAACCAGATTTGGCTAAACTTTAGTTATTACGTGGAGCGACTGCCATCTGACCCCCAGAACCTAAAGGGAATATCATTCTATGGTTAAATCAGTTGTCAGAATATGAGAAGGCACTGACTTCCTAAATAACAGTTCATGACAGCCGGGGCCAACGGTTTAACATGCTTTCCAATCCGAGGCACGGATCAAGCGATAATTACGCACATATCTTCAAAAGTCATAGGTGCGCCACCAGGGTTTGAACCCTAGACCCTCTGATTTAAAAGTCTATGGGTCTCACCACTCGCTTAACTACGACGATCATTTGCAACTATCGCGGCGCCACAAGAAAAGCCCATAATATGTGCTAATAGATTCGTTCCGAACGGTGGAACAGGACAAATGAGAAAAAGTTATTACAGCGCGTGGCTTTCATGGTGCTGGAGTGTTTAATGACTTTGCCGCGTTATCTCTGGAACCATATCCAACTTACGCTTTCAAAAATACATAAGTCAAGTAAGTATGCTAACACATTTCGTTGGCATACTTATTTGTCTTATATATTTTGAACGTACTGCTACGCTACTACAAAACTATAGTAAATGTTATTGCTGTATGCATGAGAGATTCAAATTAAATTATAAGCTTATATCATATTATATATGACTGATATTTATAAATTATTTAGTGTGAATTGTGACACTGACTATAATTTTTTTTAGATATCGCAACTATATGAATTAGTGGTCTCGCCACCTACCAACTATATAACTGGCGAAATATGGGCGTATAATATGCCTCTGTCTACCCCTTCGGGGAAACAGGAGTGAATGTATGTGTGATTTAAGAGAAAAATTTAATTTCTTTGCGAAAGTAACATAAATCTGTATCTGTTCATTTTATGTGTGATTGTATTTGTAGTGGCGCACGGGGACGATTCGCTTGTATGTATACTTAAATGAAGGATCCTATATGTAATTACTACTTCTATAAAAATAATTAAAAATTAAACCTTTTTGGTAGAGAACAAACACTTTTTGAAACATGTGCAAGTCGCTCTAGACTTTTATTTAGTTTTATAGTTATGTCCAGCAGGTTGGATAATCCACACCGTACTAATAACACTCCAAATAATGACATAAAAACCAAATTCAAGACAAAAAATAATAATAAAGAAAAAATCAAGAAAACAGATTTTAGTATCTATCAAAATCATCCTTATAATTTCGGAATCGTATGTGCTTTTATTTCTTGATTATGGTACCGCTCATATTTCTTTCTAAATGAAATGCTAAAAAAAATATTAAATCTCCATTTTGCTTGTAAATAATTGACGAAATCTAAATGATCCTGTTGCTTTTAAAGACAATAAAGTATATTTTTTAATTTATTTATTTTCTACCGTCAAAGCGTAACTAGCTCACTTATTAGTGATAATTGCAGACTATTAACATCTGTAAAAACTCATCACTCCTACATATACCACAACAAAAGCAAGGCACAAAAGAGGCCGTGATTTAAATAGTCAGAATATCAATGTCATGTTTTGTTTAGATTGCCTTTGGTATAATTAGGTACCCTAGTTTCATATATTACCGTCAAGTAGACGACTGCAGCTTAGCATAATTTCATTACCATTTAATTCAGTAGGCAATTTAATTATCCTAATGAATCACATACACATTTTTACGAATAATTGTACCGGTTTGGTGTCCCTCTTACGACAATTAGATTATTTTTCAGATATGTATAGGATTGGGTGTTTAGTTATCCTACCAAGACCTATGGAACCAAAGCCCACCTTACGTGCAAGAGGTGAAAATGCTGATCAACGGACGAGACTATGACAAACATAACAGTTCCCGGTAAGCTGCAATAGGCTCGCCACTTATGAAGTGCGACCAAAATCTATAATTGGCGAGATGTAGGCGTATAATAGGTCTCTGCCTACCCTTTTGGTGCACCAGACGTAATAGTATGTATGTTTATAGATACATAATCTTACACCATATTTTCCATTTGAGGTGGGCAGAAGCCTTGCTACACGGTGAGACACAGAGATCTTTAAGCGAAAAGCGTCAAACGCTCAAAAGGTGGTCAGCCCTTTGCCTACAAGTACACTAGACCCATTTCATTATGATGGAAGGTTCTCTTAGTGCTACTGTATTGGTTACGGCTTCTGGAGACCCTTTCAATATCTTCAAATATTCACTGTGTGTGTGTTTGTGTCCTTATATTTGATTGATAATTTAAAAGTGTGCCTGTGAGTTTCTTGTCAGTTTTTCTTAAAGAGCGGTGGCTCGGAACTGGCACTTAGATTCACTTACCTTTTTTTTTTGCATGTATCTGAATCTAAATTTGTGATTTCAGTGAAGTAATATTTAGTTTTTTTTATACAAAAATACAATACAAAAAGTTTATTTCCTCAATAAGTGCATTTCTTTTTTTTAATCGTGATTGGAGCCTCCATTTAGACTAGAGAAAGTCTGTGTTAGGAGACTCCGCACTTCCATAACTTCAATACAATAATTTATAAAATACTTAATAATCTAGTTAATATGAATCTAACTTTTATTTAGTTGTGTTTAATCGTGTTGTGGTGTGAGGGTGGTGTGTATGTGAGTGTGGTGTGTATGTGGGTGTGGTTTTGTATGAAATATAGAACTTTTTACTTTAGTTTACATTATAAATTTAAGTAATAAAGTACCAAACCGATAAGTAATCAAAAATCGACTCTAAGTTTTTATTAACAACAAACAAGTTATAAGTAATCGTTTGTCTAAGTCTAACGTAAGAAGACAAGACTCTTTAGTATTTCATAAGTTTTACATAACTTTCTCAAGGAATGCGTAATACTGTTGTTGATGTTTTTATACGCATTATGCACGTATGCATCCTTCAATATTTTCTAATCATTTTATTACATTACTCACTTCATTTTTAATCCATTTAATCAATTCCATAGAAAAATCGACACAAACAAATTAACCTTATGTGGGAGATATATTCTTAGATAATCAAGATCTTTTTCGAATAAACTTTGTAGAAAATTACTTATTACAATAATACCTAAAATAAAAAATTTGACAACGATTGTAGAGCGCTGTTGACGTTGAGATGTTGTTTAAATTTAGAATCTCTTTGAAAAAGTTACTAACACCCAATCATATTCTAGCATTATCCCGGTTGCCCTAAACTTAGGGCCAAGGTTATACTCACGAGTCTAATCAGATTTGGCTGAATTTCTATTTAGATTTATTTTAATAAATATCAATAATATAAGAAATATATGAAAACAAAATGAAATAACAAATAAAATCATCTTAAATTGACAACAATTGACAGATAATTTAGTGATGTTTGTAAATAGTACGATAATATCGAGCCGACCAACCATACTCAGCATTCGTTGAACTCTATTTGTGACACAACACTAAACGCCACAATGCATTCGCCGCCGAAGAATTTCCAAACAACACACGATTGTTATAGCCCAAATAGTTCGGTAACTTGTTTAGAGTTGATCTATTCTATTGTTTTCTGTATGCTTTGTTATCATAATAATTGCTATATTCATGGTGGATGCAGTTTTAATACTTTTGTTTCACTTTTTTACATAAAACCTAGCTCATTAATGAGCATTTTTAAATAAGTTTCTTCTATAAGAGAAAGAAAAGAAGGGAGGATAAAAGTAATTTATTTTTATTAATTTACATTCTATTCTATGTAAAAAATCCGTCTAAAATCATTATTGTGAATAGGGTAGAAAGCTGTATCAATCATAATTTCATATATTTCTCCAGGAATAAACAGACTACTTAATAGTAACTTCTACTATCAAGGCAGTTGTTATATTCTTGACAGAGGGTTACCCTAGTACTAGATATTCTATCTTGTTTAAAGTTGATCTATTCAATTGTTGTCTGTCTGATTTGTTATCATAATAATTACAATAGCTAGTAAACAGTATATATACCGATGAATGATTGATAGATGTGTAGGATAGCAATTAGCGATTACAAAAATATGAAGAAATGTGCTATTAAAGATACCTCATTCTATTCGTGTTGAATGTTGTTGCTCTACGAAAAGTGACTTTATTTCTGACGTTTTAAAATAGAATTTTAAGGATTTTTTTAATAAAAAATGTTTAGGCGTTGCTTTAAATAGGTTTAATATATAATGTGAGCCTTCTGGAAAGTATGCCTTTAGAAAAAACATGCTCTTCTGCGTTGTTCAGGTGTCACGGATTTGTATAATTTTTTTTAACATCTACTAAGTCTCTCCTCTATTCATTAACCTATTTATAATTGTACATTATTATAGATTTACATAATTCGTTATAATGTGTCCCATGATTGATTGTATTGTTTACTTAATGTCGACTTTAAGGAAATATAACTCTACGAGCTAAAGTGAATGTCAAAACAAATGTAGTTTTAATTAAATGACTTATGGGTACTGTTGCATTAAGTCTACTTAAATTCTGTTGTAAGTAGCACATATGTCAACAGATCAGTCTTATAAAAAGTATCAAATACGTCGACATAACCGTTTCCCACTACTTCAAGAACCGTCGACGTATAACCGATGGCTCAAGTTGAAAGTTATAGTAAACAACACAAAACAAGCACATCCAAGTATCTACCTGAGCGAGAGAGAGAGGCATCCTTTCTAAGACTGAATGGCTCGAGGCTTCCCTAAACATAGTTAGATTAGACGCTTCATAACATACCAATGGTCTACAAAAAAAGCCGGCAGGTAGCTGGGAAAACTGCTGATAATTTCGATCCACAGTTGAAATAGTCACTCACAAAAATCACTAGTTTATACACCTAAAAATGTTAATTGTTTTTGTTTGTTTCGAAGTGGTTTCTTCGAGGAATGTAGCGGTTTTTGCGCGAGAGAGAGTTACGTGGTTGCGAGTCGAGGCGTAGCGCGGCACTGCCGAGCTATAGCCATTAGGCTCCGAGCCAGGCGGACCGGTCCGAGATTTCTCCCCGTAACGTCGAAAGCGAGCTTGCGATGCGAGCCTTTCTTTGACAAGACGTCGCTTCGAAAGCAGTTACCATCGGTTCCCGACAGTACCGAATTCAAAGTTTTTATTGTGATAACTTTTGACAGCAAACTTTTCTTTTGTTTTTAGCTTTTCAGAGACTTTTCAGAATTTATAACAATTTTATAACAAAATATACATGGAATTCCCTACAATAACGCCAAATTTCTAACAGGACTATGACACCAGTAAGCATGAGGCCGTCTTTACTTCAAATTTAATATACGTTGTGTTGTTAATAAAAAAAACATAATATCTTTTAGAAAATGTATAATTTGAAAAATTCCAGTAGAGTAACAACAAAGAAACCTGATTATGGCCAAATTATGATTCCCTATGATAAATCAGAAATAAATTAAGTCGTTCTCAGGTCATGTGATATGAATGAACAGCATTTCATGTCTGTTTCTCTACGATAATGACTTTAGCACATGAATGCAGGTCTAAGACTACATAATACACTAACACAGCTATTTTCATGGGGTGTGTAGGGATCCTACCAAGCAACCCTTAGCAGCCCAAGCCGAGCTCACCTGCGAGAGGTGTACCTGTCGATTAACAGACGAGGCTCTGGTAAACATAAAAGTTTTCTGTAAGCGGCAATAGGTTTGCCACCTAATGCCCCTCGCATCATAAAAATAATCGGTGAAACGGAAGCGTAATATGCCTACCCCTTAATAAACTTTTCAAAAGCTATTTCTAGGTAGTTGCCACTCATAATAGAAAACCGTAGTAGGGGACACATGTAGAGGCTTTCGTTTGACTCACATCAAGCCACGATGACGCGTAGATCGGCTGGCATTCGGGCCAAACCAAACTGAAACGTAGTATGAAAACAAAATAAACAGTATGAATTCCAAGGTATCAATTAGTTTATGATCCAAAATTAACATCAGTAGTGTGTATATAATTTTAAATGAATTTTAAGTGTATATTATATAGATATAAAAAAGAGACGCGTGTCAAACATTGTGGCGCTTTGGATATTAACAAGTATCAGACGCTGTCTGTACTAGCAAACCGCCAAATAGTAAGAGCTTTGTTTAAAAACAATTCTATCAATTAAAGAAAGAGACGTCTGTCAGATTGGTGAAACAAAGGTCACAAAGTGAAAGGTGCAAGCAACCGCACCAATACAAAAAATAACAGTGTAAACGTAAAAGTGCAATGCGCACTAATGTGGTACTGAATTTAGAAAATTTACAATAAATGCTTTTAAAGAGGGTGAGGTACTGAAAGCATTATTCTCTTATGTCACAAATTTCAAACCCCAAATGTAATGTTATAAACAAGTAAATAAATATTCTCAAACACCTTTCAAAGTTACCAGTAGTCTTAGGCTAATCAGAGCTTGTTTAACGGATAACATACTATGTTACCGTTTTTATAAGAAGTAGTAAAGATACATAGAGAACACTCGTCAGGGTGACAAACTGGTCAGGACCAAGACTGACACGAGCGACGATATCCCAGTGGTAAGACCCATAGATTTCTAATTCAGAGGGTCTAGGGTTCAAAACCCTGGTGGGCCACCTATGACTTTTCGTAACTATTGCTTGCTCTGTGCCTCGCAAAGCACGTTAAGCCGTTGTTTCTGGTTGTCATGAACATCTATGGCAGTTGTTATTAGGAATTCAGTGCCTTCTAATATTCTGACAACTGGTTTAACCATAAAATGATGTTTCCATTTGGGTTGTGGAGTTCAGATGGCAGTCACTGTCGCTCCATGTAGTAACTGAAGTTCATCCAAATCTGGTTAAACCAGTGAGCAGACCCTGGGCCTTGGGCATTCCGGATAGTGCTAGAATATAATGACCATGACTGACACTGGAACTAAACTGAGCGGCCTCCCTGTCCTGTACCTTTATAATAATATCTAACATGAAACATTTAAATAAATAACAGTTCAGAGGTGTTCACAAAAATAGCAAAACAACCACATAAGCAGAATACCGATATTTGGAGCGTGTTAATCGGTTTTTCCACGTTCGTGACGATTGGATGACCGAAAATGTAAACGAAACCCACGAAAACCTGCCTTTCAGGATCGCTTTTTACGTAAGAACAGAAGTGGAATCAGGCCGCAGTGTACCCATGAGGAAATAAAGATTCAATTGAAGTATGATTTTTCTAAGTATTAACCTATTTCAGACACTTTCTGTATCTTAAAATCACACGACTTATAGTAAATTACACTAAAACGCCTGTTTGTCAGTTGAGAACCACAGCTGCTTAACTTATTTTTTTATTCCATCTACATACATACATATTACAGAGGCATATTACACGCCCACAATTCGCCAATTATATAGTTGGTCCCACGTAATAGGCCTATTGCCGCTAACCGGGAGCGAACAAAATGGAAATTAAATAAATTTATGAACAATGAAAGAGATGTCAGCTGTATCATAATCAAGAAATAAAAGCAAAATGGATTCGTTGTCAGAATTTGTAAGGGTTTTTTCAGTTAATCTGTCTGTTGTGGTTTCGTCCGGCTATTCTCCGAAATCGTCTATGAAATGTATATAATAATTCGTATTTAAGTTAAAAGGAGCCAATTCAATTTAAAGAATTCTTCTGAAATAGAATGTTATTATTTTTTTGTGATCATCTATCGAGAGCTTTTTCTAATTAACATTTCATCTAATGTGTAATAGGTCTGACATTCCACTTTTTTCCGGCGTTTTGATTACGTGCATTGTCGTTACCGTAATAAGTACTACTAACTAACTATATCTATACTTTGTTGACATCATGTTCATGCACACAAATATAAGTTCATTATTTATTATAATATGCACGCTATTCGCGTTAAACAGTAGGTTGGTTGCAATATTATTATATTTCATCATCATCATCATCATCATCTCAGCCATCTGACGTCCACTGCTGAACATAGGCCTCCCCAATAGATTTCCACATTGAGCGATCCTGAGTCGCCTGCATCCATCGGCTTCCCGCCGCCTTGACCAGATCATCGGTCCATCGCGTGGGAGGCCGTCCTCTACTACGTTTACCGGTTCGCGGTCGCCATTGCAGAACCTTGACGCCCCATCGGTCGTCGGTTCTTCGAGCTATGTGCCCCGCCCATTGCCACTTCAGCCTGCAAACTCGCCTCGCTATGTCGGTCACTCCAGTCCTCCTACGGATTTCCTCATTTCTGATTCGATCACGTAGGGACACTCCGAGCATAGCTCTCTCCATTGCACGCTGAGCGACTTTGAGCTTTCTAATGAGGCCCATAGTCAGGCACCAAGTCTCAGTACCGTACGTCATCACTGGCAACACACACTGGTTAAAGACTTTCGTCTTAAGACACTGAGGTATTTTTGACGAGAAGATAAAGCGCAGTTTCCCGAACGCAGCCCAACCGAGCTGGATTCGACGATTGACCTCTTTCTCGAAGTTGGACCTACCCATTTGGACTTTTTGTCCCAGGTATACATATTCGTCGACAACTTCAAGAGCCGAGCCTCCAATTATTATTGGGGTAGGCTTAACATGGACATTAGACATAATTTTCGTCTTGTCCATGTTCATTTTGAGACCTACCCTTTGGGAAGCTCTGTCGAGGTCTTCGAGCATTGTGCCCAGATCCACAAGCGACTCCGCTATGACCACTATATCGTCGGCAAATCGAAGGTGAGACATATACTCGCCATTTATGTTGATGCCGTAGTTTCCCCAGTCCAGCATTTTGAAAACATCCTCCAGGGCAGCAGTGAACAGTTTCGGAGATATGACATCTCCCTGTCTCACGCCCTTCCGCAGGAGGATAGGATTCGTGTGCTGGTCTAGTACGCGTACGGACATGGTGGCGTTTTTGTATAAACTTCTCAACACTTCAATATACCGATGGTCAATGCGGCATCGCTGCAGGGACTGAAACACTGCCCAGCTCTCGATCGAATCGAAGGCCTTTTCATAGTCCACAAACGCTAAGCAAAGTGGCTGGTTATACTCCTCGGTCTTCTGTATAACCTGCCGCAGCGTATGTATGTGGTCCATGGTTGAAAAGCCTTTTCGGAAACCGGCTTGTTCGGGAGGCTGGAAGTCGTCAAACCTATGACCGAGACGGTTCGTGATGACCCGTGAAAACAACTTATAGACGTGGCTCAGTAGCGTGATTGGCCTATAATTCTTCAAAAGAGATTTGTCACCTTTCTTGAAGAAAAGTACAACCACGCCACTGGCCCACGCCTGTGGCGTACGTCCCTCGAGGATGACGGTGTTAAAGAGCCTCTGAAGTACCTTTAGTACCGGTGTACCACCCGCTCTCAGAAGCTCTGCTGTCATCCCGTCTTCACCCGGTGCCTTGTTGTTCTTCAGCTGTTTCAGGGCCATCCTAATCTCGTATAGGCTGACGTCCGGGATGTCTTCGGTGTAGTGCCTGGTTAGTTTGGCTCTAGGGTCTTTAGCCAAACAAGTAGCGGGATCCTGCGTACTAGTATATAACTGCCCATAAAACCCTTCGATTTCCCTCATGATCTCAGGTTTCGACGTGACTAGATTGCCCTTGTTGGTCTTCAGCTGCGTTAACTGACTCTGGCCAATAGACAGATCTCGTGCGAACACTTTCGAACCCTTGTTCCTCTCTATTGCATTTTCAATACACGTAGTACTGAATCTGCGAATATCAAGTCGCAAGGATTTCGTGATCTGTCTATTGATACGCCGGTAAGAGAATGCATCTGCTGAAGACTGCAATCGCATGTGTCGTCGTGCTTCCATGAGATCAAGAGTCTCAGTCGATAATTTTTGGGTTTTATTTCGGGGTCTGGTCTTGTAAAATTTGGACCCCACCGCGTGGACAGTCTCAACTAGCCCGCTACTTAAGTCGTCGACGGACACGCAGTCCTCTAGACCTGCGAAGCGATTTTGAAGCTCGATCTGAAAGTACTCGGGGTTTTGAATATGGGCAACTGAGGGTCGGAGCGTAGACTTCATCAGGCGGGACCTTTCAAGCTTGACATTTATATTCAATGTGCCTCTTACAATTCGGTGATCGCTGCCGGTTTTCACCCTAGCGATTACAGAGACATCATTGAATATTTGCCGCTTAGTGGTCATGATAAAGTCTATCTCGTTCCTCGTGAAACCATTAGGGCTCATCCAGGTCCATTTTCTCAGCGGAGGTTTCTTGAAGAAGGAGTTCATCATAAAAAGTCCCTCCTTCTCCATGAAATCCGCTAGCCGCTGGCCCCTTTGGTTCCTTCGCCCTACTCCAAATTGCCCCACTTTCTGCTCGTCACCACTTCGCTGGCCTAGCCTTGCGTTGAAATCCCCCATAACAACCGTGTAGTGAGTTGGTGAAGTATGTATGGCGGCAGAAATGTCGTCATACAATAACTCTACGTCCTCATCAGGGTGTGTCGAGGTCGGTGCGTAGACCTGAATTACCTTCAGCGAATACCGTTTGGTGATTCTGAGTATTAGGTACGCTACCCTAGTCGACACACTCTTTATAGACACGATGTTGTTACGGATGGACTTCCGGACTATAAAACCGACACCACCTTGGGACAGGTGGTCGCCCTCCCGGTGGTAGAGCAGATTGCCGGACTTGAGGATTACCGTATCCTCCCCCTGTCTTCGGACTTCGGATAACCCGATAATGTCCCAGTGCAACTGCTCTATTTCCTCTTCCAGCTCGTCAATCTTCTCATCAGTCCTCAGTGTGCGTGTGTTGTAGGTTGCCAGGTGCAGAAGTCGTTTAGGATGGTAGCCGGATCTCTGCCGGTGATTCTTTGCACCCCCTGCCCCGCCGTTACCAAGACCGCTACCGTAATCTGGAATAGCGGGGCCGCCGGGGACTGGGGGCCGTTTGTGTGTATGTGCCATTCTATTAGGGGTATTTGCCCGTAATCACCACGCTGGGCAGGCGGGTTGGTGATCGCAGTTCCAGCCAGTACGCAGGATGGCGCTGCTGCCCATCATCCGGTCCTATTTCTCTTCGTCGACTCTTACGACTCCCCATGAGATGAGAGGGGGTGACGCTATTCTAGGCCGGCGCCACACGGCACTCTAGGCCGGCGCCACACGGCACTTATTATTATATTTATTAAATTAAAAACCTAAACTTGATTTCATAACTACTATAGTCATAATTATAAAATATAAGTAATATGTACCTACAAGTTAGAAAAAAGATGAAACTCAATACTCGTTTCATTACGTACGGCCAACGCTTTCACTATGAACAGGACGCAGAGATATCGGTCAAGGCGTACCAAGGTTGAGATGAATAAGAACCGAAGCCTTGACGACTTACGTATGATAAGACATATGAATGAGAATCCATCAGTCAGTGGTTATGCAATCAAATTCCCCAGCAAAAAATGTGTGACCTACAATTTCTTGAGCTCATAATATGTAGATAGGCGTTAACAATATCCGCGTGTTTCTAGCACAAAAATTATTAAGTTAGTTATTTCATGCACAATTATCATACGTACTAAAGTATACAAATTTTAACTTCATTTCATCATAATAGATACTATTAATATATTAAAATTATGTAACTATACCATAGTTACATAATTTAAGGTACGGTGAATTACTTAATCTCAAAATCGGTCACTTCTTTTTATTGCAGTTAATTAGTAATTAACCGTGCGCCCTAAAATAGTGCCACCCCCACTCATCTCACAAAGAGTCGTAAGAGTCGATAAAGAGAAATCCTACCGGATAATGGGCAGCAGCGTCATCTTGTGTACTGGCTGCAACTGTGATTACTACCAGGTGGCATTACCCATCGATGGGTAGGTACCCAGCGTGGTGATTATAAGCATTTTTTTTTCTTTTAAATAATGGGTTCGTGCGTCTAGCACATCTAGCCAGTATCAACTAAGTGATATATTAATAATATTCATAGTAAATGAGAATGAGTGATAAAGATGATAAATGGTAAATGAGATACCCTCCCCAAAGCCCCTTGAGTCCTCAGTAAAGATGTGGGACTATACTGAGATCTCATATGGACTCCTTGAGAGAATTTGAAAAGTGATGTTGCACTGCTTTGTTTGATTTACCAACACTCATGTATGTTCACAAACACTTAACGGTTAATAATCCACCGTTATTACATATTAATGTTAGAAATATCATAAATTTTAGAAAATAAAACAAAACGGCAGACATGACGCTTCACTTACCGCCAAGAAGATGGGCATATACCCCCAATAGAATTTAAAAAATGAACTGTTAAAAGTTGGTTACTTCGTTCAGAAATCAGCATAAAAATGTAAAATTTATTTAAAAAGTTAAAAATTATGCACTTAGCACACAGCATATTGAGCCTTGGGCAATTAAAACTTGTTGTGTAGATCTACATCATTATGCATTTAAGGGTTAATCTAATGACTTGGCAGCAGCAGACTTTATAAGGCTCATGTGATGAATTAATAATTGTTTTCTTGGCTAAAATGAATATTTCAGTAATACTACTGCGTTTTTGTCATACCTAAAAAATCTGACTTCAAAAAACGGGTATATTTCTCCCTGTTAACTGTCGGGCATATCACAGGAAAACCTACTTAACCTTTAAAGACAGCCTTTACCAGAACCAGTACGTTGAAATTATTGGTTTTCTACTATAACTCAACTCTTTAAGTCAAGATACAAGCGATATGACTACTTTTACTTAGTAACGAAGTTACATTTAAAAAAGTTCCAACAAATATATCATATTTTCCATCCACTACAATTGGAAAATACTAAAATCATGCCACGCCATCGACTAATCAGGAACTCTGGTGATCGACCTTTGTATCGGAGAGGGTCCAAGTAGTCAGCAATTTCGTGTCAATACACCTGAAAGCGCTAGTGGCTCCGCGGTGGTCGAAAACCAAGAAAGTCTGTCCTTTGATGGGTGGCATTTAATATAGAGCGCGTCCGTGCTCATTTGTTGTGTTGCCGTTGTTAAGGCAAGTTGATTGACCTCATTGGGCGGTCGATAATTTGCAATAGCAGGACGCCGCACACTTAACTCCGCCAAATCCATACTAGGTCCGCGTGAAATATAATAAACGCATAATCACTGTCACTTTGGTGCATGAGAGCAGACCCGTGTTCAGTAGTGGGACTTTAATGGGCTGAGATGATGCGACCTGCAAGCTCAGAAGGAGCTCTTCCAGTTTGATATCAGTATTCAATAGAATGAACTGCTAGCATGTTACTCCGTCGTTTCTTATACCCAGAGTACTATCTAATCCCAACCAGTCAAGAGGAGTGTTTCTGATAATAGCACCACGTCGGCACAAGGTAGTCAAAGAGCAGATCCAGGAGCGAGAGACTTTGAAGCTCCACTTTTTCTGAGAACATAGTAATAATCACCATGGGCGATTACAGCTGATGGGGACCTATTTGTACCAAATATAAGTGTCATCAAACGAGGTTTTAAAAGAGGTTTCAAACTGGATAAATTATAACAACAAAAATATAAAATAAATAAAATTTATTAAGAGATCCACGCTACAAATTTATATGAAGAATTACCAAGTCAAGAACGTAATGAACAAGTCTACATGAACAGGAACAACATAATTACATAACATAGTCAGTACATCTTACAAAATAGATTTCGATTAAGTATTTTACGATTTATATATTTAGCACAAATTGGACACAACTTCATTCTGTCGATAGGCAAGGCACTTCAGTATCAGTTCCAATGGGTTTTGATCACGTTTCAATCTGTCTGGAAAAAAGAAAATATGTTAAGGATTTCCTGACCAAAAATAACTTCTTGTATTTTTAAATTTAAAAAAATAAACTAGTACAGTGTGAAAGCATTTATTTGTTTTAGCTTTTATATTAAGATTTATATAGTTGTAACAGATGTGAACGAAAATATTGCTGTAAACAAAAAAAATACGTTAACATGTAAAAGTATTTTAAAATTAAATATGTTTTAATCAGTAATAATTCTTAATTGTAACATCAAACAAAGTATATTTCGACGAGTCACACATATAACATATTTATTATTATATTATCATTATTTATATTAATAACTCAATAAAATTGCAGAGACAAACGCACCAGCCGTATGTGTAGTGGCTCTTATATGAAAAAAAAAAGTGACTTGGTATTTTATGCTAAGGGGTATCTGTATAAGTAGTATTTATGGAACAACAGGCTACTTTAATACATAACAGATCTACAATATATCTGTTTCACCTATTAAAAAAACATTACAAACAACATATTATTATTAACTACATTGTAAAAGATATTAAGTGTACCATTTTAAATATAATTATGTGAACTTAAACAAAAACTCCTTACCTCTGTTTTATTGGTTTCAATGTTTCCCTGATCGTTCGGAAAGAAATAGCTTTTCTTCTTTTTAATATATGTGGCATTAAGGCGACCTCTGCAAGAAAACAATTAGTCATTATTTTATCTATTAAGCGTAAAATCGTAGAAATAAATGGAAGGCCTATTCATTTCGTTATACTGTTACCGAATTACATATTTAATTAATTGTTTAAATTTATAACAGAATAGCATTTGCATAACTTTTAATGCTTAATTTTATATAAAAAAGAATAAAACAAGACCTAGTTTGGGCATCAAATAAATAGTTTTGTAAAGTTAAAATTAGGAAAATAAAAGGTGCTCAGTGCATAATTCTGTAGAGCATTTTCTAAAAATCAATAATTACATACAAAACTATTTTGAAAACTAACAACTATACTCCTTTTCTTTACCTATCATTAGTTTTTTTTTTTTGCGTCGAACTAAATACAAAGTACAATACAAGGTATTACCAAGAGTGCAGTCTAATTCTGTATGCTATCAACACAATCACAAGTACTATTTACGGGCTACTAACTGCTTTGCAGAACTATGCACTTACTGTTAAGATGTCTGTGGCCTCTTAAAAATGTGCCATATTCCCGATAAGTTTTTATAGAACGAGTAAGTCCTATTAGCCCTACGAATAATGAAATATAGAGTAAATTATTCTATTATCAATATCTTATAATGGTTTTTATAAACGTAACATTCAATAAAGAAATAAACAGTAAGGGCATAGTCCGCCAATAATAGTTAAATGCTTGCTTGAAAGTCTGAATACTGAAAGCAACTTTTCATACAAGGAGTAAAAAAAAAACCTGTTCAAAGCCGACGCATTAGGATCATTGTTCTTTTTTAAAGTGCCCTCAAATTTATTAAAGCACAAAGTGCGAAAATAATTTTTTTTAAATTTTATTACAACAATTTCAAGCGTTATTTCTTATTATCTCTTCAGCGCGCGTGGGCTATATATACATGACCTACCCATACATACAGGACGACGCGGTCTGTGGCGCGTGTGGGTGGCATTGCGCGTATATCGAAAATAAAAATCAACATCATTTTTTGGTATAAACCTTGTTATGATGTGTAGAATGCCTTAGGCTTTGATTCGGGTATTTTTACATCCTGTGGGGCTTATAAAACTGTCTTCATCTTACCAAATGAAAGTGATAGCACTAGTTTTAAACCTGGTCTAACTTGAGATCTCGTTTTGTAATAAGCCCCTGTATGTTTCTAAATTTTACTTATTTCAGTATTAACTAAAATGATTAGTAATCATTCACCTCACGCATTATAAAATTGAATATGTTCGAAATAACATTATATTTCGCAACATCAATTCCATATTGAAATATACTATTGGCGCAATATGTAGACATAGGCGCTATGCAAGTGTTGTACAATAGTAAGGCCAGCATCCATTTCTGCGTACGGTCCGTGGGTTTCATTACGTTTTCGACTTTACGCTTCGGTCGTACCATAACAGTGCGATTCACATCTTCCTTCAATATATTTGATTGCGACGTGTTTAGCTCTTGAGACGTTTCAAATCTGGGCATAGTTTAATTATCTTAATCTCACAAAATACTGATTTGATGGTTTTTATATCGAAAAAGCTGTTATTAGGTTCATATCAGCATTAAAGATTCTTATGGTATCAGCGATTAGGCGATTGCATTTGCGTATTCATTGTTCACTTCACGTTGTATTTGTTTCATTTCTATGTCAATAACAGTATTATTTTTTTGGTACAATATATGGGATTTGATCTAGCGTCAATTTGGGCGAAGGGCTAACATAGCGATCCATCACTATTTCAGTATCTGAAATTGTACTTCTTAGCGCTCATAATGTTACTAATTGTTAATACTGCAAGTAGTATTGGTTCAAACTAAAATAAATCTTCTAATAACTTACCGTTTATCAAAATACGAAGGAGGCGTGGTGTCGAGAGGAGATTCTTCTACACTGCCTTCATCGGGCTAGAAATAAACAAACAAATATTACTTAAATGAAAAATAATATCATTAAAGTAATGAATAATTAAAAGGAAACTACGACACACGAACAACAACTCTTCGTACTTTTGTCTGTCGGTATGACATAAATAAATATGATATTTTGTCTATAATGTAAAAAAAAACTGTGACATCTTTCATTTACATATTTATACTCTTTTCGAATTGGCTGCAGTCAGTTGCGAGAAATCACAAAGTAGCACCAAGAAACAATCCCTAGATCAATGCACATTGAACAATCTGCATCTCAGAATATGCCGATAGTAAAAGTTCTCGTTGTTGCGGCTATTGCGACATATCTTTTAACTGGCATCGAGAGTACAGGTCACAGTTATATCGCCGGGAAAGTGCAAATCCGCGAAACTACCATACGTAAAGTCCGCGTATCTGCATTAGATCTTGTTTTACAGGGGACGGTACAAAAACTTAATAAGTTTCTTATTTCAACTAATTTTGGGCTCATTTTTACATATAATATAGTTAGCTTTGTGTAAAAAGATTTTTCTGAAGGTACATAATTTAGGCTTTGCAACAATTACGCGCATTAACTTAAAATAGCAAAATTTTTCAGATACGCAGAATTATCCAATGCGGATTTGCACTATCTGCGACGATATGCATCCGTCATTACGGCCGACGTTCAACGTGTTAATTACGGTGCAGTTTATACCTGATTCTCCTTGTCTAGTTGCTGCGGCCTATTGCGACACATCTCTAACTGGCACCGACAGGCCACGCCGCACCCACGTGCTCCCTTCACACATCCGCACATCTTGGTGGAACAACTGCCGCGGCAAGTGCAGTGTGGGGAGCCATCACGGCTGCGTTTAGAGCCGCGCGAGTTGTCCGCTGCTACCGGGGCGTCAGTCGAGAAGTTCATTGTTAGACGGGAGCGTTGAGCCTGGTGATAAAAAACAAAGAATTAATATTATTTGAGACTAAACAAAGCAAATAATAATATTCAGTTGATAGTAATATTTCTTTTTAATTTTTAGTTCTTAATAAGTAATGGATTGTAGCGGTAAGTATTTAAAGCTACGCGTTACTTCCTTAGGGTTTACTTATAGCAAATTAAAATCTGAGACAAAATTCTATTATAATTCTAATAATTTCGTCTTATAACTATATATATAAAAGCAAGAATCAAGGAAATATACATGCAATTTTGGACTAATAATAGTTTGTTGCAATACAATAGAAATAGTCAACGGCAAAAAGATGAAACACACCGTGTACAAAAATAGCGGTTGTCTGCGCAAGTACAATCGTAGACAAGAGAAAAATAGTGACTTTTGCCGCACTTCCATTGAGATTGGATGTGCTACTTTGCGAATCCAAGGCCATTATTTATGTTGCTGGACTGTTCGAAAAGGTTACCGCAGCTTTGGAACATTGCAGGCTCAAGAAGGAACATGGATGGTTTTAAGCCAGTAAAACTCTGACACACCCTTCCACTTCACTCACAGCGGACTGCCTTAGATGATGTTCCATCCAAAAATAAAAATAAAAGGTCATTTCATTCATCTTGCGCCGTGGATTATACCTTATAATACTTTATTTATATTCCTGCAGGAGCAGTTCGTGCGCCACAATTTAATGTGAATGAAGCTAAGCGTGTGGGCCAGGGAAGTAGTGACGTGACAAGTGGAAAAATGTGATCTCTGTTCACCCCTACGGAAATGAGGCGTGAAAATATGTATATATGATTTAATATTGTTACCTGTATCCTCTTGAAGAGGGGAGTTGCCCTCCAGTCAGGGTCATCATCATCTCGGTCCTCGTCGTCCTCCTCCTCATCATCCTCAACAGGCTCCACGTATTCCACCTTCTTCGGTTCCGTAGGCTCCTTCTTAGACCGACCAGCAGTCTTACTCCCATTTGTTGATCGGAGTTGATCTAGCTCATCGAGTAACTTTTTCTGTGAACCATTTTATGTTTTAAATGATAATGTTTAAAATTTCTTAGTGATGAAAACTATTGGATTTGAATTAACTCGTTATATGATGATAGTTTATGGCCAAATAACAAAAAGGAAACGATAGTAGGACCTGTAACATGGCATAACAACTCCCACAAGTAGTGATAACCGGGACAAACGACTAGCGTGCAGGAAAGCGCTCGAACCAAATTTCACAATTGCCTTTAGCCCGTTAATTCGCCCAATCCGTTCGCTCGTCTAACCGCAATTTTCGCTTAATATTAGCGATCGTTTTCGATCATATAGTCTTGCAGAGCTATTAAAATTGATGCACACTGTGTTATATGCTTCAATTCGATGAACGTATACTAACACTCCTCCATACTAAGTGATCTGGGTTTTAAAAGAAAGTCTAAGAGGCCCTTAGGTAGTTGACTAATTGTGTAGCGAGCATGTTAATATCAAGCGGTTTCGTGCTTCCTGAATAAGTATAACAGCCGGTCGCCAACACCGGCCGCCTCCGTGAATCTGGAGGGGGTTTGCGCATGTTGGTTTTTTTTTACATACATACATTCACGCGTGTTTCCCCGAAGAAGTAGGCAGAGGCATATTATACGCCCACACTTCGCCAATTATATAGATGGTCCCACGTAATAGGTGGCGAGCCTATTGCCGCTTACTGGGCACTGTTTTGTTCGCCAGAGCCTCGTCCGTTGATCGGCAGGTGCACCACTTGCAGGTGGGGTTGGCTTTGGCTCCTTAGGCTTGGTAGGATCCCTATACACCATTTACATATAGTTTTTTATTTCCTTTTAAATAATGACTTTGTCGGTTTAGCACATTTAGCCAGTGTCAAGTAAGAGATATATTAACAACATATTAATCATAGTAAATGAGAATGAGAGGTAATAAAGATGATAAATGGTAAATGAGATGCCCTCCCCTAAGCCCCCTAAGCCCCTTAAGTCAGATCTCTCATGGACTTCTTGAGAGAAAAGTGATGTTGCACTGTTTTGTTTCATTTACCAACACTCATGCACGTTCACAAACACTTAACGGTTAATAATCCACTTCGAAATATCACAAATTTTAGAAAAAAAAACAAATCTTGACACACAGACACGACGCTTCACTTTCCCGCCAAGAAGTCCGTATGATGGGTTGAGTATGACCTAAATCCCTCTGCTTTTCATTGCGAAAGTATGTTTCTTTCAGTTCAGAAATGCTACTACCTATTCTTGGTTTATTTTGGTCCAGATAGCCTATACATATATTCAATCAAAATTCTGAAATTTCATCTATATGCCACAACACATATGTATCTTAATTAGTGAACTTGGTTCAAAGCACGAGTTAGCCAATGACTCTTTATTATTGCTACTGTCTTGATATCAATATCAATAGAACTTTTTAGGCAAAAAATCTTTAATTAGAATAAAATGTAATATACCTTAGTAACTGTTGCATCATAGCGTACGCATAATTAAACATCTCCACCTCTTTTACTCAGCCAACCATATGAGTTTAAAATAAATTGCCTTGCTAATATTAAAATAGAAACGTAACTCTGTCTAACCGTCTAAATGTCTGCTTGTTGCCTAAGCCTAAGCTGCTGACTATTTGACGGGACACCCAGTGGGCTTGCATATCTTCAAGCACTAGATACAGATGGGTCTTTCGCTACGTCTTACGTTTCCAGCTCTCGAGCATACAACATTTGTAAATTTAAAAAAAAATTAAGAACTTAGTTTTTTGCAAGAATTCAAATGTTTTTATGACTTGTAATTGATATCAGCTATGTAACTTTTTTCCTCTTAAAGTCACAGGTTTAGTTCCTATATGATAAGCAAGTTTATTGTGATTGAAGTTACCATTGAGAAATTAGAATATAAAAAAAAATTACCACAAAGCTTACGGTTCACTTGATGGAAAATGGTCATATGTACTTGCATTATCACGAGTTGCAGACTTAATGCGTTGCCGACCTTTTAAAACCCATTTCACATGTAAGGTAAAAATCTATCTACAACACAAACGCCAGAATGTGTTGCGGGCTTTAATACAGCGGGTTAGTAAATCATCACATAGTCGTGTAACATACATTCTCGTCTTCCAGTTCTTCTAATTTCTCTTGCTGGCACTGTATCACGTTCTGCAGATGTTTGCAAGCTTCAGTCTTGTCGCCCCGACCTTCAACGCCTCGCTTTAGAGCTATGAAAGCAGATAACTGGAACAAAGAGTATTTTGTTTTACTAAGCGGTTTGAGTTCTTCTTGAGTAGGTATTTAGAACGGCATGATGAGTACTTTTGTGAAAATAATGAAATTGAGTAAGTCATCATATCCTAGCAGTATCCCGGTTGCCCTAGACTTAAGCATAGGTTCCAGGGTCTGCTCACTGGTTCAGCCAGATTTGACTGGATTTCAGTTATTACGTGGTGCGACTGCCGTCTGACCTCCGCAACCCAAAAAGAAACATCATTCTATGGTTAAACCAGCTGTCAGTCTATTAGAAGGCACTGACTTCCTAATAACGACTGCCATAGATGTTCATGACAAAAAACCAACCAACGGGTCAACGTGCTTTCCGAGGCACGGAGCAAGCGATAATTACGCACAATACTTCGAAAAGTCATTCGTGCGCTACCAAGGTTTGAACCCGAGACCCTCTGAATTTAAAGGCAAAGGGTCTCGCCACTGGGCTCTCATCACTATAATGAAATTGGGTAAGTACTTGTAGAAACGTAAACTTTTAGCAAATAGATCTCTATATGGAACGTATGTAATGGTGTTTCCTTAGTCGTTTTCTACGATACCCTCGGGAAAGACCTGTAACTATTTGGAGGAACCACCATACAGTAAATTTAATGCATTTGAAATATATTTTCAGTTCCTTCTTCTTCTTTTTTGCTTTTCGACGTTATATTTCTTTTAATTTTATTATTTTGGTTAATTCTTAACTGATATACTGTTTTACGCAATCCGCATTTTGCTAGTTACAAAAACATTAGGTTTTTGATTTATAATTACAGACAACCGGAGCAAAAATAAAAAAAAAATGTTAAAATGTTAAAAATGTCTTTAAGGATTGTGAATCTTTAAGGAACGATTATGACGATTTGCTTCTTAACCCCTTAAATATTTTCCATACTGACTCATATTATTAACATACCTTATTTTCATACTGTATCTTCACCGTTGACAGTTGCCGTTCATACTCCATCTTGCTGGCTTCCAACTCAACGGCGAGTCTATCGTGTGCTTCCTTTATCTCTTCGTATCTGGCCTCGTACACTTTCTCGCTTTGGTTCTGAAGTTCGCGTTTTGCATCCACTAACAAGTCAAATAGACATTTGACCGCCACTTTCGCTTCGAGCATTGACTGGATGTTGTCCCATTGCGTGCGCGATTTGTTTTCTGATAAAATGTAAAGTTTTGACAGTATAAAATTATGTAAGCTGTTTCCCATGGAGTTTACTAAACATTTCAGTGAGAAAATGTCTTATAAACGACTAAAATTTTACATTTATACAACTTTTACTTAATTTAAAGCTAAAAGTAGATTTCCTATTTCTTATTTATAAGCTTCTGTTTAATAAGTGTTCGCATACGCACTTATGCCGTTTTCAATGACAATAAACACTTACTTAGATATCTTATTTCGAATATAGCTCACTATATGATATTCGTTCGGCGCATCTAACAAGTAATTCTAATGGTGGATCCACATAATTGTAGATTCAATTGAAGAAAAAATAAATTAATCTACAATGACTATAAGTAAAGCCGCTAGAGAAGCCACCGGCAAACGCGGCTCTGATTCGATATCCGCAGTAAAAAGCAAACGACTCTACATTGTAACTTGAAGTCCCGAATGAACTGTCATCCTGCTGCCAGCCGCCGTTTTATAGAAGTCTTGCAACCGGGATAAAGCCCAGGGACCAGGGACTGCCCACAGGTGTAACTAGGTTTTGGCTAAATTCAGTTACCGTCTTTGCCGCGACTGCCGCACACAAAGCCGGCTTATGCCGCCGAGTTGTGTGGATAACCTGCTAAACGCCGGCACGAACGCGGCAGTATTTAATATTATCTTAACTTTATTCTAACCTTGATCTGCAATCAAAATCTTTTGCTGCAAATCGGAAATCTGCGCTTTTCGCATAGCAAGATCATCTTCTAGTTCAGATATCTTCTTTCTGCTAGCTGCGTCTTCTGTGTTGTTCCTCAAAATCTCTATTTGCTCCATTATCCACGCTCTGTGAAGTAGGACATAAAGCATAATGTGCTAATTTTATGTCATGTTAATCCCCCGCGGTAAGCTTTTAGTGCTTGTTTAATGAAAGTGGATACGGCTGTAGAACATTAGCGATATTTGAAACTGGGTGTAAACTAGCTGTTGGGTTAAATTACCTCTTGGCTGCCTCTAAAAATGTAGCATATCTTTATTTTTGCAGATCATTAATAGGTTAGGTAGGTCCAAGGACTCTACCTTGTGAAACGCCAAAAATTATTTTATTCCTATTATGATCGTTAATTTAAGTATCACGAAGGCAGATAGAAGGCAGAAGCTCTGAAACATAACTAGGGCTACTCTTATGTAAACATCGCCTCAAGTTCGCAAGTAAAATAGGCGAAACCCCATTTTATTAAAGGCCTCGGACGGGTCGTCTATATCAATGGGATGGCAATGCATTTTCCATCTCCTAAAACCATACCACAAGAAACACCGTTATTCCTTTGAAGGTTTTAATAACCTTGACAGAACTGTTAGGATATAAATTATTATAACACAGCCAACTAGCACCCTATAAGATAAATGACTCATAAGGACAACGGAACAAAGCAATGGATAGAATTTAATTCGAATTGGTTGTACTAGGTACGATTCCGCCATAGTTTCAGTGTATTAAAAGCACTTTTCTAAACAATACCTATATTCCATCAGCTCCTCTAGCGACTTTTCGGCCTCAACTATGCTGAGATGAACCTCTAACTCTTGTTCGATGTACTGTTGTATGGCGCCAGCTTTCACGCTGCCCTTTGCATTCCTCTTCATAGCTGTCGACTTCTGACGTTCTAAGGCTTCCTAAAACGATAAATAAAACCGATATGTCAAGAAAAGTGTTATAAAAGTTATTAAATAAAATTTGTGCAATAAAAATTGGAGTGGAAAAATGGAGAGAAAGATCAATACTAAAAAAGTTATAAATTAGGTGCGTGAAGAATGATACGATCGAGAAAGTAGTGGATCATTCGAAGACTACTAACAGAGGTGAAAGGAAGGTTAAGACATGTTGCGCCAACCATTGATAAACCTGGAGCAGGACACGAGAATGATGACACCATCCTGGATTCTTCCAAGTAGGCTTCTTTTGTATAATTGTTGAAATACAAAACGCCATAAATATCGACCCGTCTCTTTGTCAAGAGCATTAGAGCGTGATTCGAGATATAATTCGCATGCTTAAAGGAACATCGACCCATTAATAGATAGGTCAGGTATGAGTTACGTACTTATACAGTCTTTCTATTTCTTACTGAGATCGAATCAATGTTAATTTAACATTCAAAACACAAGCAGAATTACTAATTAATAAATCAGTATCAATTGAATGCGCTTACAAGTAGGACAAGTATTATTTGGAAGATCTTCTCTGTCCCAAAAATCGTCTTTTTTGAGTTAAGTCACTATTACATTAAGCATGCGATATGGTGCTTTGGGTGCTTCTAACTATTTGACGCTGGCTTACCCAGGCCCAAAGCAATTTTTTTAATGATAACCTACCTTTAGCCGCTTGTTGACAGCGACGCCCAGGCCTTAAGCAAGTTATATTATAATAACCTACCTTTAGCCTCTTGTTAACAGCGACGCCCAGGCCAAAAGCAAGTTTTATTATGATAACCTACCTTTAGCCGCTTGTTAACAGCGACGGCTTCCTCCATTTTCCGTTTCAGCACGTTCTGCTGCTTGGCATGAAGCGACTCCATCTTGGCCATGGCTGTGACACGTTTCCTGTCTTCGTTCTTGAGACGAAGCATCGCCCTTTCGTTATCAGCCTTCCATTTGCGGAATTTCTCACTTTCTTCTCGCATTTGTTTTATTATTTTAACCTGTAGGTAGTTAAGATGTTAGGAAAATAGGGCAGGCTTAGCTATTTTTTTAACATTCTGTTTGGTGGTCGAGAAACCACTTGTTATAATCTACAATTTATATCGAAAGATATGATAACTAGTTACCCTCTAGGCGCTTTATTTATTTTTCTTGTGTACATTTATATTTGTTACTTTAGATAAAAGAAAAGTGAAACTACCTACCTAATTAATGATGATAAACTTACCAAAAAGCCTCTGCAAAGACTGCGTGCAACATTATACATTGATTTTATTTCATTTATTTTATTAATGTACGCAATTCATAGCAAATAATGAAAGAAAGAAGTCATATGTGGTCAAATTTCATGAAGAAAAATGCGAAGATGTCAAAACGATCAGTTGACAAATTTATAAAATATATATTGGATCTACGTAATAATAATTAGTAAGTAATGTAATAGTTTATAATAAGTAATAATAAATCTAAGTAATAATAATTAAAAATAAAGGAAATATATACCTTTGTGGCTTTCATAGCTTGCAACTCAGCATTGAGCGACGCGATCTTGGCTTCGTTCTTTTCCTTCATCTTGATAATGTTGGCTTGTTGTTGACACTTCTTCTTTAAGTCTGTGATTTGAGATTCCAGAGCAGATACCTTGGTGCGACGCTCATCGTGCGATGGGTCTTTAGTCTAAAGAGAAAGATCGAAAACACAATAACAACAGTTCTAATCGATGTGATGCAGATGTTGAATAGATACAAACATAAAATCAATTATATTGCTGGTCTCACGTAAGGTGGCAAACCTATTGCAGCTAATCGGGAACTTATATTTTCGCCAGAGCTTCGTCCACTGATGCAGATGCAGGTGAGGGGTATTAGCCTAAATCACAACGCTGGCCAGGCGGGTTTGTAATCGCAGTTCAAGCCAGTACGCAGGACGATGCTGCTGCCCATCATCAGGTAGAATTTCCCTTCGTCGACTCTTACGACTCCCGTGAGATGAGAGGGATAAGTAAAAAACTTGATAACTCTAAAAAGTTACAATCTAGTAGATATCTACATAACAACAGTTGACAGCGAAAAATATAACATGCGTAAAGATTCGTAATAAACCGACGAAGTGGCGCGTCTTTTACGAAATGTCTGCTTTTGAGATTGTATTGTATTTAAGTATGTTTGTTGTTTAGTATCCATAACACAAGTTCTTAGTGATACTTATCTTAGAACTAAATAACTGGTGTGATTTTTTATTATTTATTTGTTTATTTATTATTTATTTTCTGTCACGTGTATGCGTTAAAATATAAAAATAACCTGCTCTGTGTGCGTCTGATTTGTTATTTACTTTACACTACGATTTGGAACACACATGCATAAAATGATAATAACAATAAAAACTAAACTGCGTTGCTAACAGACACTAACGCTGTGTCCATTGCCATAACGAAGGAATGTCTTAGTATCCCAGAAATCCTAAGTAAGGTAAGTTACCTTTGTCTGTTTCAATTGCTGCATCAACTCGTCGCGCTCCTTCTCAAGATGGGCGATCTTCTCCTCATTCTCCCGAAGATTGTGATGGTTGTCCAGCATATCCTTGTTGTTGGCCAATATTGCTTGAACTACTGATGCCTTAATGGCCATTGCACGGTTCAGTTCTTGCAATTCTTGATTAAGTGCGACCTTAAAAGAATATGTGATTTTATCTTATTGATTGATGTTTATTAATTACTTTACATTCTTTAATACTTGAAAGCCTAAGAGCATTAAACTTTGCAGTATTAAGTATATTTTATTAATGAAATTTCCGATAATCTGAAGAAGCTTTACCATGGTGATTAATTTACACTACTTAAATATACTGAGCATTAATCTTACCTGTCCCATAGCTCTCTTCTCTTCCTCCAGAGCAGCTTGATCTTCATTAAGCACAATATCCTCTTCCCCTTTTTCTAAGTCACTATCCTCTTTAACAAACGACAACTTTATTTCGTGGTCAATAAGTTCTTCATTAGTCTTCATGTTAACAGATTGCAAATCTTCTAGTCTACTCTTAATTTCCTTCAAATAGTCAACTACAGAACTCTTTCTTTCATCAGTGTCAGGTGAATTGTCCGTTGTATTTAGATTTTCTATAGTCTGATTACATTGTTCTGTTAATTCATTTAATTTCCTTTCGATTTTATCTTTTGCGGCTTCAGCTAACAGTGCTTTTTCACATAAATTTGTGTTTTCTATAAGCATGTTGCTAAGATGCTCAGTGACTTGTTTGTGCTTCTTCAGAAGTTCGGCATACCTACGCTTCTCACGATCTAATTCATCTTGAAGGTGTTCGTTATTTTGTTCACTAACAGTAGGAGCTTTGCCAAGTAGCTGAAGTCTTAATTCATTGACCAAATTGTTTAACCTAAAAGTATTAACCTAATTGATTAATAACATGCGGTCTTAATTTATATAATATTTTTTTACACAAGAAAAAAATAAGGGATAAATAAATCTACTAGCAATAATTGTTATCTGCTAATTTTAAATAGAAATCTCTTACAGCAGGCCTGCGACAGGGACATGAACAAAATGTTTTAAAAAGCTATAATTTATTCTGCGGTAAGACCGATAGCTCCCGTAGGATAGGACAAACGGTGCGACGGGGTTTGAACTAAAAGAGGCATGTTTTCAATTATGTATTTTCAATTTAATTTTATGTAAAATAAAAGATACATATCCAATAGGTCCTAAGTTATCTTTATCTACCCTATTGTTGAATTATGACTGATTTGGCGTCGATGTATCTGCTGTGTTTTTGATGTTGTGAGTTCTATTCCCACAACTCTTTGTGTCATCAAGTACTTATTTAGGAAAAAAAAATGTGTATTTATGTACGTTTTTCGGTTGTTAAATATTCATAACATAAATTATAAATGATACCTATCTTGGATCTACATAATTAGCGATTTTTTTTTCTACCAACCTGACGATCTCGGCGGCCTTTGCGTCTTGATTAATAATGGGTTTGTTTCGAATTCTACGCGCGCGATCAGCATACCGCAGCGTCGACACTGTCTCGTCGAGATTGTAGTCGGCAGGACTGACGCATGCCACCATCAGTGTAAGGGAATTGCCACCCAAACTGTCTGGAAGGTCAAATCAAAGAAATACATAGACATATACATACATTCACGCCTGTTTCCGCGAAGGGGTAGGCAGAGGCATATTATACGCCCACACTTCGCCAATTATATAGTTGTTCCCACGTAATAAGTGACGAGCCTATTGCCGCTTATTGGGCACTGTTATGTTCGCAAGAGCCTCGTCCGTTGATCGGCAAGTGCACCACTTTCAGGTGAGGTTGGCTTGGGCTCCTTAGGTCTTGGTAGGATCCATATAAAAAAAAACACTCGTGAGCTTCGTAAGAGCCGACAGAGAGAAACTCTGACGGATGGGCAGCAACGTCATTATACGTACTGGCCTGATCTGTGATTACCAACCCGGCTGCCCAGCGTGGTCATTACGAGCATTTCTCCCAATGTGCAACTCATACAAAGTATTATTAAATTCTCGACAACAAGTTCCAACATATACTTACCCTGTAACAATCTGGTGAGTTTACTGTCCCTGTAGCTTATAAAACTTCTATTGGTTCCATCGCCTAAAGCCGATATGACATTGCCTAGAGCCAGTAACCCCTGGTTAATCTTCACTCCTTCTTTGAGCCGTTCACCGCTCGCTTTCGTCTTCTTTATCCTTTCGGAGCCAGCTAAGTCCACAAGATGAAACTTCGATGTTGTCGCCAGGTTTCTGAAAATAATTAAGTTATAAATCCTATTTATGAATTTAAAACACTATTCAGAAAATCAGCCTTAAATACGCGTCTAAGCTAAATTTTATTGACATGAAAAAAAAATACGTAGCACAATAAAGACTAAAATTAACAAATTAAACAAAACTCATGGCATATTCAAATTTTTTTCGAAAACACTTGTAAATATAACTTAAAACTAGGAGCGCCAATATACTAGGGCGGAAGTCTGAAATACTTTATAGTTATTGATAATCCTTTTAAGACGGTTTTAACCATTATCTTACTCCAATAATGACTTCATAAAATAGCTATCATACTAGCTATTAGTACTAACTTATAATGGGAACTCAGCCATTTGAAGTCCATTGCTAAACATAGGGCTCCCCAATTCCACTTTGATCAATCCACCGCCCGCCGCCCCATCGGTCGTCGGTTAAAGTACTTCAATAGCGATCGCGAACCGGCAAACGTAGAGGACGGTCACCCAAGTGACGGATCGATGATCTGATCAAGGCGGCGGGAAGCCGATGAATGCAGACTCAGGATCGCTTAAAAAGGAAATCTATTGGGGAGGCCTATGTTCAGCAGTTGACGCCATATGGCTGAGATGATGATGACTGATCGCTCTTCAGCAGTAACACCAAGGTGGTTTTGGTTCATACTCCACCAAGACCCAGTGTGTTATTAGTGGAGTGTTAAATGGTAAGTGAATAGAATCAACTCACTTGTCACTTCGACTCTCTTTTTCTATGATAATGGTGAACACTGCATGACTTCTGCTGGAGGCTTGGTTCATTGCTGTTGATCCAGTCACTCGGCCTGATGACCCTCGCTCCAGCACCATCATGGTTTCCATTGTAGAAGTAACTGGAAGCTCAGTTATTCCTAAAATATTAAGAATAAATAATAAAATCATTCAAGGACTTCATTGTTATTATATTTTATATGAAACTTTCTGATGAAAGAAAGGAGTGGGTGTCCAAAAACAAAAGGATGACTAGAGTATAGCAATCATTTAAATACCACAACAACATTACTATGCCAACGGTACACAAAAAGGAAATGGATTGCATATAACTTAGTTTCCATTTCTATGAAGTTTCCTTACAACTGATCTGAACACATTTAAGGCTACATAATGTGGTTATCATTCTTCACCAGATTCTGCTTCTATGTCTGTGTTCATATACTAACATTTGTTTTATGGTTTAATATTTTAACTGCAAAAATGATTGATTTGTTTACAAAAAAGTTACAGGGTTTCTATGCAAAATAACATTTTCTTTTTTTAATGACACACACATGGCTGTACAGCTATGAACTATATATATATATATATATTAGGTGGTTTGCCCACTACACGGGGTATGTTGCTTATAGATTAACTCATTTGGTCATTGTATTGTACCAAGCAGGTTCTCTGTGTGAAGTGAGACACTCGTGTACAGCATAAAAATCTGCTATAACAAACTACATGATGCAGTGCAGTTGGCAAACCACCTTCTGCATAAGCAGGTTTTGTCAGACTATCTGCACAGCACTGGATGGAGCAAACTGCAACCCCCATAGTGAGATACAAAAGTAATGTAATAACTAGTACTGACGAAATGGTGTAAGGCTCTATTTGATTTTACATAAATAAATTTATGTTGGATAATTTTTTATGTTATTTATGATGCCTACGTTTAGCAGTGGGCAGATGATGATGATGAATTAAATTTACCTGGTAAAATAACCCCTTTATTTATGTCTTCCCTAATCTCAATAATACTATGGCTTCGTTCCTTGCCAGAGAGCAGGTCATAGCACTGTTCTTGGTACAATTCCATGAATGAGACATGAACTTTAAATATGTACTGCTCTTGGTGACTTTCTATATAGTTAAATATATCTGCAACTGCTTGAGGTATAACACCTGTAAGAAGACAACATTTATAAAGTTTAGAGATTTGTCACTTTTAGTATAAGTGTCATTAAAAAACATTCCACTAATGAGTATATGCCTCCTTGCAAACCATTGTGAAGGATAAGGTCATGCTCCACCACAGACTGAGGGTGGATTGTTTGAAGACCTAGTGTTTATTGGCTTCAAAAATCTCATTTTACATTATTTATTCAGCATTTCTCCAAAACTTATTTTATTTTCTTTGGGACAACAAACAATTGTACAATATGTATTAATAGTAACTTATTAAACATTAAAATGTGTCATTGCACAACCAGTACCGTTATCCACAAGTTACTAATAAAAATAAATTGTTACCACAGTGCACTTATGCAAAAGCCACTTATAAAACTATAAAACATGTTTACACACACACACACATGAATCTGACAATAGAAATGTTAAAACGAATTATTACATACTACTAATAGGCTGTTTTAGCAACATACTTAAGGAGTATGCTTGTTTTTAAGGGATTTTTTGTTAATGCAAACAGATCAATGTCTAACAACTGTTATATGAGAAAGTAAGTAAGTACAACTTACCAAGTTTGGTGGAATCACCGTCAGACCCTGAATAATTTGTGCCCATTGTATATGTCTTCCCTGAGCCTGTCTGGCCATATGCTAGTATAGTTACATTGTAACCTGAAAATGAAATAATTCAATCAAATTATTGATTCTTTACATTACAACCAAGGACAGAAGATGCATACATATATTTTATCTATCTTTTCTGACTGGTCTTGGCTATAGAGACTACTGATCGGGTCTGTGGTAAAAAAATCTAAAATTTTATTTCAATCATGTATATAATTTTTTTTTATTTATTTATAACATGGCAGATTTTAGCAAAATAATCTTCATTGATAAATTTATTTCAGCTCTTTATTTATGCAGAAATGATGGTACACATTAATGATGCATTGAAAATAATCATTTTACCTTCACTTGTCATTATCTAGTATAAGTTAAATTTTAGGGATTATATAAAATATAATAAATCACTAAGGTCAGAACTCATAGTATCGAACATACAGTCCTGTGTGGGATAACAGTTCCTGAAATTTAAAATACAGTCTCTACTCTCAGCCATTCAGTCAGTCTTAAATAAGTCTGTTTGTATACTCCATAAACATACTCTTTCTTCACTTGACCGACAACTCTTACCTTGAAATAGCTTTCCAATAAGACCCTTCACAGCCGTGTCATAAAACTCTTGTTGTGTAATATGTTGTGGAAAAACATGGTTGTATGTGAATGCTAAGTCCTTTATTTGAACTTGGGGCTCACCGGCAACCGACTCAATGCACTCATCACAGCCCCTATCAATCTCCAGCTGCATAAGAGGCCTGACTCGAAGAGCGACTTGTACTGTGTCAATCGTGCCTTTATAACCGTCAACCATTTTAGATGAATTTATATTGTGCTTATAGGTCTAAAGATCCCATTCATGAGATGGTATGATACAGGCTTTTAACTTCGCGCCCATAAAACGATGCGCGCCGATGATCAGGGAATTGTCAATATCACAATGTTTTGCATGTTTGACACTGTGTCATCTAAATTTCCAGCCAGTGAATTGTGTAGGCCTGTAAAAAGGTAGGTACAGTGTAAGTAATGCCAGAATACACCAGATGGAGTCATCTCCTCAAGAAAACAACAAAAAAAACGGGAGTTATATCACAAACCCTACAAGAGTTGCAACAATCGATACGTACCAGCCACTTCACTTAAAATAATTCGACGCAAACTGAACACACGTCACACACTAATGTTTTCAGAAAGGCAGAAAACGAAAAACTTAGTCAAAAGGTCAACTTCACTTCTACTAATTTATTTTATTTTTGCTACAACACAGGAATCAAATTTTATTGATGGATTTCCTACTAAACTGAAATTCAAAATTCAACCGTTCATCATTTACGTTGAAGCTCGTCATAAGTTGTTGGTTTCTGGGTGCATAGCAATAAGGTCGACAATATATTGACGCAATTTTAAAATAAATACTTTACTAATCACGGAGAAGGCTGAGGTCGGACCACATACACCCTAAGGTTCAACTTATTTTCATTGGTCTTAAGTATAAAATTCTATTAGATAGACTGAAAAATAAACTTTATTCGAGCCTCTATATTCTCTCAAAGTTTTGGTACAAACACATCGCACAGTGTTTTTTATTCACACAACTCCAAAGTTCTAGTAGCTTTTAGTAAAATATTTACTACTTAGTCTTTTCTGACTTCGTACATTGACTTAACTATGACGAACTTTACTAGACTGTGATTAAATGAGGAAACGCTGCATATAAATGAATTGCTAAAAACATCATGATAAAAAGCAATAGATTATTCGAATTCTTCGTAGAAACATTTTATTTGGAAAACTGAAAGAAATAATAATACTCTTAATCACACCAATTATTTAGTTCCAAGATAAGTATCATTTAGAACTTGTGTTATGTATCCTAAAGAACGGATACACATACTTACATACTTACATACTTTTTTTTTGTAAATACATACTTTATACATAGGAAAACACCCACACCAGAACAAATATAAATACTGTGAAATATGATCATGCACACAAAGATTTGTCCTGTGTGGGAATCGAAACCACGACCTCATGAGTGAAGTGCAGGTATTCTGACCTTCACGCCATATCGGTCGTTAAATTTAAAATTATGGATTTATTTAAAGAACTATTTATCATATTAATTCGAATTTTATGTTCAAAATGAACTAGAAATATTTTTAAAATGAAAATTGTGAAAACTCTCACAAAAATGCGAATTTTATTTTAATGTCAAGAAGAATTAAAAATTTTCTTGTAGAAAATTATTATTACAAAGTAAATTTACTGGAAATTGCGCAGTAGGGACTATAACTTTAGCCTCTCTGTGAGGAAAAGAAGGTACCAACTACCAAAATAGTAGTTGTCATCTGTCAACTGTAAAAAACGAGCGAAACTATACTTGCATGAAATTAAAGTGAAATAATGTTAAATTTTCTAAGCATTTTAAGTGAGATTTTGTAAATGGATAAAACTCGGAGTGACAAGTCAAAATTTTGTGCATAACTAACTATTTTGTCCATCTACCAGCTTTTGTTAAAGGTTGCATCATGCCTCCTCGAACTAGGGCTAATAAAACAACGAAAGCTTCGAAGGAAAATATTGTTGCTACAGTGAAAAGCAAAGCGAAACAGTCTTCGAAAACCACTGTACAACGTAAAGCTTTATCTGACAAAACTAATTCCGCCTCTGATGAGAATCCAAGCCCAAGGATAAACAAGAATACTGCACGAGTTATTGTTAAAAGTAAAGTTGTTGAAAATGTAACTGAAAAAGAAAGGCCCCGTCGAGAGAGAAAAGTTCCAAGTAGGTTCAATGAAAACAATCTCTTGGTTGAGTTGTGTAAAAAGAATGACGAAAAACAAAACACTAGTACTCCTACACAAGCTGTCGAAAATAAGAAAGATGCGTATGTATCGCCTTTTGTAACTCCTGAAAAAGTGGTAGATAACAGTTTAGTAGCTAACCGCCCTCGAAGAATCTGCAGACTTCCATCCAAATTTGATGATCATTCCATAAGCCCTAATAAATTTATACCTGTAGGTTATACAAGTACACCTATTGTACATAATAAAAACAAAAACATAAACACAAAACTACCCAATGATATTAAAAAATCTACCTCTAAAAACACTGAGAAAGCTGCAGTTTTAAAGCAGACCAAGCTACCATTCAGGAATAGCCCTACAAAAAAATCAATTAGTAATTCAATAGTGAAAGTTGATTTAAATATATCTAATGATGCTAAAAAGAGATTATTACGGGAAAGAAAACTAGTTCAGAAACCTGTTTATTCAACTGATAAATCTACAGTCTCCATAGAAAAGGAGGTCCCTACCAAAATCGTGAAAAAGAATTCATCAATTCGTATACTTGAAGAGAACAAAAAGTCAACCAAGAGAGATTGTAGCCATCTGGATATATATGAGTTCACCTTTGATCCTAATGATGAACCACCACCTCAAAAAAAAAAACGCAAGAGGGTTGTTAAAAAGAAATCTTCTAAACCAAGAACTGTTATATTGAAAGCTAATTATAACGATAACATGTCTAAAGCTATGGCTTCACTAAAATCTGCGGTAGCAAAGAAACCAGTTGAATCTCATATCACAACACAAATTATTGATAAGCATAGTGAAGTAAACAAAAACACTACCTCTAAAGACACAACAAATCAAGTTGTAGCATGCAATAACAAAGTACAAGAAACACAATCCAAATTGGGATTAACTAACAATTTTAAATTACCATTTAATACTGGGCATTTGGTTCCACATCAGCAGCAGAATGTATCAACTAGAGTGGAAGATATAGCAGCTGACTTCGAACCTTTGATGGATCATAATGACATCGACTACTCCCCTGTGACAACACCTCACCGTGACAAATCCCCACTTCCATCAAGAGACACATTTGCTCCACCTTTGCCCAGTAATGACCCATTAAATTTAAGGGAAGACTTTAGCTTCTTTGATGACCCTCCAGTTGCTTGTAGTAGCATGAACAAGTCTGTCAGAAGACCTGATGCTAGTCCTTGGAGAGTGCAATTTGATCGGCTACCAATAAAATGGCAAGCAAATACCTATGTAAAGCCCAATATGACACCGGCTGTCGAAAGTTCTTTTATAAATAACTATGATGAAAACAGAAATAAAAAGAAACATGTGTACACAAATTTGATAGCTGAAGCCTGTGATGCTTTGCCAGAAATAGCCAGTAACAACCAACCTAATCTGAAGCAGACCAGTATAATTTCATTTATCAAAGAAGTGGTTGAAAAAAGTGCTTCTAAAAAGAAAAGAGCAAAATCTTTAACACCAGTTAAAGCTAACTCTGTATTCGAGAATGTTTCCTATTTGTCTGTAGCTACACCTGATAAAGTAAGTATGGTAGTGGCTGAAAATACTCCTGAAAAAGATCCATCTAATGAAAATTCTAATAATAAAGATAAGACTTCTAATAAAAATAGAAAAAAGAACACTGATGGAACTTTCTTCGGATTTGATGAGAGTGAAGATCAGGAGAATGTTTCACCGGTCAAAAAGATAGATGCTAAAGTTCGGGCCTTAAGGCCTCGTGCAAGAGCAGTGCTTCAGGAAATTAATACTCAAACAGGCCCTTCAAGAGCCAAATTGCCACTTGCTAGTAAAACTAATATTGCAGCTAAAACTAATATTGTAGCTAGCTCTGATGCAGTGAAAAAAGCCTATGATCAGCTAAAAGATGCTGAAGAAGCATCAGTATTCCCTGAGATAAATGTTATCAATGAAGAAAATATTAAAGCATTCACAAATGTAGAAAATCAACCTTTTGAAGATTTAAATGATGATGATTCACAATCTGTTCACCTGTTTGAAGATATTGAACTAATCCACCACTTAAAGGTAATTTATTAGTTTTGTTTATAATTTAACTAGCTCTAACTAGCAGCCGCCCGCGTACGCGTGACCTAAATATAAAACTTCCTGTTGAATCACTATATTAAAATAAAATCGCATTAAAATCCAATGTGTAGTTTTAACGATCTAATCATAAATAGGGACAGACAGAGGAAAGCGACTTAGTTTTAAGCACAGTATTTAAAATGTGGCTGAAATATTTGTAAATACAAAGAAAATGTACTTTATCTTTATACATTCGTCATATCCTAGCATTATCCTGGTTGCCCCAGACTCGAGCCCATTGCCCAGGGTCTGTTTACTGGTTTAACCAGGTATGGCTGAATTTCAATCATTACACGGAGCAACTGCCATCTGACTTCGCAACCCAAATGGGAACATCATTCTATGTTTAAACCAGCTGTCAGAATGTTATAAGGCACTGACTTCCTTATAAAGACTGCCATCGATAATCATGACAACTGAGACCAACGGATTAACGGGCTTTCCGAGACACGAAGCAAGTGATAATTCTGCACACTCAATTACTTCCAAAAGCTATAGGTTCTACCAGGGTTTGAACCCAATACCACCTGATTTCAACTACAATTGTTATGTTTCAGCCAACCCGGAAAAGTTATGGAAAAGCAAAGAAAGTAGCATTCCAGCAGACATCAGACTCAGACAATGAATCCCAAGACAATGAACAACAAAAACATCATCAAGAAATGGATTTGAGTGATTACGACGATCTTGCTGATTTATCATTCACTGTGCCCAATGTTGATCAGAAAAATAAACCCAAGAAAAAAGCAAAGAATAAGAAGCAGTTGTCTAAAAAAGAGGTATGTTATCAAAAAACTATTTGCTATTAACAACCATTATGGTTGTTGTTGTTACTTAATACGTTAATACATACAATCACACCTAATTCCCCGAAGGGGTAGGCAGACGCATTTTACTAACTCACAATTCGCCAATTATAATGTTGGTCCCACATAATAGTTGTCGAGCCTGTTGCCACTTACCGGGAACTGTTATGTTTGCCAGAGCCTTGTCTGTTGATTGGCAGGTTCACCACTTGCAGGTGAGTTGGCTTGGGTTCCTATAATGTTAATAGGATCCTTAAAAAAAACCCATAAAATATTAAATAGAATGTAATGTTAACTCATGTGCAGTGAGTTTGGAGTATTGTTCCCTTTATCTTTGGGATGGTACTGCTAAGTACCTTTTATGCACTTGATAGACTGCAATCCACTGCTTCCCATCAGGTAGGATTTAGTCATTATGACGAATACATTTAAAAAAAAAACAAAATGTGTGAGACAACTTTTAAAGCAGGCAAAGCCTGACAGTTTTTAGAATAATCCTAGGGTAAATATAACCTATCTTAATTTAAATAAACTTCATTAATATGATGTTTCTAAGACAGCTAAATTTTTTTCACATAATAGGTTGGGGAAAAAGTCTTTTCGTATTTTTGTATGAAAAGTCAAGAAATTTTTTTCAAAGTTTATTTACATTTATTTACAATATATATGTACCGTTTTGTTGAATAACTTTCTGCCATTTTCTGGGCAGAGACATTATCCCGTTACTGTAGAAACTTTGGGGCTTCTGATCAAAAAAACGGGACAAATAGTTTTGGCAGTCCTCTCTTGAGGTCAACCTTACAGAACCTAAAGAATTCTGCAGAGACCGAAACAGGTGAAAATCTGAAGGCGCAAGGTGAGGGCTATATGGTGGATGCACCAGGACCTCCCAGTCGAACTCTCTTAATTTTTGCTGAGTGGCTAAAGATGTGTGTGGTCTAGCGTTATCGTGATGAAAGACCACACCCTTCTTGTTGATCAATTCCGGCCGTTTTCTCTCGACTGCTTCCTTTAATCTCATCAGTTGCTGGCAGTAAAGATCAGAATCGATGGTTTTGCCGGGCGGTAAAAGCTCATAATAAACAATGCCCTTCCAATCCCACCATACACACAGCATCACCTTATTTCGTGTTAGGCCAGGTTTGGCCACAGTCTGTGAAGCCTGGCCAACTTTCGACCACGACCTTTTTCGCACGTTCTTGTCGTACGTGATCCACTTTTCATCGCCAGTTATCAATCTCTTCAAAAACGGCTCGGTTTCATTACGTCTCAATAATGAATCGCAAATGAGTACACGGTTCTTTAAGTTTCTTTGAGTGAGCTCGTGTGGCACCCAAATATCGAGCTTTTTTGTATAACCAGCTTTCTTCAAATGGGTCAAAACTGTTTTGTGGTCAATTCCCAGTTCTTCAGCTACATCGTAACTACTAATATGCCGATCTTGCTCCACTCTTTCAAAAATGGCGTCCATTTTATTCGTAAGAGGGCGACCAGAGCGAGGTGCATCTTTAACATCAAAATTTCCGGACTGAAAACGTTTGAACCAAATTTGTGCTACTCTTACTGACACTGCATCAGGTCCATAAACATCACAAATTTTTTTCACTGCTTGAGTTGCATTTTTGCCTTTTTTATAATAAAATTTTAAAATGTATCGAATTTCTTCATTAGATTCACTCATTTTAACGGAGAGAAAAACAAATGAAAAATAGCGGGAAACAACTTTTTTTTATTTTTTTCTTTTCTTTATAATGGAACCTTTTTAATGTTACTAAAACCAGCCAGACACAAATAGTACAGTCAAAAAAAATTTATAGTAAGTTTATACCTACGTTATGCGAAAAGACTTTTTCCCCGACCTAATATATTGGAATCATATTATCTTTTGGCATTCCTCCACAACAGTATACATTCACGCAATGTATTCCTGCGTTAGATATTTAGAATTAATTCAAATAAAAATATTTTTTTGTACTATCACACTAAAGTCAAGGACTGGTATGATATGATAATGACCTTCAGATATGAGAAGCATGATTACAGGATGAAGATAGAAATAAAGAATAATATTTTTTGCTTTTGTAATTTCAGAAAGCAGAAATGGACGCTTGGGCTGCTCAATTCAACTCAATGTGTGAAGATATTGAACATTTTCCTCTTGTGGTTGAATAATCCGGGGAAAATGAGTTTCAATTATGTTAAAATCATGAGACGTATATCATATTATATTAATTAGATTTATCATCCCATCCAGGGATCGGACAAGAACTTAATCTATGAACTTTTTCTTGGTGAAAATTAGGAGAATCTGCATTACAAGAACTCATATGGGTGTATTTTGTTTATATAATTGATGATGGTTATGCAGTTATATTTGATGATGATGATTTGTTATGCCAGTTTCTTAAAATATTAATTTATAAAAATTATGATATGTTTGATAAATTACATAACAAATATGTATGCTGGAAATTATGATTTTGTATCTATCTAATATGTAACATTTTTGTTTTGGCTTAATTTTCTTTTAAATTGCTGTACTCTCGGAAGAGTAGGTTTTACATACATATTTCTGAATGCTTGGGTGTTTTTGTTATTGCGCTTTTTCAATATAGATTTCTCAATTTTTTTTGAACTGCACCATTGTTTATCATCATTACAATATGATAAGTAATTTTTTTTTAAAATACACCTGGTTTTAAAATTTTGCAATTAAAAGTATACTAACGTTTTTTTTTATTTTGTTATCCCAAACATTATGTTACGTCAAGAAATAATATTGGTAAAATTTGTAATTTTAAAAGGGATCATAATTTTTTTTATAATTAAGTTATTAATTGAAATCATTAATACATTTGGACTAACATCAATATTATGGATTTATGTGAAATAAAGAAATATTTCATAATCTTTTTGAGAAGTTACCCATATTGTGTTAGTAACATTGAATTCTTAACTTATAATATAAGTAAGCACAAAATATTCATTTATTGCCCGAAAATATAATAAAATAATAAATTAAAAATACAACAAAAATTGTCACAAAATTTTCATTTAACACAATCTCAGAAATGTAGGCTTTGGGAGTGCGGAGTGAGATGCCGAACCACCCAGTGATGCAGCATGAAGCTGTCCTACCTTATATATAAATATAAGGGCTATAAAGCCATGGCGTTCAGGATCCTGTTGGAGCCCTGCCTCATAATGGATGCGATTTTTTTTGTATTATGGCATGGAAATCGTGGCAGCAGCAAGAGCATCCTGAATCCGTTATTATTGAGCGTTGTAGACATTTTCTGTATACTTTGTCCAGAGGCTGCATTTGTAAAACTACTGGTATTATTTAATAGCAAAAAGTTCTTAAGTAAAACTTCAAAAAATATATGACTTTAAGAAATCCTCATAGAGAGATACTAAAGTAATAATTATGTTACAAATTAAGTATGAATAAAGAAACTATATGATATTTATTTTATTGTGGCCATGACATTTTTTGCCATTTTTTAAAAGTAAGTATTAATATTAATTTGTTTGAGTGTTTTTTAAATTAAGTAATATTTTTATTTTAACAAAATTATGTTCATCTTATGTTGGGGTTGATATGATAAGGATTCGTAATTATAATAAGTATCCCTGTGTTGTGCAAGTTTTATTTAATAAAAAAATAATTTTTTTAATGATTATAGAATTGTAAGATAATTTTATTATTAAAAATGTTAGAAGTAACAGTGTCTTCTCTTTGGCAATAAAATTATGATCTGCGTTATTTTAATACAAGTTTTATTGAACAGAAATGTTGTATTAATATTGACATAATTACTTATAAGTTTGAAATGTAATGTTAATAGATACTTTGAAAACAGTTGATCTGTGTTCTGTTGTACAACAATTCAATATATTCATGGTCATTCTATAGAACATTTAAAAATAGGTTATATGCAGGGGATCAATTTAATTTAAGGTACCTAATTATGCTATTGGCAATAAATATTTTTGTATTTATCTAACAAAATTATTGTTTTATTCTCCTATGGTTTTGTCCAATATCGTTATAACCTTTTTGCTTGTGCCCTTTTTTAAAAAATCCGTCATATAATCCTTGTTCTGGTGATAACTATCTTCTTGTTTCTTAAATGCTTATCCTAAATTATCAATAACGGATGCCCTATTGAGCGGATTTAAACATTCAGCAGGACGCCTAACATCTGGGTCTGAAAATCAGCACTGAGACAGCATACCTAGTGGGGTAAAACCTGTGTAATAATAGGTTGGGGAAAAAGTCTTTTCGTATTTTTGTATGAAAAGTCAAGACATTTTTTTCAAAGTTTATTTACATTTATTTACAATATATATGTACCGTTTTGTTGAATAACTTTCTGCCATTTTGTGGGCAGAGACATTATCCCGTTACTGTAGAAACTTTGGGACTTCTGATCAAAAAAACGGGACAAACAGTTTTGGCAGTCCTCTCTTGAGGTCAACCTTACAGAACCTAAAGAATTCTGCAGAGACCGAAACAGGTGAAAATCTGAAGGCGCAAGGTCAGGGCTATATGGTGGATGCACTAGGACCTCCCAGTCGAACTCTCTTAATTTTTGCTGAGTGGCTAAAGATGTGTGTGGTCTAGCGTTATCGTGATGAAAGACCACACCCTTCCTGTTGATCAATTCCGGCCGTTTTCTCTCGACTGCTTCCTTTAATCTCATCAGTTGCTGGCAGTAAAGATCAGAATCGATGGTTTTGCCGGGCGGTAAAAGCTCATAATAAACAATGCCCTTCCAATCCCACCATACACACAGCATCACCTTATTTCGTGTTAGGCCAGGTTTGGCCACAGTCTGTGAAGCCTGGCCAACTTTCGACCACGACCTTTTTCGCACGTTCTTGTCGTACGTGATCCACTTTTCATCGCCAGTTATCAATCTCTTAAAAAACGGCTCGGTTTCATTACGTCTCAATAATGAATCGCAAATGAGTACACGGTTCATTAAGTTTCTTTGAGTGAGCTCGTGTGGCACCCAAATATCGAGCTTTTTTGTATAACCAGCTTTCTTCAAATGGATCAAAACTGTTTTGTGGTCAATTCCCAGTTCTTCAGCTACATCGTAACTACTAATATGCCGATCTTGCTCCACTCTTTCAAAAATGGCGTCCATTTTATTCGTAACAGGGCGACCAGAGCGAGGTGCATCTTTAACATCAAAATTTCCAGACTGAAAACGTTTGAACCAAATTTGTGCTACTCTTACTGACACTGCATCAGGTCCATAAACATCACACATTTTTTTCACTGCTTGAGTTGCATTTTTGCCTTTTTTATAATAAAATTTTAAAATGTATCGAATTTCTTCATTAGATTCACTCATTTTTACGGAGAGAAAAACAAATGAAAAATAGCGGGAAATAACTTTTTTTTATTTTTTTCTTTTCTTTATAATAGAACCTTTTTAATGTTACCAAAACCAGCCGACACAAATAGTACAGTCAAAAAATTTTTATAATAAGTTTATACCTACGTTATGCGAAAAGACTTTTTCCCCGACCTAATATGTGGAAGCTTTTAATTTGCCCATAATTATTTTGTAGTCTTTAAAAAAAATCCTGTATCCTTTCTCATCTTGGGTTGTAAGCGAATGTTGTAGTAAATTCTCTACGTATAGTTCTCATCCTTATCCCATCCACAACAAGTTCGTCTCAAACGGAACGAATTCTGATGTCCATGAACATTATTAATCTCGGTTTCCAATGTCAAATATATGATTTTCTGATGTATTTTCCTATGTTCCGTTGTCTCAGTATCTATTAACCATAGAATATTATTGCCATCCAGGTCTGCTTAGTTTGGGGCTAAAAGCTATGTGAAATGTTTAAGAATATGTTATATTAGCGACTTCGTCTGCGTGACCTACAGGTACTTTTTATAATGTGACACGTCATAATGACTACATCCTGCCTGATGGTAAGCAGTCAATGCAGTCCAATAAAAATGAAAGCGCTTCATAACGCGAAATAAGCACGGTATAAAGCGCATCCACTCATGACGGCCTGCTAAAATGCCGTTTCACGCCCCGCTTAAATGACCGGGATCATAAGAAATAGGAAACACACATGTCAGTGAAAGAGAAAATATTTAAAAAATGTTATGTTGGTATAATTGTGTAGGTGCCTTGTTTAGTACAAAGCGTCAATTTGAATATATAGACAAAATTTTTTGCCGGGCAAGCAAATAATGCAGATGGTAAATCAAATTCAAATTTATCAAAATTCTAAATATTTTGCTACAGATGAGTGACATAAATCAATAAAACCTTAAAACTATAGACAAAAAAAAGAACAATATGTTATCCCAGCTGCACCAAAAGGGATCTAGTTCAGCATGTGTCAGTGTTTTTAGCTGACGCTGGTTTTCAACTAGACGTAATTTGTTTAACCTAATTATATACTTTAACAAAGACAGAAAATAATTTATTCAGTTATTTTATTTAGTAGTACTAAATTTAGTAGTACCACCTCAATATAGACGAATCTGGATGAATTGTAATTATACATGCTCAAAACCGTCCACTAAAGTAAAATGAGTGATTTAATTCAGTGAGAGTTAAGAATGTGTATCACTCATCCAGTTCTATTAGTTCAGTAGATCTCAAGACTTCCAACTCACAGACTGTTTCATTCTAAACTGGGTCACGCGAACGGAGCCGTGCGACTGTCATGCTCTTACAGTACTTACGAATGTATCCGTACATTTCACTCTTATTCACTTCTCATATCACTGAGATGAACTGCGACACATATGAACTAGATAGGTGAAGTACTTCAATCGTGTAATGCATTCAGGTACTACCCATGTCTAATTTTAATCAAAATTGACTATTAATTGTAGCCAAAATCTGAGGTTGGTAGTGCCGAAATCAAAAAAGTTACAACGCTTTATAAGTAGCACATCAGATCAAAATTTTACGCGTACTTATTTCATGGAAACATTCGTTCAATCAACGCGCAAAAATTTGAGTATTTTTGTAGCAAATGCTACAAAATGTTTATACAGTACTTTTCTAAAGACAACCTATAATTAACTTGTTAATATCTGTGGGGTAAGGTCTCTTGCCGTTATAGTTAATAAAGCCGCCATATATAATATTTTATTTGGATTAACGACTATCACATAATCAATTTAACTATATACGTTTGTTATCTAAGGCTCCAATCCAATGGCTTAACTTAACTTAATTCAAATGCCACAGAAACAATAGCCGAATGAAGGACCTCTGTGAACTCTGCTTTACTTTTTCGTTTTGACGAACAAACTTTATAACTGAAGCTATCGACGCTAGATAGCGCTGCAACAGCTATAAATAGGACAAATGGTTCGACAATCCGTCAACAGATGTAGATACAAGTTATATTATTGCTAAGAATTATATACAACTTATACAGAAGGTACTAAAGTGTTTATGTTAATTCTTTTTATAATCTCAAATTGCGTTAGAATTTCATCTTACGTGATAAACTGTAGAAAGAGTGCCTTTGTTGTTAATCATAATTCATACATAAACTGTCATAATTTATTATTATTAATTTATTATTTTATTTATGATATTTATTATGATTTACCGCAAAGGAACTCTTTGTCACACAAACACACACTGTAAGTACCTAATTGGTTTATTTTTGAATGATATAATACAAAACAGTCCGAACCCTGCAATAATAGATTTTAGCTTTATTTGTATCATGACTAAAAAATCTCTATGGCGCAATAAACTCTTTTTAACGTTTTAGATTTAGGTCTCTGGTTTAGGTTCAAACCGATACTCACAAAGTTTTAACTATTTTATATGGTCGTAAATTGTTTTACTTTTTTTTAAAGATTTTGCAGAATTTCGTCATTATTATGTACATACACATACATTCACGCCTGTTTGCCCGAAGGAGTAGGCAAAGGCATATTATACGCCCACATTTCGCCAATTATATAGTCGGTCCCACGTAATAGGTGACGAGCCTATTGCCGCTTACCGGGCACTGTTATTTTCGACAGAGCCTCGCCCGTTGATCGGCAGGTGCACCACTAGCAGGTGAGGTTGGATTAGGCTCCTTAGGTCTTGGTAGGATCTCTAGCATTTTGTTACCGACGTAAATAAAAAAAAATGGTAGGATCCCTATACAACCTATACCTATCTAATATGGTCAGGTAGGTACATTATCTAAATATATATTTTATGTTATCTAGTTTAATTTGCTATAACACAGTCATTACCTTGATAATCAACTATTTCAGCCCTTTCATATATATCACATATTTCAGATCATAGTCCATCTAGTGGGAAACCAGAAATTATTATTCATCATCATTTTAGCTACATGAAGTACTGATTAATGTTAGCTTCTTCAACATTATATTGGGGGTATTTGCCCATAATCACCCTGGGGGGTTGGTGATCGCAGTTCCAGCCACTACGCAGGATGACGCTGCTGCCCATGATCCGATAGGATTTTTCTTAGTTTACTCTTTTGGCCACCCATGAGATGAGAGGGGGAAATTATTATATTTTTTTTAATTATATGGTTTTACATTTGTTAAACTTGTTTCTGACTGAGTTAATATTAAAGATCCTAGTGATGGGTTTAGTAGGTTAGTTCAAAGTTGAATCCAAAGTAATGATTTAAAAGAAGGAATTTGGATTCATTGGCCTTGAGACGCTTGGCCTGGGTATGGCTGTATACATACAAACCACTGTGGAACTCGTCTTTTATTTTTAATTTAGCCTTTGTTCTCAATATTCTGCCTTTAGGTTTTACTGACTTATTCATCTTTCCTGAATGTTAACTGATATGAGATACACTGATAGCTGTATAGTAGGTAAACTGTTAAAGAATAATAATATTTATTTAAGAATAAAATATGTAAGTAACATTTAAATCTTATTCTAGCCTCAAAGCTTGATGTTTCCATTTTTATAGAATCGTTAGGGACAATAATATAAAGACAATACCTAACTAACCAGCTAGGAATGATATTCGGAATCAATAATAACATATTTCCTACGTAGTTCAATTCATTAAGACTAACAAGAAATCTAACAATCCCATGTCGTAAAATTGTTATTATAAGTTTATAGGTAGGACTTGAATATTCAGAAATAAGTACTCAAAGGCATATTTACAAAGAACCTAGCAGAAGTTAGAATTATATGTAGGTAATAATAATATGTGCAATGGAATGTAAGTACTTGAAACTAGCTCATAATGTAAATGTCGAATAACCTGACTACTAGCTCCTATTAAATCTACATCAGTTAAAAACGAGGTTTACTCAAAAGTCATAATTAAAATTGAAAAATTAATTCATCTAACAAAGTACTCCAGCCCTAATACGATGCCGGGCGTATTAAAACGATTGCTCTTTGGCAAATATGGCGGCCGGCTGAATTATACAGCGGAAGCAAATATTATGCCCGCAAACATTCCTCCCGGGAGAGCGAGCTAGTTCGCGCACTCAAAATTAAAAGCATACAATGAAAATACTGCACGGACAAGCCCCTACTCCGGGAACTGTCGCGAAAAGTGAGTGCGTACTCCATCTCACTCTTAACACTATGCCCTGAGTGCCACGACGCATTGTTGCCAATGAAAACAGCCGCCTGAGTGTTTTTTTGTTTATACACTTCGGTGTTGCCACTTGAAAATAAATAGCGGCGCGGTAACGAGCAATATGCCTTAACAAGCTAGAACAATGTTTTGTCTTCGCTATCGATTCGCTTGTTTGATATTGTTCCTAACGAGACGATAACCATCCGATGCCGGCTTTAATCTTTAACAAACAAACGAAAATATACAGTCAGTTTTCTGTTGTTCGACAAGCTCATGAAACCGGAAAATACGGGGCTTACAATAAAGCGAGTAAGCATGGCTCTGTTGAGTTATTTTACTTGTTTTAGCATTGTATGCATATCTTTTGATTTACTTACTTTAAAAATATATTTCTATATATTTTTTGATGTTGATAGAAAGCGCTCGTGGGCCCGAGACACTAGCTAAGTGGTCGGAAACTTTAATCTACGTTAGGAGCGTTTATAAAAGTCAATCCCTGGATAAGCCAATAATTATGTGAAATATGATGACTTCGGAATGTCCGTCAAGTCTCTCGTCGGGATAATTTGCCTCTTCCTACCCCTTCAGGAAAACAGGCGTGTATGTATGTATGTCATGTCTTTAGGCCCACTTATTAACATAAATGTAGACCTCAAGCATTTTTATGGGTGGGTTGTTAATAATATCAACCGTAGGTCTCGCTAGCATTTAACCTAGCAATCCGCGTGGAGAAGTATTACCTAAATCGTTCTCACCCTAAATTGCGAAAGAAGACCCGAGCCCAGTCCAGTAGGCATAATTGATATAACTTCATTAAAACGTCAATGTTTTTTTCCCTTATAAGAGAAATAAATCATTTCAGTTGGTATTTCGTTATTATAAATAAAGAGAATCGCACTCTCGGTTGTGTAAATATTTCCACACAGAATTTGTATAATATAGGTGAAAATCGCCAGTAAAAAAAATATATAGAAATTGATTGCAATTTCACAACAAAAAAAATTATCCACTATCTATTTTAATTTAAAAAAAAAAAAATTTTTGATTTTGTCGTTAACTTGTCGACTTACTTAACAGCTTCTTTGTAAAATATCAAAAACTTCGAGTAGGTATATTATTATGGTAGAGACTACAACAAATGGGACTCTTCAAAATGGGCCTAAAACAGTTTCAAAGATCAGCAATGCAGCAGCAGGACCAGCTTTTGGTATTGCAAGCGTCCATAGACTGAAAATTAAGTCTCCAAACACCACTAAAAAATATTGTATTACTAGCAGCGCCCTGCGGTTTTACCCGCGTGGTCCCCGTTACCGTGGAAATATCGGGATAAAGAGTGTCCTATATGTTAGTCCAGGACTGCAGCTATACACGTACAAAGTTTCATCACAATCGCTCCAGTAGTTTTTGCGTGAAAGAGTAACAAACATCCATCCACACATACAAACTTTCACGTTTATAATATTAGTAGGATAGTAGGATTTAGGGCTTAAGATATAAGACAACTCATATAGCATTACCCCGGTTGCCCCAGACTTAAGCTTAGGGTCTGCTCATTGGTCTTACCAGATTGTGCTGAACTTCGATTATTACATGGAGCGACTGCCACAACCCAAAGGGAAACATCATTCTATGCTTAAACCAGTTGTATTTAATATTCTATTAGAAGGCACCGACTTCCTAATAACGGCTGCCATAGATGTTCATGACAGCCGGGACCAAGGGCTTAACGTGGTTTCCGAGGCACAGAGCAAAGCGATAATTACGCACATAACTTCGAAATGTCATAGGTGCCAGGGTTTGAACCCTAGACCCTCTAAATTAGAAGTCTATAGGTTTCGCCACTGGGTAGCCGTCGCTGTGTAGTAGTAGTCGCTGTAAGTTAAGATATTATTATAAGACAACTATTACGACAAATATCTTTTTTATTTTCTTATTTTGAATTTATTTATTTTTAGTCTAGTAGCTCATCACTGTTACCTAGGTTGGGAGTAAATAGAGCTAAGATTTTTTAAAATTAAATAATTTACTTATTCTTTAAATATTAATAAGACATAGATAGAAACCTGAAACAATAAATGAGTAAAAAGGGTTCTACTCGTCCTTAATAATTGAATAAATAATATCCGTCTAAGGTCCCGGTGTAATAAATTAACAATGGACTATTTCTGTCATTTAATTAAGGGGTGGCCGCACACGCAGGCAGGTTCCCCGGTCCGGGAATATTAACCGCAATTCTCGGCCAACATTCACAAAATTGACACGTCAAATATTTGTAACTTCGTCCTGGGACCACGTTAGACGGCAAACAGAACCGTGTCTGGTCCTCCCTTAATTTCCGATGTTTCTACTCGGCTGAATAACCTCATAATGTAACCCTAAGTCCATCGGCACTGAGTCCTGATTACCGTGAACGGAGTGAGGCGAGATAGCCGCTTGTCAAAACAAAATGGCGCTGACTGTGTTTGAATTGGGACGTATCAGTCGCAGGCGGAGATTCATTTTGTCGTGTTGCTTAAGACCTTAGTAGTCTCTAACATATTGTCTTTGCACACACGGTGAGTGTGTGCCCGCGTGTTAGGCGTGCATTTAAAGATAGCTACAAATTTGTTGTTTCAGTACAAATACAATGATGATATTGTTTGCAGTTAGACTTTGCGTTCGATCGAGGAGTTTGTTCGGCTGTGTCGCCGTTTATGATTAGCTTGTAAATTGATTAAGTTTACCGTCACAAGCTGATGTCGTTATTTTCCTTTTCTATACTCTTTATGTATAACATTATCTGTTCGTTAATAATAAATTTCCAAACAGTAAAATATCTAGTAAGTAGTTCAGTTTAATGCATTATTATAAAAACAAATATTTATACAGATTTACAGTAAACCTATTGACTATACTAATATTATTAATATCATTAAATTAACACAAACGATTTGAGTTTTACTAGTAAATAAAATCACCTAGGTAACTAAACATTTATGAACAAGTTTATTATCTAAATTTACCTTTGATTAAAAATCATATGCGGTGTACACATATTCAAAAGCGGAGCATACATAGCAAATATTATATCGGCAAGTTTGTGCTGCGACAGTAAATATTAAATAATATGTGTACATTCTACTGTTAAATAATGCTGTCGCTAGCCGACTGTACCTGCCGCTCAGTGTTGCCATTATCATAAACCAAACACGTCAATATTTACCCACACAAACAAGGGCGTAATTTTTAAATAAATTGTGGCATTTCGCAAAATTGCTTCCGCAAATACATTGTGGACAGGAGAGCGCAAATGTGTGCGCAACTTTTTTCGGCCATTACTCAGCTATGAGCTTTGTCGCTTTTCGGCACTGGATACATAATAATTATAAAACATACTAACTTATTAAATTTCGTTTAAACTGTTAATATTGACAGCGTGTTAATATTGTTGAAGCGTTTGTGTTCGAGTGTACTTAAATTGGTTTGTCTACTCTACAATAGATGGCAATAGTAGTACCAAAACATTCCTAGCCCCGTTCGCTTCCTTTGTTGACGCTGAATTTTGTTTATATAATTTCTCACTTTCTTATTGACTCACAAGACAGAAGCAAAAACAAATGTTGTATTATAGTGGTTAGATAGTATTGTATAGTGTCGTGCAATCAGAGTTATCAATCGTTATGAAAATATCTGCAAAGACCACACGGTCTTGCTCTGCAAATTCATACTTAGCAAGTTATGAAAATATTTGGGTTTGATATAACTTAGGTACTACAGTGAGTTTTGTTATTTAGACTTTTACGCCTTAACCGATTCTATTGAAACTGAATATAAAGATAAATATGAAATACAGTTATGGCGACAAATTTCTACAACTTATGCCTATTAATAGAAATTTATTAAACAGTTCCCCCGTGGTTTTGCTCATTTCCCAGATAAAACTAGCCTAATTAATGTATATGTAGTTTCTATCATCTATCTATAACTAAAGTATTAACGAAAACGCAGACATCTAAAAATAACTGTTTCTATTATAAATTTCTATATACATACATACATTCAGGCCTTTTTCCCCGAAGGGGTAGGCAGAGGCATATTATACGCCCACACTTCGCCAATTATATAGCTGGTCCCACGTAATAGGTGGCGAGCCTATTTCCGCTTTCCGGGTACTGTTATAAACTTTATCATATCTCATGTCTGAAATCCCGCCTGATGGTAATCAGTCGATGCTGTTCAAAAAAACAACCGGATATGTATTAGGTATACGGCATGCCGTTGGATTATCACGACATTTTTTTGTTATTTTTTTTTCTACACTCATATATTCTCGTCTCTAAACGTTTATTTTATACAACTTTAAGTTTGTCTCGTGTACCTTAGTCGCAGAATAGATAATGCTGGTCCTTAGATAAGGGACAGTCTTACCGAGGGGAAGGCAGATGCGTGAATGTTTGCATAGGATGCGTTACTGCAGCTTTGATCATTCGCTGAATAATCACACTGAATTATTTATAGCGTATTTATTTACTCTGAGAGGATTTGGCAAGGAAAGATTGTAAAGAAGGCATCAAAATTTCGCTTCACATCAGTTTTTGCAAAATGTTTCATAAGCAAGTTTTAAAATATTGGTACCGGTAGATATGAAATGTATCTATTTGTTGTCGTAAATTGTTATGTTGCTGTAGGGTTCCGTAGGCGAAAGATTACATTTAAAAGACATAAGACACATTGTATTTTTTTTACTTAAATATTAAATATGGAGTAATTATTTCAGACTCAATTAATATACTGTTCTTTTCTGTCAGCCGGCAGTCGTCACCACCTCACAGGTTTTGGTATTTTGGAAAATATTATAAATATAAGCCAATTGTAATGATTTACAAAGGTTGTATGATCAGGGGGCCTACCGCAGAATTCGATGGATTACCGGTAATCCATCTAGATCAAACTTTGTTTACGTTCATTAATCCGTACCGGGGAATCTGCCGACAGCCACCTCTCATTCCTGACCTTCAGTCCGTGACAGACCAATAGGTAAATGGAGAACGCCATTTTGTTTCGATTTCCATGAGTTCGGCGGTACGACAGAATCAATCCGAAATCCATTTTGCCTTATAATCGATTGCCATCGAACTCGGCGGTAGGCCCCCAGAGCATTACTTTTGTATAAAATCTTATAGATGAGTTTCTATCGCCCGTTGCCTTAATTTTTCATTACATAAATATCTCGGTCTTTTAAGTAAGGCGTGAAACGGCAATTATGCAGGTCTTCATGAGTGGGTGCGCTTGTTTACGTGCTTACTTCACGGAATAGAGCGCCCTCATTTTCGTGAATGGCATCGACTGCTTTCCATCAGGCAGGACGTTGTAATTTTGACGTGTCACATAAAAAAAATACAAGAAATACCTTTTGTTATTATCTTATAACTAGCATAAACTACCCCCATCCGAAACTAGTAATTGTACTAATGTTTGCATTTTGTGTGTGAATGTTTGACGAATCGAAATGATCATGTTGAGCTTAAAGACAATAAAGTATTTTTTAATTTTTTAATCTGTTCTTAAATTTCTCTATAAAAAGCTACTAAGGTATTTATCTACTGTTACTTCAATCCTGAACTACTCTAACATACATAAATTCACGCCTGTTTCCCCGAAGGGGTAGGCAGAGGCATGCTATATTTTCGGTCCCACGTTATAGGTGGCGAGGCTAATGCCGCTTACTGGGAACTTTTATGTTCGCCAGAGCCTTATCCGTTGTTCGGCAGGTGAGGTTATCTTGGGATCCTAAGGTCTTGGTAGGACCCCTATGCACACAAAACATTCAACCACAACTATTGTTATTAATTAAAAAAATAAGCGTCAAACTAACCGCATCCGAGCCGAGTAGTAAGCTCCTAAGTTTTCTCTATAAGAAACTAATAGGTTGGGGAAAAAGTCTTTTCGTATTTTTGTATGAAAAGTCAAGACATTTTTTTCAAAGTTTATTTACATTTATTTACAATATATATGTACCGTTTTGTTGAATAACTTTCTGCCATTTTGTGGGCAGAGACATTATCCCGTTACTGTAGAAACTTTGGGACTTCTGATCAAAAAAACGGGACAAATAGTTTTGGCAGTCCTCTCTTGAGGTCAACCTTACAGAACCTAAAGAATTCTGCAGAGACCGAAACAGGTGAAAATCTGAAGGCGCAAGGTCAGGGCTATATGGTGGATGCACTAGGACCTCCCAGTCGAACTCTCTTAATTTTTGCTGAGTGGCTAAAGATGTGTGTGGTCTAGCGTTATCGTGATGAAAGACCACACCCTTCCTGTTGATCAATTCCGGCCGTTTTCTCTCGACTGCTTCCTTTAATCTCATCAGTTGCTCGCAGTAAAGATCAGAATCGATGGTTTTGCTGGGCGGTAAAAGCTCATAATAAACAATGCCCTTCCAATCCCACCATACACACAGCATCACCTTATTTCGTGTTAGGCCAGGTTTGGCCACAGTCTGTGAAGCCTGGCCAACTTTCGACCACGACCTTTTTCGCACGTTCTTGTCGTACGTGATCCACTTTTCATCGCCAGTTATCAATCTCTTCAAAAACGGCTCGGTTTCATTACGTCTCAATAATGAATCGCAAATGAGTACACGGTTCATTAAGTTTCTTTGAGTGAGCTCGTGTGGCACCCAAATATCGAGCTTTTTTGTATAACCAGCTTTCTTTTCTTCAAATGGGTCAAAACTGTTTTGTGGTCAATTCCCAGTTCTTCAGCTACATCGTAACTACTAATATGCCGATCTTGCTCCACTCTTTCAAAAATGGCGTCCATTTTATTCGTAACAGGGCGACCAGAGCGAGGTGCATCTTTAACATCAAAATTTCCGGACTGAAAACGTTTGAACCAAATTTGTGCTACTCTTACTGACACTGCATCAGGTCCATAAACATCACAAATTTTTTTCACTGCTTGAGTTGCATTTTTGCCTTTTTTATAATAAAATTTTAAAATGTATCTAATTTCTTCATTAGATTCACTCATTTTTACGGAGAGAAAAACAAATGAAAAATAGCGGGAAACAACTTTTTTTTATTTTTTTCTTTTCTTTATAATGGAACCTTTTTAATGTTACCAAAACCAGCCAGACACAAATAGTACAGTCAAAAAAAATTTATAATAAGTTTATACCTACGTTATGCGAAAAGACTTTTTCCCCGACCTAATATTTAAATGTGTTTTATATCTCCGGTTATTACAGTTCAGAACTACACTAAAAGTCAACAACTACTATTGTCATTAATGTATAAATAAGCGTCGAACTATCAGCATCCGAGCCGAGTAGTAAGCTTCTAAATTTTCTCTCATAAAAAGTAATATATAAAGTAAACATAATTTTGTTATTATAATATATATAAAAAGTAATAATAATAAAATAAGAGAGTAATTACATATTGCTTGTTGCTTTAATTATAAATTACACGAACATTTAGCAATAACCATTATTAATAATATGCTACAAATAAACGTCAAACTTCTCGCATCCGTACCGCGTTGTTAATAATTTCATTAATTTGGCAACTTACTCACCGCCCCGTTTCCCCGGAGAACGTACAATTTATGTAAAACGTTTGCCAAACTGCAAACACTGCCTAATACTTAGAACTAGCAATACTAAGCAGATTTAGTAGGCAGCCGCACTCTTGTGGCTTTACTGGGTACAGATAGTTCGAATTATGTAATACACACTTCGGTACAGTTCACTTCATAATTAAATGCGTATTTTGTGAACTTACTAAAACAGGCAGTTGCATATGCAGTTGCGCTCTTCAATATTTTTATATAAATTTTTTTTACATTGTGTTACATATTATAAAATTTACACAAATAAAACAAGACTGCGGACACGACGCTTCACTTTCCTGCCAAAAAGTCCCGTCTCCTATTTTTTTCTTTCAAATAATAGCGTTTAGCACATTTAGCCAGTGTCAAGTAAGTCATATATTAATAATATATAAATCATAGTAAATGAGAATGAGTGGTGATAAAGATGATAAATCGTAAATGAGATGCCCTCCCCTAAACCCCTTGAGTCCTCAGTAAAAATGTGGGACAATACTGAGATCTCACATGGACTTCTTGAGAGAATTTGAAAAGTGATGTTGCACTGTTTTGTTTGATTTACCAACACTCATGTATGTTCACAAATACTTAACGGTTAGTTTTCCACCGTTATTATACATTAATGTTAGAAATATCACAAATTTTAGAAAGTAAAACAAAACTGCAATACGCTTCACTTTCCCGCCAAGAAGTCCCGGCTCCTATTTATGTTGATGTATATAAAACCTCTTTTATATTATAAGATGATACATCAGCATACAGCCTACCTGACGGAAAGTAGTCACCGCTGCTTATGGACATTTTCTTTACTCAGGGCATTGATTTCATATTATTTATTTCCCAAGACTAGAGGTAAGTATAATAACTTGTCTTACAAATATTTTACAAGAACTTAAGTTAACAATCCAAAATCTAACCCATTTACTAAGCGTTTATTTTAATACTTAACTTTCGAGAGCCACTCACGAATCACTAATCAATATGATCCTTATTTTTTTAACCCGCAATAAACAACATTAATCGCTAATTCATTATACCACGGCCGGTGCCAAGATGGCGGGCGGGCCACGTGACCGCGCGATGCGTTTTTAATTGCAATCATACCCTGTTTTATGTTGTTTGCTCACTTTCCTGTGTTTGGATTGCGAGGCCTTTATTTATGGTCGGTGGGAACGTTCTGGAATTAATTCGCCTACACTGGGGGAGGGATTTTCGCTAGTTTATCACCGTACCGTGCTGCGACTTTTTCATCTATTTGATATTCGGTACGGTTTTTCATATACCTACATCCAACTTTTAGTGCTATCAACTGTTGAGCTTAAAATCCTTTTATTCGTGAAAAAACTATTTCACCGTACGAGTTGGTCAGTGACCCTCGAAAAAATAAATAATTTACATTATTTGACGAGTAAGTACTTTGTTTATTTTTGAAATAACGATTTCTTGCTGTTAGCACATTTAGCCAGTGTCGAGTAAGATGTATATTAATTATTTATAATTTATAGTACATGGGAATGAGTGGTGATAAAGTTGATAATGGTAAAATGAGATGCCCACCCTCTAAAACCCTACAGTCCTCAGTAAAGATGTGGGACTATACTGAGAACTCAGGACCTATTCACTGGTCTACGTATTTTATTGAGGATTTTCTTTCACAAACACTTGACGGTTAATAATCCACCGTTATTACACATTAATGTTAGAAATATCACAAATTTTAGAAAATAAAACAAAACTGCAGACATGACGCTTCACTCTCCCGCCAAGAAGTCCACAAAATAGTTTCTTCTTTTTATCTTTATTTTAAATAATGGCTTCGTGCGTCTAGCACATTTAGCCAGTGTCAAGTAAGTGATATATTAATAATATATAATTCATTGTAAATGAGAATGAGTGATAAAGATGAGAAATGGTAAATGAGATACCCTCCCCTAAGGCCCTTGAGTCCTCAGTAAAGATGTGGGACTATACTGAAATCTCAAATGGACTCCTTGAGAGAAAATTTGAAAAGTGATGTTGCACTGTTTTGTTTGATTTACCAACACTTATGTATATTCACAAACACTTAACGGTTAATAATCCACCGTTATTACACATTAATGTTAGAAATATCACAAATTTTAGAAAATAAAACAAAACTGCAGACATGACGCTTCACTTTCCCGCCAAGAAGTCCAAAATAGTTTGACTTTGACATTTACATATTTTTTTTCTTGACAATGGACATATACTGGCTCGGGGACAAACTTGACGTGTTTCTTGCTCGATTCTTCTCTACTCAAACTCCCGATGCACTTTTTTAATTTAATAAAAAATGTCGTTTTTTTTATATTTCTAACAGAAAGCCAAAGTTGAGTGAACACTATTAACGTCACACGGCCCACGCCTCTTCTCAGAAACCATGAACCAGATAAGTGCGATTTTCTGAAAATAATTATCAAATTGTGAAGGAATTGTAAGGCTCTAGGGCAGATTGTCAGAGAATCTGCCCTATAGCCTTATTTTAGCATATCTCTGGCCTAAGGTTGAATTTTAAGACAGTAACAAATTAGAGATAGTGGTTACACCTCCCCAGATTTTTTATTTTATTATAGTAGTGACTGTATAAACATTCAAAGTTGGTTTTAATATTACGAACAGAACTTAAGTATTATTTATTCATATATGTAGTAGTAAATAAGACCAACTCGCTTCAACTTTATATATATATTTGATACATATACATACACATTTTTATTTTACAGTTATGTACCTACATTCTACTTCATTAAATTAGTAAAGAGGTTTACATAAATAAATGTAGCATTTAAAAATGCAGGTAAATACTAGCAAAAAAATATATGAAACTATAAAACTATTTAAACCGTTTTTTGTTTGAAAAAACGCAATATCCTCCGTTCAACATGGACAAAACGGTCTAAAAGTATTAATAAAAAATGTTTTTCCTTAATCCTTACAAATAAATCGGAAAAAGCGTCATTACAGATTTATGTATGTTTGTAAGGACTTTTTATATATGGGCGGGGTGAGCCCGCGGCGCTAATATAGTTGAGATAGCAGATCAGCCGTCGAAAGGGGATTCGGCGAGGAGACTAGAATCGCTCGAAATTGTCCGTGATATGGTTGATCAACATTTTGTATAGGTATTTGAGGCAAGCTGAAAACTTTTCCTTTGTCATAGTGAATCTGCCGTCTTAAGGGGATTCGGGGAGGAAGACTGGCATCGCTCGAAATTGTCCGAGATAATTATGTTTGTCCACACTTTTGGATAGGTATTTGAGGCAAGCTGAAAACTTTTCCTTTGCCATAGTGAATCTGCCGTCTTAAGGGGATTCGGGGAGGAAGACTGGCATCTCTCGAAATTGTCAGAGATATGTTTGTCCACACTTTTGGATAGGTATTTGAGGCAAGTTGAAAACTTTTCCTTTGCCATAGCCGATCAGTCGTCGAAAGGGGATTTGTTGAGGAAGTCTGAAATTGCTCGACATAGTCTGAGAGATGGTGAACATTTTTGGGTAAGGTATTTGACGCAAGCTGAAAATGTGTTTATAGGGCTCCTACCAACATCTTAGGAGCCCAAGCCAACCTCACCTGCAAGTGGTGCACCTGCCGATCAACGGACGAGGCTCTGGCGAACTTGATAGTTCCCGATAAGCGTCAAAGGGCGGCAAACAGGCGTGATTTTATGTATGTAAGTATGAAAATTTGTGAGGTTAAAATAATCCATTTATTTTCAATCTTACCATCTCTGTAGCTAAGTGTTGTGACTCTTTCAGAACAGATTAATTTACCTTTAACCACTACAATGACTAATATTACATATTAGGCACTTTTAAAATAAAAGCAATTGAAGATTTAACAATGAAATTACACATCTGATAAAATATTCAAAAATTCTGAAGGCTTATTAACAGTTCCTTTCCACATTATTAAAAAAGAGAGGTAAGAAGTATTGTGAAATAACTTTCTATCAATACAGATTGACTACCCTATGCGAGTAGTTTCACGCTAAATCCCCCTCGAGGGCAAAATCGTCGCGATTTCATGCACCGATTCATTCATCCGACGTTTATCGTGGACTTTATTTGTAAACTAAAAACAGTTGCTCTCAGATTGTTTATAGGGTGATGTTTAATATATTCACAGACTTTTCGTAATCAACTGTATTTATTAAATAGCTATGAATAAGGGATAATAATTATTTGATGTGCTCGATATCTGAGCGAAGATTTTGAAATGAGCTTTGCTGGGAAATAAGAAAGTGAACTTAAAAATTAAATGAGCTATTTGGTCTAATATCAAACGCTCCCGTGCATCATAGGGCATGTTAAGCCGTTATCACTATATGTGGTAGTCTTTAAGCTATCCCCCCGACTGGTCTCCACCTTGTCGTGGTGGGGGGGCTGAGGCGCTAGGGAAAAGGTAACACCCAGAGACCGACGACTCTGGGTGCCCTTAGTACTGACTACCGGGAGAGAAACTAAGAGGGACCTGTGGAGGGCGCAACGGGCAGGACGGCCCGTCAAGCAGCGCCGAAAGGTCTTAGGCAGGGGAGCCAGGGGGCCCCTGCTGTCTAACCATAGACCCTCCGAGAAGTCGGCTACACACGCTATGGTCGCACAAGGAGGTAGGAGGGGCGCGTCTACTGCGCCTCTTTGAGGGGGTCCTCCCGGTTTTGGTACGGGGGACGTTGGCCGCTGGCGGGGTGTCAGACGCTGCAACACAGGTACTGGCCCCCGCCTTTTTCTCAACAAGCGGCGGGTGTCGTTGGAAGATTTTTAGTGGGTATTACTGCTGGCAGTTGCGTCTGCCGGTGGTGAGTCCCTCACCCCCTTTCGGTCCCCCTTTGGCCGGAAGGTAGTGCGTAAACGCATTGTGTTACCGACGTAAAACAAAAAAAAAGTCTTTAAGCTATGTTATAGGCCTAATTGGGCGCCTTAAGAAATTCTGACAGTCGAACGCCACACACCTGTCTCCGGCAATCCGCACTGAGTCGGCGTGGTGTCCAAGTCATTTCATCAAGTTTGGTTCAATATAGAGCTCTTATGAAGGTTAAAACTTAAAAACTAACCTATTCGAACTTATAGTTCATAGTCTAGGAACTTTATCGTAAAAGAACGGGCAAGAAAATCGTCACGGTTAGTTTTTCCTTCCACCACGTCAGGTGGAAGTATTACCCAACACCTTTTCACCTTGGTTTGCTTGCTTTGATCAGTAGTATGACATAAACGGGCTGAGATGATGATGATGATGAGCTGGTTAAATAGGATTTTGATAGAAGAAATCTGACTATATGCGGTTCTTTTTTATGATGGTTTGAAATAGGAAGCAAGTGCCTAGTGGTGTGCCTCTATAAGGCTGTGATGATGACTAGGGCTCTGCAAGAATAGCAGCGCTGCTGTATCAGCAGATGCAGCAGCATTACCCTGATATATCACCCTTTTGACAAGTAACATGTAGGTACTGTTTATTTGTAATTTTAGTTTGTTTCAAGTTCTTTGTTTTTTATAGATTTTGTGTAAGTTTTCTTTTCTAGTTTTGTGTTACTAAGTCAATAAGAAAATGTGTTTATTATGAGTATTATTATGTTTACTTAGTTAAGTTAAACATAATTACTTAGTTAAGTAATTAAGTTTTCTTAGTTTAGGTAGATAACACTTTAATTAATTGCATTATTAACCCAATTTATGTTCTTAAAATATTGTAATTAGGCTAGTTATTATACAGAAATAAATAATTATAATTATAATGATAGTTGTAACCAACTCAAGAGGCCTTTAGTAACGTCTCCAATATTTTAATCTGACTTGACTCGACTTTACTTGACTTTGACTGTATTGAACAATGGAAATGATGCAATAATGCAAATTACTTGATAAATTATATTGACACTGGCAAATATTCCAAACGAGTGAGTCCATATTTAAGAGAAGTAGGAGAACCCAAGAGGTTATATAACGCACATAATGTCATACAATTTCGTGACACCATCCCTATCTTCCACACACTGTCACGTGGATTTTCGTTATTATCATGACATATATACATAATATCACGCCTATTTCCCCGGAGGGGTAGGCAGAGGCATATTATATTGTTGGTCCCACGTAATAGGTAGCGAGCCTATTGCCGCTTTCCGGGCACTTTTATGTTCGCCAGAGCCTCGTCCGTTGATCGGCAGGTGCACCACTTGCAGGTGAGCTTGGCTTGGGCTCCTGAGATCTGGTAGGAGTCCTATTACCCATAAATAAATTAAATTGACACTGGCAAATACTCCAAACGAGTGAGTCCATATTTAAGAGAAGTAGGAGAACCCAAGAGGTTATATAACGCACATAATGTCATACAATTTCGTGACACCATCCCTATCTTCCACACACTGTCACGTGGATTTTCGTTATTATCATGACATTTATAATAAATAAATTAAGCTCATGACAATTTATGAGTCAGTCAGTCTTGCCACGCTTATCAGGTGACTTTATCATAGCAAACATCTCACCTGGCTGCAACGTCAATGTGCCCTCAATGTCAAAGTATTTGTTATAGCGGTCGCCATTTTATAACAAATTGGAATGGAACGGAAGAGGGTTTTTGATAAAATTAAGACATCAAGCAAGGGAAGTATTTTTTTATTTATATATAGGTACGCTAGCAGCTAAACATACAACAGCAAAATTAAATATATGTTGGCCTTTAAAAGCGTGCACATCATTCTCCTAAATTTAAACTAATCTAACCTTAAATATTTTTTTTTATATATTTTTTAGTAATATTAATAATTAGCATAATTATAATTTTAAAGTTACTAGCAAAGTTTTGTAAAGACAATGGCTATACGCTGTGTCTGAAAATAAATGAGGCATCATTAATCCAGCCCATTGCTGGGCCTCATCTTTGAAAGGGTTGTGAACAACAGCGTAGGAAATCACCTGTGTATGTAAGAAAGAATTAGGTTTTAATCTAACTGATATTAAATGCCAACGCAAACGCAGATTCAAACGGTAACCCACCCAAGGACTGATCTTTGTGATTGTTGCTTAACTTCGATAATCACTTGCGCCGCGAGACTACCTAATCATCCACAACCCACAGCTATAGAGGGCCGTATAAAGTCAAAGTCAAAATAGTTATCGCTAAAACTATATTGTACATTATATGGTCTTACAAATAATTTGGATTCAAATCTATATTCTGATAGGGCACAGCAAAATTAATACCGTACCGTAGATTTTACGTCGTCATAAGTAATTTTAGTCGCTTTACAATTCCAAGTATTATTTTCAACATTTTCCCCACGAGGCGACGCGCTATTTCTTCGAACTCCATGCCTTCATGTATGGAAATATTTTAAGATACGCCCCGAGTTTACTTAGACCGATAAGCAGCGGATGCTAGTGTTTACCTACGCTGTGCCGCTTAGGTGTGTCTTTAACGTCCTTATGTCAAAGGTAATAAGGTAAAAATAATGCAAGAGAGCTCTTGTTACGTAGCTGTGCCTAGAGGTACTGTCCGATGTTATGTGGAAACATGCGCTAAGTAATCGATATGGCGGCTCTCTTAATATTAAAGTTCAGTTCAGTCGTGAGTTTTTTTTTACTTCGATGCAGTTAAACATTTGGTCAAAGTGTTGGTAAGAAAAAAATCAAAAACTTTATACGCCTTTTATTTATCGATAAGACTAAAATATGATGGGGCTTAGACAAAGTATAATATTATTAAATAAAAGAATACTAAGAAGACATATTGAACGTTGCTTTAAAAATAGAGTATTTTTGCGTAATTTACTGGTGTTGCAAAATTCTAAAGTACACATCGCTGGCTTAATAGAATACTGACTTAATTCAAATAAACAATTTTTGAAATATGACACAGGGAGATTTTGTTATGAGGACTTATCCTAATTGTTGACTCATAAAATAGTAACGGATTTAATATTATATTTGTACTGGTCTGGGTGTTTTCCTATGTATATTAAGTATGTATTTACAAAAAAAAAAGTATTTATGTATGTTTATCCGTTAGTTAGTATCCATAACACAAGTTCTTAATGATACTTATCTTGGAACTAAATAATTAGTGTAAGTGTCAGAAATATTTATTTATTTATTTATCATGCTGCTTGTTTTTTGAACGTTTAATCAACATTGATTAGATCTCATTCAAAAATTTTAAAACTATATATGTACGTAAATCAAAACCTATCTAGTAATGGGTCTTTGTTCCATTACGCCAGCGACATGCACAAGGAGTAAAAGGAGTAGGGTACTCTATTTTAGAGAAAGGGTGACAACTCTAAAAGGAACCCTATATGTAAGCCAATACCAATGAATTTTCCAAAAAAAGTTCAACTCAATTGACGAAGATTTTTAAAATAATGGCGTAATGAGAATCAATACATTGTACACCGATATACTTACAATATATACCATATCACTAGCCGAACTTGGTTTTTGATGCTAAGACCGCGGCGCGTTTTGTTTACCCACACAAGAGTGACCTTGTTAATAATAATCAATCTAACTACTGAGCATTCCTTTCATAAATTAAGGTAAGAGGTATTAAGATGGAACTCCATCGACTGCGGAGTTGGCGGAAGCATTACTACATAGTATAAAACAAAGTAGCATTCCTCTGTCTGTTCTTATTTATAATTAGATCTTTAAAACTACGCAACGGATTGTAATGAGGTTTTTTTTATAGATAAAGTGATTCAACAGAAAGTTTTGTATGAAGGTCACGCGGACGAAGTCACGGGCGCTGGTATTGTATATACTACGGTAGCACTAAATTTTGTAATAAGCTCCCCTATATCCATGAACGTATCACAAGCAGCGAACTTGGTTTTTGTTGCCAGGTCCGGGGCGCGTTCTGTTTACCCACATAGGTGTGACCTGGCTTATAACCAACCATTTGGTTGGTTTATTGCTGATTTACGACATACACACGACATATCCTTCCTTAGAGACTAAGCTATGATCTAATGATTTAGCCGGATTGTTCGATCTTACTTATAACAGACCTATAATGACTTAAAATATGACTGCCCTATCTCAATGTTAATTTCGTGATTTCTGTATGTGTTATTTATTTAACAATTTATGCACATGAGGAACATACACAAATACAGAAGTTATAAATACATGTGCAACGGCTCTGCTTATCCCTAAAAGGAATTGCTTCCAGCAGAGTTTGTATATGGTGCCCAAAAAGATATGAATACAATAAAATTTTATAGTTTTACGCTGGTGCCGGCTAGGATAATAATACATACATTCACGCCTTTTTCCCCTAAGGGGTAGGCAGAGGCAAATTATTACGCCCACAATTCGGCAATTATAAAGTTGATCCCTCTTAGGTGGCGAGCCTATTGCCGCTTATCGGGCACTGTTATGTTCGCCAGAGTCTCGTCCGTTGATCGGCAGGTGCACCACTTGCAGGTGAGGTTAGCTTGAGCTCCTAGGATCTTGGTAGGATCCCTATACACCCTAATAATACGAAATGTAATTCCGTATAACCCTTCCCTCATAGTTACGTATTGAATTTTCACTAACATACTAGTAACGCATACTCAAACTCCTTTGATAAAAACATTTCACTTTTAAAAAGTTATGAGCAACCGGATCATCCGCAGCCGCACCGGCCAGACAAGCCCGTGTCAACATCGCAGGAATTAGTCCAAATTATGTGCGCCTCCCCCCTTTCCCCACCCCTTTAGTACCCCATTGCACCCCCCACGAATCAATATTTGTTGTCCGCACTCTTCTTCCTTAATACAACACGCACAATACTCACACACACATCCCTCCAAGCAATAATATACCATATTATTTAGCTGTTCGGTTTAAATTCATAGATTGGTCAGTGTGACACTTAAGACGTTTTAGTTGGACAAGCGAAGACTCATCCCCGTTGTTGCCATCTCTTTAGGCGCAATGTTGTCTCTTTCTAGCACAGTTTTCCGCGCGATACGAAGCCTCTGTACGGCGATACTACAAATCTATGTACTGTTGTAATCTGTTTTGTATTTATTTGTATGGATATCTAGCTTTGTAGCTACACAGACAGCTATTTTCTAATGCCGGGTCTGAAATACACTCCGTCATTTGTAATATTTATACATAAAAATCATTTATGTAACAACATTAAGAATGAAACAGCTACAGTAAAACAGTCCAAATGTTACATTAGGAGATTATATGAACCAATCGCAGTGTTTCGCGTTCGGTACCATTTAAGTTATAGCAAAAAACTTCTTTTACATGTAATTATGGCGATTTTGTAACATAAGTAGGCGATTTTGTAACATAGTAAAAATAAACTGTTAAATCCATTTCTAAGACTCCAAAAAATTCGGAAGTCTTTTATGGGGCAAGGTATGAAATACTACAACAAAATTCCGCATGATATATTGGATTTGCCCTTAAACAAATTTAAAGTAGCTATTAAAGAAACATTGATTAAGAAAGCATACTATTGTACGCAAGATTATATAAATGATAAGACGGCATGGCTGTAAATTGTATCTATCATAGAACAAACAATTTTGTGGTCTGCGGCTGTTTGATTTTTATAATATTATTGTTATTTCTGCTACTTTAATAGTACAAATGTGTACAAATATTTTTATTTTGTGGCTTGAGTATGTCATGCACACTTAAATGTCTCTGGGGTGGCGGCGTTATGCGTCGGGTCGTTACATTCCCTAAAATATGGTTGAGTGAAACGATGGCTGGTTCATTCGTCATACTCGTGAACGAGTGCTGCTTGTGGGGACTGGTCTGCTCTTGTCTACTATTTTTATTTGTAATTAAAGATTTAGCTAACTGAGAAAAGTTAATATTATTTTTAATCTGATAGCTGCACACACAATTTTTGTTGTCCTATCATTCTCCTAAATGATGTTTTTGATTAGGAACGCATAGTATTGTTCAAATGATTATATAGATATTAAGACTGAATTGCTGTAAATGATATCTTTCATAAGACCAAAAATATTTGTGGTTTGCAGCACATTTAATTAATATAATGTTATTTTTGTTAAAATTAGTTTATCCTGTAGCTTGAGTATGTCATGCTCACTCAAATGTCTTTGCGGTGGTGGCGTCATGCGTCGGGTCGTTGCGTTCCCTAAAATATGGTTGAGCGAAACGATGGCTGGTTCATGCGTCATACTCGTGAACGGGTGCCACCAGTGAGGACTGGTCTGCTCATGTCTACTATGTTTATTCGTACTCATACTCGTATAACTTAAAATAAAAAGTTATTTTCTTCTTTTATTTTAAATCATGTGACTGCAGAACACATGTTTTTGTAGATTTGTCAAATTGTTTTACTACTAAGTACATATTCTTGTAACTGGCGGGAGAAAAAACTAACCTTGACGATTTTCTTGCCCGTTCTTTTACGATCAAGCTCCCGCCCGCAGTGAATGGGCGCGCTAGTTTTTAAGTTTTGACGTTCATAAGAGCTCTTTTGAGCCAAACTTGAATAAATGAATATGAATTATGAATTATGAATTAAGGAACTACATATTGTTAGTATAAAAATAAAATCTTACTCAAAAATGTTAATAAAAACTACTTATATTGAATTCAATTGAAATAACTAGTTTCTTTCAATGCGTTTGATGTGCAAAATCGTAAGGAGGGAATATTATATTCAGCATTGGAACTCCTTGGGCTCAAAATTAAAAATAGTATATGGACAGCGTTATAGGGATGTTATAACCAAAAGCTTATTTAACATGTAAGTAATATTAATTATTCAAATGTACATGGCTACACTATTAGCAACTCTGTATGTATTACTAAATATTCATTCATATTCAGCAGTTTGTAGTTCCTTAATGAATAAATAAAATAAAAAGAATGATAATGATTGTTAACTAATATTTAATGAATTCAATCGTATGAAAGAAAGAAAGAAAATAAATTTATTCATTAAAAATAAGTTAAGTTTAATTCTGGTTAATACTTATGGTTGTACGTCTAAAAGTATGGTAGGATTAACAAAAATACTTGGTCTCTTTTTCCAATTATACCACTCGCCATCGGCAGGAAGCGCATTCTCATACCTTAGAAATGACAGGAGCGCGTACGGTACATTTTATAAGAAAATTTCGACCCTTGGGTTGTGGAATAAACTCCCTCACGAGGTTTTCCCAACACATCACAGCTTTTTAAGAAGGGCGTGAAACAGTTATGTAATGTGTTGGCACTTGCTAGTGACCACTTTTCATTAGGTGGGCCACATGGTTAAGAGCCATCTCATCATTCATTATTTCAGCCCATTAACGTCCCACTACTGAGCACTAGCCTCCTCTCACAAACCACAGTGTGAGGATATTGGGTCATACTCCACGCAGCTGACCCAGTGCGGATTGGCGGAGGCAGGTGTATGGCGTCCTGCTGTCAGAATTTATCAAGCCACCCATTAGGCCTCTAACATGGCTTAACGACTACTACATTTAATGATAACCGGGACCAACGGCTTGACGTGCCTTCTAAAGCACGGAAGCGCTCGATATCAAATGCCACACAAACGGTCACCCATCCAAGGACTGACCTCTGTAAACTCTGCTGTACTTCGGTGATCGTTTCCGACCACCGAGCACCGCAGAGCTACGAGCGCTACGAGAGCCATCAAGTGGTATATAAAAATATATATCAGTTCCGTGGTTTGCAAGCGTCCTTAGACCGATGTAACCATTTTCCATAAGGTGGGCCTTACACTTGCGTGCTACCTGCTGGTATAATATAAATAAATAAGTACTATATGTGTGTTACACATCAATTATTATTAAATAAGATAAACCTGACGTTTTGAATATTCATAAAGAGCTGTTAATTGCACAACTTGGCAAATACGAAAGGGAGAGAGTGACTCCGTTCTAGAAAGGCGTGCCTCCACGCTCACTGTCAATAAGCACTTGGAGAATGTCGTGTGTATAAAAACTTTTGTCACAGAAACATGCATAATTATTCTCGTATGTAATACAAATCTAAAAATTACACCAATTATTTAGTCCCAAGATAAGTATCATTAAGAACTTGTGTTATGAATACTAAATAACGGATAAACATACTTAACGACTTGGTTTTTTTTAATTTACATTTTGTGTTCTATTACGATCAAGCTTCCGCCCGCAATAAATGGGCGCCTTAGTTTATAAGTATGACATTCATAAGAGCTCTATTAAGCCAAACTTGTATAAATAAATTTTGATTTTAATTTTTCTTATTTTGTAAATACATACTTAATATACATAGAAAACACCTAGACCAGAACAAATATTCATGTACATGCACACAAAGATTTGTCCTGCGTGGAAATCGAACCCACAACCTCAGGACCGGAGGGCTGGTATACTGACCTTCACGCCATATTGGTCGTTTGCCATATTGGTACAACCACTTATTTTATGTTATTTAAGTAGGTAGGTATACTTTTATTTTCGAATGGAAAGTCATCTAATGACCGCGATGTGGGTGAATCAGGAGGGTGTATCAGACTTATACTGACTAAAAACCATCTATGGTCCTTCTTGAGCTTGCTATGTCCCGGTAACCATTTCTAACACTCTCGCAACACAAACAGACCCGCAACAAAGGTATACTGGATTAACGATTAACTACAAATAATACAAATAATTTCTCTATATATTAGAAGTACCATTTTCTCGTATTTTCATAAGAAAATTTAATAGTACCGCATTTTTTTGATATGGAAGTAGATTGGCTTAAAGTTATTTATCTATAAAAAATATTAGCACATTGAAATTTTCCTGTATTTTCATTAATTAACCCCTAAATACAGTCAACAAGCTGTTGAAATCAATGTGAGGTTAAATTACAAATATCGAAAAGCAGTTAAGCTGAAACAAACAAAGGGAATACTTTTGAAATAAACTTCCAAACACAATCATCAGTTAACAGCCATTGAAGCTCTATAATTTAGTTTATTCCAAGTAACTTAAGTAAAACATAATGTTTATTTAAAATTGAATATTAAACTACCATTTCGTAGCGCCCGAGTCCATTTGTGGAATTAAATATTAAATTTTCGTCAACTCTAGGATACTGCAGTACATTTGGTTCGGGTGCCCCTCCCTTACCCCTCCACTCCCCCCTTTCTTCGCAAAAGGCCAACCGCGCACACACGCGCAAGACACGCACACACGCACGCCTGGCGCGCGCAACCGGGAAAACTACGTGCCTTTTACGTACGTATTGTGTACAAGAACGCAAATGTAGTATATGAGAGATTCGCAGATAAATCGGCGTAATGTAATAGTTGACCTGTCCTTCATTAAACATTGTCTACTTATTTTGCATGTTTTGGGGGCCTTATAATTTTAAATCTTTTTAGTGGCTAAAATTAAAATAATATATATATACGTAGTATCACATACAGAACATATACAAATAGGAGTCTATTTTACACTGGATCCGAGAGTGGGCGTGGTATACTCTCATCTGATTATCTGCGAGTAATGTCATAAAGCAACGAAAATTATACGGTAAATTTGATACGTGATGTTACTGTTTCTATCTGGCATAATGGCGACTCACGTGAGCCTGAAATTGAAATTGGATTGATTATCACTACATAGTATAAAACAAAGTCACCTTTTCTGTCCCTATATCCCTATGTGCGCTTAAATCTTTAAAACTACGCAACGGATTTTGATGCGGTTTTCCAATAGATAGAGTGATTCAAGAGGAAGGTTTATATGTATAATACATGCATAATATAGTAGTGGAACACTGTCAATTTGTGAGATTTGTGATGTGATGTCGTAATTCAACTCACTTTTTTGCGCTTATATTGCAAACGCTGGCCAAACCCTACGAGATTAGTCAAAATAATGTACTACAATATTGTACAACTTATAAAATTCTTCAAAAAAGTCCGCGATGGTATATGTCTATCTCTCAAGAATACCCCACAATAACCAATTTTATCTTTTACTTTTTACTAAAAATAATGGCTTATTAACGAAGCCATTTTAAGTATACATGACATTAATTCTTATCTAAATAAACATGTTAGTAAGCTTGGACATTAAACATAGATTAAATTTGTCTTTTACATCATGTAATTTCGATCAGTACTTTACAAGATATCAAACGAATAAACTTACGCTAAATCGAAAAATTATGGTTGCGGCGGTGGTAGGTATTCGCGGCCTATATAGAGACATTCTGTAATTATGTATTATACGTCACTATTCATATTAGCATACCACCCGTGCGAAGCTGGGGCGGGTCGCTAGTACTAGATAAATCAAAACTCAAATGCTAAAAGTGTTACATTATTATATCTTAGTTTTTTATACATAATGTAAAGGTAAGGTAAGCAAACTTAAAAGTCCACAAAAAATAATTTGCAAACACATGTGCAAAACTACTAAGACACGTTTAATGGAAGCATCTGAATACCACCGCAATACCACGCAGAAAGCGCGTGTTGGTTGTGTGCGCATCTATTTACGCGACGAGTAAATATGTACCCGCGCCGTTTGTGGAGGCTGCATTAATAATTCAATTGGCCGCCCGCTCAGGTAGCGTTTAAACGATTTTTAACTTGCCGCCAAACGGATTAATTGGGGACAGAAGATCGAGCGCGCTCTCCCTGGGAGCCCGTCCGGTTCGACTACTTGATGTTCAGCAGTTTTAAACTCGATGCTTTATTGTTTCTAGTATCTGCAATATCATTTGTCATTTGTTTTTTTTTGACGCCAACGAGAAATTCTGATTTTAAATCTAATTATATATCTTTTTCCCACTTACTAGTTTCTCTCTCTCTAGGGCAGATTTAAGAATTATTCTCTGAGTATAAGAGAAATTTAAGTATAATTTCATCTATGTGTTCTTTGTGCCTATATATTTATTTTAGTCTATAAATAGGGACATGAGATCGAGCCCACTCCCTCTGGGAACCCGTCCGGTTCGACTACTTGATGTGCGTCTGTTTTAAAATTCGATCGTCCATTGTTTTCGTACAAATATGTTTTTTTTTGCATATTTTTTTTTCTTTAAGTAGGACTCACTCGATTAGAGTATTTGCCAGTGTCAAATAGTATTAGATAATTCAAGTTATCTGCAAAAATGTGCAGAGTTTTAGTCATTTAGTCAGAGTTGAAGTCATGTCAAGTAAAGTTCGTCACAGTCAAGTCAAATTCCTACCCCAGTAAAGTAGTGGAGACTTTACTTGAAGTTTCTATGGAGTTTTGGAATCAAAGAGAAAAATCACAATTCACTGCAATATTTGTGTACGTTGCTGAAGAAGTTATGTCTACAAACCCACTATATTCACAAATAAAAACTCAAATTTATACTAGTTTTGGAAATAAAACATAGCCGCGATGTATCTTTTTTCGCGTTAGCGCTAAAAACTCCTGGCACTATTCAAATTTTCAATGCAAATAAATCAAGTTTTTTTCTGGCACCAATGAGGCCTTCTGATTTTTAATTTTAATGCAAATTAATAACTCACAAAACTCCTTCTCCCGCTAGTTACTAGCTTCTCTCAGCTTAGACTTCAGAATTATCTTATCGTAAAACAAAAACGGGAATATAATTTCCTCTTTTATGTGTAATTTTAAATCACTATCTATTTGTGACTGTATATTTGTACATTTCATTTTTTTTTGTCATAAAAAACATTCTACATACTCCACCACTTATTTTTGTATGTATGTATAAATATAATTTGTACCTAATATTAAAAAGAACAATGACACCCACTTCATTAGCGATCCTATAGGTTGGCTGAAAAGTGTGAGCTTATACGGACAGTTTATAATTATTGAATCTATCTTTTGCTTTGGTTATTTCCTCGGTTTTTTATGTGAACATATTTCCCTTTTGTTTTTTTATTAAATTCCATACCTATTCCGAGGTATTATTGTGCCAGAACACCCCGGCACGTAGTGAATATTTACCAATGAAGAAGTACAAAAAAAACTATTTGAGAGAAAACTAACGTGAAAATAATATCCAGATTTAAACTACGATCTAAATATACGTCTTTTTAAAGTGAGTCTATATTCAGATTGTGACAGCCAGAAAACCCCGGCACGTAGTGAATATTTACCAATGAAGAAGTACAAAAAAAACTATTTGAGAGAATACTAACGTGAAAATAATATCCAGATTTGAATTACGATCTAAATATTAGTCTTTTTATAGTGAGTCTATATTCAGATTGTGACAGCCTGAACCGCGAACGAGGTGCCGGGTCGTGTCGTTGTCGCCTCCAAATATTAGTGTTTGACAAAGAATCATGCCGACTTTTGACCAGTGTTTGCCTGCGGAGCGACCCCTTCCCATTCGCCAAATGTGTGCCTTTTTCGCTTATTTATAACTTAGTTAAAAGGACATTGTAATAATATAACATAACTGTATAATATTAAGTGAAAAAGAATATACCGCTCATATCTCTTGCATTGTTGTTAATATTTTTCTTGGTATTTCCACTTTGTTTGTAAAAATTTGACGAATTTGACGAATCTTTTGTTATTGAAGTGGTAACAAAAAAAATATTAGCGTACCCGACAAACTGTAAATCTACTTTTTTGTCAATATATCTACCTATTGATATACAGCCGACATTTTTCGTCTGTGCATAAAATCTATAATCATAGAATTAAAATACAATTAAGTATATTTTATTGACTTGAAGATCAACTTAAATCAACATACATACACATATACATTCACGCCTGTTTGCCCAAAGGGGTAGGCAGAGGCCACACTTCATTATACGCCCACACTTCGCCAATTATATAGTTGGTACCACGTAATAGGTGGCGAGCCTATTGCCGCTTACTGGGCACTGTTATGATCGCCGGAGCCTCGTCCGCTAGTCGGCAGGTGCACCACTTGCAGGTGAGGTTGGCTTGGGCTCCTTAGGTCTTGGTAGGATCCCTATACACCCCCCCGACTGGTCTCCACCTTGTCGTGGTGGGGCGGTAGGGCGCAGAGGGCGCTAGGGAAAAGGTAACACCCAGAGATTGGCGACTCTGGGTGCCCTTAGTACTGACTACCGGGGGGGAAACTAAGAGGGACCTGTGGAGGGCGCTGCGGTATAGACCCTCCGAGAAGTCCGCCACACACGCTATGGTCGCACAAGGAGGTAAGGAGAACGCGTCCACTGCGTCTCTCTGAGGAGGTCCTCCCGGTTTTTGTCCGGGGGACGTTGGCCGCAGGCGGGGTGTCAGAGCTGCAACCCAGGTACTGGCCCCCGCCTCTTTCTCAACAAGCGGCGGGCGTCGTCGGAAGATTTTTAGTGGGTATTACTGCTGGCGGTCGTGTCTGCCGGTGGTGAGTCCCACCTATACTATACACAACACTGATGATGAAAATTAAATTGGTTGCCGTGAGAAACTGCTACCTCTAGTCTACTTTAACTACAAGGTAGGTACTCATTATCTCTGTTCCTTAAGAAACACTTGTGCAAATAGTATTTTATATAAATTATTTCAATTGAAATACTAATTTTATTGCTTTACGCTATGTCAAACATAGAAACCTACTTTATGTTACTTTGAGGTGTACAAATATATCATTATGTACTTTTTGTGTGAAGTAAGCTAGTAAGATATGAAATAACTACGTATAATTACTGTATTTAATTCAGTGTTAATCTTTTGTTAACATTTGAAATTTATTGCACTTTACACACACTATAATCTGTGTCCGAAATGTATTTATTTTTAACAATTACACCTATTATTTAGTTCCCAAAATCAGTTTTATTAAGTACTTACTTGTGTTATGGATACTACATAACGAATAAACATACTTTAATACTTTTTTTTTGGAAATATATACTTTAGAAAACACCCAGGCAGAACAAATATTCATGTTCATGCACACAAAGATTCGTCCTGTGTGGGAATTGAACCCACGACCTTGGAGCGGAGTGCGGGTGCACACGCCACCACGCTACATCGATCGTCAATTATGGGAGTCGAAATATGCTTAATGAGGTAAAATACTTTTTTCTAAGTTAAGGATCACTAATCCTGTTCCGTGCTAAATCTATTTGAAGCATCATTCTGTCTCCCTCAACTTCAAACAAATGACTGAAATGCAATGATATTTCAAATCAAATTAAGAACTGTTGTGCAATACAGCCTAAACGTTGAAGTATGTAGTACGAGTAAGCCTGCTTTAAAGCTTGCTCCGTGCTTCGGAAAGCACATTAGGCCGTTGGTTCCGCCTGTCATGAGCATGTATTGCAGTTGTTAATAGGTAAAACCATAAAATGATATTTCTCACTGGGTTGCAGAGGGCAGTCGTTTCATTTAATAACTGGAATTCAGCCAAATCTAATTAGACCAGTAAGCAGACCCTGGGCCGTGAGCTTAAGTTTAGGGCAACTGGGATACCGCTAGGATATAATAACAATGTAGAATACGTGACTTGTCTGTCTAATTGAATACTCCCTTACCAATACTATAATATTAACATTTATAAATGTGAGCGGGAATAGATCGATGCACACGGTAAACTATTGGGGAGGCCTATGTTCTTCATATGGCTAAAATAATAATAACGGGTACATAGGGATCCTACCAGGGTGTATAGGGATCCTACCAAGACCTAAGGAGCCATAGCCAACCTCACCTGCAAGTGGTGCACCTGCCGATCAACGGACGAGGCTCTGGCGAACATAACAGTGCTCGTTAAGCGGCAATGGGCTCGCCATCTATTTCGTGGGACCAACTGTATAATTGGCGAAGTGTGGGCGTATAATATATAGCTCTGCCTACCCTCTCGTGGAAACAGGCGTGAATGTATGCATTTATGAAATTTATTTTATATAAAAAAAATTGTTTGTTTTACGTTTATTCCTAAACCTCTAAGTCGATTTTAATTATGTTTTCTATAGAGAAAAAGCTTGCCATTTTAACTCCAAATAAAGTAGGTTCTTCCTGTAGGATCTATCAAACTTAAGGTCACTCGCTAGCGAATCCTTGGATCGAATCCAGTAATAAATTAGAAAGTATGTTTCTTATGCTTTTACGTAAGTGTGTAAACAGGGAGTTGACTTTAATGGCATTTGGTACAAAAATGGCAGAACCAAAGGATTTCACTGGTTCCCATTGGAAGCGTCTAGCGATAATTTGTCGGCATGTAATAAAGTAAAAAGACACAGTTTTCTTTAAGCAAGTTATTACTCTAATATCATAATCCATTGGTGTACAGAGTCTCATTAGTCACATTATATTGCAAAGTCCTGTGCATACTGTAATAGTTGAAGCAAAGTTGAGCGTCCTGTATCTTTGTTGAAATATTTGCTATGTGAGCGCTGTGGTTGACTATCCATAAGGCTCGTGGCACGTTCAGCGATTTTTTAAATCATAAATTATGTTCATTTGCAAATACAGGTGATACAGGGGTGTTCACAACATACATAAAATTAGTGCTATTCCATATTTAACACACATTTTTATCAATCAAATTATCCTTGATATTGTAATAAGCCTTTTTGAGTAATAATTCCTTTAATTTGATTTAAAAATGTACGAGAAAGCCTAAATGTCAAATGTGATTTTGGCGTTACAAAATAGTTTTTGATATAAAAATTTACGCCTAATTGATTTATAATATGAAGAGAATAAGTTCTAAGTCAAACACATTTTACTCAATATCTATAATCACGTAACTAGAAGACAACAATAATAAACGAAGCGCTCGTAGCTCCGCGGTGCTCGGTGGTCGGAAACGAAGTACAGCATAGTTTACGGAGGCCAGTCCTAGAATGGGTGACCGTTTGTGTGGCATTTTATCAGATTGAGATGATGATGATGTTGAATAATAAACTATATAGTATCATATATTTAGTATAAACTGTAGAAAAAACACTATAATTGTCCTTATACGACGTAACACTTAGGTTCGTAAATTTCGTAAAGTTTTTTTTTCAGGCTATACCAACATTTAATTTAATTCTTTCCGCTATTGTAACAATGGTAACCAGTATATATTTAATATTTTATTATGAATCATCATGACCGTTGAGGTGTCGGAATGCGAGAATTGTAACAATATATTTAAATTGAGTACAGCTGCTAAATATCTTAGCAATCAGCATTCTCACTACTAATGTAATAATAATAATAATAATAATAATTTTTATTGCCAAAAATACATGTATATGTTAGTACAAACTTACATGAATTACAGTTAACCTTAAGTATATTTCGAGTTTGTAGCCTCTGCTGCTGAACTAGGGTAACCTGTATTTCAGCATGCAGCGCCTCCAGTCCAAGGACTTAAACATAATTTACATAAGATAACGCAGAAGGATTTCACAATATGAACTTAGAATTAAATTAATAATTACATAGCTAAATGGAAAGTGACCTCTCTGTGTGTAAAATAAAACGGTGCTTGTGTGTGTGTGAGAGGGTGAATAAAATGTAGTATGTATAATAATAGTGTGGATTTTCAAATTGTGTTTATTAAAGTATATATTACTATAATTAAGATTTTATTTTATTTTTAATTTTAGTGCTGTACAGCAATGAAGTTCTCTGTTTCATCATAAGAAAGTTTTAATAGCCACTGAGACACAGATCTTTTAACGACAGTACTATTCATAGGGTAAAAAGTGTATTTATTATTTTCGTATACATTCATAACTTTATTCAAAAAGTTAATAAAATGAAGTAATATACTAATTACAAATTGAACTAATTTTGTATTAACCAACAACCAACAAATTATAGAATAATATTTACTTAACAAGTTTAGAATTTTGGAACACTTGTAAAAACAAAATGTAAACGGTTTTAATTTATATCCCACACTAGTTAAGACCTTAGTTCATATCTAAATAGTCCTACTCGATAAGTACTAGTTTTTAAGTAAATACTAACAAAGAAAGGTAAAGAGATTTGACGCGACTAAAAATAATACAATAGAGTGTGCATTGACCCAGGAATGGCCCACAAGCGTTGGTCTTCCTGCAGCTCTTTTATATAGGCTAAATGTATATTTTTTTCTTTTTAAATAATGACTGCGTGCGGTTTGCACATTTAGCCAGTGTCAAGTAAGAGATATATTAATAACATATAAATTATAGTAGATCAGAATGAGTGGTGATAAAGATGATAAATGGTAAATGAGATGCCCTCCCCCTAAACCCCTTGAGTCCTCAGTAAAGATGTGGGACTATACTGAGATCTCACATAGACTTTTTGAGAGAATTTGAAAAGTGATGTTGCACTGTTTTGTTTCATTTACCAACACTCATGTGCGTTCACAAACACTTAACGGTTAATAATCCACCGTTATTACACATTCATGTTCGAAATATCACAAATTTTAGAAAATAAAACAAAACTAGCCAAGAAGACCGCTGAATACATTGCTAGACATTGAGATACTTTCTTTTTTATTGGGACCTCTCATAATAATCCATATCCTGCCTATTGGTTCGCCATCGATGCAGTACAGAAAATTTGAGCGCTTCTTATCATGGTAATCTCAGTAACGAGTGCACCCATTTGTGACGGCCAGCATTAGTTCCATTTCACGCCCCGCTTAATAAAGCCGGGACTATAGAACCTGGGAAACAAACAAATATTCAGTTTTCACTTTTCACGCATTTAATTTAACGAAACTGGACAGACAGGTCTGCGACAAAGCTGCAAATCTGCGACAAAGTTGCAAGTTTGCGACGAACCTTAAGCACACGTAGCGACGTTAGGTGCTGGTTGATTGTTGATAGAGCAAATTTGTTCTCTGTCTCACTCGCGGGGATTAGCCTGTTTTTCTAGCAGGGACAACAGTATTATCTTGTTTGAGATAATTGTACATTCAGAGTATTTCAGAGCTGCGAAATCCAGCAATTGCGAAAAGTCTTGTCTTTTTCTGCTTGGCGTTATATTGGTTCGCGTGCAAAGTGTTTCATCAGTTGATCTTTAACATTACTTTTGGTTTTTTGTAGCACACATTTTGCTTAGGAGATATTGATAATTAAGGGTGTATAGGGATCCTACCAAGACCTAAGGAGCCCAAGCTAACCTCACCTGCAAGTGGTGCACATGCCGATCAACGGACGAGGCTCTGGGGAACTTAATAGTGCTCGGTAAGCGGCAATAGGCTCGCCACCTATTACGTTAGACCGACAATGTAATTGGCAAAGTGTGGGCGTGTAATATGCCTCTGCTGACCCCTTCGGGAAAACAGGCGTAAATATATGTCTGTATGTTGTTAATTGTTGTTTAGTGTAGTCGTATTGTTCTGCTTTAAGCAGGAAATAAGTAGATGGCAGAGTCTAAGTTTTAATATAAATGAAAACACGGTAACGAATTGATCGAAACTTGTAAGCCAAGTGTCCCCAAAATTTTAAAATTATGTCGTATTTATAAAAAATTGTCCTTTAGTGAGAGTTTAGAGGTAAAAATATTATTCTATTTTAAAAACACAAATACATTATGCAGTAAACATTTTCAATTTGATATGTTTACATTGTGAGATATGAGTCCATGAATTAACAATAAATCAAAATATATATATATATATATTTGTGGACCAAGAATATATATTTATGAAATCCTAATTGATTACTGTAACTGACAACAAAATTTGTTTGATTATTTTCTTGTCAAATTATGCGATACTTTTGTATGTAGATAGTGCATTATTACCTTTGCCACTGTGAATGAGGCGAATGTGTCATGTAGACCAACCGAAGTAATGAAGAACAGCCTGCTTAATAGATTGCAAAATAAACTCCCTCAAGATATTTTCCTTAAGATAAACCCTTTGGATGGTCTTAACCTAGACTACGCGGCATTCCCTGAGCTGTCTTGTTATGTCCAAAGGTCAAAATAGAACCACAAAAATAACCTCTTCTAACCAAAATATTTAAATAAGATAATTATTAATTTGCATATGATATTTATACTATTTCCATTAAATATTGTTATTAGCAGTGTTGAGTATAAAGCGATTGCATAGAGGAATTTTGAACTCTATGCCAACTGGGTCAAACCGGATTTAGGGCTATGTTGGTAGAAAGTCTCCATAGTCTCATGGGTCTGGGTAAGCTACTCCAAGAAGACTCAGTCTACAAGCAGCCAAAAAGTCTTAGGTACCTGTTTTGTGATCCATAGACTCCATTTGGTCTCCACATCTACGACATGTACTTTAAACGCATCAATCACATTATGTAAAGCATTATACGTGTAGTTGTTGTAATGGGCCTTGTTAGAGTCTTAACTTAATAATATATTAAGACTATATATTAAAATAAATTTACCCAAAAGAAATGAGGGTCTAGGGTTACTTGCTAAGATATTGAGTCTTTTTGTTTTCAAGAAAATATTTAACTACATAAAAATGTTGTTACCTCACGTATCACTACAGTCATTAACTTTATCTCCCTCCTTCAAAAATGCTTAACCAATGAGTAACCTTAACCGCAGCTGTAAAACTATAATTTAAATAATGCTTTGCTTCACAGTGAATTGAGATTCAGTAGGGTAGGAATCAAAAGTTTTTTTTCATCTCAACCTATTGATTAAATCGCAATTAAATTACTATCGTGTATTGCAATATTTTTAATGACTTTTCACGATAACTGTTTGCTTGTGTACATAAGAATAAATAATCTTAAGTTTTGACATGGTTACAATGTTTAATAAGACATACAAGCCACCTCGAGATATCTACATATTATTGTAATATAATTATTTACTTACCCATCATAGCGTATAAGCTAACCTATCAGTCTATTAAATTCGTGCAAAAACTTTAGTGCTTTTTTTATTTATCATCTCAACACTAATCAATTAGACAAAAACAATGAATTTTCTTTATGTGTTTATTAGATTTGTTGATTGTTCATTCCAAATCTAGACGGTTGTTGAGTATAAAAAAAATAAGGATTAAAGTGCGTTATCACGAACAAAACTAATAATGTTTTGATTCTGTTTTTGGGTAAAGCGAACCGAGACCGAACTCGAAACTTTTTGCTGCTCAAATGACATTTTGCCCGCTATCTTCATCTTGCCCTTCGCTCTCCTTGGTAACATCAGAGCATTAAAAAGTCAACGTACTTACTGAGTTGATATTTACTTTGCTAACCTCGATATCAGTCCAAAATGGCGGCGGTAACGGCCGCCATGTTGTTTGCAGAGCGTCCGCGCGCTGCGCAAGAGTTTGTTTTACGAAGACCTGTTTTAGTGAGATCTCCTTACTTTCAGTAAGGCAACGAGGACACTGCATGTGCGGCTGGCATAAGACGTATTTGCCTTTCGTCATTAACCACGTCTTAATTGGAAATTCAGGTTTTTGAGGTCGTGTTTCAAATGTGGAATTTTTGAGAGAACGAATGCGATGACCCGGACGACTGACTTTTTTATCACTTTATGCTCACCTTTTTTGTTCACACCGCTGTTTACACAGATACTTTAGATATTCGATTAGGTAGACTTACATGTAGGTACTGTTAATTTACTGATATACCCACGTCTCCAAGCGAATGTGGCCCGTTTTAGGTAACAGATATACATATACAAAATAACTAATAAAGAGGTTGCAAGATACCTGCACTATACTCGTAGTAGTGGAAAAATTGCTCGCTTTAAGCATTTTTTATATAAGCAGGATGACGAGTAGATAAACCGTTCCCAGTAGATTCGTATTAAAATAATCTGTGAGGATTAAAGCGGGAGACAGACAATTCATCATCTCAGCCCATTAACGTCCCACTACTGAGCACGAGCCTCCTCTCACATACCAAGGTGCGAGGGTATTGGGTCATACTCCACCACGCTGACCCAGTGCGGATTGGCGGAGGCAGGTGTATGGCGTCCTGCTGTTAGAATTTATCAAGCCGCCCATTAGGCCTCTAACATGGCTTAACGACTACCACATTTAGTGATAACCGGGACCAACGGCTTAACGTGCCTTCCGAAGCACGGAAGCGCTCGATATCAAATGCCACACAAACGGTCACCCATCCAAGGACTGACCTCTGTAAACTCTGCTGTACTTCGGTGATCGTTTCCGACCACCGAGCACCGCAGAGCTACGAGCGCTTCAATTGATGACAGACAATTAATGATTTTTAATCCGAATAAAACAGGATTCGTTCAGGAGCATATAAAATGCAATTATTATCTTTATAACACTGAGGTTTTCCACCGCACCGTTTTGCGCTGCTTTTTGACTCGGGTCGTCGGGCTAGATGTTTGGTAAAAAGTATCAAAGTATTTTTCTTAAGGACAGCAGAAATATTGTTTGTCGTTATTTAAAATTAGATAGTTTTAATAGTGTTTTATTTTTATTTGGTCAATAAGTTCGTCAATATGACCAATAGGCTGGACTGTATTTTTTTTTTGTATTATAAAAAGCTAATCTGGTCGCGAAGTTGAAGCTTTCTTCGTACAAAATTTAATTAAAAACTTTTTTAATTAAATTTTGTAAACATAGGCCAGCATACTATTAGTACCGTATTTCACTACATCTTATAAGTAAGAATAACGAAAATAAAATTATTGTAAGCCAATCGCCGTAATTCTACTATTCTGATAAGAGTGGTAATCTGTGTACCTCACAAAGAGTCTAGCGGCATAGTCTGATAGCTATAACCAAATTTGTGCTTGGCACACAACATACAACACACATCTGTGGTCGGGAAAATATTTGGAAACCGTGTGAGCTAAGGAATTTGCCTTGATAAATTAAACACACACTGTGTCGATTACTCCGAATTACACGCCGATGTTTGTGTACGCAAATATTGTCATGTTTTCCTTTTTACTGAGTTTATTTTTTACACAATTTATCAACAAATGAACGTCTTGGTGGTTTAAATAGGAATAATAGATAATATAAGAAGAACTATAGAAAAATAGGCTCGCCACCTATAACGTGGGACCAACTATATAATTGGCGAAGTGTGGGCGTACAATATGCCTCTGCCTACCCCTTCGGGGATACAGGCGTGAATGTATGAATGTATGTACTACTTTATTAATAAATTTAGTGAGCGGCGATAGCCCAGTGGCGAGACCCATGGCCTTCAAATTCAGAGAGACTCGGGTTCAAACCCTGGGGACCACAATAACTTATTGACTTTTCGAAGTTGTGTGCGTAATTATCGCTAGCTTCGTGCCTCGGAAAGCACGTTAAGCCGTTGGTACCGGCTGTCATAAACATCTATGGCAGTTGTTTTTAGGTAGTCAAAGCCTTCTAATATGCTGACAACTGTTTTAACTATAGAATGATGTTTCCCTCTGGCCTCTGGAGGTCAGACGGCAGTCGCTCCATGTAATAACAGAAATTCAGCCAAAATATGGTTAAACCAGTAAGCAGACCCTGGGCTGAGCGTAGGGCAACAGAGATAATGGTGAAAAGGGTATGATGATGACCGGTTGTCAGAAATGAAATACGTCACAAACCATACAAACTTGTAAATTTATCACTTTCAGAGACAATTATATACAAACATGCTTCGCATCACTACAGGCGTACCGAAAGTACAAATATAAATATTATGTTTATAGTTTATATAGATATATTGATATAGTGAGTGTTTGACAAATAGTTAAGTGTGCGATGCCAATATTAACTCGAGTTATCAGTTCGAGTGAAGGTTGGGTCAAGGTTGCCATTCGAATTGGTCAATATTGCCACTTGCTATTTTAAAAACCCCTAAGGTAGGGTATTATTTAAAGTGTATGGAGCAGCTTAATATTTCCTATAACAATACACACGTCTGATGATGATTCAAATATATGTAGAAGAGCTATAGGGATGATATCGCGATGTTTTTTTTTTTTTAGTAAAAATACTTATTGATTTATACTTATACTTAAATAAACGTATTTTCGTTTAATATTTAGTGCACTTTTATATGTTAGCTTCTATCGGGAAGTTTCCCACACAAAATAGTGTGCGTAAGTACCTATGACAGTTAATATCAATAAGCACATCACGACACAACTCAAGAATGTACTCTCAGTTCAGTGAGATCTACAAATACAAGCACTAGTCACATAGTACCAGCTCGAATGCTAGATGGCACATTGTGATATGCAGCTCACAGTTCACTGAGTAGAAGCGCGAGGAAAAAAAAAATACAAAATTAATTTGTCTGTTCTTTTTTTTTCTATATAATGGCTTCGTGCGCACATCTAGCCAGTGTCAAGTAAGTGATATATTAATAATATATAATTCATAGTAAATGAGAATGAGTGATGATAAATGGTAAATGAGATACCCTCCCCTAAGCCCCTTGAGTTCTCAGTAAAGATGTGGGACTATACTGAGATCTCACATGGACTCCTTGAGAGAATTTAAAAAGTGATGTTGCACTGCTTTGTTTGATTAACCAAACTATTCTAACAAGAGCTTTTTTTATGTGATACGTCATAGTGACTCCATCCTGCCTTATGGTATTGGTATGGTAGCAGTCGATGCGGTCCAAAAAATAAGGGCGCTTCATATCGAGAAATAAGCACGGTACAAAGCACACCCACTCATGACGGCCGGCCGAAAATCCCGTTTCACGCCCCGCTTATCCGCTTCGCTATAGGAACTAGGACACATGAGCCGGCAGAGAAATCCGGAGTTTACGAGCATGCATAAAATATGAAAGTAATACGGTACGTATAAAACAAATAGAGTAATAAATTGTGGCTAATGTCCGAAACAAAAATTGTGGCAAATCTCAGCTCGGTGTAGCTGACACCGATATCTGGTTTTACTTTTTAAACCAATAAGTAACAAAGTTCCTATTGGACACACAAATGAAGTCACGGGCGGCAGCTAGTCTTTGATATGAACCTCTATAACAAGACTATGACACAACAACAAAATGGCAACCCGCCTGTTTTCTGTGCCACTAAGGCAATCAGCCTGCGTGTTTACCTTTAATTATTTGAGTGCTGAGTGAAAATGCGTTTCATAAGAACTTGGTAATTAAGCACCCATTGCAGTTCTAGTGATAATGGGATAAAGGGACCGACTTCTTATAATCGGCTCTATGGTTATGTGAGCACTATGCCCTTATTGGGCTGTGCTTCGTTTACACGGATCAGATTACTGGAAAGTTCGCTGCTTAGTTTCATTGGCATCGATGGATATTTGGAACATATCTAGTGAACCATTCTTATAGGGCAAAATAAAATCCTATTCAGGCTCCCGCGATTGGGTTGACTTTTTCTAGTAAAAATTTCGTCTCAATTATTTCTTTATGTTTTCTAAATAATGTATGTCGGTGATAATTACTTTGAACTTAATAATAGTACAGGCAAGTTTCCTAAAATTGATATCTATATCCATTTCCATTTTAGATGATTGTAACGTAAGTAAATTGGAAATTATCATGTTCAGACTTAAATAGTTCTGGTTCGCCCAGATACAGACCTAGGAATCGTCTAACAGAGATACAGACGAAGGACTCTGTCTCGTTTTAGCATGGAGACGCCTAAGCGTGTGGTTTAGAAAGTGCTGGAAGTGCTGATGAAAAGTGGTGACCGCAGCCATGAATGCTTCCGATATCAGAGACATCACTATCGCATTTCCGACCCTATAAAAACAGTATCTCAACCTTTTTTGGAGCCATTACTCGCCAGGAAGTTCCTTCCACAAAAGTAAAGAACATTATTATTACCCGTACATCAGTCAAGTAATTTGACCGTAGTGAACGCTGCACCATCTTCTATAGCACAGTCTTGTGTTTGTGTTTTCAATTGGAGCCCATGTAGCATAGAGCAATGCGTCCGCCTAACGCGTATTTGTTTAGCGATACGGTAGTAATAGATAGCGCCCGAACGCTTAGCGCTTAGGCGACTAGTGCCAACAAATTGTACTTTATTTTGCTCACTTACTAATTGCCAGTGTATTGTTGTCACGGCAGATGAGTGCAACAAATAAATAATGCTACCATGAGTTGGTAATTATGCACTCTTTACCACTTACTTTAAAAATAGCAATGAATAAATGAAATTACCACATTTTTATTGATACATTTTTCTCAATACTCAACAATCAATATATTTATTGTTTTCCACAAACAGTTACATTATGATTTTATTATATTTCACAGATCGTTGTGGACCCTTTCGGGTAGTCTTTGACTACCCTCCAATACAAGCACTTTTCACATAGTAACAGCTGTAATGCTAGATGGCGTATTGTAATATACAGATCACAGTTCACTAAGTAATAGTGCAAGTAATTCGAAACAAAAAAATAATACAGAATAATAATAGAGAACGCTCTTTTTTATAAACATACTTAGGAAAAGCACGCTAAGACGGTGGTAGAGGCTATCATGAATATATGTGGCAGATGTGATTAAGAAGTTCATGTCTTCTAATATCCTGACAGCTGGTTTAACTATATAATGATGTTTCCTTGTGGGTTGCGGTGGTCAGACGACAGTCGCTACGTGATAACTGAAATTCAGCCAAATCTGGCAAACCGGGTTTAATGCTAGAATGTATGAATGTAATGTAGAAGGTAAGGCCAATGCCTTCCCAATACATCCTAGCATTACTGCATATGGGAGTTAACAGAGTTATTTGATTTATTTTAACAGTAACCACATTTTATTGAATTGCCTATATGTTAGTTTACACAAATTGTTTATGTACAATCACGAAAAATATACATAGTGTGTTTGAAGCAGTAATCGTTGACCAATAAGTAAAACCAAACACGCTTGGCTGGACGTGCGACTTTCAATAATTATGTTTACTAAAATTGTTAGCGAACGCCGTTTTGTAGTCTCACGGACGACTTGTGGAAAATTACGTACGTTCATGTCATGTGTTAATTTTGCATAGATATAAGTGCGTATGTTGGCACTTAGGAGAATTACAGGAATTATTATAATTTGTACCTTGCATGTACTTGCATCCATTTTCAGTATGTGATAAGTTTGCTGACATTACGGTTGTCCTTTAAAACGTAGTAAGGAGATGAAAGTATTTTTTATGGACTCTGCAAACGTAAAATAATTAAATATTTAAGAAGTATTTTAGGATTATTATTATTTCAGTAACTAAAATACCACTACTGAATATAGGCCTTCCTAATTGTTCTCCGCGTCAATCGATCTGGAGACGCCTGCAATTACCGTCTTTCCTTCGCTCTAATTAGATCTTCAGTCTATACTCTATAGGGTGAAAGGCAACTATAAAGGAGGAAAAGTTGTTATGGGAATAACCAACACCAATGTCTATGAAACTCGACCACACTCCGATCTCTATGAACTATGCCTAATTAAAGTTAAAATTTCCGATCATGTACAAGATGCACATTTGTTCAGAGCTACGCAATGCAAGCGTGTACAGACCACTTAATTTTGCAAAGTTACGAGCACTTCTTCCCATTGTTAGACGCTCGACCATTCTTCGTTCTATGTATATTTTATATGTATTTTTTTTTCTTTTTTTATTTTAAATCTTGTGACTGCAGAACAATGTTTTTTGTAGATTTGTCAAATTGTTTTTACATATTACATCTTCATGTAACTGGCGGGAGATAAAAACTAATCTTGACGATTTTCTTGCCTGTTTTTTTATGATCAAGCTCCTGCCCGATGTGAATGGGCGCGCTAGTTTTTAGGTTTTGACTTTTGAGCCAAACTTGAATTGGCTTTGACTTTATGTATTTACAATAAAAGTATTTATGTATGTTTAGCCGTTATTTAGTATTCATAATTCAAGTTCTAAATTATTATTTAGCACTAATTAATTGGTGTAATTGTCAGAAAATATTCATTTATTATTACTGTAAGACGCTGCTAGTGATACATACCATTGGCTTTTACCGTAGTTATCACTGATTGATGTGTGAATCACCAAAAACAATATAGATATACTACCACAGTTCTAATTATGTGGCTATAACAAACAAATAGCGATAATCCGATAATCTTACTTAAATTAAGTAATAATGTTAAGTAATTATTATATAACACTACTTACTAACAGTTAGTTGAAGAGAAATAATGACATAACGATAAAAAATTTGGTCGAAGTTAACAAATCAAATATTACATTTTGTTGTTTGCCACAATAAAGATGAAATGTTTACAAACACAACAAATTCTAAGACTTAGCTAATTTATTTATAAAGTATATTATACTTGAATTGAGAAGATAAATAGTATCAATACATTGTTACAATATTATTAGGATACAAATATGTACGGGAGTACACATTTTTTATGTACATTGCGTTCTTAGAGTCGTTTGTTATTTGTTTTTACATAGCACCTACAAATGTCTATAGACAGTGTTATAAAATACACACTTTACTCATTTGGAGTCGAAAGAATTTTACATTTAAAAAGTCAAGAATTAGTTAGTTGAAGTGGCAGTGGGACGGATAACCGCTGGGGGAGACGTGTCCTACGATGGAGACCACGGCTCGGTAAGCGTAGTGTAAGACGCCCTCCAGCTATGTGGAGCGACCACATATGCTAAACACCTGGCAGCGGTTGGAGAGGAAGAGCTGAAGACCGAGCTTAGTGGCCCCTATGTTAAGCTGTCCAGATGATGATGATGAAGTCAACCCATAAGTGTGGTGTCATTGCATAATGCAAATTGTATTGCAAAGTGGGGGGTAGCCGGTGAACGCAGGTGGCTCAAGATCTAAAAGCAATTGGAGAGGCAAATGTTCAGCAGGGATGAAATCCACTGGTGATGGTTGAAAAACGCCCACACTTCGCCAATCATATAGTTGGTCCGAACGGTTTGTTGCGACCCTATTGCCGCTTGTACATACCGGGCACTGTTAAGTTCGCCAGAGCCTCGTCCGTTGATCGGTAGGGGCACCACTTGCAGGTGAGGTTGGCTTGGGCTCCTTAGGTCTTGGTAGGATCCCTACTTATAAATGTCAAGATAACTTCATACTAACGCTAACTTAATTCATTGCATCAGAAGCTTGAGTAGAAAAGAATCGAACAAGAAACTCGTCAACTTTGTCCCTCAGCCAGTATAAAATGTCCAGTGTCAAAAATATGTCAATGTCAAAGTCAAAACTATTTTGTGACTTCTTGGTGGGAAAGTGAAGCGCAGTTTTGTTATATGTATAAATTTGTGATATGTCGAACGTTAATGTGTAATAACGGTGGATTATTAACCGTTAAGTGTTTGTAAACAAACATGAGTATTTGTAAAAGAAACAAATCAGTGCAACATCACTTTTTAAATTCTGTCAAGAAGTCCATGTGAGATCTCAGTATAGTCCCACATCTTTTAATTAAATTTATATTAAGCAATGGATTAGGTAATTAGAATATGTTAAAAGTATTCAAAAAATTCTCATTTTGCTTTCTATTCAAAATAAGCAAATGCTCCATAATTTATTTTGGCGACGTGGTGGTGAGTCCCACTCAGGACAAATCTTTGTGTGCATGAACATGAATATTTGTTCTGGTCTGGGTGTTCTATGTATATAAAGTATTTATTAACAAAAAAAAAACGTATGTTCATCCATTACTTAGAATCCATAACACAAGTTCTTAATGATACTTATCTTGGAAATAATTGGTGTAATTGTTATAAATTATTTATTTACTTATAAGGGAATCTACAAGCGTCAATTTATTACCTCTTAGACAACATACCACTAAAAACTGTACATAAAGTAAAACTATTTACTCGCTACAAACTTTGTACGAATAAAACCACTCAAACGTCTCCAAAATTACGCTGTAGACAATTTAAATATTCAAACTTTAAACCTATTACAAGTTCTCTACTCAAACTAGCTCCGGCCGTGGAGCTTAAAGTTTTTGTGAATTTTACACAAGTTGCCAGTTTAAGAAGGGCATAACTCGGCCCGGCCCGGGCCCACCTACTCTACGCCTTTGTTAATTAATTAAATTGTTCTTCGGGGAATGTACACCAAACTTTACTTGTAGCTACAACTTTTCATAAACCATAATAAGAAAAATCCAAGAGCTTATAGTTTGTAACTATTATTTTTTGTTAAATTTATTATTCTGCTGACAACTCTCTTGCAAATTGCGTTTTCAAATGTCATATGGCGAAAATAGGTACTTTTAACAATGGAGTTTTCCACCGAGTCTTGTTTTGCGTTATCTTAGCGATAAGGCACTGTCTCATTGTTGTATTTGTGCTGACATTAAATTCTTTGTCTTATTTCTAATTGTTCATAAATTAATGTCACTCATTAAGAATGAATGACGTTTCCTGTGTGTTTTGCGTCATAGTCATTTGTCACTCATCCGTAAACTATAAAAGAAGAACATTAAGTAACACAATAAAGGCCGATAAATCAATTGCCATATTAAAATAATAAAATTATAAGTTTAATAAAGTATAAGAAGACCACATCCATTTAAACTTTATAGCACAAATAAAAATTGCACAAAAAGCGAACTTAATGCTACAAGGCATAACACATACATATTAGTAGGTACACCTTGTTCCCATATGGGTGGACAGAGATCACATTCTTTCATTTGCAACGATTCTGGCACACAGTTTAAGCTTCACTCATATATAAATCACATATAGCAATAGGCTCGCCACCTATTACTTGGGACCAACATCACAATTGGCGAAATGTTATGCCTCTGCCTACCCTTTCGGGGAAACAGGCGTGATTGTATGTATAAATTATGTTTAATATAGGTCACCCTAATTTATGAGAGGAGACTTCAGCTCATTTGTCGAAAACAGTGGTTTTTCCTGTTGTTAGAACAATTAAAGTCGCCCTATTAGTCTTCTGCACATAGAAGAGTTCTAAATTATTATAAGCGTAGCGTACTAGTCCTACATTTTGTGAACACCAGTGCTAACGACTAAAAGTGCTTTCCGAAGCCCAGAACACCTAATGTCAAATACTGACTCTTTGAGCTATTCTCTACTTCGAGGAACGTAACCGACTACCCAGTACCGCAGATCTTCAAGCGCTTCTTCTTGGAAGATCTGGTTGATTGGATATCCATTTATCTAAAGATTTCATAAAACAACATATAGATTCTCACGCCCATATTCTATTTAGGGTGTGCAGAAGCCGTTCTATAAATATTTATAAGAGTCTATATAGTTAGTAAGTGTAGTAAACTTCACTTTAGCTCAGAGATCCTGGATTTAATGTGGCTAATAGTGAGAGGTGGCTAGCCATTTCTATTTACTTCCTTTTGACTCTAGACTAGATCCCATTCCCAGGCGGAATTGTGCAATGGTGCTGCTACACCACGGTTTAAAATAAATATTACATTTATGTATGTATTTATGCCAGAAGTCTCTCACGCATTGAGCTACTATGGACCAGAAATGCTAGAATCGAAACAAAGAGGACATTATTTGATTAACACTAATTAGTATAAACCGGCTCAGCGTCTTTACGAAAGTGCCGTGACTACAAGCACAAAGATCCATTTGCACCTTATCCAATAACAAAAGACTTTACGTCATGGTATTAAAGTCTAATATCTGATAAATTGAAGTTATTCAATAATAAAATATTTTTGTACCGGAAGCCCAATTTGTAGCTAGCGGAGAAAGTATGGACACTTTCTGTATTATATTAAATATTAAATATTGTTGCGTATAAAATGTACAATAGAACAACCAAAGAATTGTTTCGAGTTTGAATATAAATTAACCATTTATAGTCACAAATTACATATTTAGACACAAGGAGGGCATTTCAACACAGATATACCTAAAGGTAAACGTTGTGACAAAGGCATCTGTTTCACGGCACAATACAACACGTGGGTAACCTGTGCTGCCATAGTTACTCGCGAATATAAATTTATTATCTCCATGCAATTGCATTCTAACATTTATTTGGAAAAGCATCTACCGCTATTTTAAGCAACGTCTACCTCTCTTTTAACTTGTTCGTGTTATGAAAATCCCAATTTGGGGCTTCCTAAACATCTTCTTACCTAATTTTATTTACTTATATTAGATAAGCGGCTTAAGCATGGTGAGGTAACAGACAGGCATAATTATTTTGGCATTTATTAGGTATATAGGAATCGAAGTGCTTATGTTAGTTTTTTTTTAAATTAATTTCATTATGGCCGGCAATCGGTATAATTTATGCTCTAATGACACACCATATAAAATGTTCACCCAGCCATAAAAGTTCACAATTCAAGCAATTAGACATTTTCACGAAGAAAGAAATGCGTTAACCCCTGTAATTAGTAGAATCTATACAAAATAACGTATCTAAAGTCCCAATAAATCGATCATCTCTTACGATTTCACGGACAATTCTCCACAAAGGGTACAAGTCAAACGAACTATCAAAAGGCCCATTCTTTCCCTAAACGGGGGCTAACAACATTATACCCATGTTATACATATTTCATTATTACTTCCACCTTTTATGGTATGTTTAATTTTATTGCTCTGGCAACCCCAGAGGTTTTTTTTACAAGGCAAAGGCGCGATGTTATAATGCCAGCTCCTTAACAATAGGGGGCGTATTGTTATACGATATTTTTTTCATTATGCGCGGTGTAGCGTCAGAAGAATCGGATTGAAGTTCATATGATGCAAAATTGCAATTTTAATAATAAGAAGGAGACATAGATACGGACTAGTGTGTAAAACTGATTGTGCTTATGATCGTTAAATGACCGAAAAACAAAACAGTCTCTATTATACCTGTAAGGTGTGATCAATAGAGTTTTAAAACACTTGTTTCTTATTGTTGAATATAATAGAAATATTGCACATGATAATATTTTTTTACCGCTAGGTGGGACTTAAGCATGCGGCAGACCAGGGGCATTACTAGCGCGTTGCCGTCCCGTTTGACGCCCTTTAGAAGAGACATCTAAATAAAAAAATAAAATAAGCTTTAATATTTTTTACTGCAGACAGATAGTGTTAACTTTAAAAAAACTTCAATTTTTAAAATATTCGAATTTCATAGTTTTGCAAACCGTACACAATAGTCCTAAAGCTTCGACCTCAATAGTTCCTGAACGCATCCCCAACAGCCCATTCAAAGGAGACACACCGACATCCACTTCCGGTCGCTGTTGCATTGTGCAATTTGACAAGGCAGATTCGCGCGCCGCCGCCGGCCATTACAACAATGCCGAATGGCAATTCAAAAATCGAATTCTAGATTCAAAAGAGCATCGTTGAGGTTTATTGGCTTATCGCTTGATTGATTGTGCGAATACTTTTTTTTCAAATTTGATGTTGCCAGTTTTTGCTACGGAATTTATACCCGATAATTTATTTTGATTGGGGCGTGTCGAATTCGCACGACTCTTTGTCGGTACAGGAAGTTTAGGTTCCGTATATCCTGAGAACAGGTACAATTATAATATGTATTAAAGCATGAAAATATTGTAAAGATCTCAATGCACTTGTGTTAGAGTAATGTCCATCTTTTTTTTCGGAAATAATTCTACAAGTGAGTTTTGTTGATACTCTGACATTGAATGTAAGGTATGAAATTTATAATGTATCTCATTCAATTCTACAGTCAAAATAAAAACGATTCAAATCAGGTTTGAAATTGATATGTACAGCAATTTAGTAAATTGCTTTTCTTCTTACGACTTTTTTTTCTAACCCTTTCATCATCTGTTGCGCTCAAGAAACCTCTAACAAAATAAGAGGAGATCTATTCATATCATAGACTCAGTGCGGGTTGGCAGTGATGAGTACTTTTTTAAGACGCTAAATAGGGTTTCTTAATAAGCTTAAAACTTACAGATATATAAATAAGCTCGATATGAAATGCTACAAGGTAGATTACCGGTTTAAGATATGACCGCTGTAAATGCTGCATACATTCTGTAATAGTTTCCAATTACATAAATTAATTACTAATTAATTTTAATGTAAAACAAATGTACCTTGTAGATAATTTTATTGGCTATTGTCCATTAGGCATTTTGTATACATTTTTAGGTACAATAAGGTGGAACTAATATTCCATCTTATTGTAAAATACAGTGCCAATATTTGCTAAAACTATGTTGTTTTTTTTGTATACCTTTGTAGTGGATAGAACCCGGATGAACTTTACCTTGTCCTGAATGAAGCTGACTCAGTGTGGTTTTCCAATAAAAATATGTATTTAATGTTAAGTTTCGGAACAAAGCAGCGGATTTGAATAACAAGCACCTTAAAGACAAATGGTGTGTTTCCACTCACGTGCTATGCTTATTATGTAACAAACAGTCATTGTAAGTAGACTTTAACGAAAGCAAACGAAATTTGACCTTATTTTGCAACTACAATGGTACAAATTAATGTTGAAGTACTTAAAAATCCAAACAGCCAGATCCGGTCGAAGGACCATGAAAAGTCTTTGCCACCGTAGAGAAACGGAGACACTGTGCTTGTTGAATATGGACAAGTATAAAATACGTAATTAGATCTATGTGGTTTCGTTATTTACTTACAATTTGTTTTAAATGTTTAGTCTTTGAACGCCAGATGACCAATAACAAAAGATTACGTATATTGTGATCGACAAAAATCAACGAGTTATAAAAAAAAAATGAGGTCGCTAAAGTGTCGTTGTTCCGTCGTAATTTTTTTATATGCACGCAGAGACACGGGTAGAAGGAGATAGTATTACAAAAGTAGTAACCTTTGTAAGTAACATTCTAAAGGTTCTGCCTTTTCGCACAAACCAAGGTATATGGGGTTCAGGTCATCATTCTACACCTCGCGGGACCAGTAATCCGAATTAGGACTGTGGCGTCCTGTTGTTGGAATTTTTCTTCGCAAAGCATATAATAATATGTATCTCTAGATAGGCTTGACGAGTTCGACAAATAGTGATAATCGGGATCAATAACTTGTCTACCTCTCTGAAGTATGAAAGCGAAACGCATTAGTCCTAGAACTGACTTATGCGAATGCTGCTTAACTCGGGTTAAGTTAAATCCCCTTCCAGACCGAATTGCAAAACTACAGTGGGTTTTCTAAGGTCACGTTAAGTAAGTATACTTTGTTCTACTCAATTTCATATTTAGTGTCATTAGTGACCGAACGCATAACACGCCATCCAGACTATTTGTCAACGCTACGCTCTATTTATCAAAAGGACCCATTAAAAATCTATTATGAATGTTATGTTCCGAATGACAACATCCAACAATAGTATTTACATTCGATGTCAGTTTGTTTTACATCTGAAATACACATTGAATAAACGCGTAACATTTTTCTTCCAACATTTCTCGGTTCCTTTATTCATTTAGACATAATGTCCCGTATTATGGTGCAGCCATAGATCCGTGGACCATTCTTTGTCCACACAAAGAAAGGTGAATGAAGTATAGAATAATAATAACACATGTCTCCTCGGTAGCGGGTATCAAGAATATTAAAAAGATTTTTTTAAGTCTATGACACAACAGGGCCACGTGTAGACGAACAATAAGATTTCAATTTGGAATTTTAGTTTTTGCCTTTTTGATTTTTAATGACCAATGTTTTATCAAGAACAGGCTACAATAAGGCATTATGGGATTAGGTGAAGCATTTTTAGGGATACTCGCCATCTATCACGTTGATAATTCACGAATATATGTTCGTGGGCTCATAAATTTGCAAGCTCATGATTTATACCCGGATTACCGCTGGTTATCAGTGCGTATGTAATGTAAGTACCATTCCGCAGCTAGGTACTCTGTCATCCTATTACTTGAATATGTAACATTCCTATATAAAAATTTGGGTTACTATGAAATTTATTACAGAAAAACTACTTAAAATTAACACGATTTAAATAAGTTACAATTGCGTTTTTTAATAATAACGTAATTTTAAAGTGATCGAAAAATGCTAAGCGTTATAGCGGATTTTCTGCAACGTCACTACTATTTACACAAACTGCAGTTGTTATCGAAAACAGTATTTTAACAATGTTTACTTTTCTGCATTCAACCGTGTTCACGCAATAAATTTGCTAACAAGTAGGTAACATTTACTAAAAAAAATTATGTCATAATTTTTTAAGGCATAGTTTATAGCAAAAAGGTAAACTTTTAAACAAATTTATGAACTTAATTTTTTGAATGCTATTAGAAACAGTCTTACTAAATAAATCTATAAGGTAATATGTAGGTACAATAAAATATGGTTACCAAACTAGACCTACCGTAAAAAGTCCATTTATTGATTTGTGTATTACTACAGGGTAAACACTCGACAAAATTCTTTTAATATTTTGCGGTTTAGATTTGGGATTACTTCCAAATACTTATTATAACAACAATAATATCCTCTTAGGGAGAATGAGTGTCAGATACAAAATCCTATGAAAACAGAGTGACACAATGGCGAGCGTCCGCTAAGCCCGGCCAGAATCACTCGATGTCTCTGCCATGTCATATAGTTGCCAACGTTGAAGAGCGCTTAAAAATGGCGTGTAAGCGACAGTTTCGCCTTAAATATTTTTAATACAATATTTCAACCAAAAAAACTGCAACAGGCATATGTCATCGCACAATTGTAAGCACAGTTTGATAATAATAATCTATTTCGCGTGACTGTAAAATATTAATAATTTAATTGTGATCAGGCACATACTGACCACAATTTAACGCAATGTTTTTCGATAGACATGGTCTTTGGGAAGTCAATTCCAATCAATATTACAAGTAAAGTGAAGACAGAACAAAAATAACAGCATTTTTATATCCTACCCTATCGTGAGTGGCCGTGCCGTTAGTGTTGAGTAAGCTGTGTTGTATCGGCCTATAATAGTGCCTTCCTCTTTCATATCACGGAGAGTCGTAAGAGTCGACGAAGAGAAATCCTACCGGATGATGGGTAGCATCGTCATCCTGCGTACTGGCTTGAACTGCGATCACCACTCCGCCAGCCCGCCTGGTGATTATTGGCAAATATCCCCAAAGGATGTACTCTATTGGGGATTCTAATTTCAGCAGTGGACTTTATAAGGCTGATAATATGATTTTACGGATAACAATTTCTCGCCAGACTACAATTTCTACGAGCGAAGCAAGTGGAAGGATTTGATCTCTGTCTATCCCTACGGGAATAAGGTTTGATTATATGTACGAATGTATGTCAATACGTAAATGTGTATGTACAATCTAGAGTGAGATAAGTACAATGCAAAATAGTTTGTTAAATTAATTATTTCTGTATATGGGTTTGTTTATATTTCTGCATATTTTCGTGCGTCAATAGCCCAGTGGCGGGACCCAAATTTAGAAGATCTCGGGTTCAAACCTTGGTGGCGCACCTAAGTCTCTTCAAAGTTATGTGCGTAATTATCGCTTGCTTCGTGCCTTGGAAAGCACATTAAGCCGCTGGTCCTGGATGTCATGAACATCTATAGCAATATTTATTAGAAAGTCAGTGCCTTCTAACATCCTGACAGCTGTTTTAACCATAGAGTAATGTTTCCCTCCGGGTTTCGGAGGTCAGACGGCAGTCGCTCCATGTAATCACTGAAATACAACCAAATCTGGTGAGACCAGTGCGCAGTCGCTAGGCCCTAAACTTAAACCGAGACATGATATTTCTGCATAATAATATAATTACATATAATTTTGTCAAAAAATTAAAGCTGCAAACAATAAGCTCTAGAATTTTTTATTATAATGGTTTATGAAAAGTTGTACCTACAAGTAAAGTTGTGAACATTTTCCGAAGAACAATTTAATTAATTAACAAAGGCATAGAGTAGGTGGGCCCGGGCCGGGCCGAGTTATGCCCTTCTTAAACTGGCAACTTGTGTAAAATTCACAAAAACTTTAAGCTCCACAGCCGGAGCTAGTTTGAGTAGGAAACTTGTAATAGGTTTAAAGTTTGAATATTTAAATTTTCTACAGCGTAATTTTGGAGACGTTCGAGTGGTTTTATTCGTACAAAGTTTGTAGCTAGTAAAACTAATTTAGAGTTATTAGTGGTATGTTGTCGCTCTGTCGGGAAGCGCTCGTAGCTCCGCGGGGCTCGGTAAATCGGATCGGAAATGATCACCAATGTAAAGCGGAGTTTACAGAGTTCAGTCCTTGGATGGGTGATCGTTTGTGTGGCATTTGATAACGAGCGCTTCCGTGGTTTAGAAGGCACGTTATACCGTTGGTCCTGGTTATCACTTAATGTGGTAGTCGTTAAGCAATGTGAGAGGCCTAATTGGGCGGCTTGAAAAAATCTAACAGCAGGACGCCATACACCTGCCTCCGCCTATCCGCACTGGGTCGGCGTGGTGGAGTATGCCCAATACCTTCGCACCTTGGTATGTGAGAGGAGGCTCGTGCTCAGTAGTGGGACGTTAATGGGCTGAGATGATGATGATGTGGTATGTTGTCTAAGAGGTAATAAATTGACGCTTGTAGATTCCTTTATCATATAATAAATATTTTCTGACAAACACATCAATTAATTAGTTCCAAGAAAAGTATAATTAAGAATTTGTGTTATGAATACTAAATAACGGTAAATACATACTTAATATACATAGGAAAACACCAGACCAGAACAAATTCATGTTCATGCACACATAGGTTTGACCTCCGTGGGAATCGAACCCACGACCTCAGGAGCGGAGTGCGAGTATACACGCACACCACGTCATATCGGTAGTCGTTATCACATAAGTATCGCTATATAACTTTAAACATATATAACACGATACTACTTTCCTATCTTACAACATACTTAGTGTAGATACACTATAGTTAACGTCAAATAGTAAATACGAGTAGAACCCAAAGCGCCTATATTTATCGGAACACGCCCTTACGCTCTTGAAGATAGAGACGTACATTGATCATTATTAGACGACCGATATGGCGTGGAGGTCAGTATTTTTTTTATTTTTAATGTGACACGTCATAATGACTACATTCTGCCCTAACCCTTAACCTAAAAATTAAATTGTATTTGACTGTATAACTTTATATAATTTATAAAGTACTAAATAATGTACGATTTTGTTATAGGGCATTGAAATATTCAATGAATATATATGCAGAATAAAAAAAATTTGAGCACGAAGATTTATTCAAACATCTTTCTTTTAATTTGTTTACGCGCTTACTTTTTTTGACAAATAATGTGAATTTTTTTCACAAGTTCTAACAAAACTTGTTAAAAAATAGTCGAGAACTCATTGGTGTCTTACTTAGTAATTTCTTATTATAGAATTTCGAAAACAAAATGAAAGGAGATAGACAAATATTTACACTGTTTAGTACGGGCAATTCCACCGTTGTTTCGCGCCAATGTAAACACTCTTTTTAATCGACTACGCAAACTGTCTCTGTTGCAATTATACACACGTTTAGAAAAATACCAAAGGAGTTATTAATGTTATCAACTTTATAAGCAACTTTTAGTAATAAGGACACGCAGAGATCTTTAGAAGATAGCTTTGCTATCGTATATTGTATATATTTGTCCTTCTATTATTATACGTCATAAAGAAAAGCATTTAAGGCCGCGTTTGTTAGATTTAAGGTTCTAGTTATTATATATAAGATAATAGAATCAATAACCACTATAAAAATGCTGTAAGCAGGTGAAGGAATTCATGAGAAAAACAATAAAACAATTTTAATTATTTTATTTATTAAATTCTTTAGTAGTGTTTCAAACACTTCGTTTCTTTTTAAACTACACTTATTTTTATTATTATTACTACTACTACACTTATATTATTATTCTAAGTTCAATGTAGGCAAAGTCTAGTGGAAAGAACTGTTATTCTTCTAGTCTAATCTACTTCTTTAATCTAGTCTAGTAAAGTAGTATTCTAATATGAATTTTAGTATTATAATTCCCTAAAACGCACCTGCTTTCTTTTTATATATATGTAAAGGGGACATTCTCACATAATGTGTCATACTCTATATTGTAATAAAACAGCTAGATAACAACTCATAACTATAGGTATGTAGATGAACTTATAATATTCCACGATATAATTTCGAAAAGCTTCGTTTGAACAGTGTTTTAATTAAAATAATTCAAAATATAATCGGTTTAAAACTGAGAGTTGGTAACAAGAGAAGTTAGGAGTTGGGTGCGGAGTTACAAGACAAAATAATAAAATATTAATAACGGCCGTAGACTGGAAAAGTTTCATCTGCGTCAAATATTTGTGTTTCAAATAAGCTCGCTGCGATACGACGGGGTTACGTCCGGGACTCGAACTGAGAACCTTCTTTGTGTTGCTTCCTGCCCTCCTCCACCCCCCTTATTATGTAACTCAAAATATATCAGGATTGCCTTCCATTTTGACAATACTATGATAATCATGGGGCTATTAGTAAAAATGTAAAGTAGGATTAATTCAAAGTTACGGTTAAAAGTCATTTTGTCAGCTATTTCCTCTTTTAGGAGGTAGAGGGTTTTATCATTAATAAATTCATTACAGCATTTAGATCGCCGTTGGGATCAGGCCTCCTCTCACAAAACAAGATTATACCGGTTTTAGAGCATAGTTCACCATGCGCACCCAGCACTAAATTTGTGTATGCTGTTAGAATTTATGAGCTATTATGCTATGAGCTATTACCCACACCATCATCATGCCCTTCTTTTTTTATTTTTATTTTTTTTTTATTATCGTCGGTAAAAAAATGCTGTTTACGCACTGTCTCCCGGCCGATGGGGGGACCGGGAGGGGAGTGTGGGGCTCACTGCGGTAGACGCGACCACCGCAGTCCTACCCACTAAAAAACTTCCGACGACGCCCACCGCTGTTGAAAAAGGGGCAGGGGGCCAGTGCCTGGGTTTGTAGCTTCTGGCACCCCGCCCGCGGCCAACGTCCCCCGGATCAGAACCGGGAGGACCTCCTCAGAGGAGCGCAGTGTGTCCCGCCCCTCCTACCTCCTTGTGCGGCCATGGCGTAACTGGCCGACTTCTGGGAGGGTCTATAGCTAGACGGAAGGGGCCCCCTGCCCCAGCCACCTAAGACCCTCCAGGCGCGGCTGGACGGGCCCTCCTTGCCCGCCCGCTGCGCCAACGGCGTAGCCGGAGAGAGAGCGGATCCCGCTCCCTCTCCCGCTCCGCGGCTTCTTTCTGCGACATCACCACTTCGCAGAAGGAGGCCATCGCCTCCCACGCCGTCTCGCTGTCGACCATCATTCGCATGATGGTCGGCAGCGAGAGAGCGACTCCACCCAGGGCCGCGGTAAGCGTCGCCCGCGGCCCCGCCCACGCTGGGCACTCCACCAACGTGTGCTGCGCAGTGTCGACTGCGCAGTCACAGTGGTGGCAGCACCGGGTCGATTCCCCCCCGGCGACGTCACACAGATACTTCCCGAAACAACCGTGCCCGGTAAGCACCTGCGTGAGCCGGAAGGACATCGACCCCCACCGACGGCCGACCCATCGCTCCAAGATGGGCCCGACCGCCTCGAGGATACGGCGCCTCGAACCTTCGGCACCCTCGGCACTCCTCAAGAGCTGCCGCCGCCAAGCGCCCAGAGCCTGCGTCTGAGCGTCTCTACGCCACCGCACCACAGTGTCCGGCGCGGGGCGGAGACCCTGGCTCCGGGATTGCGCGCCACGCCAGAACACCGCCGAGAGAACCTCGGCGTCGAGGTCCCACGTAAGAGACCCGGCGAGCGCGCATGCCACCTTATGGGAAATGGTGCGATACCCCCTAGCAACACGAGTCGCCATGACTCTCTGCGGCCGTCGCAGGATCCGTCGATGGCGACCCGATACGGAGCTCGCCCAAATTGGGGCCCCGTACAAGGCTTTGGATCGCACCACCCCCATGTAAAGGCGACGGCAACTGCCGCCACCTCCCCCGAGATTGGGGAGCAGGCGAGATAGAGCTGCCGCCGTGCTCACCAACCTTGGTCCTAGGTGCCGAAGGTGAGCTTCGAAGTCCCATCTGCTGTCGAGAAGGACGCCGAGATACTTCAGCGTGTTCCCGACAGGGATGGGAGTTCCTTCAATCACAATACTGGAGCCTGAAGGCGGCCGCCTCCGGGGACCATGAAAAACGATAGCCCCGGATTTGTGCAGTGCCACCTCGAGCCCCAGCCTCTGGACCACCGTCGCGACGCCGACAGTGGCCAAAACTCTCGCATCCCGGAGGTCAGAACCCCGGGATGTTACGAGAGTGTCGTCGGCGTAACAGACCACGTCCACGCCGTGCAGGTTCACACAGCGCAGAACGTAATCATATCCGATGTTCCACAGGAGTGGTCCCAGGACAGACCCCTGTGGAACACCGCACACCATTCGCCGACGACAACCATCATCATGCCCTGCTCTCGAATGATTTGGGATCGGCGCAGCATAGCTTTTCTCTCCATTCACCATGGACTCGACTCTTCGACTCCACCCTCTTTTCGACCATATCATCCTTCACACATTCAATCCACCTGTTCTACGGTCATCGTGTTTCACTTCACACGCTGACATTCTTATTCACAAGAGAGCCCCTACACCTTTTTATAAATTTGTTCAAAAGAAGAATCGTTCGTCAAAAAACCATACCATGGTCTGTAAGTTTTCACTTCCACCAAAGCATTGATCGGATCCACATACTATGTGTTTCATATGTACCTACAGACGTGCAGGGTGCGTAATTGAAAACAAACAAGTATTGTCGTGGCCCGTATCAATCTGCCGGACGGTTAGGGCGGCGCTCTCCGGTTCCGGCTAGCGAGGGGATTGAGCGGCCAAAATATTGGTATTATGCGAATGGAGACGGGAAATAACACTAATTACGAGATACATTATTGTCTTAACTACATAAATTTGCCAATCTTGCTTAAGTTACATCACCACGTAACTAATTTATTATACGCAGTAACCCGTCAAGTTGTCGTTTTAATTGGAAGTGTGATACAAATTCACAAACCACCGCAATGGGGTCTGGGCATTAAGCAAGACAAAAAAAGTTATTTCCAACAACGATAATTACATATATTTTGTATGAGAACTTGCGTTTTATAAATATAATTGGACAAAAGTTCTTTTGAATTAATGAAATAGCATTTCCGATAAAGAACGCTAGATCAGTGAGCATTATACTCAGTTACCCGTCAAATTGTCGATACATGGTTATTGTCATGTTGTTGCTGCTAGTTTAAGTAATTGGAGTCTCAGTACCAGACAGATGCGAGGCACAGAATTAGTGCTTCATATTTGTAAGACACCAAAAAGAACAATTTCCAACGATAATAACGTATAATTTTTTACCAAAAATTGCGTTTTTTAAATATAATTTTACAGAACTAATCTTTCTTAGTAATTATTAAGTGGCATTTCCGATACAGGTCGCTTGATCAGTGTGCATTAGCATGAATTAGATTCAGTAACCCGTCGAATTATCGTATCATGGAAAAAGTGATAAAAATGAGCAACCCACCGCAATGGGGTCTCGGGCCACCCACGGCATTATGCGCGAAGCCCTCGAGGCAGCGCGTGGCCTGCGCGTGACCAGCGCGTGTATCGCGCGTGCGACTGCAACGTGAACTGATATTAGAAACAATATGGTATTACTACATGCTGATATAAAATTTGCAATAACAATTTTACTTTTTATTCGTGTAGAACTTTCTTACCATACTAAAAACTAAACTTTTTTTATTTGATAAAAAAAATCAAATATTCCTTAATGGCAATTTTTCTTAAAATTAAGAATCTAACACATCTCGTAATAAAATTCAAATGATATGACTTTTAAGTTATTTCTTTATATTTATGCATATTTTATTTTTTTATTAACAATAAACCATATATACCCACTATATTTATGTCCATAGATCTTATATTTCAAGTTCCGGAATTACCAGGTTTTTGCGATGCAAGCGCAGTGTAGAATGAGGCAGCGCATTACTCTGTGTATACCGTAATTTCACTCTAGCAACTGCATTCTTATAACTTGAGCTTGTAAATGTAACATTAGAACTTATTAGAACATCCTGTATCATTGAGCGTGATGCGGAATTGCGGATACCACGTCCTTACGTATTGTTGATGGTGTGAGATTGAAACACTCAATGTCACCGATAGTCTACACTGTAACTGACATTTTGAAATACACTTGATACATTTTGTAACATTGGCAAAATATAACAATTTCTTTCTAAACATACATAATATTAATTCACAAAGAAACAAAAAACAAAAGACGACCAGAATCAATTAAAATTTACTAGATTACCTGATAACCAGAAAGTGCCACAGTTTAAAAAAAATATTATCAGTTTCTATTTTTACAAAAGAAATAGTAAAAAAAAATTGTATTGTTAATTCTCTCTTAAAAAAATATATATTTCAATACTACTACTACACATCATAGTCTGCTAAGAAACCTTTCCATATACAGAAGAAAAGAGGCCTGAACTTTCCTAACCCTATTTGAGAATAGTTCACGACACGTGTTGAATAGTTTCTCGATTTTTCGGGAAATTATAGTAGCGCAGGACTTGTTACAAAGACATTTTTGATCCATCACTTGCTTACAATGGATTTCCGCAAAGTAACGCCTGAGTCAATAAATTATTTAAGAGTTCTAAGCTTTTGTGAGAGCAGCAGACACGACGATGATTTGTCATAAAAAGGGACAGCAAGCTTAGATTGATCGGCTAATAGATTTTACATTACTATATACTTACAACTAATATACATACAATAAAATAATTTGGTAGAAATATGTGCTCTTCTGCCAGAGAAAATTTGAATGAATTTCTTATCCGATTTTTCTCCACGCCACAAAAATTGGCGAGCAGTAAGCTTTAATGGTAAGGTATCTCGTCATTTCTATATGTGCTATCAGAGAAATTTTTAAATAAATGGATTTTATTGTTTTCTGCAACAAGTATTATCTATCATGTAGTATATTCAAGATTCATGGACCTTCTTCAAAACAAATAACCTAGCCTGTCAAATAAAGTGTCGGCTTATACAGTAAATGAGTATAATTCAAAATAAGTGTCACCAATTATCTTGGCAGCAGATACTTGGGGAAGTTAGATTCTTCCAAGTTTGGGGCACAGAGGGGCGTAATCCGTCCCTCGGAGGGGTCGGCACGGCCGCGCTATCGCCTCTGCGCACTCGTGGCCCATCTTGCAATCTCTGTTATATGGAGGCATAATGTAATGCTATGTGTAACTTTACCCTAAGAATTTACCCTCATTATGTACCAAGAGTTGCGCGAGCTAGCCAATACTTCGTTGCACTTATACAAGTTTGTAGATATGTTCCTAAGATCATTTTCAGTAATTTTATAAATGTATAGCAAGGGTCAGCGATTTCTTATACGTGCACATATACACATAACGGTAACATATTACTCACTTTAAGAGTTACAATATCAAATCCATGGCAATTAGTTTTGGTTTTTATGAATCACCATTAATTATACATATATTTAAATAATTTATTGATTCAGGCGTTACTTTGCGGAAATCCATTGTAAGCAAGTGATGGATTAAAAATATCTTTGTAACAATTCCCGCGCTACTATAATTTCCCGAAAAATCGAGAAACTATTCAACACGACACGTGTTTCGCCCTTACACAGGGCATCTTCAGGTAAGATAGGAGCCTCAGAACAACGATGTCTTCACGACCAACGCTGAAACGAGAGTGAGTTCACTCTCGTTTCATATATTTATTTAACAACATACATATATTTAACAACAGCTATGGCGTACCGACGACCGATGGGGCGTTAAGGTTCTTGAATGGCGACCACGAATCAGCAAACGTAGTAGAGGGCGGCCCCCAACGCGATGGACCGATGATCTGGTCAGGGCGGCGGGGAGCCGGTGGATGCAGGCGGCAAAGAATTGATCTACGTGGAAAGCATTTGGGGAGGCCTATGTTCAGCAGTGGACTTCGGATGCCTGAAATGTTGATGATGACGGCGTGGTGGCGGGTGTACTCCTGCTCCTGAGGTCGTGGATTCGATTCCTACATAGGATAAATCTTTGTGTGCTTGAACATCAATTTTTGTTTGGTCTGGGTGTTTTCCTATATATATATTAATTATGTATTCAAAAAAAGTATTCATCATTATTTAGTATCCATAGCCTCATTAGCCTCAGTCTGGTGCAAGGCACTTCAATCTAGAACCGCCACTTTACTGGACCGGCTAAGAGAAGACGTTTGAAGATATTCGCTAAGGTTTTATCTTCCGCCGTGATACTTGGTTGGGACAATGATTCTCTTAACAATACACTAAAGAAACTTTTCATCATAGACCAGAAAGTTATAAGATATATTCAGTTAAATTGGTTAATGAAGGTTTTGTCAAATAAATAATCTCAAATGATGTTGATGATAGCAGACCCAGGGTCCTAAGCTTAAGTTTAGGGCAACTAGGATAATGTTAGGATATAACTATGATGAGTAATCCTTAATTATTTTTAGATATAATTGACGATTTTAGAAATATACATCATCAGATATAACAATACTAATACGCAACTACAATACCAAGCAAAGCCATTAAACGCTAACTTATAAATCACTAGTGCGTGCTTCAACATTATAACACTTTTTTATAGTTAGTTAGTTGACCGATATGGCGCGGTGAAGAATATACCCGCACTCCGTTCCCTGAGGTTGTGGGTTCGATTTCCACACAGTACAAATCTTTGTGTGCATTAATAATTGAGTACATGTTCTGGTCTGGGGGGTTTTTAGAATTTACTTGCAAAAAAAGTTATTTAAAAGTATCCGTTATTTAAAAGGTGTCTCTCAGTAAGAGTGAGAATACGAAATGAGAGTACGAATTGATGATGTTTTCGGTTTTCAAGAGACTGACCGGTACGTTGACGCAAAGGATTATTTTTATCCATAATCGAACCAGTTTCTTCAAATTTTTTGACCACTCTTCGACTAGTTGATACATTAGGTGCACTTTCTCGATCGAAAATTTGCGAGCGGTTTCAGAGTAACTTTCCCCATTTTTGTAATGAGTTTTCACAATTGTAACGCATTGTTCTTTCGAAAATCGCTCCATTATTAATAATCGGAATCAATCATCAAATCAAAGGTGACAGCTGTCAAATTCTAGAGTTGCCACTTGCATAATAAAAAACAATTTCTAAATGTGCACTCTTACTGAGATACCTCTTAGTATCCATAACATAAGTTCTTAATGATACTTATTTTGGAACTAAAGAATTGGCGTAATTGTCCGAAATTATTTACTTATCTATTATTTATTTCGTTAAAATAAGTTCTATAAAATGTTTGGTGCATGAACATATGTTTTTGTTCCTTATGCAGCAAAATTAATTAAATTTATATTCAATTGAAACTGAAAAAAAACTGCGAAACTGCGCTATATCTTCTCGTCAAAAATACCTCAGTGTCTTAAGACAAAAGTCTTTAACCAGTGTGTGTTGCCAGTGATGACGTACGGTACTGAGACTTGGTGCCTGACTATGGGCCTCATTAGAAAGCTCAAAGTCGCTCAGCGTGCAATGGAGAGAGCTATGCTCGGAGTGTCCCTACGTGATCGAATCAGAAATGAGGAAATCCGTAGGAGGACTGGAGTGGCCGACATAGCGAGGCGAGTTTGCAGGCTGAAGTGGCAATGGGCGGGGCACATAGCTCGAAGAACCGACGACCGATGGGGCGTCAAGGTTCTGCAATGGCGACCGCGAACCGGTAAACGTAGTAGAGGACGGCCTCCCACGCGATGGACCGATGATCTGGTCAAGGCGGCGGGAAGCCGATGGATGCAGGCGACTCAGGATCGCTCAATGTGGAAATCTATTGGGGAGGCCTATGTTCAGCAGTGGACGTCAGATGGCTGAGATGATGATGATGATGATGATATTCAATTAAAGATTATATAATTGGAACATTAAAAAAATGTGACACGAATGTCATAAAAATATATGTACTTAAGTCCAAAAATTAATACCTATTAAAAAGTTACACAAATTATTTATTATTTATTAAGCTGAAAAAACTCTTGCAATGTGTAGAAGCTATTGTCAGTTTAATTGAAAAGGCCCATTTTGAATGAAAAATTATTAACACGTGATAAAAAATCTAAATTAGACTTCAACGTAAGCAACCCAAGTAATATTTCGACGACAAATAATAATTATACATTAACATCAAACGAAAAAAACCCTTAGTTTTATTTGCAGGACGACGTAATTACAAAGGTGCAGGGTTCGTCTTGATGGCATTTAATTTTGGGGTTGTTTTATTACAGAAATTAACCCGTTTTTAGTTAGGGACGATACATAAATGATTGGGCGGGCGGGGCGACCCGCCCTCCGCGCCCAAGGGACGAGATCAAATAAATAACAGTCACTGCAATTGCGATACCTTTGTGTCATGTTGGGGGATCTATTTGTGTGCGTGGAGAGGTTTTTTCTTTGTTGCTTAGAAATGCAAGTAAATTGCGTTTGTGATTGAAATACTCAATTTACTGTAAGTAACTAACGATGGTCTAAAGAAAAGTATTAAGAACAGTTTGATAAACAAGAGGTATTTAATTAAAAATAATAATTTTTTTATGAATTAAATGGCTTGGCAAACATTTATAATACTTCTATAAAATTTCACATCGCTCTATCCAGCTTATATGATAAACATAAGCATAATACATAATATCACGCCTGTTTCTCCAAAGGGGTTGGCAAAGGAATATTATATGCCCCCATTTCGCTAATCACATTGTTATTCCCACGTAATAGGTGGCGAGCCTATTGCCGCTTATCGGGAACTTTTATGTTCGCCAGAGTCTCGTCCGTTGTTCGGCAGGTGCACCACTAGCAGGTGATATTGGCTGAGGCTCCTAAGATCTTGTTAGAATCAATATCCAGCTTACCTACAGTAAAATAAGCAGATTTAGCAAAATAAGAATGCTTTCTTTTGTACTTAGTCACGATCATTGGAACGAAAAACGGGTAAATCGTCTTTTGCGCCATACCAGCCGTCATACTATTAATAAGGTAAACGCCATCCGAAGCTTTTGAAATCAGTTGCCACACAAACATCTCTCATCGACATCCACGTGCTGTATTTATGTAATCATATTACCATAGAGGTTCAGGTTCGCTATAAAAAGTTTTTACTATTTCTTGCTCTAAGGGTGCTAACTACCAAACGGTTTCCTTTGTTAAGTCAACGATATATGCTGTGTGTGTTATCTGCTCTAAGCACATCTTAGGAACCGTGATAAAAAATAAAACTTAAAACTATTACAAGGTGTATTTCTATTCCAATTTGTATAAGCTAGCTCTTCAGACCGTTGTCCCCTCTTTTTTACTTGTATTCCTGTCAAATGACTGACATCTGTGTTGTGTCATGAAAAGTTTTTATGGAGAAAAATTCATAGGGTCGTGACATTTTCTATATATTTCTAATTTTCCTCTCAACTTGACAATATCGAAAACAATAAAAAAAGAATTATGCGCTTAGATGCAGTCGTTTGAAAGTAATAGTTAAAAAGTACATATTAGGTCGGGGAAAAAGTCTTTTCGCATAACGTAGGTATAAACTCATTATAAAATTTTTTTGACTGTACTATTTGTGTCTGGCTGGTTTTGGTAACATTAAAAAGGTTCCATTATAAAGAAAAGAAAAAAATAAAAAAAAGTTGTTTCCCGCTATTTTTCATTTGTTTTTCTCTCCGTAAAAATGAGTGAATCTAATGAAGAAATTCGATACATTTTAAAATTTTATTATAAAAAAGGCAAAAATGCAACTCAAGCAGTGAAAAAAATTTGTGATGTTTATGGACCTGATGCAGTGTCAGTAAGAGTAGCACAAATTTGGTTCAAACGTTTTCAGTCCGGAAATTTTGATGTTAAAGATGCACCTCGCTCTGGTCGCCCTGTTACGAATAAAATGGACGCCATTTTTGAAAGAGTGGAGCAAGATCGGCATATTAGTAGTTACGATGCAGCTGAAGAACTGGGAATTGACCACAAAACAGTTTTGACCCATTTGAAGAAAGCTGGTTATACAAAAAAGCTCGATATTTGGGTGCCACACGAGCTCACTCAAAGAAACTTAATGAACCGTGTACTCATTTGCGATTCATTATTGAGACGTAATGAAACCGAGCCGTTTTTGAAGAGATTGATAACTGGCGATGAAAAGTGGATCACGTACGACAAGAACATGCGAAAAAGGTCGTGGTCGAAAGTTGGCCAGGCTTCACAGACTGTGGCCAAACCTGGCCTAACACTAAATAAGGTGATGCTGTGTGTATGGTGGGATTGGAAGGGCATTGTTTATTATGAGCTTTTACCGCCCGGCAAAACCATCGATTCTGATCTTTACTGCCAGCAACTGATGAGATTAAAGGAAGCAGTCGAGAGAAAACGGCTGGAATTGATCAACAGGAAGGGTGTGGTCTTTCATCACGATAACGCTAGACCACACACATCTTTAGCCACTCAGCAAAAATTAAGAGAGTTCGACTGGGAGGTCCTAGTGCATCCACCATATAGCCCTGACCTTGCGCCTTCAGATTTTCACCTGTTTCGGTCTCTGCAGAATTCTTTAGGTTCTGTAAGGTTGACCTCAAGAGAGGACTGCCAAAACTATTTGTCCCGTTTTTTTGATCAGAAGTCCCAAAGTTTCTACAGTAACGGGATAATGTCTCTGCCCACAAAATGGCAGAAAGTTATTCAACAAAACGGTACATATATATTGTAAATAAATGTAAATAAACTTTGAAAAAAATGTCTTGACTTTTCATACAAAAATACGAAAAGACTTTTTCCCCAACCTATTAGATGAATAACCCAAATGAGGGCTAAATCGTTAGGAACTCTTTATAGAACTCAACAGAAAAGACCTACGCATTAAATTTAAAACGACAATACTTTATACTGATAGCTTCAATTTGCCAATAAATTCGCACCCCCATTACAACTAACAAATGTTAACTGCGATAATTAATGTTGCTCTATAAACTAGAATAAGCTTGTCACACTGACGGGACACATGTACTGGCGTGATTTAAAATAATCAAAAGTTAAATCGTGAATACGGGACTTAGCCCAACACTAGAGAACGCATGGGGGCCAGCGAGCGAGTTTGAAACTTGTGACGTTTCTGTTTCGAATTCGAAACTATTAAGGGTAGGTTCGCCCCCGCTGTTAATCTTTATTAAGGGGCGTTTATACGAATCCGGACAGATTCGTCGTGCGGGATTTGAGTGGTGATTTATAGCGACAAGCGGCGAGATCGCGCTTTATCGCTTTCATCGCTATGATTTTGGCTTTGTGAATGGTGGTAGGGGTTAACTTTATTAGCAGGTCATGTTACCGAGGTGCAAATATTTTTGTAGCCAATATTTTATTTCACTTTACTTCGAAAGTTATACAAGAAGTCTTATCAAGCTTCTAACTGATTTTAGCTATCTTTATACTCCAAAAACAAAAAAAAGACTATTTATGGATGATAGAGTTATTTTTAAACTGAAAATAAAAATTTATGATATAATATTAATTTAACACCACTACATATATATTAGCCTCCTGCTTGACACCAACTCTCCTCGGGACTGCTGGAGCTGTAGTTGATGGTTTTCCAATGAATCACATTTGGGAGCCTATACAAAAGTCATCTCGGCTACCACAGCCTAAGAAGGATTCGAATCCACGGCCTTCGGATAACCGGCCCACTGCTCTCTGTCTGCGGTCTGTATTGTAAATGAAAAATTTCAAAGTATAATATAAAAGTTTTAACAAAATATTACACATTATATACATACGAATAGCCTGACATACCAATTATATTCCACAGAAAAACTTATGGCTCTTTTAGTCACGCGATTCCCAGAAGTGGCATATGCTTCAGAAATTCCAGGTTGTCACGTGACTGGGCCCTGTTCGAGCCTGCCTGCTAAGCGTATCGCTCAAACATTTTTAATTAGTGTTTGGACAGGTGTGCAGCCGCCCTAAATACCGCACGTTGTTGCAGCATGGCCACTTTTATTGGATTACAAATTGTCGTTTATACAACAATACCGCGTAAGTCAAATTTAAAAAGTTTTCAGGAGAGACAAAAATTGAATTTCTTGACACAGGATTATATGGCGGGCTGACGACTTGTGCGGTTGTCACGCTGAAACTATTTGAATAACTCCTTTTATATAAAGAGTTTACATAAATTGAAAATTAAAAAACAACATTGATTGCGCGTCAATCATCAACATATCATATGGCAATAAGATGCCTGAATCCTAATTTAAATTTCCAGTGTGAGTTGGCGTAGCCACTTCTCAGAAGCTGGAGTGAGAAGATAAAGTTCTTCAAGCCCACCGGGAAAAGAGTATAGCTGGCAATCGTTGACAAATTGGGCCAAAGTTTGATCTGGCGCTCCAAAATCACAGGCTGAAGATTCCTTTATTCTCCATTTATAAAGGTGGTGATTGGAACGTCCGTATCCTGTTCTGAACCTATTTAGTCTGACCCATAATTGACGTTAACCACTAAAACCTGATCCGGTATCCACTATTAAGTCTTTGCGCGTCAAAAAGATCTATTCAATCATGAGTAGAGCTTAATAAGGCCAAATATCGATTTGATGGTATTGTTAGCTAGGGACGAAATGTTACTCTTTTTGTGTCTGGTATAAAATATGGCATATCTGCAGAAAGGAAAACCAAAACGAAACTATATTATATATTTTTTCTAGGCGCCAGATGAGTGTTAGGGGTCATCCATAAATTATATCACGCGAATTCCGTAATTTTTTGACTTCCTCCTTAGTGTGATGTCACATATTTTGCAATTGTACAGCAAGAAATAATTACATCAAAACAGCAATTCCAAAATTTTCATAGGACCTCGGTTTTGGAAATGTCGTCACGAAATTTAGGACCCCTCCCATCCCCTTGTCACACCATGTCACACTTCGTCAAACCCCTCCCACCCCCTTAACGTGTGATGTCATTTATGGATAGCCCCTTAGAGACACACTGATTGTCGGCCCAGGTCGAGTATTACCTCACCTTCGTCTTTGCATAAATGTCACTTTAATGCAAATGATGTTGTTTTTTAAGAGATGCTTTTAAAAATTCGACATCCTTTTATTAAGTTTAGTTATTTTTTAACACGTTGAACGGGACCGCAGCGTTAGACACAATAGTAAACTTATTGTTCGTCGGTCATGTGGCGTTCAAAGACTTAACATGAGTTTTATATATAAATATTAATGCTTAATTAAACTTTAACCTTAAACTACATATCAAAGTATAAAAAAGACGAAATAAATAAAAATAAATAATATATTGATTCAGGCGTTACTTTGCGGAAATCCATTGTAAGCAAGTAATGGATTAAAAATATCTTTGTAACAATTCCCGCGCTATTATAATTTCCCGAAAAATCGAGAAACTATTCGAGAAACGAGAGTCTCAGTGTTGGTCCAGTCTCAGCGTTGGTCGTGAATCGTTGTTTTGAGGCTCCTATCTTACCTGAAGATGCCCTGTGTAAGGGCGAAACACGTGTCGTGTTGAACCATGCTTATAACACAATTACTGTTTAATATGCTATAATTTTTGTTCATCAATATTAAGACCACGACCGATATGGCGTGGAGGTCAGTATACCTGCACTTCACTCCAGAGATCGTGGGTTCGATTCCCACACAGGACAAATCTTTGTGTGCATGAACATGAATATTTGTCCTGGTCTGGGTGATTTCCTATGTATAAAAAGTATGTATTTACAAAAAAAAAGTATTAATTTGTAAAATTAAGTATGTTTATCCGTTCTTTAGTATCCACAACACAAGTTCTTAGTGATACTTATCTTGGAACTAAATAATTGTAAGAGAATATTTATTTATTTGAGAGTAAAACAAACTTAATGTAAGCAGCTAAATCGTACAGTTTTGTTTGATAGGTTGGCATTCGCAAGAGTTTCGTCGCCACCACTGAAGCTATTTATATATCCATACTAATAATGGTATGAAATGGAAAGATGTGTATTTTCGTATGAATGTTTGTAAGGAGTTATTTCGAAGGCGGATTTCGATAATTCTTTTACTATTAGAATGCTACATAAGCCTTGAATAATATAGGCAAATTTTTAAATTGAAACAGGGATCCATATTAAAAATTAAATTAATGTAATCGAAGATGTACATTAGCTAAAGAAGAGAATCGAGGTTGTGCCACTTGTGATAAAGATAATGATGATCGAAGTGAGTGTGACATCGAGAATAGTTGATTTGGATAAATATTATGATGCACGAAGTGAGTAAGGCTACGTGAATACTCCTCTTGTAAATGCTTGAGGCGCGAAGGCTTTCACGGAACGTGTCAATGGTCACGGCACGCGCGCCGATCTCGGATTATTATTTATTCGCTACATCTCACTCGCTGGCCCCTCGCGACTTTATTTTCTAGGACTAGCGGGCATCAGTGTCTTCGTTGGTATGGCATTGTTCTTTGGGTTCCGTAATGATGTACAGACTTTCATTATTTAAACAAAACGTTATAAATCCGTTTCACAGCATATCTCCTTTTTTCAAATTTATAAAAAAAAATATTAGAAATTTTGATATACAAAGCTAATACCAAACTTTTATTATTTCGTTACAGAACGTTATAAATCTGTTCCACAGCAAATCTCTTTGTTCGAAATTTATAAAAAAATTATTAGAAATTTAAAAAAGAGGGTTAAAAAAAGTTCGAATATTATGTCCCTATACGCAAATATATACATAAGTAAATATTTTCGGACAATTACACCACTTATTTAGTTCTAAGATATAAGCGCATGTATTCATTTGGTACAGTATTATTAATTCTATTTAGACGTTTAAGCAAGAAACAAAGCATGTAAATACAATATTTAAATTGAAAAAATAGCATACGTTTGAAAGGGGTGTTTTTGGTGTCAATTTATCTAAGACTAGAAAATACTATATACACATCTTAATTAAAAAAAGTCTTATAGTTTTTCACCAGTGTTATACCGGTTTCATGAAGCGCTTAGTAAAAATATACATATCAAGTTACATTTCACATGGACTGAAATTCTACCCAATTCTTAAGAATTACATATAGCGAGAGATTACATATAACCGTTGTTAACATAGATTGAATAAACTAAATTTTAGTCGAAGGTCTCCGGCTATAGAGAACCTTTTCAAACCATCACAGACGGCACGTGTATGTCCGTATTACTATTTATTCGCTACATCTCGCTACACCCTACGCCCGTGTTTGCTCGTCACAATCGCGAGCTCGTTATCGATGCACAAACGAAACATTCCATTAGTCCAGTTCTTATTAAAATTATTGTTTGCCCGCGACCACGCGATTGGTCGGTGAATTGATTTGATATTTGTGTTGACCTGTTCCAGAAACAGAATCGATTTCGAACGGTACCTACTCGCTTTGTGTGTCTATTGTCTGCTAATGGGCGTAAAAAAAACAATGTATTAATGAATGTGTTTATTATTCACAAGTCAGATTGTTATATAGAAATATACTTATGACGCATTTTATACATACATTTTTATTACACTTTTGAGGCATTGCTTTTTTTTGTGGATGTACAAAACAGGTTACACATAGGCTAGTTAGTTAGCCTTGAAATCTAGTGTTTATATACAATTACTTATATTTTTTTAATTACTACTCATTAAGCAGGAAATACCATGTGTCAAAAATATATTTCTATATGTTATCTAATAAAAAATTGGTACTAATAGTAGGCCAAATCTAGTGTTTATATACTATTTCTTATATATTTTTTATTACTACTCAATAAGCAGGAAATACCATGTGTCAAAAATATATACTAATTAATAAAAATTGGTACTAATAGTAGGCTATTTGTTATTATTATATTTATTTTTTATTAGGTAATGCATTTTTTATTTTATTTTTATTATTATTAATTTATTCAGTACAAATAAAAATAACTCTTAATAATCTACTTTTTTATTAAGTATATTGTATTAAATATTAATTAAAACAATGTCCCACAAAACTGTTCAATAACTTTTACAGTAGGATTCAAAGGAATATAGATTATAGATACATACATACATTCACTCCTGTTTCTCCGAAGGCGTAGGCGGCAGTAGGAGTTAAATTTATCGTTTGTCTTATGAACAAAATTTATATAAGAATGTAAATGTGTATCATCAGTCAAAGGACTTCCACTGCTGCACATAGGCCTCCTCCAGGTTTCAGGCGGCCTGCCTTAAACGTGACCCAATTTGTATAAAACTTTAATGTTCATAAATAGTCCCTAAGACTTAATACAGCACAATTTAGCGCTCTTTAATAATAAATTTTGTTTCTCTGAAGTAACTGATTAGTTGCCCGTCTTGTGAGATGAAATTCCAAGACGGCTTTTAGGGAGATGCCAAAGACTTCTTAAAGAAAGCTTTAGCAGTAAGGAGGAGGATTACCTCAGAGGAAATCTTTATTATATTTCTTTTGCGACATTTTAGGGTTCCGTTTTTAGCATATTGTTGTAATCGACAAATATCTATATGTAGGTTCGTTGTTTTAAGAAATAAAGTATATCTTAAACAGAGAGTTACTATCACAGTCACACGTCAGTCGCATGTAAAAAATGAAATTTTTTGGCGGGAACGCCATAATTCTCGGACCATCCATTGACGCTGTATATCGTAATCGCTGTGAAAAGGACTATATATTATCGCTACAGTCGTAATCTGTGTATTATTGATACAGACATACATAAGTAATACATATCACGCGGGCATATAAAATGCCCACATTTCGCCAATTGTGTTGTCGCTCCCACGTAATAGGTGGCGAGCCTATTGCAGCTTACCGGGAACTTTTATGTTCGCCAGAGCCTCGTTGATCGGAAGATGGATGATGCGGAGAGGTGTTCATGTGAGGTTGGCTTGGGCTTCTTAGATCTTGGAAGAATTATTATTGATTCTTATATGTCTTCTATCCTCTGAAAATATAATTATCATCCTTAGCCATGTCCTCTAGGTTGAAAGAAAGATCATTCTTCTGTTTTTGCTCGTAGGCGTAGCGTATTAAATAGACAGCTAGCTAGTATCAGGGTATCAGTTCAATTCTAAACTCGGCATTTTGCAATAGGAGTACTGGGGGTATTCCTACTTGACAAAAAGACCGGATAAAAACCAATTCGAAACGACGATCGAAATGGCGTGAAGTCAGTATACCTGCGCATTACTCCAGAGGTCTTGGATTCGATTCCCGCAAAGTACAAATCTTTGTGTGCATTAACATATATTTGTTCTGATCTGGGTGTTTTCTATATTACGTATATATTAATAAAAAAAATAAGAAAGAGATTTAAGTATGTTTTTTCGTTCTTTAGTATTCATAACACAAGTTCTTAATGATACTTATCTTGGAACTAAAGAACTTGTTAATTGTAAGAGAATATTTATTTAATTAAACTAGACGCCAAATCGTTCAGCTACGAGTATACGACTTCTTTTCTAGTACTAACAGTTTCCAAGTAACTTTCAAGACATTTTATCTTCCTAGGCCTAATAGAAAAAGCAGATACTATGAAGTCTAACAGTATTACCTTTCCACAGTTACGCACTTAGGAATAAGCTTACAATAGCTGTTTGTGTCCATTGTGATTAGTACATAGTGCTGGTAATTTAATTAACATTGCAATAAAAATTATAACCAAATAAACATCGCGAGACGCATCCCTCGCTATTAGTCCGCATTGTGTTGACGCAACAGAATCACTGCCTCGCGAATTACAGATCACGACATTTCATATTAAATTCAACTATAAACTGTTAGGAATACAACGCAAAATCCTAGGTTTGACTGTAGAAAAAATATGCATGCTGTTTTGGTTTTTAATGTGTGAAGAATAAGTACGAAAGTTGCTTATATGTCGATGTGTCGGAGGGTTGTAGGGATTATTGTTCATTAGTAGTCGCTGGCGGGCGCGCGTTCGTGCATGCCAGCGTACGAGGCAAGGGTGCAGATTTTCCTATCCTCATAGGGATGGTGTGGAAATCTATTGGATGAAGGGAGAAGATACCAGCTCAAGAAAAGGTATTTCGAATAGTCAGCATAACTTTCGCGAAGGTAATACATATACCATTTTCTGACTGCGTTATTGCTTAAGAAATGTCTCGGAAAAAGAAGGGAACAATGTGCCTCAATACTGTTACAATAGGTTGTGTTATGAATAATTCCAAGTTTATTATCATAGTAATTTTAACGACCCATATGGCGAGGTGGTGAGTATACCTGTACTCCGCTCCTGAGGTCGTGGTTTTGATTCCCACACAGGATAAATCTTAGTGTGCATAAACATGAATTTTTGTTCTAGTCTGCGTGTTTTACGATACATAATATGTAGTATAATATTATGTAGGTATTTACAGAAAAGTAAGGATTTATGTAGTTTATCTGTTATTTAGAATCCATAACACAAGTTCTAAATGATTGAAGCTAAAATAATTGGTGTAATTAATAGAAAATATCTATTTATTTTAAAGTATGATTCGTAAATTGAAATTTGTTACTGAAAATAAGTACAGACGATTTCCACACAGTCGAAGTCGATTCTCTGTACCATATTGTAATATGTAACTACTACATAAAAATATACATCCAAATTCATAAAAAAATCATTCTATATAACTTTTTTACCATGTCAGCCCATTAACGTCCCACTACTGAGCACGAGCCTCCTCTCACATACCATTGTGCGAGGGTATTGGGTCATACTCCACCACGCGGACCCAGTGCGGATAGGCGGAGGCAGGTGTATGGCGTCCTGCTGTTAGAATATTTCAAGCCGCCCATTAGGCCTCTAACATGGCGACTATCACATTTTAGTGATAACCGGGACCAAAGGCTTAACGTGCCTTTTTTTTTTTTTTTTTTTTTATTTTTTATTATCGTCTGTAAAAAAATGCTGCTTACGCACTGTCTCCCGGCCAAAAGGGGGAGACCGGGAGTGGGTGTGGGGCTCACTGCGGCCGACACGACCACCGCAGTCCTACCCACTAAAAAACTTCAGACGACGCCCACCGCTGTTGAAAAGGGGCGAGGCACCAGTGCCCGGGTTTGTAGCTTCTGGAACCCCGCCCGCGGCCAACGTCCCCCGGATCAGAACCGGGGAGACCTCCTCAGGAAGGCGCAATTTGCAGCGCCCCCCCTACCTCCTTGTGCGGCCATGGCGTAACTGGCCGACTTCGGGGGGGGTCTATGGCGAGACGGAAGGGGCCCCCTGCCCCCGCCGCCTAAGACCCCCCGGGCGCTGCCGGACGGGCCCTCCTGGCCCGCCCGCTGCGCCAACGGCGTAGCCGGAGAGAGAGCGGATCCCGCTCCCTCTCCCGCTCCGCGGCCTCCTTCTGCGACATCACCACTTCGCAGAAGGAGGCCATCGCCTCCCACGCCGTTCCACGAGCCACTCCACCCAGGGCCGCGGCTAACGTCGACCGCGGCCCCGCCCACGCAGGGCACGCCACCAAAGTGTGCTGCGCATCATCCATCGCGCAGTCACAGTGGTGGCAACACCGGGTCGACTCCCCCCCGGCGACGTCGCACAGATACTTCCCAAAGCACCCGTGCCCGGAAAGTACCTGCGCGAGCCGGAAAGTCATCGACCCCCACCGACGGCCGACCCATCGCTCTAAGATAGGCCCGACCGCCTCTAGGATACGGCGCCTCGATCCTTCGGCACGTAGTTCGGCGCTCCTGTGTAGCTGCCGCCGCCATGCGCCCAGAGCCTGTGTCTGAGCGTCTCGACGCCACCGCACCACAGTGTCCGGTGTGGGGCGGAGACCCTGGCTCCGGGATTGCGCGCCACGCCAGTAGACCGCCGAGAGAACCTCGGCGTCGAGGTCCCATGGCAGAGACCCGGCGAGCGCGCATGCCACCTCATGGGAGATGGTGCGATACCCCCTAACGACACGGGTCGCCATGACCCTCTGCGACTGCTGCAGGATCTGTCGATGGCGACCCGATATGGAGCTCGCCCAGATTGGGGCTCCATACAGGGCTATGGACCGCACCACTCCCGTATAAAGGCGGCGACAACTGCCGCCACTCCCTCCGAGATTGGGGAGCAGGCGAGATAGAGCTCCCGCCGTGCTCACCAACCTCGGGCCTAGGTGCCGAAGGTGCGCTTCGAAGTCCCATCTGCTGTCGAGAAGGACGCCGAGATACTTCAGCGTGTTCTCGACAGGGATGGGAGTTCCTCCTACCACGATACTAGGGCCTGGAAGCGGCCGCCTCCGGGGACCATGGAAAATAATTGCCCCGGATTTATGCAGTGCCACCTCGAGCCCTAGCCGCCGTATCCTCTCGACCACCGCCGCGACGCCGACAGTGGCCAACACTCTCGCATCCCGGGGGTCAGAACCCCGGGATGTTACGAGGGTGTCGTCGGCGTAACAGATCACGTCCACGCCGTGCAAGTTCACACAGCGCAGAACGTAATCATATCCGATGTTCCACAGGAGTGGTCCCAGGACAGAACCCTGTGGAACACCGCACACCATACGCCGACGACAGCCTCCTCCGCCTATCGTTGGGAAGGCTACCGCCCTCTCCGACAGGTAGCTCCCCAACAACCGCCGCAGATATGGAGGCACCCCGTGATATCGGAGCGCCTCCATAATCGTTGACCAGGGCAGGGTGTTGAAGGCGTTCGCGATATCGAGCTACACCGCAATCAACACCCCACCCCGGGAAACCGCCCTCTCCGACAGGTCCTGCAAGCGGCCGATCGCGTCAATCGTCGATCGGCCGCGGCGGAACCCGAACTGGTGGTCGGACAAATCTGGTCCGACCTCCTCCAGGTGCTCGACGAGGCGGTTGGCGATGACACGCTCCAGGAGCTTGCCCGCCTCGTCGAGCAGCACGATGGGCCGATAACCAGAAGGGTCATCGGCCGGACGTCCCTCTTTGGGAAGGAGTACCAAGCGGCCCTCCTTCCAGCGCCGCGGAAAAACCCCATCTCGCAGACACCTAGCAAAGAGGGAGGTCACGCGGGAAAGAAAAGGCGCTTCCTCCCCGCTCAAAACCAGGTCCCACGCCCTCGTCGGAATGCCGTCGGGACCTAAAAATAATAAATAATAAATGTTTATTCCTTTTTCTACAAACTTGTGTTCACTATTTACAACTTCTGCCAAACTGTATAGCAGTTTGTTGGCAGATGTAGGCTCATGCTTATTTACTGACATATTACAAAGTTTGAAACATACATTCTAAACAAATTAAATTAATCACCAAATACACTAAAAACATAAAACAATAAATTAATAGTTCATTAATATTTAATCACTATTACCTGAGAGATAATAAATAATTTCTAAAAGTATGTAATAAAAAATTCAATTTAATTCATAAAATAAAAAATAAAAAATTTATAAGATGAAATTAATTCGTACAATAATCATAATAAATAAATTGGAAATGAGATTAAAAAATCATAAACATTATGAGAGAACAAAAAATAAAATTAATAAAAAACTCAAATTTAAAAGTTAATTAAAAGTCAATTTTAAAAGTTCACAAATGCAATAGTTGAATATGTTGTGCATTCTACATAATTCATGGGATAAGAAATCAAATATTATCAATTTATAAATACATTTCAAAATCACAAATACATTACATAAAAAATCAATTAACAGTAGTATCAATAAGAAAAACTTCATTCAATTTAATATAATATAAGTCCTGAATTAGAGTTTTCGTTCAAACGGTAATCCACTACAATAAACATCAGAAAAACCTTGCAACTACATCCTCCCTGAACCTACCCAGGAGACAACTAGTCAGGTTCCCTTTATATCCTTTCCTCGAGAACGAGTTTGTTTCAATGTCTGATGGTAAGTCATTACAATAAGTCGGAACAAGATATTTCGTGCATCTTTGGGCCGTGCTCTTGCCCCTCAGGCGTAGCACGGCCCTTCCTACCTCCTCCTCGGTGAGCTCGGGCACATCCTCAGTGCCCGAGTCACGGGTGACTTCTGGCGCCGCCATAGTGGGAGGCACGAAGTCGGTTCCCCTGTCTGGGAACAGTGCCTCAACCACCCTACCGAGTACCGCCGGTTCGAGACTGCTGGAGACGGGAGGGGTCCACGCTCGGAGCTTTTGCCGTACTATTTTGTACGGCCTGCCCCATGGATCCGCCTCAACGGCCTCCAGCAGCTCGTCCCACGCTGCGGCTTTGGACCGGCTAATGGCCCCGCGAAGGGCCCTCACCGCCTCTCTATAGGCGGCGTAGAGCCGATCCAACTCGGCGTCGTCGCGGATTCTCCTTCCGCGACACCTCTGGTAGCGGCGCCGCTCCACCGCACAGGTTCGGCGGAGCTGGGCAATCTCCGGCGACCACCAGTAGACCTGGGATCTGCGCGGGGGGGCGCGAACACGGGGCATGGCCACGTCACAAATACGCGCCATGGCCGCGCACACCCTCGCAGCCTCCCCCTCCACGTCCACCAGCGGTGGCTCCCGTGGCCACGCCTCGACCAGGGCTGCCTCCCGCAGCAAAGACCTGTCGAGGCGCTTGATCGCCCATCGTGGGCCGTCCAATCGCGGCTCTCCAACACCTCCGCTGGACGCTGGCACCGATGTGGAGACACTGAATCTGATATAACGGTGATCAGACAATGTCTCCACATCCTCCAGCACCCTCCAATCGTGGACACGATGCGCGAGAGAGGGCGCCGCAAACGAGATGTCGATAACAGACCCCCCGTTGCGGCGCACGCACGTGTCCACCGAACCGCGATTGAGGATGGACAGCCCACACTCTGTCACCCATTCCTCCAAGGCCGTCCCCCTCCCGTCAGTCGTCCGGGAGCCCCACGCCGTGGATTTGGCGTTGGGGTCCCCCATCACAATGACGGGGAGAGAAGAGCCTTGGGTTACTGCGCCCAACCTGACCAAAAACCGCTCGAACTCGACGAGGGGGCGATTGGGGGAGAAATAGACTCCCACGACCACCACCCCGCCGACCCGAGCGGCTACGAAACCTCCCCCTCTCCCGACGAGGACGAGAGGGGGGGTGCCCGCCGCCATACGCTGAATGATGGCCACCGAGCCGTCCGCGTCGCAGACCCAGTCGGAACGGACCGGGACGCGGTAGGGCTCAGCGGCCACTGCCAGACCGACCTGCCACTCCGCCATGGCCTGAAGAAGAAGATCCTGGGCCGCGGCAGAGTGGAGGCTTAACGTGCCTTCCGGAAGCGCTCGATATCAAATGCCACACAAACGGTCACCCATCCAAGGACTGACCTCCGTAAACTATGCTGTACTTCGGTGACCGTTTCCGACCACCGAGCACCGCAGAGCTACGAGCGCTTCTACTAACATGCAATGTTGTTTAAATAAACAATACATTGTAGTCAATATGGCCTTTCACAAAAAAATCCTAGCCTAAAGAATAGAATATCTCGATAAGAAATACCAAAGAAACATGACGCTGCATATCATTGGTCCCATTAATAACTAAAACTCAGCCATATCTGGTTAGATTAGTAAGCAAATCCTGGGCCTTAAGCATAAGTCCTAGGCATAACCGGTATCTATCATGTAAGAATGATGATTATTATTCCCATTACAATCACTATAGGCTATACAAAAAAGTGTCAATGAAATTAAAGATAAACAGTTAATAAAATACGACGTACGCGTTTCCCCGGCACGTGTGAACAATGCGCAATGAAAAGACAGTAAATGGGGGCGTACTATAAATAAACTATAATCCCGCGAACTATATCCCGCTATAGAATTAGCACAATAAAAATCACAGCTTTGATTAAGGGTGCGGAGGTGTGGGTCCCTTACACCAGATACAAGCAGAGTGACGGAGAAAACGCTAGAAAATATCTGAAGTACATTTTAACAATATCTTTTAATATTACTAAGACTTTATATGTTGATTTTATTTGACGACCGATATGGCGTGGTGGCGAGAATATCCGCTCTCCGCTCTTAAGGTCGTGGGTTCGATTCCCACACAGGACAAATCTTTGTGTGCATTATCATCAGGTCTGGGTGTTTTCCTATGTATATTAAGTATGTATTTATAAAGAAAAAATATTTATGTATGTTTATCCGTTATTTAGTATCCATAACACAAGTTCTTAATGATACTTATCTTGGAACTAAATAATTGGTGTAATTGTCAGAAAATATTTATTATTTATTTATTATTATTATTATATGTAAGCATGTTTATTAGTAGTTTGTGCCGTGTGGTACCTCATGGGGAGTTGTAAGCCTCGAAGAAGAGGAATCTTGCCGGATGATGGGCAGTGGCGTCACGCTGCATACTGGCTGGAACTGCGATGACCAACGCTCCTATCCAGTGTGATGATTATGGGCAAATACCTCTAATATAATGTAATTTATTGAGGTGGCAAAATTTTTAGCAGTGCACTGTATAGGTCTGAAATGATGATGAGCAGACATGACAGCAGGGAGCAAAGGGCTGCTGCCAATCCGCACTGGGTCTGCGTGGTGTGGTATAAACACCATGGCTTATGAGAGGAATCATCAAACAAGATTCGCAGTCTATTAACGGCACACTAACAGTGTCCCATAACTTTAATAGGCTCAGAAGATGATGTTGATTCGTAGTCCACAAGTTCTGCGTAGATTTCAGGCTTGATGGGGCGACGTGAAATTCTTAAAGATATTTTTATTTTCTCTTTGGAAAGGGAGCATAAAACTACTTTATATTCCAAAAGTAGGGACTAAACAAATAAACCATATTTCTTAAAAGGAACTTGATACAGTTCGAATGTACCAAGGTTATGGAATGTATGGTTCGAATATAAGCATTTTACTGATGTACATGACTCGACTCCTTGATTTAGCAGGACTCCATGCACTTAGTAGGCGTGGAGTCCCGTGTTCAGTTGAACATGACCTCTCTGACTGAAAGAACTCAAATCTTAAAATAAACGCGAAAATGTGTTAATCAATATAATTTAGAGTACAAGGGTCAGTAACAAATAATGATTAATAAAAACTCTATATAAATAAAAAAGGACTTTCGAAATGTATGTACGCCCAACTTACGTTTTCTCAAGGACTGCACCAATTTTTTTTTTTTAATTGTGTTCGCTATTGCCGGGACAAGATTTGTAAAATATAAAATTAGCAAAAATATTCAAGAAAAAAAATATGATACTAAGTGTGCCGGGTCAGCTACTCACCAATAAAATAAAATACTTAAATAACTTCTAATTTAATAAACTAAATACGCACATAATTTAAAAAAAACATTAGTATTTAGAAATACAAAATGTGAATTACAATAGAAATAAAACCGTGACCCCATTTGTGTTGCACACTTGCACCCATTTGTCGCGACAATTGCTGCTAATCGCACGACAAAGAGCGATTTAGGACGAACGCATACCGTGATGTTTTCGTACGTAAATCCTCTGGAACCCTCTGTGAGGGCTCGCACACATTTAGCGATCTTGCTGTCAGAACTTTGGATTAATAAATTATTATAGCGGAGGATTCGTAAATAAATACCCTCCGATCATACTTATTTGATACATGAACAGTTTTTGGAACAAAATGAAATTACATTTAATTATAACCGCGAAAGTAACTCTAACTAAATTGCCAGTTTATTAAACGATGACATTTTGTGACTTTTTTATACTTATATTTAATTATTAAATGCGTGCCTACGTTTGTAAGCGAGAAGCACTTGTGTTAGGAGTTTGTCTACTGTGTTCAAGTATTTCATATAGATGAGGTATGAACTCGGTGGACACTGGTTATCAAATTCCCAATTTAAAGGAAACTTTTTGTATTAGCTATATTAGATAAATAAAATTGTGTGAGATATAACAATGTTGTGCATACCTACCTTTTATTTAACTACAAAATTATTAAACATTGTTTATAATAAATTTAAATTAAAAATATTTACGAATGTAGTTGGTCAGGCATAAGAAATACATAAAAAACAGTTTCAAGTGTATAGCTGTGTTTATATATCGCATACTTAGATAAGAAGAGCCCATACAATTGACACGCTGTATGAAACAATTTTTCTTTCGAAGTAACTTAATATAACTTAGTACAACACATCATTTAACTTTGTAAAAAACCACGTATAACATCAAAACTACATAAAAATACAACAAATTATTTGAACCATAAGTACTTTATACAACTACCCTCAGTAGCAAATAAATACAACACAAAGTACCATATCAGAGATCATTTATAAACATAACGCAAACATTCTATTAATATTACCCGAAGCGAGAAATCTGTGCATTCAGAACGAATTTTCCGCGCAACTAAATCAATTATGATGGCGGGTTTGAACTCGCTCCCAGCTAGCGGGGGAACAATGCACGTCAGCTAAACGCCTGCGGTACCGCGGCTTATGAGCGCAGGGGTCGAACCAAACTGTAGCATTAAATTTTGATTAATAGCTGTGATTTTGATTAATACTACATATTTTAATTTGGTATAAATGTACTAATGTTATAATATTAACCAGTAAATAATAACATATTAAAAAGAAGAAATGACATAATTGGCAGTAACTAAATTCGGTAAGCTACAAAAACAGCATTAATTTAAAACATTTTAATAGCATTAAAAGAATCATCTAGCAGTACTTGCTTCGTAAATAATCTTGTTAATATTCAGAAATGTAATCGTAAATAGGCAGCATAAAATTATGTATATAGGTTTGCTAAAAAAAAACTGACTGTTTATCTGCAAAATGTTAATAATCGATCTTGCAATTTGAGAATGGCTCAATATAAAGGCTTTAAACATTCTGATAGCCCAATTAGCAAACGTGTCCTATGCTGGAGATAGTTGGACGCTAAGAGTTTAAGATCCAGCTCAGTGGCTATGGCGTGTCATTGAAGAGGCCCATCGAAATTGTCATCAGGCTTTGTTCGTTCCAGCAATGAACGAACAAAGCCTGGTGACGAAAAACATAACAACACAGTCTATTAAAAAAAATGTAAAAAAAGTCGAATAAGTAAAATTATGTTACATTATTTATTTTTATTTATTTATTTAAAATAGGTACCCCAACAAGTTCACATGCATACTTTAAACATTTAGTAAAGGTATAGGTTCCGGACTCGCATGAGAACCGATAACAGGCGTACACAACATTGTCGATACAAAGCACACATTAATTTACACAAAATAAAAATAACAGAATCAATTAAAATAAATGAGATGTGACAAAAATGATGTGCAATTAAATTCAACTGAATTGATTACAAATTAAACAAATAATAATAATATAAAAACAAAAAATATACATGTATAATTGTTAATTATTAATAATACAATACGCCAGTAAATATCAAAATATGGAATGTTATTTTAAAGTGTTTAATTGTAAAACATCGAGAGTCTTGGATTATGCTCGCCATTGACCTATTATTTTACTAGTTATTAAAACACATAGCTTGAGTAAAACGCTACTTTACGCTTTATTCCAGTGGTCTTCTCCAAAAGAAAGAAGATCTTGCCCAAATAGCGTCGGTGCCGTGAAGTCAGGTATATTGATAAAATATTTAAATATCAATTACAAGGCATTGTTTAAAGCAATCAAAAATGAACAGAAGAATAAAATACAATGCCCCACCCCTGCTCAGTGCGGGCCATGCTGCGCCTGCGGCTAATACTCCAAATTGACTGACAGCCAGTTCATAAAGCCGTAATGCCTCGCATATGTACGCAGTAGGCACCCTTCATCCAACCAATAATACTTTATTATTATTTAGCTCAGATTTGGACGTTTGAATTAATTTTGACATGACATTACTCCCTTATCTTTTGTTTATTAGATTTTCGTGGTACTGTGTCTCAAAAGCAGTCAAAGACAGTGCTTTACTTTCATAATTGAGGAAAATAAAATTTTGCACATTTCAAGTTGAAAATATATTCAATATTGCTAGTGTTGAAACATTAATGAAATAATTTTAAAATTAATGTGTACAGAGATCCTTTTGACATATGTATAAAATTTTATATCATTCATATATGGGTGTATAAAGCAACCAACTATCAACTACCAAGATCTGAAGAGCCCAAGCCAACCTCACCTGCAAGTGGTGCACCTGCCGATCAACGGACGAGGCTCTGGCGAACATAACAGTGCCCGGTAAGCGGCAATAGGCTCGGCACCTATTACGTGGGACCAACTATATAATTGGAGAAATGTGGGCGTATAGTATGCCTCTGCCTAGCCCTTCGGGGAAACAGGCGTGATTATATGTATGTTTTATGTCATTCATAAATGTATTTTAACTTGAAAACGAGAGATAATACAGTAACACTGGTTGCAAGTCTCGAACAACGAAGAATATTTTGTATTATTTTTAGTTTTCAATCTCTTATTTTACTCCAAGTTTCGATCCAAGTGAAGTCTGGTTGGGTTTGCTAAATAATCGTTAATAATTTAAGATTTTACAAATATTACAATGGCCGACAATATTACCTCTGCTTGTTTATAGCATAAACATATTTGTAAACCCATTTAAAATTAAACCAAAATCCTAAGCAGCATTCAAATTAATAAAATATTCATTTGTAGTCGAGACAAAGGAGTTTGTAATACACAGGTTGGAGTATGGCGCACCCCAGGCTATGTAAGTCCTCGGGACGGTATGCAATATTTCCGTGGATCCAATACACTGAATACCCAAAACACGCTGAATACCCTCCACTTTAAACAGCAAATCTATTCCAACATCCTAATAGATAATATTTTTAAAAGAACTTTCTAACCTAAAGTTGCTTCATGTAGTAAATGGCTTTCCGTGCTTTTAGAAGTAGGAAAACGCATTAAATGACACAGAAACGCACTTGCTATCGAGCTAGTCATTATGATTTTTGTTTATTTTTTATTTTTCTTTGTATTTATTTATGTATATAAGTAGGTTTATATATCTGATATGTACCTTATATCATATTTTTGTATATGTATATGTGTAATATTATCATATTGTAGTCTGTTATTAATGCCCGCTAACTATCTCTCCCACTTCAGTTAAGGTTGACTGGAAGAGATTTCTTTTAGAAATAAGTCCACCTTTGTACATCGTCTTTTTCACATAAGGCTTTTTTTGTTATTGTTTGTTTTTTGTGCAATAAAGATAAGATATATATATATATATAAACGTTAATTTATCTGAGTCAGTCAGTCTCTTTCAACTCTGATTTATTGTAGTGAATAAGTGGTAAGATATTTCTCAGTATGACCATTTAGCTTTGAATTTCTCTGCCGCCGCATGTGTTTCCTATGGGTCTTTTAAACTGGGCGTGATAACGGCATTTTTGATTTTTGTTAGCTGTGAGATTATGCAAATGGAGCGCCTGAATCGACTGCTTAAACATAATGAATAAATCGCTGGTGACTACCAAGTACCCGAAGCTACGAGCACTTCAAACTTAGTACACATTTTAAACAAACATCTAAGGAGCCCATGCCAACCTCACCTGCAAGTGGTGCACCTGCCGATCGTCAGACGAGGTTCCCCCTAAGCGTCAATAGGCTACACCACCTATTGGGACGATTACGTGGGACCAACAATGTAATTGGCGAAGTGTGGGCGTATAATATGCCTCTGCCTACCTTCGGGGAAACAGGCGTGAATGTATGTATGTAAAATGATTTTCATCAATATTTCGCGTTTTGGTTCAACTATCCCCCGGGACCCCAACGCCGCGGGTGCACGCGACCCCGTCGGGACCACTTGAGCCTCCTTTGCCCGCGGCCCTGTTTACATTGTGCGTCATTATTTTGGCGGTACGATAACTGTCGCTTTTTATTGCTTACTTTATTGTTGTAAAACTTTGGGGCGTTGCTTGTTTAATTGTTTCATGACTCGGCACTATTTGTGTGGAACATATTAAAATAAAATCTGTAAGCTTTCCAAATAAAAATAAAATAAAATAAACTAAAATAAAATATATTTTATTGTCTTTAAGATCAACAGGATCATTTAGATTCGTCAAATTTTTATACACAAAATGAAAGTTCCATAATTTTTCTTTTTAACAACAATGAAAGAGATATGAGTGGTACTATAATCAGGAAATATAAGCAAATGGATTCTTTGTCAATAATGATATGATAACAGAATTCATTTATAATAATGCCTTAATTAATGCGTTTATTTGTTACTTTAACATTTTAGCCTATAACCGTCTCACTACTTGGACTCAAGTCTCGTCTCATGAACTACAGAGAAAGAAAGAAAAACTTAGCCCATTAGTTGAACGTTTAAAGCAGAAAAACCTAACTCTTTTGTATTTTAATACAATATACAATTTCAAATTTGAATTAGAAATTATATAGACTTGACTTCTAATGTACTTTTTATCAATTATTAAAGATCTTGGGTCCTAAGCCAACGTCACCTGTAGGATTGTGCACCCTGACGGACGAGGAACTGGCGAACATGTAACCCTGTAAGCCCTGTAAGCGGCAATAGGCTCGCCACCTATTACGTGGTTCCAAAAATATTAATGGCGAAATGTGGGCGTATAATATACCTAACCAACCCATTCAGAGAAACAGGCATAATTATATCGCATGCTTAAAGGAACATCGACCCATTTTTAGATAGGTCAGTTTTGAGTTACGTACATATACAGTCTTTCTATTTTTTACTGGGATCGAATTAATATTAATCAAACGTTTAAAACACAAACAGAATTACTAAATCAGTATCAATTTAATGCGCTTACAAGTAGGACAAACTCTTTAAAAGATGTTCTTGGGTGATGTCCAAATAATCTTATTTTTTGAGTTAAGTCACTATTCCATTAAGCATGCGATATATAGGAATTATATATAGATTGGAGCATCAATTAAATCATTCTATACTTATTTGCACTGTAGCAATTATTGTAATAATGTAAAAATCTCATTCGTCTTGTTTCTCTTGAAAGAAAACGTTTCTAGTCAACCAACCCTCCCATGCAATGTTCTATTGAGCCACGACACCGTTCCTGTAGTGTGGTTTGACAGCAATAAAATTCGCCATGTTTTAGCGCACTCCTTGAACCTGTCAATTACGACCCCAGCAAGACGCGCACGCAGCGAGCGTATAGTGTGACTACTTCTAAATGATCCAAATAAAATATTATGAAGTCAATTTTTTACTATGTTTTTTCCTTTGTACTTTTTGTAAATTAGATTGTTGTTTCATTAGTATTAGTTTCATCTGCAAGCTTTTCATTAAAGTATAAGAAAATCAATCTTAATTAAAAAAAAAATTGTTATCATTTTTTTACTTATGAGTCGTTGTCAATAATTAATCAAAACATTTTGTAGAATGTTGTTCAAGTGCGATTGTTTCAAAAGTAATAGAGTAAATAACCTTTCATCAGAATGGGAAAGTTCAAAGAAAAGAAGAAAAGCACAAAAAAGTTAATGATTAAAGAAAATCATATTATGTAGAAACTTTACATCATCATTACTTGTCGACGAGTCCATAATTCCATACGACCGCATTGAAGTAGTCGCCCTATACCGAAAACAGCGCAAATCGTAAGCTTTGAGCGAACAACGGCAGATGGCGTAGTGTTTGCGCGTTCTGTTTGAGCACAACTTTGAATTTTGAACTATTAGCCAAGCCAAACCTCCCACCCTGCCACCTGTCGCCCCGCCACACGCCGAGGGGCTAGCTCTGATAGTTGTTTTGGTTGTGACGTTAATCAGATAATAGCCTTAGGGAGATATGCATCTGTAACTAAATTATTGTTCGTAACACCAGTTCCGTATGTGTTAAAATACGAAATAAAGGGGATTATGAAGTTCTTTACAATCTAATTAATTCATTAGTTCGCATGTTACTGTGGCTACGAGCTTTGTAGCTGCTACGGGATTGCTACGAAGTAGTATTATGCTTACTTGTAGCAAATTTTATAATTATATTTGATCTATGTTCGCGGTAGTGATGATCGATACTGCGCGAAAATCGAAAGCCTTGTAATTATAGTTCATAGGTTTAGTTCCCATATAGGACATTATATTTATGTGTATAAAATTCCTATCTATGTACAAAAAGTATTTTCATATGTTTATTCGTCATCTAGTAGAAGCTTAACTATGATTGTGGGAATTACCGCTGAGTAAAATGTCCGAGGATATTATTGTAACTATTATTTGGTGGCAATTAGAAGCAGCCGTTGTGCTTGTGGTGTGCATTGTGTGAGTTTGTGTTGATACCAAACAGACACTAAAAAACACAACAAAAATACTTTTTTTTTAATAATTTAACTCAAGTCGTAGCACGACAAACTCAAACAACACAACGACAATGAAAAACATAATCAAGACAGAACCCTGTAAAATTATTTTCCGAATACAAATAGTTAACGCTAAGCCAATTAAAAAGCTATAGAAACAAACCACCATAATAATACGATGACCCAATTCACGAGGCGACTACACCGTACAACGCAAGCCGGACATTAGCCTGTTGTTAAACTTTGCACGACCTTTATAATTGCCTTACTATCCGATGTCCATTAGATAGTACTACAAGTGGATTATATGTGGTGCAAGGGGTGAGATAAGGCGATTTTGTCAACCGGTATATGATAGAAAAAAGCCTTCAATCAATAAAACAAAAATCATTTATTGCATAAACTATTACATAGTACTTGAAAACGTCAAAATTAAATATAAATATTAAAAAACAATCGAAATATTATATATACACTGAAATCACGAAGCTTAGATTTGCGTACATGCAACAAAACTGTTGCCACGCTAAGAGCCCCAGCAAGCGGAAGCCTCGATTTTATTTTATCAACCACTGTCAATCGTTATGTCTTGCATCTGTCATTTTTTACCTATTCATTCTGTATCCACATCTCGGCAATAGATTATATTCAAGTTTAAATTTGTGTGTTATTTGGACACCAATTACGTAGCTTAAGCGTAAACAAAAACAATTAAAAAACAAAAAATATTTAAGTGTAATTGAATCTAAGTGCCAGTTCCGAGCCACCGCTCTGTAAGAAGAACTGGCAAGAAACTCTCAGTCTATCTTTTAAATTTATCAATTTGTTTGGTACTTTACTTACAATCTTCATTTGTCTGTGAAGCTATACATTGCAATATAACATAACATTAACAATATTCATGTTTTAAGTCATTCATATAAGAATAGCCTGTATGAAACGGCAGTTTAACTCCAAGCATTTTTATCTGCCATATAGTCTTCGATAGAATGGTATGCCTTTGAAGACATCTTGCGGAAGCTTGCATTGAGGAACATTGCAACAGTTGGAACATTCCTTAGGGCCGACTTTTCGTGGCAATGTAGTAGCGATGCTATAGTGCGTTTTATCGATACAGTTGCGAGTTTATCTCTGGCTGCGTGCCTTTGCCCAGGTTCTGTACCGCTATAATCGTAATTCAGGTGGAGGTCCGTTTTCCACTCTTCGTCCTCCAATGTCGTTAGAAACGATCGCATGTTATCATCGATACAGTTGCTAATACAACTGACGCGTAAAAGTAACATCGTCACCAAATGTCGCTGTAGTCTCCTAGCCTCCCAGCGCGCACTGCAGCTGATGTGCATCTGTGCCTACACTTGTGCGCATAGCCGTCGTTCCTCCTCATGCTTTTTGAGCATTATCGTTACTTCGTGGAAAAATAGAAAATTAATGATCACAGTGAATTATAACTAATAGATATTCTGCTGCCAAATAGTATCGATGCACTCGGAGTCACGCCTGCAGTGCTTACTGGGTTTTACGCCACTGTAATAATTCATAGTAGACGTATTATTTCTTATTAGTAGACCGTCTCGTTTTTCTGTCATTGAATTAAATAAAATAAATAATTATATGTTACTTTATTGCAACTTTCGTAAAGCATTAACCAGGCTGTGCGTCTTTTCGAGCTGTATGTATTAAATTAACATAAACAAAAATACTTTAGCTTAAAACTCATTAATTAACTAGCTATATCACTATTTAATCATTATTTTTATTTCCTTTAAAGTTAACTAACAAAAGCTGTAAGCTTATGACGTATACCACAACAGCACCCACCCGCACGCTATCGCCGATATTGCGTCAGATAAGGGCCGAGACACACCGGCTACAAAGTGGGTAATCGTGTGCCGTGTTTGTCGGCTTGCTGTGTCTTCATCGGCGATTACTCTGACGGTTTGATTGCGCAGGTTCAATGTAAAACGTCGAGACTAATTCGCCGAACCGTATGTCAGAAGCTTTAGAACTCGATATTGGTTGGTTGCCCCAAATTTTGTTTTTGAAGTTCTTTTAACGAGGTTTTTTCTTGAAGAATTTATTCTTTACATAAATGTACGATGGTGTTTTAGATTTAAAAGGCTTTATAGCATTAGCTTTATAAGCTCAAGTAATATTTATTATTTAAATAAGTATTAATATTTAAATCAATTCCTTCAAAATGCAAACAAAAAAATCTTTTAATTTAACATCTTTAATATCCCGTAACTAGGGGTAGTAACTTTTAACTGATCTGATTAGTCTAATGCTACATTATGTCAACTTAGTTATGTAAAACATAGTTAAAAAAAAGGCATGGCATAAGTATACTACATACTAATGAGATTTTTGTGCAAATATTCATTTTACTAATTATTAGGGCCAAAACACGTAAGGCTCGAGATCCTGTCAGAAAATGGTACCTACTATTCTTTAGGAACTATTGCAAACTGAAAGCTCCTCGGTGATTGGTCCCAGCATGTTCCTTCAGCACTTCACGGTATATTTTTTTTTATTAAGTATGTACTCATTCGATCTCAGTATAGTCCCACATCTTTACTGAGGATTCAAGGGGCTTAGGGGGAGGGCATCTCATTTACCATTTATCATCTTTATCACCACTCATTCTCATTTACTATAAATTATATATTATTAATATATCACTTACTTGACACTGGCTAAATGTGCTAGACGCACGAAGCCATTATTTAAAATAAAAAAAATGTACTCATTCGATTAGAATATGCCAGTGTCAAGTAATTTGATAATTCAAGTCATTTAGTCACAGCCACAGTTAAAGTCATGGCAAATAAAGTCCGTCTACCTTAGTTCATTAATAGAGACTTTAAGAGGGGAGAATTTATGTCTAAAATCCACTATATTCACATATAAAAATTTAAATTTACACTAGTTTTCGAAAATAAAACATTTCCGCGATGTGTCTTTTTCCGCGTTGGCGCCAAATCTCCGTATTACATTTCACGTATTTTTACGTTTTTTATACATGAAGTTGTCTTGTTTACAAAGGTTTTATTCAATTACAAACATTCACTGTTTCTCTTTTTAAAGATTACCTTTTTGTTAATGGTACCTACAATTCATTAAATAGAAAACAAACTAAATCTTCTTAGTGTTTCTTATTTATATATTCATAAAAACAAATTTTAAACTAAAAGCTCCTTTGTGATTGGTCCCAGATCGTTCCTTCAGCACTCCACGGTACATAAGCGGTTATTGTTGCGGCCCGAAGGGCGGAGATATGATGAAGAGCCGTCTGAATCTCAATAATGGACCTCGAGAACCCTCCAGCCTTCGTGCACTGTCGCAGGCTAGGGATGATACAGAGATACGGCTGGTATTATTTTTTTACCACGTACTTGTAAATATTAACTTGTAACACATTCAGGCCTATATAATTGTTCAATTTTCGATGCAATCAATACTTTTATTATTTGCGTTCGTTCATTGCTGCGTTCATTCAGTTTACAATTACAGTACCTTTACTAGGTTTGCTTCTAATATTCTTAAGTCCAAGCAAGATTTAAAAACAAAAATATTGTCATATAACGGGCTTAAGAAGAACAAAGGAAACATTGCAAGATTATTTATTCCTGAATATCGTTCTATTCAGATATATACTCGTAGTTTTTAAAGAAAGTTATAATCAAGCAGACTATTTTATATGTATTGAAAATGATAATTCCATGTTACTAAGTATTAGCTGTGAGCTGTATAATACCATAAGTAAATATAATTACCATACAAAAAGTGCATTATATGTTTTTTTAAATTGCAAATGACATACAAAATAATTGTATAGGCCAACCCATATTTCGTTAGGTAAGTAATCATTATTATATTTGTAACATTCAGAAATATACGTAAACTAAAATTCTTTTAAGACTATAAAAAGCTTACATAATTCTCTGTATTCCCCTATTACTCTGTCCACCGAATGGCGCGCCGTCGGGAGGTTTAATATTAAAAATAAAAAAATAGAGAGCGATCTCTGTAGTGGCTCGCGCATTGTGTGCCTTTTAATAAATGCCCAAATCACCACGAGAGGGCGCTATTTGCAGTTATTGCGCTGAGCTCCACTGCTTCATCCACTTTTTCCCATTCAATGCGTTGAGAGGTGATTCCAATATGGTGTTTGGATGTTTAGGTATTTGTGGTAGGAGCTTATAATATGGTGGTTTTTTTTTGTATTATTTTGTGTTATGGCTCAGGCGTATTATATGTTAGGATGTTAATTATAGTGCGTCGTCGATACCGCTGTCTTATTTCGATAGTTCACTTGAATACGGTCGCGCTTCTTCAATGAGCCGCAGTACATTACGTATTTAACGTCACATCTAAGAAGTAGACAATTTTGATAATGCGCAATGTAGCTTTAAATTTTAGCTAATAGATACATAGAAAGAGAAGCAAACTGTGCCATAAGGATTTGGAGACAAAAGTACCTTAAACTGACGGGAGTATATGAGCAGGTAGTGTGAATGAAGCTGATAGTGTCTACCAGGACTGTAGCAAGAGAAAGAATGTGATCGCAGCCCGTAAGAGGTCTAAAGTGATAAGGCGTGTCGGCATATATTGACCATAACTAAAATTCAGATTCAGATTGAGCTACATTAATGTGTTTTTATGACTTATATGAATATTTACCTAATTGACATAGTAACCTTTAACTAGTATTATGATTGATTTTATTGTAATTATATATTGATTGTAATATATTGGATTTTTTCTACTAATTTGATTCCTATATGACAAAATAATATATTTGTTGTAATTTTTGTTTTTCATGTTGTGTGTAATTTTAATTTGTAATGTAGATATTTAACATAATATTTGTGACTATTTAATAATGTTTTTTGCAACACCCTTGCAAAATGCACATTAAGATCTTTATTTACAACATGAGGTAAATAAAGAAATGAAAAATATGTCTTTCTATTGCTAAAATGTGATTTGTCTGAGTTCAATTAATTAAGGTTTTGAGTACAAACAGTACATTATACTTTGAACCTATCCTCTTCTAATAGTGCAACAATTTGTAGCGCACGTGTTCCGTCAAAGAACGTCCTGAACGTCAAAGTCAGTCAAAGCGGCGCTGACGCGTTGTTTGACGGCGCCACTTCAGCCCGCCAGAGGGCGCTCAATAAATACAGTTGAGAAGTTGATGCATGCAAAATAATGTTCTTTAGGCGCTAGGCTCAATTTCTACTCACACAGGGTTGAAACGTGCTGAATATTCAGCCATTATTTGGGCTATAAACGTCTATTTTCTACAAATAATGGACACATTTTTAAAGATTAACTTTGCAGGGCAATTAAACATAATGTATATCGATTTGCGGCGATCGAAGTACCTCTCAGTATAAATTTACTTTCCCAAAAGTATTTTAAGCTCATTGTTGTATTAATGGATTTCTGGTACTCCCAGTTTTTTGTTTTATACTGTTTTTATTAAATTCCTTATTCCTAATTCCTAAACGTATTCTTTTGTTTTATTAAGTTACTAACAAACAAAACAAAGTGTCTTTCAACCAGATCTTTTTTTATATAATAAAAAAGTTGCATTATTGATTACGAACCGCAGAAACCAGAGCCATATACGTTCAATATGTGGGTACAACATAGCAGATACTATGTTATCATCTTATAGCTTCAAAGCGGTTTCGCAGGCTCCGTCACAAGCGGGTGAAGTGGCAGATCAAAGGGACTCGCCGTCTGATGCCTGGATGTAGGGTTGCCAGAACATAGTATTATGTACTAATTTGGTGGAGCCAATACGATTTTGTTTGTAGATTGAGTTTAAACTCGGGGCGATGCGAAATGCGCTTCTATTTGTTTTTTTATATGTAGTTTAAACCATAAACTAATCTCCCTTTAAATATTAATTGATAAATTAACTGATATATAGATATTGTCATATTAAATTTCAAAGTAAAATTTCCATAAAACGTACTCCTTTTTCAAACTCTTCTCGCGTACTAAATATATCAACTCAGCCAAATAAAGTCCATTGCTGACCATAGGCTTTCCTAAATGTTTTTACGTTGATCGATCCTGAGCCGCCAGCATCCACCTGCTTCTCGCCGCTTCACCAGGTCACCGTTGGATGTGAGGGCATCCTCCTGACATTTACGAGAACTTTAACGCCCCATCGGTCGTCGGGTCTTCGAGCTGTGTGCCTCGCCCACTTCAGCCTGCAAATACGCCTTGCTATTTCGGATATTCCGGTTCTCCTATAGATTTTCTTTTTTCTGATTTTACCACGTAAGGACACTCCAGGCAAAACTCTCTGTTTTATACGCCAGGCGACTTTCAGCTTTCTTATAAAGGCCATATAGACCCTGTTACCTGTTTCTGTTACTGTATGACAGTCGTTAGACCGAATTAGTGATCCTATAGTGCAGCTTAAAGTAAGGCTCATATTTAATGTGTCATCAAAATTAATAAATTACCAACCTAACCTAACCTTTTTGTACATCAAAAAATTCTGATGGAGCACCTAATCCCCTATTAGATGCTAGATCAGTATTTTTGATGATCGAAAAAGTATTTTTTAGAGGTTCAGTTTATTATATTTCTTAAAGTAAAAGCCGAAATCAGTTATCAAATTTTAGATCAATAGAGCTCTTATGAAACACGCGCGCCTATTTACTGCTTCCGCTCAGCTTGATCGTAAAAGAACAGGCAGGAAAATATAAAAGCAAGACGTCTTACACCTAGCTTTGACATATATCCAAGGACTGATCTGTAATTCTGCCTAGGTGATAGTTTCCTATTACCCGTTACCGGTTATTCGGATTAACTTTTAACAAACCTAACCAAACCGTTTATTGTTTTTCACATTACATTATACAAAAGATGGATAGAATCGTCTAACACTAAAATAATCACTCGGTACCCAACGATCAAAATAAATTTAGAATATATAAAAAAGATCTCATAAAAGGGTGTATAGGGTTCCTACAAGGATATAGGGAGCCCAAGTCAACCTCACCTGTAAGTGGTGCACCTGCCGATCAACGGACGAGGCTCTGGCGAACATAAATGTGCCCGGTAAGCGGCAAAATGCTCGCCACCTATTACGTGGGACCAACTATATAATTGGCGAAGTGTGGGCGTATAATATGCCTCTGCCTACACCTTCGGGGAAACAGGCGTGAATGTATGTATCACATAAAATTATTAAAAGAAAAAGCCGACATACAAAAGCTTTTATTTATCCACAGGTTCCTCATAGTACTCGAACGACCTTACACCACTCGATCGCAACATCACAGGATCTTACTTTGCAATGGCCCACTCCAACCACTCCATTCACACAAATATTTGTCCTGTATAGGAATCGAACCCACGACCTCAGGAGTGGAGTGCGGGTATACTCGCCACGAACGCCATATCGGTCGCCAAATGGTCTAGTCAAATCATTTACTGCTTGTCATATAACATGGACCTATCAGGACCTAAAGAGCCTAAGCCAACCTCACCTGCAAGTGGTGCACCTGCCGATCAACAAACGAGGCTCTGGCGAGCGCTAAAGTTCCCGGTAAGCGGCAATAGGCTCGCCACCTATTACGTGGGACCAATTATATAATTGGCGAAGTGTGAGCGTATAATATGCCTCTGCCTACCCCTTCGGGGAAACAGGCGTGAGTATGTATGTGTTATATGTAGTATTTTGAAACGATCTTATCAGAATAATCATTTCTACTACTTTACTACTTTACATTTTTAAAAAAATATATAAATTTGTTTTACTCAGATAATAAATTAGAGTAATTCATATTATATTAAAACATTATGGATAATTGTGTGTAAGATGTTCGTATAGAAAAATATAGCAAAACGAACGATCGAAAATTAGACTATGCGGGTTCTAAGCAGCGCCCTTATTCTTCCAAGAGCCAATGAGCTGAACCTTTTGCAAATAAAAGATATCAGTGGTCCTCTCCCTATTAGGATTAATTAGATTACCCGTAAGTGCTTAGTACCCAGTAGACAGTGAACAAACTATTCGAATCAAAAAAAAATGTTGGCAAAACAATGGAATTTATCTACCCAGGATCTGCCCATTAGCTTAACCAGAATTGGATGAATTTCAGTTATTAGGTTGTAAAAACATTATACCATTATAAAATCAAAACTTTTCTGCTAACCCTGAGGTTAACTGGCAGAAAATGCCATTTGGCACTATGTTCGCCTTTTGTAATTATTTTCAGTGTGCAAAAAAAATCTTACCTAATAAACATCTTAAAAAGAGTACGTAAAGTGAAATTATTGCATCTTGCATCTAAAACGCGGTACACAATATACACTGGACAGCAAATAAACCGGGCCACCCGCTACCTTAGAATTTTGATTCGATTTTCTCAAAAAGTATAAACCTCACAACTATCAAAGTTACACCCACAAAAAGTGCGTTTCATGTTGTTTGAGAAATGACCACAAATTTATCCAAAGTACCCTCAATTCACATTGTAATCAAGCAACAAACACAATACCAACGATTTGCTCTGTTTTGACTAGAGTTTGCGATTAGCGTTCTTTTTTTCTAAATGAGGATAGTCGGATTTTTCTTATAATTTCTTTGGTTGCCATCCATTATTTGCTCCAGACGCGTGTATTTCTGCTATTTTCTTCGGTCAATAAAGGATACGACGCCTCAAGAAGCAGCTTAAGCTGTAGCACTACTTCAAGCAGGCTTTTCGCCACGTGAAGTCGCTCGGAGACTTCGAATCAGCAGATCTTCGGTACAACGGGCTTACAGACGATACTTAGAGACTAGAGCATTCGATCGCCGACCAGGTACGGGCAGAGCTAGGGCTACATCAGCAGCAGATGATCGTTATATCCAACTTACTGTTTTGCGAAACCGCCGCCTCAACGCAGTTGAAGTCCAACGAAGTCTGCGTGACGAACGCCAAGTGGTCATAAGTTCAGATACCGCTAGAAGGAGACTTGCTAAACGAAATCTGGCTCCAAAGAGAGCTGCTACAGGCCCAAAATTAACCGTACCCTACCGTAGAGCACGACTCGAATTTGCCCGAGAGCATAGGGATTGGACGTTAGAGCAGTGGGGCAATGTACTCTTTACTGATGAGACCAGGGTGAGTCTACAAGGAAGTGATCGACGTCAGAGAGTATTATACGCACTTTTTGTAGGTGTAAGTTTGATAGTTGTGAGGTTTATACTTTTTGAGAAAATCGAATCAGAGTTCCAAGGTAGCGGGTGGCCCGGTTTATTTGCTGTCCAGTGTAGTTGATCGTTCCGATTCTAGCGTGTCTTGTTGATTGTCAATATGCAGAATTTATATTATATAATGTTAAAAAAAATAAGATTAAGAATTACTATTACTATACTATTAAAAAATATTGTATTATTACCATAAGTTCGATTTCAAAATGTCACCTATATAAATAATTACATTAAATGTGATAAGCAGTCCCAATCTTGACGACGGATATTGTGTGATGGCGACTATACCCACACTCCACTCCTGAGGCTCCACTCGTAGGTTCGATTCCCACACGGACAAATCTTTACGTGGTTAAAAATTATTTTTGTTCTAGTCTGTGTGTTTTCCCATGTATATTAAGCTTGTATCTACAAAAAAAAAAGTGTAATGGTCAGAATTTTTTTTATTTATCACGTACGGCACTGAAACATGTTGAAACATAGTCAAGAGTACATCAATAGTGTTGTAAGGCTATGGCTACACACATCACAAACAGCGAGATTACACGGCCCGCGAACAAACATCAAACAACGACGGACCTTCATTCGGAATTCTCAAAAACCGTGCCGTTGTCTCTCTTCTGTCTATATTGACAATGGTCAGTTATTGGCAGGTACAAGCTTGAGAGAAAAGTTTGAAAGTGCTCTTTTGGTATCTTTTTCAGAAATATATTTATTGTATGAAGTGAAAAAGTAAATTTTCGCTTTTTTTTATATAACTCACTCGTAACAATATGATTTAAATTTTGATTATGACAATGTAAATTAAAATGCTTAAATGTACATTCATTTTTTATTAAGATTTATGTTTTCTTTGGAAATAAATAATTGAATCTAGAAAAATAATATCTATACTGGCTTGTGATCCCGGCTTACATTTTTATACAAGGGCTACATTATCTTCATGATTTATAAAAAAGCCTCTGTTACTAACGAAATGTTAATAACGAGTATGTCATTTTTTTCCTTACAATCATCTAAATAACGTATCTAAATTAAATGTGTCCAAGTAAGTCTCTGTTCAGTAATTAAAACAATTCAAACTTATGTTTAATGGACACACAAAATGAATAATTACTTCATAATATTTTTACGTTTTTTATACATGAAGTTGTCTTGTTTACAAAGGTTTTATTCAATTACAAACATTCACTGTTTCTCTTTTTAAAGATTACCTTTTTGTTAATGGTACCTACAATTCATTAAATAGAAAACAAACTAAATCTTCTTAGTGTTTCTTATTTATATATTCATAAAAACAAATTTTAAACTAAAAGCTCCTTTGTGATTGGTCCCAGATCGTTCCTTCAGCACTCCACGGTACATAAGCGGTTATTGTTGCGGCCCGAAGGGCGGAGATATGATGAAGAGCCGTCTGAATCTCAATAATGGACCTCGAGAACCCTCCAGCCTTCGTGCACTGTCGCAGGCTAGGGATGATACAGAGATACGGCTGGTATTATTTTTTTACCACGTACTTGTAAATATTAACTTGTAACACATTCAGGCCTATATAATTGTTCAATTTTCGATGCAATCAATACTTTTATTATTTGCGTTCGTTCATTGCTGCGTTCATTCAGTTTACAATTACAGTACCTTTACTAGGTTTGCTTCTAATATTCTTAAGTCCAAGCAAGATTTAAAAACAAAAATATTGTCATATAACGGGCTTAAGAAGAACAAAGGAAACATTGCAAGATTATTTATTCCTGAATATCGTTCTATTCAGATATATACTCGTAGTTTTTAAAGAAAGTTATAATCAAGCAGACTATTTTATATGTATTGAAAATGATAATTCCATGTTACTAAGTATTAGCTGTGAGCTGTATAATACCATAAGTAAATATAATTACCATACAAAAAGTGCATTATATGTTTTTTTAAATTGCAAATGACATACAAAATAATTGTATAGGCCAACCCATATTTCGTTAGGTAAGTAATCATTATTATATTTGTAACATTCAGAAATATACGTAAACTAAAATTCTTTTAAGACTATAAAAAGCTTACATAATTCTCTGTATTCCCCTATTACTCTGTCCACCGAATGGCGCGCCGTCGGGAGGTTTAATATTAAAAATAAAAAAATAGAGAGCGATCTCTGTAGTGGCTCGCGCATTGTGTGCCTTTTAATAAATGCCCAAATCACCACGAGAGGGCGCTATTTGCAGTTATTGCGCTGAGCTCCACTGCTTCATCCACTTTTTCCCATTCAATGCGTTGAGAGGTGATTCCAATATGGTGTTTGGATGTTTAGGTATTTGTGGTAGGAGCTTATAATATGGTGGTTTTTTTTTGTATTATTTTGTGTTATGGCTCAGGCGTATTATATGTTAGGATGTTAATTATAGTGCGTCGTCGATACCGCTGTCTTATTTCGATAGTTCACTTGAATACGGTCGCGCTTCTTCAATGAGCCGCAGTACATTACGTATTTAACGTCACATCTAAGAAGTAGACAATTTTGATAATGCGCAATGTAGCTTTAAATTTTAGCTAATAGATACATAGAAAGAGAAGCAAACTGTGCCATAAGGATTTGGAGACAAAAGTACCTTAAACTGACGGGAGTATATGAGCAGGTAGTGTGAATGAAGCTGATAGTGTCTACCAGGACTGTAGCAAGAGAAAGAATGTGATCGCAGCCCGTAAGAGGTCTAAAGTGATAAGGCGTGTCGGCATATATTGACCATAACTAAAATTCAGATTCAGATTGAGCTACATTAATGTGTTTTTATGACTTATATGAATATTTACCTAATTGACATAGTAACCTTTAACTAGTATTATGATTGATTTTATTGTAATTATATATTGATTGTAATATATTGGATTTTTTCTACTAATTTGATTCCTATATGACAAAATAATATATTTGTTGTAATTTTTGTTTTTCATGTTGTGTGTAATTTTAATTTGTAATGTAGATATTTAACATAATATTTGTGACTATTTAATAATGTTTTTTGCAACACCCTTGCAAAATGCACATTAAGATCTTTATTTACAACATGAGGTAAATAAAGAAATGAAAAATATGTCTTTCTATTGCTAAAATGTGATTTGTCTGAGTTCAATTAATTAAGGTTTTGAGTACAAACAGTACATTATACTTTGAACCTATCCTCTTCTAATAGTGCAACAATTTGTAGCGCACGTGTTCCGTCAAAGAACGTCCTGAACGTCAAAGTCAGTCAAAGCGGCGCTGACGCGTTGTTTGACGGCGCCACTTCAGCCCGCCAGAGGGCGCTCAATAAATACAGTTGAGAAGTTGATGCATGCAAAATAATGTTCTTTAGGCGCTAGGCTCAATTTCTACTCACACAGGGTTGAAACGTGCTGAATATTCAGCCATTATTTGGGCTATAAACGTCTATTTTCTACAAATAATGGACACATTTTTAAAGATTAACTTTGCAGGGCAATTAAACATAATGTATATCGATTTGCGGCGATCGAAGTACCTCTCAGTATAAATTTACTTTCCCAAAAGTATTTTAAGCTCATTGTTGTATTAATGGATTTCTGGTACTCCCAGTTTTTTGTTTTATACTGTTTTTATTAAATTCCTTATTCCTAATTCCTAAACGTATTCTTTTGTTTTATTAAGTTACTAACAAACAAAACAAAGTGTCTTTCAACCAGATCTTTTTTTATATAATAAAAAAGTTGCATTATTGATTACGAACCGCAGAAACCAGAGCCATATACGTTCAATATGTGGGTACAACATAGCAGATACTATGTTATCATCTTATAGCTTCAAAGCGGTTTCGCAGGCTCCGTCACAAGCGGGTGAAGTGGCAGATCAAAGGGACTCGCCGTCTGATGCCTGGATGTAGGGTTGCCAGAACATAGTATTATGTACTAATTTGGTGGAGCCAATACGATTTTGTTTGTAGATTGAGTTTAAACTCGGGGCGATGCGAAATGCGCTTCTATTTGTTTTTTTATATGTAGTTTAAACCATAAACTAATCTCCCTTTAAATATTAATTGATAAATTAACTGATATATAGATATTGTCATATTAAATTTCAAAGTAAAATTTCCATAAAACGTACTCCTTTTTCAAACTCTTCTCGCGTACTAAATATATCAACTCAGCCAAATAAAGTCCATTGCTGACCATAGGCTTTCCTAAATGTTTTTACGTTGATCGATCCTGAGCCGCCAGCATCCACCTGCTTCTCGCCGCTTCACCAGGTCACCGTTGGATGTGAGGGCATCCTCCTGACATTTACGAGAACTTTAACGCCCCATCGGTCGTCGGGTCTTCGAGCTGTGTGCCTCGCCCACTTCAGCCTGCAAATACGCCTTGCTATTTCGGATATTCCGGTTCTCCTATAGATTTTCTTTTTTCTGATTTTACCACGTAAGGACACTCCAGGCAAAACTCTCTGTTTTATACGCCAGGCGACTTTCAGCTTTCTTATAAAGGCCATATAGACCCTGTTACCTGTTTCTGTTACTGTATGACAGTCGTTAGACCGAATTAGTGATCCTATAGTGCAGCTTAAAGTAAGGCTCATATTTAATGTGTCATCAAAATTAATAAATTACCAACCTAACCTAACCTTTTTGTACATCAAAAAATTCTGATGGAGCACCTAATCCCCTATTAGATGCTAGATCAGTATTTTTGATGATCGAAAAAGTATTTTTTAGAGGTTCAGTTTATTATATTTCTTAAAGTAAAAGCCGAAATCAGTTATCAAATTTTAGATCAATAGAGCTCTTATGAAACACGCGCGCCTATTTACTGCTTCCGCTCAGCTTGATCGTAAAAGAACAGGCAGGAAAATATAAAAGCAAGACGTCTTACACCTAGCTTTGACATATATCCAAGGACTGATCTGTAATTCTGCCTAGGTGATAGTTTCCTATTACCCGTTACCGGTTATTCGGATTAACTTTTAACAAACCTAACCAAACCGTTTATTGTTTTTCACATTACATTATACAAAAGATGGATAGAATCGTCTAACACTAAAATAATCACTCGGTACCCAACGATCAAAATAAATTTAGAATATATAAAAAAGATCTCATAAAAGGGTGTATAGGGTTCCTACAAGGATATAGGGAGCCCAAGTCAACCTCACCTGTAAGTGGTGCACCTGCCGATCAACGGACGAGGCTCTGGCGAACATAAATGTGCCCGGTAAGCGGCAAAATGCTCGCCACCTATTACGTGGGACCAACTATATAATTGGCGAAGTGTGGGCGTATAATATGCCTCTGCCTACACCTTCGGGGAAACAGGCGTGAATGTATGTATCACATAAAATTATTAAAAGAAAAAGCCGACATACAAAAGCTTTTATTTATCCACAGGTTCCTCATAGTACTCGAACGACCTTACACCACTCGATCGCAACATCACAGGATCTTACTTTGCAATGGCCCACTCCAACCACTCCATTCACACAAATATTTGTCCTGTATAGGAATCGAACCCACGACCTCAGGAGTGGAGTGCGGGTATACTCGCCACGAACGCCATATCGGTCGCCAAATGGTCTAGTCAAATCATTTACTGCTTGTCATATAACATGATCTATAAGATAGCAAGGTTCGTCTACCAACAAAGTAGTCACTTAAACCAAGATCCATAATAAATAGAAAACAAAATTCGAAATTATACTTTTATTTTTAATTCTTATCAGAAAAGCCGACCTACAATAGCTTTTATTTACCAACAGGTTCCTCATAGTACTTACTTGAACGACCTTTCAGCACTCGATCGCAACATCACAGGATCTTATACCGCAGTGGCCCACTCCAACCGCTTTGTGCCTATTACTCTGCTAATTAATGAGAAGTGCCTCACGGGACTCGTTGGAGACTAATTACGATGCATAATGCATGGTTTCGATGAACACTTTTGCGATAGGTGATTAAATGGAGCAGGGTAAGCTAGGCAGGATAGGTCAGTTTACATACTAATAACCAGTATCAACAAAATAGTTGAGATTATTTTTTTACGTACGTACGATTATTTACACTTGCATCAAAAGACTTACGCTCTTCTATAAATAGTGACATAATGATATAATATTTTAGGAAAGGAATGTGATTATGCCTCTGTCTTTCTCTTCGGGGATATAGGTGTAATAGTATGTATGTTTGTATATAGGAATGGGTATTTTATATTTCTTTACTTTGAGATGGTAGACTAATACAATAATATATCGTCCTATCAGGACCTAAAGAGCCTAAGCCAACCTCACCTGCAAGTGGTGCACCTGCCGATCAACAAACGAGGCTCTGGCGAGCGCTAAAGTTCCCGGTAAGCGGCAATAGGCTCGCCACCTATTACGTGGGACCAATTATATAATTGGCGAAGTGTGAGCGTATAATATGCCTCTGCCTACCCCTTCGGGGAAACAGGCGTGAGTATGTATGTGTTATATGTAGTATTTTGAAACGATCTTATCAGAATAATCATTTCTACTACTTTACTACTTTACATTTTTAAAAAAATATATAAATTTGTTTTACTCAGATAATAAATTAGAGTAATTCATATTATATTAAAACATTATGGATAATTGTGTGTAAGATGTTCGTATAGAAAAATATAGCAAAACGAACGATCGAAAATTAGACTATGCGGGTTCTAAGCAGCGCCCTTATTCTTCCAAGAGCCAATGAGCTGAACCTTTTGCAAATAAAAGATATCAGTGGTCCTCTCCCTATTAGGATTAATTAGATTACCCGTAAGTGCTTAGTACCCAGTAGACAGTGAACAAACTATTCGAATCAAAAAAAAATGTTGGCAAAACAATGGAATTTATCTACCCAGGATCTGCCCATTAGCTTAACCAGAATTGGATGAATTTCAGTTATTAGGTTGTAAAAACATTATACCATTATAAAATCAAAACTTTTCTGCTAACCCTGAGGTTAACTGGCAGAAAATGCCATTTGGCACTATGTTCGCCTTTTGTAATTATTTTCAGTGTGCAAAAAAAATCTTACCTAATAAACATCTTAAAAAGAGTACGTAAAGTGAAATTATTGCATCTTGCATCTAAAACGCGGTACACAATATACACTGGACAGCAAATAAACCGGGCCACCCGCTACCTTAGAATTTTGATTCGATTTTCTCAAAAAGTATAAACCTCACAACTATCAAAGTTACACCCACAAAAAGTGCGTTTCATGTTGTTTGAGAAATGACCACAAATTTATCCAAAGTACCCTCAATTCACATTGTAATCAAGCAACAAACACAATACCAACGATTTGCTCTGTTTTGACTAGAGTTTGCGATTAGCGTTCTTTTTTTCTAAATGAGGATAGTCGGATTTTTCTTATAATTTCTTTGGTTGCCATCCATTATTTGCTCCAGACGCGTGTATTTCTGCTATTTTCTTCGGTCAATAAAGGATACGACGCCTCAAGAAGCAGCTTAAGCTGTAGCACTACTTCAAGCAGGCTTTTCGCCACGTGAAGTCGCTCGGAGACTTCGAATCAGCAGATCTTCGGTACAACGGGCTTACAGACGATACTTAGAGACTAGAGCATTCGATCGCCGACCAGGTACGGGCAGAGCTAGGGCTACATCAGCAGCAGATGATCGTTATATCCAACTTACTGTTTTGCGAAACCGCCGCCTCAACGCAGTTGAAGTCCAACGAAGTCTGCGTGACGAACGCCAAGTGGTCATAAGTTCAGATACCGCTAGAAGGAGACTTGCTAAACGAAATCTGGCTCCAAAGAGAGCTGCTACAGGCCCAAAATTAACCGTACCCTACCGTAGAGCACGACTCGAATTTGCCCGAGAGCATAGGGATTGGACGTTAGAGCAGTGGGGCAATGTACTCTTTACTGATGAGACCAGGGTGAGTCTACAAGGAAGTGATCGACGTCAGAGAGTATTATACGCACTTTTTGTAGGTGTAAGTTTGATAGTTGTGAGGTTTATACTTTTTGAGAAAATCGAATCAGAGTTCCAAGGTAGCGGGTGGCCCGGTTTATTTGCTGTCCAGTGTAGTTGATCGTTCCGATTCTAGCGTGTCTTGTTGATTGTCAATATGCAGAATTTATATTATATAATGTTAAAAAAAATAAGATTAAGAATTACTATTACTATACTATTAAAAAATATTGTATTATTACCATAAGTTCGATTTCAAAATGTCACCTATATAAATAATTACATTAAATGTGATAAGCAGTCCCAATCTTGACGACGGATATTGTGTGATGGCGACTATACCCACACTCCACTCCTGAGGCTCCACTCGTAGGTTCGATTCCCACACGGACAAATCTTTACGTGGTTAAAAATTATTTTTGTTCTAGTCTGTGTGTTTTCCCATGTATATTAAGCTTGTATCTACAAAAAAAAAAGTGTAATGGTCAGAATTTTTTTTATTTATCACGTACGGCACTGAAACATGTTGAAACATAGTCAAGAGTACATCAATAGTGTTGTAAGGCTATGGCTACACACATCACAAACAGCGAGATTACACGGCCCGCGAACAAACATCAAACAACGACGGACCTTCATTCGGAATTCTCAAAAACCGTGCCGTTGTCTCTCTTCTGTCTATATTGACAATGGTCAGTTATTGGCAGGTACAAGCTTGAGAGAAAAGTTTGAAAGTGCTCTTTTGGTATCTTTTTCAGAAATATATTTATTGTATGAAGTGAAAAAGTAAATTTTCGCTTTTTTTTATATAACTCACTCGTAACAATATGATTTAAATTTTGATTATGACAATGTAAATTAAAATGCTTAAATGTACATTCATTTTTTATTAAGATTTATGTTTTCTTTGGAAATAAATAATTGAATCTAGAAAAATAATATCTATACTGGCTTGTGATCCCGGCTTACATTTTTATACAAGGGCTACATTATCTTCATGATTTATAAAAAAGCCTCTGTTACTAACGAAATGTTAATAACGAGTATGTCATTTTTTTCCTTACAATCATCTAAATAACGTATCTAAATTAAATGTGTCCAAGTAAGTCTCTGTTCAGTAATTAAAACAATTCAAACTTATGTTTAATGGACACACAAAATGAATAATTACTTCATAATCTTTGTTTTTAAATTTAAAAAGTTGTACGACAACCATTGCTTTCTTTGGTTAAATACATGGGTATGTGCATTACACCGAAGGTTCCTTGGTAGGTGGACAAGAGTTATTTAAGCCACTCACTACTAATGCTGGTGCTTCTAATAAAGGGACCGGCGGATCACCCGCTTCTCCGAAAACCAACAAGTTAGCGACAATATGCAAAGTGGTTCGTAATTCCGAGAATTTCACTAAAAATTACGACTTCCAGTCCAGAGAAATCCAGAGAAATCCAGAGAAATTTTGTAAAAAGAACGCTGGAAATGACAGTATTTTTTTCTACACTATGAATAAAAAAGAAAGAGGCACTGTCTATCGGACTGTTAGTTTATATGTCTTTCTGAGGCAATGTGGCATAAGAAATGCTTAAAAAGCTACTATATGGTTAAGAGTACCTAGTGCTTATTGATTTCACTAATAAGTATTAAGAAAATCCGAAAATGATTCTGTATCTCATTATGTTTAGACCCCCAAAAAGTTCGGATAATTATGATGAAATTTGATACGGACAGAATCTCGACGAGTTTATTACCAACTTTTGCTCATAGCAAGCTTTTAGGTTTTAAGATGAATTGTTTCGTAAAGAATCCTATTGTAAATAATGAACTTTACCTGGGACATGTTGGACAGTTCTAGTACTAGTAGTTCTAGTTCTAGTAGTATAGCTTTTAAGTTGATTTGCACAAGAGCTTTTGACTTTGACTGTATGTTCTAAATTTATTTATTTATTTATTTATTTATGTTCTAAATTACCAATCATTATGGCGTGGAGATCAGTATACCTGCACTCTGCTCCTGAGGTCGTGGGTTCGATTTTAACACAAGACAAATCTTTGTGTGCATGAACATTAATATTTTTTTCTGGTCTATGTGTTTCCTATGTATACATGTATTTAAAAAAAGGATGTATGAATGTTTATCCGTTACTTCATAACCATAACACAAGTTCTAAATTATACTTATCTTGGAACCAAGTAATTGTTGTGATGGAATGAGCATTATCACTATTATTATTGTTGAAGTTGCAAGGAAAATTATTCTTTTCTTAACCATTACAGGTGGTGAGCTGCGAGTGGTAACTCCTTTCTGATACCTAAGCAAACAGTATAACATGGTGGTGCCTACATAGAAGAATTCAACTCCCAGAAACCACAGATTCCCAGAAAATCAGTACTTGAATGTCAAAGATATATTTTTTGTTTGACCTATATTTCACAATAATGTTCATTTTGTGAATTAGGTCCATGAGGTTTTATTAATTTAAAGACTTCTCCATTTAATCTCCTAACGGGAATCACTGCTGTCCCAAGCTATGTGTTTCAGTTTAGTGTCACCTTTGGCTTTAGTGGGTACACGTGAGTCCTACATAACCTAAAGTAAGTATGCGTAATATATTTCCCGCTAAATATTTCAAACATATATTCATCGAAATCACGTCACCTAAGTTGTTTACTTACGACGATTTTGTTTACTTCTAAAAAAAATACTTTTTTTTACCCATCGCCCGCAATGCAACTGTAAATTTATGAATTAAGAAACCTAAAAGCAAACATTATAATGAATGATAAACTATGTTTGCCAACAACTCACACAGCTCACAAAGAACACATCACAAAGCTAGTAGCTGAATGGAACAGAGTAATAACTTAGTGGTTCGCTATATGCGCTGGGAGGTCGTCGCCACTACCACTAATTCTAGTCGGCCACAAACACAGGCAAAGCGCAGATTATGGGAAATTGAGCCATCTAATATTCTCTGTGAGTCCTCTTCTCTTCCGGGCTGAGGGACTATTCTGAATATTCGGAAGAGGCTAAAAAGTTCACAGAGTAGATATTTGTTTTTTTTTTATTTATCTTTTACTATTTATTGGGCTAACAACACAACTAGCAATAGCCTGCAACTTAGTCTGCGTGTTTTATTGCACCCGAATCTTGAAAGCCTATATCAATGGCTCAAACATAGACCCATCTGGTACGATTATGGTCAAACAAATAGAGAATACGAATATATTTGTATTATTAAAAAAAAGGGGGCATATGACAAAAGTAAAAGTAATGTTAAAATCTAGAATATGAATGTAGAGGAAGAGGATGACTGAGAAAGAGATGGATGCAGTGTGTGAAGGATGATATTATGATTGAGAAGGAAGTTGATGACGAATGACTGATGTAAATTGAAGGAGGTTTGACGTATATTTGTAACTCAATAACGGCTGAAAATTAGTGGGGATGTAGCTTAAAAGCAGGTGACGAATACTTTTTATACCGTTCCTATGAGACGTGACATAAAACCTGGAAAGTATAATATGACGTAAACGGGACTTTCATCAACAGTTTGCTAAAGTTAGAAGCTACTTTCCGTTTTCACTCGATTCAGTAAAAGTAAATGTAAATATTTAAAAGAAAATGTCAGTAACAGCAACTGTCTGTAAATAAATAAAATAAAAAGCGAGTTGCAACGTAATAGTCCCCGGTCAGCGCGTCTTTGATCCTCGCTTGCTGATGAGCGCGTCGTTTCCACTTAGCGGAAATTAAAACAACATGCGCCCGTGACGTCACAGGCGCAGAGACTCCCTTTACTATATAAGAACATGAGTGTTTTGGTATATTTGAATATTGTTGAGTTTATTTACGCGATTATTTATACTTTGGATAGAACAAAACAATGAATAATATAATGTAAATACCAATATTGCTGGTGCTATGTTTTATAAGTCGGTAACAAAATGCATTTACACACTGCCTTCCGGCTAAAGATGGCCGAAAGGTGGTGTGGGAATCACCACTGGCAACCGCGACAGCCAGCAGTAAAAGCCACTAAAAATCTTCCGACGACGCTCGCCGGTTGTTGAGAAAGAGGCGGGGTGCCAGTATCTGGGTGACCGCCCGCGCTGCCGTGTCACACCTATCTACGTTAAGTTAAAAATCATAGTTTTGAGATATCGCATTCTGAAGTTTTTTTCAGATATTTGCGTTTTTCTAGAAAGTTAATGCAATTAACTGTGATATCTTTGAATAATATAACATATTTCATAGTGCTGAATACCGGGATGTAGTATTTTTTTTATTAATACCCATACTTATTGTAATAAACTCAATAACAGAGATAGGCACGGCAAGCTGTCCATACTTTACCTATTACGCGACGCCCCGTAAGTTATGATACAGGTGTTAGCTGTGACAAGTCCTTTAAGGTGAATTATGCCAAACTCAGTTATTTATAAGTTAACTGAAATTGGTCTAATTATCGGCGTGTGGTCAACAGTTAAACACTTAGCAAAATTTGAATTTTTTTATGAAATATAAGTAATCAGTCTTCATAATTACTAACAAAATTTAACGCTTATTAAATCAAAGGAACTTTAAGGTTAAATTTAAGGCTCTAATCAAAATCTACTGTTCTCGTATTATAATCAGTCTTCATGATTACTAACAAAATTAGACTCTTTCTAAATCAAAGAAAATCAAAGGAACTTTAAAAGTAGAAACTAAGTAAAATAGAGATTCTTTTATTTTCTCAAATGTCCAAGTCTCCGTCTAAATCCAACACATCATCTTCTTCTTCTAAATCACTCAAATTGGTGCTCTTCTTCACTGTGTTTCTTTGACATAATGTGCAAATATTTTGTTTTTTGGAAGAGATGTAGACAAAGTCATTTGTTTGATGATGCCATGAAAATATGCCCAGGAGCATTTTATAATTTGAGTTTCATCGCAGAAAGCTATGTATGATCTATATAAATCCATGAAAGACACTCCACATGGCAAATAACGCCTGTTTGGAGCATGAGCCAAATTATAGTGTGAAACTGTGGAACGAATTTTCTCTATATACTCTTTAACGTCCTGCTTATATTGGTCAGAAAAGGAGTTCCATGGTCTAGCTCGACCACGCTGTTCAGGTGCTGCTGGTATTTCATAAACATTTTTAATTCCGTGCTTATAATTTAGTTTTAGCTTTTAATACAGTTACTACAGTTTGATCATTTTTAAACCCAAGCGTGCCTAAATAAAATGTTTTGCATGCATTCCGAAGCGTCCATATTAAAGTATTATTTCGTCTTGAAATTTCTTTGGTTATTATTGACTTCTTTAATCTTTTTACATGTGTAGATATAAAATTTCTTTGTTCTTGCATGTCAAGCCCTCTAAAATTTGACCAAATTTTCTCTCTTTCTTGTTCACTGAATTTTTCATAACATCTTTTATGACATTCTTTCCTGCATGGTGGTTTTAAATAAATATATTATTTTCTCTACTTCAAGTCTTTTAACCGGATCCCTTTCTCTTTTTTTAGCTGCAATTTTTTATTGATGGGTAGGTCATCATGCGATTTCGACAAGTTTTCGTTACTAAGTTGCTGTATTAGTTCTTCGGTGCATTTTTCAAAAGAATAGTTTGTGGCATCTTTACTATTTTGTTGTTTGATTTATTTGTGGTGATAGATTTGGATTTTGTGCAACGTTTGAATAGTCTTGACTATGGCATTGTTGGTCAGAGTTATTATTATAAGTTTGTAATGGTGTGGATGAATTTCTCAAAATAAAAGGTTCTTGACGAAAGGTTTGTTCTGGTGTATTAATAAAACTAATTTCAGAAGGCATTAATATATTAGTATCGAATCTAAGCAAATTGATAGTGTGTAAGCTGATGCTCAGATCAGAGAATGGCACATCTTCATTAAGTTCAGCTAAATCATCTTGTTTTAGCACTGGTAACATATTGGGTTTTGGTACGACTGGCTGAAGTTCTGTGTATTGCTTAGGTGATAATAGTATTGACTGTTCGCCTGTTGATCTTGAAAATTGAAAACATTTCCTCTATTTTCTATAATTTGTTGTCTTTTTGCCATATTCACCATTAATAAACGTCTGTTTTCACTCATTTTGTAGAAAACTAATCAATTCACATAAGTATAATTCACAATATTTAGTATGATAATGCACTGTTTTAATAACGTAATGACCGTGACCGCAAATATAATTCAAATAAACAATCCGATACCTGTACGAACCTGTCACGGCGATGTCATGTATATATTAGATAACGGAGTTATGATTTCACATAAGTGTATGTAATTTGTCAAGCATTTTACTGTATCTTAATTTACAACAACTGACCATTACTAATTAGGCGAAAATAGAAGTTACGCGAGTTATGTGTTAGTGTCGTACTAATAATATATACAATATATTTAAAAAATTGTGAGCTCTAGATATAAAGTACGTTAAATAAATACAAATTACATTTGTTAACCGTAACTCATGTATCTTAAGTTAACGTAGATAGGTCTGACACGGCAGCGCGGTCAACGTCCCCCGGGCCAAAACCGAAAGGACCTCCTCAGAGAAGCGCAAGCCTTCTTACCTCCTTATACGACCATAGTGTGTGTGGCCGACTTCTCAGAGGGTCTATGGTTAGACAGCAGGGGACCACTGTCCCCGCTGCCTACGGCGCTCCAGGCGCTGCTTGACACGCCCTCTACGCCTTCCATAGGTCCCCATATTCTCCCCCGGTAGTCAGTACGAAGGGCACCCAGGATCGCCCATCTCTGGGTGTTGTTACCTTTTCCCTAGCGGCTTCTCCGACCTACCGGGAGGTACTGAGCCCCTTCCACGTAAAGGTGGAGAGCAGTTGGGGGGGGGATCACCAGCCCCCTGCCCAATGTGGCGATTGTGGGCAAACCCCTAATAAAATGAAAACTATTTGGCCAATGTCCTGCAGTGGACTTTTTACGGCTGGAATAAAGATGATAAAAAAGGCGTGATTGTATTGTATATGTATAAAGATATTTACACCAATATTTAGTCATATTGTGTAGGATTAAAACTCTTGAAAATATGCAAGTTTCCACATAACTTATAAACATCGAAACAGCTAAAATATTAAGTTACGATAGCAATTAAGAAAATTTACTCAACCTAAGTAATACAAGCAAAGTGATTGCCCAACTCTTTGGAAAGGCAATTGATATAAGATAGGAATAACAAGCTCGTCGTGGCTATCTTGAGTGGCAATACCAATCGATTCCATTAACAACGCAGACACCTTGATAGTAAACTTGTTGATAGCGAGTTCGATGCCCGATACAAGCCGTGACACTGAAAGCTTATTATGTTTTTAATCAAATCGTGTTTTCGTAGACTCTGTTAATCCACATTTCAGTCGAGTTTTAAGCTGTAGATATATATTCGCTGCACTACATACATACAATCACGCCTTTTTCTCCGAAGGGGTAGGCAGAGGCTGTTCATACGCCCACACTTCGCCTGTCGAATTTTTGGTCCCACGTAACGTGGCGAGCCTATTGCCGCTTAACGGGAACTATTATATTGCCAGAGCCTCGTCCGTTGATCGGCGCTCTAATGATGATGTTAGGATCCCTATACACCTCACTGTTCACCTGATCATTCGCTGCATTATATTAAGCTGTATTAAGTCTGAGGAGAGATTTGGGCTCTTTGTGTTCTACTGCTTGTGTAATAGGTTCTATACTGAGGAACTATTAAAAATAATGCGAATTGCACCGCGCACCATCGGCAGGGAGTTTACCTTCATACATTCTAATGTAAGTGGCGGGAAGCGCGTACGGAACGTTTTAAAAGAAGTTTTCTGCCGCGTACCCTTGCATTGTGGAATGAGCTCCTTGGCGAGGTTTTCCCAAGAGATTACAGCATGGGGCTCTTCAAGAAGGGCGTAAAAAAGTTGTTAATGGGTCCTTAGGCTGCGGTCACCACTGTCCATCAGGTGGGCATGCCTGAGTGCCATCTAGTGGTATCAAATAACTTTTATACGAGAGAAACTTTTTTTTAAGTTAAAATTATCATATGACTGTGTCCTGCTGTGTGTGGAGTGGAAGGGTGTGGCCTTTTCCTGGCTACAAACCACTGGTGTGTCTTATTGAGCCCGTTATGTTACGGGGCCGTGAAAACCTTTTCGAAAATCCCACTCTCAGGATTGGTCCCCTCTCTGATGAGGGCCCACCGTTGTACAGAGTTTATGCTTTATATGGGGAGGCTTATGATCAGCATTGGACGTCCTTGGGCTTATGATGATAATTACTTAATGTACTATGTTCGTTGAAGTAAAAAAAAAATACATACAAAGAAAACCTCTTGACTTACTTTTTCTTTGTATCGTCTACTGACAGATTTATTATTTGTCACGTTTGTTAATAGTGACAGTAAGAAAAAAATAGATTTTTAAAAATATTGTTTTATATAGAGAAAAATAATATTGTTCTTTATTTCCAATGGCAGAATAGATAAGTCTTTTTATATGTAAATAAAAAAAATACTCTTCTATTGTACCTAAGCCCATCAATATTTGGAATTATTAAACGAAAGCTACAATACAGCAAAGTAATAGTAAAATATGTACCTTTTATCACATAACTTATTGTTTTTTTTTTCTTTAATAAAATGACTTCGTGTGGTTTGCACATTTAGCTAGTGCCAATTAAGAGATATATTAATAACATATAAATTATAGTATATGAGAATGAGTGGTGATAAAGATGAAGGGGGAGGGCCCCTAAACCCGTTGAGTCCTCAGTAAAATGTGGCACTATACTGAGATCTCACATGACTTCTTGAGATAATTTGAAAAGTGATGTTGCACTGTTTTGATTTTATTTACCAACACTCATGTACGTTCACAAACACTTCACGGTTAATACTCCTCCGTAATTACACATACATTTTCGATTTATCACAAAATTTTGAAAATAAAACAAAACTGCAGACATGACGCTTCACTTTCCCGCCAAGAAGTCCATAACTTATTTGGAGTGACCTGAATCCCTTTTACTTTTAAGGTTGTATGTGAGATTTCATTAAAATGTATAGTACAAGTATAACAACCTTTTTTTTTTTTTTGTTTTACGTCGGTAACAAAATGCATTTACGCACTGCCTTCCGGCCAAAGGGGGACCAAAAGGGTACAAGTATACCAACCTTTTTTTTTTTTTTTTGTTTTACGTCGGTAACAAAATGCATTTACGCACTGCCTTCCGGCCAAAGGGGGACCGAAAGGGGGTGTGGGACTCACCACCGGCAGACACGACCGCCGGCAGCAATACCCACTAAAAATCTTCCGACGACGCCCGCCGCTTGTTGAGAAAGAGGCGGGGGCCAGTACCTGGGTTGCAGCTTCTGACACCCCGCCTGCGGCCAACGTCCCCCGGACCAAAACCGGGAGAACCTCCTCAGAGAGGCGCAGTGGACGCGCCCCTCCTACCTCCCCCTGCGACCATAGCGTGTGTGGCCGACTTCCCGAAGGGTCCATGGTTAGACAGCAGGGGCCCCCTGCCCCCGCTGCCTAGACCCTCCTGGCGCTGCTGAGCGGGCCCTCCTGGCCTTCCCGCAGCGCCCTCCATAGGTCCCTCTTAGTTTCCCCCCCGGTAGTCAGTACTAAGGGCACCCAGAGTCGTCGGTCTCTGGGTGTTACCTTTTCCCTAGCGCCTCCTGCGCCCTACCGGGAGGTACTCAGCCCCCCCACCACGAACAAGTATACCAACCTAACCTAACCTTATTACACATCAAAAATACTAATTTAGCTTCAAAAACCGTATAAAATCCGCAATCAGTTTTTTTTGATGTGCTTAGATTGTGCTCTGTGTACAATGTGATTATATGACAATAGACATAGCTTTTATGATAATAAAATGATGGTTATATTTATGCCTTAGATCTTAGGTACCATGAACTTACAGGACATCTGTTTCTGGACTAGATAAATAAAATGTATTCCAGAAAGCAGCGCGCTTCCATAAAATAGTGACAACGCTGATAAGATAATTCAAGTTCTAGGAAAGTTCTTGCATATTTCAGAATAAGAGTAGTTATGATATTAATACTGAGAGCGGCGATAGCCCAATAGCGAAACCCATAAACTTCAAATTCAGGGTTCAAATCCTAGTCGCGCACCTAATACTTTTCGAAGTTTTTTTCGTAATTATCGCTTGCTCCGTGCCTCGGAAAGCACGTAATTCGTTGGTCCCGACTGTCACGAACATCTATGTTAGTCTTTATTAGGAAATCAGTACCTTCTAACATTTTGACAGCTATTTTAATATAATAATGTTTTCTTCTGAGTTGCGGTGGTCAAACGGCAGTCACTCCGTGTAAGTAAAAACTGAAATTCAGCCATATCTGGTTAAACCAGTGAGCAGGTCCTGGGCCCTTAGCTGAAGTTTTAAGCACCTGGGACAATACCAGGATATGATTTTGATGTAATATTAAAACTCAATTCCTAAAATGTGTTTTTCTTGAAAACGTTCGTTATTATATAAAATTTCCAGGTAAGCATAAAAGTGGGTAATATTTAGTGAAGGTTTATTATTAGCGTTTTTCCTTGATGCGCACACTTGTCCGTATTGACTCAAGTGAGACGGCGACGGCACGAAAGAACTCGGAAACCGGCTCGTCCACGATTTCCAAAAAGTTTGGTTACAAGCTGGTATCGATAGGAAAAAAAATGTGATATTATAAGTTTTTTTTACTGGATATATCCTGATTTACAGTTTAAGCTAAAATCTAAGAACCAAGTAATTTTTGAAAATAAGTTTTTTATTTACACAATAAGTTTCTTAAAGTCGAATAAGAATAATAATCTTTATTTATTTCAGACAATAGAACGCCCACATATCATTAATATTATGTTTATACGGCAAAACTGCACTGGTGACGTACAAGAAACGAAATAAAAGCCTTTTTTTTCAATGTCCTATTCTATTCTGCCTACTCCTTCATATTTTAAAAAGAAAATTTTTTTGCCCGGCCGCACATCGTTATAACTTGTTTCTTGTAAAAAAAATATAACACTAAAAAATCAAAAATCTAACACATGAAAATTTATTTACCAGATCGGATCGCAGGATTATGAAGTAAGTACCTAGTATAACGTTTACTAATAATAATAAATAATAATAAAACATTTATTGCCAAAAAGTAGTACAACATTGATTCACTGGTAGTCCCCAAACTAGATAATTCTGTCTCTTGAGGACTAGAATTTGAGATTATCAGCGTAGCAAATATTTAACAATCATTATATTATATTATATTCTAGACATGTATGGCCATATATTTGTGTACTTAAATGAAAAACCAAAATAAAAATCCTATCATACTTTTAACTTTATTTGATATATCAAAACAAAAAATGTGATTCCGAAGACCTGTGGCTGCGGACGGTACCTCGTGGCCCACAACACTATACGACGCCGTGAGATGGCGCGGAACGCGTAGCGATGCGTTGCGACCTCGGACCCTCTTCGAAATAACATACCTACCTCTTATTTATTTACCTTATATACCGTGTAGATACCTTTTTGTGCTTATGTAACATTAATTTTGTATATAAGTGACTTAACAACTGACAATAGCCATATATCTTTTATATGATCGTGTTACTCTTGAGTATTTTGCTTTTGTAAAGTCAGTGAGTTAAATGCTAGTTAGATTTTTTAGTAATATAATGTCGCCTTGTGTTGATTACGCGATTTACAAAACTAATTACTACGATAAGAAGATTTAACACATAGCAAGGACTAAAATACATATATTATTGTAAATATATATACATATATATATATATATATTTGCGACGTTACTAGCATATTGGAAGCGTTAGATACAACGTGGCCTGACATTTGATATTTAAAAGCAGACGTATGATTTGATTACAAAGAGATTTCATATTATAATTAATCCCTCTAACCTTTTATCTCAATATATCTTAGGTTGGTTGGAAGATACTTCTGTAGAAATTGTACTACTTATTACTGTTTTGCTTAACATAAAGAGTATTTTTTATTTTGATTTTAAATAATGTAATAAAGGATGCGTATCGCTCTTTCTAACCATCTAAAACGCAAAAAGTAAAACCACTTGGTACAGAAGCTATTTTTTTATATTATTTGAGAAGCTTTCCAACTAATGTCTTTTTAACCGACTTCAAATGAAGTAAGGTTTTAATGTCCGTGTTTGTGTAATTTAATGTCATAGATTGTATCTTATTATACATGTAGCAATCTCCTCCCCCTTTAGAATCACGAAAAGCTGACAAATTTTCCCATTTAGAGTCACCGACAGACTGACAAATCTTGAGAAAAAGAAACACAAACCTTGACAAGTTCTGACACAGAATCCTTTTTACTTTTATATCTTGATTATCTTTAGATAAAACGTTACAAATGGCGAGAGGTGGCTAACCATTCGCTCACATTTACTATATCCGTTCTTCTTTCGCTTTCTGCAATAGTCTTCGATAGTCTGCGATAGACATGGAGAGATATTTCTTCTCGAACATTCTTTGAAGGCTACCACGGCAAATCAATGCTCAGCTATTCAAATTGCTGGCAAAATGTTCAGCTACTACTTAAAATCTACCTTGGAGTTCCTACTACTGATACTATTTTGACATCTCACATTGAATAACATTCCCACAAAGAATTTATGGTTACAGCAATTTCTTTTGAAAAAATATTTCAAAGCAAAATGTTTTTTGTGAAACAGCTTTTTCGAAAAACGGTTAAAACCTCGGCCATGCGAGATAACCATATTTGTCTGCCGGTTCCAGGATGTCGCCGTCCTTATCTAATGAGAATAGATAACAGAGACGGCGCATACGCACCTCGATTTTTTTTCAAACTTGACACTTTCCTGTCTTCCAGAAAACGTTATCAAGACTTACTTTATGTAATCTCGAAATAGGCGCTTCTTAAAACGATTGCGTACTGGTTTAGGTGAAATTGTAAACTTTTCATCGAGCAATTCTTAAATAATATTTATATATCTGCTAATAAAAAATAATTTTTTTTTTACCTTCGATTTCATCTAGTGTAAAGTTTCAAGGTCTATCGATTGGAATATTTGTCAAGTCCCATAAAATAATATTTATTTAGTTATGAACGATTTGGCAAAAAACCTATATTCAATTAGTGTCTTAACTATAAAAATTTTACTTCAAAGAGATTTTACTTCCCCCTATAAAGTTTGATCACAAGGACATACGCAGTTTGAAAATTAGGCTGTCGATATGTATCTGTGACCGAATGGTAGACTATTTATTTTTAATTGTCACCACATTGATTTGCTTAGTTTCCCAAATCAGAAGCTTTTATTAGAATTTTTCGAATCAATACCAACTTTATGTTGCTTGAGGGCTTAAAGTGCGTTCCCAGATCATAACAATCACAGTCATCGCAGATTGCAAGTGGAATGATGCGATATATGCCTGCCTACCCCTATGCAGCGTGGTAATATGTCTGCATAAATTAACAGTTAAATATTATATTTTACGATAGAATATAATGTGTATTAAAAACTCTATACTTTATAATTATTTACCGCAAATTGATATACTAGTCTTGTTTTCTGTTGTCTTATATATTTTTTGGTACACGTAAAAAAGATGGAAGCATCAATCTTTCAAAAGCAACGATAATACTTCACTAAATTGCAAATGTATATTATATTGTAGAGTAAAAAATGCGCTGCAGCGGTGCCTAATGGTTGTGTTATAGCTCATGGAAGGAAAATAATAGAAGCGTTAGTTATAAATGTTTAGTTGCAGTTGCATAGCAATGGTCTATTCGCAAATATTAGTTTTTAAATCAATTAAAAGCAATTCGAAGCGTTATTAGCTCTGCGGTACTATTGTTTCAGAGATGATCACAAGAGTAAAGCAAAGTTTACATAGATCAGTCCTTGGATGGGAGAAAATGTGAATGGCATTTAATAAGCGCTTCCATGATTCAGAAAACATATTAAGATCTCCGATTCGCGGTGGGCTCGGTTATCAATATTATGTAGAAGTCGTTTAGCTTTCTTGGGTGGCTTGAAAATACTAACAGCAGGACAGTGCACCAGACAGGATACACCCGATTTGCTAATCCGTAACCCGAATTCCTCTCACCTCGGTTCAAGGAATGAGGACTGTGCTCAGTAGTAGGCTAAGATGATGATGGGAATAAAATGCAATTTGTTAGATTTCATACATTGATTTTTTTCGTAATATTTTCGGCAATCCCGTATGATATTTTGAGAAATTATCCCTTTGAAACTTACCGAGAAAACATGTCCTAACTACAAACTACAATAAAACTAAGAAGAAAACCAAAACTTTTTAGTTTAATAGTATCACTGCCAACTTAAATTTTAATTTTCTTTAGAGGTAAAAACAAAATTAGAATCTTATTTGAACAGTGAACAATTCAATCCGGTAACGAACTCAGAATAAACATAAGCGGGGCACTCCATTAAGCGAACATCGAATTTTTAAAAGAAAACTTCAACAAATTACCGATCTCCTTAAAGTGGAACTCCTCTTAAATAAAGAGGATTTTTTAAATTCGACCTTAATTGTTAGCTGGGATGGGTTGTGCAAGAGTTCGAAAGTAACATTTAACAATGAAGAAATATTTTTATAAATTTAGAGACTTTTGTTGATTGACTTTCTTATTTCTTGTATTTTAGGTTAAATCGATATGTAGAACAGTCTTTTATATTAAACGCATCTGTCCGAAGACATTGGGATTTCCCTGCGTGGTATTAAGAATTATTTGTGACACAAAACTCAACTCACCTACATGAACTAATACCTACATGAATAAAAAATATGCCAGCCAAATTAGTTAAATTGTATTAGCATGGTTGGGATAATTATAAACTATGAGATTGGTGGTGATTACCACCATCGTTTATGTCACATGATGTCAACTGCTGAACATAATAATAAAATATTTATTACGAAAATATTACATAAATTTAAAAATACCTATAGCGCCCAGTCTAGGTAGTCCTGTCTTATTATAATTAAAAAGAATTTGTCAATAGTGATTTTACCTTTCTACAATTTATGTGTGTTGTTAACATTTTGGCGGCAAAGTTAATAAAGTAAACTAATTTAATTAATAAAGAAAATTTAAATGTGAACTTTTATTTTGTTTTGTTCCATTAATTTATTTTAATGAGTTATGTTATTATGGAAATTATGTTGTGTCACATAGTCTCCATTGATTCTCAGGTCGCCGAGTTTTATCGAATGGTTACCTGTGGCATGAAGACGTCCATGCCGTGTCGTTGATTAGTCCGGCACGGCGTTCCGTCCGATTGAACTTATGAAAAGTGTCGCCATCTCCGGCACCTTAACGATTGTTTGATCTTATTAAAGTATCAGGATGGACTGACTGAAATACCTAATCACATTTTATTTATAGTACGCATTTGGAAATCATTTAATATAAGAAAAAGGTAAAGCCAGTTAGAAATTACATTGCGTATTGTATTTGTAACTAACTACGCATTTCACCGCCTAAAAAAATTTCTAATCGTCTTTTCAGAGTTCAAGAGTTATTTGACGGCTGATTTGGTTTGGAGGACAATAAGATCCTGAGATCGTAAGCTCGATTAAAACACAGGACGTCTGCTTAGTATGCGACTAGAAGCATTTTTTAATTATTATTATTTCCTGGTACATTGATGTGTAAGTATGTTTTGTGAATACTAGTAATAATAATATCTCCTACATTTCACACAGGGTCATCAAACCTTAAACCTTAAATGGGAGAACTTTTATTACACTTAGTGAATAAATACTTTTAAAACTTCATTAAAATTTGTAGGTACATTCCTGATACAAGTATTCACTTCCTGTCGAACTAAATAAACTGTAAGTTTTATCGACAAAACCGCGAGCAGAAGTTAGTTTATATTATTAGTATTAAACAATGTAAATATTTGCAAAAAATCTCATGTTAATAACAAATTAATATTTATAGGTACCCAAGTTCTGGGTATAATCGCATGGCGCGGTCGTCGACCCCTCGGGTTGGCAAATAAACAGTGCGACTCACGCCCGCTAGGGGGCGCTGGGCCCGGCCGGGCTGAGACCGGGACGTTTGACCGGATTCATCCGGTTATTACGGCGATACCTACCGCTCGCCCGTGACGTCTTCTATGTGGCATTGAAGATTTTTTATTTTAAAAGTAGAAAAAAGTTTTAAATCCTTAGGCAAAATTAAATAACCTAACTTTCTTCATAAGGAAAACGTCATTGAGGTTTTTTTATATAACTAGTTGACACTTAAGCATACATTCCACCTAAGATGAATCCCATCAGCCAGTACCAAGGGCATCAATAGCGCGTTGCCTATCATTCGAAAACCGTTAACGCCTGTTCTGATGCTCCTATGCTGTAATATATTGGGAAAACCTTGCCAAAGCGTTACAAACAGAGATAATTTGGCAGATTACAGAACCTATTACATATAAGTATATTATTAATAGGCTCTGTAAGTAGGTAACATCCTAGTGGGTTAGCATCCTAGCACCTTATCGTCTAATTATACTTACTGCAGAGCCCAGCTTTCTGTCACAATTATTTGTGATATGATATAGTATCAGGTCGTACTCCAGGACGCGGAACCAATACGAATTGGCAGATTATTGGCAAGTGTACTGGCTGTTACCTCAGTTTATATATATACTTAGGTCCCTAAAGTCAAGGAGTAAAAGTTCTGCTTAGTTTGAAAAATTGAAACTATAGAACACTATGTAAGACATTTTGTCTAAAGATACATATTAATATAGATATTATATATTTTGTAACTGGCGGTAGAAAAAACCAGCCTTGACGATTTTCTTGCCCTTGCTTTTACGATCAAGCTCCCGCCCGCAGTGTATGGGCGCGTTAGTTCTTAAGTTGATTATCATAAGAGCTCTATTGAACTTAACTTGAATAAATAATTTTAACTTTGACTATCCACACTAAATAATGGTTGTAAGCTAAGTTGCCGAGTATCTTGCCAACTTTCTCTCGCAGCTCGCTCGCTCTAGTATAGCGATGCTCTATTTTTTTTTTGTTTTTTGACTTAGCTTTGTAGTAAACCTAGCTTGAACAAATAATTGATTTTGAATCATTTGTGCTGTAATATTTTAACGTGTCTGTGTCCACTGTTTATTTTTGCAAGTCCTAATAGCTGCATCTTGTCTGATGGTAAGCAGTCGATGCAGCTCCATACTCATGAAAGCTTGCATTAGTGCCATTTTAGACCTGTTCACAAGATCCGGGACTATATCATGTACTGTTCTGTACTTGTATATAGCAATACAGTTAGTTGTAGCTATGGCGGTCGCTACACGCACTGGTCGTGTCGTGGTATTGACTGTGTGCATTGCGCATGCCCCGAGCAACGTCGACAGTTTGTTCCTAGATGAGACAGGGCAATTTGATTATTTTTATGATTTGAAAATTTTGCATTATCAATTCTATATTTTAGTGATAAAGATAAAATCAGGTCAGCGGTTAGAATAGTGGATCGGTTATTCAAAGGTCGTTAGTTCGATTCCCACCTGTGTCACCGCAGACTCGTCGATTTTTTCTAGTCAAAAATTTCATCTTATACTTAGTCACATAGATGGAGTTAATGTAACATTAGTTATGCTGATGACATGGTCCTAATGAGTGCTTCTGTATGTGGTTTAAAAAAGCTAGTATCTATATGTGAAGCCTATGCTGTAAAACATGGGTTGATGTACAACGCAAAAACGAGTGAGCTCATGGTCTTTGAGGCCAAAGGAAACAGTCTAGGTACGACTTTTCCAGATGTGAAGCTAAATGGCACAGCGTTGTGTAAAGTGCACAAAGTTAAATATCTAGGACACATACTGACCTCCCCCCCGACTGGTCTCCACCTTGTCGTGGTGGGGGGGCTAAGTACCTCCCGGTAGGGCGCAGGAGGCGCTAGGGAAAAGGTAACAGGAGACTGACGACTCTGGGTGCCCTTAGTACTGACTACCGGGGGGGAAACTAAGAGGGACCTATGGAGGGCGCAGCGGGTAGGCCAGGAGGGCCCGCTCAGCAGCGCCAGGAGGGTCTAGGCAGCGGGGGCAGGGGGCTCCTGCTGTCTAACCATGGACCCTCAGGGAAGTCGGCCACACACGCTATGGTCGCAGGGGGAGGTAGGAGGGGCGCGTCCACTGCGCCTCTCTGAGGAGGTCCTCCCGGTTTTGGTCCGGGGGACGTTGGCCGCAGGCGGGGTGTCAGAAGCTGCAACCCAGGTACTGACCCCCGCCTCTTTCTCGACAAGCGGCGGGCGTCGTCGTAAGATTTTTAGTGGGTATTGCTGCTGGCGGTCGTGTCTGCCGGTGGTGAGTCCCACACCCCCTTTCGGTCCCCCTTTGGCCGGAAGGCAGTGCGTAAATGCATTTTGTTACCGACGTAAAACAAAAAAAAAAAAAAGGACACATACTGACCTCTGACCTCAGAGACAATGAGGACATAGAGAGGGAACGGAGGGCGCTGTCAGTGAGGGCGAACATGGTAGCGCGCAGGTTTGCACGTTGTTCAACACAAGTGAAAATGACACTCTTCAGAGCGTACTGTACTTCTTTCTACACCTGCAGCCTGTGGGCTGTATATACCCAAAAATCTTTTTATACCCTCCGAGTAATAATAATACAATAATACCTTTAGGGTGCTGATGGGGCTGCCACGTTTCTGTAGTGCATCTGGGATGTTCGCACAAAACTATGTTGATTGCTTTTATACAACAATGCGTAAGAGATGCGCATCCCTGGTGCGCAGGGTGCGTAGCAGCGTCAACGGTACCTTAGGCATGATCGCTAGTCGTCTGGATTGTGTGTATATTAATCATTGCTGTACAATTTCGAGTGGAAATGTACAGTCTTGATTGGTATTCTGTTGTTGTTATTGTGATTATTAGTGTGTACTAACGGTAGGTTAAGTAAATTGTTACTAACAAAATGGACTATGGTTCGAAATAAATGATTTTATTATTTTTAGTAAACTGATTTTTATTAAATAATTTATTGATTCAGGCGTTACTTTGCGGAAATTGTAAGCAAGTGATGGATGAAAAATATCTTTGTTCCCGCGTACTGTAAGTTCTCAAAAAATCGAGAAACTATTCAACACGACACTTGTTTCGCCCTTACACAGGGCATCTTTAGGTAAGATAGGAGCCTCAGAACAACGATATCTTCACGGCCAACGCTAAAACGAAAGACAACTTTTAACTTTTTTTGCCGTGCCCTGTGGTACCGGCATAGAATAGTGCCCCGGTCATCCCCCCTGTCATAGTCGACGAAGGATTATCCTACCGGATGATGAGCAGCAGCGTCATCCTGCGTACTGGCTGGAACTGCGATCACCAACCCGCCTGCCCAGCGTGATGATTATGCGGGGAATACCCCCAATATAATGCAATCTATTGAGGAGGCTAATGTTCAGCAGTGGACTCTATGATTTGCGAAGAGTGGGCGTATACTATACCTCTGCCTGCCTCTTCGGGGGAACAGGCGTAAGTGTATATATGAATGTACGAAATTTTATGTTGTTTTAAAATTCAACTAGGGCTTCGATTGTATATATATAAATGTAAATTTAACTTGACACCTATTCGCTATCGGCAGGAGAAGAGAAGAGGAGAATTGGGGGAGAAACTCGTCAACACTTGCCCATTAGCCAAAACAAAAAATATATAATATACGAACTTAGCCCGCGTGCCCTAAATTATAAATTTCTGTAATATCTGAGCCTCTAATTGCATACACACAATCAAATCATTCCTCTTTGTTATAGTATTACAAAACTACTAGTATTAGTAGGTATACTAAAATAATACTGTTATACCACAATATTGTACACCTTAAAGAAGTTTTTTTTAAGTACTTCATAAGAATTTTGCTTTGATTGTAATCGGGATATTGTAGCATTTTGATGGCGAAATAATTTAGAATTGAATGTCGGTCCAGTAGTGTTTAAATTTATTCATTACAAACATTCAAAAATACAAACCTTTTCTCATTATAATATTACTATGATAGGTATATGGTATGTATAAATATACCTGTACGGTGGCCCGAGTCTGTTCCGTGGTAGATTTCAACTGTCCGTGTTGGTTCTCATTCCTCTTTCTGCATCTCCTATTGTCGGCCGGGGCTACACCCCGGTACAGTACCTTCCCTTCCTGCTGGTGGCCAGGGTACACCCTGGTACAGCATTCCCTTCCCATCCGCTGGTGACCAGGGCGACCCCTTGGTACAGCACTCCTTTCCCCTTCGCTGGTGGCCAAAATATCCCCTGGTACAGCATCTTATCTCTCCTTCCTCTTACTGTACGAGTGGCGAGCGGCGGCTTACAACCGAAAGCGGACCACCGTATAGGTAGCGGCACGTAAGTCTAGCGATGAACAAAATTTGGAAGGGATAGCTGCGCATAGAGTGAGTGAGAGAGTACGACTAGAGAGCCAATGAGCGCTAACGCACGCCGTTTTTCTCCCTTGCGATACCTTATTTTCGACTACTGCGCATAAACGGTCAGAGCTAGACTTTCGTGCCGCCTACTATACAATACCTTAAAAAGTAAGTATCATACTGGTATGATGCATTATCGTGTATCTGGATACACGATAATTCACTTAGCGTTTCCAGTGTTACACTGAGTTATGCAAACTCGTAGCTCGGCGTACCCGTAGCCGGAGATAACTGGGTTAGGCCCGACGACGCACTCGCCCGTCGCTGGAACTACAGCCAGCCGCAGATCCAGCGTCACACTTTTACGTATTTACACGATTAACGCCTCGTAATAAAAGGTTTTGTTTAATCATAAGGCTTTAAAAATGCGTCGTATTTGATGCACTTTCCACCATCGCAGCTTATTGTATGTCTATGGGCGCTTGCAATACCAGCGACTATATACTTTTAATTATTTCTGACATTAATTATTTAGTTCCAAGATAAGTATCATTAAGAACTTGTGTTATGGATACGAAATAATGTATAAACATATAAATATATATATAAATATATTTTTTTTGTAAATATATACTTAATATACATAAAATCGAACCCACGACCTCAGGAGTGGAGTGCGGGTATACTCGCCACCACGCCATATCGGTCGACTAAGAAACGGCGACTTTAAAGGTGCCTTGACGCTACATAACTGGATAACACTCGTTTGTAGCCATTACTACAGCCAACCGAAGATCCAGCGTCACATTTATATATACCGAACCGGTTTTTTAAGGTAGCACTCATACATGTGCCCATCTGATAGTGGCCGCAGCCTTTCTGCAAGATTCCTTTAAGCTAGATAACTAGGTTAGGCCTGACGACGCACTCGCCTATCGCTGGAACTATACCCAACCGCAGATCCAGCGTCACACTTTTACATTTACCATGACGCTTTATACTAAGAGGGTTTTTAACCGACTTCCAAAATAGGAGAGTCATCACATTGTTAAAATAATTTTATTTTTAATACATAGATACAGTCACGCCGGTTTTCCCGAAGGGGTAGGCAGAGGCATATAATACGCCCACACTTCGCCAATTATATAGTTGGTCCCACGTAATAGGTGGCAAGCCTATTGCCGTTTGCCGGGCACTGTTTATCTGTGTATATATTTTTTATATTTTGTTACATTACAAGGTGAGACTACACGAGGAAGTTGGTCGCCGCAGCCTGCTGACGATTGCAACACCAGTGACAATCTGGAAGGTGGCTCGATGACGCACTTGATGACGTAACTACAGCCAGCCGAAGATATAGCGTCAAACTTTTACGTTCATATATACTTTAACTATAACAAGATTGATGTTTTGCTCTGACTTACCGAGGGCAGACTCCAGTCGCTCCGTGTCATAACTGAAAATGGAAGGCAGGACAACGCTCTCGTCTGAGCACTAGGTAAGCGTAAGTGTAGGCCTCAACCGTTAGGATGCTAGGATGACGACACCTATACGATGATAAAAATTTCTTACATATCACAAGATGGCACCTAACCGTTTACCAGACAGTGGTCAATAAGACGACCATAAATTGAACTTTATGCGGTTAACTTAAGGTGGAAAACCAATGAATATTTTTAACCTGCTCTGCCTGTTAAAGGGTTAACCCTTAATTGGCCAGAGCAAGTTGAAATGGTTTATAGTATTTCTACCTTAACATAATCTCGTAAGGTTCATGCATGTTCAAGCATGCAGCCTATCTTATGGAAAGAGACCACCGCAGCCTAAGGACGCTTGAAATAACAGCATCATCACTAGCGCGTTCCCGAAGCAACAAACACGGCTTCACGCCCTTTTTAAAATTTCCCATGCTGCAATCGAGAGTCAAGTCAAAAATTATTTATTTCATAAACTATTATACATAGAACTTGAAAACGTCATAATTACATAAAAAAAAAGCATTCGAAATATTATTACACTGAAATCAAGAAGCTTAGATTAACTTACATGCATCTAAGTTTAATTTATGTTTACATTTAAAAAATTACAGTCTGATAGAAGAAACGTGAATTACAAAAAAAATGCATACTTAGGTAAATTACATTGAAACAAGGACGTTTAATTTTCACTAAAACCTACGACTTTAATATCCACTAAAACCTAATTCGTACTACATTGACAAAACAAATAAACAACGATTAATTTTATAATACTTAGAATATCAATATATTTTACAGAAATGTGTACCGTTATTACATTACAAGCTATATTTAATATTAGATAAAGTATATTATTAAAGTGTAGACAAAGATAACAAGAGCGGGAAAGGCCCATATGTTAAAACAGAAACAAAGCATAAATCAGCATGAAGAACAATCCATTAACTCGATCAGAAACAGAAAAAAAATAAACGGGCCCTTCGTTGATTGGCTGAATAGACGGCGGGGGCACGCCATTGGTCACGATGTTAAGAAACTTGATACTTTTTAATAATGGCCTCTTTGGCTAATGCGATCTGTTATACTGCCGTAGGTTAGTATTTTATTACATAGGCCCCCAAAAGAAGCATACGTTTGCGGTAAGGGGACCTGGCTTGTTTCGGATTTCCGACTGCGGCTAGATAGGTAGGTACGGTCGGATTGCGGGGGATAAAAGTGGGTAAGGATTTGAGGTATTTTATTGCAGTTAAGAAGTTATTATTAGGCCCTTAGTATGGGGTTTCTCTAAGAGGGTTTTGATTAACTTTACTTAGAGTGAATTAAAAAATAATTAACATGTATGCTTTTTACTGAATTAGCTTTCCACCAAGCGCATAATTTAACAATGATTTGACAATTAAAATTTTAGGTAATTAATATTTTTAGTAAGAAAAAAGTGTTATTATTAATATTTTACTTAACAACATGACATTAACTTGTTGTATTTTGATTGAATTTGAAGTACATAATATCTACCTTCTAAAATAAGATTTTAGATTTGTTAATAAACTCTTTTAAAATACTTTCCACTCACATTATTTAAATTTATTTTAAGAAAGAGTGTGATTTTTTTTTTTAATTTGTCAACGCGTTATTGGCTAAGAGCAAGTTCAATTAACTATTGCCGAAAAACACACCTACCAATTGAACGATAACAAACAGACAAACACCAACAAACAGAAACTGAAGCTAATAGATAAAACAAAAAAATCACAAACAGTCTAGAGAGGCCGAGATAATCACAGTACAAGCACAGTAAAGCATTATCAAACAAGTTATTGCTCAAATACGCAAGTTACACTCGAGGTTCATTGATGGGGCTGGGCAAACAGAAATATCGACTATTCGATAACGGGTGCGAATCGATAAAAGAGCTCGATATCTCGCAATGAGCAAATACTAGGCTCCGGCGATAACAGACGAGACTCCGGATTGCTGCAATTTATTTGATAACTCTAAAGGTGAGTCTAGATATAGGTACTTTCATGCGTTACACTAGTTGGATATATATGCATGCAGGTTAAGTATGCATATACAAATCGGAAGATTTTTATGAAATCAGTGCACTGTTGAGATAGATGAGTTTTTGGGAAAGAACATACATGGGTCTCAATAAAATTAGGGATCTCGAGCGAAGCCTCGGTCGACAGCTAGTCGTGGTAAAGTATAGCCAGGGATTAGTTCTCTATGTGACCGTGTTTGCGTAGATAGGTACCAACGTAGTCTAATGCAATATCCTCTTTTTTTATACATAAGAAAATACTTATGGTATAACAAGACGAGATGAATGACACATTCCTTTATTGTCCTGATCAGGGGGCCTACCGCCGAATTCGATGGATTACCGGTAATCCATCTAGACCAAACTTTGTTTACGTTCATTAATCCGTACCGGGGAATCTGCCGACAGCCACCTCTCATTCATGACCTTCAGTCCGTGACAGACCAATAGGTAAATGGAGAACGCCATTTTGTTTCGATTTTCATGAGTTCGGCGGTACGACAGAATCAATTCGAAATCCATTTTGCCTTGTAATCGATTGCCATCGAACTCGGCGGTAGGCCCCCAGTACAGACCATTTAAAGTAGGTAAGGTATGCTTACCTCATTTGTTATGTTAGTCCAATAATTTGGCTACAGCAAATTATAATAAAATAAAGTTATCACTATTGTATTGTAAACTTATGTAAATAAAAAGAACCTCTTTTGTACACTTGAACCTTCTCCAACTTCGCCTACGTCTCACTAAGATCACCTTCAAATAAACTTACGGCCTTTGTTATTGTTTTAGTTATTTTTGTACAAAATTCCATAAAAATCTTATAAGATTTATTTTTAAAATTTTACGCCCAGTAAATTAAAAAATACATAAGGCCGTAAAATTTTCGTGTTTTATAACATAGAGGGTAATTAGGGATCCTACCAAAATCTTAAGATCCCAAGCCAACCTCACTTGCAAGTGGTGCACCTGCCCATCGACGGACGAAGCTCTGGGTAACCAAATACAGTTCCCGGTAAGCGGCAATAGGCTCGCCACCTATTACGTGGGACCAATAATATAATTGACGAAATGCGGGCGAAATATGCCTCTGCCTACCCCTTCGGAAAACAGGCGTCATCATCATCATCATCATCATTTCAGCCATTCGAAGTCCACTGCTGAACATAGGCCTCCCCAATTGCTTTCCACGTAGATCGATTCTTTGCCGCCTGCATCCACCGGCTCCCCGCCGCCCTGACCAGATCGTCGGTCCATCGCGTTGGGGGCCGCCCTCTACTACGTTTGCTGATTCGTGGTCGCCATTCAAGAACCTTAACGCCCCATCGGTCGTCGGTTCTTCGAGCTATGTGCCCCGCCCATTGCCACTTCAGCCTGCAAACGCGCTTCGCTATGTCGGTCACTCTGGTTCTCCTACGGATTTCCTCATTTCTGATTCTATCACGTAGAGACACTCCGAGCATAGCTCTCTCCATTGCACGCTGAGCGACTTTGAGCTTCCTTATGAGGCCCATAGTCAGGCACCACGTCTCAGTCCCATACGTCATCGCTGGCAACACACACTGGTCGAAGACTTTCGTCTTGAGACACTGAGGTACTTTGGACGAGAAGATTTTGCGTAGTTTCCCGAACGCAGCCCAACCGAGCTGGATTCGACGATTGACCTCTTTCTCGAAGTTGGACTTACCTAATTGGACTTTTTGTCCCAGGTATACGTACTCGTCGACAACTTCGAGGGCCGAGCTTCCCACTATTACTGGGGTAGGCACAACATGGATATTTGACATGATTTTGGTCTTATCCATGTTCATTTTAAGACCTACCCTTCGGGAAGCTCTGTCGAGGTCTCCGAGCATTGTGCCCAGATCCACAAGCGACTCCGCTATGACCACTATGTCGTCGGCAAATCGAAGGTGAGTCATATACTCGCCATTAATGTTGATGCCGTAGTTTTCCCAGTCCAGTAGCTTGAAAACATCCTCCAGAGCAGCAGTGAACAGTTTCGGTGAAATGACATCACCCTGTCTCACGCCTTTCTGCAAGAGGATAGGATTCGTGCACTGGTCCAGTACTCGTACGGACATGGTGGCGTTTCTGTATAAACTCCTCAGAACTTCGATATACCGATGATCAATGCGGCATCGCTGCAGGGACTGAAACACTGCCCAGCTCTCGATCGAATCAAAGGCTTTCTCATAGTCCACAAACGCTAAGCAAAGTGGCTGGTTATACTCCTCGGTCTTCTGTATAACCTGCCGCAGCGTGTGAATGTGGTCTATGGTTGAAAAGCCTTTTCGGAAACCGGCTTGTTCGGGAGGCTGGAAGTCGTCAAACCTTTGACCGAGACGGTTCGTGATGACCCGTGAAAACAACTTATAGACGTGGCTCAGTAGCGTGATTGGCCTATAATTCTTCAAAAGGGATTTGTCACCTTTCTTGAAGAAAAGGACAACCACACCACTGGACCACGCCTGTGGCGTACGTCCCTCGAGAATTACGGTATTAAAGAGCTTCTGGAGTACCTTAAGTACTGGTGTACCACCCGCTCTCAGAAGCTCTGCTGTCATCCCGTCTTCCCCCGGTGCCTTGTTGTTTTTTAGTTGTTTCAGGGCCATCCTAATCTCGTACAGGCTGACGTCCGGGATGTCTTCGGTGGTATGTCGAGTTAGTTTGGCTCTAGGGTCTTTAGCCAAATAAGTAGCGGGATCTTGCGTACTGGTATACAACTGTCCATAAAACCTTTCGATCTCCCTCATAATCTCAGGTCTCGACGTGACTAGACTGCCTTCGTTGGTCTTCAGCTGTGTCAACTGACTCTGACCAATAGACAGATCCCGTGCGAACACTTTTGAACCCCTGTTCCTCTCTATTGCATCTTCAATACAATTTGTATTGAATTTGCGAATATCGAGTCGCAAGGATTTCGAGATCTGTCTATTGATGAGCCGGTAAGAAGACGCTTCCGCTGAAGACTGCAATCGCATGTCTCGTCGCGCTTCCATGAGATTAAGAGTTTGAGTCGACTGTTTATTGGTTTTAGTTTGTCGGGTCTTATAATGTTTGGACCCGACAACGTGGACAGTCTCAACCAGCCCGCCGCTTATATCGTCAACGGTTACGCAGTTCTCCAGACCTGCGAAGCGATTTTGAAGCTCGAGCTGAAAGTTCTCGGGGTTTTGAATATGGGCAGCTGAGGGTCGGAGCGTAGACCTCATCAAACGGGACCTTTCAAGCTTTATATTAATATTCAATGTGCCCCTTACCATTCGGTGATCGCTACCGGTTTTCACCCTGGCGATCACAGAGACATCATTGAATATTTGTCGCTTAGTGGTCATGATGAAGTCTATCTCATTCCTCGTGAAACCATCGGGGCTCAGCCAGGTCCATTTCCTGTGTGGTGGCTTCTTGAAGAAGGAGTTCATCATAAAGAGGCCCTCCTTCTCCATGAAGTCAGCCAACCGCTGTCCCCTATGGTTCCTTCGCCCTATTCCAAATTGCCCCACTTTCTGCTCGTCACCGCTTCGTTGGCCTAGCCTTGCGTTAAAGTCTCCCATAACAACCGTGTAGTGAGTCGGTGAAGTATGAATGGCGGCAGAAATGTCATCATACAATATCTCCACGTCCTCGTCAGGGTGTGCCGAGGTCGGTGCGTAAACCTGAATTACCTTCAACGAATACCGTTTGGTGATTCTGAGTATTAGGTACGCTACCCTGGTCGACACACTCCGAATAGACACGACGTTGTTACGGATAGACTTCCGGACGATAAAACCGACACCACCTTGGGACAGGCGATCGCCCTCCCGGTGGTAGAGCAAGTTGCCGGACTTAAGGATTACCGTATCCTCTCCCTGTCTACGGACTTCGGATAACCCGATAATGTCCCAGTGCAACCGCTCTATTTCCTCCTCCAGCTCGTCAATCTTCTCGTCGGTCCTCAGTGTGCGCGTGTTATAAGTTGCCAGGTGCAGAAGTCGTCGTTTTGGGTGGTAGCCGGATCTCTGCCGGTGATTCTTAGCACCCCCTGCCCCGCCGTTACCAAGACCGCTACCGTAATCTGGAATAGCGGGGCCGCCGGGGACTGGGGGCCGTATACGCGTGTGTGCCATTTTCCATTTGGGGGTATTTGCCCATAATCACCACGCTGGGCAGACGGGTTGGTGATCGCAGTTCCAGCCAGTACGCAGGATGACGCTGCTGCCCATCATCCGGTAGCATTTCTCTTCGTCGATTTTTACGACTCCCCATGAGATGAGAAGGGGTGACGCTATTCTAGGCCGGCGCCACACGGCATACGGCAAACAGGCGTGATTGTATGTAATACAAATTAGTTATTTGATGGCGTGGAGGTCGGTATGTAGCCGCTCTTCTTTACAATGGTCGTGTGTTTATTTGTGCAAAAGAGTAAGTACATTTAATTTTGTCTTATTCTGGAACTTTCCAAGTTCTTCTTTTCACGAATATTGTGTAGTTATAACAAAAAGTATCCATGAACGTTTACCCGTTGTCTTGTGCCTGTAGTACAAGGTCAGCTTAGTTCGACTACTAATACTATTTTTAAATTTGTATTATGTATAAAAAGTAAAGTAAAGTAAGTAAAGTAGTGTAAGTATGACACTTATGTCATAGAAAAAATACATTCAACTGTGAAATGAAAAACATGAAAAGTCCACTTACAGAAGCTGAAAGTCGATGGGTCGATGCACCCATATGTTTGCTGTGCTATTATCGTCCGTTAAATTAACAGCTTATTAGAATTTTGAGAACTATTACAGATCGCGGCATATTTCTACCTCATGTTGTTCCTAGGTGCTCAGAAAAAGTAAAATTTTCCAGTTCAAATGTTCAATAAAAAAGACAGGTCAAATAAAAGAGTTATTAATAGTTTTCAATAAAAGCTTGTGATAAATCAGAATACTTCTGGAAGTCATCAACCTTCCTTGAGTCACATAACCTGATAAATTATCGCTCGTTACGTGCTTTGGCAAGCACAAGCTGTCATGAACATCTATGGCAATAGTTATTAAGAAGTCAGTGCCTTCTAAGCAGCAGTCGCAGCTGGTTTAACTATATAATGGTGTTTCCCTCTGGGTTGCGGAGGTCAGACGGCAATCAGTCCTTGTAATAACTGAAATCCTTTTTTTTAAAGGTCGTGGGTTCCATTCCCTCTCTGAACAAATATTTGTATGCAAGAATCTATGAGATGTAGATATTTTTTTATAAAAAGAAAGTATTTCTATTATTACTTACAATCGAAATATTTTTATTATTTTGGGAATGTTTAAAAATTAAAAATAAATTATGCATAAATTAATCATTCTTTATTGAACGTACATTGAGGTTTTAATCTTTAGAAAAAACAAGTAAGTGTAAGGTATTTTAAAATTACAGTAGGTACATACACTACATCATCTGTTAGAACTCTCATTCAAGATATTACAATACTTATTATTAAAAAAAAGTTATTCAAAATATCTAATATAATAAAATATCATTTCATTTGTTGAGTTTGGGTTATCTTTTACGCCGCATTCAAGGAATATATTTAGTTATTTTTTATAATATTTATTTTTCGCCAGCGATTTTATATCTCCAACCGAAAATATTTTGGATGTATTGAAAGCACGTGGAGCCCAGTCTGTGAGGCAATATGGCTAAGTGCCGAGTGATGGATGGCTGTTTGTTCGGCAAATAGTTTTCAATTTTACGTCGCCAGCGGTTTCACTCACCAAATTGGTATTAGCGATACGATATCGGACCTAGAGGCCGGACCCTCCGAAGGGCGTTATGGAACCGACGGAAAGTTATTATAAAGGAATATTGGTGCGTGGTTTTGGTTGAGTGGTGTCTTAGCAAAAGAATGTCATGGTGTGGGTAGTAGGTACTAGAAGTGATTTTTGCTTTTGCGGTCGTACCCTCCGAAAGGCGTTTTAGAACTGACAAAGGGTTATTGTAACGGAATACTACTGCGCAGCTCCAGTTATGGTTCAGTTGTTTTTTGAAAAAAAGTAAGCAGCGGCGTGCACCCAATACATGCAAAAAAGAACAGCAGAATTATAGCAACTTAGTAATTGGACTTATATGTATAGTCTGGGATAATGATGATTTCATTATTATCATCATCAGCCCTAGGACTGCTGAACATAAACCTCACTCATAAACTTCCAATGTGACTGATTGCAATCGGCCTGCATCTAAAGTTACGGTTCGTCCATCCACAGGTAGACGTCACCCCTTCTATGAAGTAATACACTCATATGTCAGCGGTTCAGGATGAAGGCGCCTGGTGAAGCGAGTCACTGCTAAGTAGCAACCACGACCGCTCTGCCAAAAGTTACACCAACAAGAAAAAGAAACATGATCCTCTTTAGCCCAAGGACGTCCACTGCCAAACATAGGCTTCGTCCATAAACTCCTAACGTGACCGATTGCAGGGGCTTACATCTGCTTACCCTAGCGGGATCCCACTACCAAAATAATATGAGGTCATCTGTCTAGCTTGCAGGTCAGGCTATGTTTTTTATCCTTTTTAATGTATCACGTCATAATGATTGCATCTTGCCTGGTAAGCAGTCGATGCAGCCCAAAAAGTAAAGGCGTTTCATATCGTGAAGTAAGCACGATACAAAGCGTACCAACTCATGACGGCCTGCCAAAATGCCGCTCCTCGCCCTGTTTAAAAGACCTGGGATCGTAGGAACTAGGTAACACATGAGCCGGCAGAGAATTTCAGAGCTTTATGGTCTTACACAGGAACGACGAACGACTTTCTTGGTTCGAGTGCTGATAGTTTATTGTTATATGATAGAAATTTTCTGTTAGGTACCCCGCCCACTTCCACTTTAGCTTGCTGATTCAAGTCTCATGAATATTTTACATATTAGGTCGGGGAAAAAGTCTTTTCGCATAACGTAGGTATAAACTTATTATAAATTTTTTTTGACTGTACTATTTGTGTCTGGCTGGTTTTGGTAACATTAAAAAGGTTCCATTATAAAGAAAAGAAAAAAATAAAAAAAAGTTGTTTCCCGCTATTTTTCATTTGTTTTTCTCTCCGTTAAAATGAGTGAATCTAATGAAGAAATTCGATACATTTTAAAATTTTATTATAAAAAAGGCAAAAATGCAACTCAAGCAGTGAAAAAAATTTGTGATGTTTATGGACCTGATGCAGTGTCAGTAAGAGTAGCACAAATTTGGTTCAAACGTTTTCAGTCCGGAAATTTTGATGTTAAAGATGCACCTCGCTCTGGTCGCCCTGTTACGAATAAAATGGACGCCATTTTTGAAAGAGTTGAGCAAGATCGGCATATTAGTAGTTACGATGTAGCTGAAGAACTGGGAATTGACCACAAAACAGTTTTGACCCATTTGAAGAAAGCTGGTTATACAAAAAAGCTCGATATTTGGGTGCCACACGAGCTCACTCAAAGAAACTTAATGAACCGTGTACTCATTTGCGATTCATTATTGAGACGTAATGAAACCGAGCCGTTTTTGAAGAGATTGATAACTGGCGATGAAAAGTGGATCACGTACGACAAGAACGTGCGAAAAAGGTCGTGGTCGAAAGTTGGCCAGGCTTCACAGACTGTGGCCAAACCTTGCCTAACACGAAATAAGGTGATGCTGTGTGTATGGTGGGATTGGAAGGGCATTGTTTATTATGAGCTTTTACCGCCCGGCAAAACCATCGATTCTGATCTTTACTGCCAGCAACTGATGAGATTAAAGGAAGCAGTCGAGAGAAAACGGCCGGAATTGATCAACAGGAAGGGTGTGGTCTTTCATCACGATAACGCTAGACCACACACATCTTTAGCCACTCAGCAAAAATTAAGAGAGTTCGACTGGGAGGTCCTAGTGCATCCACCATATAGCCCTGACCTTGCGCCTTCAGATTTTCACCTGTTTCGGTCTCTGCAGAATTCTTTAGGTTCTGTAAGGTTGACCTCAAGAGAGGACTGCCAAAACTATTTGTCCCGTTTTTTTGATCAGAAGTCCCAAAGTTTCTACAGTAACGGGATAATGTCTCTGCCCACAAAATGGCAGAAAGTTATTCAACAAAACGGTACATATATATTGTAAATAAATGTAAATAAACTTTGAAAAAAATGTCTTGACTTCTCATACAAAAATACGAAAAGACTTTTTCCCCAACCTATTATAACTATTTTGTAATATCAGTGACATACGCTAAATAGTATAATGTTCTAAATCATAATGCTTATTAAAAAAAATATAGCCAAGGCTATTGGCTAGACCACTTAAGCTACGGATTCAAGTGGATTTTTTTCTTTCATTGAAATCGCAAAAGTATGACGTCACGTCAATTATTCCTCGACTTGTCAAGAGGTTTTTTTTTATCGTTAGTCAAGAGATGTTAGATCGAGTTATGTCTGGTACAAGCGCTGACGCAACGCTTTTAGAGAATAAGCGTAGGTAAATTTTAAAGCATAAAAAAATGTTGTGATTTAATTTCAAAACTACTATAATAACTTAATATAAAATGTGAATACGAGTCATGAACACAAAGTTCTGTTGGTGCCTATGTTAGTTAGTAAATGAAAATGAAAAAATAAATAAAAGAAATACAAAGACAACACTACGTGTTGCATCTGTGTGACTATCTCATAATTAAAACCCCTTAAAATTTTAAACAATTAAATTAATATCCAATATTAAACTATGGACAAAATGTATTAAATATGTAGCGAACAACCAAAGTCATATGCCATGTATAAACAAGTTATGTTGGAGTAAAAAGAGGACCACCACGTGGTCTGCCACCACGCTATGTGTGTGTGTGTAGGTCATAAAAATGAAATTGAACTATACACTTATGAAAAAATTAAACTCCATTTTTTTTATTTTTCTATAGAGATCCTTTATGTATTTCACGGTGGTGTTGCCCGCCTTCGTCAAGTTTGTCCACAGCATTTTATTATTCTTCCATTATATTATTCTTCCAGTTTGTATGAAACCTCGTTTCGACCCTATTCAAAATAAGACGATACCAATGCGCCGTCAGAGTTTACAGAGGTCAGTCCTTGGATGGGTGACCGTTTGTGTGGAATTTGAAATCGAGCGCTTCCGTGCTTTGGAAGGCACGCTAAGCCGTTGGTCCCGGTTACCACTAAATGTGGTAGTCGTTAAGCCATGTTAGAGGCCTAATGGGCGGCTTGATAAATTCTAACAGCAGCTGTATACACCTGCCTCCGCCAATCCGCACTGGGTCCGCGTGGTGGAGTATGATCCAAAACCCTCGCACCTTGGTATGTGAGAGGAGGCTCATGCTCAGTAGTGGGACGTTTATGGGCTGAGATGATGATGATGAATGCGCCGTCATATTTATAGTTATATCAGTATAAACGTCCTTATATTGTCGTCCCACTGCTTTCAGACTTTTTAAACGGCCCAGTAGGGCCTCTACTTCACCTTGACTAACGGCTAACGTGCCTTCCAAAGCACGTATGCGCTAGATATTCAATGGATACAAATACTGTACATGGACTGACCACCTTTATGAACTTTGCTTAACTTTTGTGATCTTTTTCAATCACCTTTGTAGCTACGAACACTTTATCATTTATCTTTATAAATTAAAAAAGATATAATTATAATCGAAGAGGTCAAACTGGATGTTTAAAACATTACGACACGTAGCGCCAACAAAAATGAGATGCAATAAAAATCAATCCAGGAATCTCCTTAACGAAATTTACATTTCACTTGTACAGTCAGTTTTGCTATACTGTATACCCATTTGGGGTGGCGCAGCTAAAACTAGATTTATGGAAGTGGAACGTGCCCAAAGAGCTCTGATAAAAATTATGTATTTTAAAAATAAAAGATACCATACCAACGACCTGTATTTACTGAGCAATTTGCTTTCAGTCAGAAAACTGTACATAACACAAACTGTTTTAAAAAAACATCGCTTCGTCCCATATGACTCTAATAAAAAACCTAAAAGAAGAAAAGACATAATTGCAGACATTCCCTTTTATAAAACTAAGTTTGCAAACAGACAATTTCACTTTCGTTCAGCCAAACTTTACAATAAAATAAATAAAATAATTTATGTACACAATAGAAACTATAACGACTGTAAAAAAATGATTACGAACTGGATTAAGACTATTACCTATGAAGAAACAGAAGCTTTATTGGAATAGAAATAGGAAACACCACTCCACACCACACCACACCACACCACACCACACCACACCACACCACACCACACCACACCACACCACACCACACCACACCACACCACACCACACCACACCACACCACACCACACCACACCACACCACACCACACCACACCACACCACACCACACCACACCACACCACACCACACCACACCACACCACACCACACCACACCACACCACACCACACCACACTACACCACACCACACCACACCACACCACACCACACCACACCACACCACACCACACCACACCACACCACACCACACAACACCACACCACACCACACCACACCACACCACACCACACCACACCACACCACACCACACCACACCACACCACACCACACCACACCACACCACACCACACCACACCACACCACACCACACCACACCACACCACACCACACCACACCACACCACACCACACCACACCACACCACACCACACCACACCACACCACACCACGTAATATAAATATATCATGTAATATAGTATTGCAAAACTTGTAATTTTTTAAATTAGATATAGAAGAGTGGAGCCTCCTAACACAGGCATTGTTTGCCTAAAAGGATGCTCCAAACACATTTGTACCATGAAATTATAGATAAAATAAAGATAAAAAAAAAAAAAAAAAAAAAAAAAAAAATTGTATAATTAAAAATACATTGTGTTGTAAGATTTTGTTTATGTCTGTACTTCGTGACCTATTTGCTCATTACGTTATCGACTTTATCGCCTTGAAATAAAGTCGATATAAGGTCGCGACCCACTCTGTCACCTTGCCGCAACATTTTGTTCCTATGACATTTTTACAGGTCACATAGTATTTTGAAGGTTTTCGTTAAATGAATCGTGTTAAATACGGGCTTCAAAGACAGAACCTTCAAATATTAGGTAATTATGAATTCTGAGAAATGACTAAGGTTATAGAAGATTTGGTACTGTGGTATGTCAATGTATTTATAGAGTCTAATATATTTATTAATAACATATAAAAATGATTTTTACATAAAGTACTAATATTATTCAATGTTACTTCAAAGTCTTTCATACAAATTGTTCCTTAACGATAAAATAAAAATGATTCCTATTAAATTTACTAAAAACATTATTACATTTTTTTCTAATTGGGGCAATGTGTTGGTTCATTAGCACTATCTTTTCGAACTATTGTCGATACAAAATAATTGATAAACATAGATAGGTACCTTATAGTATTACATACTGGCGGAAAAACAAACATGCCTAATCTTTCTCCTGGGAGATGGGAGTATTATTATTAGTTATAGCAATTCCTAATAACAATATGGGGCACTTTAGATCATAATGATTTCTGTGAGGGTATGTCTAAATTTACCTAGACGAAAGCAACCACTTCCTATAAGGTGGTTTAAGCAACAACAACAAGGAGTTATATTTTATAGAAAAAAATGTTAAGTAATTCCTCAATGTCATTCTCAAGGTTTATTTTTTATTCCTTAAATACACACAAAGAACCTTTTTTCACATGTAACTCTTATCTTATTTACTCGTCTGGCACTGAGGTGCAAAAAAATTATACGCAGCAAAGAATTAGCCAAAATTTCAACCGTTACCTATTGAAGAAGTTTGATTGAAATAAAACTCACTGAAAAATATTGGTCACCTATTATTCTTACTAGTAGGTTTATAACGATGTAATTCGAAATTAGATTTGGGAGACTTAACTCCGGATTGCTCAAGGTGACGAGCACGTGTAAATTAGAATCTTTCCTATTAGGTAGTATGCTGATAATGTTACCAAGGTGGATATCGGGTTCTTCTTTGTCGTTTATATTAACGAGTTCCATTTTATGTAAAAAAAATACATTTGTTCAGTTTATGAAAAAAAGTTGAAATGCTACGTGCCATCAAAGATCTTGTATCATACATTTTATATGCACCTGTATACCGAAACACTAAGGGCTATATCTGACTGTTTTACAATTGTGATCCCTAGAATTATTTTAAAGTTTTTTTTGATTTGTCTTCAGGGAATCACTGATTGCCACAATTGGTGTTATTTAACATTGAACATTTAAATAAAATATTTATTTGTAAACATCTTTGTTTCAGATGACGAATTTGTAGATTTCATCAATTAAAAGTAAATATATGAGGGGGGCTAGAGCACTACCTTGAGGGACACAAGTTTGACATTAGTTAGTCACATTTATATAACCCTATTGTCGGTAAAGATAGCAGATGAACAAGTCAACACTATGTGACATGGCAAGGAGAATGTCGAAGTCAACCGAGTTGAAAGCGTTGTATAATATACCAGTATTTAAATACAGCAATAATTATACTGATAGACATGTGAAATTCCGTATCTATTCAATAATTGTTTCGTTACTTCCTTCTGTGAGTAATAATTAAATTATCATGTCTTATAATTCACAAGTTTTATTTTTAATTACATATACTATGTTAAATGTTTTGTACTACATTATTCTTTCTATAGATAATAATGTTTGTATAAACTTAAAAAAATCATTATGTGTACGCACATATTAAAATAAAAAAAAAACAAATATTAAAATAATCCAACAGATGCGAACAGCAGAAATATACACATAATTTTTAAGCTGTTTAAGAAATGATTAGGAACATGTTGATGTTTTGCTGGACGACCAGGGCTGACTCCCGATGTCCATCGGTAATCAGGCTGAATGATGTGAATTTGTGACCTAAGCATCCGAAAGGGTGGTTAAAATTACTATAACCGGTAAACTAAGAAGAACTCTTCCTATAAATTTGTCTATAATAGAAAATCAAATCCCACCATTTTAAAATCTTGTGTGTCTTCGAATTATATGCGGGAACAGACACATTACTATTTTCTCTGATAAGATAATACCTAGGTACCTACCATAATTATTCAAAATTAACTTAATTAGTTAACATATTGTCTTCCGACTTTAAAATCAAACAACCAGAAACAGTATTTTCTTTCAACTTAAAGATAGGGATAAAGAGAAATTGAAAGTATAATCCAACATCAAAGCTACAAATCTATGAATAATATAACAATACGAACAAAGAAAGTGTTTTATTAAGAACATTAACAGAAGCCACTCCTGACATAACATCACACGTAATCAAACAAGAATGTTACAACACCACAAAAAGTATGACAGAACAAAAAATATCAAGTGATTCACTATAAAGATCGTCAAGAGACACACAAAATGATATATTATACAGTTTCTAAACTGACCAATCGATACTAACTCTTATTAATTAGTATTAAAGGTGCTTCTTTTTTGTGGTTCGCATGATGTATCAAAATGTATGGTGTCGATGAATTGAAGCTCTGCTCTTGTTAGTGATGTGTCTGTCTGTACACTACTTGTATCCGTATACCAATTCGTGAATCTGTCTGTATGGAGAGTTATCATATTTATTGTATGAAATTATAAATTTTTTGTATAAAGTTTTTGACCATTAAATAAAAATCAATTCGCACGTTCCTCAAATATTATTTTATAAAGTTGAACAAAATTCTTTCAAATTTGACGTGCAGGAAGATAATGACAAGAAAACAAGAGCTCGATCTTACTCAAAAGCATTTCCAATTTCCAGTCAGTACAGTTTATTTTAGATGAATGGATTTTGATCTTCATATGCATACATTGTGTTACATTCCGAACTCCAAGTTGGTTTGTGTGTTTTTATGGATATATTACCTTGAATTACTAAACTATTTCAAAAAAAATAACAGCATTAGAAAGATGACAGCAAATGAAAGATAATCCTTGATTAGTATCTACTATTTTCTGCATTTTATTACGATAAGCATCCGCTCAAAGAACTGCAGCAAGAAAATTGTACATAAACAAAACTTATAATGCAATAAATTGATTAATAAATTTAGTCAACGGATATATCCCTTCTCACCCATCCCTACTTTTCATCGAGCTAACCGAAGCCCAGTAGCACATTACAATCGACTCCACAAAGCAACAGTTAAATAAATAAATATCGCGCCCACATGGCGACGTGGCCTTTTCTCATCATCTGATCTCCGTGTCCATAATGCCAAGAGTCGTTGTCAGTTTCTATCATAACATCTATTGATATTTCATGTTTGTTTCCATTGGCTAATAGATTGCTTTGAGAGTTATTTAATATATAATTGATATTTGAGACCGAGCGCAAATAAATGATGTGCCCATTATGTTTGAGCCCGAATTAAAAAGTTTTTGTTCCTTTTTTTCTAGAATGGTTCAAAAATATGTTAATTATAAGATATTCTTTACTTATTGCCCGTAAATCCGTGTGTGCTTTCATTGCATATTAAGTCATTTAAAAGAACTAAAATTAATAAGTATCCGATGCCGGCTCATATGTTTCCTAGTTCCTACAATTTCGGGTCTTTTAAGCGGGGCGTGAAACGGCATTTTAGCAGACCGTCATGAGTGGGTGCGCTTTCGGTACAACGCTTATTACGCTTACAAGGCTTATTCCACAGAAGGAAGCGACTCAATATTTTTTTGACTGCATCGTCTGCTTACCATCAGGCGATGTAGTCATCATGACCTGTCACATTGTATATAAAAACCTTTAAAATAACTTTTAATATTATTTGTAACAACCGTAAACGTCCTGAGTGACAAACGTCCTAAATTACCCATGTTTTGATATTACTACTATATAAATAGTATAGCGTCACAGACAACATAATGAAGATTGTATCTAAATAACTAACCAATTGATAAGCATAATAGTTATATATAATAATTGAGCAGCCTTTACAGTGTAATCGTATTTCGATTGTTTTTATATCTAATTTAAACATTTTCAAATACTAAGTGTATGAAATAAAAGTTTTTGAGTTTTTATACCTAATGAGTCATTGATTTTAATTTGTATAAGTGTATAGGACTTCTACCAAAATCTAGGGAGCCCAAGCCAACCTCACCTGCAAGTGGTGCACCTGCCGATCAACGGACGAGGCTCTGGCGAACATACAAGTGCCCGAAAAGCGGCAATAGGCTCGTCACCTATTACGTGGGACCAACTTTATAATTAGCGAAATGTGGGCGTAGCATATGCCTCTGCCTACCCCTTCGGGGAAACAGGCGTGATTTTATGAATGTATAATTTTAATAAGAACCTAAATGTAGAAGACCTTGCAAGTACAAACTTAACAAGTATTAAAAAAGTTTAAATGGAGAGGATTTGAATGACACTATTTCTCAAAAGATGACGAATCGGACGCCAATGGGCTTGCATCGTAAGTTTATTGTGAAAAAGGCCTCACTGGGTCACCGGCGGAGTGGTTACCTTTATGGAGGTTGTAAACCACCCGCGAAGAACCGGGTTCGAATCTCGGCGCTAAACACGCGATAAAAACTGAATGGGCCGGGAAAGTAACACAAAAAAATCTGTTAGTTGCTATCGTTGAAAGTTCACGCCGGTTCTGATTGAATTAGTTATGTTAATAATCAAGTAATATATTTATGTTATTAGACAATAAAGGTCCAACTAATTTTGAATAGTTTTGTAAAGGTTGTAATATACATTTTTTTTCATTACAATTACATAAAGAAATTTAAAATAAAATAATTAATTTAAAAATTTACCTACTGGTTCAGAATTCTAAATTTAAAAAAATAGTTATAATAGTTTTTGAATTAGTGTTTTATTACTCAATAACAAAAAGAATGATGGTTTTATGCTGAATTGCTTTTTCAATTTTATCGTACAGAAATTATTGTGTCAATATAAATTAGAGTGAAATAGAAAGCTTTTTACTGTATGTCTATTATGAATAAACACTGTTGAGATTAACTTACCCTTTGGAAAACATATTTTATGAAAGCTAATATTCGCTCGTATCTCCCCAACACATATCTCCCCAATGCATTGAACTAAGAATACTTTATATATTTTTTTTATTCAATCACGGATATTGATTTAGACACAATTGAAATTTTATTGTTTCCTGACTACCGACAGTCGTCCGCCAACTTACAAACTATAACATAATGTATGTATGTAAAATTAAGTTGAACTTACAAATTAGTGTATATACTATATATATGTAGGTTTTCTAAGGATCCTAGCAATATTTTAGGAGTCCAAGCCAACCTCACCTGCCCACTGCCTGATCAACGGACCAGGCTCTGGGTAACATAAAAGTAAGGTAAGCGGTATAGACTTGCCACCTACGTGGGACGAACAATTAAATTAGCGAAATGTGGACTTATAATATGCCATTGCCTACCCCTTCGGAGAAACAGGCGTGATTATATTCTTACATAAATACAATCACGCCTGTTTCTCCGAAGTTTATGTCTATGTAAAATGTTGTGAGAAAAGATGAATTATTTACTGCGCATCAAAAATACTAAGTCAGTATCCTAATTTTCTATTAGAAGCTCAATCAGTAGATTTGATGCACAATCAGTATCAGTTGTTAGTGTTTTTAAATTAGTGACCAAATATTGACGTATAAATAATATGGTTTATAATATTACTAATAGATTAAACTTTTAATTTTCTTAGTAAAACCTTTTTAATTCATTTTTTTTTCTACTTAATATTTCCTATAATATTTCCTATCTAGCCTTATTGCATATCAAAATCCGTATTTGGTGGTCAGTTTATTATATTCCTTGTAAATAGAACCTGTTTTAAATTTTTGTTAGTTTTCATCAAAACTTTCTTCATATTTTAGTTGAATACTCATCATCCTGCCCAGTTTCTTCCTTCAATTCACATTAGAATTCATTTTGTTTTATACAAAAAAAAATCACAATAGTTCATTCGCAACACTGACACAAAACCACAACAAAATCATTGAGAAACAAAAACATGGAAACATTGTAGTTTCTTTCGTACATTTTTTTCGATGCTTGTCCGCAATTTCTTAAGGCAAATTAACACCGACACGTGTTAACCCTTTTGTGCGTTTTGTTGTTTTACTGCCTTCTTTGTCGCGTAGAGAGTGCGCCCATTACGCAATGAGCCGACAAAGGTGAAAATATCGACTGAAGCCAGTGAGGGATAGTGGCCATTTTTTTTGTAATTACTTTATTACTAATTATTATTACTTCGCCGACAATGAGAGTTTGTTAAAAGGGTTAGGCGCTTCGTTATCTAATCGTTTTTTGTCCAAAAATCGACGGAATAAAATTTTGTTTGAAGATAATCGTGATGCAACAAAATGAAACAAAACTTGTACAACTCACACAGGACAAAGTAAGATAAGCTTTATATGCAATGGTTAAGGATCCATACAAAGCAGAAAAGTAAAATTATCAGATGTCTCGTAAACTGACAGACATACTTTAATATTTTTGTTTTATAATTACACACTTTGAAAAAATATGAAACGTAAACAGACGATTTTCATGCAAAAAATATAATTATGTGCCACGCCCTTAGAATACTGACCTCCTCGCCATACAGGCCGTTTATACATAAATACTTTCTAGTTAAATAGCGCAACAAATGTCTCAAAGGTTCAAAAATGTACTTACTTTTGATTAGCGTCTTTGGTATTGATTTGCGTCACTCGCACGCAAGTATTTATAATCAAAACCTGTCTTAAAAGGCAGCTCCTACTTTCAAGTGATCTTGAATATAACTTGAGAAATTTGAATATAACTTGAAAAGTTTATTTTATTTTATTTTTAAACTACTGACGATATATGGCTTGGAGTTACAGTCCACTCCTAAGGTTATTCCAGAGATTCGATTCTCTTACAAGACAAATGGTTGTGTTCATGAACATGCCTGTTTGATCTGATAAGTATATATTTATACATAAAAAAATACATATATTTATCAGTTGCTTAATACCTATAATAATATGCTTAGTTGTGTTTTAGAAGTTATTCAGAAAGTCTCAAACAATGCTACGTTCAGACTTTCTGAGTCTGCTGTGTAAGATGTCCATAAATAACTGTTTATTTATTTCTGTTTCTATCATTTTGTACTTTTAAGTAGTTCTAGCATAAGAATATAAAGACCTTCCCAGAAAATGGGACTCTGTTCTATCAAGTTGTTGCATCATTTCTATTTCTAAGACAATAAAGTTTAATTTTGAGTCACGCCAAGTTAAGTATAAAGTAGACAAATTTAACTCTATATTCAAAAAAAATTAATCTGCGTAGTTGGTACTATTTATGAAATAAATCATTGTAAATTATCATTCTTATTTAATTTGAACCTAAAAAAATAATACCTGAAATAAATTTTGCTTAATAATGGTTTGGAAATGATAATATAAAAACACCAGATAGTTTTTTGTAAATACTTAAATTTATTAACTCCAAAACTAACAGATGATATAATAAGTATCCTATCTAGATCCGAGTTATACGACATTAATATATTTATATATACAAGAATGAATTTAGCTCATATATTTATGTTATTTATACTTTGAACACGTAAAGCTCAATCGGCTAGCGTATATGTAACTATATATTGCTAAATATTATAAAACTAAAACTTTCATATTGTTGGAAAAAATATGTGGGTATACATACTACTATACCTTCTGAAAACCTCATAATAACTAAATGCAATGTATATAAACGTTACATGTACAATAAAATATCAATTAATAAAAAATAAACTGTAAATTATTGCTGTAGTTTCACATACATTTATAAAACAAAAAAAATACCGACGAGTATCAACTCAATATGATTTATTTTCTATAGATATTTATTACAAGTAATAACTATTTCAAATTAAATAAATAATAATTATCTCACTTATTAAGAAATATATATATCATCATATACGCTTGCCAGCCAAATTCGAAACTTCGCTAAATTTATACTTGCACATAAATATATAACTTTGTGTAATTGAATGTGCAGAAGCATAGATAGGAACCTATCTTAGACCAAACACCATTATTTAGACCAATATACAGTTTGCCCTAGTGATACAAAGAAACAGGCTCTTCTAACCGAAAGTGTTGCGTAAAAAAATAAAATATACAGCCCAATGTTGTTAATAACGATTTTAAAGTATCTATAAAAAAAGTATATATTTTAATTAAATGTGTCAAAAGGTTTAACATTTATACTGAAATAAATATCGTTTTGAAATCACTTAAATACATTGATATCGATATTTTAATACAACTACAAAAAAGCTTTTTAAAAAAATCGAGAAAAAACTAGAGATTCTTTTTGTTTAAAAACTTATTTCATTTTAATCCCGTTTCTTTTATTCCCAATCTTGCGTGGACACTGCATTTAAATTTAAACTTAACATCTATATTTACAGAACTTACATTTAAAACACTAAACGCGATGGTCGATGATAGAACTATAATTCCATTTCACCTAACTAAGTATATATAATATAATTATTTATACACATTTGTTATACAAAGACATTGCACTGTCCGACGGTCCGAGATATGAATTCACTTCACTTATATAATGTATTGTACCTATATTTTATACGTCATGCGACTCTTTTTATATGGAAACAGATTATTATATTAGTATGTATAACAAGATTGTTAATACATATATACATATGCAAAAATTGCTTGTGTAATTGTAATAATGAGAGTACTTTTTTAAATCTACAGCCTGTGGTTTATTTTAGACATACCTAATTAGTAAAAAAATCTAAAAAGAACGATATAAAATGAGTATATTTTTTTAATACTCTGGAACTGTTTTTACATGATTATAATATTTATTTATGCATGTTATGGTTCGATTTTATTACTTTTTGAATTTTTTATAATGTTAAATTAATATAAGAGGAAAATAGCTCTACGAAACTCTACATTTTAAATAGCTTTTGCTTATTATATGGAAGTCTCTATATATGGTTGTTTGGTATGGTAAAATCGCTATTTCACAAAATGTTCACGATAATTTTCCTTAAAAGTACTTTGTTAATTTTGACTTGTCAGAAAAATATAACTATGTTGTACAAAATCAATTTTTAAAATTATTGTACAATAAAATATTGATTTTTATCAAGTTATTCCAAATACCCTTAGAGTTTGCAAATGCTTTATGGAATCCAAAATGGATTTTAGTAATAAAATTATATATACCCATCTAGGCCTATTTGTTTTCGTTTTGATAATACTTTTTGAATTGAACCGCTCTTTCCATGCAATGGAAACCTAATATTGAATTAAGTCTACAAAACATTTATAGAAGCCTTCACTCGAAATTCAGTGTTAATATCATTTTGGTAAAAGTAGGCTACAAGACATGTCTACTTGGAAACAATAGAATAGTATTTCTATGTCTGTAAAAAGTATTTATTTTAATATAAAAGACTTAAACGCGCACTAAACACTTCTGTCAAAGCTTCACAGATAAAGGGCGATCGCTTATCGTATTGATCGTATTAGAGGCCAGATTATGATAAATTACTTCATTATAACGGCTGGATATCTCGTGATGCGGCAAATAAGCTTTGCCGCCATAAACTGTGTAAAATTAGTATGGTTATTATATAAAAAGAGTCGATACGTACGTTAAGGTCGTTCGAAGTACTAAAAAGACACTTCTGTCGATAGCCTGGCGAGTCAGGCCTTGCGTGCGCCCGCCCGCGGCCCCGCGTCCTGTGCACTAGACATCTAACTACTAATAAAACGCACACGGAACGGACCTCGGGGACGAAAACAACGCGAATATTTACACAAAATGTACAAAAGCGGACGGGGCGGGCGGCAATATCACCAGAACACGAGAACGCTCACTCGGAGTCCAATATCAGTATGAGATTTTAGCGGGGACATCGTCTGGAGAGAAGCACTGGCGCGGCGGCGGCGCCTACGCCAGGGGGTACTGTCACAAGGGCGGCTGGGCATGCGCGTGCGCGTGCGCGTGGTGGTGGTACAGCGGCGACTGGTAGTAATTGTCGACGGGCACGTGGCCGTAGCCGTAGTTGACGTCGTACATCTTCAGGTCGGTTTTGGTGTCGGTGGCGGGAAGCAGGCGCGTGATGCTGAAGGGATGCGGCGGCGGCGCGTAGCCGGGCGGCTCCTGCTTCAGGCCAGCGTAGTGCTCCAGCGCCAGCGGCGTGTGCTCGGGCAGGCACAGCTCAGGCGCGTGCAGCTGCGCGAGCAGCTCGTCGCGCATGTCTTTCTCCTCCGGCCCCTTGTCGTGCGCGTGCTCGGCGCGCTTGTCGTGCGAGTGTGGCGCGCCATGGTGCGTCACCTTCTGCGCCTGCCGGATCGACTCCTTCTTCTCGTCCTTGAAGCGCTTCTGGCGCCGCAGGAAGCAGCCGTTCTCGAACATGTTGCCGCTGTCTGGGTGCAGCGTCCAGAATGAGCCCTTGCCGGGCTTGTCGGGCGTGCGCGGCACCTTCACGAAGCAGTCGTTGAAGGACAGCGAGTGGCGGATGGAATTCTGCCAGCGCTGCTGGTTCTGCCGATAGAAGGGGAACAGATCCATGATGAACTGGTAGATCTCGGAGAGCGTGAGCATGCGCGTGGTGCTGTTCTGGATGGCCATGGTGATGAGCGAGATGTAGGAGTAGGGCGGCTTCGCGTGCGTGTAGGAGCGGCGGTAGGTCTTGTCGTTGCGGGCCCGCTGCAGCGCGCTGGTGGGCGAGGCGGGCTCCTGGTCGCGCGGCAGGGCGCCGTAGGGCACGCCGCCGCCCATGCACGACGCCATGCTGCTGGGCGGCGAGTAGCCCACGCCCGGCGAGCCCATGCACGACCCGCCCGCCACCATGTTGTTGGGGTACAGGTTCGGGTAGGGCTGCGCGGGCATGCAGCCCATGCCGTTCACATAGGGCGGCGCCAGGCCCGGCGACAGCGACGACAGCGCCGCGGACGTCGGCACGTCGCCGTACGACAGCTTCTGCGAGATCATGGCTAGCGCATCACCCGCGCGTGCACGCCGGCCAGGGGCAAACACTCGCACTGATTGAAAGAGTAAATAGAAGCCAGGGCCCGCGCTCCCCTCCACGACGCCGCCGATTGGCGCGCGGCGGGGCGGGGTCTCGAGCGCCCCGCCCGCGCCCTCCTGCCCCCGCCCCGGGCGCCTCCGCTTGGCACGTCGCGCGCATCGTTGCCCCTTGTCCCCCTTGCCCCACTTCCCTGCCCCTCCGTACCCCTTGCCCCGGCCCCCTCACCCCTCGCCGCTCTCTGCCGCGCGTCGTCCTTTCGCCGCTAATAATACCGCAGCTCCCAACGATAAAAACATGGAATAATCATAAGTGCGTTAGCTCCGATGTGTACTCGTATAGAACGATAAATTTTCTTTATTTCCCGTAGGTAGTTCAGCGTATTGTATAAGCTCTATCGTCGATTGTTTCCGATAGTGGGTAACTTGCGTGTGATAAAAATGAAGGGACGCTTTTCAGTATCAGATAAAGCGAGTGCTTAAAATTTACAGTTTTATTATCGACACTTATTTCAGTTGTACAAAACTATCATCATTTTAAAGTGAATCATAAGAAATGTGAACCTTTATTATGGACCTAACATTACATTTTTACTATCGGAGCCTAAATGAGAGCAATTTTTACTTAAGAAGTTATGAAATATCAACATAATCTAATCTATCCGGTATTGCAATCACAATAAATAAGTTTTAATGGAATTTAAGAAAAACCAAATATGTAGAGTCCTTTTTTGAGCTCTATATATAATTTATCAAGAAGCTCCCATCAAAATGAAGTAACGCTTCAGTAGGTAACTCTTTTTAAGTAAAAGTAAAATATATTTTGTTTTTATTTTATTTTCAAATTGTCCTTGTGGCCACCAACAAAGTGATGTCGCAACCATATAGTTCTCTCTCCGAAGTTCAGCCACCAGACGGCGGGCGCGGGTGGGTTCACACCGTTTAGGCCTAGGTACAAAATTATATTTATATAAGTATAACAACACTAAATTTATTTTAGTAAAATTGCTATATCACTTACAAGCAATAGGTTTTTTGAAAAATGTGAACTTGACTATATGTGATCTAATATTGTTTGAATGAAGTTAGAAATATAAAGAAAACTTAAAATAACGATAGAGTCACTTCTGTAGTGTTCCCTTCTTACAATTCGACCTATATTTACACCTATATTCGACCAATGTCATTACTCATTACTTATAGAAGTAATATTTTTTTTAATTGGGAGACATAACAAAATAACAATGTAAAACAAATTGCTTGTATAGTCAAATTTACGAAATAATTGGGGCGTTGAGACGACGTAGCTATCTATTACGATAGTAAAAGTAAAATAAAGCTAAACCTAAAAGATTTGTTCAAAATTTGTTGTATGTTTTGTTTATTACAATTACATATATTTTGGCTTACTTTCTGGCTATCAGCCATTTTGTAATGGTAGAGCCAAGTACGGCAATCATTACCTAATTCGAAGTTGCTAAATATGTGCATATTTACATATGAGGTTTGTTCTGGCAATATCTTTGTTATCTATGAGGTGACTACTCATATTTCTTTTATTTTCTTTTTATTTTTATTTATTAAGATTATCATGGTTTTGAATTATTATCATTTATTGAAATTCCGTTTCTTTTCACTGGGAATGATTCTCTAAATAAGAATTAAAATTTACTATCGTTAATACGCAAAGTGATGAAATGAATATTTTGGGAACAATCAGGAGTCAGTAAATTGTTAAATTTGTAATATTAAAGTTAGTGAAACATCGACGAGTTCAAATAATTCCGATTTAACTAACATTTTCTATTAGGATTATTTTCATTATTATTTATCTACTTAAACTTAAAAAGTAGTAAAAGTAAATGTTTAAAATATAGGTACTTATGCAAAGATATCCGGTATCTTTATCTAGCAAGTTTTCGTAAAATTTGAGAAAAACAAAATATATAGAATCCTTTAAATATATAGAGAATATAGAGTCCTTGTTTGAGACCTATTCATAGTTCCTATTCCGACTTAACCAATATATTCTAAAATCTTATTTTCTCATTATTATTTATATACTTAATTTAAAAAAGTATAATAATATGTAAAATATACTTACGCACAAAAAAAAAAAAAATATTTTCTTACAATCACACCAATTATTTTAGTTCCAAGATAAGTATCATTAAGGACTTGTGTTATGGATACTAAATAACGGATAAACATATATAAATACTTTTTTTTTTAACTTAAGATACATAGGAGAACACCCAGACCAGAACAAATATTCATGTTCATGCACACAAAGATTTGTCCTGTGTGGGAATCGAACCCACGACCTTTCGAGTGAAGTGCAGGTATACTGACCTCCACACTATATCGGTCGTCAAAATATACCTATTGCGATTACGTATTATATAAGATCCACAAAAATATTTATTAGGAGTATAGGTAGGTATGTATGTTCTACATGTTGCAATAAAAATATAAACTTGTATTGCTGACGATTTAAAATCTGGCTACACAAATAGCTGCTCTATATCACATATCATTTTGAATAAGAGTGTTATAAAATCAAAAGCCGCCATATTTTAATCACTATAACGCTATTAAGTTTCAAGTACGTATTTTTATGTACTTATGTTTCGTTTAATTTTATGTTATAATACGAGAAATTTTACTATAAAATCAACTCGTACGTAGATTCCACTAGTCTATTTTAGTAAAAATTTAATTTTATAATCTATTAGCATTTGCTATTTTATACAAAATTTTTATGTAATATAATTTTACGCTGTTAAAATTGGGATTGTCGGCACAATATAGGTATAGATCGATAGATATTTCTGCAACCTACCTATTGCAAAAATGACTAACAATTATACAAAAAAGGTATATATCTTTTGTATAATTTTTAGTATACTGTGTTTGTAAAGCATAGCCACAAAATATTTATTAAAATAAAATAAGAACAGAAAATAAGTCTTGAGCTAACTCTGCGAAAAGAATAACGCTGGAACTAAATAAAAAAAACATGAATGTTAAAAATGAATTGTATAAGTAAGAAGCATATTCCGTAAGTTTTTGATATATTATACTTAGTCTGTGTTATATATTTCTTAATTGTAAGGAAAGGCACCGCTCTTATCTCACGGGGAGTCGTAAGAGTCGACGAAGAGAAACTTTACCGGATGATGGGCAGCACCGTCATCCTGCGTCGTGGCTTGAACTGCGATTACCAACCCGCTTGCCCAACTTTGTGATATGAGCAAATACCCCAAATTTATAGAATGTAATCTATTGGGGAGACCAACGTACAGCCGTGGACTTTTTAGGGCTGTTATGATGAAGGCAAACTAAAAGACTTTATTTGAAATATAATCTGCTTTTGATGTAAGCCTATTTTCACCAGAGAATAAGAAAGAAACATACTTTAACAACTTATCTTGCTGTAGAAAGTTTAAAGTTTCAAATGTAATAAGTTTATATAAAGCTTTATTGTATACATCATTAAGGCTTTGTGAACACAGGTTTAAATCTAGATACTATGGAAAAACCACTACCTATCGCTTTTGAAACAGAGATGACACTTAAATTTGAATGTAGTTTTTGTATATATTATGTACCCACAATACATAATGTACTTATATGTAAAATATTACAAATCAAAACAACGGACCTTACTAAACTAATTTTTTTTTTTTCATACACAATTATCAATATAGAAATAAAATAAAAATGTGATGTAAACATTTTTCTGTTGTAAATTTTCCTTAACTTTTGTACCTAAATACGAATTGGCTAAATAAGAAGAGATTAAAGTGAAGAAGAGTGAATAATAATAAATCATTTATTTCATAGAATCGTTACATACATGATCTAACGGTTTTTTATTCTAACATATCCTGTCACTTTTCGACGTGGAAATATAACTCAAATGTATGAGATGAATATGTTTTTATTTATAATATGTTATTAAAATTTGTGAAATTATGTCAAAGATATTCACATGATATATACTTAAAGTTACATAATGCGCCCCTACCAGATCTACATTAAGACAAGCAGTAGTGCGTTCATAGAAAATAATATCAAATTTCATCACGGTATTAGTAATAAATAAATTTACAAAATAAGTAAAATATCTCATACTGCATTGAGTTAAAGAGCATATTTGTGTATCAGTATTTCTATGTAGCTTTATATGGGTACACGCATCAGCCATTACTATGTTTCCGGTGTCACATTTCAGGCGACAGCTTTCAGAATAAACGGTGTATTACGAGTATCTAATTACAGTTAAGCTTATATTACTCTCATTGGTACATGGGGTTGGAAAGTCCGGAGTAGCGACCGCGCAATGAATAGCGAGTAGGACGGTTAAAGGTGCATTATTAGAAAACAAAATGTCTACTTTATACAAAAATGAACTATTTGAAGCTGTCAAAAATGTAGGTATTAATTAAATTTATGAAATACTATTTTCAAAATTTTTCAACTCAAGTATAAGCCTGAAATATACAAAATATTACAAAAGTTTTTTTTACTATAAAAATTAATATTACGAAGAACGTCTATGGTTAGCATGTTGATTAAGAACATTTCTTCTAGGATAAAGCTTCTGGCTCCAGTAAATGGGCGAGTTAGTTTGTAATTTGACGTTTATAAGAGCTTTATTGAGTCAACTTGAATAATATGATTGGACTTTGCGTTTAAATTTCGGCACTAAGCCCGTTTATGATCGAAGGTTGTTATTCCTCATTTATAGGTACTATTAAGCGGCTTGAAACTACTAACTTAACTAAGTAAGACGCCAAGCACTTGTCTCTGCCAGTTCACAATGAGTCCGCGTGGTGGAGTATGACGTAAGTCATGGAATTTTATTTATTTGATATTCCCAATGAATAAAGTGATAAGTTTCATAGAGGGTTTATTAAAATGGTTTGTGAAAATAGGTTAAAAATAGGATGATTGATCTCGTGGTTTGTTGGTTGGAAATTAGCTCGAAGAAGCTTGGTTGGTATATCTATAGAATTAGTGCTACTCTTAAATACTCTTCTTCGACATACAATTTACTTATAATAAGTGTTAATTTATTATGCTTATTAACTGAATTTTAACACACTTTTAGATATTCTCTTTAGAATATCTCGCTCTTGTTTACTCATTATTAACGACTAGAAGGCGCTTGTATATCCCTTTCCAAAATACAGTTATTAGTTGAAAATAGATCCACGAAAATATATTTACGTAAAAACCTAAATTAATACGTCCATCAGCATCCTTACCAAACCACTCACAATTTTCCCGATAATAATCTAAACATTTAATTAAGTAAACAGTACTCCGCCTAAGCGTCTCCCATTCCGAACAATGATAAGAAGAGCTCTAATTGCAAACAAACACATTTATTAGCTAATTAGGGACGAAGTCTAATGGGTAATTAGGTGATTGTGTTATTGTTGGCCTTTTGTTTTATGTTAGTTAGTTTACACTTTGACAATGTTAAGTATTGTGATGCTTGAAAGTCAATTCCACTTTGTAAAACTTGTGTTGTTTATTTATTTAAAAAGTCTTAAATTGTTATACCTAATTAATAATTATTACAAATGCGAAAGAAATTAAGAAATCATACAATCGCGCTTCTTGTTTTATTATAAGTCCACATTTTGCCAATTTTATTATTGGTCCCACGTAATAGGTGGCGAGCTTATTGCCGCTTACGGGCACTGTTTTGTTCACCAGAGCCTCGTTCGTTGATCGGCAGTTCACCACTTACAGGTGAGGTTCGCTTGGACTTTTAAAATGTAGGATCCTTACACACCTATTATATTAATAATTTGGTTAAAACATACATGTATCTTTATTGAAGAAGGTAAGATATGTAGATTTCTTTTTTAGTTTTGGAAAACATACATACATACATAATGTCACGCCTCTTTCCCGTAGGGGTAGGCAGAGATCACATCCTTCCACTTGCTATGATCTTGGCACACACTTTTAGCTTCATTCACACTCATTAACCTCCTCATACACGCCCGTCGGTTTAGGGTACTTTTGACCTGCCCTGTTAGTTTTGGAAAAGTACAAAACTAAAATAGAAATCCACATATCTTACGCTGATGAAGTTGGTAGATATGAAACAATGTTCCTGATTGAAGTAGCCATTATCATCCTAGCATTATATGCATTAGGCTTACGCTAAGGACATAGGATCTGTTAACTGGTTTAACCAGATTTGGCTGAATGTCAGTTATTATACGAAGCGACTGTTGTCTGATCTCAGCGTTAAACCTGCTATAAGGATACCAAAAGGCACTGACTTTCTAATAGCAACTGCCATAGATTTTTACGACAGCCAGGACCACCTGCTTAAAGTAAATAAAATAAATAAATATTCTCTTACAATCACACCAATTATTTAGTTCCAAGATAAGTATCATTAAGAACTTGTGTTATGGATACTAAATAACGGATAAACATACATAATTACTTTTTTTTTTGTAAATACATACTTAAGATACATAGGAGAACACCAGACCAGAACAAATATTCATGTTCATGCACACAAAGATTTGTCCTGTGCGGGAATCGAACCCACGACCTCTCGAGTGAAGTGCAGATATACTGACCTCCACGCCATATCGGTCGTCAAAAGTGCTTTTCAAATCACTGAGCAAGCGATAAGTACGCTTACTTCATAAGTCATAGGTAGATACGCGATAAGAATTTGAACCCTAGACCCTCTGGATTGCAGTCTACTAGTCTCGCTACTGGGCTGCAGCTGCTCTTGAATTAAGTAGTATTAACTTGAATAAGTGCCTCAGGTACGTACAGAGGAAGACGCGTGGGATTGTTAATGAGAACATAAGGGCATACAGGCCATACTTTATTTGTAAGCTTACAGCGTACAAGTAAAGTATGGCCCATAACCTCTCATTAATAAGTTTTATTTAATTCGGAGAAAATATTCACTATTATATGCATACAAAGTTTTTTACAGAAAATACTAGATTAGATTTTTTTAACAGAAACAGTTCATCATACTGTTGAATGATGAAGTAAAAACAAAAGAAAATCAGTTTTTAAAAAGTTTTCAGCAACGTTAAGTGTAAAGCAAAGTTATGTTTTGGCTAAATATTCACAAGCCAAATATTGTCAGTGATAAAAATTACCAAACAAAGTGCTTTAAGTGTGAAAAAAACTAAAAGGGTAAAGACAACAATGATAATTCTTGACCGCCACAACAAACGGACGAGGAATATTATTGCATTAGACAGGTACGTTAAGCCGCACCTTCACAAAGGAAGCACGTAACAAAATCGGTCACTTCATTTCAATACGCACAGTCAAAACTGAACTAACAATAGAACGAAGGCGCTTCAATGAGAATTGAGTCGCTTTTTCCATACTAACTTTAACGTAGCGTGTTATCGAACTGCTTTTGTAACTTAGTTCTTAGATAATATTCATTGATAAAATGTCATTCATAAGTATGACAAGAAGTGGAAGATTGAGCAGAAATTGACGTGAGAATTTTGGTTTTTGCCAAAAATATTCGTAATGAAAATTTTAAGCTGGATCAAGATGTAAAATTCATGTTCAGACACGTTTTAAGTTTACCTATGGACCACCTTGGACTAAATTGATGACTTTCGGAATATAGTGCCTTACGAATCTAAGCCACAAACAAACTATAGAAACTCATTGCTAGACTCAATGTCCTTCCGTACTACTGTGATGGTAAGGTTAGCACCTTGATCCATACTGGTGCTGCCACATTGCTGTTTAAAAATGTTAACAAGCATAGTCTAACACTAATACATTTACTAAAAATGTTAAGAATTGTTAATTTTTTTTTAGTGCTCCAATAATTATGTTTCGAAGTATTTATCAACATTACCTAACACCTTGGTATGTGAGAGGAGGCTCGTGCTCAGTAGTGGGACGTTTATGAGCTGAGATGATGATGATGACCTAACATGGAAACATTTCCTAACATTGTGATCGTATGTATCTTAACAAATGTTTTCAAAAATTTCTAAGCAGCAGTGTGGCAGCATCAGTATAGAGCAAAATATTATCTTTGTTATTAAGATGCGTTAAAATAAATACTTCCTAACCATTACACCAATTATTTAGTTCCAAGATAAGTGTTATCATTAAGAACTTGTGTTATGGATACTGAATAACGGATAAACATACATAAATACTTTTTTTTTGTAAATAAATAGTTAATATACATAGGGAAACACCCAGACCAGAACAAATATTTATGTTCATGGACACAAATATAATATTTGTCCTGTGTGGGAATCGAACCCACGACCTTGAAGCGAAGAGCGAGTATACTCGCCACCACGCCATATCGGTCGTCAAAATTGGTTGGTAAAATAAAGAATGATAAATAAATAAAATTTAATCATAGTCCTATTATCCTCAGAGTACAATATGAAAATGAAAAAACTTTTTATTTCATAAACTATTACATAGTACTTGAAAACGTCAAAATTATAAAAAAATAAAACAATTAAAATATAATTATACTAAAATCACGAAGCTTAGATTCACTTGCAACCAAACAATTAAAAAAACAAAAAATACACGTAGTAACAAAGGTATATCTCACTCATGTACTCAGGTTATTTTTCCCAGATCCGCATTTGGCGGAGAAAAGAAGGGTGACGTACTGGTTTTAGAATCTTTTAAGCTCACAGAGGTTAGTTTATGAATGGACCCAATGTTTGGGACTTAATATCGAGGGCTCCCGTACTTTGGAAGGCATGTTGAACTGTTAATATGTATGTTAACACATGCGATGCGATCTTGGATTCCACGCATAGTGATAATCATACCTAACAGTAAAAAAGGTGAAATTTCCAAAAAACGGTCGATGACTGGAGCCGGGCCGCGGACAAAACAACATTAACACCAACCTTCTGAAAGTTACCTACATGTACATATAAGGCTCTTTGCGCACGAAAGACATATATGCACAGTTAAATATACGTCAACACAGCGAATATAAGCTTTAAGATGACATTTTTTAATAATACTAACCTAAAACGTTTCTTACAGCGTCATCATTAATATTTTGAAAACATACATACAATCACGCCTGTTTACCCGAAGGAGTAGGCAAAGGCATATTATACTACATATTAATTATACGCTCACATTTCGCCAGTTAATGATACTTTTGACGATCAATATACCTGCACTTCACTCTAGAGGTCGTGGGTTCGATTCATGTTCGCATGAACATGAATATAGTTTCAAAACTTTGTTAAAACATACTCTAACACTTTTAAGTCGGAATGTGTAGGTAGAAGCTAAATCTGAATATATAAGTGATAAAATTTATAATAGTGTACACAAAGTTAAATCCGCTTGGAAAAATATGAACGCAGAAAGCGGCAAAGTAAAACCAAATAATAATAATTAGAAACTTAACATTAGCAGTGAAATAATCACATAGGATGCTAAATTCGCTAATGAATTTGAAAACTTTTTATATCGAATTCCCGTAGATTTCACCAGAACCCTGGGCTCGTCTACCCCCATTGCAAAATCTTTATTAAAAGCCAACGTACCTTGTTGTGATGTTTTATTTAAATTTAGTTAAGTCAATATAGTCAGTGTTATTATAAAAGATTTTAAATCTTTAAATATTAAGAAAACGGCTGACATTTGGGGCATTTCTGTATACTTAGACATACAAGAACACATTTGCTTTTATTTCTTTATTATGATACCGCTCATATCTCTTTCATTGTTGTTAAAAAAATATATCAAATTTCCATTTTGTGTGTAAATATTTGACGAATCTAAATGATAATGTTGATCTTAAAGACAATAAAGTATATTTTATTTTTTTGTAAGTGCACCCGTATTGTAGAGACGATATATATTTCTTTCCCTAACTACGTAGGTATGCATACACCCTAAATGAGTCGACGAACAATCACAGGAATGTTGAGTCAACGTCGAGGAGTCGCGAGAAAACTTCCTAAAACCTTGCGAGATCTGAACACCGACCAGCTAATTATGCAACATCAGTGACTAAATGGCAACAAGAAATAGGGACATGGCATCATTACATGCTATTTAGAGGGTTCTTTTATTCCGCTGATTTAAGGGCACCATCCATCCAATCAATGAATTTGAACTGGCGAAAGGCCAAACTCGACGAGTTTCTTGCCTAATTCTTCCCCATTGAAGCTTCTGCTCGTAGTGACTTCTCGTGTTAGTTTAAGAAGACAATCATAAGGTCTTTTATCTAAGCCCAAATTTTATAAAGCATTTACATTTTCAATGTTTATATGTATACTGAATTCGACTGATTACATTATTTTACAACCTGGTTCACTTACAACCCTAATATATATTCATGGAAGCCCAAATTTAATAAAGCATTTCAATTTTCAATGTTTATATGTATACTGAATTCGACTTATTATGTTACCTTTTTTTTTATTGATTTACGTCGGTAAAAAAATGCATTTACGCACTGTCTCCCGGCCAAAGGGGGACCGAGAGAGGTGTGTGGGACTCACCACCGGCAGACAAGACCGCCAGCAGTAATACCCACTAAAAATCTTCCGACGACGCCCGCCGCTTGTTGAGAAAGAGGCGGGTGGCCAGTACCTGGGTTGCAGCTCTGACTCCCCGCCCGCGGCCAACGTCCCCCGGACCAAAACCGGGAGGAACTCCTCAGAGAGACGCAGTGGACGCGCCGCTCCTACCTCCAACTGCGACCATAGCGTGTGTGGCCGACTTCTCGGAGGGTCCATGGTTAGACAGCAGGGGCCCCCTGCCCCCGCTGCACAAGACCCTCTTGGCGCTGCTTGACGGGCCCTCCTGGCCCGCCCGCTGCGAAGAAGTGGAAGATTGAGCAGAAATTGACGTGAGAATTTTGCCAAGAATATTCGTAATGAAAATTTTAAGCTGGATCAAGATTTAAAATTCATGTTCAGACACGTTTTAAGTTTACCTATGGACCACCTTGGACTAAATTGATGACTTTCGGAATATAGTGCATTACGAATCTAAGCCACAAACAAACTATAGAAACTCATTGCTAGACTCAATGTCCTTCCGTACTACTGTGGTGGTAAGGTTAGCACCTTGCTCCATAATGGTGCTGCCACATTGCTGTTTAAAAATGTTAACAAGCATAGTCTAACACTAATACATTTACTAAAAATGATTTTTATGCTCCAATAATTATGTTTCGAAGTATTTATCAACATTATCTAACATGGAAACATTTCCTAACATTGTGATCGTATGTATCTTAACAAATGTTTCCAAAAATTTCTAAGCAGCAGTGTGGCAGCATCAGTATAGAGCAAAATATTATCTTCGTTATTAAGATGCGTTTAAATAAATACTTCCTAACCATTACACCAATTATTTAGTTCCAAGATAAGTGTTATCATTAAGAACTTATGTTATGGATACATGATAAAGGATAAACATATGTAAATACTTTTTTTTGTAAATAAATAGTTAATATACATAGGGAAACTCCCAGACCAGAACAAATATTTATGTTCATGGACACAAATATTTGTCCTGTGTGGGAATCGAACCCACGACCTTGAAGCGAAGAGCGAATATACTCGCCACCACGCCATATCGGTCGTCAAAATTGGTTGGTAAAATAAAGAATGATAAAGAAATAAAATTTAATCATAGTTCTATTATCCTCAGAGTACAATACACGTAAGTAGTAACAAAGGTATATCTCATGTACTCTGGTTATTTTTCCCAGATCCGCATTTGGCGGAGAAAAGACGGGTGACGTACTGATTTTAGAATATTTTAAGCTCACAGAGGTTAGTTTATGAATGGGAGACCCAATGTTTGGGACTTAATATCGAGGGCTCTCATACTTGGAAGGCACGTTGAACTGTTAATATATATGTTAACACATGCGATGCGATCTTGGATTCCACGCATAGTGATAATCATACCTAACAGTAAAAAAGGTGAAATTTCCAAAAAACGGTCGATGACTGGAGCCGGGCCGCGGACAAAACGACATTAACACCAACCTTCTGAAAGTTACCTACATGTACATATAAGGCTCTTTGCGCACGAAAGACATATATGCACAGTTAAATATACGTCAACACAGCGAATATAAGCTTTAAGATGACATTTTTTAATAATACTAACCTAAAACGTTTCTTACAGCGTCATCATTAATATTTTGAAAACATACATACAATCACGCCTGTTTACCCGAAGGAGTAGGCAGAGTAGGTACATATTAATTATACGCTCACATTTCGTCAGTTAATTATACTTTTGACGATCAATATGGCGTGGATGTCAGTATACATACCTGCACTTCACTCCAGAGGTCGTGGGTTCGATTCATGTTCGCATGAACATGAATATAGTTTCAAAACTTTGTTAAAACATACTCTGACACTTTTAAGTCGGTATGTGTACGTAAAAGCTAAATCTGAATATATAAGTGAAAAAATGTATAATAGTGTAGACAAAGTTAAATCCACTTGGAAAATTATGAACGCAGAAAGCGGCAAAGTAAAACCAAATAATAATAATTAGAAACTTAACATTAACAGTGAAATAATCACAGAGGAAGCTAAATTCGCTAATGAATTTGGAAACTTTTTATATCGAATTCCCGTAGATTTAACCAGAACCCTGGGCTCGTCTACCCCCATTGCAAAATCTTTATTAAAAGCCAACGTTCCTTGTTGTGATGTTTTATTTAAATTTAGTTAAGTCAATATAGTCAGTGTTATTATAAAAGATTTTAAATCTTTAAATATTAAGAAAATGGCTGACATTTGGGGCATTTCTGTACACTTAGACATACAAGAACCCATTTGCTTTTATTTCTTTATTATGATACCGCTCATATCTCTTTCATTGATGTTAAAAAAATATATCGAATTTCCATTTTGTGTGTGAATATTTTACGAATCTAAATGATAATGTTGATCTTAAAGACAATAAAGTATATGTTATTTTATTTTTTTGTAAGTGCACCCGTATTGAAGAGACGATATATATTTCTTTCCCTAACTACGTAGGTATGCATACACCCTAAATGAGTCGACGAACAATCACAGGAATGTTGAGTCAACGTCGAGGAGTCGCGAGAAAACTTCCTAAAACCTTGCGAGATCTGAACACCGACCAGCTAATTATGCAACATCAGTGACTAAATGGCAACAAGAAATAGGGACATGGCATCATTACATGCTATTTAGAGGGTTCCTTTATTCCGCTGATTTAAGGGCACCATCAATCCAATCAATGAATTTAAACTGGCGAAAGGCCAAACTCGACGAGTTTCTTGCCTAATTCTTCCCCATTGAAGCTTCTGCTCGTAGTGACTTCTCGTGTTAGTTTAAGAAGACAATCATAAGGTCTTTTATCGAAGCCCAAATTTTATAAAGCATTTACATTTTCAATGTTTATATGTATACTGAATTCGACTGATTACATTATTTTACAACCTGGTTCACTTACAACCCTAATATATATTCATGGAAGCCCAAATTTAATAAAGCATTTCAATTTTCAATGTTTATATGTATACTGAATTCGACTTATTATGTTACCTTTTTGACGTGACAACGTCTTAAATTAGGTTGCGGCTGGGAGTCACTTATGAAAAAGTGTAACGCTCGGTAACGTTACGATGAGTCACCGAACGAGAGAGAGGCCCGGCGAATGCCTTGCGTCTCTCTCCCACTCAACTATGATCGGTCTGCCGCGCGCGCAGCACTAGTGTACAATGTTTTAGTAAACAAAATATATTTCTATAGTTAAAATTTGTGCAATTCTTATTTTCATTCAATTCCTTGTTCCTATTGTGCAATTTAATTATATTCATATCAATAAATATTCTACCGAGAAAAAGACGTTGTCACGTAAAATCTTCGCCCGTAAAAACGACTTTACAGGCAACCATTTTTTTTTTTATTGATTTACGTCGTTAAAAAAATGCATTTACGCACTGTCTCCCGGCCAAAGGGGGACCGAGAGAGGTGTGTGGGACTCACCACCGGCAGACACGACCGCCAGCAGTAATACCCACAAAAAATCTTCCGACGACGCCCGCCGCTTGTTGAGAAAGAGGCGGGGGGCCAGTACCTGGGTTGCAGCTCTGACTCCCCGCCCGCGGCCAACGTCCCCCGGACCAAAACCGGGAGGAACTCCTCAGAGAGACGCAGTGGACGCGCCTCTCCTACCTCCAACTGCGACCATAGCGTGTGTGGCCGACTTCTCGGAGGGTCCATGGTTAGACAGCAGGGGCCCCCTGCCCCTGCTGCATAAGACCCTCCCCACAGGTCCTTCTTAGTTTCCCCCCCGGTAGTCAGTACTAAGGGCACCCAGAGTCGCCAATCTCTGGGTGTTACCTTTTCCCTGGCGCCTCCTGCGCCCTACCGGGAGGTACTCAGCCCCCCCACCACGACAAGGTGGAGACCAGTCGGGGGGGGACTTATTATGTTACCTGGGTCATCTACAACCCTAATATGTGGTGGAAGTCTGGATCGCAAACTATTGCTTCTTATCCGGGCATATTCGCTGCTGACTTTCCAGCTGGTTCATGTTTCCTCTTCCTCGTACCTTGTACAAGGAGCAGGGTGGGAAGCGAGAGAGAATCGCTGCTTTACAGTAGCATTATTGTATAGTAATAACATAATTGAGTGACCCTGGCAACACTGACGAGCTCATTTTGGCATGAATTACTAAATAAAAAAAGAACAGCGTACTAGGGTACGCTTTTTTCATCATTAAATCATGGCCGACCCTGTCGAGCACGACATTGTTGGAGAGGGGAGGAAACTTCTTGTTCGTTCATTATTTATATTGATAAACAAATAGGAATGAGTATTCATTTCCTCAATATGAATTCAATTATATATTTTTTCTATCAAAAAATCATCAGCCTATTTTGTATTTATCAAAAGAAAAGGTTTTACTGAGTTAAAAGTTTTACTAAGGTAAAAGAAAACAAATGCATGCTGATGTCCGACCTTAATCCCTTTCCCCTCGGTTTGTAAGAGGAAATCCTAGCTCCGAAGTTACACGTTAAAAAGTGATATGACACGCCATTATCATACATCATCATAAATTCAGCCATTGCAAGTCCACTGCTGAACATAGGCCTTCCCAATTGTTTTTCGCTTAGATTGGTCTTGTGCCGCTTGCGTCCACCCGCTCTTGTGATACCCGAAGGGGTAGGCAGGGGTATATTATACGCCCACATTTCGCTAATTATATTGGAGGCCCAACGTAATAGGTGGCAAAGTTTAATGTTCGCCAGAGCATCGTCCGTTGATCGACAGGTCCACCACTTGCAGGTGAGGTTGGTTTGGGCTCCTAAGATGTTGGTCCCTATACACCCATTATACTAAATACTTATTGTGATACAGTTTCCACCAGTGTATGTTTAGGGATGTACAGGGATCCTATCAAGACCTAAGGAGCCCGTGGTGCACCTGCCGATCAACGGACAAGGCTCTGGCGAACATAACAGTGCCCGGTAAGCGGCAATAGGCTCGCCACCTTTTTCGTGGGACCAACTATATTGCTGGCGAAGTGTGGGCGTGTCATATGCCTCTGCCTACCCCTTCGGGGAAACATGCGTGAATGCATATATGTATGCACTAGAAATTGTAAACCTACGATTTGATGAAATGTACGACACGGCAGAAGCCACAGACTGATGTTAGTTGGAACAAATTTTAAGACAATCATCAGAATGAATACATTTAAACGACAAGCCCAGTAGCAATGATACACTCGTACACATATTGACGTGGAGCAAATATCTTCTGTTGGCTTTCTACAGGCACTTCGGTACATACTTCATACGAGGACCTCTCGACAACCAATAATAATAGAGTATTTTATAGCGATGTTTAGCTAATTAACTATTTTTGAACTCGAAGCAGTAGAAGCTATGTTATTCGAACGAAAAATATGGTTTAATACCTTTTCTATAAATGTAGGTTACCTAACATGTTAAATTAATATATACATTTAAGTTTAGGTGGCCGCAGCGCATTGGTTAACGTGCAGATTGATACTGCTGGGTCAGGAGTTAAAACCTCGTCAATAGTTACAGATAGAACGTAGAGCGATCTGAACCGTGGTAGGTTTGTAAATGAATCTCGGTCTAATTAGAATGCACTTAGCTTGAGTTTAGAAAAGAACAACTATAAAGAGGATGAGTAACAGATAATTAATAAATAGCGCTGTTAACTACTATATGATTGCTATATCATCAAATTCTTTAATATGTATATATAGTATAATTAAATAATATAAAAGATTATTCTATAATAAGAAGAGACTATCACAAGGACTTTAAAACACAGGAACAGATATAGATTATGTCCATCTCCCTAGTCCCATATAATAATAGACTAACAAATAAATTGTCATAATTTTTATGCAATAGAATAAAATATAAAGCAAACTTGAAATGCTGCTAAAACCAAATTTGAAATTACTAACTTTTTAACCGCCACCTCCAAAAGGTGGTCTCATATCGTAAATTTTAAACGAGGAGACCTTAACCTGTCTTGTAAATACTGTTAGATTACATTAATAACTCAGTAAAAACTCAGTTCTGTTTTTCAACTAGACACTTTTTGCCTAACATTCAGTGTTGACAGATCAATAAGCAAGGTGGGTTGTTTATTTGCCTCGTCCCTGGGCCGCAGGGTTTTCCTGGACTCCGTGGGTGGTCCTCATCACACCACTTAGCGCACCAATAGAAAAAATCACAATGAAAAAATATGAAAATATCACAACTATGACAGGTAGAGGTTAATATGGATAAGACCCTTGTATTTATTAACGTCAATGTAATTTTAATGTTACATGCGAATACTATAGGTTTACAGTGTATAGCAGATTGTTGTATGGCTAGCTGGAGCACCAAACTTCATTATCATCACCACATTTGTAGCACAATATTCTAATCAAGCTTTTATTCGCAGTGAATAGGAGCGTTTTTTTTTAATGGTTTTTCTTGCGGGATTTATTGAGCCAAACTTGAATGAACAGTTTTGGCATTCAAGCCTTAAATCGTAAAAATTTCCACAAGGCTAAATTTAATCGAAGGCATCTATTTGTAACAAAAAAGAACACTAACATAGAGTTTAGAGCATATCTTTAGCAGTGTTATGTAGATACAAAGCTCTTTAAATAGATATTGGTGTCTAGTAATCCATAGCGACATTTAAATAATAACATTTAAAAAAGCACGTAGCATCACATCATTTAATATGGTTATTATAAGAGATTTGTTTTTAATAACGTGACTCCCCATGAGGTTTTCTGGAAGAGATCTCTTATAGAAAGAAGTTCGCCTTTGTACATGTCCTGTTTATATTTAATGTTTTCTTAACAGTTTTTGTGTGCAATAAAGAGTTAATTATTATTATTATTATCAAGAAAATTGTGATTCACTTCCATACAATTCTCCCAGCCATGTTTGTTTTCCTAGGTCAGGTATGGTGCGCCAGCGCAGCGCCCCGCCCCCCGCAAGTGGGGCCACCTTCCCCTCTCCTATCCACACGATAATGAAACAACATCTCACCTAAGCGACGTAAAACGTGCCTAACTTAAAGTTTCTCAAGAATTACAAAAAACTTACAGAGTTCGAAAAAAGATGTTAAAAAATTTTTTTTTGGGAGACACTCGTAAAGAAGAAAAGTTTAAGAACTTATTGAGACATTAAGAAATCTAAACCAATAATCTTCATAGTTTTATTGAATTAAAAATACTAGTAATATTTTTTATTTACCCTGTTATTTATTTAGTTTAGACATTTATTCACCAAATGAGTCACTTGAAATGTATAGTTCCTCCTCTGAGCCTATTACGTTACACTACTGAGCACGGGCCTAAGGCGGCGATAGCCCAGAGGCGAGACCTTTTAATTCAGAGGGTCTCGGGTTCAAACCCTGGTGGCGCTACTATGACTTTTCGAAGTTATGTGCGTAATTATCGCTTGCTCCGTGCCTCGGAAAGCACGTTAAGCCGTTGGTCCCCGCTGTCATGAATATCTATGGCAGTCGTTATTAGGAAGTCAGTGCCTTCTAACAGACTGACAGCTGGTTTAACTATAGAACGATGTTTCCCTCTGGGTTGCGGAGGTCAGACGGCAGTCGCTCCACGTAATAACTCAAATTCAGTAAAAATCTGGTTGAACCAGTGAGCAGACCCTGGGCCCTAAGCTCACGTCTAGGGCAACCGGGATAATGCTAGGTGCATCTGCTCTGGCAGACGAGGCTCTGGCGAACTTAACAGATCCCGGCAAGCGGCAAAAGGCTCGCGGCCTATTACGTAATTGTAACCGACAATGTAATTGGCGAAGTGTGGGCGTATAATATGCTTCTGCCTACAACAATCAGGCGAAAATGTATATAATAGGTTGGGGAAAAAGTCTTTTCGTATTTTTGTATGAAAAGTCAAGACATTTTTTTCAAAGTTTATTTACATTTATTTACAATATATATGTACCGTTTTGTTGAATAACTTTCTGCCATTTTGTGGGCAGAGACATTATCCCGTTACTGTAGAAACTTTGGGACTTCTGATCAAAAAAACGGGACAAATAGTTTTGGCAGTCCTCTCTTGAGGTCAACCTTACAGAACCTAAAGAATTCTGCAGAGACCGAAACAGGTGAAAATCTGAAGGCGCAAGGTCAGGGCTATATGGTGGATGCACTAGGACCTCCCAGTCGAACTCTCTTAATTTTTGCTGAGTGGCTAAAGATGTGTGTGGTCTAGCGTTATCGTGATGAAAGACCACACCCTTCCTGTTGATCAATTCCGGCCGTTTTCTCTCGACTGCTTCCTTTAATCTCATCAGTTGCTGGCAGTAAAGATCAGAATCGATGGTTTTGCCGGGCGGTAAAAGCTCATAATAAACAATGCCCTTCCAATCCCACCATACACACAGCATCACCTTATTTCGTGTTAGGCCAGGTTTGGCCACAGTCTGTGAAGCCTGGCCAACTTTCGACCACGACCTTTTTCGCACGTTCTTGTCGTACGTGATCCACTTTTCATCGCCAGTTATCAATCTCTTCAAAAACGGCTCGGTTTCATTACGTCTCAATAATGAATCGCAAATGAGTACACGGTTCATTAAGTTTCTTTGAGTGAGCTCGTGTGGCACCCAAATATCGAGCTTTTTTGTATAACCAGCTTTCTTCAAATGGGTCAAAACTGTTTTGTGGTCAATTCCCAGTTCTTCAGCTACATCGTAACTACTAATATGCCGATCTTGCTCCACTCTTTCAAAAATGGCGTCCATTTTATTCGTAACAGGGCGACCAGAGCGAGGTGCATCTTTAACATCAAAATTTCCGGACTGAAAACGTTTGAACCAAATTTGTGCTACTCTTACTGACACTGCATCAGGTCCATAAACATCACAATTTTTTTTCACTGCTTGAGTTGCATTTTTGCCTTTTTTATAATAAAATTTTAAAATGTATCGAATTTCTTCATTAGATTCACTCATTTTTACGGAGAGAAAAACAAATGAAAAATAGCGGGAAACAACTTTTTTTTATTTTTTTATTTTCTTTATAATGGAACCTTTTTAATGTTACCAAAACCAGCCAGACACAAATAGTACAGTCAAAAAAATTTTATAATAAGTTTATACCTACGTTATGCGAAAAGACTTTTTCCCCGACCTAATATGTATAATTTAAAACTTGTTTAGTTTATTATTTGCATTGATTCTTTTAATCACAGCGATAATCTGTTACTACCAAAACTCCTAACAAAGACATCACAATAAAACATCACCATAGTTATTTCATGGTACTTAGTCAAAGTACCATTTATAGAAGGGTCATACAACGTTCTCATACCGTGCCATCCCACGCACTCGCCCCTTGTATTCGGGGCTTCAATAAAGAACGTGTACGCACTTAAAAAACAATCAAAGTTATGCCACAAACCTAAGCGAGGCCGGCTTACATGGCGCTGGGTTAGCATAATAATAATGCAACTAAATATTTAGTTCATTTTTTTTTCTTACAGCAAAGATGCAGTGATGTGTTATATTTTTATTAAAAGACATCCCAGCGTGTTAAAATTGGTTTTTGTCTCTATTGTACAATTACAAATTATTGGGCCTAAAACCTGCGAAAAAGCGTTTTAGGTATATTTATTTCTACTTCACCCTACAGATATAACTTTTAGAGAAGTTGATGTAATGTGTTTATAAAAATCCTAATAATTTTCTATTGATCAGATCTTTTACGAAATTACGAATCATGAGAAAATATTTTTTTCACTGTCGAATGTACATAAACTATAAACTGTCATAAGTTCTTTATGTTTTTCATCGACATTCCAGGCACTTTCAACTATCATTATGAATTTATAGATTTTCTTTTGTTTTCAAAACAGCGTCGTTTGTTGTTATTATTTTATTTTCGAAGATACTTAAACTGTCATAATTTATTTGTATTTTTTATCCAGTTTTCCAAACACAACTCACAACTATCATCTTGAAATTGTAGATTTTATTTAGTTTATAATACAGCGTCATGTAACCCTACATCATGTGTTCCTACAGCCCGTTTGGGCCTGAGGCGTAATCCCGGTTCTGTAATCCCGGACAAGTGCCGTTCGGGAAACTCGGGGAACTATATTACTTGTGGGGTACCAGCTAATGTGGGATATTGGCGGATTAAGTTATGTGGATACTGAACTGCGCTTTATCAGCTCATTATTATCTTACAATTGAGCAGCAGTTACGTGTAATTGTTACCTTCTAAAACAGCCCGCGGAAAATCAGCGTCGTGACTTTTCGAGAAAACCTATAAAAAGCGGATTGTATGCACTATTTAATTACAAATAAGTTTGAATCAACATATATACAACAATCAATATATATACCTATAATTATTTTGTTATTTGTAATGGGTAATAGTTTTTCCTCTTTTTTATTTACTTGCAGAACTACTAGAGTCGAATTTCGGTAGATAATTTTATATTGTTAAGATATAATATATTGTACTACGGTGGGATCATATAGCGAATATAAATGACGTTCAGTTGGGAGAGACAAGTTCTTCAATGACAGTGCAAACAGATCCACACAAGGGCTCAATAGAGTTTTCAGCTTTCTTTACAAACTCCTTACAAAATAGTAGCCGAAGCGTAGTCGATTATAGGTCTTCTCTTCAGCCTTTTGTATAGCCTGCTGTAGCGCGTCTACAATGTTTACGATGGGTCGTATTTTTGCAAGAAAGTAGAAATATCTTCAAATCTTAAGTAAGCGGCAATAGGATCACCACCTATCGTGGGACTACTAATGCATAGTTTGGGCGTGCAATATGCCTCTGCCTACCCCTACGAGGAAACAGGCATGATATTATTTATGTATGTTTTGTATAGTAATTCATTTGGTAGTCTCTTGAGTAAAAGTCAATCGTTTTAATCCAGATTGGCTCAATTTAGCTCTTATGAACGTCAATTTCAACTCTACCTCTACGCACCCATTCACTGCAGACAGGAGCTCGAGTAGAGAACAATTGGGAAAGTACCTTGTTAACTTTGGTCCTTCTGCCAGTACCCACAAGAATTATTTCATAAAACTGGACGAACTATACGGCGTGGAGGTCAGTATACCTGCTTTCCGCTCCTAAGTTCGTGGGTTCTATTCCCACATAGGACAAATCTTTGTGTGAATGAAAATAAATATTTCTTCTGGGTGTTTCATATGTATATTAAGTATATATTTACAAAAAAAAAAGGTATTTATTCATCTTTATCCTTTATTTAGTATCCACAACACAAGTTCTTAATGATACTTATCTTGAAGCTAAATAATATTTTTTACTATTTGTACATTACATGGCAACGTGAAACTTAAATTGCAAAATACGTACATTTTGTAGATAATTATTGATACATCTTAATGGCTATGCTACTTAAAGGTCTACTAATTAAGGAGCAGTTCTCACGCTTAATATACAGTGTAGCAAAATGTATGAATCTGATTTGGGGTCACGAGTGTGGGATCCCTTACATCGGCACCATGCGGCGTTTGAGGCAGAATCAATTTGTGGGCAGCCCCCGGCACTACGCTAATCCCGGTATATTGAGGCACTTGTTCGATAAATTAAACTTCTGTCCTGTTGTTTAGCCGTGGGAGATTTGTTGAAGTACCTACTCACTGACTTGAGTATTGAAATATTCGAAGCAAGTTGGTAGTATTAAATAACTTAAATTGCAAATAACTTTTCTTTTGTGTTTTATTATATTACTTTTTTGCCAAAAAACTAAAATGAATATTTTGCAATACATTTTAAACCTGCCTCTAAATAATGGAACTATTAATGTGTTTTGGTCTTTAGCGGTAATGTAGCGAAATTACTGGTAATTGTTAGGTTTAACGACTAGTGTCTGGTTGTGACAAGGCAACAAGTAAAGCTGTAGCCGATAAGTAACTCTGTCTGAACCGGGGGTGAATCTGTCCAGATGAAATTTTGCATGGAATCAGTTTGATGTCAAAGCCCAATGTTTAGTTTTCATTCTGGAAACATCACTTGAAGTGCTGAAAAGTATTCTATTAATAAGGAAGAAGTACGGAGATTTAAACATTTCTCAAGTACACTCATCATTTATTAAAACTATAGCGTTGTAACCGTGGTCTGCGCCGAACTGTATCTAGTAAAAAGTATTTATATACTTGCAGTAGCGGCATAGAAAACCTTTATACCCCATAGATTTTTTTCTTTTTTCGAATAAATCCGTAAAATGTTTAACACGCATCCCACACCCACACTTACCCAAACACCTCGTTAGAGTGGCTACCGGAATAAAAACAACGACTCGGCGGGGGTGAGGCCGTGTCTAATTAGCGGGGAAGGTGCCCGGTAGCCGGCGATAAGTGGGCCCGCAGTAAAATCATCATAAACTTACGTCTTCGATATTAAGGGCACGGCGGACTATAGCCTAGCACCCGTAGTTGTACTATAATTGTTCTAATTTATCATATCAGCCTTATAAGATCTGCTGCTGAATATTAGCGTCGTTAATAGATTACATTCTATTGGAGATATTTGCCTTTTATCACCACGAATGAGCAAGCTGGTTGGTGATCGCAGTTAAGACCGGTTCGCAGGATCATCCGCTAGAATTTTTCTATGTCAACTCTTACCACTCCACCATTACGTTCTAATTATTTACATATATAAAATAAATAAATAAATAAATATTTTGCTAAATATTTTCTAAATATATTCTATATATATATATAATTATTCTTAGAGATGATCTTATGGGTGGGTACTTTGGGTATTTACAGAGAATGGAATTTTGGAAATATGTACTTAAAAAGTTATAATGTAATAGAGAACATACAGGCCAAGACAAATATTGATATCAATGCACAATACTGTTGCTGTGTGGGAATTAAACCCTCGACCTTCCGAGCTAATAACGGTAAGCTCATAAGCTCAATATTCCACATTATATAAATATTCTTTGATTTATTTTGCCCTATTTTAATGTAGTATAAGTCAAGTGCAGGCTATTATTTGGTTCAAATAATAGTCTGCACTTGACTATACATTTATAAATATTTAGTCCCATTCTTGTATACCTACCTAAATATATTTTTTTCTACAAATAAGACTACAGTAAAGTCTAATCCCGCGTGCGTGCGTGCCGGACCACCCGCGTTCGAGTCCTCCTCTCACTAGCTTCATCACCCAGATCCTCTTGTCTCGTACATACTTAACAGACATTTTTACAAAATAATTCACTTTTAAGATTTATATTTTCTATAGACTGTATGATTGCCACAAAAGCGATTCCAGATTTACGACTGACAATGTTCATGCGCTGAATTATTTGATTTGTAGGAATTGAACCCACGACCATCCGAACAAGGAACGATACTTACCCATATAACAAAAGTAAAAGTACCCGCGTTGGTAACAGCTTTCGCTAAGGGCTTACACAATACACACAAGTGTAGGTGTAACATGATTTTATGTCTGAACTAAGGAGAATCTAACGAAAAATTTGTAGAATATTTTAATCCAAGATAAATTACATAATGTAAAGATTGCTTCTTAATTCTTTTAACCTGGTTTTACGTGACCGAATAACTAATATAACTAGTATCTGAATATTTTGCCTTTAGAACATTATTGCAGTGATAGACTTTAATCGTGTAAGATTGTAAACAACGAACGTTGAAAAGTTACAAAATCTTTGCTTCAAAGTAGTCGGTTAAAAAGGAGCATTCATCCGGTGGTCTGTGGTAAGGACCTACCTCAATCTGAACTGAAGGAGCAACTCTATCCAATGAATGTTTGTGTAGGCAATTAAAAGAATGCAAACAATACGCGGGTGGTCGCCCGCCAAAACATTGGTGACTTTGCGCTTTTTCGGGAAAATGAAATGATGCTTGTCTATGGAAGGCTATGTTGGTTAAAACTTATTTTCTTGTAATTATAAACTATAAAAACGCTTTAAATTTCAATTATCGTTTTTGAAATATAGGTAAATGCTTATTATGTGTCTGATAAAAAACTTCTTCATTTTCTTTTTGCTTGATCTTAAAGTGCAGTCTCACTTGATTTATTTTGCCATGTTTTTGTGCCACTTGCTCACTCACCTTATTTAGGTTAAAAAAATTCACAATAATTGGTAAATGAATATTCGGTTCTTTCATTTTATTTGATATGAACTTACTCGGTTACAGTGTATATGTAATATAATTACATATTACATTATATTAATTAATTGCTTATAAATTCTCAATATGCAGAATTTTTGTCATTTAGTCATAGACAAAGTCCATTATAGTCAAGTCAAAGTCCCAGTAAAATAATTAAGACTTCTCTAGAAGGTTAAAAACAGTATAAGATTCATCACGGCAAGTCTCATGTCAAAATATACAACTTTTCTACACTTGTATACGTTGTCAAAGACGCTATATTTAAATAAACCTAATTTTTTACTCCTATATCTACATTAAAAAATGCTCCATTTTTACACTTATCTACTCTATCTACATTTAGGAATGCTCCATTTTTACATTTATATCTACATTTAAAAATCCATCATTTTACAGATGTCTATACATTTAAAAAACCACTATTTTTACATCTAAATTTTTACACCATTTTAAGAACTACTACTAGGTACTATATTTATTTTCGAAGTTCGCCCTAAAGGTCATTTCGGGACTCATCAGTAAAGTTCCCATAGCTGGTAGTAAAACATAGTAAGTAATAATGTAAGCTTACACAAGAAATTAATAAAAAGTGCACTTCAAAATATAATCCCCTCAAACCAAAGCAGAAGGAAAACAAGTCACAGCATAATTAATTAAATTAAAACTAAATAATAAAGAGATAATAACATCGCGTGGCGGGCATACGCACACACTCCATCGGCAACGCTTCACTGGTTTTCGAACGGACCCCGCAAGTTCCCGCGAAAAATACGTACTGAGTCCTCCATTTTGAGAATAATAACCTAGTATTTTATTTCTGAGTGATATGGTTCCAAATTGTTTAACAATTTATTTATTGTCGCCTTCTCAACAATTGTCAGACAGACTGTGTTTAAAAAATTACCTCAATAGGACCACACTTTCTGTAATTGAACTGCGATTTGAACTGGGGTATGAAAATTAACTATGACGAAAATTATCAACTAAAAAAAACTTTAAATTGATAAATGTCAGAATTACTTAAACGTACGATACAAACAATAATGGAATATATTCGGACATTTCACACAGCGCCCCCGGCGTCTAGGCCCAACCTAAGTGTAGCACCCTTCTAACTTACTTTATGATAACATCTAAGACCCAGACATAGTATCCATGACCCAATGACTTTTGGAACTACGAACACTAACTTATAGCGATTTTCGCGCCATTTGGTACGTCAAATATCATATTTAAGTAAAAAAATTAAATAAATAGAGTTTTGGCGCCAACGCGAAGAAACACACATCGCGGCAATGTTTTATATTTTAAAACTAGTATAAATTTAAAAGTTTCTATGAGTAAATATTGTGGATTTATAGACATAACTTTTTCAACAACGTACACAAGTGTAGGAAAGTAGTATATTGTTGTAATATCTGATTTTTCGTGTTAATTTAAATACTCCATAGAAACCCTTAGTAAAGTCTCCACTACCTACTTTAATGGGGTAGGACTTTGACTGGGCTGTGCCGGACTTTACTTGACAAGACTTCAACTGTCACTAAATAACGAAAATGCTGCACATTGTTGCAAATAACTTGAATTATGTAATTACGTGACACTGGCAAATATTATAATCGAGTGATATCACAATTAAATTAAAAAAAGACAAATAAAACATTATCAAAAGCTCATTCACAAAAAAAATGGGCCTCCCCGATGTATTGAATACAAATGTGTAAATTTAAATCCCACTTCACTTTATTTCACTTAGTTCAATGTAAGTCCCATCTAAATATAATCACAGACTGATTGTATCTTATAAAGCAATTATCTACTGACAAGTACCGATGGGGCGTTAAGGTTCTTTAACGGCGACGGCGAACCGGCAAACGTAATAGAGGACGGCTTCCCACGCGATGTACCGATGATCTGGTTAAGGCTGCGGGAAGCCGATGGATGCAAGAGACTCAGGATCGCTGAATGTGGACACAATTGAGGAGGCCTATGTTCACCAGTGGACATCATGTGGCTGAGATGATGTAGATGAAGTACCTGTGAAGAATAGATTTTGCTATAACTGCTTAAGCATTTTCTTTTCTTTTTAGGAAATAAAATATAAGACGCCACTCGCAACACAATTTTTTTACTACTCAATTACGTTATGTGTGGAAAAACAGTTTAAAAAGAAAACTATAGTCACTTTACTCTAAAATTGCTGTACTATGTACCCATATCATTATAGAGGGGAAAGAGCAGAATGATAATTAAAATAAAAAATTCATATCAGTGACGGAAAAATGTATTTCACTAGTAAGCTAGAACTAAAAAAATGTTTAACTTTAAATGTGCTTTTTTAAAAAAACTGTTATTGAAAAGAGACAAATCTGAAGATTACGAAACTAAGCTTTACACAAATGACATTCACGCCTTTTGTGCAGTGAATCCCCGAAAAGTCAAAACACCTGGTGGCTGCGCGACACATCGGCAATAATCATATTAAAGGCTCATCCCTTCACAAGCCACCCTCGCAACACGCTACCTGGAACTGCCCTCTTCCCTCCCAACTCCCACGTTACCCTTACAATAATACTTGTTAAAATATAATTATAATCGTATGCGCACGCCAGAACTTCCGCTTTGCATTATCTGTGGTTCACAATTTTTATTGAGAGGGTTCATCTTTTCCCTAGCACTAAACAAAAAAAAACAGTGAAACTGACAGCCCGCGCTTTTTAATGTTGCCAGCGTATTTAATATGTAATTTGTCCACGCGGTCTTTGTGATAAGCGTGGTCGGAGGGTGTTTGATTGATTAAATAAGCATGCACAATGCAGATAGGTGGTGTTTAACTGCTCAGGATGATAAGGGGAGCTCAGTTTAAATGTGGACTAATTGGTTCTAGTGAAGTCGTACACGGAACATATTGACATGGATAGATAAGTTATGTTGTAGTGTAGATAGGTACGCAACATAAAAACCTTATAACTTGTAAGATCGTTAGGAACTTAAGTAATTGAGAATTCTTTGCTTTAAAAAATATTTTAAGTAAAGGGAGCCAACTAGAAACATTTATTTATTACGTATTTAGTTTAGTTTATGACATACCTAGGTATCAACACAGTAAACCATAGAGTACCTACAGTGTTGAACGCTTGTTTAAGTCTTTGAACGCTACATAACCGACACACAATAGATTTTCTGTTGTGTCTAGGACCGACGGCGTTCGACGTGTGAAGGGTTTTTGAATTTCATTGTAGTCATTTCAGATAGAAAAATATAATTAAAATTAATTCAAATCAAATAAACTAAACAAAATTTATGTAAGCTTCGAGTGCGTTCACATAGACCTAAAAAACTTTAGATTTTCGGGAGATTTATGGCACAGAAAAACGTATACTTTCATAGATTTTAATTTAGCGGTTGGCTCGTGTGACGCCCCACATTAGTTCAGTAAGTGCGCAGTCATTTCCGATCCCTATGACTATTATTTCGAGCAAATGTGGCAATATGACAACTTAATATACATTATTATATTGTACAAGGAATTATATGCATATTACACCATAAGCCCATCAAGTGTTAAAAGGAACAGGAGTAATGTTAAATAAATAATTTACAAAACAAACAAATATTAAGGTCGAAACGTACGTTATTAATAAAATAATCATAAGTATGAAAATAAACGACAACTTGGTTGGGTTGTAAATGTAAGCTTTTAAGCCATATTCAATTTTGCCCTGTCTTATCGGTATTATCCCTAACCTCACAGATTTATGTAAAATGCAAAGTTATTATGTAATTTTTCCAATTATAATTTCCAAAGAAATATTAATAACATAGTAGGTACAACTTTTTACTTTTTATATTTTTAACCTCAATGGAATCAGAGAAGTGTCTTAAAGTTTTAACTAGTATATTAGTGAATCTGGGCGTATTTCTATGCCTATATTCATGATTTTATCACCGGGAATACCTATTACAAAACCTACTTAAGTTTCATACAACACTTGCAAAGCAATTCACAATTAACCAATTTTATGTCATTATGTAATTGGAATTTGCAAATCTGAAAAAATGCCAATACGACGAGATTCATGAGTAAATAATGAATGAACAATTAACTTCAAAAGCGTTAAAGTAAAATTGACCGTCATCGTCGATCGTTCGCCGCCGGACAGGCAGGTGGGCTTAATCAAATTACACAAATTGCAACATACAATATTCATAGGGTGGTCTCCGACAGCCCTGCCGCCTGACCACTATATAACGAGTACAATAATAATTATTAATTTCTCTTTTGAATTTTTTTTTCTTTAGGTAAGATTCCTACTGGTTCAGAAGGCTTTACGTACTTTCTATGATAAGCTCGGCACGGCAGTCTTTGAACAAAAGAACCACGTAATTGTTTAAAAGTGTTCAGGTTTGTCCACTATGAGTGACGATCTTCATGGGGCGGCTGGCAAGAGGTTAACGAGAGTAATTGCAGATCGTGTACAGTATAACATAACAGGAAAGTGGAGAGTCCAATGATGAGATGATGAAGCATCATCCATTAATTAAGTCACACGAATTTCGTGAACTTTTGACCCCTCCCCCCCCTTACGTCCGTCCTTGTCACAGCTGGTCACACTTGGGAGACTCCCTCCTCCTTAGTCACATATTTTGCAATTGTACAGCAAGAAATGATTACATTGAAACAGGAGTTCCAAAATAGGACCTAAATTAGGATCCCTCCCATCACCTTGTCACACTTCGTCAACCCCCCCCCCCCCCGACCTATTAATGCGTGACGTAATTTATGAATAGCCCCTTACCAGCTGGTAAATGTTGCATTCCTCAAGTTACTGCTTTTATTACATATGTCGAGTGTTCTGTTTCTCTACACTGAGTTCTAAGACATAATATATGACATTCACCTCAGTCAGTTTTCATATTATTTTTCATTAAACTGCCTTAAAATAGACCCTTAACGAATATAATGATTTGTTTAATGACCTCTTAAGTTTTGGTACATACAAGTGTATGTTAATATATAATGAAAATGGTTAAAAAAAAACCTACAATTTTTTTTCGCAATCGATTCTAAGCAAGAATGAGGATTCCCAGTAATTAAGTAGACATTCTACATCACAAAACGATTACTTATCACACCTTGTAAAGTTTTCCCACATTTTCCAGCGGAAGTTCCCACCCATCATACAAGATGGCGTCGCAAGATGGCGCCGGCACGCGGCCGGCACGTGGTCGCGCGTGGCTCAGCGCGCCCTTTGGGCATTTATTGTTTTTATCGAAAACGCGCAACGAAATAATGGTAACAATGCCGTTGTTTCACTCTTGAATAAATTATTTCCGGCACTGGGGTTAAAACGCAATTGAACTGGTCATTACTAACGCATAAAGAAATTCAAAGTATTTATTGGTTAACCGAACATAATTTGAAAATTAACCTGCGACTCACAATAATTGCCCTATTTTAGGAACATTAGTAATACAATATCTGATTAAGTGTCTTTCCATTATTTCATTTTTGTAGCCGAGTTTATGATATCAAGAGGACTAACATTTTTATAACGAAGTTCGCATGTGAAGGGTTTAAAAATCCATCATTTTACACATGTATCTACATTTCAAAATCCTTCATTTTTACACCTATATAATTATTTATAAAACCACTATTTTGACATCTACATTTTTACAATCTCGAGTTTACACCATTTTTAAAAACTACTTATTATATGTTTATTTTCTAAGTTGGTCCTAAAAGTCCCGAAAACAATACTAATCTCTCTCCTGGTTATCACTGTGGCCCTATTAGGCAAGTTAGAAGCCCTATTAGGCTGTCTGGTAAATACAAACAACAGCACGCTACACACCTGCTTCTAACGAGCTGCACTGGGTCAGGTGGTAGAGTATGATTTGAATTCCAACTCGGCTTGTGAGGAGACCCAAGCTCAGTTCAGGTAGCTCATTAACAGTAGCAGTACTGTAAAAGGACGTTAATGCGCGATGGTTTACTTTGCCAGTATTCATTTAAATATTTTTCTCCAAAAGTCCTATAACCACACAATTCAAAACATGTTTCATTTAATAAAGTATTCGTACAGTCAGGTCATATAGAGAGAAATAAATAAATTATTATTATTATATAGTTGGTAACATTCAAAGCCCAAATACATGAAGATCGACTTACGTCTCTGTTGCCAATGGCGTAGGGCATGTTCTAATATATAAAGCATTTGAGTGTTACAACTATTAGACGCTGAGTGTTCTATAAATTTCTATTTAAAATCGATAGCATCGGTAGAACTTACAAACTAACTGCTGATCAGATCGAAATAAAAGTAATAATATAAATATTTAGATAATATTAATTTATTGATATATCAATTTCACAAAGAAAAAAAAAGATGATTACAATAAAAAAACAAAAAAATGAGTATTGAAACATGAGTCTTTATGATGAGTCTATATTATGTGTGAATACAGGTTAAACTTAAAAATATACTAGTATAATCAAATTGTAGCCTGTTTATTAATAATATCCAGAATCACGGTTTTAAAAACTAAACTTAAAACTTGTTTTTTACTTTCAAAACAGATAGATGTCATTCCTTAAAACTTGTATACTTATGTTATTACTATTGATAAATAACATAAAATGTACTGTAACGAAGAAAACAGTAAAACAAATTATTTTAAAAACATTAAATATTATTGATTATTCTCTTATTGTTTTAACCAGGGCGGACTTGTTACATTAATAAGGCACCATTTTATAAAATAATTACTAAAAGAAGAATTTTTATGAATAGTTACCAGAAAATCATGCGTAACACAACAAGGAGAACATAAAAAAACAATTTAAATTAAACACAAGTTTTTCCACATTTCGTAATTTAAATTGATTTTTAAATGCACCGATTGTAAATTTCCTGAAATTTTAATATTGCATAGTTTATTTAAGTCACAGTAAGTAGGTAAGTTGTGTCGTAAACTTAATTATTACCGTTTAACAATTCTGTAAGTAGCACCTGCGAATATTTTAACTTTAGCTTTTATATAACAAGAAAATTAAAGTTTAGAATGTATTTTGCGACATTAAAAGATTTATTAAAACTATGAAATTTAATAAATTATCCGATTTGGTATACCGCATATAATGTAATATAAATTAGTAAGATCAGTCTACACTATTGAAATCTAACCTAGTTGTAAAGTTTCAACCTTTTTTAAAACTAATAAAAAAAAGGTTAAAATTTAACATTATTGTTTTCTATCTTAACTTTTTAAGGCGAAATTTTGGTATCCATATTTTTACCACTGCCTTATAAAGGATTAATGAAATCGGTGGTTAGTACGCTAGGTTACAAACTGCGTTATATGTATAATATAATTATTTATTTATTACGTTTTAAAATATTGTGATCATTAAAATGTTAACAAATGTCATTATAAGTCAGCAACTATACTGACCTACTTAATTCAGATTATGAGCCATATCACTATAAACTAAACATACACGCATAAAGTCAAAATTTTGGTATTTTAGCCTTATTTAATTGAGTACTCTTTAACGCAAAGCTTTAAAAAAATTAGGTCCATCTATTTTGGATTACTATTATAACTATTTTCTTACAAAGTAATCGTTAAATCATTTTCTATTTTAATCATCAACTGCAAATCTAAAATTACGAATATATTGTACTCTATGTATATAAGATAGGGAATAAATTCGCTTGTACTCGATTAGATCCTTAGCCAGATTCTTGATTGAGTACCAAATTTCAGTGTTTTATTTGTTAAAAACAGTCATACTAAATACACAAACACAAGACAAGCACTATTATTAAATTAAAACGTCACAACAATGTTATAGCACAAATCATATTATGTTAGAAAATGCACAAAATTTAACAATAAATAACCATAACATATAAGTCGTTGATCGCCTAAATGTATTTTTTTATTAATCATTAGCTAATGTTTTTCAATCATTTTAATTACACAAAAAAGAAGACAATAACTTTTGACTAGACAGGCATTTAATTACTAAAAAACGAACTGATTCGAATGCCTACTCAAAAATACTGCCAATATTTTTATAGAAATTTACATTTAGACGATCATTGATGGTAAAAAATATGATAAAATAGAGAGCACACTAAGAAACTACACTAATTGGTGTTAATGAAACCCTTGATTAAATTCGATAATTCAAAAATCACAAACATGAGCAAACACAAAAAGAACATACTCCTAAATGGCTATTAAGTACAAGCGTACCTAACATTATCTAAAATTATTTGACACAATTTTTATCGAACAATAATAGTAAGTGGGTGATCAAAATCCATAGTACTATTACTGAACTCATTGACCAAAATATAATCCAAAGGCATGTTCTATTGTTTATTAAAACCAGCCTATAAAGATCTCGGCGCTATGAAAATATGTTTTTAAAGTCAAGTCACGATATAATGACTGCACCCTGAATTATGATAAGCAAACGATGTTAAGTACTATAAGTAGAAGTACTATAAGAAGCGTGATCCATTTCCTTTTCGCTAGTTCTTTTCCTCGAAATCTTACTTCAGACATTTTAATGCTCGCATGAATAGAATAACCTTTGACAAAAGTAGGTTGGGAATACAGAGCACTAGCAGAGTTTCAATAGACTTTTTTATAAAGTGCTGTATTATATTTCTATTAAAAGATCATTCATGACTTGACGAAAGAAATAAAATAGAAAAGTTACCCTTTGTATTGAACGAAGGAGATTGAGCAAAGACATAAAAATCTTTAAGGATTTTTTTATACTTTGACATGTTGCATTTACAAAGCTTTATTTTTACTAGTGTTTTTTTCTAGTAAAAAAATCGTCTTTTTCCTTAAAAAAGTCTTGATCGAGAGATGTTGAGACACAAAAAGAAGGACATCACATCGCAGTGGGAGACGATTCCAGGCTGGTGGAAAATACTGTAACAGTTTTGGATCTGCGATTTGTGTTACTGGAGTACATTTAATATTGTGTACTTTTTATTTTTATGGGACACTAAGCTTATTCCCTCATGATATGGTGCAATACGACGAAGTTAGTAGTTAATATTAGTCTGTAAGTAGAGTAGACTTTAAAGGTACATAGGGACTATAACCGAACCGACACAGCCATCATTCCATATTGCGAAGCTCGTACGGCACATGCGATATTGATCACCATCATTCTTGTGTCACAACTCTTGAAGTAATTTAGGATAAAAATAAAACTACAAGTGACACACAAAGAACACAAAAACTGACAGTAATGGCAACATGCTAAATATTTGTCGAGAAAAAATCAAAGTTAAACTCTAGAGGCGTCAAAAGCGAATTGGTCGTGAATTACAAAAGTCAACAATTTGGTTTACTTAAACAAGGCGAATTGACGCATTGCACATAACTTAATGCACTTCATACATTATGTGGGAATACTTAGAAATATTGACGGATTAACTTGATAAAGTAAACATTAAGAATAGAAACCTACCTAGTACGTTTAAAATCATTGGGTCTGTTTTAAATTTAATGCAAAATATGACACAATGCAAATGCGTTTGTTTAGAAATTTAATCCCTGTCTGCGCTAGTTAGTTACTAGAGTTTTTCCTAGGATTATTGAGCAGAATTTAAATTACCAAGCTATGTATTTGAATTAGATTCTACTAAATTTTCAATATCAATCAAACATAAATTTACTCATTCTCATAGCTCTTGTTATTCACGTAGAACTTTATGTATTTACAATTAAAATAAATTGAAATTTGTTTATACATGACAATTGTGTTGCCGTGTGTCTATAAACCATTTGTAATTTCATTGTTAGTGTTATTATTTGTTGACTGTTGAGTCAAAAACTATTAGTACTGAGTATAATATTGACTCAATTTTAGATTTTCGAATATGTCAGAAGTGTTAAAGTAATATGTTTATGAACAAACAAAAATATTTATAACATTAGCACCTGTAAATAAACATTGACAGAAATGGAGATTAGAATTAAAATTGAAATTACTGTTTTCTGCGAAAACAAACGATACGTTTTTAAATATTTATGTATACTATTTTATAAATGATAAAATATATAATTTCCGTAGCATTTTCAGGAATAATTAACGTAACGAAAATTTAACAATATAGCCTGCTTTAAGAACATATTACTTACTATATACGTATATAGGTAAGTTATGGTAAGTTTACAATAATTCTACTTGAATCGGAATATATTACTTTTTATATAAAAAATAGGACTGACGAAAATTATCAGACGCAGACCTGTTTTTTATAGTCCATTATTATTTTTGTTTTATTATATCGCTGCATAATACCATAAGACCTTCCGAAAAAAATCTTAAACGTCAATCGACGCGACTAAAAAATCATGTGCCGACTTTTTCAGTTATTGGTTTACATAGATAATCTATCTTTGTCTTAATGTATTTTTATTATCTTATTAGATTTTGCATTAAATAAAATTAGTACCACTTTTACAACATAATTATCGTCAAAGTACCTACAAATCCAATTTTCTATTTTCGCCCGCCTCTATGTGCCTAAACTATAAAGACGTATTGTTAATTATAATTGAGTTTGTGTTTTATATTCAATGTCAGTCGTTTGTATCTAACACTTAATCATCTAAAAAGCATATCCACAGCGAACAGCTTACGTAAAACTTCGTGGCATAAATCAAAATTATCAATAAAAGCTATTTTTGGAAATTAGTTTGCATTGTACATTCTTAAGGTTTCTGTTTTAAATATGGGCTATATGAGCGTGAAATTATGTTATTATGCTTTTTTTGTTTATGTTAAAAAAGGTCGCAATCAAAACTTTAGAATTTCGGATTATCGAACGCGTTCAAACTACTTATATTACGTGACAAAAGACAGTCCACACTAGTTCGGAGACAATCGCGACTCCGATATGTCGTAGGTCTGTTCGCTACAAGTCTGTGACCGGACCGAACACTACAGTAGAGTTAGTTGAAGAGTTGACGCTGGTTCTGCGCAGGCGTGCGGTTTCGTGCTCGGCATCACTCGGCAACGAGTCGGGCCCATTCGTTATTTGCATACCGTTGAATTTTGAACGCACCTGAGTTACTAGATGCTCTAGCCTGAAAATTAACACAGAGTAAGCACAAAACTGATGCAATCACATAAATCTTAATAATATAATAATAGAAATTCTGTGCAGGCATAAAATCGCTGGCGAACTGGTGCATCGTATGGTATAATTTGGCGACATGCGTTCCGATAGTTTCAGGCGGGACAAACCATTTAATACTATTTAGATTTCTATGGCAGAAATGCGTACAAAATACATCTTTATCATTTACTATTTAAATATAAAAGTAGCTGCGTGCTATATTCAGAGAGAAAATTAAAATAGTTTGCCATACAATTCGACTGAAAAGCAGTTGCAATGAGTTACATCTAAACTCAAAACAAAGTCATCTTAAATATTTTTCGAACATCATATCTAATGAAGTATAGAATTTTACATAACGTTTTTTTAATCTCTTTATAAAAATAATTAAAAATTATGTAAGTTAACTAAGTGAAGAATACAAAATTGGAAGTATAATAATAAATTACGGCAGTGTTTAGAAAACTAACTTAAATTCTCCAAAATCTGCACTCGATATGACGGTAAGTTATTCACATTGCCGTCAATCCAGCGTACTGCACTGATCATTATTATGTTAGATTTTGTACTTCATACACTAATGGTGAAACGTGACTTGAACAGTCCACAGACTAATATAACTTATTGGATTCATCAACCGAGACAAATTAAAGGTGTTACGAAGATGTTGGTGAACTACCGACTTACTTATGAGCGTGCTCTTCGGCGTTGAGTTTGGCGCGTCTGGCATCCGCTAGTTCTTTTCGAAGACGAGCTTTTTCAGCGTCATCTTCTTCGCCGCCGTTTGTAGATTTATTCTCGCTTTCGTTACTGTTGGATAACATTCATAATGTATCATTTGTATAGTCGTAAACATTATTGAAGTTCATATGTAGCTGTTCAAATGTTGACTTTCTCAATTTTACACAATTTTTATGTCGTATAATATCTACCACTACAACCTTTATTAAGCGGGATTCAGGCCCCCCCACGCGATGGACCGATGACCCGGTCCGGGCAGCGGGGAGCCGGTGGATGCAGGCGGCAAAGGATCGATCTACGTGGAAAGCAATTGGGGAGGCCTATGTTCAGCAGTGGACTTCAGATGGCTGATATGATGATGATGATGAGACCATCCCTAACGCCGCGCTCTGTAGTAAAATGCTGTCAGACTGGACTGTATATGGATTAGTTCCTTGTCCGCAAAAGATTTGTCTGGATAGTAAGTCAGACGAGTGTCTTGTATAATAATCAAGGTGAAGACAATAATCTTTAACCCTTTACCAGGCAGTGGTCAATATATGGCCACCATAAATTGAACCTTATGCGGTTAACTTAAGGTGGAAAACTAATGAATACTTTCAACGTGCTCTGCCTGTTAAAGGGTTAACAAGCTCACAGAAACATTTTTTGTTCTAAAATCACACGTTACAACCAGCAAGTCATACGCATACAAATCGGAGAGTAGGTAATAGAAGTTTGTAAATGTGGATTTAGGAACTGAAATTCGGTTTCATAATTCTAAGGAAAGTCAAGTTCCTACCTGCTTACAAAATACAATGATGTAACTAGATAATTTCAGAAACCAGGGCATACAATATCCATATATACAAGTACATACCCGTTGGTGGTCTTGAGATGGCGCAACTCGTCCTCTAACTTGGCGATGCGATCCATCATACAGCGCCTGTCCCCGTCCGAAGCTCGTAAGGCACTCTGCGGCAAGGGAAACTACAGTTTAGATATATATCTAAACCCACTAATATTACAAAAAGGAAAAATTTGTTTGCTACAGACAAATATCATCATATCATATTCTAACATTATCCCGGGTGCCTTAGACTTAAGCTTAGAGCACAGGGTCTGCTTATTTGTCTAACCAGATTTGGCTGAATTTCAGTTATTGACTTTCATAAGATGACCGTATGAACATGAATATTTGTTCTGGTCTGGGTGTTTTCCTATGTATATTAAGTATGTATTTACAAAAAAAAAAAAATGTAAGTATGTTTATCCGTTGTTTAGTATCCATAACACAAGTTCTTAATGATACTTATTCTGGAACTAAATAATTGGTGTAATGTCAGATTTATTTATTATTTTATAAGAGTTCTATTGAGCCAAACTTGAATAAATGATTTTGTCTTTGACTTGAACTATATGGAGCAACTGCCGTATGACCTCCGCCACCCAGCGGCAAACATCATTCTATGTTTAAACCAGCTGTCAGGATGTTAGATGGTACTGACTTCCTAATAACGAATGCTATAGATGATAATGACAGCCGGGATCAACGGCTTAAGGTGCTTTCGACGAATATAAATGTTCATGTTAATCTTAAAGGCAATAAAGTATATTTTAATTCATTTGAGATGTTACCCATAAGAATAAAAAATACTTAAGCAGCCACGAGGTATACACCCAGCAAATGACTGTTACTGAACTACTGAACTGATCTTTCTGACTTCTCGATATCTTGACGATCTTGACTACTCGTAGTTAAAGAATAGCAGCAGAATTATTTCCCAAAAACACATACGTACAATTACCCCCATACCGTCTAAGTGGGCAAAGGTATATTATATATTTTGACAATTATATTATGGTTTCTATATAATAGGTGGCGAGACGCTTAAGGGGAACTTATATGTTCCCCAGAGCCTCGAGCCGTTGATCGGCAGGTGCGCCACTTGCAGGTTAGGTTAGCTTGGGCTCCTAAGATCTTGGGAGGATCCCTATACACTTCAACCCCAAAAAACACAACCACATAATACGGACACGGTATCCATGAAGTGTAACCATTAATACCAGCACTGAGGTAAACTCCCAGCTATCATTTGCATTATTAAAGCTATTTCGACAAAAAAAAAAAAATAAGGTGCCGTTAGAAAACTTTTTTGTCTAGAAGTGAACGAAAATAGACTTATATTGATGACGAATTTTTTCAATAGCACTTCTGCATATTCTGATCTAGTTGAAGAATACATGCTAGTATTATTCCAAAATAAACACAACCACATTATACAGACACGGTGTCCATAAGTATAAAAAATACACCTACACCACCAGCACCGAGGTAACCTCCCAGCAAATTACCGGTTCGTATGGCGTCAGCTATGTCGCCCCGTAAGATACGTCCTATGGCGTAATGTATTCAAGAGCACGGTTGCTGACCGTGTAGCGCCGCACTGTTAAAACACTGCGCCTTTGACATCGGCCGACTTATACTCTATTTTGTCCCAGATAACACTTCCGATATGGGACCATGACTCACTGGCTTTTGGTGTTGGACCATGTTCAAGTTTTGGGAAACATACATACATAATTCCACGCGCCTATAACCCAATTGTGGTGAGCAGAAAGTATGCTACAACTAGGTATTTATAAGGGATGTAAATAGTTGTAGAGAAGTTCGTTTTTAGCAGACATCTCTAGATCATCATCATCATCACAGCCCATTAACGTCCCACTACTGAACACGAGCCTCGTCTCACATATCAAGGTGTGAGGGTATTGGGTCATACTCCACCACGCTGACCCAGTGCGGATTGGCGGAGGCAGGTGTATGGCGTCCTGCTGTTAGAATTTTTCAAGCCGCCCATTAGGCCTCTAACATGGCTTAACGCCTACCACATTTAGTGATTACCGGGACCAACGGCTTAACGTGCCTTCCGAAGCACGGAAGCGCCCGATATCAAATGCCACACAAACGGTCACCCACCCAAGGACTGACCTCTGTAAACTCTGCTGTACTTCGGTGATCGTTTCCGACCAACGAGCACCGCAGAGCTACGAGCGTTTCTCTATATGAAATGTGTAAAATGGTGAGACGTGGCTAGCCTATTGCCCACATTGTCAATAGACGTAATCCCATTCTTATAGTCGCTTTCTACACTTTACCCTTGAACAAGACTCTTGGAAGTGCTGCAACCAAGCGTATCTGTGTGATACCACGAACAATGATGCTAGGTATTGACTTGCAACAATGATTATCTCCATCGGTTTTAATAAAGTTATGGATAAACTCGTCCTAGTTTTGACGCGTCAAAGTGTTTGCTGCGAGTATCTACGCTATTCTTTCAAATGGGGATGTCCAGGAAGGACAAAACGAGGGTCGAGCTTTCTGTCTATTTTTTCTTCATTATGTTGTTGACATAAAACTACAGTTTTTTTTTGTTATAGTGGGAATGTCTCGAATTCATGTGTTTTTTGCCTAAGTTGTTTTGTTTTCTACTTAAAGGAAAACTACAAAAGTTTTGGGTAAGTAAAATTAGTTCTTTAGTTTTATAAAAACGGAACCTACAAATGATATTCTGTTTAATAAATGTAGATTTTATAAAAATATCATACAACGGCTACTAGTCAACGTTATATTCCTTGTGAGAAGACGTGTACTCCATTTGAAAAAATTGAGACGAATTATTTTCGATTTGTATAATATACTCATTTAAGGTTGTTTTTTTAATTTTTTGCCATAAAAATAGTGATAATTGCCGAAAGATACCGTTCTCTGAGAATCAAAATCAAGGAGTACTTTTTAAATTTTCCGGTAGTTTTCGGGACAGTTTCTTTCTAATAAGTGTTATTCAGCTGACTTGAAGCAAAAATGCAAATTACGAATAAATAATATCAGTGTCATGTCAAGTGAGACGAATGAATAATATTTGCATGTTTTCTCCAAAAAAGACATACCCTACCTACTATACAAAGTGTAAACGATAAACAAAGTGAACACAAATATGTTCAGCAAATTCATCACGGGAGAACGTTGATTTAAATCTACCAGTATCAGATGCTATCCTATCCTATCTTATTAGTTAAAACACGCTTTTTAATAACCAAGTATTCATTTATAATAAGGAAAGGGCGAAAGATCATCTTACGATGGAACTCTAGAACTGACAATGAAGCTATTTTATCAATGGTCTAAGTCACAAGCGTGTACCTATTATATTCGTCTAATTAAACATTAAATAAAACCTGTGCCCTGTACTAATTTTTTTTTCTTTCAATAAGTTATTCTTTTAAGTATCTTTGAGTGTACTAAATTAATAAAAAAAATAAGACATGCAGAAATGAAAGGCACATTATCCCTACATTTTATCTTCGAACATTTCAAGCCGTTACTTAAATATTCATAGCCAATTTATTAACGTCCTGGGCTAACTAAAAGTGAAGGGATTTCAGGCCTCCTGATATAATATTTTTTTAAGTATTTGTGGGATCTAATATTGCTTAAGGACTACCACATAAGTGATAACCAGGAACAAGGGTAGCGTATCTTCCGAAGCACATTAGGGCTCAATGTCTAATGCCATATGCCACCCAAAAGATTAACCATCCAAGGAAGGAATTGTTGTATTAGCAGAAGAACAGTACTATTTTTTGCCTAGTTCTTTTATAATCAATCTCATTCCAACAGTGAATTGGTGCGATGCGTTGACTTGACGTTTGACGAGCTTTATTTAAAACTTGAATAACCTATTTAGACATTGATATCCCACTTCTGATTTCTTAACAAATAATATATTAAATTATAATCAGAAGTGCACTAGAAGTACAAAACTAGTAATATTTAACAGACATTAGCGTTTTCCAACGCCATACCATTTCGTTTATGACTCGGCCCACTCAGCTCGCACCACGTTAAGTAAGATTACGCGGCTAAGTCTATATGTGCGGACAAACACACAGACAGCGAAGCGGACCGGCTAATTTTGTTTGTTCCGCTCGTTTCGTGTTGTTACTGTGCTGATATATTGGCTGTCACAATACTAGACAATACGGACTATATACACATAACCACAGCAGAACTTTCAATGTCGTGATATCATTGGGTCTAATTGTTTTACTTATTGCTGTAGCAAACTTTGGATGTGCTATTATGGCAGTCGTGATCTAGCGATTACTTCAAACCTCACCATTTGTAAGCCTGCAGTCTGCCTGCTGCGAGAAGTTGTTAAGACACTCAGCAAGGTATCTCGCCGTGACATTTATAGAAATAGTTGCCCTTTAGAAATCGTAAGCAGTACAGTAGGAACTAAGGGAATCTACTTTAATAGTCAGAGAAGTACATCACATTAAATTGAAATAAATTGTTTAACTAGGGGGCTGTTCCAAGAAGTCCATCAACTTAGTACTGTGTGTTATCTAGAACGTTGATTAATTAAGTTGCAGCGTTATCATTTGAACACAATAATCGGCGCGATATAGAACGAAAGCGTTCAGCTACTTTTGACGGCCGATCGTAACACCGCAGTCCCTATTCTACAGCAAATTGTAAGCGCTCTATGTATTACTGTGCCCGGTTTAAAGGATCCTGTTTCAAGCGAAATTAGCCTCGATTGCTACTATTTCTTCCGATATGTACACAACAGGTAAACGTCTTCATGGTCTCATCTCTCGGATAAATTCAATAAACCAGCCCTTAACAAATATTGCTACTAGCTTAAGCTACGAAAATAGCAAACGCAATCATTAAGTCAAGACTACGAAAGTCGGTAGTCGGAAATTACAAGGACTTCTGCAAGACCCGAAGTTAAACGGTGTCACGGGGGTTAAGTCTTTAAGTGACCCCCTTTTGGACTTTTGATATCGAGCGCCTCTGTGGTTTAAAGGCCGGCTATTACCTGTAAGTACCTTCTGATTATCATTATAAGTATTATAATATTCCTAAGCCTTATTGAGCGGCTGCGTAAATTTAAGAATTTACGGAACGTCTGTTGTGTGTTTTCTGGTCTGTCTGTACTTGACTAGACGCTATAACCTATCTGCCTTCGCTAATCGTACCGAAACGCCGGCAGTTCTCTTGGTTGAATATGTCCTAAAACAATCTCGCTATGGCTGAAGATGAAAGGGGAGTCCAACCGCGTCTCTGATAAATGTATTTATATCAATGCTTCCAAGTATCACATAGAACATAATAGAAAAAAGATAAAACCACCTTGGTTACCGTACTCAGTTTAACACATATGCAGGCACTCATTAAGTTGGTGCTAAGCAAGTTACTTGATGTTTTTGCACTTCAATTAACTTATTACGAACCCTGAGAGCTGATGGAGTGCTAATGAGATGGGCAAACCGCGTCTACCCACGCCGGTGCACTTGGGTTTATTGTACGGAGTTCTTGGAGTTAAACTTGGTATAAAAAGCAGTTATAACTTTAATGTTTTGTTTACGCTGTCTGATGTTGTTTTTAGCCATGAGATATTGTCTAGGTTTCTTTTTTTGCTTTTTTGTTGAAGAACTATGTGTATGTTCTAATATGCTGTACAATTGACATTAACCTTTCAGCCCTGGGTATACAAAGTTCCTAACTCTATTGAAAATCTGCCTCTCATTTGGTAGTCGCCAACCACCTTACAATTTAATCAAATCAAATTTTAAAACATTAAAGGTTACTAGCAAAGACTGCTAAGTTATTAGACTTAAAAAAATACCATGTACTGATCATATGTTTCCGCGTGATGCTATCAAAAAATACAACACATTCTCTTGTTTTGTTGGTGTGATAGAAACCGGCTAAAAAAGAAAGTCATTAGGTGAAGGAGTAATGTACTGCAAGACCCCCCCAATGTACGTTAACACAAAATTTTAACCGGTCCCTCATCCCCGGTGGTCTTGCTATTCCGAGTTACGGTAGCGGTATAGTAAAGGGTAGGCGATTTTTTAAGAATTCTCTATTTCAACCAGACTACCAACAACGGCTTGACGTGGAAAAATACACGCAAGCTAGAAACCCATGCGATACGACCCGACCTTTTTCCTTTAATTCACCCAAATTAAAAAGTTGAAATTGCTTTGAATGTAATAAAGCACAGTAAATCATGAGCAGGTACTATAAGAAAGCTCTTTGGATTGTTTAATTTCACATTAAGAACACAAAATTTAAGACTATCATTGTTTCACAGTCGACGATATTATATTATTGCTTGCTTAAGCCGTTGGTCCCGGCTGTCATGAACATCTATGGCAGTCGTTATTAGGAAGTCAGTGCCTTCTAACAGACTGAAAGCTGGTTTAACCATAGAATAATGTTTCCCTCTGGGGGCCTACCGCCGAATTCGATGGATTACCGGTAATCCATCTAGATGATGCAGTCCAAATAAATAAGATGGATCCATACGGTGGAACAATCACGATAACAAGACCCGAGACTACATGAGCTGGGAAACACATGCGCCGGCAGAGAATTGTAAGGCTGCCTTTAAAGAGGAGAGCTTTTCCTCTGAAGTAGACTCTTCTCCTTAAAACTGGCCGCAATTACACCACTTTTTTTTTCTACTTAACGAAAACTTTTCAGGTTGTCGGGAATCGAACGTGAGCCGGTGACGTCACTGGCAGGGGCGCCGCTGCAGCGCCATCCACTTACATCTGCCAATATTGACACAGCGCCCCTCGCACGCACCCGTTCATATTTCAAACGATTCATGTGGGGAGACAGTAAAGACTACAAAATACTAAGTTACGGTGAATTCTGTTACACCGATGGTGGTTGATCAACGAACGGGTAATAAATCTACTATCAATAATATGTTTTTGAACACATTATGTACATTGTAATTTTAACTTTTACTAAGATTTTAATAAGAGTTGTATTTTTAAGGTAAATTTGTTGTTCTTTAGCAAAAGACAGATATGTAATGTTTTTATAATTAGGTATTGCTGTAAGCTGTTACTCGTACCTTAAATCAAATAAACATGATAAATAAGAACTATAACTTTTATTATTGTGTTAGTAAAGAAGTAAGTATTTTTATTTAGCACATACATATATAAGAAAATGTTTAAAATAAGTTGACAAACTACAAAGCTGATTTTACTTTAACTCCTACGTTGAAACATGAGAAAATTTTTGAAAAAATAAAACTTATTTTTCTAGGCTTTTGATAAAAAAATAAGCAAGTCGTTTTTTTATTGCTCGCCCTTAAATGTAAACAGGTGAATAAAGGAATCTAACACGGAATCATAATGGCTGGCCACAACCAGTTGATCTAGAAAGGTATATATAATATGGATTCAAAAGTTTGACCAAAAATATACACTAGATATTCACAAAACTGACCTTCAACAGGATTTAAGTTTTATGCTTCAATACCTGCCCAGACCAGTAATTATTTATATTGCAAATGTATACAATGGAAAATATATTTTCAAGACAACTGTGCCTCCTTTGAGGTTTCTCTTTATATTTACAGAATTACTGTATATTTATATTAAAATGTGCCCCTGCGTGGCGTTCAGGCATGCTTTATTAGCTAAGCAGTGCTACGGTGTGACGGAGGACAGAATCAAGCTAGCGAACGTTTGAATGCCCTCGTCTGGTTAAATCGATGCTTCGCATTTTGTTCAGAATCATGTAGATTTTATTTTATAAATCACATGCATTTGGGAAGGCTTACGTAAATATATATTCATTACTAAGGGTCGCCCGCGATTTCGTTCGGCTTAAAAAGTAGTCTCTATAATATCAGCTCTAACATCAGACAGCAAAAATTTGTCAAAATACAGAAAACCTATGGTAATACGTCACATATGCTATTTTACCGAAACTGATTATTTATTTATTATTTATATCTTCATATATCTACATACATAAAATCACGCCAGTTTCCTCGAAGGGGTAGGCCGAGGCATAATATAGGCCCACATTTCGCTAACAATAATTTTGATCCCACGTAATAGGTGGGATCCCTATACTTATATTTAGTAAATTATATTATATATATATTTAGTGTAAAGAAGGTATGAATATGACTAGTTATTTTTTTAGTAAATAAAAACTATCCTCCATAACGTAATGTTCAAATACGCTTCTCCTAAAAGAGTACTTCATTTGCAGAAGTGAAATTGCAGAGATAAATAGATCCTTTATCACTACGAAACATTGTAAGGTACAAATACAAAGCAAAACAGAAAATTTTCATCATGAGATAGATGTGGGGGAGTGGATCTAGCACCTATGTATGTAATGGTTATGGAATGACGAGTCATGTCATTACCAACGCCATTACATGTCAATGGGCACCGAGCGTTTTTGCGCAAGTGTTCGCAACTCACGGCGTGACATAACCACTTGGCAAATAACTAGCTTGCCATAGAGCTGCCGTTTTTTTTATATGTAACTCGTTATAATGATCACATCATGTCTGATGGTACGCATTCGATGCAGTAAAGAAACGAGCGATTCATACCGTAGAATAAGCACGGCAACAAGCGTCATGAGCACTGCACAAATGCAAATTTCAAGACGCGGGACTATATGAAAGTATACGACGAAAACCTTAGCACAAAATTAAACACGCGAAATTTAATTAACACTACAACGGGCAGGATATGTTGAATTTAAACAATATACATGGATTTAGGATACTGTAATTAAAAATAAATCGTCCTTTAACATTTTTTAACCTATTTATAGAGGACAAATTATAGCGGTAGAATGAAAGTAACACATGACTGAATAACATAAAGAAAACAGTGACTGGTTATTGATATGTAATGCATAGATCATGTTACGAAAAGGAGAAAGAGATTGAGTATGTGATATGATCTAGGCTAGAAGGTGGTGAGTGAGTCGATGAAAAATGACAGAGGGAAATAGAAGAGCAGTCATCTAGCCAGATAATCTGGAGGATAATTGAATTTAACCACATTGAAATTTTTGTAGCTAAAGCTTAACAGGCACTGTCTTAATCCAAAAAAATATCATCATATCCTAGTATTATGCCGGTTGTCCTAGACTTAAGTTCAAGTTCTGCTTACAGGTCTAACCAGATTTGGCTGAATTTCAGTTACTATATGTAGCGACTGTCGCCTGACCTCCGCAACCCAGGGCCAAACACCATTCTATTGTTAGGATGTGAGAAGGCACTGATTTCTTTACAACTGCCATAGATGTGAATGACAGCCGGGACCACCAGCTGAACGTGATTTCCGTGGCACGTTGCAAGCGATAAACCTCAAAAATAGATACATAAGTAAAATTACATCAAAAAGTTTTTTTTTAAGTGGTGAAAAATGTCGCATCACTATGGCGATTGTCTACACAGCGACGACCGACATAGGCGCGTCCGCGAGGCGTGAAGTGCACTCGACGGACCACCCAGCGCGCCACTCGGCAAACAAACGCTTAATACAGCCGAATCCACGTGAAAACGCAAAAAAACACAAGAAACACCCACCTCCATAACGTACAAGCCAGGGATGTTATGGTGCTCCGTTACTAAGATCACAGCTTTCGGATATTCGAAATTTAAAATATCCGTAACCGAATCCAACATAAATGTTTTAGATAATGTCTAACTATTTTCGACGGTAGCAATTAACAATGTTGTAGGTGAAAAGCCGTTACTTTACTTTACGGCTGGAAGAAATTTCTTATCGAGACATAAGCTCACGTTTGCACATTTTATTTCTGATTGCATTTTTAATCGCACAGGGGGCTACGGAGCATATATTATGCATTTTATCATAAAGCAATTACTTTAAAAGCCTTTAGAAATCTAAAAACCGCAAAGGAAACTATCAGAAAACAGCGAATAATCCTAAATTATACCTTATCCGAAACTGATGTAATATTATTCCCATATCCGTACCCAGATCCGAAATTTCATATCCATAACATCCCTGATCCACACGATAATATTTTCGTTCGCATTCTATCGCGATAAAAAGAAGATGACTATAAGTATTATTTAAACGCCCAAATCAAAATAGTTTATTTGCTCCGTTTTGGGTTTAACCCTCTTGGATGGGTTGCTAACTTTATTTTGACAATTTTGAACAATTCTCCCTCAAAAACTTAAGTCCTTGTGAAATAAAAAAAATCTAGGTAAACTAAAAGAGATCTGTTTATCAAATTTTTACTCTTATAACGATAAAAAACAAATTGTACACACGGCCTAACCCCAACACAATTTATGCAATGTTTATTTGTAAGGTTAAGTATTAGTAGTATATTCATATAAACGTTCTTCAGCTCACTAGCAAATTTAGTAGTAATATAGTAAGAAGTGTCATCATATCCTAGCATTAACCTGGTTGCCCTAAACTTAAGCTTAGGGCCCAGGATCTGCTTACTAACTAATTTTGACTTAATTTTAGTTATTACATGGAGCGACTGCCGTCTAATCTCCATACCCAGAGGGAAATATCGTTCTACGGTTATACCAGCTACCAGGATGTTAGAAGGCACCTACATCCTAAAAACGACTTCCATAGATGTTCATGACAGCCAGGACCTTCCGAAACAAGGAGCAAGCTATAATTATACACATAACTTCGAAAAGTCATAGTTGCACCAGGGTTCGAACCCGAGACCCTCTTAGTTTAAAGGCGGGTCTCGCCACTGAGCTATCGCCGCTCTTAAAGTAGAAAATAAAGTAAGAAGTGTATTTACATTACTAATTAGCCAAATTAAGACAAAATTAGACTAAAAAAAGCTTCTTACTATATTCAGTGAACATCGTAGTTATAACTAAACCTCAGCTGCAACCTGAGCTGGACATTCACGGTCCGGAAAACTTGGTGTAGGACCATTCGGTTTAACCAATTATAATTTTAGACCCGGTAATGACAAGCTAAATGCTAGAGGAATGAAAGACATCTAAGGGTATATAATTAAATACATATTGTTTTGTTATGATTGATCAATATTTTTATTTGTGAATTTGTGTGATAGATAATGAAATAAAAGTAATTGTATAACTTTAAAACAACAAAGTCTTTATAGAACTAACTTTAACAGTTTCTTTCGCAAAATATGTACATGTACATAAGAACATTATAACAAACAATAATAATAACAGACATTATTTATAGCACGACATTCATTCACCGTATTTCATTTGTTTATTGTATGTGCTTTAAATTATTTTTATTTTTGTTAAACTATATAATTTATTATAGTTTATCGCGCCATCTGCTGGTGTGCACCTAAACTACTAAAAGTATCAGATACGACATCTGTAGAAAGTACCAGAAACTGTAAAAAGTAGTTAGTGCATATAATATTTTGTAGATGGCGCTGTAATCATTATTATAATAATGCCGTATGAATTTTGTAGATGGCGGTACTTGTAAATGCTTAGTTAATTTACGTGCAAAAAGTTAAGTTTTATTTAGCAAAGCGACATTACTTTTCCTTTCATATCATTTAACTTACCTTTATTTCTTCAAGAGATTTTTCATTTGTTTTTGTTTTTGTTTCTGGAGTTCTGTCGTTCTGCACCAGGTTGTTCTGTAAAAAAACATCTAAATTAAAACTATGTTCTATCTCATATCATATAAGCTCATAGATATAAGTGTCGTTTACAAATGCTTCAAAATGAAGTGAAATCGAGCTAAATGAATTTAAATTTGGGACTTCAACTTCATATTGACTATATGGGCTTAAATTTTATGAGATACCATCGGCTTCTAACTTGACTAAACGAGTTCTACTTTATATCCACAGCGTTTCCTGAAAGGACAACGACTACTCGGAGCTATTTGCTGACAATTTTTGGGTAGAATATAATTTTGTAAAAATACGATACGATAATATTTGGGTGTATATGGCTTCTACCAAGATATGAGGAGCCCAAGCCAACCTCACCTGTAAGTAGTGCACCTACCGATCAACGGATAATGCTCTGGCGAACATAAAAGTTCCCGGTAAGCGGCAATAGGCTCGCCACCTACGTGGGACCAACAACACAATTGGCTAAGTGTGGGCGTATAAGTATGCCTCTGTGCGTGTATGTATGTATGTAGGAAATAATTATAAAAAAAACGTATGATCATAGCGATGGGCCTAGCGAATTTAAGGTACACTCGTTTTGGTATGACCTAATTTTATTGCTTGCCAGTATATAAAATGTAGAAAAAACATCACCGATTGCCAAAACAACAAAACGCTTACGTGTAAATAAGGTTAGTGTTTATTTTTGGTGACCGGCTAATTAATTTTCTTGAATATAGCTACGAGCCAAGTTTGACTTATATTTACGGTTCAAACCTTCATGGTTGAGTTTATTTGTGACGATAAAGTATAGACGAAAATAATAATTTTAAAGATTTAAAACGCACATTTTGAAGTTTTGGCGCCAAAACGACTTATCAAAGAAAGATTTATCGTAGCTGTATTTTATTTATAAAAACTAGGATATATTCGAGTTGAGTGAGTAAATATAGTGGATTTTTAGATATAACTTCTTCGCCAACGTATAGTGTAAGAAAGTGGTATATTACTGTGCATAGTGATGGTGTCTCCGAAACTCCTTAGACGCCTCTACTGAAAACAAGTCTCCACTACTTTACTGGGACTTGACTTTAGCTCGGTTATGACGGACTTTACTTGACTTTCACTGTGACTAAGTGACGAAAACGCTGCATTTATCCACTTAACTTGATTCATGTCATTACTTGGCACTGGCAAAATTCAATGTGAGTGAGTGAGTCCACATCTAACGCACAAACATTTTGAAACTAAAGTGTCCTAAGATTTGACACGAAGGTATATAAAGAATAAACGACGTAAATAAACAGTAGATGTGGCCTGCAATGGAGACCACGGCTCGGTAAGAGCATGATAAGAGCTAGTCGCCCTCCAACTAGTGTTGTATCGACGATTAATCGACAGTATATCGATAGCCAACCAATCGTAGCATAATCGATAGACCAATCGATAGTATTGTAGCTCGCTAAGAATAAACTCGATATATCCTATAGATTGGAATATCGATAGTACAATCGATAGGATGCAGTTTTTCAGATGAAAACTATCGATAATAAAACAATCGATAGTTCGGCAACACTATCGGCTGGCAGTGGTTGGGGACGAAGAGCTGAAGATCGAGCTCAGTGGCGTGCCATTGGAAAAGCCTATGTCCTGCAATGAACGAAAATATGCTGATGATAATTCAAAAAACAAATCGGTACATTGTCTTTGTGTCTTACCGTAAGGCCCCCAGATTGCAGAGGCTAAGGACTAGCTTTAAAATCAAACACTGGCCACTGGCCCCACTACCTAAGGAACCTTAACCATCATGCATTAAAACGGGAGCGTAGAAAATAAATAAGTTTTTAATTTCATGCAACAAATGCGTGACTCGAATGTGACGAATGAATTGTTCCCATAGTGTTGCTTCTCACTGCACAGAACGGTATGTCGCCCCAGTTGATCAGGAGCTCTACCACGAGTTTTCTATTTTGAATCTCGATAGCACTTACATGACTTGACGATAACTTGTCTCTTGCTGTTGGGAGGACAAACTGTCGAGATATTCTTGTCCAATTGATCTCGCTCAAGCTCCTGCCCGTAATTAATGAGTTTGTTGGTATTTATAATCATATGTGCTCAATCAATAAAAGATTTTTCAATTAGGAACACAAGTATGTACCTTCACAGTGCAAATATATGGTTTCCATAACCTATACCAACATTACGAATATGAAAACACTTAACGATCTTAACTCGAACGAAACGTTTCTTTTTATTGTACAAAACGGTATCGCGCTCCAGTTGATCAAAAGCTCTACCACGAATGTTCTAGATTTAATTTTAATAACGTTAACATCACTACGGAACACTAATGACGACAATATATTATAAATATGAAAGTAACAGTTACAAATGTATATTTGCTTGAACGAGGAGTTATATCTTAATGCACCAAAAAAATATGACGCTTTAATTTATATAATATTGAAAAATACTTTTATAATTAACTAGCGGCCGCCTGCGACTTCGTCCGCATGATCTACATATAAACCTGTCTCTTGAATCACTCGATTCATTAAAAAAAAACGCATTTAAATCCGTTTCGTAGTTTTAAGCATACATAGGAAAGCGACTTTGTTTTATACTATGTATTGATTCTGCTTTAAGTCATATCGAAACAATCAAAAATTTCGCGATTAATAAAACAATTATAAATACAAACGCCACGAACACTTACACATAGTAGAGCTACAAGCTAATCAAAAGAAAGTGAAAAGGTGGTCGATCCAAGGTGTATTATGAATCGAGTGAACGCGGATGTACTTGGACGATGGCCAACACAGAAATGTCAGGAAAATCTAGACTGGGACGGATATAAACGGGTCTTCCAGTTAAGAAAATAAATACGCACTATGTACGATATTACATGTACATGAAAATCATCGTCATTATATCCTAGCGTTATCCCGGTTGCCCTAGACTTAAGCTTGGGACGCAGGGTCTACTTACTGGTATAACCAGATTTTGGTTGAGTTTCTGTGATTACATGGAGCGACTGCTATCTGACCTCCGCAACCCAGAGGGGAACATCATTCTATTGGTAAACCAGAGCTTTCAGGATGTTAAAAAGCACTGTCTTCCTAATAACGACTACCATAGATGTTTATGACAGCTGGGACCAACGGCTTGTCTATAGTAATTTCCTTGACCATAGTAATTTAATATAATTTGACATATTATTATGTTGTCGACTTCGTTTTTTAAGTTATTTATTTTATTGGGTATAACTTGTATGCTTCATTTAGTTTTGATAAATTTCAGACACTTGATGTAAAATTGTGTATTTCTGTTTTATGATGTACCTTTTAAAAAAAAAATTCATTGACTATAATTAATTAGATGTTTTGGGACTTCTTGGCGGGAAAGTGAAGCGTCATGTCTGCAGTTTTGTTTTATTTTCTAAAATTTGTGATATTTCTAACATTGTGTAATAACGGTGGATTATTAACCGTTAAGTGTTTGTGAACATACATGAGTGTTGGTAAATCAAACAAAACAGTGCAACATCACTTTTCAAATTTTCTTTCAAGGAGTCCATGTGAGATCTTAGTATAGTCCCACATCTTTACTGAAGACTCAAGGGGCTTAGGGGAGGGTATCTCATTTAACATTTATCATCTTTATCACCACTCATTCTCATTTACCATGAATTATTATATTATTAATATATCACTTACTTGACACTGGCTAAATGTGCTAGACGCACGAAGCCATTATTTAAATGGAAGAAGGAAGAATTCGATGTTTGACATTAATGTTATTATTATTTGTTTTATAATTTTTTGACATATTTGTGTACTTTTTCATATTTTAAAGCATGTTAACGTTTGGAAACTATCTGTAAGTTGCCATGTACTTATAAATAAATAAATAAATTAAATTACCGTGCTTTCCAAGGCACGGATCAAGCGATCATCTGTCTGCTTACTAGTCCAAACAGATTTTGATTGAATTTCAGTTAAACTTATCTTATAACCAGCAATTAATTTCTTTTTAAATTGAAATAGTTAACCTTGATAAAACTAGTAAGTAGATTAAAAGCCTTCTTAATAGTCGGTTTATCTCTAACACGTGCTTTACGTTAGGTAACGACAATAATAGCAGTATGTAGCAGTCGCTATACATTAAAGGTATCATTATAACTGAAGACACCTGGAAAACCACCACAGTGCTAGATATTTCGCCGCTTAATACTGGCATTTTGTGCAAAACTGTGTTCGGATTTTAAGAGTGTTCATAATCTCAGCCCATAGATTTCCCACTATTGAGCACGATTCAGGATAGGTCATGCTCCACCACGCGGACCGTTTGTGAGAAAAGGCCCGTGCTCAGAAGGGGGTCTTTAATGAGCTGAGATGCTGTTTGCGAGCCCGTGCCCAGAAGTGGGTCTTTAATCAGCTGAGATAATGAACTTCGACTAAAGACAGTATTGATAGATGGTCGTTCGATCACGTTTTAAACGAAAATGATAATGGTTATTCGTGAAATGCGGAGTTGTAAAAATACTACAAATACAATTAGACGACGAAAATAAGAGACATTTTCTGAACTCGTGACGTCATGGCGGGTACAAATTATTCGCGCTTGGTTTCAGACATTTTAAGAGGTTGCGAAGTCAGTTTCGTCTGCGTTCGCTTCAGTCAAGCTATTTTAAATTTCCGACATTCTTTTCGAATAACAAGAAAGTCATCGAATTATTCTACTAACGTTTTACCATTGATCTTGAGCCGAAACTGGTTGATATTTTTCTGAGTGACTGGGGGACTGAGTGCCATACTCATACTCAAGTTTAAATGGCTAGCTATGCTCAATATTGTTAGAGTCAGTATACTATCAGTTGGGATTGTGACCTAACTTCAATTTTGCGTTGTATGGTTCACTTGTGTAAAATTTACAAATAATGAGTGCAACAACTCTGCATATGTCATGTGCATGAGGAATATACAACATTAACTTATACAAAAGTTTGTATCGTTGAACAAGAGTTGAACAAGAAATTAATTTGTTTTGGAGCAATTACGCTATACAGTTATTAGGCCAGAAGTGCGCCGTAGCAAGTATAATAACTAGGCACACGTGTCAACAGATTTTTTATTTTAATACCGATAATGGGTACATCACATACAATCAGGCAGAGGTCTCCTTGGTCTCGTCACTTCTTAGAAACAATCAATCTTAATAAGTCTCACCTCAGTCCTTTCAGCGACAATTGATCGTACCCTGGAGTAGAGCGCCTCTTCCCTCATACGAGCGGCATCCCGGATCTCTCGCACCAGGTCCGTCAGGAAACCTGGCGAATACTGCCCGCCGAGAAGACCTGCAGACCAACGTGAAGTTATTAATCATTTAAGCATGAACTCCTAATATTAATAATAAGTACCAATTAATAATTATTTATTTATATAGCACAACCAAATTAAGCATATTACACTTTATAATAATATTTTTTTGTAATGGGCTTATATCTGATTTACTTAACAATTACGGTGTACATAACATTTACTGTATAATAAAGTATTTTTAAAGTGCCCATTGCACTTAACTATTTTAACTATGTAAACTATTTCAAACTATAAATATGTGTTACAATTATTTAAAGACAGAAAAGTTAAGAGCGAGCAAAAGTATTTTTTAATATAGTTTTAAAATTGTCAAACTTCTTACAAAATATGTCAACGTTTGAATCGCGACTTTGGAAAGTATTTTACTGATCAAGGAGGACTCTCTTAATAAGTGATTTACGATGGTCCTACAAAAATTATGAAATATTCTATCGATTTTATAAATTATATAATGATCGGTTCAGCTTTCGGTTTTGAGAGGAATACTAGTTAGCAGCGGATGGAGACGAAGTGCCGCAATACGAGCTTAATGACGTCCCATTGGAGAGGCCCATGTCTAGCAGAGAATGAATAAAGGCTGGTGATGATAATGATCACACCAGTACAGAGAGTTCAGACCTTGAACCTCAGACAGTGAACCCATTCGTAGCCCAAGCGCCTCAGCTTACCATTTTACGGCTTACTCAGCTTATCATAATAATCACTACACAGTATTAAATAAAGTCGCTTTCCGCTGTATGTCCATGTATTCTTAGATGTTTAAAACTACGCAACGGATTTTGATACGGTTTTTTTAATAGATAGAGTGATTCAAGAAAGGTTCAAGAAGGTTTATATTTAGGTTACGCGGACGAAGGGCGCGGGCGGCCGCTAGTATGATATAAACCACATAAAACTACGTCTGCCTGTTTGCCTTAGACATCAGCCTAAGCTATGAGCACTATTTTTTATGAAATTAGGCTTGAAGAGTTCCGTTAGCGCAAAATTACGGAACTGTTGTTTCATTATTTCTTGAACACTTGAACTTTAACAAATGTGGGTCGATTTCTTGTTCAAATGAGCAAAAAGCAAAAGTTAATACACATTCAAATAGAAAGTATTGATCTAATATAAACCATCAAAGGTAGACGATGGTACTCTTGAATAATTTAAATCACAAGAGCCTTGATTCAAAGTCATTCTTAGGGTGTATTGCACAACGGTCACTAATCCTGATTAGAGCTAAATCTATTTAAAACATCGTTCAATTCAATTCATTTATTTCCAAGAATATGGTATAAAATATGGTGTTAAAGATAATAATCGTTCTTTTCCTCTTAACTTTAAGCACATGACAGAAATTGTAATGACATTTTAAATCAAATTAGCCGCCCTTTAAAAGAAATCCAGCCACAATCGAACATAAAGAGTTCTGAATTTTTAAATATGCTATACTACAAAAAGTGACTGCAAAATTCACTTTTTAATTAATCTTTTGTGTTATGATTACGGAAGCACAGCACGGTATCAGGTTCTCACGGATGTGCATCACAAAAAAAATCAGAGACGTTCCAAGTCTTTTGTCTAACGTTAAACAATTCGAGACAGAAGGAAATATGGAACTTTCCAAGGCAAAAATTCTACACCTTGCATAAGCAAACAAATAGATTTACCTCTCAGTTTTCTGGTTTTATACAAATGCACTGTTTTTTATAAATTTATTATGCGCTCATGTGTACGCTTTACTGGTTATCACCTAACTTAAGCAGGTTTCAGTAGTTGGGTGGGAGATCGCTTGTGTGGCATCTAAAACCTATTGCACATTTTCGTGCTTCTTATCATATCCTAGCACTATCCCGGTTGCCCTACGCTTAAGCTTAGGGCCCAGGGTCTGCTCACTGGTTTAACCAGGCTAGGCCGAATTTCAGTTATTCGACGGAGCGACTGCCGTCTGACCTCCGCACCCCAGAAGGAAACATCAATCTATGGTTAAACCAGCTGTACGAATGTTAGAGAAGGCACTGACTTCCTAATAACGACTGCCATGGATGTTTATGATAGCCGGCAGCAATGGCTTAAAGTGCTTTCCGAGGTCATAAGAGCGCCACCAGGTCTCGCCCCTGACGTATCGCCGCTCCTGGTGCTTTCGTGCTTCTTAAGGAACGCTAAGCCGTTGCTACCTGTTACTAAACACTAGTAAATAGACACTATATATTTACAAAATAGAACAAATTACGTGGGAGGTATTATATTTCATCTTAATTCAGCCTCTCCACTTATATTTCGACGACCGATATGCCGTGGAAGTCAGTATACCTGCACTCAGCTCCTGTGGTCGTGGGTTCTATTCCCACACAAGATTTTCTTTCAAGCACACAAGATTCACAAGAAATCTTTGTGTGCTTGAACATGAATATTTGTGCTGTTCTGGGTGTTTTCTATGTATATTAAGTATGTATTTACAAAAAGAAAGGACATATGAATGTTTATCCGTTCTTTAGTATCCCTAACACAAGTTCTTAAGAATACTTATCTTGGAGCTAAATAATTGGTGTGATTGTAAGAGGATATTTATTTATTTATACATCATTTTTAGTAAGTATAATATATCAGAGAATGTTTCAACGTACTATCTTTGCATAATTTAAAGGTTTATCTTGTTCTGTCAAACTCGATTGATAAACCTAACAAGCTAATAGATTTAGATTTTAATGCATCATAGCGAAAGTTAGTATGAGATTCTACATTGACATAACGTTAAAAGTTATTACAGCATTAAAGAATTTTTTGAAGACTCTAATACATAATTCACATTACGTTTGTAATATAATTATAATGTGTATAGTAATAGGGGTACTCATATAAAAACATTTTAAGAAATAATATATCCTATATCTTGATGTCACATATAAAAGAGAAATAACAAATGTGCAATGATTTTTGATTTATAAATATTTATGATAAATAGATAAATAGTATGTAGTAATAAACAATTTGCTATGTCCTTACAGGGCGCTACATTTTAATTAACATCTCTATGTATACACATACATACATACATTACATTATGTAACTACCCAATGTAGCATGCAATAAAGAATTGAATTGAAACGTAGTTTAAAAGCAGATAATAATATATTTCTTAGATATTTTACAGTGTCACCTGGACGGAAAAGTACGCTTGACCTAAGGGTGCCTCCACCTAATAGACAACGGATAAACATACTAAAATGCTTTAATTCTGTAAATACATACATAGAACACATATAAAACTCACAGACCAAGACAAATATCCATCTTCATCCACACAAATTGTCATGTGTCATATGTTCTGAGAGGGAATCGAACCCAAGACCTTTGGAGCAATGTACGGTTCTACTTCCGCTTCACATCAGTCGTCAGCGGATAAAGACCAAGAATTCTTATACGGTAGTGAATCCAGTCTACATTACGAAAGCTATACAATAACCGGCCATTCATGATACAATCTCAGATTTAAAATGCCCATGTACTTAATGTCCCTTTGTCTAAATTTATCCTATTCCAGGACATCGTATGTCGCTTTCCAAGTTGTTCCTTTTCTAAATCGGCCTTTGTAGTACTTACATCGTTCTGTAACTCCGTTAGAGAGAAACGCGTGATAATTGTTAACCTTTGCTCTTTATAACTGTTTACTTATCATTAGACAGACTAAAAAATGCGAATACTATAAAGTAAAAACATGGATTGAAATCGCGGTTTTTGTACCAATTTAAACCGACGCCACGTTCCGATTACTTTAGTGATTCGTGATCACTAGAGACTGAGATGACAGGTTTAAACTGTCGTCACTTATTACTTGGAATATTGAACGTACACGTTCGGATTCACTAACGAGCTTACTACGCACTATTAGACCTCAACTTTGGACATCGTATCTTTTATTCCACTTAACCACACACACCGGGTGTGGGGTATGTCCATGTGTTATGTCTGGAATGTCATTCTATTCCTCCTACTGTAGGGGGTAGTTCCTACTGTCTTGCAACAAAAAAAGAAGAATATAATTTTCAGGCTAAAACCGCTTTATAAATTGGAACATCCTTTGTATTTGAAGAGTTGAGTACTAAACCAAACAAATAACTGCGAAACAACTACTATATTGACAATCAATAATATTGATTTATCTAATTGCTTCTAACCAATGCAATTTTCCAGTAAGTAGCGAAATAAAAGATTAATTATTCCCACGAAAACCCGAGACTTAATAACGAGTTACGACAGAGGGGGGTATCTTCTAGGTCACGAAAAGCACGCGATGAATTCATCGAATTACGAATGTATTTTTCCTCCTACTTACTGTACTATAATGTGTAGTGCAATGTGGAGTGATAATTTCATATATCCGCACATGTTTCTTTTTATGTAATTATTTTCTAAACTTACATTCAAACATGCAAAAAAATTGTATTTCTGATATATGCTTCACGTGTTTTAGAAGTTTTAGTGTAATACTTTTTATAGGATTGGATTGAGCGGACCCCGAGCTCATAAGGCTGCAAGCAAGATGACGCTCGGATGAGGATGACTTTCATGGAATTGGAAAACAATTGTTAATAAATATAATATGTATAGGGAGCCTACCTAACGAGGCAATGCCAACCTCATCTGCAAGTGGTGCACCTGCCGATCGACGAACGAGGCTCTGGCGAACATATCAATGCCCAGTAAGCGGCAATAGGATAGCCACATGGGACCAACTATATAATTGGCGAAGTGTGGGCGTATAATAGACCTCTCTCTCTCTCTGCCTACCTCTTCGGGGAACAGGCGGGATGTATGTATGTCTATAGCATCCCCAAAAATGAGGTATTAGCTGAAACTTTGGGACAGTGTCCGGTAAGCGGCAATAGGCTCGCCACCTATTACGTGGGACCAACTATGTAATGTGTGGGCGTATAATATGCCTCTGCCTAACGCTTCGGGGAAACAGGCGTGAATGTATGTATGTTAATAAATTACCATTTACCTTAGACGACTGATTTGACGTGGTGGCAAGTATACCCGCAATCTGCTCCTGAGGTCATGGGTTCGATTCTCACACACGACAAATCTTTGTATGCATAAACATGAATATTTGTTCTGGTCTGGGTGTTTTCCTATATAAGGTATGTATAAAAAACAGTATTTATTTATTTTTACTCTAATTTTGTAAGCATTCACCGATAACTTATCGATACGCGCGTTTTCCCTCACTACGTGTTGCCATAAGACCCATTAGTGGGAGTGGGGGAGCAATATAGTTCACTGCGCTCGCACGTTTTATGCTAGACCATTGCAGCAAGCGAGAAATTGCGACAAGAACAACATATTTTATTTCTTAACCAAGCATTATCCCGGTTGCCCTAGACTTAAGCTAAGGGCCGCTCACCGGTTTAAGCATATTTGGCTGAATATTAGTTGTTACATAGGGCGACAGTTAAAATATTAGATCACCTCTTGAAACGTAACTCACTTTTAAAAAAAATATCTAACTACCCCTCCGGAAACAAGCCATGAATAAATTACATACGTAGAACAAATATACCACCTCTCTATTCAATTAAACCAGCAATAGAGTTCAAAGAGGAAGCAATATTATGATAAGTTACATGATAAACCTAGTCGGTTTATCTATTTTATTACATTATTATCTTTCCTTATTATTTTTTGGTCTTATAATCACATGATTGGTAAAAAAGGAAAGTACCTACCATTATCTGTGAGCGGAGAATGAGCAGCACCAATGCTTGAACTGGAGCCTTTTTGGAGTATGATATTCTGATGGCGAACATTGTCCAGTTCCACTGCAAACACAATCAATATTAATAATACATAAATATATAGAGCTTTCGTAGTTCCGTGGTAGGTGATCGAAAATTACAACCAAGGATAAAAATGTTTGGAATTAAACTGCCGTTTCATACAGGCTATTCTAATATGAATCACTTAGAACATGCATATTGTTAATGTTATATTATATTGAATTGGATAGCTTCACAGAAATATGAAGATTGTAATTCAATTACCAAACCAATGGATAAATTTAAAAAAGCATAGCCTATGAGTTTCTTGCCAGTTCTTATTACAGAGCGGTGGCTCGGAACTGGCATTAAACTATTGCATATAAGTAAATCTAAGCTCCGTGATTTTAGTGTAATCATATATTTCGATTGTTTTTTACATTTATATTTAATTTTAACGTTTTCAAGTACTATGTAATAGTTTATGACATAAACAAAATTTACAGATTTTGAAGGAAAGCACAGTTCCCAGATGTATGTCAGTCCTTGAATGGGTGACCGCTTGAGTGGTGTAACATATAGAACGTTTATGTTCTTCAGAAGGCAAGTTAGCATGTAGGTACAAGTTATGAATATGTGGCCGTTAAGCCATGTTAGATGCCTTATTGGGCAGCTTGAGAAACAGCAGGACGCCAGAACTGCCACCTACAATGCCTACTGGGTCTGTGTGGTGAAGTATGACCTGAATCCCTGTCACTTCGTTTGAAAAAGAAGTGCTCAGTAGTAGAATATAAATAAATGGGCTGTGATGATTTTGTAGAATACGCATTAAAGTAAAAGTCAAATTCTAATTCAATAGAGCTCTTATGAAGGTCAACTTAAAAACTAACGCGCCCATTCATTTCGGGCGGGAGCTCCATCGTAAAAGAACGGGTGAGAAAATCGTCAAGGTTAGTTTTACTACGGCCAGTTACAAGAAAATTTACTTAATAGTAAAATAAGTTGTGTTGGCTGTGGATCCTTCATTATTTGAAAGGATACACAGCCAACGCAAGCTTATTGGAAATTCAACTTTTTTTTTGACAATAGTTTCATATAGATTATAGTCCACAGTACTTAATGTTTAGACCAGCTCAGGTGGTTAAATCTGATTTACCCCCGACAGGTTTCCACCTTGACGTGGTTGGGGGGGGCTGAGTACTTTTGAGTAAAGGTAACACCCAGAGGTTGGCGACTCTGGGTGCCCTTAGTACTGACTAAGGGGGGGGGGGGGGGAACCTAACAGGGACGCAGACCTATGAAGGGCGCAGCGTGTAGGCCAGGAGGGCGCGCTAAGCTGCGCCAAGAGGGTCTAAAGCAGCGGGGGCAGGGAGCCCCTGCTATCTAACCATGGACCCTCCGGGAAGTTTTAGTGGATATTACTGCTGGCAGTCGCGTCTGCCGGTCTTATATTCATATATAAATTATTAGCCTTCGCAAGTTCCTACGAGTATTTTTCGGTTCTCATTTTATAATTCCGCAAATTTGGATTGTTGGTAGAAACTAGCGATCGAACATAATAATTCGTTGGTAGGTTTATAAAAACTAGCCAAGACAGACCTTATGCTACAATACATTATCTTATGTTATAAGAAGATATGATATGTTATACTGTTGCTTCAAAATAAATTTCAGGACTGACCATTGAACTTGGCACCCATTTAGATCTCACTTCTTTTGTCGTTAAAGTCAACAACCAAAGCATTTATCATAATATTGAACTTGGCTCTCATTTCACATTTATGTTTTTGATTGGATTTATCTTATAAATAAATCATCATACAAAAGAATCAACTAAATCTGTAATCATTTGTTTGAATAATGATTGGGCTGGTCAGATGTATCCTAAGACAATAGGAGTGCACAATAAGGTAAATGAGTGTGAGTCAAGCTAAAACTGTGTGGCAGTATCGTACAATGTGCTCTCTGTCTACCCTTAGGGGAAGAAGGCATGATGATGAATATGCATTTATGTATGTCTGTACTAATGAGATAAAAACGTAACAATAATTTGAGCGTAATTGGTTTAGCATTAAAATAATTAATACTTTTAAACTGAGTGACACAATAACAGAAAGTAAATTCAATAGATGCTTGTAGTAATTGAATACTTACAACTGCCATGCACCTGCATAAGCCACTTATAATCATATTAAGTACTTCTTTATCAGAAAAACTGCATGTCTCTCTGTTAAAGGTGCATAGCAGCGTTGAATTTTCTATTGGTTTTGAACCTTATGTTAACTAATAAGGGTTATTTTACGATGGCTATAATATATTAATCACTGCTCTATTTCATCATCATCATCATTTTAGCCATTTGAAGTCCACTGCTGAACATATGCCTCCCCATTTGCTTTCCAAGTAGATCGATCCTGTGCCGCCTGCAACCACCGGCTCCCCACCGGCTCCCCGCCGCCCTGACCAGATTATCGTTCCATCGCGTGGGGGACTCCTCTCCTTCTCCTCTATTACGTTTACTGATCCGTGGTCGCCATTCATGAACCTTAACTCCCCATCGGTCGCGGTTCTTCGAGCTATGTGCCCCGCCCACTACCACTTCAACATGCAAACGCGCTGCGCTATATCGGTCTCTCTAGTTCGCCTATGGATTTCCTCATTTCTGATTCTATCACGTAGGGACACTCCGAGCATAGCTCTCTCTATTGCACGCTGAGCGACTTTGAGCTTCCTTATGAGGCCCATAGTCAGGCACTACGTCTCAGACCCATAACTCATCGCTGGCAACACACACTGGTCGAAGACTTTCGTCTTGAGACACTGAGGTGTTTTGGATGAGAACTGTTCTATGTAGAGTTGAGGTAAATCAACAAAGCTTTTTAATTGTTTGTTAATAAATTAAACAAAATAAGGTTAAAATTTTTCAGTTATGAAAACAAATGTACGAAGTTTGGATAAGAGATCAAATATTAATGACAGAAATGGTACTACCTGATGCCTCGGATTATCTCATGCAGACAAAATTAAGAAAAATATATTTATTTGTTCTATAATAATCAAGGATCTTTTGCATGAACATCTTACTGAGATGCTTATAGTTTACCTATTCTTACAAGTCTTAATGGTTGGGTATTTCTGAGGGGTAATTATTGTGAGAAACTTTTTATTATGATCTTGGATTTGCTTAAACTTTGCAAAATTATTTTGACTTATAACAATTATAGCATACAAATTGTATTTTATGAGATTCAAAAAATTATGTGGAATGTGACCATTTGTAGACTCAGCAAAACTGTGAGAGGAAGATACTTAATAGTATACAATACATAAACAATTATAAACAATTCATTTTAATCTTTCATAAATAAGTTACCGTCGAGCGCTTCCGTGCTACGGAAGGCACGTAAAGCCGTTGGTCCCGGTTATCTCTAAATGTGATAGTCGTTAGGCCATGTTAGAGGCCTAATTGAACGGCTTGAAAAATTCTAACAGTAGGACGCCACATACCTGCCTCCGCCAATCCGCACTGGGTCAGCGTGGTGGAGTATGACCCAATACCCTCGCACCTTGGTATGTGAGAGGAGGCTCGTGCTCAGTAGTGGGACTTTAATGGGCCGAGATCAGAAATAAGTTTCAAAATATATTTTTTTACATTTGTATGTAAATTTGGCTACAATAAATTTGTAGCTTTCGCTATTTTAGACACTAGTGTAGGACTAAAATGTGAAGCAATTCTCCTTGGATTGTTTGTGTGGGTGAAAAGAAATAAGTAGGTGTTGATGATCTATAAACTAAACTATGTAGGTGCTTGTAAGGTCAACTGGTATTGAATGCAACTATCCAAAACAACAACCTGTCCATCATTCTCTTAGTTAGATAATACTTTTTCAGTGTTAAATTACCTATATTATAAGATAATAGAAAGTTCTTTAAGTTCATGGAAACATAGGTATTAATAATATGATACAACCTCACCTTTGGTATCCATTAAGTCTTTGTTCAGTCTTTCATTTGCCAATTTCAGTGTTTTGATTTGGTCAAGGAGATGCGTTAGAAGTCTACTCCCAATCTGACTGCCAGACATACTTGAACTAGACTCTGTCTCAGAGTCCACTTCTCCGTTGGCTGGCCTAGCGACATCTGGCAGGCCACGTACACAAGGATCACTAAACCTTCTGGTGTTACCTCCCTCATCTTTGTCGTTACCATTCACTTCACTGTTAGAATTAGTGTCAGCAACAGATGTAACAATCGGAGGCAGGCTAGTAAAGTCTTGACTATCAGTGAAATTCTTTGGTTGAAGGTAATTCGTATTACTCAATGTACTGTTAGGAGTTATCTGAACCTCCTCAGCTCTATTGATGTTCCGCCTCCGCAATCTTGGCCGTTGAACCTGAATACTCTTATTAGCACTTTGGATAAAACGGTATTCTGGACTGTAATTGGCAGGCATACCAGGATTATAATACGTAGGAAGCGTCGGAAGTGAGACTGGCTCAGCACACCCATACATATAGCGATACGGATCGTAACCAGGTGCAAATTGTGAACTTCCGAACTGCCAATTCATGTTCGGATTAACATAAGACTCGTATGTGTCCATACTCGGCGTCGAATCCTGGATGTGGTGCAATGTTTTGTCCAACCATTTCGTCAAGTATGAGCCTCTATTACTCTTCGTTTTCTTCCGCTTTCCCAAGGGCCCGTTGGAACCGTTTGCCTGCTTAGGCGTAGAGGCCATTGGAACACTCATTTATCGCCACTATTATTATATCAGCACGATTTAGCACCAAATTATAGTCACTCAATCATCGCAAAATTTAAAACATATTTAACTACACCAAAAGATGCACTGAAAATTAACAGCAATCAAAATAAAATGAATTGATACTATTGATAGTTCGTATGAGTGAGTAAAGTAATCCCGTACGTAGTACCATCCCATCAATTGAATATGACATTGACACTGACAGACAGAACCACCTAGTGTTGTGACTGAACACTGGAGTCTGGATGCAAATTGTCACCCAGCACAATTGACACGTAGGCCTGTACTATAAAATATCGATGTATTCATTTTAATTGTATCGATTTTGACGTATTAACATACATACATTCATTCAAGCCTGTATCACCGAAGGGATAGGCATGTGCCAAACTTCGCCAATAACATTGTTGGTTACCACGTGATCGGTGGCGTAACCAGTTCGCCAGAGCCTTGTCTATTGATCAGCAGGTGCGCCACTTGGCTTTGGCTCCTTAAATCCCTATACACCCTTTATATATTGGTGTCTTCAAATATCTTTGCAGCATGTTATGAGCTTAAAACTTAAACGGCATCCCTGCTAGGTAATACAACGATAATAACCAAAATGAGCATTAAAAATACGACATAAGTGACTTCAGTATCGCGTTAGTGGCACACAGCTACAAGATGTGGTCAGAAATAATCACCGAAGTAAAGCAAAGTTAACAGAGGTCAATCATCTACTGTGAGTGGAGCATTTAATATCGAGTGATTATGCGCATCGGGTGGCTCGTGGAGTCGCCGTCGTCGGTCCGGACTATTATTCATATCAATATTCATTAGGTAATACTCTAAATGCCAAAGGCCTTATTGAATTATAGTTTTGAAAAATAATAATTAATTTAATTTCTCTTAAAATTTAAATTATTTAATTTGATATATCTTATCGTTTACGGAAGATATTAGAACTAAGTAAATATATTTCAACTACATCTGTAATTAAAATTAATTTTAAATAATCCAACAACTAATAAAAAAACTGCTACAAAAATCATTTAAAATTATTATGACTTAGTGAGCGTTTATATTGCTGTTGTGATTCACTTGATCTGACCAACGCATATAATTTCTTCCTTTTGGCCGTTCCTATGAATCTTCCCTGTCGTCATTTACTTTGTCCTGTAAGTATGTAACAGAATCTGTCGCAAAACAGTATCAATATTAGAACGAAATTTGTTTTATTCAATATCGATACTGTTTTATTCTAGACTGCCATCCCTATGCAAGTCAGTGACAAGCCAAAAACTTTTTAATAGCTAAAATGTCAGGATATACAGCCTAGATTTTTTTAAATCAAGCCTTAATACCTGTAAGCGTAGCCGCCTGTGTCTGTACTATCTATTAATGCATATATTGACAGCTGGGTAAATAATGTGTGCTATTTTTGGACTTGTTTTCTGAATGGAAGGTTGAACAAGATAAAAATACTCAACATTTTTAACGAGTATTACTGAAATAAAAGATCAAAGCAAAGAAATTGGACAAACTATAAATTTTATGTCCGAAAAATATGATCACCTGATTAAAAGATTGGATAGCCTTGAAACTGAAAGACAAAAAGATAAAAAACATATTAAAGTTCTTGAATCGAAACTCGAAAAATTTGAGAGAGACAAACTAATGAGCTGTATTGAGATACGTAACGTTCCACTGAAAAAACCAGAAACAAAGCAAGATTTAATTTCTTTAACGTTATAAGTCGGGAAGGTGCTGAATACACCAGTGCAGGCATCCGATATCTACGACGCTTACCGTACAAAACCCGGGGATAAAGGACCGTGTGTGGTTCAGTTTAACAGTGTCTCGATCAAAGAAAATTTATTAAAATCATTGAAGTCATATAACGGAAAAAACAAAAAGAAATTGAGCACCACAGATTTGCAAATTGGAGGTCCCTCAAATCAAATATTTATTTCTGAAAAATTAACGCTAGAAGCCAGAAAAACCTACTGGGTGGCAAGAAACTTTGCCAACACGAACAACTATCGCTTTTGCTGGACCTCATATGGTATAGTTTACATTAGGAAAGCAGAAGGCGAAGCAGTCATTAGAGTGAACACGGAAGATGACCTAATGAAGCTGCAAGCTAAATGACTGTCTATGTCAAGTAGTAACCTTTACTTAATAAGTTTTATTCGTTATATAATTTTTAATTTAATTTACCTAAGGACTTCATATTTTTCTAGTGATTTATTTTGTATTGTAACTGTTTTCATACTATATGTACTCTATTGGCATGATATTTCGTTCTTATATTTATTCAGAACGGGTCAAAAACCATTTTTAACTAACACATACAATTTAGTTAACCTATTTATTAAATATTATTACACACAAAAATATATTACATTTTCAAGATATAATTTTAAGGAGCTATTACATTATTATATTTATATACTATTATTTTTTACATTGAGACTCTTTCGAATGGAATTGCATGCTACTTATTATCTATGTTGCTATATTCTCGTACTGTGCTACTTGAATGCTCATTTTAATGCATCATCTAAACCTCGTTTCCAAAGTGATTTGTGACAATATTATGTCAGATATTGACAATAGTGAAGAAGTTACTTGTACATATGTAGAAGATCCATCTCTTGCAGGAGAGTATCTATTAAAGTGTCCTGGTAACAAGAAAAGTTTTAACATTCTTACACTAAACATACGTAGCATAAATTGTAATTTTGACTTGTTTTTGGCATTTTGTAGTTGTTTGAATATGGCAATGGACGTGTTTGTGTTGACCGAATGTTGGTTGAATGAATTCTTTGAACCACCAATCTTACCCCGTTATAAAAGGATTTTTACTGCTCATCATATAAACAAAAATGATGGTGTTGTAGTCTACGTCAGGGAGGACGTGAAAATATCATCATTCTTTGAACCTAAAGTGAGTGATGGTAATTGTCTTGTGATACTTCTTAACGATGAGTACACTTTGTTGTGTACATACAGACCTCCCTGTTTTACTAATGTTTCCCGTTACTTGGAATCTCTTAGTGAGGTACTTAAAAACATAAAAACTAAACATGTTATACTTACGGGGGATATTAATATTGATATTCTCCCACTTAACAATCTCTCAACAAACGCTTTAGAATATCTGGAATTGATGGCTATGTATGGGCTGAGACAAGGAATAAATTTGCCTACGCGAATTAATACATGTATTGATCACTTCATGATTAAGACTAACAACGTGTGGCAGACTATTGTTTTTCCACAGCTTACCGATCATAGTCCTATTTTATTAAATATTGTAGATAAAACTTTTCCAAGACAAATACAAAGTATGGAAAAGACTATAATAAACTACTCAAATCTGGAAGAGAGTCTTAAACAGATTAGATGGGATGAGTTTTTTTATAGTCTAAGCGACTTGAATCTTGCTACAAGCATATTGGTGTCCAAAATCAACAATGCTATCAAAGCTAACTCTACAGTAAAATTAACCTCTAAGCGTAACATTCCTCTTAAGCCTTGGATTACTGAAAGCGTTGTCCGATCTATACGAAGACGTAACAAGCTTCAAAAGCAGGCAAGAGCTTCACCTGAATGCGAAAAAACTGTCGAAAAATATATAAGGTATAGAAACATTTGCAACAAATTGATAAAAACACTTAAAAAGCAATATTATAATATGGAACTACTTAAACACAAGGGTGACATTAAACAGACTTGGAGTATTATAAAAGACCTATGTAATCTAAACAAGAACAGAGATGTGCCGTTGGAACTTCTTAAAATAAGTGAAAGTCCCGAAGAATCACTCCGAACTGTGAACGAATATTTCACTACCATAGGACATAATTTAGCAAGTTCGATACTAACCACCTTGCAAGTAAGTGAAAATGTCCTCGCCAAGAAAGCTACCCAAAAATCTGCACCGTCTACATCCATGTCATTTCTCCCCACGGATCCATTTGAAGTAAGATCCATTGTTCTTTCTTTGAATACTAATAGCGCACTTGGCGTTGACAATATTCCAACAAAAGTGCTGCAAAAGTTTGTGGATATTCTAGCCAAACCTATAAGCTTTTTGATAAATCTTAGCTTAGAAACAGGTGTTTTTCCGTCATTGTTCAAAAATGCTCTAGTCATACCCATATTTAAAGACGGGGAGAAAAATCTTACATCTAATTATCGCCCTATTTCCCTTTTGAGTAATATTTCTAAAGTTGTCGAAAAGGTGGTCAATAAAAGGCTAGTCTCATATATGGAGGCTAATAATCTCTTATCTAATAATCAATTTGGATTTAGAACTAAGCGATCCACGGAAGACGCTGTACAACAGCTGACAATGGAGATAACTTCATATCTGGACAATGGGGATAAATGTATTGGAGTTTTCCTTGATATGCGAAAAGCCTTTGACACTGTTTCGGTGCCTATTTTGCTAGCAAGACTACAAAATGCAGGAGTCAGAGGAACTGTACACAGTTGGTTTAGGGATTATCTTACGTCACGATTTTCTAGTGTGCGTATAGGTAAGTTCCAAAGCGACAGTACACCAACAGGTTCATATGGGGTCCCACAAGGGAGTACTCTCGGGCCAACACTCTTTCTGATCTACGTCAATGAACTCTGCAAGATACCTATTAAAAACGGCCAACTATTTATGTATGCAGACGACACAGCGCTTCTATTTCGAGGCAAAACGTGGGAAGAGGTCACAAAACATGCAGAAAGTGGAATGGCAATTGTTACGTCCTGGCTAGAAGATAACCTATTGTCACTAAATACAACTAAAACTATGTACATGACATTCACAAAAACAAAAGTTGACCAGAAATGTGACCATAAATTTGTTGTGCACACATTTCCTTGTAACAGACGACACGCTGATGTAAGAGTGGGCTGCGACTGTCTAAAACTCAAACAAGTATCGAGTATCAGGTATCTGGGAGTGAATATAGATGAAAACCTAAAATGGAACTCGCATATAACTTCGATTGCCTCACGCACCCGAAAGTTAATTTATATATTCAAGAACCTCAGAGAAGTGGCTGACGATAATTTAAAGATACAGGTTTACAAGGCACTCTGTCAGTGCGTGCTTACCTACTGTATCTGTTGTTGGGGTGCTGCTGCAAAAACCCACATCATAAAAGTAGAGCGTGCTCAAAGAGCAATACTGAATTTGCTTTTCAATCTGCCATATCGATATTCGACGAATGACCTATATTCTCTCACAAAGGTACTAAGTGTTCGCAAACTATTTATATATGAGTCGCTAAGGAAATACCACCGTATGAACATTCTTTTGATGGGATTTTCGACAGCAAGACGAGGTAATAAGTGCATTATCCCCACAGCCAAAAGTGTATTCGCCAAAAGGCACTACAAAGTGATTACTCCTAAGTTGTACAATATATTTGATGGGAATGCCTATTCACATATTAAAAAATTAAGTAACTATGCAATTAGAGCAGAGATCATTAGGTGGTTGCAAACCTATGACTATGATCAAATAGAGAATTTGATGGCAACAATCACTTTCTCCCAATTATAAGAGCACTTATTTATTATTTTAATGTAAATTACCACTTGAGCCGTGTGTTACATAATTATTTTTATTTATATATTGTTATTATTATTGTTCAAAAATGCATGAGAGTAACTGAGTAATATTTTATATTTATTTACTTTTATCTTATATTATATGTTTTATTATACACTTTTTATTATATTTTATTCATGACACAATTTAATTATTTTTTTTTTCTCTTAAATTCTGTTTGTTTTCTTTTGTTTTTTTTTGTATTTAGTTTAGATCTTGAGGAGTACCTTTTGTGTTGCGTCACAATTAATGTTATCTCTCTTTGGGAAGGAACTGACTCCTATACCACAGGGAAACCTAACATAGGATTCAGTGTCTGTATTTTATAGTGAAATTGTGAAAGTATCAATAAAGTACTATTATTATTATTATTATTTTTACTTAACGGATATTTTACTATGCATTCTCTTATAAATGTATAGTTCTCTTACTCTTTCAGGTTATGCCTTTGCAATTTTTCTGAACAGTCAATCACTGTGTTAATTACACCGTGTAATATATACTTAATATACGAATAAAGCATTCTTTAGTAATTATAATTCGCATCAGTCACCTATTTAGTATCAATATAATATGATTGATGTAATTCATCATATATTATTTACATCATCATCATCACAGCCCATTAACGTCCCACTACTGAGCACGAGCCTCCTCTCACATATCAAGGTGTGAGGGTATTGGGTCATACTCCACCACGCTGACCCAGTGCGGATTGGCGGAGGCAGGTGTATGGCGTCCTGCTGTTAGAATTTTTCAAGCCGCCCATTAGGCCTCTAACATGGCTTAACGACTACCACATTTAGTGATAACCGGGACCAACGGCTTAACGTGCCTTCCGAAGCACGGAAGCGCTCGATATCAAATGCCACACAAACGGTCACCCATCCAAGGACTGACCTCTGTAAACTCTGCTGTACTTCGGTGATCGTTTCCGACCACCGAGCACCGCAGAGCTACGAGCGATTATTTACATCGAATTTCATAAAAGTTGCTGTCAGTTTCAGCTTCTTTATTCGTAGTTTTGTAAAATGAACCATAAAGTTCTTATCTACCTTAAGTTAAATAATTTTACTTAATAGTAGTTACTTGCAAAAAATGTTTTGATATAAACCTAGCCCAGATTGAAAAGAAAATTTTATTAAATAATAGTAGTTACTTGCAAAATGTTTTGATATAAACCTAGCCTAGATTGAAAATAAAATTTTATACCCACTTATTATATTAACTGGCTTTACATATTTCTTTCGAAGCTGTGTGAATACTGCTGTGCTAATTTATACAAAAGATAATTTATGAAAAAGATTATGTCTAATTTAGTTTTTACTATTCTAGTGCTCTACCTACCTGCCGCATCTATGACAGAACGAGAGAAGACAAGAACTTCTAAATTCTCTTAATCCAGATTCCCAATTTTTTTAAAGAAATTTTTTTTTTAAAAAATATATTGTATATTTTACCCTCTCATTATCATTCTCCTGCTGCCCCGCTCCCAGTTTATCAAGATAATTAATGGAGTCGTCGCAGCATCTCTTTACCCTCTTGGGGGCGTATTAAACAAAGACTGAATTTTATTCATATAGTGTAGTAACTTGTATAATCACAATACCTACAATAGGTACTACGCGTAATTTTATAAAGCTTTCAATTGCTAAAAAAATGCATTGTTAGATATAACCAAGGATTCAACAATTAATAAATATCTGTCATTTAAATAAAAGTAACATCTATTTTTTTTATTACTTGTTTAGATTTTCATAATTGTCAGGACATCACCTATAATTTTATTTATAATATTTAGTTTAGTAAGGCTTATAGAATAGAAGGCTGAGAATACTTTCATTCTCTATGCGAAAACCATGCTGATTTAGTCTATAATACTAACACAGGACAGAAAATTATATCAGCTTATTTTGAACTTCGCTTATTATATGGTTGATGAACGGTATTAGAATGCCAGTTTCGGTTCACATTCACAATAAAACTATATGTAATTATGACAGAATTTAATAACTAAATATATAAAACATATTATTTTCTATTTACATTTATAACACTTTTATTTTCAAATAGTTTGTCATAAAAATTTAATTCATTTTATCGAGTTCAAAGGGCGAACCTATTTATAAATTTCATTTTATTGAAACATTCATAATAATTTGCAACTTATTTTTTTGTCTTTATGGCACAAGCCCTAAGGTTTTCGGGTTGAAGATATACACAATATATTTACAGTATATACGGGAGAAATAGAGATTTTTTAAAAAAATGGCAGTAGATTTAATTAAACTATCGATGTTAACTTAAACATAACAATAGTAGGTGACATGCAACGTCTCCCATTGAAATTTAGGGTATATAATTATTTTTTTAAATTCAGTTATTTAAACGATTACCTTTTAATGTATAGGTAATGTACCTTTTTTGTTTGTACATTGATAATTATCAATCTTAGCAGTTAAAAAAATTTAAAACTATCGCTGCTTTAAACCTACTACGTATAATTTGGAATGGTTTCATAGATTGACAGTATGTTACGTATTAGTTATACCTTTTAAGTGGCAGTATATAACCACCTGGTGAGAAACAATTAGGGTAATAATGTTTCGTACATCTGCTTACGAACGTGTTCCCATTTGTGCGATGGTATGCACCTGTATTTCGATGTCGTGTATTTTAACTTGCTTATGTATTTTTAACAAATCATACAGAACTGTAAAAATATTATTTATAACAAAATAATATTTCAAAAAGCAAAGCGAGTGGATATTACATACTAAAATGTAGATAGAATCATTTTTATTACTATGATTTTTATATAAAAGTATAGGGAAAAAACTTCATCAAAGGTAGTAATTTCGAGGTAGAATAAGGGATGAAACGATATCATTTCTGAACTAAGAATTATGAAAAGTAGTGTATAGGCGATAATGTAATGTTTCATTATTCTAGTTATAGTTTAGTTTCATTTTTAGAATGATATTATTTAAAGCGTAAAAATATGGGTAAATTGAAAATAGTTTAAAACATTTGCAATATCAAAGAAACAAAGTGGAACAAGACAAATAGTGGCCCTATTGTGGCATATACCATCCAGGCGAAGCGGTGGCTATATAAATAAACAATTATACTACCAACTATGAAACCAGGCCTAAATTAAATCAAAACTAAAACTTATCATATTAATAAATTGATTGTTATTGCAACCACTATTATTATGTACACAATGAAAACATTCCCATATTTAAATCTTAAAAATAAACGATTATATAATTATGTAAGTAATTCTAACGAGATTTAAAATTATTGATTGCAAGTAAAAAAATTGCATTATTATCATAATCATAACCATAACCATGCAAATACATTTAGAAACCATTTTTTATTGTACTTCTAATCTACTGGAGATAACGTGCCTATTTTATGAATACATGACATAAAAATCATCTTTAACTCAGCATGTATACTTAAATATAACAAAGCACCACAAGTCGGCACTTAAAAGGATATACATAAAATATTCGAGTGCGCGAGCTACACAATGAAAACTGGGCCAGCAAAAATGTTAAGCATTTTGTCATATGAATTTAAGTTTAAAGTTGCATTACATTTTAAACTGCAATTTTGCATTACATTGGTAACTTTTTATATCTACTCAAAGCAACTGACTTAAGTAAAAGGTCTATCTCCTTACCTATCGGTAGAACTCAACGAGAATGGTAAACACGTAATAGGTAGTAAAAATGCGTTAAGGTGGACATTCACGGTTAGCACTGTCGTAAAAGGAGGTTTGGGACTGCCTTACATACAAAAAATTAATTTAAAGTAAGTTCTTAGTCAACAGACGTACAAACTCCACTTTTTTACTAAACCTCAGTTGAAGGCTGCGTTTCCACTATCATTTACCTAGCTTTGCTCAGCGCAGCGATTCTATAGGTTCCTAACAAACACATTCCTCGCAACGCATGCTAGCATATATCTGACGGAAACTCAGCCTTAGAACCGAGAATAGCCACATTTACAGCCAGAAGCCTTAACCACTGGGTCTATTAAGATAAAACTAGGGATTCCTGTAATAGGGCAGTAAGTCAGCCAAGCAAAATTGCTGACGGAAACTAGTTCACAAAATGTCAGTGATGTCCACGATTTGAATCTTTACCGTTAAATCATGAAATCAATCATATCGTCACGATGCTCAAAGCGATTGCTCGCTTCGCTTACTATTCGCACCACGCTGGAGTTTGATGGGACTCCTTCCATCACACTTCTATAAATAGCAAGGCAACAACAATCTATTCAAATATTTATTAATTTAGTTTTAGTAGTTACGAGTCTTTAGTTAAGATCTGCCTTCTTTTGCGTGTAAATTGATAGCGTAGCCATCGCTCACAAATCCAAAACCTTTTGTACATAGAGTTATCATTTATTTCCTAAATAACGTAATGCGAGAACATTTTCGGTTGGCCCACTTCACATTTAATTCATTAAATGCATTAACGAAATTTGTGTGTAACAAAAAACACCGAAAAAGTGCCAAAAAGTTACATATAGTTTTATGTTGAAATGTCCATCACTTTGTTTTTGAATTTACCCATATGCTGAAATTTAAGAAGGGCAAAAGTAGAAACAGTGTCATAACTATAAATAATAGAAAATTCTCGGAATACTTTAAGTTGTACGTATAGGATATACATAATTTTTATTCAAATAAACTTTAAAAGGCTGAATGCCCTGAATATGTTAAGAGGCATCGGACGATATATTTCTACTCAGTTTGTTTATATTCGTTACATAATAACCATTTTACAGCTAATTGTAACTTAAATCTGACTTAGAATTGTCATTAAATATCTTGTATATTTTGATGGTAGGATTCACCTCACATAACTTTACAACTCAATAGAAGATATTTGTTTTTAAATATCCATAGTAAAATGAAAAATAAATTAGTAGGTAATATTTGTAATCCAATGTGATAATTTCACATGCAGTACACATAGTACAATCAAGTACAAAATAACATTAAGAATATTTTTAACAGTGCAATGTTGCTGTAAAAAAACAGCTGGATTTCTTAGCACCTAAATGAGTATATACTTTTGATCGTATTATTAAAATTAGAAATTATCTACTAACTAGAACATAGCTTATTCCTTTTATAATACGTTTATGAATATGATTTATGGATGCAAATTTTCATTACTCGAATTATATTCATGGTAAACGTCAAATTTTTAAAAATGTTATAAGCAGATGAATATCTAATGATTGACATTTAGAAGTACCTTTACCCTAAACCAGAAAATTGTATTTACATATTTATCTATCCAGATTGCCGGTTTTACATTTCAACTTAATTCTAAATCGTACATTTATCTCTAATCGTAACATGAGTATGTAAAATATACATAATAAGAACATGGTACAGTACATAGACTTACATTATACTTATAAATTTGTTTTCAAGCCACTACGTTACATTGTCCAACATACAGTACTTAATTTTTGACGTACATTTAATTATGGAAGGTAAAAATATATATTATAACACACACTTTATTGGATTAAATTCTGTTTCAGAAATATATTATTATGCTTGTTGAACATCCACTCTAAGGTTTCGTAGTAATTTGGAAACGTATTAAAATATTATATGTTATTTTGGAGTTTCTACAAATTAAAAAGAGCGGTATTATTTTTTTTATTTTATATAATTACAGTTTATATAATTTTTTTAATAGTTGGTAGACTTGTTGGCTACGAAACCTTAAAATAAATAGTCACTTTACACAACGATTACACATACTGTTATAAGCTAACCATGCCCTTTTCATTCAATAGAGTGATTGCTTTTAAAATAGAAGAATTCAACGGCTACAATGACAAATTACATTAAACTTTAGTTACTTAAAGTATAAAAGTGTTTCAATGTTTTTTTTTTATACAGTAACTATGCACTATGTACATCTATACATAATTTAAATCATGAAACTTGTCAAATATAGCAACGTTTAACAGTCAACATTGTGCCCAAATATCATTAAGCCTGAATGTATATAGCATTAATACTTAAAGGCTCTATGTTACAAAAATAAAATTTGCGGAAACTGCAAAAACTTGATTTAAAGAGTCTCCTTATTTAACATCGATTTGTGTTAAAATGAACCTGAAATGAATGAAGTTTGTGAACCAATGTTTTTTTTAAAAATATTATGCAAAGTATTTAGCGAGTCTAATAATTACTAAGCAGTCAATGAAGTGTATAATAGTTTTGTACCTAATCTTTTTATGATTTTAGCATTATTTATATTGATTGATTTTAACTATCCAGTTTTCGAAAATGTTCGTGTTGTTAACGCCTTAAGCTCTCATTGTCACAATATATGCACCAGATCAAACCTTTACAACATTTCTGAAGGACAATCACTCATTACAATATTATTTTAAACAAGTTTGACGTCGTCAAATGCTGTTGATAGTTCGTTGGTGCCCGATAATATCTCAGCGTCGGTCCAGAAGTCAGGTGAAGGTATTGGTGCATTGTTGTCTAGAAGCATATCGTTTCCTTGATATAGGAAAATTGGACTTTGCTGCATTTTGTTGGTTAAGAAGGGATCTCGGCCTTGAATCGCAGGAGCAGGAGATAGTTTGGAACCTTGACTAAACGCCACTGTTTGTATGTAAGGGGATAAAAATTTACTTTGATTGTTGTCTTTCTGATTTGGACTTATTGCCGGCATATAAACTTGCATGTTCGGGCTGGAGGGTAGGGAGTACATAGGACTGCCAACATTGACACTTAAAGGACTCGTTACATTTCTTGCTACATTCCTCATCGCTACGTGAGGAACTGTATTAGTGTGACTATTTTTGGGTTTAGCCAATGTCTGTACGTTTATGACAGGTATAGGTATATTGGTCCTGTCTATAGAAGGATGTAAGGATATTTTTGGATTTAAAACAAGTTGGTAATTTGGGGGAAGCGCGCTCAGCTGGGGCGTCATCTGCTGGATACCACCTTTCGCCGGCTGAAATGTAAACAAAAAGCTCTTATTATTTACTGACTTTAGTAAATTCAATATTAATACGTATAAAGTTAAACAAAAATGGCTAGTAAAAGATGCATGTTTCTATACAGATATTACTAAATGTATTGAAATGGGAATAGGAATTTGTATTAGCTTTGATCTGGATTTTAATAACTGTTAAATTCATTGTCTAACAGACATCATAATTGAGCTCACAAAAATACCTAAACTTTGACATTCAGTGGACTGAAAGAAAACAACCACTGATTCATTCCTTAGCAGATATCAGAACTGATACAACTAAGGTTCATGTAAACATATTTATTAACCTACTTAAAGACTCGCTCTTATTCGTTGCGGAGTCATTGAGAAAATAACGAATAGTTGCTATGGTCGATCGATAGATTATTTCGTCTCGCCAGTAAACAACACACGATTGGCTAGATTTCAGGTCTCTTATAATAATTTAAGGCACGCTATTTACTCGTACCACTTTTTGTTTTCTTGAAGTATTATTTTACAGAAATGAATTCGAGAAGTGAACTTTTATGAACCTACATGGTTAGGAACAGCTTTTAAATTGTCAAGCTGCTGCATTGCGGTTGCAAGAAATAACTCACAGGTAGAATCGATTTTAAAATCGCGATATATAATTTTTTTAGGGCATTCGTTTTGTGACATTTACCTTTAGGTACTTTTTAGAGCTATAGTACGTATACTGATTATATACCTACTGAAAGAAGCATTACATTCAGTTTACATAATGTGTCCAAGAAAAGAACTCAATACAATCAATTATTGTAAGTATATCGAAGCTTCAAAGACGTGGGTGAAGCGAAATGTTACTTGAGTAATGAAGTCAAGCTCAAAAACCTGTACTAAAAATATATTAACGTTTGCTCTTTTTTTTTTTTTTTTGCTTTGTAGGGACTTTTGTTGTTGTAAATCCTATTCTATGTAACCGCAATTGTAATAACCGTGTATTTATGAACTATTGTTATAGTCATTTTATATTAGTCAGTACCAATTGATTACCTCATCAAAATCGGAGCTAATTTGGCAAATGTATCATAGCTAATGTTTTTAGTGCATTATCCTCAACGTGAAAAGGCGGTAATTCATAATGATGCCTGAGGACTTTCCTCAAGAAACTAGATTTTATTATTATTGTTTAAGTTCTTTTAGCTGATAATGGTGTAATATTGAGTTTAGTAATTGTGTAAAGAATACATTAATAGGAAGCAAATGATGGTTTCAAGTAGTTGTGTTTCTTTTTTTGTTTTGTGAGAGTTATTTTCATCACTTTCTTAGAGTGTATTTTCGCAAAGTAATGCATGATGAAATATATAGATAGTTACTAAAAGGTACATCATTCGCCTCTAGCAGTTTTCTTCAGATTAAAACCATATGAAAATAACTCTTTGAAAAGAGAGTCTACGGTGAACATACAATTAAAAAAACCCTCCACGGTGACATAGAATATGATGAATAGAATCATAGAATCTTAGTTTTTTAAGTCTGTTTAAAAGTGAATATGCTGGAGTCCTAGCATAGTACAATTAGTAAGGATAGCTATATTTGCTTTCAAAATACACCAGTTCTTTCATATATTTCAAACGTATTATATACATTTAGACAATGTGGCGGAGACGTTGTGGAGATTTCTGTGACGAAAGCACTCTTTGTTTTACGACTAAATGGAAGGTGTCACCTCGAATATATTATATTACATGGAAGTATACTTTTATATTTTACTTCTTTTTTATGCCTAGCCATTTGCCTCCTATGTTATACATGGGTACATTAAGTTCTACAAAGATATATCTACTTACAACGGGTTTTAAGATACTTGGGTATATTATCTGTGATTCGTTAGGTATGTGTTGGACTTATGTCTCCAAAGTTGATATTTTGCTACCAAATCCTATATCCCTCTGATAATGATTTGTGTATAATTTTCCTTGATATACCCCGCCCTGGCTTCGCTTCGATGGCAATTTATTAAATACTTTACACCGTGGGTCACATTATGAGTTTCCGTAGGGATCACCATTCAAGTTACAATATGACCTGTTGCTCAGGGCTGATGTAGCATTTTATTGCTGAAAGAATTTTTTAAATCAGTCCAGTACTTTTTGAGTATTATTTTTATAATATAGTATGATTCAAATAATGTATTATAAGATTTAACATTGCGTTTTGCATTGTCAGTGTGGATCACGTAGCCTAAATCCCAAGCTGATGTTAATTTACCTTAGTTGTTTTAAACTCAAACACAAATTCAATACAAGTCGTTAAGAACGTATCGTATGATATCGTGGGAAGTAATATTAGACACCGCAGATAGTATTAGCCATTCGTTGCAGTATTAGGCTATCCCTCGGTATCCTAGTAATTGAGTCATCCGGTTACCGAACCGGACCGGTTTGCTACTGAGCAAATATTATACAATCCAAGCTACTTCGCCAAAGTAGTATGATAAAGTTAGCAATATATTTTTGAGCTTAGTTATGTATTTTTTGTAATATTAAAGAAGACTACTGAATTTCTTAATGACATCGTTTCTGGTAAAAAGTTTATTTTGGTAACGCAAATTCGTTTTAAAATTTGAAGCTATCATAACCCTCTGTAAACAACACATCGTTTTATTTCAGCAGATAAGTTATATTATCGTATTCAAGAAGTTATTACGAAAACTTTGCCCCAGTCTGTAAATAGATACAAAAGTATTATAAGTAAATATATAGCAAGGAGAGCTTTGCTTTTTATTTTTTTTTATGTGACACGCCGTAATAAATGTATGACAATCAAACATGATGGTAAGCAGTTTATACAGTTCAATAAAATTACAGGGCCCTGAAGCAAGCGCACTCATGACGGCCTGCATAAATGTCGCTTTAAAGACCAGCTGACTAATATCTTGACACACAAACGGGCTTTTTACTTTTAACTCAGATCATTATATAGGTGTTAGATTACGATCAGTTCGAGTTCCATAGAATACTTGCAAAGTTTTCAATTAAGACTTGTGACGTGACTGAGAGCTATTCGCCTCGAGAATTCACCTCGACTTATTTATGGCAGGAGTACATTACTTTTGGTGTTTGGACGTGTAAATAATTTATAGATTAAATACTTTATTAAGTATTTCTAACTATCATTAGAATCATTAACATGCATTGGACACGCTGACGTTACTATCACGACCTAGAATAGATCTAGAATTATTATCGAGTCAGAGGTAATACTTAATTTATTTTTCTACATTCTCACTAAGCATATCGGTATCAGCTGACAAGTCAGTGAACTTTGAAAACCCTTATCCGAAATCGAGACTTTATATTGTAGCCCTACTATAAACAGTAATAATTAAACAAATAAAAGCAGATTTTCTATATTTTCGGAAAATTATTATACTTTCTTATTGCAGTTCATGTCGCTTTGTTTGTTAAGATTACACCACTAGTTCAAGGATAACCTTTATCCAAAAAAAAATTAACCACCTACGAATATAGTAGTGAAAATAAAATGTAAGAATTTTTCTTTGTACCTAATTTGTTTACTTTTTTATTAAAAGTAGACACAACATACAGAAGCTTATCTGACAACGTTTGATTAGACCGACTGAGATGACTTGTTAGATTGACAGAGACGACCAAATTCGTCGATGTAAAAGAAAGAGATTCAAAAACAATGTTATAATATGTATTCCGGTTTGAAAGTTGTTGTAGTGAAATTACTGGGCGTATAACACTTCATATTAATAACTGATGTCTCAAGGTGACAAAGCAACTAATACGTATCTGATATTGATGTATCGAGGTGACAAAGTAAATAGTACGTATCTGATTAAAAAAAATTTTAATCGGCTCTTTTAATAAATATGGGAAGTCATGTCATAAGACAGGATAACTCGATTACTATTTGTCATCATTTTGTAAAAACTAAAGTTCGTATTATGTTGCAAAGGGAGGTATGGTTGCCAAAAAAAACTTAGTTACATTCGACTTGTTACTTGTAATAAGAAATAAAGGTATCGAGTAAGTGATCCCAGTACCTAAGATAGCATACATTTTATCTAAACATTCTACTTCCTTACGTATATGTTACTTTACTTATTTTTTCCCTCGCTTGTTTAATTTTTAACTAACAACAAGCACGAACTATGTAACAATGTTTGAAGTAATTATACCCGCACACTCAGTAGGTTAATGATTTTCGTTTAGTGCGTTTAGTAATTACTACCAGCGGCCTACAACTTCATAATTTTTTCATGTGACACTTCATAATTAAGCTACTGCGTCTCTCTGAGGAGGTGCTCCCGGTTCTTTCCCCGGGGACGTTGGCCGCGGCGGGGTATAAGAAACGGTAGACGTCATCGGATGATTTTTAGTAGGTAGCCCCATTGACACATGTAATTTTTTAAATGTTTCTGTGCTTTCCAGCTGGTATGCGCAGTAACAGTAAAAAATTACATAAAATGATTTATAAATCAATTTTAGTTTTGCTTATATTTAATTGTGATAGTTTTTACATATCTGTGTCCATGAACATGAATATTTAGTCAAATATGTATATTATCCTGCAATCAAGGTTCATTTAGTAAAAGATAAGTACCAAGTGTTTTATCGTCTATCTTCAAGAGACATCAGATTATCACCACAAAACCAAAATTGTCCAAATCATTCTGCTATAGACGAAGATACCGTTGATAATATAAGAAAACAAAGACATTACACAAGGGAACATAGAACCTATTTTCATGAAAGAATGTATATTGAGGAGCAGAAGAAAAAAACATTTGTTATCTAAAATGTACCATTGCAAATAGCCGGGGCCCGGCTCAGTATGTGATGTCAACGTTCTCTTTACGGGTACTATTCGGAGTCGACCATAAACTACCGATTGATTGTTACGAGATTCTTAGGCATTACCCCTTAAGAAGTTTCGCAAACAACTCTGCATGGAACTGATTAGGTGACACCATTTGTCTTATGAGCCAATGAGCGAATCAATTCAGTTCGTTAAAAGTTCATTTCAAATATTATAGTCTAGTTTAGTAGTCAAGTACATACATTTTTGTAGTAACTTTTCCTTGAAGTTACTTTATCTACGATTTCGATTAATGTCCCTTATCTGTTTTTGATCTGGAAGCCACCGACTCGGAAGATTAAAACAATTCAGCATAGTAAGACGTTGTGTTGCAAGCGTCCATAGGCTGCGGTGAGGTTCCATCAGGTGCGCCGTATGCTAAGAAGTGGTATAAACATCTTCATAAGTATCCTTCGTTGTTTAGGTGGTACCGAAATCTTAGGTTGTGATGTCAATATTCTTTTTATAGCGGTCGATCCCGTATAGAAATATGGGATCGACCATTTACTACCAATTGATTTTCACAAACAACCTCTCAAGGAAGGAATTATAGGGTCGAAGTCGATCAACCTAAACCACTATCGGGAACTCCTATGTTGAGCAGTGGCGTAAGTGATGTCAAGGGACATTAGTACTCCTGCCAAAATTATGCGAACTTAATGATGTTTTCGATTAATCTGTCATATCAAAACAAACAAGTTCTATGTAAGTAAACAATTCCGAGGAAAGCTTTGGGAATCTTTTTTGTACCGCGTTCGCTTGATGGCCGGATGGAATGGGACAGAGTTTGTGATGTCAACGTACTCTTTACAGCCACTATCCGGGGTCGACCGTAAAGCTCCGGGTGATTGTTACGAGATTCGTACGCATTGCCCCTAAGGGAGTCTTGAGAACAATCCGCCAAGGAACTGATTAGGAGACGCCATTTCTGTGTAAGAGTCTAAATGGATCAATTTTGTCGGGCGAAGTGTAGTTAATTCTTATAAGAATGCCTTTAAGTAGAATTTGTTAGTGTAAGTAAGAAGTTTATTTTTTCATATAATCGACTATCTTGATTATCTCGATATTCTCGGTTATTGGCTAGGCGTTTTAATATATCAGGATGGAATACCTTATCACGGTTTTTGCTTTTCAGCCATCTCGGGCAGATAATAAATAATATACTTTTGAAATTAGTATGTAGATAAATTAACGTAGGTACCAATTTTCTAATTTGGATATATTACGTTAAAGCGAGATATTAAAATAACTGTTTTACGCACACTGTTTCGTCTTCGAGACATACGTCTGAATCGTATCTGACACGAACATCACACCACACGTTTTAACAAGGTAAATGCGTATCGAGAGTACCTACAGATAATACATAGCTGAAAAATATTCATAAAACTAGTAAACTTTTTTCACTTACATATTTGCCTACCTACTTATTTGCATATCTTCCTATTACATATTCATATTATTATAACATAATACTATGGTTCAGTTTGGGTCTGACGTACAAAGTGCGTACAGTCATATATTTGAAATAAAATAATATTTTCAAATTTTTATCCTGTATTAATTTTTTTTATACAATACAAGCCATAATTCGATCTCAAATTTTCATGTTTTGAATTGCAATCAACGTTTTTTTTATGTAGTACGTTATAACATAGATCTATACCGGATGCAATAGTTTTCTTAATTAAACGTATCAAATATATTTTACTAGAAAAAGTCACTATAAAATCATACGCTCGTAAACGCCAGCAACAGAATTTACTCACTCACAAATAGCTTATTAAAAGACATGATTTATTATTATTACTAACCACTATACTGCTTTTTGGACACATTCTGCTAGTTTTAAAGCTTCTTGCGCCTTTATAGCAAAATAGACAATGAGGTAACCAAGGGTTAATTCACCATTTGTTTAAACCTGAACTACGGAATTGTTTTCTGTGAGTGTGAAGGTTTTAAACTTGTGTCCTGATTAACAAATATATGGTTTTAATTAGATACCGTATGTCGTAACAAAGATTTATATTCTACTAGCTGACCCGGCAAACTTTATACCGACCTATTTTTTCAATCTTTCAATGTTCTGTCCATACTATGAAGATCTCTCACAGTCTCACTTTTCATGTTATGAGAATGAAAAAACTACTACTTTGTTTTAATTTTCTCTTACACAAACAACGAGCGGTTCTGGTAATAACTAACACAATAAAAAAGAATATTCCATTTTTGAACAGTCCTTCGGAAGTTATGCGTTAACATACAGGCGATCCATTTTTATACATACTTTTGAGCATATTTATATTCACTCGCGAGCAACCAAAGCGACTCAACCGCTAACTACACCCAAACATTGTTTGAAGTAAAATATATAACATTTAAATAAAAATAAAATGTCATTTGAAAGCTTGACGTTTCAAGCTGTTGTATACTTTTACTGAAATTTCGTTCGAGTTTGATGTACGAATAGTGTGCCAAATATAAGACGGTTGCTAAATTAGTTCCTATAATACCTGAGTCATTTGGTCTTGAGAAAACTTATATCACGTGTGCCTTACATAATTTGTTTACACGTAACGAGATTTCCACCCAGTATGTGTTGCGTTGTTTTTATTGTGACAGTCAAAATAAATGCTAATGAACTTATTTCCAACTGGTACTGTACTTGTAATAATTAGTATTTATGCGCTATAACGTTCTATTTTAAATCAACCGACCAAGAAGTTCATATTGATAGATAGATAGAAAATTCTATTTTGCACACCAAATTAAAAACAAAACAATTGCAAAAGCGATACAATTTGCAGTCCTATAATTATTCTTAAATCTTTTATAAAGATCGAAGCTAATACGTGGAAGGATATAGGAGGAGGCGGTATATTCAGGGTAAAGAAAAAGTAACATGCACCTTTATACCAGCATTTATATATTTCATATACTTTTTTGTCTTTGTCTTTTTTCGTTGACTAATCTTTTACTTTTTTCAAGAAAAATATTTCTCTAAATTAGATAAGTTTAAAATACAATCTTTAACAAACAATATATCCACATGGTTTTTATATACATTCATGTCTTTTCATTATTTCGCTTCACAGTTCATCGACGCATATTATGCTCATTATAACTTAGCTTCTATAAATTTACACTATAAAGATAGAATGACAAATAACACCATTAAAAATACATTATAAAATCTTCACTTTTGTTCCTAGTACTTATTTTTTAGTAAACTTTTTAACAACGAACGAAACCGACCGAATTTCAAATTTTTCATAAGTTGTACTTTTATATGATTTGGCAGTGGGAACTATTTACGCATAAACAAATCCATTTCCGAACAAGAAATACTACATTACATACGCAGTCTCTAGTAAACTCTGAAAATATATATGTCACCGTAAAATTGTAAATAACGTTAAATTATAATCTATCCCGCGATATTGTAATCTGTCGAAAAATTGTGATCCGTAACAAACTGCTCACAATTTAACGCATTATTTTTCGATGGATTATAATCTATCGAAGACAAACCGTCAGATTGTAAAATGGCATGTGACAGAACGCACTTCGCGCTCTGATTGGTTGAACTTCATGTTCCCCGCTCAGCCGCCCGTCGTCGTCGCCATCTTCGTTTGTTATCAGTCAAATTCATTTGATGTGAAATGTAAACAAACAGTGTTTTGGTGATTTAAAACAGATTTCGTGTTAATAATAATAACGCATTGTATTATAATAAATTGTAGGGAGTGTTAACGGAACCTAAAAAAGTGCAGTTAAATAATAAATAAGAGTTAGTCACCGAACATAACCTAATTTGTGTTTTTGTGTAAAATGTTTTACTTTTTAATTTATATTTAATTTGTGTTCGAAGAGATTTGTTTCAATTATTTTAATTAAAAAAAATACTCATTATATTCGCATTTTATTTTTTGACTGATATCTTTGTTTGATTCCTAACTCTTCCAGCCCGTCCCAGGTTGGCTGGTCTTGATGGCAAGACCAGCCAATCATGGACAGGCTTTAAACAGTTGACAATTTAACGCGCGACAGATTGTGATTTAACGGTTTGTCTTTGATAGATTATAATCTATCGAAAAATAATGCGTTAAATTGTGAGCAGTTTGTTACGGATCACAATTTTTCGACAGATTACAATATCGCGGGATAGATTATAATTTAACGTTATTTACAATTTTACGGTGACATATACATAACCATCATCAAAAATATCTATCTCGATTGACTATTTTCGTAATTACTATCCTAAATATCTTGATGTAAAAAAAGAACAAACATTATTAAACTAAGCGTGGCTTACGATAATTAATAAATAGCGCAAAACTATCAACAATAATATTTTATATTCACAAAACAAATTGACTCTCTTGGAACTACGCGGCGAATGCCCTACCGGGGCAGGCAAAGCGGTAACGAGTAACCTAGGAACGAATAGACTTTCACATAACCACCAAGATATGCGCACGTTAACTTAACAACTATCATCAATGTCTACACGAATGATTCGCAAATTTACACCTTACAGTCATGAAAAACGAATTATATTAATTACCAACTAACTTTTACGCCTTGCGGCTAATATACGAGATTGCAAGACTGTTTTGGTATCTGAACCAGTACAGCATTTTTGTCCTTGAGGACTAATATTGCTTGTGCGGTAATTGATGTGACTTTTATTGTCTTCAAAACTCTTCGTTAAACGACGACGCGACCACGACTTCGTCATGTCCCGAATGCATAAGTAATATCACATGTTTGACGGCACTGTTACTTCTATAGTATTAAATTCGACCAGAAGAGTTTCGCGAGAGAGAGAGAGGCAGAGAAGCACTGGTTTAGAAGCAATATCAAGTGAACACTGTACGTGTATTATCACAGTTTTTAAGTTCTTGGAGGTAGTCGCCTTAAACTTTTGTTTTTTGTCGTGGTCTACACTGCACCATGCAGATGTAGCCAGCATCCACATCGCAACCGCTCACCAGAAGGTTCATGAGGACGCTGGAGGAGGGCCTGCTAGGGGCAGACGGTGCGGGAGATGGACTACGCTTTACACGCTTCGCAGTCGGTTCCTCCTCTTCTTTTAAAACCCTCTTGATACCCGTATCCCAAGATGGCATGCTTCTACATGGTATTAAACCTAAAAGTATTAATAATTGTATTAAATACGTTAACGCAATAATTATATAAAGACATATCATATGAAATAAATTTTAAAGTAAAAAATTAACCTGGGTCTGAGTATATATTTGTAATGAGATCCTGTGGTGGGGGGCCGGTGCTTGGTGCTGCTAATAAGCGTTGTAAGGCAGGTGCCGTTGGCGTCGCTTGCAATTCCGAGGGTTGGGGCCTGGCCTGACTGACGTTGTCAGGGAGTGCGCCCCACATAACCGCTGGCTCTAGTAAAGGACGCTCATCATTCATTGGTATAAATGGAGAATGCCCATCGTCAATATCGTTATCTGATCTTCCACTGTCAAAGGCGTCTAGTGATAATTCTGTCAATAATGATGACTGTTCACATGAGGATTCCGTTTCCTAAAAATAAAGATTTTTTTATTTGCTGTCGAAATAATAATATAAATTAAATGACTTATGGAGCAAATAAATCACCTGTGGCTCAGGCGAGGATAAAAGGAATGATTCCGGAGTCAGAGAATCTACTGGGGAACCATTTGTTAACTCATCACCCAGTAGACTGCAGTAATTATCATTCAGCATAAATGCGTCAAACATATCGAAAGGGCTATTTTCCAGAGGGATACACGTGTCACCGGCTGTTGGTGCCAAGTGGGTGAGGTCTTCCGGCTCGTCTTTAAGCACTGCAAGAAACATCAAACATTTGAGAGATTGTTATTTCGATTACATTCTAACCATAAAATCTGCACACCTGAATAGACATCAACTCACTTGTAAGACCCTCTTCTGGAGAGAACATGAGAAATCCTTTATTCATTTCTTTCTTTCGTGGTGCAAATATGAGTTCAGTTACAGGTATTGGACGCTCTTCGTCTGGTGGGACAATAGTTATGACCGGATCAGAGGTGACTTCAATAGGAGCTCTAATCAGGACTGATACAGGCGGCGGAGTAGCGGGATGTGCCACAATATTTGGTTTCAAGTCCGCATGCTGCACTTGATGTGCGGCGAACACCTCATCTTTGCACTCGATACCGCTGTGAACAGAGAAACTAAATGCTAACACAGGATTTAATTTGCAGTTACCTTACGTCTCCATTCATGGGATTTGAATTATTTACGTATACGTCATTCGTGCGCCTTGTCGTAATAAACAATAATGTAAACTGCATGGTTATTAGTGCGCGGTGATCGAATATTAAAACGCTAATGGGTTTCACATAGGTATGGTATGAAGAGCGAGTAGTGTGAATAGAAAATAAGTGTAGGTATGCTAGATATCGTAGATGCGACAGAGACGCGATGCACAAAGCATACAACGCCGGTAATCAGTCAACAATATTCAAGGCCAGCCACAGTAGTCAGACTTGCTCAGACGATATCACTTTAAACCCTTTAATAACGGCACTTTTTTAGCAATACTTTCTTAATAAACTAAGCTTTACGTGTTATGCTAGAAGTAATATCAACTTCATCTTTGTACAACAAATACGTAAAAGTTCGTGTTATCACTTTTGTGTCTAATATATTTATAACTGTGATAAATTATACTATAAAAAAACAAGATAAGATGTTTTTGCACCACTATTGCTTACAAAACACTAACTATAAACAATATTAAAATATAGGTGGCAATAGAAATATTTACTTGAATTGGTTTAAACATAGTTTTGTTTGAATTTAAATGATGTAAACATACCGTCACGCGGTGACAGATAGTCTTAAAACGTAATCTGAGTAAGTCACGATACACTAAATATAAATAATAAGTCAAAAAGAACGTGTGCACTCTCGTACTGTTAAGTTAGCAATGATTTAACACTTAGATAGAACTATGCGATAATAGGAGATAACATGATAACAAACGGTACTTATCAGAAGTTACTTGCCACAGTTACTACAAACATCCTTAGCTAGTTACAGATTAATTAGTCTCCGATCAATCCGATGACCCAAAGATTAAACTGTTTGCGTCAATGATCTTGCAACTATTGCCGATATTAATTGATAACCAATACGAAGATAATGAAAATGTTGTTGACGAGACATCATAGTTCAAGTTTTCATTAACCCCAACAAACAGTGATAAAAATAGGAACATATTTAATGGAAATCTACATAAATAGTAGCATATCTACGTTTAACGTACGTATATTGGATCGATATGCTCTTAATGCTAAACATAGATGAAAATGTTATCGTTCAAATTGATGAAAATCGAGCAGAGTTATTCTTATTAAACACAAATTAAAGACATTATATAAACACCGAAGATACAGCCAATAATTATTGGCCGTGGAATGTTTACGATAAAAATATTTTGTGTCGGTTTGCCGCGAACGGACTGTCTAGAAGGGGTGTGTTTTATTTGGGCGATGCATTTACGATTCACTTTCGAAAGCAACTCTGAGTAAGATGGAACTACAGCATTTCACTTTTAACAGAGAGAGACGGACGGATTGTAGTAAGTGCGACCTTGTGATTCTTCGCTGATAGACGGTATACCTACATACGGTCATTCATCAGAAGTATAGAGAAAAGTTGCGCGCGCAGTCTTAGCACGAGGAGTAGGTGGTATCGATTGTGAGCCAGAGATTCGTCGGCAATCTGGAGTAACGTCGTAGGGACACTCTATGCCATCGAACTAAGCCAACTTAAAAAGTCTGATGCCAATGGAAGAGACAATCACTTATTGTTCGTAAACTTGAGGAAAGTTTTAAGAAGGCATTCAATCAACACATAATTTTAATTTAAAGTGAAGACAAAAGTATAATAAAGGCTGCCGTGCTTTTTTGATGATTTTTAAATGTATCTTTTGTTTATATTTTTTTTTAAAATATACATATACACATATTAAATAATAAGCCATAATAATATTTGTTTTTAAATATTCTTACGATCTTTACCAAAGTTGAAAAGAAAGAATTTAATGGCATCATAGATAACTGTCCACTTTATTTCGTTCCATACAAGTTTCATTACAGTCCAAAAAGTTGTAATATCCTATTACATAAAAGTTTCAGATTTTAATCAAAATGTTTATGTAAATTTTCTTCAAATATTTATAAACCTGCTGTTCAATCAAGCAGGTAGTAAGTAGTGACGAAGTGAATGCGATGTGTACACAAACGATGAGTTTACAAATGCGTAAGCTATTGCCTGCGACCTTGGCCGTGATTCTGTGCCAGTCGTAACATAACGGAAACTGAATGATCCCATCTGCCAGGGTCAGGGATATAAAATGAAACTAATGGCAGTGGTTGTTTTGGCGCGGATTTAACTTTTGTTTCAATTAATTAGTGAAATCTTGATATTTATAGCCAATTGGTCACAACTAACTACCTAATTTAGACAGCACATTTCATTTCAATAGCCTTAGATTGTCAACGTACATTCAGAATTAAGTAAAGAGGTATTAATATTTATCACATGCGAATATAAAAACGGTATAACAAGTATCAGACTCAAATATGAGTCGCGTGACAAAATGTCTGCCTTTTAAGTATTATTGAGAAAAACAAACATTTACATGTAAAGTATTCGTAGGATAAGATGAACTCGGAAACAAATACTAAGCTCGTATTGACAATTTTTTTTAAAAGCAAAATTTATGAGCTCGCTTTTAAACTGGTATCACATCGTACCTACATATAATCGATCAATAACAGGTACTACGCGAGATAGGACCTAATTTTATAATAACTTTTAGATAAAAATAGCTTTACGAAATAAATATACGGTTGAAGTGGCAATTTGAAATTGGCTCGTCAATACAATAAATATGTGATCTAAATGCGATTTTTTGAATTAAAATATTAGTTATTTAAGTCTTTGACGAACAAAAAGCACATAGGTATTATGGGATTTAAAATAGCAACGAAATTATGTTAGACATAAATTGCGTCAAGAAAAACCTTGCTTTGTGGTATTAAAAACATACGAGTGAAAAATATTCCATCACGTCACGACTTTGAACAAAGTTTCAATATTTACTAAAACAGTAAGGCTTCCTTATGAACGGAAAGGCATTTTAAACGAGTCATTACGACAAAATATATAATACAGAAACGCATCGTTGCAAACAGAAGGATGATTAAACAAATTGCTATGTCTATTCCTATTACAAAACCAAAAAAGTACTAACAGTTAGAAGTTTGGAAGTACAACGTGTAGTTGTTGAAAAAACCTGTCAAGGGACTGCATTTGATGAAGTTTTAATGAAGTAGAAGAATGAATGCATCGATCTGCCAATGGCGCGACGAGAAGCGGCGCGGGAGTCAAGGCCGTGTGACGCGATTATGTAACCGGCGGCGGGGTGCGGAGGACGAGTCCGCTAATTTTAACCGATCTCACAAACAAGACACGATCGCACGTCAGTAGGAGACGCACCATCATGCTATGCAATGCAAATGCCGATAATTGCGCATTCATTGATAAATTGCATTAAATAAGAAATCCAATGGACTCAAGGTATTTGTAATATACACGATAATAAAAAACTTACTAAAAATCTTAAATTCAAATAGAAGATAGATAAAAGGAAACTTAGCCCACTCAACAAACTTTGGGCTTTAATTTGTATAGACAATGACAATTTCCTATAAGACAAAATCCCCTTTGTAACTCTTATAGGTACAGCACTTGCTTGACAACTTCACAATATTTCAATACGAGTTGAAAAGTTACATTAATAGGAACACTGTGGTAAAACATAAATTATTCACATACTGATCACTTTAAACACTGTCACTTTATAGTATCACTGATCCTTACCATCATGTGGATAAATAAGCTAGTACTGGAAAGAGTTGGTTGGTGCCGGTGAGTGTGTTGTTAAACTGAGAACAGCTGATCGTATTTGCGAGGTTAGTTGTGAGAGTGGCGTGTTTACGTCAGGACGTACGCTTGGTTCGGAGTTCGCTAAGCGAATGATACGCGCTCGCTCGACTGTCGACGACGGCGGCGCACTAGCGGTGGCGGCCGCGTGACGCTGCCCACATATACATTTTATGCCCGGCGACATAACCTAAGAGAATTTTTTGAGCATTGCCGCTTCTTACATTCGTTAAGCACGCGATGTGATAACAATATCCACGATACATCGAGCACTATCGTATAGTGATCACGGTGAGTATGAGTTGCCACGACCGAGTAATATCAACTATTAAATTATCGGTTAATGCAGCCTGTTATCTTTTTAAATGTAAAGATATAAGCGGCTGATTGCGATAAAACCAGTAAAAAAACTCAATTCAATAAGTGCGTTCATAGAAAGCAGTGATGGTGTAATCAGTTATGCTATACAATTCAGAATTAGAATAACTTGTTTGTTTAGAAACCCATGTCTAGCTAGCAAACAGGGAAGAAACTAGTTATTTTGGTGACAGCGTTCCTGAAAGATCAATGAACTACTCAGTTAGTCAGTTTAGTCGTGGCAGTGTTTGTACTCACAAACACTGCTTTCAGCGATCGCAACGGTGATGCTTCATATTCTATTTATTTTACTTTCGACACGTTAATAAAGATTGAATTGACTTACTTCTATTAATTTAAGTAGGCACGACATGAGTGTAGAAATAAAAAATAAAGAAAAATATTGTTAATTGCACAAATAAATTTTACTTTTTATTTCAATATTCTATTAATTATTTACATATTTATAAATCCCACAAAATCAGAACTACTTCCACACATATTCTTGTATCAGACAACTTATACATGAGTCCCTTTGACTTTAAAACCTCGTTCTAACATTTCATTGTCACAACTTGATACCACGTGCTGCTATTTGGAATGGAGCCAATATTAACTGCTTGAGAATAACAGTAACGTTACAAGAGAGCACTTCATAAACAATTCAGAAAGTTCCAACTCAAAGCTCAAGACAAAGCTCCAACTTCGCTTTTTCGGTCAAGTAATTGGCGATGCACTCAGCATTTGGACTGATCTCGACCAACATGAAATGAGGTGGTCCAAGGTTTGCGGTGAAGCACCACAGCCACACAGAGAACATGCATTAATATCTCCGCAGCTGAATAAATTCGCCCGGGTTTGCTGTCTATTCAATGACTTCTAGTTAGACAATGAAACTTAAATTCCGGTTGAGAGCCGAGAAAACAGGAAAGATAAAGGAAGAATGAGAAAACGTATTGAGGAACTATTTCTGGATAGTAGGAGCGTGGCTGTTGGAGGCAGCGTGGATGTCATAAAACTGTGTAGTCCGGGTGGTGGTGTTAATTTTAGAATTAAGTATGAATAGTAGGATGCTACATCGTACGCGCATACAAAAAACCAGTTCATTCTACATCTAACTTCAGTTTGAATTTTTTAACTGCTCTGGCAATTCAATAGGTGAAGTCAGGTGAAAGGCGTATGTTTCCGCAAAGAATAAAAGGGATAAACCGAAACAGTGTAAACCTTAAGGTGGTCACTCTCTTTTTAAGAAGTTAAGCGTGAGATAAAGTGGTTTCTGGCAGTTACTTTGTGCAAAATGTTTGCACAACTTTTCCTACAAGTTGGCGTACGGTCTTAAGTAATGCCCAGATATTTAGTAGATCTAATAAATAGCCTATTGGAATGCCTTTACATGATATATACATGCACAAAACTGGGCCGGTATTCTATGATGTCTGGCCGAAAGTAATATTAGTAAGTTAAATATGTAAAATAATTATCTCAAAGAGTTTATAAGTAAAATTTACGACAAGCTTCAGCAAAGACTTTTCACATTCTCCAAAGACTAGGCAGAAACGATATTATTGCGAATGAGTTGAATAAAACCAGAAAAATGACTGGGCCAGTGTGTTTAATCTGCGCTGCTGAAACGATTTGGAAGGACGTTTAGGGCGAGTTTGTCATATAGAATAAATTAGTGAAAAACCTGATTTGAAGGATTTTTTTCTAAAATATTGATACGAACTAATCTAAAAGATCATGATCGTTTAAAAAGTCTTGTGGAAAGTAATGGCCATGATTGTGTCTTTGAAAAAAGGCTTATATGAGACAATATTGATGATGCGAAACAACAGTGTATAAACAACATTCAACGACATACACTGTGAATTAGAGCACAATCCAGCAGATAGCAAGGCCCTGTCACCTGATACGATTGGCGATGAAGGCGCGTTGTTCCACAATTTAGCCGCGTAACGAAACTCAATACCGGTCTCTAATGGACCCACCCAACTGCGACTTGCGAGCGAAAAGCTGAGGAATTCCATATTGTATTGATGGAAATCATATTAGTCAGTCAAGTAACGTTTTTACCCATATCGTTACTCTCTTTATTTACAACTGTGAGCCTGCAGCTTAAGAATGACCATGGCCATTTCTATAAGAAATACTTGGAAAAAAATAAAGTAAGAGCATCGGAAACTATTATAATAATATAAGAAATGTAGGAGATTTCTATGAAATTTAATATATATGTTATTTATCCCGGGCACAAATCAGAACGTAGTTGTAATTAAATGCAACAAGTGACAAAACTTACCCAAATAATATTATGATTGGAAAAAGAGATATCACAGATTTAAAAGAATCAAAAACGATATTAGAACTAAATTACACAAAATGATGACCAGAAAGTATTCTGGTTCGTCGATACTGCCGTATTAACTAAAGAGTTCGAATGACTCTTTCGAAACCAATTCAGACTTAAGAGCATGCGCCAGAATAAGTTTCACCACTATTCGCAATATTGTACAATGATGAAATGGGTTGTAAAATTAATGACCTATTTAGACGCAAAAAACAATTTTGAAACAAAAATATTTGTCAGGAAGTAGCTTTGGCAAATTCTAAAAGTTAAAATATATGTTAATGTAATTTCATTTTTACACATTTCACACAATACTCAATACTTTATTGCTTTCCACAATGGTTTTATAAGGTGGTGATTATTACAATTTGGTACATTGTACTAAATCATGCTATAATTTAATAAAATTATATATCAGTACTATGAAGTTATCTGACCGTAAGGTTGTTTCTTGATTTGGCGTACATGACAAATTAAACGTCGCCAAACCGACCAACACCTGTTGGTTTACTTTCCAACTTTCAGCTTGTAATGCTTTATATTCCTCTGTAAGCTTCGGAATTCTTACGAAACAGGTTGCATACACCACTGACACATTTTTATCGAGAATGAGAATACAAATCTTAATTCTTAGTGAATCTTAGTTCTATAAGCCACGAGTAACGACTGCAATTCGCACACAGTATGCAGTCCAATTTAAAATGAGGACTTGACGGAGCACACTGGTAGCGTTCATTGACCCGAGAATCCCAAACCCTGCAATTCAGTATATATTCAGGAGGATATTTTGATTTTTAATCGTTCTATAATTTCTTTTGATATTTGACGTGCTAGCTATTTTTGGTTACAAAGTTATGATAAAGCTTACTTAGGAGTGTACGTGACTCCAGTAACGTTGCACGTTTTTGTGAGTTAGTAGCTACTAGAGGCGTTTTATTGAGTCAACATTACTAGGAAGAGGTCTTGAGATTTGACGCCATTATTAAAATCTTAGTCGTAACTTGGGGACAACTTTAGCGATTTTATTATTCATAGTATTTGAATTGATCACACAATTTTTAGTTTTAGCCAAAAACTGATTTCTGTAATGGGGCTCTAAAAGTTAACTATGCAAGTAAGTTATTTATGATGATAATAGTATTTCAGATACATTGTTTTCCTTATAACACCATTATTACTAGGCGATCGATGGAATTTTGCGGATGATTGCCAGTTTAGTAGAAGGAAGGTAGGTAACACGGCTACAAGTTTTAGTCCAATACAGTTTTATCATTTTCCAGTTTCACACAGTTTATTTATATAAAGCAATATTAATACAAAGCGATGACGTATCGTGCACTGGATTGCATTAAATAATTAATGCGGTCACGGATATGTCGCACACAAAAGACAATCTTATAACCGTTTATTTAAGCTTATGCATAATCAGTAATCACTGACAAACTTTACGAATATAAATTATAAATAAATGAAACATTAAATTTACATAGTGATTTCATATAGAAAGAAAAATAGCTGCTGCAAAATAATAACATAAGGATGACATTTACAAACAGAAATACTGATTATGGAAATAGTTTTAAAACTTTTCAACATAGTCAATTTCCTAAATAACAGTTTGATTTTCATTTGAGGATATTGATTCACAATATATTACTATAGCTGTTTATTCCGCTCAAATCTCGATCTCTTCTTGTATTTAAAAATTGTGGACTTGGATTTCTGCTCTAGTCAAATTTCAGGGACTCATAATACTATGTAAAATTATTACACTCATCACGCGCACTTCCACCAATACATTTTGTAATGAATTATTAAAATACTCGCAAGTCGATGACCCCCTACCGGTATACTTTACAATAGATCAACTGATAATGGACTGATTCCAGTTCCAGCTCCAGTCTGCAGTTTATGATAAGTTGTCTCAATAATTGTTTAAACATAGAAACAATTATTTTTAAGTAACTTTTCATTAAGTTCGCTGCTACTTACTTCTGCTTCTTTTTCTAAATATATTTTTTTTCTACTTTATCGTTCCTTTACCATAAAGCCAACACCAACTTCATTCTTCTTTTAACAACTCATAACTCAATTTCATTATCAGGGTAAATCAAACAATAATTATTTTCAAGCTTCTTCATGCTAAAGAAATGGAAAATACTGAGGCAAAAAGGTGGATCTTACTTCAGCAATAAATTAAATTAACGTCAAAAGTCCTTATTTTCTTTATAGTTTGTATCAAGTTGCCTGAATGGAAAAATGTTTTATGATTATTATTCTATTAAACCTTTGAAGACCCCTAATTTACTTTATCAAAAGTCGCTTAACGTTACTCGTCGTCATTAATTTTATTTATTTATTGAGTACTTTTCCACGTAATTATTCCAAGATGTGGCTGTCAGTTAGTCTAGCTAGATGATTATTTTCAGATTGTCTATATGTATGTTGGTTTCGAGTTCGTCGAGGGGTTAAATTAATACTAAATCTTAATAAGGCAGTGTCAAATATTGTTTAACAAGTGCCCAAGGCCTCGCCTAGATGTCTTGTACAAATTGTACAATAGGCACAATTGACGTCATTGACCCTCTCCGCTCGATTTGTACTGCAATCTTCTCATCTTAATAAAATCAAATAGCAAAATATATTGAATATGCATAAATTTTCCGTTTGAGTGTATAGAACGATTTTGTGACTGACCTGACAGCAATTTTCTTTTTTTAAACTCCATGAAAATGATCCTTAATGCTTTATTGAGTCCACCCTTAAACTGCTTTTAAATAATAGGATATCATCAAAATGTAATTACGTAAGACGAAGCAGTATAATTAAATTGTAGACGAAGATAGGTCCCAGGTTGAGGGAGCAAGTCACAACTTTAAACTAACCAACTAGTTTTTTGAAGTACTGTAGACGGTTAGGTTGCATCGCTGGAGGGTAACGGAGGACGCCCACGCGCCACATTCAACGGAACAAGAGCTGCACTGTTGTTACTTGTTACAATGAGTAGTGGGAGGTGGAAGACGGTTGAACGACCTAGAACTAGAAGATGGGGTGGCAGGGAGGAACGTGAAGCATTCGCCTGCATAAATCGAGCAACGACCGCGGAGCTGCAATGGAATAGCACGTGCTTTTGAATGTTACGAAATAATTAACGTTAAAGCGCTGTTGTTTTTATGAAATACTTCATTACTTGTGAAAGAAAAAACGAAAACTGTAATTTCTTGATTAAATACATAAGATATCGTCATTTAGTTCGCGGTAGTTCGATACCTAATGCTCAAATATAACGTAAAAGTTGTAAAAAGTAAATATAAAGTTGATGGCTAAGCCATAAATTTGATGTAAATGTCAGATAAATTACACAAACAAAACAAACAATCTTTTAAAAGGTGTAGGTACTGTTCATGAAATGCAAAACATTTCACTATTGTAAAGAAAATGTAACGATTTCAATGCAAAATATTGTGTATCCCTTAGAACGAAGTCGTACGCTTTTAAAGGAAGTTTTCATTATTTATTAAAATTGAATTCCGATAATATAAATTAATGCATAAATGCAGTCAGGGGTTGTAGCGTAATGCGATTAAGTACTTCTACTTTTATATTACTATTCCTAAATAATAAACAGAAACTTTGATAACATGTCTAATCTCAGATATTATAATTAAAAAGCAATAGCATAGTGCATCACTTATTGTATATTAACAGCGAGAGTCTACTTCTATTGATTAACGAGTATCATAGCAAACACACTATTAGATTTAATATGACCGAAATTGCGTTATTTTTGATTAATGTATTAAATAATAATTTTTGATAGGGACTGTGTTATCAAATTGTTGCGTCATCTGCTGAAAAAACTAGTTTTGTGTGGCACTACGGTAAAAATAGTCGGTCCATTGTCGATATAGCACATATCCTGAGAAATGGATTCGGTTACCAGTTTTCTAGTAGAATCTTATTATTCCGCAATTTCTTATTCCTAAGATAAGTGATTTGTAGAACACGCTTAAGAGTTAGCTACTTTTATACCCTTCTAGGTAACTTTTCCAGTGTCTTCTTTTTTACCCGACTGCCAAAGAAGGAGGAGTGATGTTTTTCGAGTGTATGTAAGTATGTATGTATGTCTTTTCCTTTGTGACCTCCTGTAGCCTAAACGGCTTGATGGATTTTGATGTATGAGGTATCGTTAGATTTGTCTTGATTACGGGAGTGTCATAGGATACATTTTATCCTAAAAGTCCCACGGGATAAAGACATAATAATATTTTTTCTAAATTTCCCTTTAAAAAAATATGTATGCGGTATCATTAGATTCATTTCAATCACGGGAGTAATATAAAAACAGCTAAAAAGTTATAAATAAAAAAAATATTATTAAAAAAACAAAATACCCGACTGCACACTAAAAAAAGAGTAAAACAAGCCCCACAATAATATTGATCAATCAAATGCTAAAAACTAATTATGTAATACCGTTTAAACAATATCTATATTAAAATACACTACAATATGTGTTCGTAATCGATAGTTAAATAAACAGAAACTTATTTTGAATACAAATTTACTGAATATAATTTATAAATGTTGATGGAAAGCATCGCAGGCGGGGACCACCTTGACCGCCACCAACGAAAATTCTGCTAAATGGTGCACAACCGAAATGACTATAAATAAGCCTCTGTTGGTCCCCGCCTGCGATGCTTTCCATCAACATTTATAAATTATATTCAGTAAATTTGTATTCAAAATAAGTTTCTGTTTATTTAACTATCGATTACGAACACATATTGTAGTGTATTTTAATATAGGTATTGTTTAAACGGTATTACATAATTAGTTTTTAGCATTTGATTGATCAATATTATTGTGGGGCTTGTTTTACTCTTTTTTTAGTGTGCAGTCGGGTATTTTGTTTTTTTAATAATAATTTTTTTATTGATTAGAATTTAATGAGAATTCTATTATAGGCCTTTCAAATTACATTATTTTTAGTGTTTCAAGGTTGCAGTCAACAGAGCCATGTCGTCTAGTAATTGCAAAGTATCTGCGATGGATTTGAAGGTATAGGTAAGCTTGTATGTGAATGGGCGTTTCAAAATGATTAGCATAATACATAAAACCTTAGATTGGTTCTAATTGAAGGTGGAACTAGGCGTAGTTAGAGCATAGCTAACAGTCATGTGTTGCAGCAATGACCCACATGTGTGGATATAAGCGTCGAGTCACGATGGTAGCCTACCTCCAGGTGCAGCCAATGGTGACCTCATTGATAAGGACTACTTTATAGAGGCTCCGTATATATTGGATTATTTGGTACAAATATTAGATGTTGCAAACCCATTTAAAAAAAACAAAATGTACCACCAAAAAACTGATAAATGCATCTTAATGTTGTACGATTGTAGTGTTCGTACGGCATGTCCTGGACTGGGATGCACAAAGGAGAGTTGCTAAACTTAAGTAAAATTGTTAATTGCCCTTGGATAGTGTATACTGTAATATAAATCAGTCTGAAGGAATCATTAAAGCAATATCTCTTTTATTATAATTTGGCGTAGACTAGAATAACTAGAAAATACACACAAATATTTTTAAATACAGTTTAGTATAGCTACTAAAACATTTTACAACGTGGTTACCCTATCCAAAAGTGTCGCATTATTATGCAGCTTAGTGTTGTTAGGTATTGATAGAAATATATGACAATGACATATTAATTTAATCATATTACATTATGGTAGATAATTATACGATATATTGCTTGATATATTTTACAATTATTACCGTTTACAATAATGTCAACGTTATAAATAGTTATAATTTATGACGAGAACATTCTATCTAATCAACACGAGGATCTCAGGCATTCCCACGGTTTGGGCTCGGGCCCCTTGTTACAAACCAACGAGAGAGAAGTTCAGGTTATACTCCACTACGTCAGGTCAGTGCGGATTGGCATTTCCATTTATCGTGCCACCCAATAAAGCTTGGCTAAACAATCATCGTGTACAATATTTACAGGGACCCACCGCTTAATGTGCCTTCTTAAGCTCGGCAGCACTTCGATGTCAAATGTGACACAAACAGGTCACCCTTACAAAATCGTCGACTCTAAACGTTGCTGAGTTTCCGACTTTACGAGTGTTTCACCACATAATATTACGCAATACTAGAATTGACAATCAGAATGTCTGGCCAAAATGTAAATTTTCGTTCAAATATGATGAATAATTATTTGACCAGTCATTCTTTTCAAGACAGCAGAGACAGTTAATAACGAAAACTTTACGCATTCAACAAATTAAATTCAGATAAGTATAATCTTAGCTCCATTTACGGTTAAGCAGATGAGGCGTAGCAACTACTTCACCCAAGATAACCCTTAGCATGTCGCATGAATGTCATGCTGTGGCACTGCACTTGTCATTCCACCGTCAGGGCATCACGATAAAAACAATGTATACAACTTCAGTACCATTATTTCCTATTATTGTAATGGCTAGTGGCAAAAACTTTATATTAAAAATAGGAGCATTTGATTTCTAACGCGAAATCGTTGAGATAAGACTCAGAAATTCCGAAAAGTTCAGTTTTAAAATGAATGAGATCTGCGATGTCTTCATTTTGAAATGTCTTCGTACTATAATAATAATAATTTATTTCAAAACTTTGGTTTACATTCTCTGAACAGTGTCCGAAGTTACCTTTTAAGCAAAAAATGCCTGTGACAGGTGACTCTACTCTTCCATAGCTACTACAGATACATTTTATTTATAATACTTATAATCATAGGAATCAACAGAAATAGCAATGATGTTAATGTATATATGTGTGTGTGTGTGTGTGTGTGTGTGTGTGTGTGTGTGTGCGCGTGCGTGTGTGTGTGTGTGCGTCTGTGTTGATAATACAAGTTATTTTATGCGTTTGAGTAACATCTCCGTTTCCTCATAGTCTAAAGGCATTAAGAAATTGGTAATAGTATTTTTGAGTTCATATGATGACTTGATGTATATTTTTAAAATTGTGTTTAATTCATTGTATAATAGGTAGAGCGGCTGAGATATCAATTACTACTCTTGCTTTACTTTTGAACAATGCAAAAAGGGTAAATATTTTCAATACTCGAACACTTTTGCAAAATACTACTTTAATCGTGATCTATAATAGTATTAATACTTTTGTTTCCTAATGTCAAAAAAAAATTACATGCTTTCATTGAACGAAAATTGTAGACAGTGAAGTTACTTACAAGAGTTACAAGACACCTTTATTGGGTTGTAGATCAAGTCTAGTCGTAAGGCTGGGCACATACAAAGAATTTATAAAAAAAAAAACAAAAAAAAATAAACAAGTCGATAACAAAGAGGATTTATTTGCTGACGCCACACTTATGTGGCCCGGTTATTACAATCCCCGAGTGTCAAACAGAGGGTCCGGCACACATGCGAGAAATAGCGAATTGTGGACATAAAAACCCGAACGGACTTATTTGCGGTCTCCAAAAGTTGTTTGATTAGTTCGGCTGACAAAAGCTCAGGAGATATGAAAATATATTATGATAACATAGTATTAGTAAGTAGTAGCTTGTAGGTCTTGTAATATCTTGATTAATAACTTCTTATATGCGTGCATAACATAACTTGTACCATATTGTACACGTCCAAAATTTGGGGGAGAGTTCTCTTCGTCTAAATTAAGTTGTAAAATATGTGTATATATGTAGTTCTGAAATAAATATAGGATACTTTTTATTGCGGTATTCCCACGGGAACGTCGACCACGCAAGGCGCTACTAGTTTTAATAATTCGATCAGTACTGGAGGAACAACTTGAAGATTATCTTGCCCGATTCTTCTACACTCAAGCTCGTGCCTGTAGTAAATGAGCCGCGTGAGTATTAAGTGAAATCGAGAGTTATAAATTTTCCATCGGAGCCCAAGTGGTTTATTCGATCCAATTTATATTACGAGTAGAAATAAGAATTTACTGACATACTGATCTAATGGCGTGATGCTATTTGTCTTCGAATCTGCCGTATACGCAATTAAATAATATCTAATCTACCTTTGACCTAAGGAGCATCACCCCAACACGAGACTTCTCAGTGGCAGTGGATTTTTCCAGTCAATTATTTAAAACATTTGTTTTTATTTTGGCAACAAAACAACACATATGACTGCTGCTTTGCCAATCCTTTTTAAAAATAATTTAAGAGGTCAATCGGTTAAAAACGCTCTGATTACCTTATCGATTAAATTGTATTTAAACTCTCTCAGCCCCGTGTTGTCTGTCTCGACATTTCGCAATAAGGCAGATTTAGATATTGATATAATATCATTGATCTGATATTATTAAGATAAATAAATTATTATTGTCAACTCCAACAAGATAACGTTACAAGTCGCCACGCACGGTCCTATAACTAAGAACTTTTGCGTCAGTTGTGAACTAATCAGTCGATGCGGATTAATCCTAAACGTATTGTATGCCGATAGGGTTGTTCAGTTTTAACTGATTAACTGGTAAATTGTGGAGATTTACGTCGATTGTGAATTAAATCACCGTTAATATCTAGCCTAATACAAGTTTCCAATTTCTTAACATATATTTTTTAATGCGTCCCCGGAAACTCAGTGGTTAGACCAATGAACCGGTTATCCAAATCCGGTTCGATTCCTCTTCGGCTTACCGCGGACGAGTTGATATTTTGTAGTGAAAAATTCATTTCATAAGAAGTTTCTAGTGATCTGCTTGAGACTACTTCCCTGATACCAAAGCCTAGTCACAGTACACAGTACAGTGGCTATTATTATATTTTACAGACAGCATTGGAATGGTGTTTTAAGAATGGTTATTACTTGCTGAAGTAAGATAAGAAGTTATCGTTGTCACTAGTTCTTCAGGGCAAAGAGACAGTATGGTTTCATCATAGAATACTGATAATGCACCCAAACGATAACTGCAGCCCTTTGACCTTCTCTTGTCAATAAACCAGTATGACCATCCGGTGTATTTAAAAGCCGATTTTTGGTTCGGTGGGTATTCATTAAAATAATGATAAATTATTATATCTCGGGTGTCCATATGTGGGCTAAACACTTTCCACCTATCATCATTTGACCCGTTTGATTTCTGTGCTGATATTTTACCTGGCTATGATAGTAACCATATCGCTTTTAGATAAATCTAGCTAGGTTTCTGCGTCAGATTATGTATCTAAATGTGCATACAAACCATATGTCTTGCTTTTGATATACATCGAGCCGGGACGCGGGCGACACAGTCAATAATTTATATTTATAGGCCAATAAAAATCATTTTGAGAGGCACGAAAGCACACAATTGGCCCATGCCCACTAGCCACTATGGACTTTAATCCATATTAAAGTCCATATGGAGAAACAGTGCAAAATGGTACATACATTTTCTAATATTATATTATCGTTGATGATTGTATAAATATTGACTTTTTTGGGTGTATAGGGATCCTACCAAGATCTAAGGAGCCCAGGCCAACCTCACCAGCCGATTAACGGACAAGGCTCTGGCGAACATAACAGTGCCCGGTAAGCGGCAATAGGCTCGCCACCTATTACGTGGGACTAACTATATAATCGGCGAAGTTTGGGCGTATAATATGCCTCTGCCTACCCCTTCGGGGAAACAAGCGTAAATGTATGCATGTAAATTTTTTGCGACCCACAGCTATGAAAGAGTAAAAAATCTAAGTACTATTATTACAAAATAATAAGTTAGTTACATAAGGAGGTTAAATTGTAAGTGAACTGCGACTGGCTGTATCAGTGATAGATAACATAGTTATAGACAAATGCTAGGTTACTGCTATCTGTTTTCTGTCACGTGAGATTGTAGGCAATGTTTATACTTACTTGTTTATCAGCTTTCAAGTCAGAGTTAACTAATCGCGTGGTAACGATAAAAATAAGAAATTATATATTATATCGATAACTAACTTAGTACTAATACGATAACAATATCAGTTAACATAAGTAACTTAAATTGTTATTACAAGTATTAATAGTGCCACTAATAGTTAGGGCTGCCATCCTTCCGGAATTCCCCCGATTTGTCCTAGTTTGAAGGGCTTACGGGGTCCGTCCGGCAGGAGATTCTAAAGATGTCCGGGAGAAACTCGGATTAAAAATGAAATAAATATTACATTTATGATAACCCACCAAGCAATGATTACTAAAAACGATGTTTTTTTGTAGCAAAAAATATTTTTTAGAGGTGTCTGGGGAAATAATCGTAAATCGCCTTATTGTCCGGGATTTGTGCCGTATTTATCCGGCGTCGGCTATTTAGGTAATGGCAGCCCTAAATAGTTCACAGTGACCAATAATAGAAGTATTATTTACAATGTTCTTTATACGTTTTGTTTGAATTTTTCGTCACAAGAGTTTTTTCGGCACTAAAATCTAAAAATACGAAACCATTAGCTACGCAGGTATCATAGACAGTATAACTGTCATCAAAATGCTGATAAAGTCTAAGTTCTGAGACTGGTGCTCAGGTTGAAAATTACTTAGGGTGGGGTAAATGGCTCATAAACCTAACTTATGCTTACGTTAAACGAGAGGTTCGCTTCTTGTAATATAAATTCTCGAGCTGGCAAAATTTAATTTAATACTTACTTACATCTGTAATGATAATTAAAACTTTGCCAAGTTTATGTCGAAGTCTATAGTCTGTTTTTTTTTAAATATATTACCTACATTTAATAAGTTGAGATAAATATTTATAACTTCATCTCACCTAAGTAACCTTCCATTAGTAAGCTCAGGCCTCCTCTCACAAAACAAGGTGGTTCAGGATTAAATAGACCACAGTGCAATTGGATGTGACAGGTGTAAGACGTCCTGCTTAAAGTCAACCCGTTTAACAGGGCAATTATCATGCAGCCTTATGGCTTATTATAATTATCCGGGACCAACGACTTAACGTACTCGAAGCATGGTAGCGCTAAATAAATATCAAATATCACACAAATGTTCGCCAATCCAAGGACAAGTAAGCTGGCAAGGAAACTTGGTGCAACGACGACGATACAATTTCCTAAATCTGTCTGTCAGTCTTCAGTCTGACACTTACTTAAACTCTACATAAAATAATTAAGCTTGGCTTATGTTGTAAGATTTTGAGTATGTTGAACTTTACAGTATATTACGCTCATAAGACTAAAGGTGTACACAATTATAAGAACTGAGTGATAAGCATAAAAAATAAAGTATAATTTTAACGTAAGAATTAAGAACAAACTGGCTATGCCCAAGTATAGGCTCCATAAAGTTACAAATTATTTTGCGGGGAACAGTATTCGCATGTACAATACGCTGCCAGATGATGTGACAAATTGATCTATAAATAAATTTAAAAATAACACAAAGAGTACGGGAAAGAGGCGTGACATTATGTATAAAGAGTAAATAGTGCCAGAAGGCTTATTATAGTGTAAAAGATTTTATGAACGACAAGTCTGCCTGGAACTGACATGAATTTCTCCTTTCATTCTTAAGATATGTATGATCTTGTTAGTTTAAGAGATAGAGAGAGAAAAGATATAAGATTTTGTTAGTTTTAAGAACAGCGGTAACCTTCATATTTTATTTCTTCAATTGCATTAGATCTTAAGACAAAATTTAAAAACCGCCGAGATGAGTTTCTTGAGGCATTCTTCTCAATCTCGTTGCCTTTTGGAAGCGTCGTTAGAGTCACTGACAGACTGACTGACTTACGGACAATCCCTTCCCTTCTTTAGAATCATGACAGGCTGACTGACAGATAATCCCGATAAGAGTTACCGACAGACAGATAAACTGACAAACCTTGACAAGTTCTGACAAATAACCCATTTGCTTTTATTTCTTTATTATGGAACTGACATGAATTTCTTCTTTCTTTCTTAAGATATGTATGATCTTTAGATATTAGATTTTGTTAGTTTTTAAGAACAGCGGTAACCTTCATATTTTATTTCTTCAATTGCATTAGATCTTAAGACAAAATTTAAAAACCGCCGAGATGAGTTTCTTGAGGCATTCTTCTCAATCTCGTTGCCTTTTGGAAGCGTCGTTAGAGTCACCGACAGACTGACTGACTTACGGACAATCCCCTCCCTCCTTTAGAATCATGACAGGCTGACTAACAGATAATCCCGATAAGAGTCACCGACAGACAGATAAACTGACAAACCTTGACAAATTCTGACAAATAACCCATTTGCTTTTATTTCTGTATTATGGTACCGCTCATATCTCTTTCATTGTTTTTTTCAAAAAAATACCGAATTTTCATTTTGTGTGTGAATGTTTGACGAATCTAAATGAATAAAAGCTTTAAGGTCAAGTTTCATCCTCTCCATCTTTAGGAAAATGATTAAATTTGAAAATGAAGTCACTGAAGTGTAACGGGGCGTTAATTAAAATCTCGATCAAGATAAAAAAACATCTTTGCTTTGATTTGTCCAAGAAAGGTAAATAAAGAATTTTCTTCTCCCAGAAATATCATATAGGTACCTACTACTAAATATCATTTAAAAGATCTATCTGTGCTGTTTTCATCATAACGAGCGAACAAGATCAATATACAATGCCTACTTATTAAAAGAAACATATTTATTGAAGCAACAGCAATTTTTTTAAAGTTTCTGAGCGTATAACTTTTCCCCCATCTATATTCAACGTCATTCCGATCTTTAACAGTAAATTTTTTATGGTATTTTAAAGAGTTATTTAAATGTGTTGAATTTAATTTAATTCGTCATCAATTTTAATAATTTCTCGACCTAACCTGAACAAAGCACAGCTTCAAATCTCGCATTTGATGCCCCATCAGTATGTGTAATCAGATATTTTATTGAGGAACTTTTATTGAGGATATTTTATATATAACGTCACGCTTCTTTTTAGTAGGGGTAAGTAGAGATCACATTCTTCCACTTGCAAATTATATTCCAATACATTGCCTATTTGAATGCAATTTTGAAAATCTTATCATACAATAAACGTGAGTGAATGGTCACAAGCAAAGCGATTAGTATATTGTGCCAACAAAAAAAGATTTTAGTCTAAGACGCCAAATTGATGCCCCTGACATGTAAACTAGATCACCACGATTGATACTTGTTGTATTTATGTTTATAAACAAACTTAACTGCTATAAATATTTTACCAAATTAACACATAGTTACGAGATTGAATGATGATATTGATGATCCACTGTACCAATATTTACAGAGGTGCAGTAAGATTTATTATAATACATCTGTAGTAACCAATATAGTAATCGTATTTTAAAGTATCTGAAATATTATGTTAAACATGGTATTTTTTTTAAATAAAAACTCATTGTGTTGCTATTTTTTTTTCAAAGATTAAGTTTCACAATATAGTTTTATTAACCCACAAGTTAGGCTTTCGGTTAAAGACCAGATGATGAGTTCTATCCTTCGCCGATTTAGTCGAGACGTGAGCTCATTCGTAACACAAGTATTAATACGTAGCCAGCTACAAATCATCCAGTTTTGTATTGTTACATATTTTTCAAAAAACAGTCTAAATATGACTACAAAAACGAATAAGTAGGTAAAATAAGGACTGGGTATTTAAAGTAAAAAAAAACATTACCATCAGTATAATATCATGTCGTTTTAATATTACAACAATAATTTCATATGTATGTTCGTACTACTTTATTAACGAAATAAATCAAACCCACATCGTGTGTAGTTACTTCTAAATACATGTAACTAGAGCTGGTCTGGTTGGTTATAGGATATTGTAATAATGTGGCAATAAGGTATTGTAGGGACTGCGAACCTCAGAACAACCTTACTAACACTCGGCTAGAATTTTAGGCCAGTGTCAAGGGTATTTTATTTCCTGTTTAATTTTGATATGGAATATTCTAGTTCTAACAATAAAATAATTTGGCATATTTTGATAGGTATATTTTCATAGGTCGCATTTGCTAAAGTGTCTTGTGGTATTGAAAAATAGAAAATATTATGTTGCTAATGAAATGTGTTCGTAAAAGTTACATGCCATTTTTTCCCAAGCTGATCGGAAACTGTTGCAAGCCCTAACATTTACCACCTATGATTATTTAAGGTAAATTCAATTTACTTTATATAATAGCCATTTGTCAGTGACTGTCGTAAAACTCGTAAATAAATGAGAGTGTTTTTCATTAACTAAAAGGCAGTTTATCAAGATAAGGCTCTCGTTTATAACATGCAATATGTCTGGCGTGAAAGTTAATAAAAATCACATGTATAAGAGACGTAAAATTAAAGACCAAAATTTAAAAAAAATTTAATTACACTAAGGAATAAAACTAAATAAAATGAGTACATACCTTATTTATCATTTCGATATGATTAACAGTTTTCATTATACTTAATATTTCATAATTATCAAAACCACCTGAAAGTAATGTCAAATAAAAAGGAAATAACACAAACAATGTTAAACAGCTTATTATAGCCTTAACTTAGACCTACCTTATGATGTAGTTGACGCAGACGACGCTGACAGGTTTCTGCTGCTTGTCTGTGATGACCGTGGCCTGGGTTTGAACCCACACGTAACCACCGCTCTTGGCCAAGAAGCGATATTGCCCAGTCTCGCATTGTCCTTTGGAGAACACTAGAAAGAACGACTAGAATTAGGAATACTGAATACATTGAATTTACATAGATATCATCGCTTACATTACAATAATCGTGCGTGAAAAACACGTCTGTAAAGTGATAAGGTTGTTTTGTATTCAGACTTCATTTTGTAAATAGTAGTGCGAATTTCCGAATCTCATAACTGATATTTTCACAACTTACTACTAAAGCAAAGAATTCATTACTTTTATTGGAAAATAGACAATGTTTTAGTGACGATTTTTATTTGTGCAGAAGCAGTAGCTCATTGAGCATTAAAAGTCCCCAAAAAGTAATAATCTTACAACCAGCAGTTATGGAAATTTATAGTGACCCTTTTAGAGCTAAATTAAATAAAGCTGAGGGACACAATGTGGTTAAATAACCATTGTGATGCGAACTACTGTGGCCGGAACAAATTACATGTGTATTTACCGTGAACTCTCACTCACAGAACAATAACTTATACCAAAAGGTTTGCCAGTAGTCTTGCAATTTTAAATTTATTTCAGGTAGTGGATAGAATATATTGACTGCTACACAGAATTCTTAACCGTTTCAAAAAATTACGAAAGCAATATTGATAAAAATTAATATGTAGGTACAAACTGATTGATGGTTATTTACTAGACACATATTAGGGTTGGAATCTCTACTTCACGGTTTTTAAGAATACTAGTGTCAATTCCCCGAGGACACAAAATAAAGTACAGAGAGTGCAATCTCATCAATTACAAGTACAACCTCATCAATTTCATATAACTTATATTGATACCAAAATTGCCTTGAACAGTTTTAAGTATGTAAGTCTTTTCTGTCACTTCTGTAAAAGTGACTTTTAATAAACTCAGGCCGACCAGCCTTTCTGTTCTGTATAATGCGTTCCCGTTGTCCCAACCAAATAGACGCAGAAATAAAGTAGACAGAGAATCCCTTCCCTAGTAACCAGCGTTATAAATCGAGATCAAGACGACATTTGTCACATGAGATTTCTTCAATTCGTTTCTCACATGAACACGGTCCGGTTTACATTGTTTTAGTGATTTTTTGGCTTACTTTTGTGACATAATTTCAGGAAAATCTCAATTAGGGTATCGCTTATGTAGCTAATCATTAGATAGTAGGGATACAAAACAGTCAACATACGTTTCAAATATATCATTCAGAACTAATATCTGTAGTACTTCAAGTTATATTTTACTTGTATAGTAAAATAAAAAATAATGATGAATGTCTGGGAAACAAGGTCATATTAAGTGAAAAGATTTTTTAATTTGTTTACAATCAACTAATTGTTTAAGTATTATACAGAGGATCCTTCTTATATTACATTGCCGAGTAATGAATATATATGAATATATTAACTAAACCTAAAATGATATACAAATCTTTTTATAATTGCACTGATTTTGATTGATGACCACAATAAATAAATATTTCTTTTAACTCAGCTTTATCTCAAATATTACGCGTAATATACTTACATTGCTTCAAAATATTAGAGATTTTATTATTTTCGGTACCTAAATCCATATGATGAAGACAAATAGTTCTACGACATCATGTGTAGCGCCTAATAAGGATAGATCAAGAAGAATACATACGTACACAACGTTTGGGAGCCGATTGTCGTAGTTATTAAGCGTCTGGTTTCTACCACACCAGCGGGCATTGGGTCTAAGCCTTACATTTACACTACCCACTCATTATACAAGCGCTTTAGGCCTACTACAAGGGGTCAAAAGGGATATTCATTTTATGATAACTAAATGTTAACATTTAGATAAAAGCAAATCATTTAAATCAGTATAATACATGAAACTATAAAGTTACAGAATAAATAGCCAACATTTAAAAAAAAAATACATCATAATGTGTACCAGTGTTATTATTATTGAAGTCCTGTAGAGGAAGAATGCAAAAATGGCTTATCAAAATTGTACGTAGGTTTAACTATATATATATATATATATATTCTATACCTGGTACGCTGTAGTCAAACTTTATGTCAATAGGAAAACGATAATGAGTAATTCAAAAACAATTATTTATCGACATTTGACACATTATTGTAATTGATTTGATACCGAAATAACTCAAGTGGTAAATGCGCCTGCTTCTTTTTAAAAATAATGCATGAATTAACATTTTATTATACAACAAAAAAGAAAAGCAATAAATAAAAATTATATTTCAATAAGTTGTATAATGCAATGTAAGCTACACAGGGCACTTAAAATTTTGCAGAAGTGCACCTTACATAATGAAGGTGATCCTCAGAAAATATTATTTAATTCATTTCGATAACAATAGAGGCAAAATAAGCCAGCATATACAAATACGTACGCTTATATAAAAGCTCTTTCCTATGTGACAAACAAACACTAATATTAGAAAAACGGATTTGGAAGACATCTGATAAGAAACGGAAGAGGAAATAGGGATTCCTCCACAAGAAGTTAAATAAAGACTAATGATACAGAATTTGGGTCCCTAAAACAATTTCTTGTAAGTTTATCGTATCATGTGAAGACCTCGTAAGCTTCAAGAGTTACGAAAAGAAGTCACGCGATCGAGATAACACTGAAAAGCTTCTGTCCTCATCCTTACAGATAATTTAAACTTCGCCTAGATTGTTATTATAAATTGATTTCCTTAAAAGTTTGTTCTAATTGTTACACGCTGACACCCTGACGTATGACGATATTATGATAAAACTTTTAGGATATTAAAAATTGTTAATTAATATTGATAAAAGTTCTGGGATCTCTAGTGTTAATTTAGCTCTATAGTTAATAAAGGTCACTATATCAATCTGATCCTAGGGTCGTACCCAATAAAATTTATAATTAATCGCATCAAATATAGTAGTTAATACCCAATAACTACAAAAAATAATAAAAACTCGCAGTGCGTCCAATAATTTGGCCATTGCTTAGTTTGGCATTAGAAATGCTGTCTGAGCGTGACATGTCCAAAAATATTTATTTATTTCCTAAAAGAAATTACAATTTTGTTCACAAATATAAAAAAAAACAATATCACCTGACAACCGAGTAGCCTACCGCAATACAAACCACATTATGTAACAGATTCAATTAAATTTGAAATGTTTGGGCATTCGCCAGAAGAGAAGTTAGCAACAGTGAAAACAAAACAATAAAAGATAAATACAAGCAAGCGGTTTATCTTCGGAATTCCACTGAAATAGAAGGCAATGCAGCTCGCAATGATACTTTAAAACTATTAAATGTAAGCAATATAAATTTTCTAACACTTTCAGTTGAAATAAAAAAGAAATAACATAAAGCTTTCACGATGACACGAACATTTAGAATGTAACAGAAATAGATCTGTTGAGAACAACCTCAGATATATTGAGTGATACAATGAAAGAAATGACGTTGATTTTAATTACCAAGTAAAAAAATCGAAAATTATACTAGTTATGTTGTATTTTGTATGAACAATATTAGTTTACATAACGAATGTTAAACTTTGATAAGTACGCTTTTTCTTTTCTCTTAAATAATGGCTTCGTGCGGATTGCACATTTAGCCAGTGTCAAGTAGGAGATATATTAATAACATATAAATTATAGTAAATGAGAGTGAGTGGTGATAAAGATGATAAATTAGATGTTCTCAACCTAAACCCCTTGAGTCCTCAATAAAGATGTAGGACTATGCTGAGATCTCACGTGGACTTCTTGGGAGAAATTGAAAAGTGATGTTGCTCTGTTTTGTTTCATTTACCAACACTCCTTAACGGTTAATAATCCACCGTTATTACACGTTATGTATGTACGAAATATCACAAATTTTAGAAAACAAAACAAAAGTAATGAGAATCGTGGACATAGGTCATTAATATTCAATATAGAATAAGTTGGTGCATACCTTCTTCCACGTTTTATCAAAGAAATAAAATGTTTATCATATAAATATTTACGTTAATCAACAATGCAAAACTTATTAAAATTACTAAATGTGTTCTATATTATGGTGTTATTCGTTAAATTTATTTATTTTTAAGTAACAAATTTTTGGAAACTGTTGCATATGTTAATAAAGAAATTTTAAAAACAAAAACGAACTTTATAAGATTTTACGGCTTCCGGACTCTCATGTAATTTATTTTCGTCAAAAAAGTTGTGAAATTACTTATAACTTTCCGATTTTCTCATAAGACGTTATATTAAACACGAAAGGTAAATAAAAATATGCTCGCTGACGATTGATTATCCGGGCCGAGGTTGTCAAGTAGCCTTATCTGATACATTTTGTTGTAAAATATACAAACAAGGGTAATTGATCAACTGATCACATAACGTAATGCACGATAGCCATTCAAAAGTGGCCGTTCTGTAAGTTAATATGACTTTATTGTCTATATTCTAGATACATTTAATCAATAAGGTAATCGAGGTAACACCGATCCTAGATCATAAGATAAAATCAATTACCCCAGGCCTCTATTTAACTAATAGATCTAGCAAAACAAATTGGTAAGACTCACAACATAATTTTAACTTTAGTGACAGAAACCTAAATAAACAACAAATTAGATAAATATATTCTTCTATTAAATAACAACTGAATTTTTTTTTTTTTTAGAGAAACGATATTACAAGCTTAATGGTAATATATTAAAATTAGAAGATTTTAATCTTTGACGAAGGCATGGTGTTTTCGCAGAGGGCGGGAATTTGCTTACTTATCCAACTAATTGTTTTTTTTGTATGTCATCCATTATTATTATAAAGCGCTTTAAATGATCATCGAAGTATAGTCATTATTGACAACGCAAACACAATGATGATGCTAGCTTAATATTATATCTTTAACTTAGTTGGGCATGACACGGTGTGAGAAGAACCAATATTATTTTTAACAATAAGACGTAAATGTACACATACATTAACTTACAATGTTAATGTTATGATTTTTAATTCAACTTCATGAAGTTGTAGTATGGCAGATAGTGAAGGAGTAAATTTATTTCCTTCTATAGTTCCTGAATTTTCTTATCTTTTAACCGGCCATAATATGAAGCAGCATTTATGCAGGCCGTCATGGGTGAGAGCACTTGTTTTTCCGATGTCCAGTGTTAAACATGTTTTCCGTACCTTATTCCTTCAGTGGCAGATCTTTTAATGCCCTTGAAACCTAGGCGAAGATTGTTTACGATACTCTAATAAATTAATGATAACAATTTGATAAGATAGTCTATGAAATTAGATAAGAGGATGTCGGGTTATCAAAGTAACTAACAGCATTTTAAACTTGCAACAATTACTGTTTGTACATTATAATTTAGATTATTGTAATACTAACTAGATTACTGTTATTTAACACAATTATTGGTTAGATTTGACACTAAAAACTTATGACATAATACAAAAGGGCAAATACATTACTTGTCATGTAAGGAATCTGATATCAATTCATTTCAATGGAAGTAACCGGAGATTTCTTAGAATAATAACACATCGTTTTAAAATACTCTTTAAATAGTTTACGTAAAATCCACTAGCAAATTTAAATTTACTGCTTGTTTGTAACCCTTATACTCCCACACCGCAGCACATCTTTAAATGAAATTAACGTAGGTACAAAATTTTAACATGGTCAGGATTTGGGCTTTGTGTAAACCAATGAAACAATATTGTACACAGGGAGCATGTGGGTGTGAGTGGGCTCAATGTTCAGAATTGCTGGCCGGTAAGCGAAGTGGGGCATGAAAATAAACTTGTTAATATTAAAGTGGGTACACGAGAGATTATTAACTCAACTGGCGACGAGTGCTAACAGAAGCATTTGTTATGATATTAAAACGGAGATTCTTTAAAGTTGTTGATAATAAATAAGAAGACAGTTCTACAAAGGTTTTTGTAGAAAATATGTACAGAGGAAAAAATAGCGACAAAATTGCTTTCCTCACGCAAATCTTGCAGGGCAACAACCTAAAGCGGGAACATAAATTCCCCCAAAAGATTTAGGGCGATATCTGGAACTTCGTATCACTTCTAATAAATAAAAGACATTTACCATTTCGGGTGATGTTAACTATTCCAAACTGAGTTTACTTAAAAAAGAAGATTTGTTAACACTGGGTTCTTAGCATGACTAACTTTGCTGTTTAAATTAATGAGACTGACATATTTTGTGAAATATGGAAGGTCCCCTCAACATAGTTACTGCGAGCAAAGCAGAAGAATGTTGGACGGTCATAATCTGCCGATTGTTCGACATCTTAAAAGCTTTATATTTTTTATTCATATTATCGGGAGAAAGAAGCCTCCAGCCTGTAGGTGAAGTGTTTATTTATTCAATGGGCGCGATAATATTAAAATATCACGAAATTCATAACAATTTACTTAGGGCCCAAATTGGTTATAAATGTTTATTAGCAATAAAGCTACTTCTAATAATGTAACCAAGTAAAAAACGCAAAATACAGTTAGTTCTCGCAAACGTGAGGCTGAGGTTTACGTTCATTTACGGATTTTCTTAATGATTCGTTGAATCCAATCAAGCAAATTGTGCGAAGGCCTCTAATTAAATTTAAAATAGGCACCACAAGAAAAATCTTCAGAGAGTGTCGACATCTTTAAATATTTAGCTTTTTGTACTATACTATACTGAATGGATGGATTATATCTACTTAATTTTTTTATGGCAAAATGAAAGTGATAACAATTTAAACAACTAAAACGTTAAACAGACAAAATTAGATTGCTTTGCAAGTAATAGAAATTACTCTCCAATATAGTTTTTGTAATTAAATAAATAATGAGAATGTGCATTATATTATATTTGTTATCATGCGCCCTTAATCATCAAAATAAACTTCAGTCTTACTAATCAGAGACAGTATCTTTCCACAAGTAAAGGAATTTTAAAAATTGATTTAGTAATTCATAAAAGAACATTTTTTTTGTAAACGCAAGAGTTATATTAACCTTAATTAATTCTTGGGTTAACAAAAAAATAAAATACGCCAATTTACAAAAAGTTTTAACCAAAGTGTTATACTTCTCTCCGTTCTGATATTAGTTTATTTTCGTGGGACAAGTCGTAAAAAAATGTCGTACATCCAGAAATATCTAGCCAAGTCAGTGACTGCATCAAATTGGCGAGACAATCTGAGGGCTCATAAAAAGCTTGTGTCCGCTTTTGTCTCGCTTTCGGGGATGATATGAATTTGGTATCGCTGAAAGGTCGAGATTTTGAGCGAGATATATTGGAACAATCGCCGTTGTTGGCTGTTTTTTTAAAGCAGATTAGTTTAATACTCTTCTAGTCTCTTTTGACGTTTCCTAGCTCATTGTCATCTTAAATCAAGCTGACTGTGAAAGAAGATGTAGTGTTATTGGTCATGTTGAGAAGATAAATGGAAGTGGACTAACGAAAGCGATTTCTAATAGACAAGTGCATAGACATTTTGAAAGGGGAAAATCACATAAAGGTCTTATGTGATCTACCATGCTTAAATCAGTAAGGTTTTAGAAAAGTAGTCTAAACGTAGAATCGTAGCAAGTGGATTGAGGTGATGTCTGTCTACTCCTACGACTAATCCAGATTTTTGTAAAGTACCAAATATCGATTTTCTGCTCGCCTGTAATCCGACTGATTATATATTCAGTTTAGATAACAGACCTAATTGAAATTTGGAACCTGAAATCTTTCATCTAGATAAAAGGTTATGCATATTGATGAAAGTAAATCATCCCGATTTAGTTAGGGCAAAGAGTTATAACGCTGTAATTTTAATAAATTTTATGTAGCTTTAAATACCAGGATCAGCTTCTTTTAAAAATGGTATAAAGCAATTTTAGGAGCCTCGCCTAAATGTACCTTTAAATATATCTACCTTTGGAAGAACGGAAGCACTCGATATACCACAAAAAGATAACAATTTAGACGTAAGACTTAACATCTGCTAAGCTTCATTGACTGTTTCCAATCAATAAGTATCACAGCGCTACTAGTACTTGACTAATACTACAAGCAAATTGTGTAATATAGAACAAGTGGCACCTACCACTATGTGAAAGACGTTAGTCACGTTCGCGTGAGGTCGGATTGCAATATGTTACCGCACCTTATTGATATTATCTACCTATACTAAATATGATGCGGAAAGGGAATATCTATGATTTTGAACTAATTAGCTCTTTTGGACAAATTCAGGAATTACAGTAACATTATATTCTAAGCAATATTAATATTTAAATTTGATATAAGTATCCACAACAGAGCAACAAGCGAAATTACCTAACAATTTAAAAAAAGACAAACATAACATTTGCCAAAATATTTAAGACAAAATTATAAACTTCCTACCCGATATTCTAATAAAATTATTTTGTTTACTAAATTATTTAAGTAACTTGATATTATTATACTTTTGTAATACACTTTTACCCTTTTTTCCCAAATCCATAAAGGAGGCAAAGGGATCTTATCCGATCCCAGGGGCATAACAGCAAGAATTGCTAACTGGATTTACATAATCCCACAGGACACGGATAAAGCTAATGCGATATCAGTACTTAAGAGCACGTAGACTGTTATTTTCCTAATATAGTCTAACGCTTTACTCTGAAGACTATGTTTTATTAAGAAGTGTTTTAGTTTTTTTTTTTAAATGTGACTTGTCATATTTGTCATGCTTGACGATAAGCAGTCGATTCAGTACAAAAAACGAACTATTATGTTCATGTCGTAATGTTCGGGATAAGATTTGAAAATGAAGCGTTTTTTGTTGCGCGCTTCTAGGTAACTGCTTAACTTTGACACGATCATCAAAGCTCATAGAGGTCAGACGGATGTGGTGATCGTTTGTATAATTCAAGCGTTTCCGTTTTTCGGAAGGCAACCTAAGCTGTACTGAAGTAAATTCTTAGTGAACTTGGTTTGTGAGGGGTAGCCTAAACCCAGAAGTAGAACGTTATGAAGCTGAGATGCTAATAATATATATTATATTATAATATTATAAGCACAATTCATCGATTCCTAGCTGTTGACGGGGTAAGCGGCATTGGCTCGCCACTTATTACCTGGGACCAAAAATATTAATGGCGAAATGTGGGCGTTTTATATCCTTCGGGGAAACTGGCGTGATTTTATATATATAGAGAGTTCAAAAAATGTTATGGGAATGATATTGACAGGTTATGTAAATTGCATTCACATCAGACTTTGTCTATGACAAATTAAGTAAACTTATTCTTTTATCTAGAGAACAGATTCTTACAATATCCCAGAATACAGCGAAATAAATTAAATATTTAACCAGACATTCAGTTTGAAAAAAAAACAAATTATCTTTATCAACCGTATTACTCACAATCATTTGTTTACGAATGAACGTTACATAGTGTAATACAATTATTTTCGGCGACGCTACGACCTCTCAGCGTTGCCCGAAGGTCTGCTGCACTGGTCTCATACTAGAAATGCTTCATGCGACAATTGTTTAGATGCCAACAATTCAATACTACCGGACTAAAAGCAAGCTTGAAACGAAAGTTATCTAATTTACGATGGTAAAATGGAGCTGATGATTATAAGGTCAAAACAATACTGAGCACGGGCCGTTTATCATTTTACTATTTACTTCTAGGTAAACATAAAAAAATGCGATGAACTATAATTTCTGTCATCTCAGCTTATTAAAATGACCCACAATTGGACTGAGACCTTCTCTTAAATTTTTAATCACTTAACATTATAATTTTACTATAAGACAAAATATACTACAATCAATGCAAATTTAATTTTGAGTTGAGGTTGATAAAAAGTACGAGTAAGTTAATGAAAGCAAATAATGAAATTACTTAGAAAAATCTTTCCACATCCACCGTTCTTCTTGATATTCATTTTTCATATAAACGACAAAATTATGTATTTTTATTCATGAGAATCTAAAAGCCAAGTTCGTTTTTGAAACCAGCTAAAAGCGTCGGAAATGTCAATTCAGTTCAGTTACGGTTAATTAGATCAATTATTGTTTAACTGCAATTTTATAATTTCAATTATTTTTGTTGCACTTTTGTATAGGTAATAATTATCACATTACTGCGTAAGTTAAAGCGACAAATGCGTTACTAAAATTAATAAGCCCATAGTGACTAATTCACTCAATATAATCAGTATAATTTATATAGTCTCTGTATAATTTTCCTCTGCCTACCCGTTCGGCAAAATAGGCGTGATATTATGTATGTATGTATCATATCCACTATCAAATAGAGGCCTATACAATTCTTTTCCACGTCGAGCAATCTTATGTCGCTCGCATCGACCGGCAACAAGGTAAATAGATTTTTCAAAACAGCTCTCATTACAGAGCACTAGCCTCCTTCCACAATCCTACGTGAGAAGGAATAGGGCCTCTATATGGCTTAATTACTACCTAGTGATTACCGGAATCAACATTTTAAATGCCACTCAATCGGTCACCCAACATCCAATCAAGGACTGCTTTACTTCGCTGATTGATTATGATCTAGTACCGCAGAGCTAAGAAAAATTACGTGTAAATAAAAAGCAATCCCCTTGTGTACATTTGTTGGGTTACTGTCTAATATCGGCCTCTGTTTAAAACTCCTTTTACGTTGAAACATGCTCATGACAAGTTGAAACGATGTACAAAACAAAATGTTTTCCAATCTACTTAGCCTACAAAATTATGACTTTATTCATCCTTATATTTAAATGTGAAAGTAATATACTTAAAAGAATAATACGAAAAAAAAACCGTCGTGTAATCAAGCTATGGAATAAAATAAAAATAGATTTTTTTTCTTTCGAACTTTCAGCATCCATCCATAAAACATTATCCCGGTTGCCTAAGACTTGCTTGTTTGTAGCTTTCAGTAAGAAATAAATAATATATTTAAAAAAGCGTCATGTAAACCACTATAGAATAAAGTTTTTTTTTTGTAACTTTGAACAAGTAATATTTGAATTTTTAAAATTTAATTATGTCACCAAAAACGCTTGTTATTTATGTCCAATGACGTCACCACTATGTTAACAAATGGCAGTTGCTACGAAGACCTATCACTCTCGGCCTTAGCCCAGTAGTGGGACGTTAATAGGTTGACGGGATAAAAACGTATCGTATATTTATCAATTATTATTTATAATGCAATTATTTAATTAGATTACAACATATTGTGCATAGTTAAGTAGGTTTAAGCACACGCATAAGCATTGCCAACTGATACCATAAATAATCTTCTTACTAAAAATAAATATATCATTATAGGTACTGGTTCTTATCGTAGGCATCAGTCTCACACATTATTATCTAATTTATCAATAATTGCTACAATGTTTCCTTGTATATGTAATAAGTGGTTTGTAATATTATCGTGAGAAATAGATTAACAGGAAACTTTTTATTCATAGTTACTGGATAGACAACCAATACGAAGTCATAGACAAAATTTATATAATTAAGTTTAACAGGAAATATCAGAACGATAGTATTATGATAGAAAGTAACAGCTGTACCTATCAAGCAACTTTTTGTTTCATATAATTTGAGTTGAAAACAATTATCCCATGCTAAAGAGATTCAAATGTCGATAGCTTCTAATTTTTTTGTATAACATGTTCGTTTGCTAGACTTTTTGCTCAACTTGTTTTTTAAATGTCACAGTTAATAATCATTGTTATTAGCTAATTTTATCTTATTTTATTTTATCACAGGCAATGTTTTTAATTAGATGAGAAATAATAATTACGATTTGGGTACACCAGCTGACACCACAATTGTCGTGTAATGTTTAAATGTTTTTAGTCATAGATACACATGGTTTTCCATGATTAAGATATAGATAAAATGATCCTTTAAAATACTGATTTAGCATCTTATGGGGAATTTGAGGGTTAGTATTTTTTACGTTTAATACATCCACCCAGAAGCAGATTTGGCAGAGCTGGCTGGAAGTTGTAAAGGACAGTGACATGCGTGTCAATAGTTTATCAACAAAAAATGCCGGAGACCGTTTGTAGTGGAGGCGAAAATGTAGGAAAGCGGAGCCCAGGCCGCATAATTGCACCCGGAATGGCGCATTGATGACGATGATGATATGTTAAATACATCCGCTTAAAATCGTCCATTAGGCAGAACATGGCTTGGACTATGAATATGTAACACTAACAATAGCTAAAATGTAATCTAAGTTTCACAATATAGAAATTTGATTTGATAAATAGGGCAAAAATAAAGCCGATCGATTTGGTCAGCCGACTAAACTCGTTCTACCAGTTATATATTTTAAGCAGTCACTCGCCAGTGCACGTGATATTCCAGATACGCATCGTGCTAGCGATACTTTCGCTTACACCACTATTGCCGAATTTTATTTTTACACTTTGTTACATCGACCCGTCCTTGACCAAGACATTGAAGTTTGTTATCTCCACATTGGCATAACATAGCGTTAAATAATGAAAGCGACAAATCGAAGTTATATTATTCATGTTTAATGTATTTATTAAACTAGATAAGACATTGGAAGACCTTTCCCCAGTTACAAAACTATTAGTTTTTTATGAATTTCCACATTTTTATATATAATAATACTACTCGACCAGTCTCCTCATTTTCGTCTCATTGTTATAATTCACAAAAACTTTTCGGTTTAGGCGCGAAAATATATCGTACAAACAGATAGACAGACCGACCGACCGACCGAGAACCATCAGAAAGATAGATAAACAATCATAACTACTAACTTGTTGCTAAGTTGATATTTTTAAAATGTTTAAAAAGATATACACCGCAATGGATTAGTACGTCAAAATGATTCCGATCACACATTCGCGTCATCAACGTGCGTGATTGTCATTCACATTCTGTTTTTTTTTTTGTTGTTTCAAACACTAGCTTTGTGGTTTGCAGCATAATACAAAAATATAATGTTATTTTGTTAAAATTCTTTTACCCTGTGGCTTGAGTGTGTTATGTTCACTTAAATGTCTTTGCTGTGGTGGCCTCATGCGTCGGGTCGTTACGTTCCCTAAACGATGGCTGGTTCATGCGTCATACTCGTGAACGGGTGCCGCCAGTGGGGATTGGTATGCTCATGTCTACTATGTTTATTCATAATAATGCTCGTATAACCAAAAAAAATAATTATTTTCTTCTCTTATTTTAAATCTTGTGACTGTAGAACCCAGGTATTTGTAAACTTGTCAAATTGTTTTACTACTACGTACATTTTCTTGTGACTGGCGAAAGAAAAACAAACCTTGATTTTCTTGCCTGTTATTTTACGATCAAGCTCCCGCCCGCAGTGAATAGGCGCGTTAGTTTATGTGTGACATTCATAAGAGCTCTTGAGCCAAACTTGAATAAATTACTTCTGATTTTGATTTTATGATTTAGCTTAGGGCCTTGGCACACGCTTCTTTTAGCATCGACGAATGTTGATTTTGCTACTACATCGATACAACATCACAAATCAGCGACTCATTGCGTTTGATCGCAGTATCGACTACAGCAATAACAGCGTCCTGTTTTGGCGACTTTAATGGCATAGTTATACTTAGCAGAATATTTCTTTACATTCATAGGCAATCTATGGGGATCTAAGAGGCGTGTAATTAACATGATTGGCGTTTCAAGTGTGAGGAAGCGGAGTGTAGGACTCAATACTATCATAGAGCTTTCGAGAAATGCTAACGCGATAGAACGCCTATCGCCGATGTTGAAAACAAGTGCGAATGCTAAGCTAATAATAAAACTATGACGTACATAACCCCGCGTTTATTTTGACCCTAGCAAGTTAAGTACTGTGCGAACAAAATCGAATACTTTACTTGATCTTTGACAGGTTTCAAATAAACACAATGAATAATAATTTTAACGAGACTCTGCGAAAAGCGTGAAATTGACATGATCATACTTCAAATAAAATGCGTGATAGGTACTCAAAACAATCTATTGAATAAGTCATCAGCCGATTACGTACATACATTTTGCCCAAATATTACTCTATAGTTAAAATTACTCTATTTTATTTGTTTATTTAATCAGAACGGAATACACCAATTACACTAATTATCAAAAACAGTAAAAGTTAAATATAATATTAAAATCTCACACATAAAAACTTCTTTTATTCCATTCTCTCACAATACCTCAGACACACAGGCAAAATCTCAGGCCGTCCATCGGCAAACAAATCACAAATCAGTCGGGTGCTGCATCCAGGATGGCATTAAGTGCGTTGAGAGTCCGCGGAATGGGTGATTTTGAGCGGGCTACGGTTCGGCAGGTTGGCCCAGCAAACAGTTTATGTTTCCTGCTCCTATAATAATTATCGGGTGCATAAAGTCGACACAGCTCACCATGAAGATCAGGAGAGTCTAGACTAATTCCTAATCGCCGACCGTAAATTATTGGAGATAGACAGACGTAGTCAAATTGGGCAGTAAAGTCTTTAAATATAGAAACATTTTATGGAAGTGAGAGAATACAAATTAATATGGGTGTCACTTATTTTCGAAATATGCAACTTGTCATATGATTTGGTAACTTAATTTTTAGTACTACTTCAGTTTAACTACTGTCTAGAAACAGGAGACCAGGTTTTTAGAAATTCGAAGCCAAAAAGGGAGGCCGCAATTTAAAAAAAAAACAATTTGTGATTCCTCGGCTCAAACAATTACGAAAGAAAGCAAGAATATAATTTTCAAAATTATAGTGAATATTTTGATTTCATACAAACGCGTTGACTAGGCACTAAGATTTTACGAATCCGTCTCGATATAATTATGCTTATTAGGTTAACACGAAAAACCGTGTTCGCATGCAAGTATATACCGACTTGTACAGTACAGTCAGTACAGTATCGTCGTCTACAGTAGTTTGCTGAAATATCACACAAAACATTATTCATTCACTTTATCCATTTTGATTCGTTATCATAATGGTAAAATTCTACTTGAGACAGGTAGCCGATTCCGATGCAGTCTGCAAAGGACCGGGATGATTGGCGCTCTTGGGGAAGGTCTACGCTCAGCAGTGGACGGCAATTGGCTTATTGACTGATAAGTAGAATAATAGTTTATAATTTTGCATCTACGTAAAATAATTAAACCACAAAAAATTTACTGAATTACCTAATGTAATTTATAATTTTAAATAATTCACGAATTTCAGCGATTTGTTTGACCGTCTAGTCTCCCGGCATCGGCACAACGAGCGTTTTATGCTTTGCAATGAATATAATATATTCATTGCAAAGCATAAAACGAATATTATAATTATATTATATTATAATAATAATACATAATTATAACCTAATCATAACAAAGTTTTATAATATTCCAATTCATTGAACAATAAAACTTCATGTGAATCTAAGTAGGTGTTGTCGACCATAAATAGGTCGACAACACCTACTTGGATTTCCCCGCATCAATTCTTGATAAAAGTCCTATACAGCTATCAATTCTTGATAAAAGTCCTATAAAGCTATTAATTCTTTACAGAAAGCCTATGATAATCGAATTCAACAGTAATCCTACACGGCCTTGACTGTAACGGCGGTACAGCAATCACTTTTATATTCGGACCCTTAAAACATAAGGGCAACAAGAAATATCACTTCGCGAGAGACACCGAATTGCTGACGCCCCTTGTAAACTTTGCCATTTCAGTTACAAATGTTTACAATTTCGACGTTATTTTTGTGAAGCATTATAGAGATTGTGTTAAATCATCAGTTTATATAACGCACATATAAGTTAATGCAACTCACCAATACAATTTGAACTTTATTTACAAGTCAAGTAGATAGTGACATAGTTTTTTTTGTAATGGAATAGAAATTACTGGACGTAAATGAGACCACTGAGGGTGACAAGAGCAGATCAGTCTTATTGGGAATTTTCTTTATTATAATGAATTTGAGTAGGCGTACCTATGTATTATTATGACTCGAAATTCTTTGAAATACAAGAACACACTTTGAAAATTATAAAAATTATTAGTAGTAATTTTCTTAGTAGTTATATTGACTAGATAATATTTGTATCTGAAGTCAATGCAAGTTTGTAAGAATTTAAGTTCGAAGGCGTTCTTCGAATTTTGCAAACCGAAAAATTACGCCCCTCCTTTTTTAAGTAAATTGAAACCTTTGATAAATTCGTAACATATAAACACACGTCGAATTCAGTTTAAACGAGAACAAAGAATTTGGGCTATGACATGGCGAGGTCTGATAAACGAATGCAAATAACGTATGGGTCACAAAGTTAAATCCCCATTCACAGAATATATTATAGTTCATTCGCGTTAAGAAAATAGTGACTCATCAGTGCAACTGCAGGGTAAGGGTGTATTCATAATGGAGAAAAAATTAAACATTTTTTTTCAAAACATTAAATAAGTTTAATAGAAAAATAATAAAGTATCAATGATTTTAAACATGTTAAAATATTCCTATTAAGGTAATTTTTAATGTCAACTTAAACGCTATATTAGTAGAGTAACACATATTTGGATTAATCGTAATAAGTACTAAAATTAAAAAATACAAAATTGTCTTAAAACTAAGTACTTAAATCGCTAATCAGTATCGCTAGATTCTCCCGTTACATTTATTACGAATGAATTTTGTTCTGCATGTTCCATGACGTCATCCAAACCCCACATGGTATTTTCTTCGCGTATTACGTGGTCGCAGCATTTCTTCCACCGATTGGCGTCTACTAACGCGATTGCGTCATAAAATATTTTTTTTACGTCACTCATTTTGAATGTAGTATTATTCGCAGCAATATAATTTTTTATTTCAATCGGATTTAATTTACAATGGTAAGGCGGCAGACGAAGAATTGTAATGCCATTGTTTTTAGCAGTCTCATCTATTATATATATTATGTATTATATATATTCTTTTTGTTCTTTTATAATTTTATAAACAGTGTTTTCGGACACACCGCATGCACTTGCAGTTTTAATTACTATGCTCTCCACAGTCTCATTTAAATCAATCTGTTTGAAATATTTATAAACATTGTAAATAACGCGTCTCTCTCCGCTATGTATAATTGATCCACTTTTATTTTTTTTAATAGGTGAGATATCCATTTTCCAAATTTAATTTTAAACAAGTAGTACGCAAAATACACAACCGATCAGTTCGAAGGTCTGACTTCAACTGAGCACTGTGAACTCGCCTTACTAATTTCTAGCGTTTTAATTGGCTAGGGGGCGTGGCTTGGCCGGCAGTCGGTGATGAGTCACTATTTTCTTAACGCGAATGAACTATAGGGTAATGCAAGTAGATACTACTGTGTAGGACAGGAGTTATATATGCACTGGTGGGCCAACACTACCGTTTCTTTGATATATATTTACGACTTTATTTAAGACTAGTGGCAACCTCACTTTGTTCGTATTTTTAAAAATATTATAGGGTTACTTGATATTGCGATACATTATTGAAGTTTTAGACAGATCCTTAATTTATTCTCATAATAAATATTGCCTATGTTACTCAGGGATACTGTACCATTCTAATGGAGGATCATTTTTTAAATCGGTCCGGTAGTTTGAATTTTTGTCTTTATATATACAAATATTTCCTCTACAATATTAATATTTAAAAAAACAACGTTCTCAAAATCAATCCTATTTTCATATTAATAAATCTTATCAGGATCGTCTATATGAATTATAATACTTATAATATGTAAGTGTATAAAACGGGTCCATATCGGCTCTTATAAAATTTGTATTCATATTTACGATTTTACTACGAATTGGAGTTCATAATAATCACTCTTCATAATTTTTTTCTTCATAAACTTTATGTTCATACATTAATATTCCTATAATCGGAACTCATAACACCCCGTCATCACATTTTTTTATTTCATAATGTTTTCATTAAGAAGGTGTTTAATTAATTTTTATTTTATTCAGAATAGTTTTCTTCATAAGAGAGTGAAGGTCGCAGTTCTAACCTTTTTTTTTTTGAGTGGTAATGCATTTACGCTTACTTTGCACTGCGGGGACAGCACAAAGTTATGTCGGGCTCCCTGGCCGAGATGGTGGTGGCCAGGACTACCGACTAAACCCCACTATTTCCTGCTCCGCGTAAGGTGCCAAGGAGGTAACAGAGTGACCTTATTCTCCGTTGGCACTGCACGCCTGCCTGTGTAACAGACCCTTCGTCATATTTTTCTTTTTTTGCTTTTTCTGCCCCTGGATTCGGTAAACATTTGTGCCGCTTTCTACTCCTTCGGGCTGCAAAAAAGCGCGAGTAGGATGTTCCCCGAACTTCTACCCGCACGCCCGGCTATGTGGTTAGCGCACCAGCGTACGCCGGCGCTGCCCTCTCCTTCGTCGTCGGACGTAATCCGCTGTTGGGCTCTCAGTTCTAACCTAACCTAACCCACCTTCTGGGAGCATTTTGGTTCTGTGAAGGTCGCAGTTCTAACCTAACCTAACCCACCTTCTGGGAGCATTTTATTAACAGTATGATTTTTGATGTATAGGATAAATAGCACTTCTGATTAAGAAATATATGAAAGCAAAAATGAGTACAAATAAATGTATGAACAATAAAATTATGAAGTCGATTCATTTGGCGTTTTAATATTTATTGAAATAAAAATTATGAAGAGTGATCATTATGAAATAAAATTGTATGAAACATATTTTCGGACTTTCGATGTTAGGAGTTAAAAAGTTATGTAAGAAAAAGCGCCCCCGTGTAAAACATATTATACTTATTATATAAAGACAAAATTTCATGGTTTTTACTTTAAACAAATTTAAAGCGATATTTCTTAACTTTTTTCTCTTGACATAGCGTCAGTATTACTCTTGAGCCAAACAGAAACGCGGTCTGTTGTGCACATTTCATTTATTGCAGTTTTTAACACCAAAAATTTTTATCGTTTCTCAACGCTAATTTCGCCTTTTTACACCCTGTATTTCTCTATAAAATTATGTCGTGAAGAGAAATTTCCGTGGAGAAGTAACGTTTCAGCAAAGCGGTTGTCAGGTTTATGGCGCATATAAACAGTATAAAGAGGCGCAGTAGCGCGTGTCTAGAATATCAGGATAAATGGGCTATTTCAACGCTTCACAGCGATGTCGCGCAATCAGTATACCTCAGCCAAAGGGGTACGTAGTACCCGTTTGTGACAAACAAATGTTTTTACAGTATTATAGATATCAGCATAACTAGTAAAGTATTGAGCGGTGATGGCGGCTGTGGAGCGAAAGTGCATGCGATTGGGGTAGACAGATAGTATGCTTTTAAAAAGAGCTGTAACGGAGCCCTCCGTCAAAGTGTAAGTTTTCCGTGTCAACAATAAAACAATGTGTCTTACTTTTAAACACTTTCTATGCATTATTTAGGGAAGTGGTGTTTTACTATACCTACCTAATAAGTTTAAAACTAAACAATCTAATAACAGCTAGCTAGCACTCTAGTATATTCTTTACACGTTCGTGTTAAGAAAAAAATATATATAGACTTTGCATAATATGGGTTAAAAATACCCATACTTCTGTTGGCACATTCAGGGTTAAGAGACAAATCGGCGGTACCAAAGAGTTTGTTACGCAACGTTTAAGATGACATTACGTTTAAGGCTTACGAGACTTACGCCCAAAATTCGAGCCTGAGCCATGGATCTCTGTAGGCAGGCAAAATAAGGATCATTCGGCGCATGACAAGACAACCTTTGGCTTTGTCTTTTCTAATATGTAGGCTCTATCTATTTGTCTTCTCTAACTTTCGCGTATATCCTATCTATCCTCACTAACTTTCGCGTATATCCTATCTATCCTCATTAACTTTCGCGTTTTATTAATGGGTAGGGTCACTAGCTACCGCTTGCGGCTTCTATATATTCGCGTGATGAAAGAGCAAACGAAAAAACTTACACATTTTTAATTACTAGATTTATCTTTTGAAACGCGGCCTCCACGATCTGGAATACGGTTTTGCGTTGGAACAATAACTGTTAGCGGAATATTAGTAGAATTTTAAAGTCGGTAACGATGTCTGTCCGAACTGATTGTCAAAATTTCACTGATTAATCAAAATTGTTAAATTCTGAATGACGTAATAGGAAGTGCGGGACTTATTTGTGTGATTATGATCCTAGCCGCGACAGGCGGACTGCAAGCTCATATTGCACTGAAGTCAAATTTAGGAGCTCGTTAGCGGGCTCGAGTGGCAACTGACGCTTGAAAAGAACATTTTGCATTAAGAGTTGTTTTCGATAGTGTAGTTCTGACTTTACAAAACGATCTGTGAAGTTTCGCGGAGTCAGAGCAAACTAAGTAGCATTTTAGAAACAAAGACAATCTCTCAATTATCACGTCGTTTTAGCGATGGCTTTTTTATGGTAAGTACCTTTTAGTCATAGTCTAATCGTTTTATACTTTATGTTGTATACAACAAATGTTTTAAGTACAGTTATGTTACATCTATGTTACTTAAACTATGTAACATCGAAAACTTAAGTCATACGGTTGTAAAAATTATGTTGTTTTTAAAATATGTGGGGTTAGATAAAATTGTTGCTATGGCAATAATCCTTCACACAGGTTGTGTTTATCTGATAATGTAACGCAAAGGTCATTCAACCTTCTCTTTACAAAAAATATATTTGAAGCATTAAACTATTTTAAGACAACTATTTAATAAAAATTATACTAAACAACATGCGGTGAAGCGTGATCATATCCACAACACGCGTAAAACTTGTGAAAATAAAAAATATAACAAACAAGTAAAGTGTGGCACGCGGCCAATTTAACTAACTCTGTTTTAGCGTTAGGGAAAAAACCAGCTTTAATTATGTTGAAAAGCATATTATGTCACAAAGATCAGAAATGACTTAACTGTTACAGTTGTCCACCGACCATTGAACCGTTAGAACAAATACATATTAAACTATTATAAGAAAACCCATCGGTGGTTACGTAGATAATGAGAGTAAAAGTTTTTTTTATGTGACACGTCATAATGACTACATCCTGCCTGATGATAAGCAGTCGATGCAGTCCAATAAGAAAATGATAGCGCTTTATAACGTGAAATAAGCACGGTATAAAGCGCATCCACTCATGACGGCCTGCTAAAATGCCGTTTCACGCCCCGCTTAAAAGACCCGGGATCATAGGAAATAGGAAACACATGAGCCGGCAGCAAATTCCAGAGCTTAGTGGTCTTGCTCAGAAACGACCTCCCAAATTTCTTGGTTCGAGTGCTGATATTCTGCACAGTATGAGGATGGTTTCGAAGACCAGCACGTGTTGTTCGGGAGAGGAAAGGAAAGGGCGGGATGAGATCGAAAAGCTCCTCAGAACACTCGCCGTAGTAGTTCCGGTAAAAGACACTGAGAGATGCAATGTCTCTACGCAGCTGTAGATCCTCGAGAAAAGAAAAACAAAAAGAGGTACTTAAATCTCAATTTAAAATTTTACAGTTTCGACGAAAACGCAACGGTCAACTGTAGTGTAAAGTATTTATAAATACATACATACATTCACGCCTTTTTCCCCGAAGGGGTAGGCAGAGGCATATTAGACAGTAAGCTCTAAGCTAAGTTTAATTCACATTAATAGTGCAACTATTTTTCAGCAGTAAGCTGCGTGCTCGTCATTTATCTCCTTCAAATCATTCAGCATAAAGGCCTACTAAAATTCTCGTACAATCTGTTCAACAAGATCTAAGGGGCTTATTATAAAACAAGATCTAAGTTAAACCAGGTTTAAAACTAGCGCTGTCACTGTCTTCATGTTATCAAATAAAAGTGACAGCACTAGTTTTAAATCTAGTTTAACTTTAGATCTTGTTTTGTAATAAGCCCCTAAGTCTTTAAGTACCATTTTTAAAAGTTGGTCCAATAAGTTTTATTGGGCTTCACTTGATTCTAAAAAATAAGCTTTTATTTCGATTTTAAAATCACATTGCATCTGTTCTAGCAGTTAGCTGCGATAACATTACTGCTTGTCATCAAACTACTTTTGAACATGCGCCTATGAGGTTATGGACAGTCCCATACTTTTATAAATACATTTAGAGGGCATACTATTTAATCTTGATAGTTGTGTGGCAACTATTTTAATAATAAATGAAAACTTATCTTTAAGCCAGAACTTTTTTTGTCAACTATTCTGATGTCAACTGAGTTTAGAAGAGTTAACTTATACCGGGCATATTCAATAACTTAAAACATATTTGACATTTTTGTTTAAAAATTCCCTTTAAGCGTAGAGATGCTTGTGTTGAATAACTTCGCTCTACCATGACACAACAATTTTTAAGCTACTGAACAAACACCAATGAAACAAAGTGAAAAATAGTAATACAGAAGCAATAATAATAAATAACAGAACTTGTGTTATAAATACTAAATAACGGATAGACATACATCGTTTCTTCGCATAAAAAGTGTAAAATCTCAATTTGTTTTTCTTTTTCAGGGGAGCGTTTTAAATGTTTTACGAGTAATATACTAAATTAATAACGCAATTTCGTAAGTTTTCGGGAATTTTTACAAAAAAAAAAGTATTTATTATATTATAAACATAGGAAAACACCCACACCAGAAAAAATATTCATCTTTATGCACACAAAGATTTGTCCTGTGTGGGAATAGACCCCACGACCTCAGGAGCCGAGTGCGGATATATGTACTCGCCACCACGTCATATCGGTCGTCTCTTAAGACGTTTATAAAAAGAGTTTTATATAAAATAAGAAACGAATGTCTACTAAAATGCTGTAGATTGGACGATTATTTGATAGAAATATTGATTAAAGGTACTTACACAATATGAAAAACAACGAAATTAGACGACACCATTATCCCGATTCCTAGCATGTAGGAACTGTGAATAATTTACATCTTATCAAATACTAAATTACATAATAGATTTTTCAGTGATATTTTAAATAATAGATATTAATTTGTCTTCGACTTGAAAGGTTATATGTAAATAAAATGTGCGGATTATTTTTAATTTGTGGTTGATCAAATCAATATAGTGGTTGGGTTTATCTAAGGTATGTTTACAAAATGCAGATCTTAGAGGCTCTCTAGGTTTTATGTTAGTTATGTGTCATTTTACACGCGCTTATTAGAGTTGGACCAATTTATGAAAACCCCCAGTCACATATTATATTGTAAGAAAAAAAAATTGAATTACATATTTCATTTCAACAAAATTTTGAAATAAAACAAATGACAAATTAATGCAATCGGAAATAAAGCAATGTTTAAAGAATGTACGTGCAAAGTTATTTATGTTTTTATTCTAATGCTATTAGCTAATAAATGTTTGCCAATAAACGACATTACATAACATGACAAATAAACCCATTTTTTTCCAACAAACAACATAAAATGGTATTGAGTGAAACAAACACCAATAAAAGTAATACGACAATGCTATTTCTATATTTCTAATAGACAAGTGCTGCCCTCTTTGCATTCTGTTCGCAAACAGCAACAAAAAACAGTCGAATAGATAGAGATAGATATAAACGAATAGCAAAAGTATACCGCTAGATGGCGACACGACTTTCTCTCACAAATGAATGGCGCTGATGGACAATGAACAAATTGTCGCCGTCTCAAAGTTTGAGAAAATAAAGACTCAATTCAGAAGAAAAGCAAACTATGTTAAAACTTAAATTTTACATAGGTACTCAGACATAGTATTTTTTTATGTATATTTCTGTAAGATGTTTCTATATGACATACTGTTAAACGCCAAAATTTACAGAAATAGTAAGAAAACCAATCAATTGTAGTTGTTTGCTGATTCAAAAATGTTTATTACGTAAAGTTTAAAATATCACATTTATCTCTCGGTTATAGGATGACTCTCACAGTATAAAGAGAGTGATTTGGGTTCAGACCTAATTACATTGAAAAGGCATCTGTTTTAGATTTAACCAATCTTATTGAAATCTGAAAACTATCACAAACAGATAAATTGCGATGCTATAGTTATTTTAAAAGGCGAACCAAAAAATAATTCTTGGTTTGGTTTAGAAAGTACTACAGTTATATACAACTAACCTATTTTTTTGGTTTATATACCTGCTCTAAGAGTTTAAGGTTGTAGGTTTGATTCCTATGTAGAACAATTATTATTTGTTTGAACATAAAGATTTGTCACAGTGATGTGTTTCCTAGAACAATGGCATAAAATCTCTTCTAAAATTTGGGATAGATGGCGCTGTGAGACATGCTGACAAAATTAATGACATAAAGAAAAGTAACTCACGTGATTTGAACTGATGCGACAACGCAGCACTGTCTGCAGCGTGGTGGTAGTCGTACAAGGAACGACCTACCAATTCTTCTGGCTCGAATCCCAGCGTGTTCATCAGTCTACAAAAGAAAACTCTCATTAATTATATATTCTATAGGGATCCTACCATCATCTTTTCGAGCCCAAGCCTCACGCCTCACGTCACCTGCAAGTGGTTCACCTGCCGATCAATGGACGAGGCTCTGGCAATATGAAATTTCCCGGTAAGCGGCAATAGCCTCGTCACCGATTCGTAGGTATCCACGTAATCGTGGGACCAAAAATACAATTGGCGAAGTGTGGGCGTATAATATGCCTCTGCCTACCCCTCTTGGGAAACAGGCGTGGTTGTATGTATGTTATTTTTGCTACGTTATCCCTGATTAATATAGGCTATGTTTCTTACTAGAAAATATTAGAGATCGAAATCTGAAACAATGTAGTCCTAAGTGTAAAATATTTCATAAAAAAGTAATAAAGCGAAACTAGTGAAATAAAAATATACATTTAAATAGTAGCTTTCAGTCAAAATGTTTAGTTTATATGTAGGTGTAGTAATAAAAACTATTCGGTCTGGATACCCCGCATCTGAACCTCACCTTGTGAAATAGTAATTGAATTTTGATTTTATTTTGTGCTTCTAGCAATAGTGGCGTCTTTCGTATGTTTGACCGCCTCTTTATGCCCTGGCCCAATTTTCCTGATTAGAATTCAAAGGTTGAACAGTAGGACTTTTCTTTGATTGACTAGCTAACAACCACACTCGTAACATTAATTGTTGATACATTACTATGGCTTTTAGAAGGAACAGATAAACATAATTAAACACGTCTCTTTGTAAATATGCGTAAATAAAAAGTACATAGAAAACACCCAGCCTAATACATTTTCGTGGAGAGAAGGACTGGTATGCAGATGCTTGCGTAATATTGGTCGTAAATAAGGCAACACATTAAAACTTATATCAAACGCGCCATTTAATAAAATGTAATTTCGAATTTATACTTAACTAGTTATCAATAGAATCCTTCATTTTATTTATTTCTTTAGTTATTACTCTTTCTAAAAACTCAAAAGAAAATAGGAGTGGAGGGGTGAAATAAACTAATTTTCACTTCATAAATGTGTGATTCTTAATAATATATAGATCAATGCTAAAGGATTCAACATCTTAGGAGCCCAAGCCAACCTCACCTGCAAGAGTTGCACCTTTCGATCAACGGACGACACTTTGGCGAACACAAAAGTTCCCGGCAAGCGGCAATAGGCTCGCCACCTATTACGTGGCACCAACAATATAATTTGCGAAATGTGGGCATATAATATGCCTCTGCCTACCACTTCAGGGAGACAGGCGTGATTTTATATATGTATGTATAATATCGATTAAAATTACAAATTAACATAATAATATAATGATCGTTGCTAAGCACAACTAGTTTTTATTTTGATTTCACAACATAAAATTAAATATTCCTCGAGTCTAAACTCTCTGGCTATTGGCTACAAGCTCAGATCAAGTAAAAAGTTTTTACTTGATCTAAGGCTACGAGTCCCCCTTTTTTAATTCGCTACATTGATATTCAACATGACTCACAAATTCCGCATAGGTTGTGTTTACCGGTATCAGTACTACAAGCTTAACCTTGAATGACCTATCACAATATTCCAAAGTACTTACTATCAACATTTTATGAAACTGAAGTCTTGTATATATATTATATATTCAAATTTCCTTTGAATACATGCTTGTTTAAATTTTACTATTGATTTGAAGAAAACAATTACATACCGGGTTTGAATCACCCGCCATAGTTGCAAACTTCTTATAACTTTACAAACTCACTAATTAAAACATATTTTTTCACTGAACACATTCCAAAAGGACTTCACATCAAACACAAGCACATCACATCAGTAGAATCCTTAAAGAAATATTTAATAATGTATTCGGAACATTGTGTACAAAGCCGCGAAATCACCTCGTTTAACCTACAAAACATTTGAAGGTGATATTTTGTTGATGTAACGCGACCGATTTAGGAGAGCCCTCAGTATACTGAGAACGTATTATGCGAATTCTCTTCACGAATTCGGCCCGGTTATAGCGGCTTATTGTTTGAAGCGCCATCTCTCGCCGTTCATTAACAACACCTGTGAAGCCATTCTGTGCTAGATGCCACAGGTTAGTTCCTTGTGCTTTTCGAGTTATTTTCCTTTTGCTTTGAAGAATGATATGAATAATGAGTGGCCATTCTTAATGAAATTAAAATAACAAATGCTGACTATAAAGAAATTCTGATATATAACAGGATACGTTTAATGAGTTTGAGTGTGGCTACGAAACTCGTTTTCTTAAAGATAAAACAGAATATTATATTCTTCTGTAAAAGTAGAACTTAAGAAATATGGTTCTGTGATTTCAAGTGACTTAAATAGTTCTGATGACGATTGTCTGGGTGAATAACACATTGAATACTATTTTATACATTACTAGTTGTGGGATGAGGGTTGGTAAACAACATCAACATAATATTAGACTATAAGTAAATACATATTCTCAAGCTCATATATCCCAATTTATAAATAAGCAGAAACGTTGCTACAATTTGAAAGGGATATAGTTCACTATTAGCAAATTGATCTCTGGATGAAATGTGACAAATAGACAGATGTGATTAGCCCTTAGTTCACATTGATATTAGACGAGACCCCGTTCCCTTGGTCGCTTTCTACGACGATCTCGAGCAAGGCATCGGGGTGAAAGAAATCTTTGAAGGTGCATCTAACACACGGCATTGCAGAGCACGGCAAAAGTATTAATAGGAGTTAATATACTCACGCATCAGTGTAAGTGTATGTAAACTTCATGTCTAAGCTGTGTCTGGATAAGAACGTCTTGCTGTCCAAGGGTATTTCAATGTTAGCCGGGTGCGGTATGGGCCGGCCTACTGCTATAAGGCATCCGTTTTTATCATCTCTCTTCTCGTCATTTTCTGTGTTGTTATTGCGTTCCTGTGTTGCTCCTGACTCCGGTGTCAATATGTGGCCTGTGATGTGGATAACCTGTAAAAAATATAATTGATCAGACTATAGTCACAATCTGAATTTGGTGGATATTTTTGACTCTTAAATATATCATCTGTCATTGTGAATTGAATTTTGCTAAGCTATTTTATAATGGAATATAATAAACTGATCCTTAAAAAATGACCTGTTCGCAAATCAAAAATACTGATTTAGCTTGACATAGGGGATTAGACAGACTGAGTTAGTATTTTTGGTGTACAATAAGCTTAGGGTGGTTGAAAATTTGTTAACCTTGGTGACACGTTACATGTAAGCCTCTTACAAGTAATAGAAAGGGTTCAGTTCATCTGGGGTCTGCGCAGTATAGGAGGTTTTCTTTCGTTCACCTCAGTTGTTTGTCATCGACTTATCCCTCGCCTATTTCTCATTCATATCTTCACGCAATCAAATCATTTCATTCAACCTATTCCTTATTAAATGAGGGATATGCGGTAAAACTTTATAATAGAAAATTGGACAATTTTCATTTACATTTGACCAATCCAACACAACTGTATAGACGCATACAACGCTTCAACTTATTTCAATTTGTTGCTTTAAATGCAACAGTTCTACATATACTTAACCAAATAAATGTAAAAGCAATGTATCTAACGAACGTTGGAGGACCTTAAGCCTTCTTAAGAGACCACGGCTTACCTTATAAGAAGCCGATTTCAAATGCACATTCCGTCCTTTACTGGTCAGTGTGCACTTAAAGCGAAGGAGCATTTCCCGTCTGCCTTTGCATGAACGGAGGACATCGCGGATTTCCTCGTGGTCACACGGGTGGCTAAACTCGAATACGCTTTGACCCATTATCTCCATCTGGAAGTTAAAGAAAACAAATATTAATAAATAAATAATTCCTAACAATTACACCAATTAGTTAGTCCCAAGATAAGTATCATTACCTACGAACTTGTGTTATGGGTACAAAATAACGAATAAACATACTTAAACCCTTTTTTTGTAAATGCTTCAGATACGTAAAAAATACCCAGAACACAATAAATACAAATGTTAACGCATACAAAGATTTGTCCTGTTTGGGAATCGAACCCACGACCACATGAGCAGAGTGCTGGTATACTGATCTCCATGTCATATCGGTCGTCAATGAATCTTATCAGAACTCTCTTACTGTTGAAATCTTAATTTTATACAAGCTTCTGTGCGCGTCTTCTCCCGCTTAACCTAGTTAATCGCGGGCCAAACGAATCATAGATGAGTTTTCATCATTCTCATATCGGCACATTTATATCTCGCTACTGAAAAATAGCTTCTTCTCCAGAACCATGGTACGAGGGATTGATTAGGGGTGGTGAGTTATATGTTTGAGAAAACAAATGATTGCCATCACAATACAAACCTTACTACCTCAAAAGATGGTTTCTAGGATACATACGATCACCATATCCTAAGCATAGGGCCTAGGGTCTGCTCACTGGTTCAACCAGATTCGACTAAATTGCAGTTATTACGTGGAGCGACTGCCGTCTGACCTCAACAACCCAGGAGGAAACATCATTCTATGGTGAAACCAGCTGTCAGGATTTTAGAAGGCACTGACTTCCTAATAACAACTGCCACTGTTGTTCCTGACAGCCGTGACCACTATCTTATTTTTAAATTCAATCATGCAAAGCTATTTAAGCCTGACAGAGGTTAGTATGGATGTGAAAGTTTTTATATTTAGATGTTTGTCCTCAATAACGCTTCTGCAGCTGAATGGAAATAACTGAAATTGTATACACAGTTAGACCATGACCTAGATTATCACAGAAGATACTATTATAGTGTTCCCATGGGATATATTAGAACTATTTTAATTGAAAAACTCTTTTACCGAGGTAGCCAAAAAGTTCTTAGTTTTAATTTTAATTACCAAAAATCGACTACAATGCTTTTGGAACATGGAACTGGATAGATGGATTTGCTACATGGAATTATTGTTGTGGTATAACGGCTAGTAATATGTGGCTGAATATCAATAAATAATGATAATGAATCAGGCAATGGGAAATATGATTCCACCAAATATTGAACCAGGTGGAGTTTAGATTTCTCTGTTTGAGGGTTAACCTATGCTAAACCAAAATAAAGGGTGTAAAGGGATCCTACTATCATCTTTGGAATCCAAGCCAACCTCACCTGCAAGTGGTGCACTTGCAGGTGAGGTTGGCTTGCCTATCAACGCACGAGGTTCTAGCAATAAAAAAAAGTTCCCAGTAAGCGGCAATAGGCTCGCCACCTATTACATGGGACAGGCCCAACTATACAATTGGCGAAGTGTGGGCGTATAATATACCTAGCTCTGCCTACCCCTTCGGAGAAACATGCTTGACATTATGTATGTAATCATTTTATTTTTGTATAAATACATAAATTGGGTTAGTAATGCAGTTCATTTAAGTGTTAGCTACCTACACTGAGTAAACTTAATTACTCGTGTCTTCGGTATCGAAGAATTTATTAGAGGTTCTATGGAGATTTTAAATCAATACGGAAAATCAAAATTCACTGCAATATACTACACATTCCTACGTACTTGTGTACGTTGTCGAAGAAGTTATGTCAGAAAATCCACTACAACCACACATCAAAACTCGAAAAAACATTAGTTTTGAAAAATAAATTACTGCCGCAATGTGTGTTTTTCCAAAGTTACAGTTTGCTATCCTACGTCGTTATTTTTGTTCTTAAATCTCTTAGCCCTAACCGATCACTTTGGTTTTACTGTCAACATGTAAATTGTTTTAATACGTAAACTTGTTGGATACAATAATTTATCGATTTTTGTAATCTTTAGGGTAAGTTTTTTATTCGCCAGATGTTAATAGCTAATAAACGGTCCCTATGTGCCCTAAAAAACTGCTTAATTACAAAGAAACATTATGTACGTATTATTCTTACAATTGCGATTACTTAGAATTAATTTTAGTCATACCATTTCAAGCAACTAAAATATCTTTAGAACTTTGTTTGCGAACAATAACAGAAGACATTCTAAAAGACATACAAAATTTTATATAGAATCTACATAGCTGCCCGAACGAACTATAAAAATAAAAATAACATGGAACCACGCGCCTTGTTTTGTCTGAGCGTAACATAATGACATAACTATATTTAGATTTCTGTATTAGTAGAAATGTATGCAAAACATTACTTTAACGTACAAAATAACTTTGATATAGTAGTGACTCAAAACAAATACATCGTTTTATAACGCAAACAGGAGATTAAATTTGAGTTGTTAATTTAATAATTACATTGTATTCTGTTGGAAAATCCAACGGCAAATAAAATGATTCCACTAATAAAGCTACTATATGACATAGTGTTTTTTTATTACAAGACAGGTTTGTGACGTAGTGGTATAGACGAGGCGTCGACCGTTTATGACAAGGCACAGTGTGTAGTTAGTTCATTGAGTATAGACCGTACGCATTTGTAATTGTGACACTATAGCTGCATGTAAGCCGACCTAGATGCGCGGGAGTTGATTAGACACGCGTAGCACGCACTCTTCTAATATGAATGTACAACAATGAAATTACAATCAATGTCGTTTGAAGTTTACTTGTTAAATTATACAATTTTGAGGGTTTAAGTTTATGTTATATTTGTTTTATAACTTGATCGAATGTTACATTCAAAAGCTATAAAAAAGCAAGAATATGTATATAATTAGGACGATCAGGAATATTTCGAAGGAGCTATGTTTTTGTGAGTTAGTTCAATGAGACAATAATAGGGTAGCGGACTGTTTTATTTTGCATGTTATCAAAGACCATTACAATCATACGAACATTCGAAAAAGAATATTTTCATTAGCTTCATAACTCCTCTAGATATGACTATTTTAATATCACATTTATAGACTTACCCAAAAAAGCTTATCTATTTTATATGGGTCGCGTTTGTTCTATAGCTATATTAAATGTTGCGTTTAATACAATAGTTACTTCACAAAAGTTGCTATAAATTGTTTGAGATTTCGGATTCTAATTACATATTTTAAAAATTTATTCGTTATTTTCTAAATGGACTTGGCCAACCAAATTTAAGGCAATGTGTTTCAAACAATTTTAATTGTTATTTCACTAATGTGTGTGTATGATTTGAATTATTCTTTCTGATGAATATAAAATAACATGCAAAATAAAACACAGGAGAATATCGTATTAGCCCTATTAAGATCAAACTGCGATACGGATAGAAAATACGATGATAGTTGCACTAACGTATGCAAATTTATATCCCATTTTACTGCAATAGTAAGAAACAATATATACGTAGAAGACGAATGGTTTCCAGAAATTCTGAACGAGGTCCTCATGACTCGAAAAAGTAACTGGAGCCTCTAAAAGCTTAGTACTTAAATATCAGTTACTCATTTCCAGAGGTCGGAATTAGGTAGAGTTATTTATGTACTTGCATCGAAATGTTGATATTAATGTGGACCTTCCCGGGATTTCAAATGGACAATCCCGTGTGGCCAACAATATTACAAATAAATAATAATAAAAACATCATAGATAGACAATTAAAACAAAGATACACATACCATACAATTTTTATTGGTTTGTGCGTATTGGAATTTTGCAACTTCGGTCATCCAATATCATTGATGTAAGTTTGGCAACGTAGCGCGTGCAGTAGTCTAAATTAAAAAAGTAAAAGTAAATAACTTTTTATTAAAAAGTAACGGGATTTTTTCTATTCTTTAAAATTAATCCCGGGATTTGAGGCATATCCACTATATTCTTTCGCTGTGTGAAATCAGTGTAAGTACATGAATAACTCTACCTAATTCCGACCTCTGCTCATTTCACTTATAATCTTTACTTTGATCAGTACAGTCTTTAACGTTAAAGACAGCCTTCGGAATACTATCAGTAAATCTTACCTGAGAAACACCAAGATGATCGGCAATATTCTCGCTGCAATAGACGATGTCGCCTTGTTGAGAGAATACGAGGACAAAGCCATCCATGGCTTTCATGTAAGATAGCTCCGAGCACAGTTCTTCGGAGCCCTTTGGATCTGGAATCTGCGGCTCAGTCGTATCAATTGGCACTGAAATAGAAAATAAACAAAAGCTATTAGATATGACGAGAGTCAAGATTCCAAACGGTTAACATACAATTTAAAGACATTTTATGAGAATTTTTTACATCATGCCAGCTAATTTATAAACCTAGATGATAGGATTTTTTGACCATGCAGACCAAGTATAGATAAAGGAGGCACCGTGTGGTTAAAAGTTTTCAAGTCTCTCAATACGATATGCTATTAGCAATAAACGCTACCACATACTGTACGGCAGCATTTGATAGCCTTGATGCCCTTACAAAAAACAGTGTAGGGACCTACAAGAACGCTGATTAAATTAGGTGATAGTCATTTAATCAGAGTCCGATTTACTAATTCTATACTGACAAATTCTTATGAAGAATAAAATAAATAAATTGATCAACAATGACCTGTTGGATAATGCTCACAATTGTAAGTAAGTGTGGCATCATTATTTGGGCATAGAATGAGAAGAAACGAAGGGCATTTAATGAGAACAGACGAGGGGCATGTGAAGAGAAGAGTAATTAATATGAATGATAGAAAAGAACGTCCGAAAAAATTATGAATCCAATGTGTAAAGAATGACATGATCGGGAAGGAGGTGAATGAATTAATGATGAATAGCCGAGGTTGCATAGATGAGAAATCGACGGTAGCAATTAACAACGTCGTAAGTGAAAAGCCGTTACTTTAAATAATGTCGTAAGTTAAAAGTAACGATTAATCACATATGATATTGTTAAAAGCACTTACGATATTTTTAATTGCTACAATCAAAATACATGCTACAATGACCTTGCGGTGACCGCAAATAAATTCAAAATCAAATCAAATCAAATCAAATTTATTTTTATTTCCATTTTAACAATTTAACAATGTACAATTGCTAGTCCCCACACTAGGCTTAGCCTGTTCTGTGGGAGCTGGGCAGGACTATGATGACAGTGATATGGCCAGTAGTTTTACAGTTCAAAGCAGTTAATATTCTATTTTAGCATGTGCATCCACAGACAAAAAGAGATAAGATAACGGAAGAACGAAAAATATTCACATCAAAAATATTATAAACAATAAATTAAAAATAATAATAGTAATTATCCTATGTATATTAAGTATGTATTTACAAAAAAAAAAGTATTTATGTATGTTTATCCGTTATTTAGTATCCATAACACAAGTTCTTAATGATACTTATCTTGGAACTAAATAATTGGTGTAAGTGTCAGAAATATTTATTATTTATATTATTATTATTATTAATTAGTCATGATACTACTTGATATATTGAAATTGGTAGATGGTCGACTCAACTAATTTCGACCTTGATACTATTTACTTCCAACCTTACAAAATACATTATCAGTTAACTCCATTATCCAAATTTCTAGCACAGTGGTCGATTTTTATTATATAGTTATAGATAAACATTTTATAGATTATTTGATTGAATTTCAAAGAGCAATTAGGTAAATAATAACACAATAAATAGCGTATCAGCGTCTATGTGGAAGAGTATTTTTTTGATATTTTTGCTGTTCCACATCCTGGCTTTGCATCAAAAGTATTAAGGGGACGGTGGATGTCGCTGACTTTCAGAAGCCTAGCAAGACGTCCCCGCGCCTATTGTCGAACAGAGCGGCAGAGGGGATTCCAGATGGATTTCGTGCATCGATTGCATATACAATTCATCAAAAATAATGAATAAAGAATTTTGCATAAACAAAGGTACGGTATCTTCGGTATTTAATCTGCTCTTAACCTGACCATCAAAAAATACTTGCGATTATAATCGCTTAGAAGTAAAATGGCCGAAAAATAAAGACGAGACGCAACTTCAAATATGTAATATTTTTTCCGTACAAGATGACACAGAAAAATCAAATTAAATAGATCTCCCACTTTAATCAAAATTAATCCTCTTATCCTCTAGTCATTTTTCTGCTAGAAAATTAAATAAGGCATCTACGTGTGTGTAAAAAAATATTCATACACCAGTCGTAAGCGGAAGTCGACCATATATAAATACAAGTCTATACTCTTATTATTCGTGGATCCATCATTCAATGACGACAATGCGGTTTTATTAATATTCAGCGCGAATCAGTTGCAAGAGTCGCAAATCTAGCTGTTGGGCGTGCGTCTGTATAATGACGTTAGTTCATTATTGATCTTACTTCGTTTTTAAGGCTTAAAATACGTTAAGTTGGCAACAATTGTGGTTTTTGATTAAATGTTGTAACCGAACCTATCAAGCTCCGAGCCATGTGAATGAAAGTCATGAATATAATGAACGTCATATCATATGTAATATATAGGTACAGAATTGATTAAAAATATTTTAAATTGTTAGGTCGTATAATATTTTATTGGATGGATTACCTATATATTATCTGATAATTGAAAATCAGACATTCAGCGTATGTAATAACTTGTAAAGTAAAGATTTGTCGATAATATAAAAAATCTATATGATAATAGTACTTTAAAAAATAACCTTAGTCAACATCAAATGTCAAAAAATATATTTTTATTATGAACCAGTACGTCAGCCTGTGATCAGACAACAGGTTGCCAACCTACAGTTTACCAGTTAACATAACCAGTTTATTAAGAAAGCAGTTGGTTCTCAACAGGAAAACGAATTTATCGGAAGCAATTTATTATGAAACCTTATGATATTTTAATCTTGAAAATTACAAAAATCATTATACACCAACTTTTTATTAGGTTAGTGTGTAAAATAGGGGACATATAGCAGACCATTTATTATCTGTCTATAATTATCCACTTTGAACTGGATAGCTCAAAAACGAACAACGAAATTAAATAGTATTGTTTATAGGCTCGTCGCTTTTCATTCCTTAGGAACTGTATTGGTTTTGAATTATAAATATGACTAATTTCGACTTAATTAATAGATTTTGCCTACGTTGACAATGCTAAGGAGTTTTTTGATATTTTGACACTTTTAATCTATTTCTTATCCAAACTAACCTACAAAATTATACATCTAGTGCAGACTATCATAAACCGAAACAAAAGGTGTTAGTGAATTGCTTTTTCCTCTGATGATTCGACTTTCAAATACAACACGTAGAAGTGTTGTACTTCTACTTCTACCAAGTGTAATCCCAACTTATTTTAGTCCTGGGTCATTATCGTCTAGTAGCACCTTCATTATTATTACGCAAAACCTTATTTGTAAAGGAATCTTTTTTATATTTGTAATATAATTTTATTAATAATCAAATAGTTAACAAACAGAAGAAAATCTTTAGTATATTACCGATAATACTTTAAACTTATCCGATTTTACGTTTATGATGGAATTTTTAAAAGATTTGATTTTACATCAGAAATATTGTTTGATTATTTAATTGGAAGTGTTGATGAGCACTATGGATAAGTAAGTTAAGGCGTGTGGTAGCGGCACTTTCATACAACTCTGGAACCACATGTACTTTGCGAGGGTTCAAACGAATGATGTTTCCTCCGGGTTGCGGAGGTCAGACGGCAGTCGCTCCATTTAATAACTGAAATTCAGCCAAATCTGGTTAGACCAGTGAGCAGACCCTAATTCCTAAGCTTCAGTCTAGGGCAATTAATATAATGCTCGTCGTAAAAGGTGATTGGGGAAATGGAATTTCGTCTTGTGTCCATGTAGGCGAAGGGCTAGCCACCTAGTCAAAAGATGGCTAGCCTTTCGCACACATATCAACGTTTATGTCTCCGTGCTGAGAGTGAACTTTGCTGCGACTCTGTAGATTCTTTTGTAAATTGTTTTAGTCATGTTTTTGCTCACCCAAATTGGATATAGGCGTGAGTATAGGTTCGCAATTTATTTTTGATGAAACGATAATCACAACCGTACATAGGTATAAAATGTTAGTCTCTGGCTGCTGCAACAGAAGCCGGCAAGCGTACTGCAGAAGCCTAGTATGTATATATAACCCTCGTTATTATATTTATCCTAATAAATTATTATTATATAAAATTACTTGTAAAAAAAATGGTTGCCTGTAAAGTCGTTTTTACGGGCGAAGATTTTACGTGACAACGTCTTTTTCTCGGTAGAATATTTATTGATATGAATATAATTAAATTGCACAATAGGAACAAGGAATTGAATGAAAATAAGAATTGCACAAATTTTAACTATAGAAATATATTTTGTTTACTAAAACATTGTACACTAGTGCTGCGCGCGCGGCAGACCGATCATAGTTGAGTGGGAGAGAGACGCAAGGCATTCGCCGGGCCTCTCTCTCGTTCGGTGACTCATCGTAACGTTACCGAGCGTTACACTTTTTCATAAGTGACTCCCAGCCGCAACCTAATTTAAGACGTTGTCACGTCAAAAATACTAACTCAGATGAAATGCTTAATCAACATTTCTTATGAGTCAAGTATTTTAAAAGATTCTTAAAGTGTTTTTAAGAATCATTCTAATTTATTCAGTCTTAAAATATAATACAAATATGACTGTACGTTATTAACATTATAATAACGAATGATTGCAAGTAAATCAATTAGGGCCATTTGGATAAATGTAGGTACAACGGAGTTCTAAATAGGGGTCACTTAATAATATACTTCCTCAAGTATTTTTCCACTCATTATGCTATTGTCGTTAAGCGACGTCAGAATACAAAATAATGGATTAGATTTTATGCTTTTGGTAGTTTAGCATTCAAGTTTAGTTTAATAGGTTTAATTTTGTACAGTATAGCGGGTCAAAAATCTTTTAGAAGATATTGGTTGGTTAAAAGATTTTTCCTACATAACTGCAACCGAATTAATATTTTTCAGCCTGTCTATTTCAAAAGAAAGCTGTTTCTGATTACTTACCTACAAGGTTGTGCAAGAAAAAACGAAGTTCAGCTATAGGAAAACTGCGAACCATGAAAAATACTACTTACGCATTGAAATAACATCGCGTACACGCAGGTAAGATATGGCCAGTCGCATAACGGAGGCCTTGTCTAATTGTTCCACCTCTTCCTTTCTGGCAGGCAAGGCAGCAGTCAGCTCAGAGAATATTTGCATCTCTTTCGTGCGCCTGCATCGCGCTGCCACGCGAGATTTCTCCTTGCGTTTCTCATTATTCCTTTAATAGAAAAAAACTTGGATAAACACTCGATGCCAAAAAGATACAAAATAATATTTAGGCAAAATATGATATTTGGGCATCATAATTATGAACCTAATGATTTTCTCTTAATTGTAACAAACTTAAATGATAAAACACAAATTATTTTAAGCGTATCATCATCATCATCGTTTCACAAGGTAAAAATTATTTTTAGAGTCTAATTAGATTTTCCACTTTATATTTCTTTTGGCACTTATTATTATTTCAAGGATCCCAAGCTATCACTAATAATTAAACACTACATAATACCTTTTCGAAATCGAACACAATTTATCAGTTCCCGCAATACTTGTGTGATCTACCCCGGGTACACACATTTTGATTCACATAAAAAATAATGCATTCACGAAACAAGTTATTGAGAAAATAACACCATTTGAGTATAACACAAAACACTACCATCCAACAGAACACACAACCGTAAGTGGTCATCCAATCCTATACTTCATTGAATTGTCATTAAGTCTGGGGGCAGATAATTACTGCTCGTTACAAATCGTTTTAGAATCAAAAGTGCGTCACTGCATTTCTAACTGGTTCCAGTTTTATTATTAGCATAGCAACTATATATATATACACATATATATGTGTTCCTATTAGATGCAGCTCAATATTTGCATTTGTGCAGTGCATGTTAGCATTTGAAAATACATCAAAACCCGATAGTTTATCGGATTATGTTGAATCTTATCAGAAACAGATAGGCTGGCTTGAAGGTAACCACCATTAAAATTAAGAAAACAGATTTAATGAGGCATGCGACAAAATTTTATAACAGGTTTTAAATATATTAAAGAATAAAAAACATTGTGATGTGGGAATCCTTTTTCACTCAGAGAAATATCTTGGTTAAAGGGATTTTACACATGGTACCTCTGACCTTAGCTAATGGTTCAAATCACATACATGTAAGTATGTTTAGATTCAAAGATAAGAAAGCTAAGTCAGTAAAAAGCTCAACTTAAAATGATTTTCATGAAGAAACAAAACGGTCGGCATTTATAACCTATTATCTATATTATGTTTAGTTAAGGACCAAAATTAAAATGAGTCTTATTTAACGACCTGTAAAGTAACATAAATTTTATGTTACTTTACAGGTCGTTATATTAAAGGTTTTTACTTAAAGGCCTTTTGAGTTGGTATTTAAACTTATAACGATACAATTATAGTCAACAATAAAGAATGGTTAGTGCGTGAAGACTATTACTTGCATTGACGCACACTAAATTTAGACATGAGCAGAATAGTAATGTTCTGGACACGACTCTTTTCTTAAGCCCGACTCATAGTTGTTTGTAATTTAATTTTAGCTTAAATTTTTAATCATAAGTCGTCTGCGAAATCGTAATAACTTTCTACTTTAAAAAAAAGTTAAATGAGAAACACCTGAACCAATTTTAGATTTCTAAGCCTAAGATGCTTTAGACTATCCGTTGGCCAGTCATTTAGTTTCGAATTTTATATAAAAGAAATACAGATTTGTATTTCGAATTCTGTAATTCGAACTTAGCTGGGTATCTTAAAATAAACAACAAAACAGCAATGCTTCTTCAATGTTATGCCCCAACGCACAATCAATCAGTCGTCAAAAAAGTATAACTAAATGCAATTTTAAAACTTCGCTACAGTAAATTAAAAGCAAAAGGAGCGCTCTGATTAAAAAATAAATAAATCCGAAAATAGCTCATTGACATCAACTATAATTAGACGACTCAGTTCGTTAAATTCTGTTGGTAGACTTAGCTACGTGCATCATTCATACATAACTCAATGGAGTAAATAGTCGATGTTCTAATGTGATATCAATAATAGACACTTTCGAAACTTAGACTGAGCACAAGACTGTTCACCGCACAGCGATAATTGGGTTAAGTGTATTTAAGATAAACTTATGTTTATCTACTAACAAAAAAAATATATTGTTTTATTTAGTACCAAACATTGGCACCAAATTAGATTTCGATAAAATAGGCCGAATTACAAGTTACAACTAATATAAACATATAAAAGATCCAGCTACTTTGGGCGCCAATGAAAGTGACAGAGCTCTGCGAAAGAGTGAAACAGTATGAGGAAAACGGAGCTGCAGAAAAATCGGACTATTCGTCTGTAAAAAGGAGGGCTAATTAACTCACTGCAACTCCATAAATGCATCTGTAATTAAAAGAGCTAAGATGTAGCTTTTTTGTTCATTAAGTATAGCGAATTTATGAAATGTGTTGCACGTTTTGAAGCTTTGACGACCTGATATTTCTCTTATTATAATGGTGATGTACCGTCTGATTACAACCGCTTGAACCTGTTTATTTGGAGGTCGTAAATTAAACAAACAAACTTATAATATGCTTACATTATAAATTTATAAAACAACATTTATTGGACAAAAGCGGATAAACAAGCAAGGACCCGGCAGGGTCCATTCAAAAAAATACAACCGAACAAACAACATGATCGATCTAAGACAAATTGATGGTGTGTTATTTTATACGTAGAGTGCGATAGATACTATAGTAGTAGGTATTTTATCTTTAAATGCAACAACTACCTTATTCCTTATACCTTATTCAAAGACGGTAAAACATTTGGGGGTAATTATGGACGATACTCTTTGTTGGGGTCCGCAACTTCAGGCTGTCAGCCGTAAGTTATACGCTTCCGCTGCATCATTGAGAAGACTACGTAACTTTTTACCAACTACCACTAAAGTAGCGTTAGCGCAGTCTCTGCTACTTCCCGTTCTTGATTACGCCGACGCCTGCTTTCTTGATCTCACGGAGGACCAGCTAAATAAACTTGAGCGTCTTCAAAATTTTTGTATAAGATTCATATTTGGTTTGCGCAAATATGACCATGTATCTCATTACCGTTCTTTACTCAAGTGGCTTCCTATTCGTCTTCGCCGGAATACTCACATTCTATCTCTTCTTTTTAACATTTTGCACAATCCTACTTACCCTCACTATCTTAAAGATAACTTTAACTTCCTTCACTGCTCACATTCGCGTTCTTTGCGGTCATCAGAGAGTCTGAGCCTTGAGATTCCGTCACATGTCACTTCTTTTTACGATTCATCTTTTACTGTACAAGCTGCTCGTCTCTGGAATTCTCTCCCAGTTACTATAAGACAAGCGCAATCACTAAATGTGTTCAAAATTGGAATAAAGAAGCTTTTCCTTTTAGAGAAGTAATGTCCTGCTGCTCAGTGTTCCTATATCATGTACGTATGTAGTATGTACGTTTATTTAATTTAATAAATAGTATTTATTTTTGTTTATGTTTATTAAAAATACAATTATATATTTTTATTCTTTTCTACACCCCCGGTTTTCATTTAATTTAATCACTCTCCATCCTAAGGTTGCCTGGAAGAAATCGCTGTAAGCGATAAGGCCGCCAATTGTATCGCTTTTCTTTTGCAACTGTTTTCTTGTTTTATTTTTAATTTGGTGTACAATAAAGAATTTTCTATCTATCTATCTATCTATCTAACTATTTGATAATTCTTATTTGGAATCTTGGTCCGATAACATTGTTTTATGGAAAAGAAGGAAATAGTAGGCTAATTTCTTTTCGGCGCTGATCATGCAGTCTTGCATTGATTGAGAAAAGGAGAATGAGAAAAAAAGATTCACACTCAGAACTATTTTTAAGTAAAAATTACGCAACGATGTGTAATGTATTCAATTACCTATTAAGAGGAAGACATTATGTTTTGTATTTTGAAATACTTGACTTAACCATGTTTTTTCATGGCTCAGTATTCAGCGTGCTTATGTTGTATAATAATTTACGGCTAAATATTCTGTATGAACTACCCACAGCAAATTTATTTATATTACAATCATGCTTTCATACAAGCTTCTCTGGCGTGATACAATTTCTAATGGATGTGATGTAGCAAATGATTTTACTTGTAAGTCCGTAACTTTTCATAGAGGGAGAAATAATTTGCGAACCCGTCGTCTATCAATTGAGAGCATGAACGTTGTGCTACACGTTTAAAACAATTTACCTTTATAGTTTTGCGTGATAAATTATGCAGTTACTGTGAGCCGAGTCAGTCCAGCCTGTCAGAATATGCCAACATGAATTTAAATTTTATGTGGTAAATTTGGGCTGACGTTTTTTATGACGGAATTTAATAACAGACATATTTACTTTTTCCCTTAGAATAATAACACCTAGAACGATAGTTTCCTCCAAAGCGGTCTTTCAAAAGCGAGGCAAGAAAAAAATCTATGTGTGCGTAAGATACTTGTATTACGCTCGACAAAACGCACACAGTGAAAAAAATCATCCCTAAAAGTAGGGAAGTTGAAACTTTTAAACTTTAGCTTAGCTATTTCTTGCATTTCGTTTATGCGAAAAACCACTTACATTATAATTTCATTGAAAATTTATATATATATTTATCCTGCCTGGGGTGAATAATTTTTCACTAATTATTTATTTAAAATATTTAGAGCTATGAAAAGCTTAAATTGTTATAGTTAGTCAACTGTTTTATGTAGATAGACCAGAATCGAATAAAGCTATTTAACCTTTTTAAAATGTGATTTATGCCATATCAATTGAAATCAATCAATCAATGAAAAAATAAAAAAAATTGTGTTATCGTATATTAAAGAAGTTATTCCACGCGAACAAAGTCGCGGGCGGAAGGTAGCAGAAGGTAGGAAGTATCAGATAATTATCAAATAACATTTTGTGAAATTTAATTATTGTCTAATTGAGACGTGTTTCACTTACAACAAAATGTAGGAGATTTTTTCCCCTTAATGGCAACTTTTTCATTAACTGTCACGTGACAAATATTGAAATTAATTTTTTCATTTTAATGAATGTTTTACTTAATAATTTAATTTCAAACGCATAATTTACCCGTGTAATGTTATGTCAATATGTTTCTTGTGCTTTTCCGATGTATTGTGATATCCGTTCATTGCGAAAACCGTCATTTTTAATAAAAATATCAGGAGTAGTTTTCAATACGACACGACCTTGAGCACTGACGGGCCGCGTAACAAACTTAGCCAATATGGCTAGGTTTTAGTTGCCTCACTTTGACGACGCGTACTGGGCTTCTAGGTGTAATTATTCTAAGCTTTTTCCCCTGCATAATTAGCAGGCAAAAAAACTATGTAACGCTTTGGACCAAGGATGGCAGGATGCGATCTACCAGATTTATACTTCAGGTTTTGCTATAAGGGCTTGCTGCTTTCTGACAAAGATAAAAACATTGAGATGCAAGTACACTGTCATTTAGGGTGTCATATAACACATTAGTACCTAGCCGAAGTAAGGAAAAAACATTAGTTTTTTTTTGTGGGGTACTAGGTTTATTAGTAAGAGTACAGTTTCTGCATACTGTTAGGTGAGCTATCAGTCATGTGTTCTTGTGTAAAAATGTGCTGCACAAACTCGAAGCCTTAAATCAAATTAAAAATGTAGAAGTAAAAAATAACTTGTGAATTAAAAAAACATATACTCATTACTTTCTGTTATTTAATAGTTCATATAGTATAGAAACAGTCATGATACATATTTTGACTAAGGTGCAGAGTTGGTGAAGTCAGGCCGTGTATAATTTAAAGCTTGGCTCTATATGAGATCTGATAATTTTTTTGATATCATTAGCATGATGATGATAGACATGAAGGTACCTAAATGGATGTCCATAGCCTGCATTCTAGACTACCTATTCCAGTTCTCAATTCGACAAAAACAAATCACGAGGTCTATGTTTATTTGTTACGATTACGAGTAACCACTTTAAAATAAGATTCGTTTATATCGATCGCCGCACCATTCGTTGATTTTTTATCGACGTGCAAGCAATCGATCCCAATACTTATCAATTTATTTTTGTAAGTCAGGAGAAGTTTATTTGTACAACCGCAGAAAACAAACCAGAGATCTGAGATTTTTCACAGTAGCTATTAGAAAAGATTTTAAGATTGATGTTAAAAATAAATTAAATGAGGTTCTGAGTAAGATTCTAGATTCGCACCTACTTATATTATTTTAACCGACTATTTTACCTTAAAGTGTTACGTCTGAACAGCTGTTAAGTAGAACTTATGTATACTGTTTAGGATACTAACTAACTGAATCTCATATTTTATATCATACTATAGGTAGCGGCACGTAAGTCTAGCGATGAACAAAATTTGGAAGGGATAGCTGCGCATAGAGTGAGTGACATAGTACGACTGGAGAGCCAATGAGCGCTTTCGCACGCTCTTTCTCTCCCTTGCGATACCTTATTTTGGACTACTGCGCATAAACGGTCAGCGCTAGACTTTCGTGCCGCCTACTATACAGTGGATGAAAGTGCATTATTATCAGTAAAACAAGACATTTTGTCACAACTCTAAAACCGACCCCCCCGACTGGTCACCACCTTGTCGTGGTGGGGGGGCTGAGTACCTCCCGGTAGGGCGTAGGAGGCGCTACCCAGGAAAAGGCAACACCCAGAGACCGACGACTCTGGGTGCCCTTAGTACTGACTACCGGGGGGGGAAACTAAGAGGGACCTGTGGAGGGCGCAGTGGGCGGGCCAGGAGGGCCCGCTCAGCAGCGCCAGGAGGGTCTAGGCAGTGGGGGCAGGGGGCCCCTGCTGTCTAACTATGGACCCTCCGGGAAGTCGGCCACACACGCTATGGTCGCAAGGGGAGGTAGGAGGGGCGCGTCCACTGCGCCTCTCTGAGGAGGTCCTCCCGGTATTGGTCCGGGGGACGTTGGCCGCAGGCGGGGTGTCAGAAGCTGCAACCCAGGTACTGGCCCTCGCCTCTTTCTCAACAAGCGGCGGGCGTCGTCGGAAGATTTTTAGTGGGTATTACTTGGCGGTCGTGTCTGCCGGTGGTGAGTCCCACACCCCCTTTCGGTCCCCCTTTGGCCGGAAGGCAGTGCGTAAATGCATTTTGTTACCGACGTAAAAAAAAAAAAAAAAAGAGGTGATGGTTGGGCGCATTGAAACCTTAGGTTTGAAATGCGCACTGGCGAAGACTGAGGCCTTACTTTTCCATGGTCCTCGACAGAAGCCTCCTAGTGGTGCTTACATAGCTTTGCGCGACATTCGGGTGCCTATCGGCGCTTCAATGCGGTACTTGGGACTGCTGCTCGATTCACGTTGGTCTTTTACGGAACACTTTAGTAGGTTGGGTTCGAAGTTGGTTGACACCGTGAGAGCCCTCGGTAGATTTTTGTCTAATGTAGGAGGACCAAGTGGGGCCTGTCGCCGTCTTTATACAGGCGTAGTAGTCCATGGCTTTATATGGCTCGCCTGTGTGGGCGGAGACCTTGTCACCCCAAGCTAAAGCCCTGCTGCGCAGACCTCAGCGGGTTATGGCCATTAGGGTCATACGCGGCTACCACACAGTGTCCTACGAGGCCGCATGTGTTATAGCAGGGACCCCACCTTGGGACCTTGACGCGATTGCCCTTGCTGACGTATATCATCGAATAGCGGAAGTACGCAGACAGGGAGCCGGACCGTCACTAGAACTGCTTACTTGATGGCGTGAAAGGGCCCAAAGAGTGACGATGAGTCGATGGCGGCAACGTCTGGAGGCACCGACAAGTGGCCACTGGACTATTACGGGAATCCGACCGCATCTGGCTGAATGGGTGCACCGAGGGCACGGCTCCCTTTCTTACATTTTCTGCACAGGATTGGGAGGGAGCCGAGCCCCTGTTGTCACCATTGTAGTAATGCCGATGACACTGCCCTGCACACACTGATGACATGTCCAGAATGGTCTCAGCAGCGCAGTGCCATCGTTGCCTTGTGTGGATCGGATTTCTCGCTGTCGACTATAGTTCAAACCATAGTCGACAGCGCGATATCCTGGGACGTGATCGCCACCTTTTGCGAGTGGGTCATGTTCCAGAAGGAAACTGCGGAGCGGGCGCGAGAGGATGATCCCCTTGCGGCACCGAACCGCCGGAGGCGTACAGGTAGGAGGAGAAGGCAATTTGGCATGCTCCAACCACCCTGAACAGGGCAGCAGGAGACGGGATAGGGCCCCGTCGCTTGTCACACATGCTCTGTCGATTAGGTGGACAATTCTCTGCCAATTGTCCCCTCATTATAAAGTAGGGGCCTTTGGGCCGAAGCAGACGTGTCGTACGGAAGACTACAAAGTTCCCCGCGCGACTCGCCGACTAGCGACAGAAGATTTACCGACGTTTTTTAGTGGGTATGCCAAATTGGAGAATCCCACATAACCTCAGTGTGGTCTTTTATCACACTGAGGTACTTATAAAAAGTTTTTCGTCGATTAAAAAAAAAAGAAAAAAGAAAAGTGGTATTGGATTCTACGCATTAGATCACATGTCTATTAAAATAAGGACGCATGGATGGCGTCGGGGTCGCCGAGTCAAGCAGATGCGGAAGTAATAGTTGGATCATAATAATATAATTAATATTTTACAGCCTAACCGCTGATAACGAAAAAAATGTATAAAGTGAAATGCCTAGATAGTTACCGACAATGCCAGATTTCATGCTGTTAAATTGCACCGTTATATGACATAATGTGCTCCGGTTTGAATGGCACTCTAGCTAAAACGATGGCAAAAGTGACTTAACTTACTGATTTTTTTTTTTTATATCGAGACAGGCAAGCATTTTGTGTGGGAACTATCCTTAAGTGGCGTTAATTGTTGTATTGACTAGCGCCATTAAATAATATTTCCCTAGTGAGCATAGGGCACCAGGGGTAAGTGCTATGTTACTTTCATTTCTTTTTAAAAAAAAAAAATTAGCAGTCTCTAATTTTACGAAATATTTTTTTTATTAGTACCTAATTAGCAATTTACATAATTAACTTTTGTGAAAAGGTTAAGGTATCGGTCTAATGTTGCAGTCGTCCGTCATGATAAGTAATCGGATACATCTAATTGGTAGCAATACTAGCAACAAACAATGTTATTATCAGTTATTAAAATCCAATATCAAACGGTATAAATTTTAAGCGATTTATAAGGTATTATAAATCGCTTAACACTAATACGTACGGTACGTATTAATTTATATTATATCCACGTTAATTTAACAAATTAAGTAGGTAAATTAATCTGATGACATGGTACTTTTGCCGTTATGTACTTGGTCGACAAAGTGATTTTCTATTCGAATCGTGATATACAAACAATATTTCGTTCCTACCAATCACAATACCGCATCGTTACTAGTAAAAAACCTATCACCAATTGTTATTGGTGACTAAAAAAATCCTAAAGGAAAGAAAAATAATGTAAGGTACAATTCCATCTAAAAATTAAAAAAGAACAAATTATTAACCAAGCCTTCTAAATTCGAAAACCCACGCAAGCTGAATTTTTGTTTAGTTTCCAGCGGACCAAATTTCTGCAAGCATGTTACATAAACTAAAGACATCTAAAATATTAACTTGGAGAATATATCGATGATATGTATTATTAAATAAGAAATTGATTAAAAACTAATAAAGAACTACAATGCGCAAAATTGATTGCTGTTTAAAAAACTAAGACGACAGATAATTCCGTTTAATTTCGAAAAAAAATCTGATTCTCATAGAACATTTTGCTATGGCATTCCCGCATGATAAAAATATAGAAATTGTGATTAGGATCGAGTTATATCACTCACATAAAGTCTTCTAGATCAACAATACTCGAATACTGGCAGGGTTCACCATCCACATTGTAGCACATGGTATTGTAGTTCCATTGTTGATTTTGCTGGCACGGTAGATTTTGCATAATTGGAGGTCTGATTTGAGGGTGCTCCGTAGGTCGGAAGTATTGGTTTTGAGGATATGAAGGATAGAATGGAAGAGCAGATTCGTTTCCGTAGCAAACCGTGGAGTGCTGCTGCATATTGTTACTATTATAAACACTGAAACACGCGTTTGGTGATTGGTCAAACTGACCAACAACAGGACACTGCATTCCCCATCCAGTGTCTTGAAATGGCCCCATAATCGGGCACTGGTTCACCGGACAATCAGCACTCACGAACATCTTAAAAACGAGGCTTTTGAAGACGTGCAGATTACAGCAAAACAGTCCATTTAGTAGCTTAATCAGCGAGCGACTGATACCACCAGATGTTCTTATCTCTACCTTCAATAATACTGGCATAGTAGCACAAACTTGATATTATAAATAAGTAATAACGAAACATAAGATAACAAAACACTAGTCACAATCATGAAACATGGTGTTTTTTACTGTTATACTAAATTAAATATGAATGGGAATCTCTACAATTAAACATATTTTCTTAAGTACGATAACGAAAAACCATGGATCTTTTTTCAAGGTCTGGTAAGCAGTACTACTGTTTGGCGAAAAATATTATAAAAATAGTTATCTATAAGCCTGAACAACATACGTAAGCATAACGATAACATCGTAGTTTATTTTTCGTGCTCGGCACCAACGTTCAGCAGTGGGAGGATCTTACTTCACATATATCAACGTTTTCTTGGATTTTGAAAAAAAGATATTTGCTCCGTGCAGTGGGAGTTTTACAAATTTTCATGTTCCATGTAATAGGAGCGCTCGTAGCTCTGCGGTTCATCGTTTCCGATCACCGAAGTAAAGCAGATTATACAGAGGTCAGTCCTTGGATGGGTAAACATTTGTGTGGCATTTGATATCGAGCGCTTCCGTGCTTCGGAAGGCACGTTAAGCCGTTGGTCCCGGTTATCACTAAATGTGGTAGTCGTAAAGCCATGTTAGAGGCCTAAATGGGCGGCTTGAAAAATTTTAACAGCAGGACGCCATACACCTGCCCCCGCTAATACGCACTGGGTCAGCGTCATGGAGTATGACCCAATACTCTCGCACCTTGGTATGTGAGAGGAGACTCATGCTCAGTAGTAGGACGTTAATGGGCTGAGATGATGATGATGATGTAATAGATACTTTTATCATTATCATCAGAACATAGGTCTCCCCATTAGCTTCCAATGTGGCCGATTGCAGGCGGCCTGCATCCAACGTGATCCTGCAATTCCTTATCAGGTCGTTCGTCCATCTTGCAGGTGGACGGCCGACGCTTCGTTTTCTGTCTAAGGGCCTTCGTTAGAGAACTTTTTTGCCCTAACGGTTCTTCGTGATATATGCCCTGCCCACCACCTCAGCTTGCTGATTCCTTGAGCTATATCGGTGACACTCATTCATCTACGGATCCCCTCATTTTTGATTCGCTCTCGCAGTGAGTAACTTTTATAAGCTTATCGAATTCATTTACTTGTTTTCGTCATCTTTGTCTTTTGATTTTCTGAGGAATTAGTGCTTATACATATATCGATAAGGTCGAAATACCTTCGGGATGAAGCTCATAGAGTCAGATAAGGTATCATATCCCCAGGCCGTCGGAAAATAAATGATGTCATAAAAGTTTAAGTCATTGTATATGATCATTCCTACTGCTGGCTTTTTATAAAATATCTATATACATTACAAAGTGTGATGATAATACCAAAGATTAATTAATTATCTTATCACACAAAATAAATAATTCCAAATTTCACAATTTATCATTCAATCTTATATCTTGCATTTATTTACGTCATTTGGTAAGTACTTAAAGATGAGTCTCTTCTTGCATTGAAAACATTTACAGGTACAATATATATTTTTTTCTGAATGCCAAATTATCTAACGACCTTCTCCCGCTTTGGGTGGAGCGATAAGGTGTCTCAGACTTTTACTGAGTAAAAACCATACATGTTCTTTCTTAACCCTGCTGCATACTGAGGCCGCGGTAACCCTTTCGAACAGCCCCGCAGCCCCGGCCGGCTTATGTCCCTCCCCGGGGGCCCCTCACTGTGACACTGAGTGACATCTTTTTGAGGCCCGCGTATCGACGCGGCCTGTCGCCAATAGAAGGCGGACGGGCGGCCATTACTCACCTCCCACAAGCATGCGCTTACGGTGGCCGGAACTCGTCTCGCGGCGTCTCGGGCATCCATCACGGTGGGTGGGATCGTGACGAGAGGCCCTCTGCATCTATCATACCGCCGCCTCCTTTGCTAGCATGAGTGCTCTGCAAAAGGAGGCGAAAGAACGCGCGAGGTCGCTGCCGCCGATCGCCGCTAAGAGGGCACGGCAGTACTTCGCCCAAGTGGGGCAGACCGCAGTGGTGTGCTTCACCGTGTCCTCCAACCTATCCTCACAGTGGAAACACCCGAACGTTTTCTCCCATCTGATTCTATGCAAGAACCTACCGAAGCAGCCATACCTGCGTCAGGCGGTAAGTCTATAAACATATTTTTAAAAAATCTGCCTTTTTAATAAGCCCTTGTAAAGGTCACGAAGTCTAGAGAAATCATCACATAATCTAGGCCGGTAGAAGCTAAGTTCAAACTTTCTTGTAAGTTTGATGTTAACAGTGGAAATTGTTCAGGCAACACATGAGCTTAAACTTGGACGGCAATACCTTCCGAAACGCGGAACCATTTCATATGAATTGCGATATATCTATTTCCTTTTGTAAAGGTTAGACATTACATGAGTGACCATTTGTCACTCATATAATGTGTAACCTTTATGCACTAATCAAGTGGCTTATCGCGTCCTCATTAAGGCAACCTAAGTAAACCCGATCACACCGTAATTTAACGCTTGTTAGACAGTGTATTCTCTAGGTAATATAGATAAATAAATAACAGATTACGAAATCTATGAACGACGTAAAGTGACACGTCGTTGATAAAAGCAGTCGTAATCAATCAGTTGAGCGTCCTGGTAAAATCCATTACACATGGAGGTCAACCTTCGCCGATGGATTCATAGCAGACGTGAATCTACCTTTAACCTATTCGTAGCACAAAAGCGCTATGCTTATTTAGGAGTCACTGGAATATTCATAATGCGCAAGCAAAACCGGTCTATTTAAACCGGATTATTTCATTAAAGAGACGGATTTGGTCTGCGACTGTAGATTTGTCCCGCAGAGTAGCAATTTGCAATCTACACTCATGCAATTTGCTGTATTTACGGTTCATTCGTAGAAACGAATTGGGGCTAGTAGTAGCCCCAATAAAAATCTGTTCAACTGCCCTTATTTACCAACAGCCATCGACATATTTGCGATACAGACCTTAGGAACATAGTTATTTCTTTTGTTTATTCTTAAAATTTATTTGTTTTTAGTTGTTGGTGATTGATTACACAGCATTTTAGCAAGCGGTGGCATATTTAGATTGTATTTAATAGATATAAACATCAAGATAAACTGCTATTCTTTAGCCAGTACATACTTGTGCGTGCTGATGCACAAGTATGTAAATAGCTCCTAATCCCAGATGCGACTATTATCAGATTCGCATCTGTCCACAAAGTAAAGATACCTTATTATGTTTGCGGACTAAAATTTAACCAAATCTGGATAGGCCAATGAGCAGACCCTAAGCGTGCTTAACAAATTCAAGCTGTTATAATACAATCAACATCATTCCAATACTAATCAAACATCTAATTTCAAAGGACTCCACAAAATATACGAAAAAACCATATTACAAATTATATTTTCAGTCATTAATAACAAGGAATTATTACAATTATGAGACTTACAAGTTAGATTTTTAAAACTACTTGTAGATAAAAATGTGAAAAAGGGATGTACTGGCTGTTCCTAACCTCTAATGAAGGATTGATTTTGCTAGTAACTTTATTAGTAACATAATAATTATGTATTTAAAAAGGTGTTATATTCGCCATTAAACTATTATGTAGGTAGTTTGGTGATAGAATAAGTTGAAATAAATTGTTACGTAATTTGGAATAGTAAAATGCAAAAAAAAATTCAGGGTATCATAAAAACAACAATAATGAACCATGATTACAGTTCAAATCATATTGAACAGTAATCATGCCAGACAACAATAATAAAAACTGATGAAATTGCAATTCGTAACACATAGAATAAGCTTATCAATAGTATCTCAAGATGATTTTGTTGCCAAAAAATTAAAACATTAGGATAAAATTAGGGAGTTTCCTAAACTACAATGACAATTGATACGAAATTACACTATCCTGTTGTTGATTGGTTGTACCCGCATTGTAAAAAGTTATTGCTTTCATGAGAAACCGCGTTAAAAAAAAAAAGTTAAAACGAAGTTATACATCAAGTATAACTTCACATTCAATACTGTAGTAGCGTATGGATTTCTAGGCAGGAAGGTGAAAACTCATCTCTAAATTCTTAAAACTTGTGATATTTAAAAAAATATGTGTTAATGGTGGATTATTAAGTAACATACATGAGTGTTGGCAAATAAAACAGAACAGTGCAACATCACTTTTCAAATTCTTTTAAGAAGTTTATGCATGATCTTGGTATAGTCCCACATCTTTACTGAGGAAGGTAGGGCTTCTCGCTTACCATATATCATCTTTCTCACCACTCATTCTCATTTACTATGAAATATATATTTTTAATATATCTTAGTTGACACTGGCTAAATGTGCATAATACACAATGTCATTATTGAAAAGAAATACAAGTAGAAGCATTACAATTTTTAAGTATTTCTAGGACATTGCTTGGTGACAAAGTAAAGCGTAACTTTTGCAGTTTGTTTTATTTTCAAAATTTGTAGTGTTTCAGCATTTAAAAAAAACCATGAATTATTAACTGTTTAAGTGTTTGTAAACATACATGTATAAGTGTTGGTGAATGAAATAAAGCAGTGCAATATCACTTTTCACATTCTCTGAAGAAGTCCATGTGAAATCTCAGTATAGTCTCACATCTTTACTGAGGACTCATATGGTTTATGGGGAGGGCATCTCATTTACCATTTAACATCTTTATCACCACTCATTCTCATTTGCTTTGGTTTATATATTATTAATATATCTATCTATATAACTGACTTAATTAACGCTCAAAGTCGTAATTTAAAAGAAATTAAGTACATATTTCTAAATTTGGTTGAACGAATAGGTGGATTGCTCTTACACTATCTCATGAAATTACATCATACGCACAAGAATTTAGAATATTAGTTCATATCGAAATTACTATTATTTTATGGCAATAAATACTTTGGCTTTGACTATGTTAAAAATATTACTAGAAGTAGAATTAGAGGGCTATTTAAATTGGTCAGGTTATACATGAACCTGAAGTTGTTACTAGTATAAAGTAAAAACAAATTAATTATTTACAAAGTTATATATTTTGAATATTATGATTGAATTATATCTGTACGTCCTTAAACATAATTTTGAGGACGAAAACAAAATAAATAAAAGCAAAAGAGAAAGTTTCAAACTAATGACATTCATTCTATTGGAGGAAATATCTGAAATTAAAGTGCAGTTTGATAACAAATAAGAGGAAAAGTTTAGTTAAAATATTATAAAAACAAAAACAGAATCACTTACTTCCTTTTTTGATTAGCTGGTTTTGAAGCCATGGCAAATTGTTGAATCGACACAATAATTAACCCGATATGAACACAATCTTAGAACACTGCTAAGGAAAGTATCATATCGTGTACCACGATATTTTGATTAACTTTTTACTTTGCACCAAAAGTGTTTCACATATCACTAATAATTCATAACATTTTACAATGCACTACACAACAAATTAACCAAAATACACATTGTCTTGCTTTCGTGAACTTACATTGCATTTTGCACCATACGCCCATAGATAAGAAAAATGACTGTTTGTTTTTTTTTGGTAAAATATTTTAGGTGGTTGGGTAAGACAATTATTACATACAACATTTACAAATAAATATCTTCTTCAGATAATGGTACTTTTAGCTACACTTGTTGAAAATTTTAAACATTGTTAACTTTTTTTACACAAATCATTCTTCATTAAGCCTGATTACGGTTAAAAAGCCCTAAATATCCTCTTAGTACTAATGTTATATAATTCCACTTAAGTCTTTTGGCATGATTTATCGTTAATATCGAACGTAAATCATTTAAAAACTATACCAGTTGGAACACCATTTATTTTCTTAGCAACATCCAAAGGATTTCTAAATAATTGTTGCTACCTAGGTACCAAACTTTATTACTAACGCCATCTATGGAGAGAACATTGATTGTTAAGCTTTATAGTTTACTACAGAAGCAATAGATGTCGTATGTATACCAACAATATTATCTTAGATGCGAAAAGACAAATTGAAAACATTTAACTTCGTTTTTTATACCACATGGTGGCACTCAAGCATACGGTTCTACGGATGGAAAGTGATCACCGCAACCGCAAACACCAAGGTCATCATTAGCGTTATATTTAGGTAAAATCGTTTCTCGCCCTTTGAAAGAGTCCTATGATATCATTTCTTACGCATACCTCATCAGAGTGCTCATTCTACAAAGCTCCGCGGCAAAAAGCTTTTTAAGCATTAGTAAACGAACGTGTTTTAGCCATTTCTAAAGAGACCTACCGATGGCGAGCTGTCCGATAATAACGGGTGTTTTTTTAGAGGTCTGAAATGGAATAAAAGAAAGATATTTTTTTTATTCATATGATAATTACTTTATTTGGAAGACAATCATATGACCGCCACAGCTGGCCGGATGTAATCTAATATGTAGATCCGATTACTTTTTCCAACATTTCTGGCCGTATATCAGCAATAACGCGCCGAATGTTGTCCTAACCCTTAATGCATTTTTGTCCGTTTTTTGGTACAGTCAAATTATGTGAAATAAAAATCTTTCTAAACTTTAAACACTCCTGTTTCTTAACGGAGCATGAAGTGAGCGATACACCTATCAAGCTCGCACACAAACGACGCGTCCGCGCTTGAATACTGTGCAACTGTCGCTCATTTGAAATTACCAAGTCAACACTCAACGGCTGCTCGTAAAACAGTGCAAAATTTATGTGGAAAAAATGGTGAAACCTATGCGGCCTGTGGTTACTCCGAAAGAAGGTAAGTTTATTCTTTATTACCGAGTGATATATAATAATTTTTGGGATGATTTTATTTAAAATTTGTGATAAATATCAGTTGTCACTTTTTACGGACATTGCCAATAAACCTACATTCGATGCTTTATTGTATGTGACCCAAATAACGGACACTACCAATTACGCTAACAATTTGAACCTAGATGAATGTCTGTTTATTTTTATTTTGGTGACGGGGTTTGACTAGCTTATTTACGCATATATTTTTTTAATTATTAAAATTTATTTATTTAACAATTTACAAATTAAAATTACATTAAAAATAAAAACATAGATAAATTTTTAGGTTTTGACTGGCTTATTTATGCTTGTTATAGGTAATGCTAATAATACTATCAATGCATGGCCTGCAAAAAGAATTTTGGCAATGATTCCACAGTCAGACTCGGAACAATCCGATACCGAATATTATTAAGAGAATGAAGAAAGAATATTTACACATTCACCTTTGTATATTCATCTCCCTGTCGACCTCTTTCTCCCGAGAAAGAAGAGCTTCTCAAAGATTTTGAGGATGATATTGATGAACTGATAGCAAGTCCTTCTCTTTTGATCAATCACAATGAAACTTTAGCTGCTTTAATTAAAACTCCTGCACTCAATAATGTAACTATTCAACAAATCAATTAGTACTACATTACTACCTTCACCAAGAAATGTTCCCAACATATTATCACCTCCTTCTATACCATCTCTGTGAACTCCTCTGTGTTACTACAAGACGTACCAGAATTGTACAAAATACAAATGTTTCTTCAGTTAGATCTCGGCGGAGAAAACTTGAACAGATGGAATTTTAATTCAAACGCCAAAAGTTTTCTAGCCAAGTTGATATAGATTCAGATTTTCACCCTTCAGTAGGTTATAATACTAAATCATGCTTCGATTATTTCAAAAAAATTGGTGTGGATAAAGCTGATATCTTCATTTCTTTGTACAGGCTTGCGATGAAAAGTATGAAATGGTACAGGAACATATTCAGCCATCTCATCGACGTTTCTCTCAACAACGCGTGGCTAGTATACAAACGTGAGATGCAGGAACTGGGTGACAATTCTATGCCTCTGAGAGGGTTTTTGAATCCAAATTGCAAATGCATTAATAAAATCAGATACACGCATAACAGTTACACTAGATTCTCAAGTGCCCGAGATAACTAAACCAATAGTTCCGAGACCACCACCAGAAATGCGGTTAGATGCGCTCAACCACCTACCAGATATTACCACACAAGGACGATGTTGACTCTGCACGAAAGGCAAAACTATGATTAATTGCCTTAAATGTGATGTAAGACTATGTCAAACTCAAAATAAAAAGTGTTTTTTCCAATTTCATACACAAAAATAATTATTTATTTCTTTTTAATACGCAAAAGTAGAAGTGTTTCATTTAAATTCACCTGTATCTTTATTTTTTAATTAAAATGATTAACTGTTATTTTTTTGTTTTATTTAAATCAGTATTTCTTTGTTATTTTACATATTAATTAGCAGTATTTTACCTCATTTTTTAATTACCTAGTACTAAAATTATTGGAATACTATTATGATATAAACGATAATGTCCGTTTTTTAGGACTAAAAATGAAGGAACACAATTGTCATAAAGGCAGTGATGTCCGTTTTATAGGACGACCAATAAAGATACACAATTTTCATGTAAGCAGTGAGGTCCTATTTATGGGACATTAAAAAAAAAAACTTCTGATCATCTTTTTTTTGATGTCTCATAAACAATATTAAATTACATCTAAAACAATACAGAAATACTAGTTTTCAAACCAAAAGAGTGTTTTAATATCATTTTGCCGCTTTAAGGGCTAAAGTGGTCAGACGTTTCGGGCTTATCAGCGTAGACTAGCGATTTCACATATCCCCACAGAAAATAACCAAGCGGCGTTAAATCGCACGAGCTTGGAGGCCAATTCACGGTTCAGAAGCGTGAAACTATGCAGTTACCAACGTTTCTTTCAATTACTCAATTGTGGTACTCAATACGAGCTGTGTGATATGTTGCGCCGTCTGGTTCAAACCAAAACTTCTGCACATCATGGTTGTTCAATTTAGGAACGAAAAAGTCAGTAATCATCGCTCTATAGCGGTCACCGTTGACTGTAACGTTCAGGCCAGCATCTTTTTCAAAGAAGTACGGACCAATTATTCCACCAGCCCATAAAGCACACCACACAGTCAGCTTTTCAGAATGTAACAGTGTCTCAACATGCACATGAGGATTATCATCACTCCAAATACGGCAGTTTGTTTAATTGACGTATCCATTTAACCAAAAGTGAGCTTCATCGCTAAACAAAATTTGCTCCTGAAAATCGGGATCGAGGGCAATCTTATTTTGGGCTTCACCGAATGCACGCCTTGCTAGTTGATCGGAGGCTTTAAATCTTGAACGAGCTGGATTTTGTAAGCACACAAACCAAGATCTTTCCGCAAAATCTTCTACAAAGTGGATGGACACATATCCAGTTCCTGTGCACGATGGCGGATAGACTGATTCGGGTCTTCCTCCACGCTACGCTCTACAGCAGCAACTATACGCACTGTACGTCTCTGTGGATGCGTATTATCATTTAGAGTAAACGTGGTACGAAAACGTTCCAAAGTTAATCGAATTAGTTGCTCTGATGGACGATTTTGTTGACCGTCAAATTGACATATTGCGCGATACGTTTCGAACCGAACGAATTTAACTAAATGCAGCATTTTTGTAATTTATTTACAGTGAAAGAAAAGTAAAGTCCTCCATATTTTTATTAAAGTAATAAGAACCCCTGTAAAATAGTGTATACTAATTCGGAAGTAGGGGGCTCCAAATGGCCGTTTTGTAGGCGTCCACAGCTTGTTCGGGTATTAAAAATCTCTGACCACGCAATTTATTCTTTATTTTAGGGAATGTATAGAAATCATTAGGGCTTAGGTCGGGGCTGTACGGCGGATGGTCTAATAATTCTATGTTTTCTTGCTCTAAAAGCTCTTTCGCGGTGTGAGAAGTCGCAATGTTGTGATGGAGGACGATGCGGCGATTGCAGTTCTCTTTACGGAGTTCAGAAACGACCTGTGGCAAAGAAATGCAAAAATGGTAATTCTGAATTAACCGTTCTTTGTCCCTCAAGAGAATTGTCGCAACATGGCCGGTTTTAGAGACAAACATGGCTACAATTTTTTTTGCCACACTTCGTGAACTAACAATTTTTGTTGGCTCTAACTCATTTTCGAACACCCAAACTGACACGATGTTGTATATAGCATTTGAGGATACTGCGTGAAATCTTTAGAGAGTTCTGACACACCAAGTAACGCGAGCCGCTTTTTGCTCTCTATAGAGCGAATGCGATATCAATCGGGAAAACAACTTTTCAAATTATTGTTAGGACACTTTTGATATTTTTTCAAATTTACATACGCTCCAATCTTACTACAATACTAAACTGATGTTGACTAAACTTGTGGTATTCTCGAGTAAAAATCTTTTTTTAAATGTGACTTGTAGTAGTAAATAATTAATACATATTCATATTCTAAATATTGGACGCATGACAATTGATTGATATAATACTGGCTGGAAAATACACTATGGTATGGCATCGTAAAACGAGTGCCGATGTAAAAGGGATATTGGTATATATAGCTCTAAGATAATTTCTTTTGCGATGCATCATTCAAAACAATTGTGCGATGAATTTACTGAAAAAAACAAATACATATAAGAAAATAATAGAGACCTTAATAATGCCACCATTTTTTTCTCATAACGTATGAGACCAGAACTTTCATCTGATCAGCCCCCTCGTCGGGCCGAAGAGATCATTATTTATCGTTTTTACCTCATTGTATTTAATGAAATCTACAATGGTAAGAAACCCATCCGTCTCACACTATGCCGTTTTTGTAAAAAGGTAGATAGTGTTGATTTTTCTGAAAGAAAAACTGAAAGCATTTTGTTTTTGGGATTTGCCTACGGTACCCATCCATCCGAAAATAGGCGCAGATGGTGAATGCGACGTTGATTATTGACCCTCCTTTTATACGTATGTACGCTGAGTTTGCTATTCCTTAGGTTACCTGTCTGCTTCGTCTTTCTAATCTTATTTTCAAATTATGAGAACTTTGAGTTAAATTTATTGACAACTAGCTAACCAGGCGAACATCGATCCGCCTAACAATCAACGAATGGCTAGAATGATGTTTTTACATTTTATTTATTGATTTGCAACATTTTTTTTACTTATTGTGTTATTCCGGACGAAGATTAAACCAAGAAAACAAAAACCCTACGAATTAGTCCAACCGTTCCTGAGTCATATATGGTGCAACCAACACAACTTTGTTTTATACATTAAACTTTAGCTAGGTACCTATTTATTGATTCACATTACTTATTCTTGTTTTGTTATTTCCTGTGCTAACTATAGGTATTGTATGTATTTAGTTTCTGTTTTTAATGTAGATATATCTTGTTTATTATGCGGTAGTTTGATAAAAATGTTTGCTATTTACTTACTTAAGTTTTAATTTAGTGTAATATGACGCTGTAATCTACCCTATAGCCTAATAGATAATTTTGCTGTCGAGTTTCGTCTTCTGTAGATATTGCTTATGAATTATATTTCTTATATTAAAAGAACAATAGCAGATATCGGGATAGCGCCATGATAAATTACCAATATTCCTATGATTGATGGAACTTTGGACACGTGCTGTTGTTAGATAATTTACACTCGTTATTAATACTTGTAAAGAAAAACAATGGCATACTGGCCTATCCACACTTCTAACATGATTTATCTTTGATTAATAATAAGAAAAGTTAGTAATGATTAGTTGCGTTATGAAAAAAAATTGAGATGTATTGAGATCTACTCATTTGGTTAAGGTATTTTAGTAAACATGAAATATGTTAGAAGTGAACAATACAAAATAAAATAGTTTTATTGTTTTTTGTTTCTGTCAATTATGGACTAACTCGTTTAGTCTATTTGCCAGTATCAATTTATATAATTAATAAAGGTCTTTTCCATTTCATATTTAAAATCTGTTATAGTCGATTTAAGTCAGTGTGAAACAAATTTATTTACTTTATCGAATTCACAATAGTTTCGGTAAATAAAATATTGCCGCGATGCGTCTTTTCCCGCGTTAGCGCCAAAACGTCTACTGTTCCTATAGACGAAGTTTTCTATATTCATTTGAGTGTTAGTTACACGGGCCTAACACTATTACCATAACGAACTCAGGTAATTAATGTTACACCCATAAAAATTTATGATTTTATTTAGTAGATAACTTTTGTAAATACCACTAATTTTAAAGTCAACGAAGTATTGTTTTTTAATAATGAATTCTTACAATGTTTCAGTTCAAAATTATTGCTTTTATTATGAAAAGAATACTTACTCCGCCTTCAGAGATTTTTTGTTACATAATGTGTATTGTCAACCATTTTTGGAGTCTGTGGTAAGATAAACGACTGCTAGGAGACAGGAAACAATATAATTTCAACTGAGTTTGGATACCTGTAACTTGAACGGTTAAATAAAGGTAAACAATTGTGTGAACTATAACTAAATAAAACAAATAAGGGTTTTAGTTTTAAAGGTTTCAATATATTGTCGTTAAAATGATTGCAAAGAAATATTTTTAGAAAATAAACAATTTTTATATGTGTTGTATTGGCATTCCTGGCTACTGGTTGAGTAATTCATCAACGACCCGCTTTAATTATCTAAATGTTAAAGCAAAATATACAGTTCAAATATAAGGTCTTTATTTAGTTAGTTTGTTTTCAATAAAAAGCTTTGTCGGAATAAAGCGGGATGTGAAAATTCATATGCAAAATTCATCATTTCCGAAGTTACGTGAGATTGAAATTTTAGCTCTCAGTTAGAAACGTAGGTATATGCACACGTATTATGTAAACATTGTAAAGGGTTTTTAAGTGGTGTATAAACGTGTAAACATGTTATTCAATTACATACTAATATTTTTTGAAGGAAATGAAATATTGAGTACCGGGTATAGATTTTTAAAAGTTCTATCTTATAGCTTATAAGCTTTTTGCCCAAAAAGCTATTCCGAAGTAGCTCAGAATGCACATGTTTTATTTCTATTTTTCCTGCACTATTCGTAATATATTTATATATCAAGTGTTTTTTTGTATGTATCTTCTTATTTTTGTGTCAATGCATGCCGTGGTGACTTGTAAGTAAAACAGCACTTAGCTTTTAAGTATTAACTGTATTTGTTATGTTCACCTTTGGTGTATGTTTTGTAAGTCGCCCTAAATGTAATAAATAAATAAATATTATTAAGAAATCAAACCCACTGTCTTGGAGGCAGTGAACGGGTCGAAAATGAACTGCTCATCAGATTTAAAATTATAATATTTTAAGAAATCATATACTAACAAATTATAAACATATCTCTCAATGGTATGGATTGAATACCTCCGATGAAATGCCAAAACATAACCAACTGTAATAAATGTAATATAAACCCTAATTACAATATTTTGAACACATTTTACAATGCTTCACGGTCCTAATCCTTGATCTTAATGGGTGTGCAATGGCCGAATTTAAAAAGTCTAATGAATGGTATAAATTACCGAGGTAAGTTATCAGGAGATCTAAAGACCGAAGTGAATCCATCAAGGGCTGCTTGCATGCGGTTCTCAACAAGTAATAGTATAATATTTTTATTTTATATGTACTCATTGCATCCCTCGCGCTAGGTTGTCAGAAACGGTTACTAAGTGAAGCAGCGTTTACATAGATAAGTATATACTTAGGCATGAGGTCGTTCATGTGGCATCTAAAATAGAGGTTCAGAAGATATGTAAGGACCCAATTATCCCTGCACGTGGTAAGCATTAATCGAACATAATTATCACTTAGTATGGTCTCTGATACTTCGCAGTAGGTCCTCGTAGTAGAATCCTACTTATATTGGTTTGTGAAGACAGCCCAAACGCACAGATGTTATTAATTCTACTATATTATTATAGCCTAGTCAAAATACCCTACATCTTGGATTACAGGCAATTAAAAGCTTTCCCTGTTAACGTATAAAAAAAATTAGGCTTTTAGTCCACATGCATACAAACAAAGTGCAATTATTATGCTTCTTGCCTCTCAGCAGCTACCTCTCGCGCCGCTCTTAAAAAGTGGCAACGCACATAAAATTCGAACAGTTTCATTGACAATATTACCTTTAATTGGTTTTTAAATTATTAGGTCCAGATCGGCAACATAATTATTCACTTACTTACTTACCTAGACCTTAGTCGGTCCTAGTGATCTACATTTTTATTAATATACATTTTCTTTCTTAAAGAATATAAAAGAATACTTTATTGACTCAAAAGTTTTAGCACCGTTGAAACAGAGAGAAAATATCAGAGCCATTCAAGATTTAATGTTCCACAGGAGGAATGTTAACTTGGTCATTAGATTCCTTCTCATTTGTCTGATCATTGTTTGATTTTGTACGTCGAAGAAGTTTTTAAGTTTATTTTTCTTTCCCAATGTTTTGAAGATGCTTTGATAGATCAGAAGCAAGATGTTTGTTAAAAGATACTAGGTGATCTTCAAAGTGTTTTCTTGTTACGGATATTTAGTATTTTGAAATCATCTCAAGCTTTAAATAGCGATTACTTTTCTTGCCATTAATGAATGATGTGTGAGTAATGTGTAACTAAATTGATTTTAATGTTTTTAGGAGATATCACTCCGTCATGCCAACCTCACCTGCAAGTGGTGCACATGCCGATCAACGGACGAGGCTCTGGCGAACATAACAATTCCCAGTAAACGGCAATAGGCGAAGTGTGGGTATATAGTATGCCTCTGCCTACCCCTTCGGGGAAAAAGGCGTGAATGTATGTATGTATGTATTACTTCGCTAATCCGCACTGGGTCAGACATATATTAACATCATCCCTCTCACCTTGGATTGGGAGAGGAGGGAAGGAAAGAGGTTTAGTTGTGTTAATGAGCTAAGGTGATGAGATATGTATGTGTGAGTATTAGATGAAAAAAATAATTTGTTTGTAGATATATAATATTAAGTTGGTTAAAAAGCTATTGCACCTGCTTATTATTTAATACCTAATGATTTTGCTTTACGAATGTCTGGAAAGTGGTAGGCACACTATTATGAGTAATTTTCAGTCGTTTATTCAGGGATCTTGCTTTTAAAATATTCAAGCAAGCTGGTCTTACGTTGTGCAACATACTTACAATATTAAATTACGCTCGTTACCAGCGCTCACGTTATTTAATATTGTTTAAAAGTTAGAAATTGCACATTTTTCGTTTAGATTTTTCACCGACGAGCCTAGAAAAGTCCTATGTTACTAAATAGTATGAAAAAATATTACATAAATTTTTACTTGGGTAGTTGACGAAATATCACTCAAACCGATTCGTCTTTTTCCCTATCCTTATATTAAAATAGGACTATTGTGCCGTTTGATATAGTGCCAACCCCTCTCAAAAGAGATGTCATGGGGAGTCGGAAGCGACGACCAAGAGAATTCTTACCGGATGATGGGCAGCAGCATTATCTTACGTACTGGCTGGAACTGCGATCACCAACCCGCCTGCCCTAATCATGTAAAGAGCCCTTTCAAAGACAAAGACTTTTTATTTCACATGAAATATGGTACATAAGTGGTCATATAATAATAAAAAATAATAAATAATAATAAATAATAATAATAAATATTTCTGACACTTACACCAATTATTTAGTTCCAAGATAAGTATCATTAAGATCTTGTGTTATGGATACTAAATAACGGATAAACATACATAAATACTTTTTTTTTGTAAATAAATACTTAATATACATAGGAAAACACCCAGACCAGAACAAATATTCATATTTATACACACAAAGATTTGTCCTGTGTGGGAATCGAACCCACAACCTCAGGAGTGGAGTGCGGGTATACCACGCCATATCGGTCGTCACATAATCATAAAATTAAAATTAAAAGTCTGCATATTTCACCAGTAACTGGTACGCAAAAATATAATCATAGGATTCTAATATCACAATCATTAATTTACTCTTCAAAATATTGACTCAGTGAATAAAAACACTCATCAACAAGCCATTTTTTAAATGATCTTTAAATTTGTACAATAACATCAGCTTAAGGTTATTGTCGAGCCTATTATAGACTTTGAAATAGATGACATATCTGTTCTTCGCTTCTTTGGGGATGCCTATGATCAGCAGTGGACTTCATATGGCTATGGTGATGATGATGATGTAATATTATGCCTCATTTGTATTATTATTGTTTTTTTTCTTTTAGTTTGGACGCACTCGATTAGAGTATTTGCCAGTGTCATGTAATTTGCAACAATGTGCAGTGTTTTCGTCATTTAGTCACAGGTAAAGTCAAGTCAAGAGAAGTCTGTTAAAGTCGAAATGGCCTCGTGCGTTTGCGTGTTCAAATAATGGCCTCGTGCGTTTAGCACATTTAGCCAGTAAGTGATATATTAATAATATATAAATCATAGTAAATGAAGATGAGGGAAGATAAAGATGATAAATGAGATACCCTCTCCTAAGCCCCTTGAGTTCTCAGTAAAGATGTGGGACTATATTGAGATCTTACATGTACTATTTGAGAGAATTTGAAAATTGATGTTGCACTGCTTTGTTTGATTTACTAACACTCATGTACGTTCACAAACACTTAACGGTTAATAATCCACCGTTATTAAACAATAATGTCAGAAATATCACAAATTTCAGAAAATACAAAAAATTCGGCAGACAACGCTTCACTTTCCAAGAAGTCCAAAACTCAGTTTTTTTTTCTTCTATATAATGGCTGCGTGCGGTTTACACATTTAGTGGTGTCAAGTGGTTATTATTGTTTAATTTATTATTATTCCTGTTTGTTTTCTCGATTCCTGCAAGTGATGTACTAATGTCAGCCAAATTAGTTACAAAATGATGCTTCAAAATCAGTTCTGTCCAGGGCTCCTGTGTCACCATCAGCTGAACCTCTTCCGTTTGTTTTTTGTGTGTATTATATGTTTATGTCAATTGTAATTTTTATGACAATACATTTGTTTTATTGTTGTTATTATATGCACTTAGAGTGGCTTATTAAAACCTGTCCACCTATATATTTTGTTCAGGATTTGTATCATTGTAAATCTGCGATCGCAAATAATATAATTTATAATTTTAAATAGGTCAAGTGCCGCTTAATCAAGTGCTTTGGATTCGTAACTGGCATTTCATTTGACTGTACTGTTGTTTTATTATAATATATAATTCTATAATTTTTTACTTTTTTGTTAAATAAAGTAAATTATAAAAAAATATACTATAATAAATTATAGTATAATTAGTAATTAGATTTTTTTACATTTACACTTGCGAATTTTCTACTTCCGAGTCCAAAGAGTTCATTTTTTGTAGGTTTTTTTTTGTCTCATAATGAATTACTATCATGCTGTAAGTTACAGCTGTAAGTTATATATCTCTTCTCTATTGCATTCGACCATTTTGTAAACGAATCAAAATTGAAGTTCGTGTTTGATTTCCAGCGGAGTCAGCAGTGAGTGCAGCCGAAATTTAGCTTTGAATAGTTAATCTAGTGATACAGGGCTTAAAAACCTGTAAATACGAAATATGTAGGTACTCAGGATTCAAACTGCAACATCATATGACTATAAAGATCACGGTTTGAGTAAAACATAAATTATCGATATGGACTAATAAACTTAGTGCGTCTTTTTGTGATATAAAAAAAATGTAATATATAGAAGAAAATAGAAAAAAATCGCTTATCAATATTTTCTTGAAACAAGATTAAGGAACGAGTTCTTATAAACATCTGAAATTAATTATAAAACAGTTATACAGCGGATTAACACATATTTTTTTCTACATACAATAAACGTTCCATAGGAGACTCGCAGGCTATTGCAAATATTCGTGTTCATGCACATTTTTTTTTTAAACATATTTATAAATATTTTTTTTGGATGGGAATTGAACCCACAACCAAAGGATCGGAGTGTAGTTACACTAACCTTCACGCCATATAAGTCGTCGAGCATATAGATATAATTTTGGATATAGATTAATTACATGAACATTTATGTACAACCAACAAAATAATTTCCTTCCTATCTCCTACTGAACTATGTCGTGCCGACAGGGTACGTAATTGATACCATATTATTTATGTCACCATCTTTTGTAACATTATGTAATGCAATAAAGAATTAAGTATTGAAAACAAATATTAAAAACAAATATATAGAGCGATGCATAGAGGTCGAGAACTTCAATCTATTAAAGATTGAAGACACAACCACATACCGAATTAGACACAATCAAAGCTGCTTTAAAACTAGTTTCACTATAAACTCCATACCGGCACATTATAAACGATGTTTCTGATTGTAGGCCATTTCTCAAGCCACAATAATCACTAGCTTCATCGTTAGTCGGCACTTCCAATCGTTGTGCCTTATGTGTGTTTGTTTAACATTTTTTTAATGAATCGCTTTGGTAGAAAGAGTTTCATGTTGATTAATAATATATGATTAATAAATATTTATTACACTTAACACGACTTCGATAACTGGCCAGTTGTGCTGGGTGTTTCTCAATAGGCGGGTTCGATTTGTAGGTTTTCGTGGACTTATACTTACTGATTAATTATCTCTTCCTGGAGATATAATATAACTTCAAGTCAATCTTCCAGTGCAATTCTTTCGAAAAGGCAAATCCCATTAAAATAAAATATATGACATAATTACTGTAATAATAGGTTGGGGAAAAAGATATATGCACTGATATATTGACAATGGACATTAACATCTATATATTTATAAAAGAAAGCCGTGTAAGTTACCCAATTTATAACTCAAGAACAGCAGAACCGATTTAGCTGAAATTTGGTGGGGTTTTTGGTTGCTTAGAACCAAAAGACGGACATAGGATACTTTTTATCCAGTTTCCGTGGGGACGTGACATAAAATGTGGTAAAACAAAACGCAACTGACATGAAATAACAAAACGCAGGTGACAGCAAATCTATCAATTTATTAGACATAACATCAGTCTAGCCGTTTATTTGTTAAAAATAGGATGAGGTGCTTTGCTGAAATGTGCAAATCCGTGCACCAAAATACATGGCCTTGAAGAACCATTCACATACAAGATTTATTTTATTTTTTATTTTAAATACTTATGTTATTTTTATTGCCTCTAAGACGGAACAAAATTCGCCAGGTTCGCTTGTTATTTATACAACAATGATAATGACTTCACGTTCAATCAGACAGTATGTTCGTAAGGTTGTATGTAAGGGTTTCACACACTTAGAATAATAACACCTAGAACGATAGTTCCCTACAAAGCGGTCTTTCAAAAGCGAGGCAAGAAAAAAATCTATGTGTGCGTAATAAAATTAAATTAAAAATGAAATACTTGTATTTACGCTCGACGAAACGCTCACAGTGAAAAAAATCATGTTGTCACTTCATTTCATTTTCCCTAAAAGTAGGGAAGTTGAAACTTTTACACTTTAGCTTAGCTATTCATTGCATTTAGTTTATGCGAAAGACCACTTACTTTATAATTTCATTAAAAATGTATATATAATAGGTTGGGGAAAAAGTCTTTTCGTATTTTTGTATGAAAAGTCAAAACATTTTTTTCAAAGTTTATTTACATTTATTTACAATATATATGTACCGTTTTGTTGAATAACTTTCTGCCATTTTGTGGGCAGAGACATTATCCCGTTACTGTAGAAACTTTGGGACTTCTGATCAAAAAAACGGGACAAATAGTTTTGGCAGTCCTCTCTTGAGGTCAACCTTACAGAACCTAAAGAATTCTGCAGAGACCGAAACAGGTGAAAATCTGAAGGCGAAAGGTCAGGGCTATATGGTGGATGCACTAGGACCTCCCAGTCGAACTCTCTTAATTTTTGCTGAGTGGCTAAAGATGTGTGTGGTCTAGCGTTATCGTGATGAAAGACCACACCCTTCCTGTTGATCAATTCCGGCCGTTTTCTCTCGACTGCTTCCTTTAATCTCATCAGTTGCTGGCAGTAAAGATCAGAATCGATGGTTTTGCTGGGCGGTAAAAGCTCATAATAAACAATGCCCTTCCAATCCCACCATACACACAGCATCACCTTATTTCGTGTTAGGCCAGGTTTGGCCACAGTCTGTGAAGCCTGGCCAACTTTCGACCACGACCTTTTTCGCACGTTCTTGTCGTACGTGATCCACTTTTCATCGCCAGTTATCAATCTCTTCAAAAACGGCTCGGTTTCATTACGTCTCAATAATGAATCGCAAATAAGTACACGGTTCATTAAGTTTCTTTGAGTGAGCTCGTGTGGCACCCAAATATCGAGCTTTTTTGTATAACCAGCTTTCTTCAAATGGGTCAAAACTGTTTTGTGGTCAATTCCCAGTTCTTCAGCTACATCGTAACTACTAATATGCCGATCTTGCTCCACTCTTTCAAAAATGGCGTCCATTTTATTCGTAACAGGGCGACCAGAGCGAGGTGCATCTTTAACATCAAAATTTCCGGACTGAAAACGTTTGAACCAAATTTGTGCTACTCTTACTGACACTGCATCAGGTCCATAAACATCACAAATTTTTTTCACTGCTTGAGTTGCATTTTTGCCTTTTTTATAATAAAATTTTAAAATGTATCGAATTTCTTCATTAGATCCACTCATTTTTACGGAGAGAAAAACAAATGAAAAATAGCGGGAAACAACTTTTTTTTATTTTTTTCTTTTCTTTATAATGGAACCTTTTTAATGTTACCAAAACCAGCCAGACACAAATAGTATAGTCAAAAAAATTTTATAATAAGTTTATACCTACGTTATGCGAAAAGACTTTTTCCCTGTAAATATAAGATGATAAACTTTAGTAAAATTTTAGAATTGCGGGGAGGAACGGAGATTGGTCTAACGGGTTGTAAGAACCTTCCCCCCCGACTGGTTTGCACCTTGGGGTGGCTAAGTACCGGTAGGGCGACTGAGCCGCTACGGAAAAGGTAACACCCAGAGACCGGCGACTCTGGGTGCCCTTAGTGAGGAGTGCCCGCCAAGCAGTGCCAGGATGGTCTTGCACCCTGCCCCTGCTGTATAACCATGGACTTTCCGAGAAGTCGGTCACATATGCTATTGTCGCACAAGGCGGAAGGAGTAGGGTGCGTCCTTTGCTTTGGGGGGGGGGAGTGCTTTTAGTGGGTATAACTGCTTGCGGTCGCGTCTGTTTTCGGAAGCAGTCGGTAGCAAAATGCGTGGGTTTGAAATCTTAGGTATAGCGCCTTCTTCCATAATAATGGAAATTGGTAACAAGTTGCCAATATGCGTAATAGTTGGGAGAAGTAAATTAAGGTCCAAAAATATTTGAAATATTTCATTTATGTTAATCACCCCTGTAATGGAATTGCTTCTTCAGAAACATGCGCTTCTTATAAATCAAATGTATCATCTCCTATATATCAAATAAGAAAGCTATTATTATTAATAGAAGATAAATTGACAATATTTGCTGGTTCGAGGCTAAAAGGCGAGTGTAGGTAGTTAGGTACCTATTATACAGAACCACCACACTGACATTGACTCTTATGTTCCATATCATATATTATAATTTTTCATATATTATATTTTATGAAAAATTATAAATAAAATTTAATATTCCACTACCATAACCATAACGTATACGTGTATGCTTAAAACATATTGTTTTACTTGTATAACATTGTTTTTCTGTAGTTTCATGTACGTAACATATTGATGAAGCTAACAATATGAATTATATTTAATATTTTATACGCGAATGAGGCACTGACAGACAACTTCAATTTACATAATGGATTAGTAAATTGAAGTGTTTTGATCGCATTAAGTGTGGCTGAGTAAATATGTGTATGCCTAGCTTGTATTATGTAAATTAGAAATAAATTATACTAAGAGATCTCTTAAACAACTGTTTAATAGTCTACAATCATAATCATTATTGTAAAATTTAAGCAATATTATTGTAATAGTAATTTCACATTATGTGACAATTTCTAGACTAATCATTGTGCAGACTAGCAAAGCAACACTCAAACCAAAAACATATATAACACAATTTATTTATTAATTAATGTGCTTATTACCGTGCTACTCCACAGAGCCTTAATTTCATCGACTGCTTACCATCAGGCAGGATGTAGTCATTATAACGTGTACATTAAAAAATCACGCTCATAGTACTTAACTAGCATACCATTCATAAAAAAACAACTTTTATTGTAGACGAAAAGATAGTTTATCTCAATGTAATTTAATTTATTTACATTCTAGTATTCATTATTATATTGTATGTAATAACTCTAGCTTGTGTACATTACTAACAATTAAACCTTTGTTGTCAAATAAATGAATTTAATGATTATTATTTAATCTAGGTATCCTACCAAGACCTAAAGAGCCCAAGCCAACCTCACCTACAAGTGGTGCACCTGCTGATCAGCGGCCGAGGCTCTGGCGAACATAACAGTGCCCGGTAGGCGGCAATAGACTCGCCACCTATTACGTGGGACCGACTATATATAATTGGCGAAGTGTGGGCGTATAATATGCCTCTGCTTACCCCTTCGGGGAAACAGGCGTGAATGTATGTATGTTATTTAATCTATCCTATTCGCTTAGTTGACTTAGTCCTCTCTGGAGGTAGGTGCAGCGGGCACCTACCTCACAAGCAGGATTCAAAGGATAAATGCTGTTTGTGGTTCTAACGGAGTCTGCTATTAATTTGGTTTGTAATAACGAGATACTTTACAAAATATGATTAATGTATCAAAGGTACCTTTAAATATCATCATCATCCATACAACCCAACGACACTCACTGTTGAATACAGGTCACCCCCAAATCATTGATTTGCATTAAATTATTCGGGAAAACCATAAATTCCATTAAAAAAAATATTTCATTGTCTTAGTAAAACAAGCGCATGATTATCTTAAATTATGTATGATGGTAGATATCATTGTATGTATTCAACTGTTTACCTTACCCCATTTTTCATTACAAACTTTTTATTAGTTAAAAATTTGCTTGCTTTTTCCAAACAAACAATTGCGTTGAAACGAGTCTATTATTAATAAGGATAAGTCCAATATTTATGTACACGAATTAAAATACAACAATTTAAAATATTTTTCATTGATAATTATCCGCTTGCTCGTCTCTCAGGCATGTTATGATGAAATATTGTAATAATGAGCGCAGGCCGACGGCTTAACAAGGCCCTTTCACCCGGCTTCACCCTTGAGCCGGCAGCCGTTTAATTATATCGACAGGTGATGATGCCGGTACCGGAGTTATGTTTAACAAAGACCGAATTAAACTTTCTTATAGGCCTCACAAGGCGCGACAACAAACGAGTAAATGGTAAGAAATTTTAAAGACTGAAATTTTATAAAGCATGCTTAGTGGGTTCTTAAAATAATTAAGAACGTGACTATTGTTTTACTGGGTACAGGCTTGAGCTGATCTCTAAAGAAAAATACCTTTAAAAATATAATATCTTTGAAATTACTTTTTAATGTTAGGAAGACCTTTTACATTATGAAGATATTTAGAAGTGCTTTTCCGTATGTAGTAAGATTTAAACTGGTGTATAGGGATCCTACAAAGACTTAAGGAGCACAAGCCAACCTCACCTGCAAGTGGTGCACCTGCCGATCAACGGACGAGGCTCTGGCGAACTTAATAGTGCTCGGTAAGCGGCAATAGGCTCGCCACCTATTACGTGGAACCAACTATATAATTGGCGAAGTATGGGCGTATAATATGCCTCTGCCTACCCCTTCGGGGAAACAGGCGTGAATGTATGTATGTATGTAAGATTTAAACTCGATGTTCGCTCAACCGGTTCGAACCTTTGATTGTGGTATTAACCAAACCTTTGGTTCATTCATATCGCTATATATATATATATACCATATAAAAATGGTTTAAAATAAGTTTAATTTAAGGTTATCTTCGGCTTTTTTTTATGCATAAGATATGTCAGGTTGGATTGTTAGAAATCAATACTTTCTACTGTAATTAAGAGTTATGCAATGTATTTCGATGTTTAATTAGAAATACAGAAAACTCTGAGAATACTGAGACCGCTTTCACAATATCTACAGAAGTTACCTAGTATTACGCCTAATTACTTGACAAATAGTCCTTATAAAACTGTGACTTTCATTGCCAAGTAACTCATATTCAAACAAATGTGAAACATACCCTTATTATATGGGGTTCAGGCTATCATATGCTCTAGTCTATTATAAACAGACACGATGTTACGGGGTGAGATGTGATATCAAAATACTGGTATTAAAGTAATACCCCTTTATTATAATAAAGTCGGTATTAGTATTTCAGATAAGGGTTGGTCTGAAAATGCCTTTATATTATCTGCACTAATAGCGTTTTCGGTAGTGGAAAGGATAACATTTATTATCCACATAGGAAACTTCCAATATAAGTTTACATGCCTTTTTTGTATTCGGTTTTTTAGTCGATAAAAAAAGCTGTTTACGCATTGCCTCCCGGCCAATGGGGGGACCGAGAGGGGAGAGTGGGGCTTACTGCGGCATACGCGACCAGCGCAGTCCTACTCACTAAAAGACTTCGGACGACGCCCATCGCTGTTGAAAAGGGGCGAGGGGCCAGTGCCTGGGTTTGTAGCTTCTGGCACCTCCCCGCGGCCATCGTCCCCCTGATCAAAACCGGGAGGACCTCCTCACAGAGGCGCGATGTGAAGCGCCCCCCCTACCTCATTGTGCGGCCATGGCGTAACTGACCGACTTCTAGAAGGGTCTATAGCTAGACGGAAGGGATGCCCTGCCCCCAAGTCTACATGCCTACCAACCGGCAGGTAACCCAGAAAATCAATTGAAATGGCACCGATTCAACGATAGACGTGTTTGAACTTTGCTTAACTTTGGTTATCGTTTCCAACTACATAGTATCATTACGATAGCGTATTGTTGACTTTCCGCCGTGGGGTACCGGTCTAGATAAGGGCCACCCCCTCATTCTGCATACTAGCTTGAACTGTGATTACCAACCCGCCCAGCGTGGTGATTATGGGCAAATATCCACAATATAATGTAATCTATTGGGGAGGCCACTGTTTAGCAGTATACTCATAAGGCTGTATATGTTGTTGATGTTGACTATATAAGCTGTATTTTTACAAAATAACTTATCTTAAAACACGTCTTGCAATCTACCCTGTTTCTTGTGTCTATAACGAATAACAACAATAGTGTGGGTGTATTTAGGTTCTCTGTTGGCGTTCCTTCCATAGTAATCTACAGGTTAAAAAAACATTGTCTTTACCGTCAAAAGAATATTTCCTTTATCTGGGGCAGTGCTGTTCGGAAACACGAATACACAGGTGTTACATATAAAATTATCTGAGTCGAAATAATGTAAGTAAATATATAGTATAATGAATATAATCAATGCGAACTGAAATCTCATGTACTATTTATGACGGGGATTTTTTATAAAATAAGATAAATACTATATTTGTTAAAATATTATGTACCTACTAACTATTCAAAATTTAAGGGGCCCGTTTCACAATATCCAAGAAAGTTCCATTAGCCTTTACTTGACAAAATAGTCTATATAAAAATTTAATTTTAATTGCAGAGTATCTCATATTGAGACATTGTGAAACAGCCTCTTCATCTATTTTATTTATACAATCACGACTGTTTTCTGAAGAAGTAAGTATTGTTGGTCCCACGTAATAAGCGAGCTCTTGCTGCTTACCGGGATATTTTATATTTGCCAGAGCCTTGTCCGTTGATCGGCAGGAGTACCACTTGCAGGGGAGGTTAGCTTGGACTCCTAACATGTTGGTAGGATCCTTATACACCTTTTCATTTCTTTTTTGAGGTCTGAAATCTAACGCAGAAGTCTGGGCTTCTCATAACTGTTTTTTTTATGCGACAATACTAGACGCAAATCCATCAAACCTTTGCCCCGAGGGCTCAGTTGATTAGTAGGTTATTCTATCGACTAGACTTGAATACAGGGCGGGCTCCAAAATAATTATTTTTTAATAATCTCCGCTTGGATCGACAATAACAATTACGTATTTCTCTGTCACAGGCATAATAAGTACTAGGGGTACGGCTAGTATCTATTTGCGCAGCTTTCATAATCACATTTTATAAAAAACCCGACTTTTTGTAAAAACACTAGGGAGGACTCCCAACTTAATAACACTCCCCAGGCCCAGGACTTGATTACAGGGCGGGCTCCAAAATAATTATTTTTTAATAATCTCCGCTTGGATCGACAAAAACAATTACGTACACGAGGTATTTCAATTAATTCATAATACATACGATCAGCATCTTCCGAAATATTATTAAGATGTTTCAATTCACGAGAGATTGTTGTCTGGAAACAAAATAATTATGTTCAATTGTATAAAGTCATTCTTAAAATAAGGATCTATCTGTTTAATTTTCCTTAAATACTTACTATTACTTTATAAAATCCCTGTCAATAAATGTCCGAGCTTTACTTTATTTTTAGTAATATCTATCATCATCACCGCTTAAGGACATTACACGTTGTCAATTACAACATATCCATAAATATTACTAAAAAAGCCTCGACTATTTCGATACCTCAGACACAAGTTTACTTAGTTTGAGTATTTATAATAACAAATCTTTATTGTCCTTCAAAGGTTAGTATTTCATGGGTTGGTACTACATCTTTTATGTTTAATAAAACTTGTGTTAGAAGAGTACCCTCTTTGCTGTGGTACATATAAGAATGTAAGTAGACTTAGATTTATCATAATTATTAAGTATGTATTTTAAATATAAATATTTATTTTTATATGTATAAAAACACTCAAATAATTTAATATTTAGCTCTTAAATGTGCTGCATTACTAATCCAGTTTATGTGCGTTAAAATAATGTAATTGGGCTATAATTATACAGAAACAAATAATAGTAATATTTGTAAAAAAAATTGAAGGCCATAAAATCAATACCTAGTACCTACTAAACGAATTTTGATAAAATGTTTGCCATTGATCGGAGTGATTCATGATGAAAGTTTAAGTGTTTAAATGTGTTATTAATTATGGTTTTATATGAATTGACTTATATCCGACAAAGATGGTTCAAGGTGCCAGGGAAAATATTTCTATCCTTAGAACGAGCAATAGTAGCTAAAGCTATATCGATTTGGTAACTTTAAATACATAATTAAAGTATTCATTTCAGACAAAATTAAATCGCTTTTCATTTACCCTGCGAATTTCAATGTCCCGCCGATTACGATTTAAAGCCATCTTGGTGGAATATTACAGTGTCTAGTGTGGAAAATTGTTCAAAGGAAATGATGAAATTAGTTTATCTCTTGATACAATTATGCAATAAGGTTAGTCACAATAATATCTAACCTATGTTCCTTTAGAACAATAAATAAAGGTACACGCAACAACATGGAAGATTTCAGTACGCAAATCATCCCTGCACCACACCAACAGATGTTGAGCAGCAATGGTTTAAGAACTAACAGCCATTCTATTCGCTATCATATTCTGGATGCTGTAGGAGCTGCTTCGCACTCGACGCACCGAGAAAGCGTAACGATTTCGCGTACTCGTGTACAAGCAGCATCCTCGCGCTTCTGCAAACATCTTCGATGCGTTACAGAAGCGAGGCAACCTCAGTAGCACCCTAAATGCAACCCGCAAAGCATTGAAGGATCTGCGAGTATATTTGGCCCAAAGGTTACGTGTGAATAGTTGTACAATATGGTCTAAACAGAGTGATTTTAACATTATGAGAGCAACGTGCAATTCTTCGGGCCTCCATTTTAGAACATATAAAGGAACTCAATATACTTTTGAATAAGAAACGATTAAGAACTAATCCAGTAAGATACCTGCAATCGACATTTGACTCCAGGAAACAATAAAATTCTAATTGTGTCAGGGCTTCAAAGGTTAAACAATAAGTTAAATAACTTACCCATTGCTGTTGCCTATATTACTAACCTATATCTCACTCGCTTACGAAGGTTCCTAGTAGGTACTATCCATTACGTAACCCAATTAATAAATATAACATTTGCCCTTTATATAATACAACTAAGAACAGCAGTGGTTTATACCTAACATAATCAAAGCAAGAGACAGGTAAATAGCAATCCCCAGTGAGTATTTACCCGGTTTTCAGGGTCAAAGAGCGTGACTGTCAACACCGCGGCCCAACGCTTCCAACCAAGAAGCTAAGTCAAGCGGACAGAGTCAATACCAGGGTGTCAATTCTGCTTAAGTAAACTGTTGCGATACAAACGCTACCGCTGACGTCATTATTATCATCAGCCCATTAATGTCTCACTACTGGCACATAAACCAATGTCATACTCTAGATCATACTCCACCATGGGACCAAATGCGGATTGATGTAACCAGGTGTAGGGCGTCTAGCGATTATATTGTTTTAGGCCGAAGACTGGCTTCTAACTTGACCTAACGACTACCACACAAACAGATAACCTAAAGGGGTAAAAAGCACGGAAGCACTCGATGTAAAATAAATGTAATAATGTACCATATCTAAGAACTGACCCTATGAACTTTGTTTACTTCGGTGACAAGTTGCATACACCTTGTTTCGAGAAGTTACGAAAGCTTCGCACTATCAATAGTAGTAGTAAAGGTAGTGAATGTTATTTTTTATCGCATGCTTAGCTCAGAAGCTCAGTCATAACTATGTAACTTTTCTTACTCCATAAAACTGCGTCTTAGATTCCCATAAATTGTGCTTCACCACTTGAAAACTTTACCACAGTTTAAGTTAGTAGAATTAATACAGCAGGTAGGGAACACAACATTTATGCTAAGTACTTTTACCGTGACCTGCCGATGGGTAATTTAATATTCCTAAATACAATATTTACTATTTTAGGGTTCTGTAAGTTCTTAGTGGCAAAACACAATCCTTATAGGATCACTCATGCTTGTCGATGTCTGTCCGTCAGAAACAGACTCGGAAATATACTGCAAAATATTCAAATTGATAAAATAAAAATGTTATTACATTTGGGGAATTTTATTACACATACAAACGGGGACAAATCTAAAAATTTCAAATACATTACAAATTACAGTTTAAGTACGGCATTTATTGATAATAAAAATAAAAACTGTTTATCGTTCGGACAGATTAAGTAACCTTACGGACTCTCTTCAAGTAAGTTCGACTCAGACTTGTCCGGTTTCTTTAGGTATTTTTTGTAGAAAGACAGGCGAATAACCAACATACGTAATATATTTAAGGTGCTTACCTTAAATATATTACCGCTAGGTAATACTATCTGGCAAAGGGTCCGTATTTACAAATGGGAATACCGGCTTTCTTAGCGACTTTGGTCAAAAGGATAAGTCTACTAATACTTACTTCTTCTTTTTTTTTGTGACTGGTCATAGTTACCTAGTCCTTAATATTAGGGCGTTTCATATAGTGGAATAAATTACATCATAATAATGTATGAGATCAAGAACTATATATTAGGTCGGGGAAAAAGTCTTTTCGCATAACGTAGGTATAAACTTATTATAAAAATTTTTTGACTGTACTATTTGTGTCTGGCTGGTTTTGGTAACATTAAAAAGGTTCCATTATAAAGAAAAGAAAAAAATAAAAAAAAGTTGTTTCCCGCTATTTTTCATTTGTTTTTCTCTCCGTTAAAATGAGTGAATCTAATGAAGAAATTCGATACATTTTAAAATTTTATTATAAAAAAGGCAAAATGCAACTCAAGCAGTGAAAAATATTTGTGATGTTTATGGACCTGATGCAGTGTCAGTAAGAGTAGCACAAATTTGGTTCAAACGTTTTCAGTCCGGAAATTTTGATGTTAAAGATGCACCTCGCTCTGGTCGCCCTGTTACGAATAAAATGGACGCCATTTTTGAAAGAGTGGAGCAAGATCGGCATATTAGTAGTTACGATGTAGCTGAAGAACTGGGAATTGACCACAAAACAGTTTTGACCCATTTGAAGAAAGCTGGTTATACAAAAAAGCTCGATATTTGGGTGCCACACGAGCTCACTCAAAGAAACTTAATGAACCGTGTACTCATTTGCGATTCATTATTGAAACGTAATGAAACCGAGCCGTTTTTGAAGAGATTGATAACTGGCGATGAAAAGTGGATCACGTACGACAAGAACGTGCGAAAAAGGTCGTGGTCGAAAGTTGGCCAGGCTTCACAGACTGTGGCCAAACCTGGCCTAACACGAAATAAGGTGATGCTGTGTGTATGGTGGGATTGGAAGGGCATTGTTTATTATGAGCTTTTACCGCCCGGCAAAACCATCGATTCTGATCTTTACTGCCAGCAACTGATGAGATTAAAGGAAGCAGTCGAGAGAAAACGGCCGGAATTGATCAACAGGAAGGGTGTGGTCTTTCATCGCGATAACGCTAGACCACACACATCTTTAGCCACTCAGCAAAAAATAAGAGAGTTCGACTGGAAGGTCCTAGTGCATCCACCATATAGCCCTGACCTTGCGCCTTCAGATTTTCACCTGTTTCGGTCTCTGCAGAATTCTTTAGGTTCTGTAAGGTTGACCTCAAGAGAGGACTGCCAAAACTATTTGTCCCGTTTTTTTGATTTTTTTTGATTGAGTCCCAAAGTTTCTACAGTAACGGGATAATGTCTCTGCCCACAAAATGGCAGAAAGTTATTCATCAAAACGGTACATATATATTGTAAATAAATGTAAATAAACTTTGAAAAAAATGTCTTGACTTTTCATACAAAAATACGAAAAGACTTTTTCCCCACGGGGCTTACCGCGGTTATTTGAGGAAGAAGGTCAGTTTGCACCGACAGTGGTCGCTGGCTGACTGGAAAAGCGATGTTAGAAGTGGTGTGGTAGAAGATTCTTCAACTACCCTCAGATTATACGCAATCCAAATGCCGTCACACATCATACTCACTTTATGTAAGATAACGCTAATTCTAACTCTATCGTTTGCTTTTTCACCAACTCAGGCTTTATTGTTTATATAATGAATAGAATATATGAGATCAACCTCATCAGAAAAAGCGAAATTTTGGAAAGAGAAAGATTACACTATAATCAGAATTTTATCTGATAAACTAGCCAGCTTTTCTGTCCGGTTCATATCATTCCAGTGCAGCGTTGAAATTCCACTGAAATAATATGGGTGTGTGCCACCCTGTTAATAACAAACACAGGCACAAGGTGCACTCGGTGGCACTATTCTAGGCCGGCACCACACTGCACTATATACCTACTATTAGGCAGTTAAAAATAAACTAAAAGTCAGACGCCACACATTTACTTGAGAATAATTCCTGAAACCCTCTCACCTCGATTTGTGAGATGTCCGTGCTCAGTAGTGGGCGGGTTGATTGGGTTTTTTTGTCTGCTTTTTCATTCTAGCAATGTAAAAACTGGTCTAATGTGTTTAAATATATAACCGAAGTGTCTATGTGCACTAAAACAGTCTGCTGGTTACCACTTAACAAAATTTGACGTAAAGTAGCGTTCTATATATGTAAACAGGTTGTACTTTAAAAAAAACATAATCAATTAATTTTATTCTTGTTATTTGGATGGCGATTACTATAGCGATCTAAATTTATATGCTAATATTTGTATTACTGACATGCGTTATAGGCAATCTTAGCTTATTAATATTCCAAACGTACAAAACAAATAAAATAAAGTACCTTTTTATTTGTGCTTTTTAACATTTGCTTAAGCTATTTAGCTATGACGTTTTTCAAGTTTTACTTATGTCGGTCATACCCTACTTAATGGGTAAAGGAGGAGGCTTGTGAGATGCGATTCGTTTATCTTAGGAGCAGTGTGAGTGTAAATAATTCCAATTGGTACATAATTCTAGTATACGTGCCAACTGAGTCATAAATATTTTTTATTAAAGAGGAGAGGAGGACGACTTGCTCAGCATTGTCACATTTTTTAGAGGTAATGATTTATATCATTGCGCTTATGTGTTTGTAATAGCAGTATCATCATACCCTAGCATTATCCCGGTTGCCCTAGACTTAAGCTTAGGGCCCAGGGTCTGCTCACTGGTTCAACTAGATTTGACTGAATTTCGATGCGACACTGTGTCCCGGTTTTAGCGTATTCTTATTAATTTAACAATTTACGATTATGAGAATCACTTTTCATCCAATCTACGTCTCCCTAATTTCATCATCATCATCTCAGCCATCTGACGTCCACTGCTGAACATAGGCCTCCCCAATAGATTTCCACATTGAGCGATCCTGAGTCGCCTGCATCCATCGGCTTCCCGCCGCCTTGACCAGATCATCGGTCCATCGCGTGGGAGGCCGTCCTCTACTACGTTTACCGGTTCGCGGTCGCCATTGCAGAACCTTGACGCCCCATCGGTCGTCGGTTCTTCGAGCTATGTGCCCCGCCCATTGCCACTTCAGCCTGCAAACTCGCCTCGCTATGTCGGCCACTCCAGTCCTCCTACGGATTTCCTCATTTCTGATTCGATCACGTAGGGACACTCCGAGCATAGCTCTCTCCATTGCACGCTGAGCGACTTTGAGCTTTCTAATGAGGCCCATAGTCAGGCACCAAGTCTCAGTACCGTACGTCATCACTGGCAACACACACTGGTTAAAGACTTTTGTCTTAAGACACTGAGGTATTTTTGACGAGAAGATATAGCGCAGTTTCCCGAACGCAGCCCAACCGAGCTGGATTCGACGATTGACCTCTTTCTCGAAGTTGGACCTACCCATTTGGACTTTTTGTCCCAGGTATACATATTCGTCGACAACTTCGAGAGCCGAGCCTCCAATAATTATTGGGGTAGGCTTAACATGGACATTCGACATAATTTTCGTCTTGTCCATGTTCATTTTGAGACCTACCCTTTGGGAAGCTCTGTCGAGGTCTTCGAGCATTGTGCCCAGATCCACAAGTGACTCCGCTATGACCACTATATCGTCGGCAAATCGAAGGTGAGACATATACTCGCCATTTATGTTGATGCCGTAGTTTCCCCAGTCCAGCATTTTGAAAACATCCTCCAGGGCAGCAGTGAACAGTTTCGGAGATATGACATCTCCCTGTCTCACGCCCTTCCGCAGGAGGATAGGATTCGTGTGCTGGTCTAGTACGCGTACGGACATGGTGGCGTTTTTGTATAAACTTCTCAACACTTCAATATACCGATGGTCAATGCGGCATCGCTGCAGGGACTGAAACACTGCCCAAGTCTCGATCGAATCGAAGGCCTTTTCATAGTCCACAAACGCTAAGCAAAGTGGCTGGTTATACTCCTCGGTCTTCTGTATAACCTGCCGCAGCGTATGTATGTGGTCCATGGTTGAAAAGCCTTTTCGGAAACCGGCTTGTTCGGGAGGCTGGAAGTCGTCAAACCTATGACCGAGACGGTTCGTGATGACCCGTGAAAACAACTTATAGACGTGGCTCAGTAGCGTGATTGGCCTATAATTCTTCAAAAGAGATTTGTCACCTTTTTTGAAGAAAAGTACAACCACGCCACTGGCCCACGCCTGTGGCGTACGTCCCTCGAGGATGACGGTGTTAAAGAGCCTCTGAAGTACCTTTAGTACCGGTGTACCACCCGCTCTCAGAAGCTCTGCTGTCATCCCGTCTTCACCCGGTGCCTTGTTGTTCTTCAGCTGTTTCAGGGCCATCCTAATCTCGTATAGGCTGACGTCCGGGATGTCTTCGGTGTAGTGCCTGGTTAGTTTGGCTCTAGGATCTTTAGCCAAACAAGTAGCGGGATCCTGCGTGCGTAGTATATAACTGCCCATAAAACCCTTCGATTTCCCTCATGATCTCAGGTTTCGACGTGACTAGATTGCCCTTGTTGGTCTTCAGCTGCGTTAACTGACTCTGGCCAATAGACAGATCTCGTGCGAACACTTTCGAACCCTTGTTCCTCTCTATTGCATTTTCAATACACGTAGTACTGAATCTGCGAATATCAAGTCGCAAGGATTTCGTGATCTGTCTATTGATACGCCGGTAAGAGAATGCATCTGCTGAAGACTGCAATCGCATATGTCGTCGTGCTTCCATGAGATCAAGAGTCTCAGTCGATATTTTTTGGGTTTTATTTCGGGGTCTGGTCTTGTAAAATTTGGACCCCACCGCGTGGACAGTCTCAACTAGCCCGCTACTTAAGTCGTCGACGGACACGCAGTCCTCTAGACCTGCAAAGCGATTTTGAAGCTCGATCTGAAAGTACTCGGGGTTTTGAATATGGGCGACTGAGGGTCGGAGCGTAGACTTCATCAGGCGGGACCTTGCAAGCTTGACATTTATATTCAATGTGCCTCTTACAATTCGGTGATCGCTGCCGGTTTTCACCCTAGCGATTACAGAGACATCATTGAATATTTGCCGCTTAGTGGTCATGATAAAGTCTATCTCATTCCTCGTGAAACCATCAGGGCTCATCCAGGTCCATTTCCTCTGCGGAGGTTTCTTGAAGAAGGAGTTCATCATAAAAAGTCCCTCCTTCTCCATGAAATCCGCTAGCCGCTGGCCCCTTTGGTTCCTTCGCCCTACTCCAAATTGCCCCACTTTCTGCTCGTCACCACTTCGCTGGCCTAGCCTTGCGTTGAAATCCCCCATAACAACCGTGTAGTGAGTTGGTGAAGTATGTATGGCGGCAGAAATGTCGTCATACAATAACTCTACGTCCTCATCAGGGTGTGTCGAGGTCGGTGCGTAGACCTGAATTACCTTCAGCGAATACCGTTTGGTGATTCTGAGTATTAGGTACGCTACCCTAGTCGACACACTCTTTATAGACACGATGTTGTTACGGATGGACTTCCGGACTATAAAACCGACACCACCTTGGGACAGGTGGTCGCCCTCCCGGTGGTAGAGCAAGTTGCCGGACTTGAGGATTACCGTATCCTCCCCCTGTCTTCGGACTTCAGATAACCCGATAATGTCCCAGTGCAACTGCTCTATTTCCTCTTCCAGCTCGTCAATCTTCTCATCAGTCCTCAGTGTGCGTGTGTTGTAGGTTGCCAGGTGCAGAAGTCGTTTAGGATGGTAGCCGGATCTCTGCCGGTGATTCTTTGCACCCCCTGCCCCGCCGTTACCAAGACCGCTACCGTAATCTGGAATAGCGGGGCCGCCGGGGACTGGGGGCCGTTTGTGTGTATGTGCCATTCTATTAGGGGTATTTGCCCGTAATCACCACGCTGGGCAGGCGGGTTGGTGATCGCAGTTCCAGCCAGTACGCAGGATGGCGCTGCTGCCCATCATCCGGTCCTATTTCTCTTCGTCGACTCTTACGACTCCCCATGAGATGAGAGGGGGTGACGCTATTCTAGGCCGGCGCCACACGGCATTCCACACTCCCTAATTTATTCCGTTTAAATCCCAACAACGAATACTTTGAAACGAATAGCATTTGTTTCATATTTATTTTCTAATTATAACGCATACCTCTTTTAACCATAGAATAAAATTTTCCTATGGCTTGCGGAGGTCAGACGGCAGTTGCTGTATGTAATAACTGAAATTTAGCATAATCTGGTTAGACCAGTGAGCAGATCCTGGGCCCTAAGCTTAAGTCTAGAATAACCGGGACAATGCTAGGATATGCTGATATAACGCATACCACTTATTCCAAAAAAAGTTCAAAGTTGTAGAATACCGTCAGTAAAAGGCGTTTACCCTAAACTATTAATAACTTTTAAAAAATCAGTTCGTAATTTGTGTATTACTTATTTAAACGGAGGCTATTATTTAATTTACCCTTCAGACTGTAACATGATCATTATCTATTGCTATCAAAATAAGGCTACATAATTCCCTTCGTTTAAGTAAAATATCTAGTTCCAAATATAGTCCATTGTTTTCCCTATCAACAATAAAGCTAAATTGGCTATTCAGGCAGAATCACTCTTTAGTATCTAGAGGATCCAATTACTATGAAAATTGCTTATACAGGCCGGTATAAGCACACAATAGAATCAGGTCCTTTTTTCTATTAAAGAGTTTGCTTGATAACGCTTCTTGAGGAACAATCGTACTCTTATCTTAATTTAAATTGATAGGCCCGGCCTCCTGGCTATTGTAAATAAGAAAATAGGAATCTCAATATGTTTCGTTTATAAGGGGAGAAGCCTGACTGCCTGAAGTCCGTATTTTTGCCAAGTTTTTTTAACGGGCAATGAAACTACATTATTAATGCTGTCATCGATACAATGTGTCATCATCATCAGCCTACATTCGTGAACTTCAGGACACAGTTCTTTCCAATGGCAGGCCACTGAGATTGATCTTCTGCTCTTCTCCAACCGCTGCCAGACTTTTTGCGTATGTTGTCGCTCTACATAGCTGGAGGGCATCTAGCCCTACGTTACCGAACATACACTACGTTTACCGAACCGTGGTCTCCACTTTAGAACACCAGCGGTTATCGGTCCTACGGCAGACATGACCAGCCCACTGCCACTACAGTTTGCAAAGCCTTTGGACTATGTCGGTAGCTTTTGTTGGATCACCTCGTTCCACAATATGTAATTTTGTGCAACGCTTTTGTTGTGTTGCGGACCACTCTCACTTGTGGATTGCATTTAACAACCCTATATGCAAAATGCATGCATTAGTCGTCTAATTGCGGGTTTTGCCTGCACGACGAAGAAAGACTGTTCAACATCATTCTGTCAGCTGTCCTTATCAGCTTTGTACTGCGCTCGTGGTTAAAGAAATCAAGTATTTAAGTGAATGGAGAAAAACATAAGCTATACATATTGAAAACCGAAAATAAAACTTACTTGTCTATAAAATCCACAGGATTACTTACATTCGTCAAATTTTTACAAACAAAATGTTAATTCAATAATTTTTAAACAACAATGAAAGAGATATGAGAAATAAAAGAAAAATGGATTCTTTGTCAGAATTTGTCAACTACAAGTTAATCTGTCTGTTGTGGTTTTTTACTCAAGATTTGTCAGCCTGTCGGTGACTCTTATTAGGGGGATTTGTCAGTCAGCCTGTCGTGATTCTAAAGGGGGAGGGGATTGACCGTTAGTCTGTCGGTGACTCTAACGGCGGTTCCAAAAGGCAACGAGATTGAGAAGACTGCCTTAAGAAACTTATCTTGGCTTTTTTCAAATTTTTGTCTTAAGATCTAATACAATCAAAAGAATTAAATATTATCAAGATTACCGCTCAGTTGTTCTTCAACTACCAACATCTAATATCTACTAAAGAAAGAACGGGGCGAGAGAATAAATGTGGATCCTGAAGGAAATGATAAAATCAAGGAAATGCTGGCTAAGCTTTAGGCAGTAACTTCCGCCTGCGCTTTATCACACATTTCGCTATCTTTTCCGTGACTTACAGCTTAGCAGCTTAGTAGGGTGTGTAGGGATCCTAACAAGACCTAAGGAGTCCAAGCCAACCTCACCTGCAAGTAGTCCACCTGCTGAATCCTTTCCACAGCTGTTTAGAAGGGATACTACACGCTATTGTGTTCTACTGTATGTAATAGAGAGAAGCTGAACATTTCTCAAGTTATTTTCCTATTCAAACTTAAACACCTTTCTTACGCTAAGAGATGACACTGCTTAGAGATTATAATTTTCATACCGAAATGAGCTATTTCGTACCAAAATTTATAACATACAGTGTTACTTTCGCCTTCAAAATATTAGTATAAATGTCGAACAGCTTTCGATTTACCCTTTTCGTTTATTTAATACCTTTGCTTGTATATTTTATGTATTTCATTATTTTTCCAACTCGGCTACCTTCAATTAATGCTCCACTCAATGATTAATTTATTTTTCAACTTAGCCTAAAGCAAAGTTTGAAAGCAATAAATTTTGACGGATGGAATCCGGGATTGGACGGAATGAGGAAAGAAATTAGCCTTGCTCCACTTCTGTTGAAATAATAGAAAGTCGAATAATTTTCACTTTGGATATTGTTAACAACATCCTGGAGTGGAAAGAGGGAGGCATTTAGAATTGGCGCCATTTTCTAATTATATTTTCGTTGTACCATGATACTTCATTTAGATATTATTTGTATAGTGTCTACAAATTATCTTTTTCTTAAAAAACATTCGTACTATATCTCAGATTTATATTTTTCAGTAAATGTCAAAATTTATAGAATCCATTCCTCTATTCCTTTCACCTCGATCGATCATGAGCCGCCTGCATCCACCGGTTTTCCACCGAGATATCGGATATCTTCTAAATTTGCTAGTCTGCAGTTTATCTGCCATTCAGAATCAATAAAAACGTTTCAATACATTCTTCCACCAAATGCTTAAAATGTATCATAAGCTAAATATATCCAAACTGGGGCTCGAACTTGGACACTCGTTTCCTGCCACAATGTGCGGCGCATGATTTGTGACACACCTCGCCCGCCCCTCAAATACACAATGTCTACAATGCAAATCTTTTCCCTTACGAGTTCCACTTACTGCATCTTAAGGTGAGTACATACATAGGGACTAATACATATAATTCAATTGCGAAAATAAAATATAAATTTAAAAATCATATTATGTCATCATCATTATTATGGCGAGAGAATAAAACTTGACTCTAGTTTTTTGCTTTAATCATCTCTACTCAAGCTCCTTTTTTTTTTTTTTTGATTTACGCCGGTAACAAAATGCATTTACGCACTGTCTCCCGGCCAACGGGGGACCGAGAGAGCTGTGTGAGACTCACCACCGGCAGACACGACCGCCAGCAGTAATACCCACTAAAAATCTTCCGACGACGCCCGCCGCCTGTTGAGAAAGAGGCGGGGTGCCAGTACCCGGGTTGCAGCTCTGACACCCCGCCCGCGGCCAACGTCCCCAGGATCGAAACCGGGAGAACTTCCTCAAAGAGACGCAGTTGACGTGCCCCTCCTACCTCTTTGTGCGACCATAGCGTGTGTGGCCGACTTCTCGAAGGGTTCAGGTTAGACAGCAAGGGCACCCTGCCCCCGCTGCCTTAGACCCTCCTGGCGCTGCTTGACGGGCCCTCCTGGCCTGCCCGCTGCGCCCTCCACAGGTCCCTCTTAGTTTCCCCCCCGGTAGTCAGTACTAAAGGCACCCAGAGTCGCCAATCTCTAGGTGCCTTTTCCCTAGCGCCTCCTGCGCCCTACAGGGAGGTACTCAGCCTCCCCACCACTACAAGATGGAGACCAGTCGGGGGGGCTACTTAAGCCCGCAGTGCATAGGGTAGATTTAGTTCTCACATAGTACAAATATTTGTCTTGGTATTTTAAATATATGTTTACAGAATAAAGTATATTATTTTAAAACAAGTCGGCACTTAAGCATGCAGTCCACTTAATAGAGAGTGGTCACTACAGCTTGTGGACGCTTTCAATATCAGGGGCCCTACAAGCGCAAATCATTTATATATGTTTATCCGTCGTTTGGTAACCAAATTCAAGTTCTGCTTCGTTCGGGGCTAGAAGCGCTGTATTAGATATCCTAAAATATATATTATATCTACTAGTATAATTACAGAATTAAAATAAAAAAAATCTTATACAAGCAAACAAAAGACATGAACAAGTAGGCTAGGTACATAAATAAACTTTTATGATAACTGGTGCCTGATTTTTGGCTTCAAAATCAATTGTACGAAAACATGAACTCATATTTTCATTTTGTGGTAAATTGAAAAACGGGAGTAACGCGACTTTGTTTCGATTTCATAATAAAGAAATAGCGATCAATTGTAATCTGTAATAAAACATATGCATAATGATTTGATTAGTGTTCTCTAACTAGATTTTTTTGCCGGACATCACTTTGATATTAGAAACATAAATCAATTGCGGTCAGTGAAGTCGTTTGAGTGAAAGCGTGTCTGGTTTAAGAGCTGCCATAAACTTGAAATTCCTTTTCCGTCATAAAATAGATATAAATCAATAAATCTTTGAAGATACTATGCGATTCCCAAAGAAATTTGAATAACACTACTCGTCCAAGTATACGAGTAATACTGTTTTTCTTTTTAACTGTAGTTAATTTGGTAAATAATTGCTTTATTTAAGTTATAATTATACAACCGTTATTATTGTTTCTGTTAATTATTTTTGTGCATACATTATAATACCACACCTGTTTCCCAGAATAGGCAGAGGCATATTATACGCCCACATTTCGCCAGTTATTTTGTTGGTCCCACGTAATAGGTAGCGAGCCTATTGCCGCCTAATAGGAACTTTTATGTCCGCCAGAGCCTCGTCCATTTATCGACTTTTTATTGTTCAACAACATTTAGTACGTGGAACCAATTATATAATTGGCGCTTTGGGCGTATAATATTCCTCTGCCTACCGCTTCGGGGAAACAGGCGTGAATATATGTCAATGTCGAGATAAAATATAAAAAATTAAGCAAGACCTATTTTTAACGAAATGAAGAATTTTAACATTAAAAGTGTCGGTGCTGACACTGGAAAGGACACTTGAGATAAACGCCCACTTGCTTTGTTCTACTTTACTTTCATCTTCGTATCAAATATCTTTGCTTAGGAGGCTCTGAAGATCAACAGGATACAGAAAAAATTAAGTTTATTTAAGCCTTACCCAACAGTCACTTGTAATTTTTTATTATCGAATATTGAAAAAATATCGAATTTTTATCTAATATTTTGAACTTGTTCACTCCGGTAGCATCCTTTGATTATGTCAATTTTTTTTTACTTTGTTGTACATGTATGATGCCGTTAATGTTTTCAATCATCACGTATTTGATTTATTGTGACTCTACAAATTAACTGCATCGTATATGATTTAAAAGCAGCTGATTTAATCCACGAAGCTAGAGCGGTTTACACGTTGGACGATTCTTCTTCGTCATATGGGTATGGGTAATGCCTTAGCATTTAATATTGAGTGTCGGTTTTTTTCTTTCTGCTCGCCACTGTTTTCGATATTTTAAATATTTCTACGATCAAGTACCGGCTGATTCCGTACCTAAAGGGTAAAAAACGGGACTTTATTACTGAGACTCCGCTGTTAGCCCGTCCGTCTGTCAGCAGGCTGTCATCTCATGAACCGTGATAGTCAGATAGTTGGACGTAGTTATGCAAAATGGATCCAACCCACAAAAACGATTTTTTGAGATACTGCCATAATTGTCTAACTTATTAAAACAATACTAAAAAGGAAGTAGATAACAATACCCAGTATTTAACAGGAATTCGAAAACAAACTAGATTTCATGTTGTGCAATATTAAATTTAATAAAACTCCAGTTTTTTTCAAAAGTAAGTTTTTAAGTGAAACTAAGTGCTAGTTTGCCACCGCTCTGTACGAAGATCTGGCAAGAAACTCACAGGCTATGCTCTTTTAAATTACCCATATTTTAGGTACTGAAATTACAATCTTCATTTGTCTGTGGCGCTTTATAATGCAATAGAATATTATAACATTAACAACATGCATGTTTTATGTCATTTATATTCAAATAGTCTGCAAGTATCAGCAGTTTAATCCCAAGCATTTTTATCTGGCATATAGTCTCTGGTAGAATAGTATACCTTTGAAGACAGCTTTCGTTTTATAGTTAATTTGAATTTATTTAGGCCAAATTGCTGCATATTGCTTGGGAGTATGTATTAACTAAATGATTTGTTTATCCTTAGGAGCCTAGTAGCAGGTACTACTAGTTTATGCTTATTCCTTGTGTTTAGATTATGTACAAATAATACAAAACATAATAAAATTAATGCTCGATTTGGCTCAATATTGATAACGGCAACAGGTAGACGCTTCAAATATTAACAGAATATGTATTACTGCGCCCTCCATTAAGGGTTGGTAACTAAACCATAACCTTTAATGGATACAATTTCGAACTGAGCGTTAAATTAGAAAACAAATACACTTCAGTACTATTGTTATATATATATGAAAGTTAACAGTTCTTAAATTTACCATCAAATAAAATTTCCCATTGTGCACACCTCTTTAAAAATCGATTCTGAAAACTATTTAAGGCGATGGTGGTACGAACAAAATTCATGACGTGTTCCCGACAAATTGGAGACTTGATTTATAGCACTCCCGTCTTGCACGTGCACAACCCTTCAACAGACGGACAGCTGGCCTAAGAAGGCTACTTTTATTAATATAACATTATGATTTACTTTTGAACCACATAACATTTTTATTCATTATAAGTTTTATTCATTATATTATTACATCCAATTAAAGACAAATAATTTTGGTTTAAAAATTTTGATACTTTTTTCAGGATGAATCTGAAGATCATATTGTATAATCTTAAAAAACTACCTACATGATTTTATCTTAAAATATGATTGCTGTCGAGTAACGTATTTTGCTATAAAAACAAAACTAATTCAATGTAGAAAGCCTTTTCTCTTACAAATGTACCTCTAGAAGAATGCTATTGAAATGAATTATTCAGGTTGATACTAGAGTGTTTACACAGTTCCTAACACAGAAGTGATTAACATAACAATTAAATAATAATAATAATTTTATTTCTTTACCATGATAAAAATATAAAAGAACCAAGGTGGACTTCTTCTTTTAAGTGATAGGACACCTGCTCCAGAAGAAAGCCACTCTTCCATAACATGCGAGAATTAACAAACACAAAAATATGTATTTAAATGCTAAAGATTAAATTTAAAAATAAATTGACTAAAATCAAAAAAACTAAAGCTATTGATTAAAAGTGATTGTAATATCTAAAAGTTTTTAGTTAATAAGAATCTCATGTCAAAATTTTTATTATTACCTACATTCAGATGGTTTCTCTCCAGCTATAACCAGATGAGGAATTAGTTTACCTAATGGCCTTTTTATGCTAGCAGACTTCAAATTACGGTATATTTTTAGCAGTTTACGGCTCATTTTGTATGGCAACAGCCAGTAATTTCTTCTTTATATTACAGTCTTTGTTGCGCTAAGAAAATGGATACCAGTTGTTAGTGTTACCGGTTCAGCTGTGTTGAAATTCACTGCCGAGTATGAATGAAGACTGATAGGCGTGTGAACGGCGTGGTAAGTGAGTAGTAAATACAGTAATAGTAAATAAACTGATAACTATATTGTCTTCTCTTACGTAAAATAATTTGAAATCACAGATGCGTTTAAGACACAAGACTGTACATGATCAAGGGTCAGTTCTATGGACTGGCTTTTTGGATGTGCTGGCAAAGCTTGAATGACTTCAATCTATAAATTTGTAAAGAAACTAATAACTGTGTCGTGTTCTCTAATGTAAAATAATTTGAAACGAGAAAAGTCATTAACATATGCGTTTAAGACACAAGACGATACATTATCAAGGGTCAGTTCAAAGGACTGACTTTCTGGATATACTGACATAGCTTGAAAGACCGAGCTCCTTAAAATTTGTAAATTGATTTGCAGTTGCAGGAACAACGCGGTGCGTGAGCAAGGATCTTTTCCAAGGACTTATTTCCAGGATCCAGGATATAGCCCGTACGAGAAATCAAAATTTTCCCCCCTATCAAGAGAACCCATTTTTAATCGTATCTTTCAAAGCACATCGCTTATACTGTACGTAATATTTGTACATACAATCACGCCTGTTTCCCCGAAGGTATAGGCAGATGCATATTATACGCCCACATTTCGACGATTTTACTATTGGTTCCACGTAATAAATAGGTGGCGAGCCCATTGCCGCTTATCGGGATCTTTTATGTTCGCCAGAGCCTCGTCCGTTGATCGGCAGGTGCACCACTTGCAGGTGCGGTTGGTTTGGGCTCCTTGGATGTTGTTAGGATCCCTATACACCTTATTGATGTTACATATGTAACGGTATACGAAGATGTCTATCACTGTCAGCTACCTTATATTGACCTTGTATAGATGGAATAGTGTAGATATCAGTACACCATCAAAGTATTTGGTTAACGTTGCTTTGATAATTCTTCCCGGGTATATAACTACTCAGAGTGACAAACCTCAAGTGACATATTCATAGCTTCGCTAGACTAGAGATGATTTAAAAATAACTAATATGGCTTCAAATAGAATGTAGATACCTATGTTTGAATCCTTTTCTAGGAATTCCTAGTCAGGCGGTGTCAACTAACTCTTTACGCGCATATCCCTTGCTGCGTGTGCGCCGCCGCCGCCGCGTCGGGTCAAGTAGCATTTATTCTCTCGCTTGATGCGTCTGTGCGCATGACCGCGCGTCGCCTTCTCGAGTGCGTTCGGAGTAGTGTTACCAAGAGCGCATGATAAACAGGACTACGGATTTCAGAAGTATATATTATATGGTGGTGGCATTGACAGAAAAAAAGATAAATATTTATTTGGCTACATACAAAATAAACAAGCATTACTTATAGGTACTACAAAAATAAGAATTAATACATAAGAATGTAGGTAACCAAAATGGTTTCCAGTATCCTCTTAGTTAATTTGCATTGGAGCCAACTGAGATTATGATAATGAATTTGGCTAAAAATATTATACTGACCTCCGTGTCAATGATGACATAGCCAAGAGCTTCACCTTTTTTAACTTTTCCTGCAATGGCATTGGCGCAAGCTGAGTAAATACTTTTATCGAACTCAAAGAGCAATGTAGTTCTGAAATCATCAATTAACTTAAAGATAAAGTTATTATTGCAATCCTAACACGAGTAAATTTGGGAGAAGAAAAGAACGTAATGATTGAGACTCAAATGCCATTTTGATTGCTTTATGGTACAGTGGTGTGTACAGTACTTGTTTTCGGCGATTCGGGCAGTTATTTTACATATTTGACTAGATAGCGACCAGATGCGTAATTATTACCATATTGACTTGATGTGCTTCCACAAAAGAAGTTTCTAGAAATATCTATTTAGCACAGTAGTAACGTTAAAATTTTACAAACTCTTGTGGCGCAGAGAAATTGAAGGTCGGAAACGAGTACTTTTTAATTGGCGTCCAGGAGGTCAGATCCCGCATTTTTAGGCTAAAATTTAAATGTTTTCGTGGCTGCAAATGCTCCTGCTATGTCTTTTACAGTTGTAAAGGCTATGGTCAAAGGATGGTTTGAAAAACATACGACAGATAGCGTGACGTGAGATGTCCGCAAGATGGACAGACGATCTGATGAAGGTCACAGTATCACGACGTATGCGGGCCGCCTACAATCGTTCACGATAAAAAATATATATAGATAAAAAAGGCTTATGTTCATCAGTGGACTGCTTTGGGCAATATAATTAAAATAAATATATGGTGATAAAATAAAAAAAAAGACAGACTGAGTTTAATGAAACTAGTTATGCACTACAAACTAACACAAAGACAGGATTCCAATAGCCAATACGTCTAAAATCCCATAATTATGTCCTACAAATTTCTGCAGATTTGGTAGAACTAGTCCCGAAGCATGCGCACGCGCACTTCACGGATGTTTGCCGGTTTCTATAGACAGTATCGCGTGGCATGCAGAAGTCAAGCGCGTAATTATGTGAAGTTACTTCAAATGCGGTAGGTAAATTAAAACATGGTATTTATGTTGGCGAATCATACTGCTCGGAGGTCAGTATACCTGCATTCTGCTTCTAAAGTCTTAAAATCAATTCCCACACATGACAAATATTTGTGTTTATATTCATGAATGTTGTGGTATGTGTATCTCTCAGCGTGTCTTGTTTTTTGAAAATTTTGTATATACTTAAACGTCTCACACAGCGCTTCTATTGACGTTCTAGGAAGAGAAGTACTATTGGGGCTAGGGAACGGGTAGACATACTTAAATCCTTCACTAAAATACATAGCAAACATCTGTATGTAATCGAACTTACGATATCAAGAGCGGACTCGCAGAAACAGCAACCTCAACTACCACACATGACAAATCTTTGTGTGCATGAACATAATTATTTATTCTGGTCAAGGTGTTTCTATGTATATTAAAAAAATATTTATACACGTTTATCCGTTGTTTAGTATCCATAACACAAGTTCTTGATATGACATTGACATGGTACTAAAATCATTGATTTACTTGTAAAAGGATTATTTAAAGGATTAACTACTTAACAGTCCCTTATCTATACACATCAAGATAAGTAAATTCATAATTTGCCTCAAAACAACACTGTGTTGCCTTTACGAAGAAAACACAGTCAATACCTAAACTAGTAATTAATTCTTATTTAAAAGTATTTGTTACTGACACAGTTTACTAAGCTCAAGATGTAAATAGATAAAGGAATAGACGAAAAGCAGACATGAAAGTATTTAGAAAACAGGTCGACGAAAACATCAAGGGAATGCGTTCGCCATAAACTTGTAAAACATTCTGTTTCAGCTGCATCTAAAACAATTTTGTTATAGCATTACTCATTACTTGTTCAGGTCAACTGTTTTCCCCATTTACACTGCATAGTGGGTATACTGTCTATAAATACAGTCTTTATTTTATTACAAGCCGTGGCTGCGGTGTCATCCGCGTTAATAAATGTTCATCATCATCATCACAGCCCATTAACGTCCCACTACTGAGCACGAGCCTCCTCTCACATACCAAGGTGCGAGGGTATTGGGTCATACTCCACCACGCTGACCCAGTGCGGATTGGCGGAGGCAGGTGTGTGGCGTCCTGCTGTTAGAAATTTTCAAGCCGCCCATTAGGCCTCTAACATGGCTTAACGACTACCACATTTAGTGATAACCGGGACCAACGGCTAAACGTGCCTTCCGAAGCACGGAAGCGCTCGATATCAAATGCCACACAAACGGTCACCCATCCAATGACTGACCTCTGTAAACTCTGCTGTACTTCGGCGATCGTTTCCGACCACCGAGCACCGCAGAGCTACGAGCGCTTAATAAATGTTAATAGATTGTTATTATAATACATACATACATTCACATATTACACGCCCACGCTTCGCCAAATATATAGTTGCTCCCACGTAATAGGTGGCGAGCCTATTGCAGCTTACCGGGCACTGTTATGTTCGCCAGTGCCTCGTCCGTTGACCGGCAGGTGCACCACTTGCAGCTGAGGTTGGCTTGCGGTCCTTCGGTCTTGGTGGGATCCCTTTTTTTTTTTTGTTTTACGTCGGTAACAAAGGGCCAAAGGGGGACCGAAAGGGGGTGTGGGACCACCGGCAGACGCGACTGCCAGCAGTAATACCCACTAAAAATCTTCAGACGACGCCCGCCGCTTGTTTAGAAAAAGGCGGGGGCCAGTACCTGGGGGCCTACCGCCGAATTCGATGGATTACCGGTAATCCATCTAGATCAAACTTTGTTTTGCGTTCATTAATCCGTACCGGGGAATCTGCCGACAGCCACCTCTCATTCATGACCTTCAGTCCGTGACAGACCAATAGGTAAATGGAGAACGCCATTATGTTTTGATTTCCATGAGTTCGGCGTTACGACAGAATCAATTCGAAATCCAGTTTGCCTTATAATCGATTGCCATCGAACTCAGCGGTAGGCCCCCTGGGTTGCAGCGTCTGACACCCCGCCTGCGGCCAACGTCCCCCGGACCAAAACCGGGAGGACCTCCTCAGAGAGGCGCAGTGGACGCGTCCCTCCTACCTCCTTGTGCGACCATAGCGTGTGTGGCCGACTTCTCGGAGGGTCTATGGTTAGACAGCAGGGGCCACCTGCCCCCACTGCCTAAGACCCTACTGGCGCTGCTTGACGGGCCCTCCTGGACCGCTCACAGGTCCCTCTTAGTTTCCCCCCCGGTAGTCAGTACTAAGGGCACCCAGAGTCGTCGGTCTCTGGGTGTTACCTTTTCCCTAGCGCCTCCTGCGCCCTACCGGGGGGTACTCAGCCCCCCCTCCACGACAAGGTGGAGACCAGTCGGGGGGGTTGGTGGGATCCCTATACTATAGTGGGTATACTGTCCATAAATAAAGTCTTATCTTATTACAAGCCGTGGCCGCGGTGTCATCCGCGTTACTTAATTTTAATAGTTTTTTTTAAAAAACATATTTATAAATGTAAGAATTAAACGGCTATAGCACAGTGGCGGGAACCATAGACTTTAAATTCAGAGGGTCTCGGTTTCAAACCCTGGTGACTTTTCGAAGTTATGTAAGTAATTAACGCTTGCCCCGTTTATCGGAAAGCATATACGAGAACTATACGAGCACATACAGTCTCCCAAACCCAAACAAAAATACAAATTGGCGAAGGTGAAGAAAGCGTGTGGCATTCTACTGTTCGAATTTTTCAAGACTCCGAATCTTCTCAGCATATCTGCGTCCACTGCTGAACAGATGCCTCTTGATGGAAACCCACAAAGTGCTTGATGCGGCGTTCCTGTTCCAGGTCGGCCCTGCCCTCTTTGTTATGTCGTCCGACCATCTAGCTGGTGGTCTGCTCACGTTCCGTCTGCCTGTTCGGGGTGACCAACGCAGGACTTCGTGGCTCCAACTATCGTCGTCTCTGTTGCATATATGTCCAGCCCATTGCCACTTAGTTTCGCGACTTCGTCACAATAGTGCGTTGGCGTATGAAATCGTTTCGATTTTATCCCGCAGAGAGACTACCAGCATAGCTCTCTCTATAGCACTCTGAGCTACTTTGAGCTTATGTAACCAGTAGTAAATGTCTATGTTTTTATTAGGACATTTCTTTAATTTCGGTGATCGGCCTATCTTATATCGCAAAGCCATGAGCGCTTTAATAGATATTGAAAAATTACTATTGCATTGTTTTTAGTGCCTAGTTTTAAGCTTGTATGTTGTCTGTTTGTCAGATATTTTCTTTTGTTCAGTCTAGATCTTCGGAGTCACAATAGGGGTATTGTGAGCCAAACTATTTGTCTTTGTGTGTTGTTTGCCATATGTTCCCACCTGCTCTATTTTCGTAAATACCCGTACCTCTTTCCGCTTATTGTACGCACACATATTCACGCTTAGATAGGCAAAAACCTAAAACTTTTAATATGGATCTATAAATGTTGTTGTCCAAGTCAAGCTCACCTGCAAGTGGTGCCTGCTGATCAACGGAAGAGGCTCTGGTAAACGGATCAGATACAAGTAAGTGGCAATAGGCTCGCCACCTACTTGGTAAGAGGTGGCTAGCCCTTTTCTGTGGTTGTCACTAGACGAGACTCCATTCGCCTTTTTGGCAAATTTCTCGAGAAACCGCTTCTACGCCGCACACGCCAAGACTACGTGCCGTAACATATATTATAAACTTTCACTTCATTTAAAACATACTTTAACAAAACAACATTTATGTATTTGTGATTCAAAAGGGTCATTAACAAAGCAAAGCTGCCGAACAAAAACGTCTCTCATTAGTTCCACTTCGTATCCCATTGAAAACCTGTGAACTGATATCGGCTTTAACGTCTTGTTAACTGACATAATCGGTGCTTCACAAAGAGTTCTCTTTTGCATACGATATTAACGTTTCCCCGAACGACATAAGATCGAAAATTAATTAGGTTGCTTTAATTTGTGAACCAGGTGGGTATGTCACGGGAAAATTGTAAAATAAGCAATTTTATTATCAGCTAGTAGAATTGGAAAGTATTAAGAGACATTTTTCGCGCACAAAAGTAATATGGAGTTTCAACGATTCTGATTACTTATATATTTCTTTAAATCTAGGCTTGTATTTGTATGCATAGAATGTTATATTGCCTAGCGTATCATTATCATTATATTAACCGTATAAAATCTACTACTGAACATTTACCTCACCAATAGACAACATTCTATTGGGGGTATTTGCCCATAATCACCAACTGGGCAGGCGGGTTGGTGATCGCAATTCAAGCCAGTACGCTAGATGACGCTGCTCACCATCATTTCTTTTCGTCGATTCGTACGACTCCCATGAGATAGGAGTGCAAATTTCTATGCCAGTACCACACGGACTATACTGCTTAGCCATTTCATAGAAACGTAGATCTTACAATCTGTCTGCAACAGTATACATGCATGCAAATAGAGCAGAATTAATTAAAATTTATGGCTTTAAAAATGTTAGTGAGAATACAAATTAGTAGGCACCTGGTAGGACTTTAATTCATCGTGTTAAATAGCTACCAATCTATAGGTGATGATTTAAGCGCTAGCCTATTCTTAGCACCAAACCTAGCCTAGGCTGAAGTATACTGCGAAACTATTTCTAACAGAATAGAAGAAAAATAATAGAAGCGTACAGGATTGGACTAAATATGCGGGTATGACTGCTCATGTTCACTATTAGGAGAGATCAAATGACTGTGTCCCGCTGTGTGAGGAGTGGAAGGGTGTGTCAGACTTTTACTGACTAAACCAGATCCATGTTTTTTTCTTGAGCCTGCTATGTCCCGGGCCCGCTGTAACCCTTTCAGACAGACCCACAACCCCGGCAGGGTTGGCCCCCTCCGCGTAGGCCCCTCAGTGAGCTGATGTCTTTTTGAGGCGAGTGTGGTTGTGTGTTGTTTCAGGCCCAGGTGAAGCTATGTGAAATAGCAAACTATATCATTGTTATTAAAAAAAAATGAACCGTTTCATTTAAATAAACACTGAAAGAATTTCATTCTCAGAAACTTTATAAAGAATTAACTGCTTAAATAACTTTATCCATTTAGATAATTACATTAATACCGCTTTGGTGATTCGTTGTGACTGCGGCTATACTTCTTTACACTCCTAATCTTCTTGAATTAGCATAAAGCCTTGGTAAACCCTATTTCATTACTGTAATCCGTGATTCTTAGAGGCCTCAGTTTAGATATCTGTAATAATATACGTTATAATTGACTTTAACTACAAAATATCTTCTGGTTATTTTTGTAAGTCATTGGTTACCGAATTAAATTATTCTTTTTTATAGGTAACAAAGTTAATGTTATCATTAACTATATAAATATAACAGTTGTGTGCCGATATACGAGTATTTTTAAACAATCCCCCCGACTGGTCTCCACCTTGCAGATGTGAGGGGGCTGAGTACCTTCCGGTAGGGCGGAGAAGCCGCTTGGGAAAGAAGACTGGCGACTCTGGTTGCCCTTAGTACTGACTACCTAACGGGAAACTAAATGAGACATGTGAGCCAGGAGGTCCCGTCCAGCAGCGCCAGGATAGTTTTAGGCAGCGAAAGCAGGTGCTGTCTAACCATAAACCCTCCGAGAAGTCAGCCACACATGCTATGGTCGTAGAAGGAGGTAAGAGAGGCGCGTCCTTGTTTTCTTCCGGTTTTGGCCCGGGGGACGTTGGACGCGGGCGGGTTGTCAGAAGCTGCAACCCAGGAACTAGCCCCCCGCCTTTTTCTCACCAAGCGGCGGGCGTCATCGGAAGATTTTTAGTGAGTATTATTGCTGGCGGTAGTAATATTAGCATATAGACATTTTTTTAAATGTTGATTGTCACACAAGCTTAAAGCCAACCGTACAAGTTCTTAGGAAGACTTCTAAGAACTTCAATAATTGCCAACCGCTTCAATAATTGCTAAAAGTAGCTTAATACTAAGTACCCTTTGTCGCACCAATAATTACATTAAAAAGGTAAGATTGAACTCACTAAGTTAGCTTTCTAGTTACATTGACAAAGTTCTGACGCATCTCTATAAGTAATATAATTAGAATATAACGACTTAACAACATGCATTATTATGCTTCCAAGTGAAAATGTAGAACTTTTGACAAGTAACTGATTACTTAATTGACGACATTCCCAACTATACTTAATTAAGTTCACTATGTAAGTAAGTCTGGCATGATTTCCCAAAGGACACCCCCGTCTCTAGATAAAGGCTTCGTTTCACGGGTTTTACTATAGATTAACTAACATAATCTTCAAGTCTTAGACAGAGATAATGACTATTGGCTGATGTTGACAAAGCTTAGAGTATACTTAACTTTTTTGATGAAAATACATGGAACAGCGTAAAGGATATTATATACTTTTTAGTTCATTAATCGGCAGGATACTCGCGTTTCTTGCGTGAATTGTTGTTTTGATTACATACAAATATTGATAATTATGATATATTACACAAAATAAGAGTTTAAGATTTTTTTACTATTGTATTGTAAAAAGTTGTATGGAATGATCTTGTTTGCGGATTTAGACATTTTTTTACAGAACAATTGTAATATACATTAGTTTACATACATTTTTTATTCATAAAACAAGTAATTTCGATTTTGTTATGATTATTAATATTTTTGTAAAAGAAAACTAAACAATGTTTAATAAAAAGGGTACATTTTAAAGCGTATGGGCAAAATGTCCATAAATGCCGCCTTTCGACATTACGTCATCTTTATATTGTTTTAGAAGTGCCCATTATTAGGTTTGCCCGTCGCATAGGTAACCAATCGCGTGGTCTAGTACGCCTTTACGAGTTTACCGTAAAGTACTCGTATATACTTGTAGAGTGGTTAAACATTATTAAATTTCTGACGTAGTAGACACCTCCAGCGATAGCCCAGTAGACTTAAAATTCTAACCTAAAACAAACCTAAAACTTTTCGAAGTTATGTGCGTAATTATCGCTTTGTCCGTGCCATGGAAAGCAAGATATGCCGCTATTATGAAGTCAGTGCCTTTTAGCATCCTGACAGCTGGTTTAACCATAGAATGATGTTTCCCTCTGAGATACATATAACAAATTCAGCCAAATTTGGTTAGACCAGTGAGCAGACTGGTCAAGACTCCTTTGGATGCAGACGTATAAAACAATTAGGGAAGCCTATAAACGAATGGCCTATGTGCCGTGTGGTACTGGCCTAGAATAGTGCCACCCCCTCTCATCTTACGGGGAGTCGTAAGAGTCGATGAAGAGAAATCCCTGGGTAGCTGCGTGATCTTGCGTACGGGCTTGAAATGCGGTCAACAACCCGCCTGCTCAGTGAGGTGATTATGGGCAAATACCTCCAATAGAATGTAAACTATTGGGGAAGCTAATTTCCAGCAGTGGGCTACATACGGCTGAAACGATGTAAACGAATGTGCCTATGTGTACGAATGATTGATATGACGATGTTGATTAAATTCGTGCATCAGGCATAATCAGTCGTTTACATTCTCCATAAGTGCACCTTGCCACTAGCGACTGCAGTGTGATGTGTGCACATCTACCACAGCCTTACTGTTTACATCCAGTCCAGAGTTAGCCCATAACATCCAGTTCTGTTCTTGGTGTTTCCTATGTTTATGAAGTATGGATTTACAAAAAAAAAGGTATGTAAGTATATTTATCCATTCTCAAGTATCCATAACACAAGTTCTTAATGATCTTAATAATTGGTGTGATTGTTAGTGAATTATTATATTACTTCAACTTATACGGGAGCTTTTACAATATATTAAACATATCTCACTCAAATAGCGCACTGCTATAAAACATAGGTAGTTAAGTCGATAAACATCGGTCGGAATCAAGATCGAGTTGAATATGATGATGTTGTGACTGGGTGCTCCGTCTGTGTTATTATCGCGATCTTGCGCACTCTCCTTAACAACCGCGATAATTATAGACGCACTTACTTGAGGCTGGAGAGTCTCAGGGTTGGAATGAAATATTAACGCAATGTTATATCGCGCATTTTGTTTTAATAACTTAAAATATCATGTTTGTATCAGCTAATAATAAACATAGCAAACTAATAAAGACCAACTTCCCTACAAACTTTGATCTCTTATATCTATCTATTTATATATCTTTCTTCTTACTCTTACAACCTTTTCTCGCATTACAAAGTATACTTTCTCAGGCTTTAGACCATCTTTGTACCAAATATTATTTAAATAGGTTCTGTATTTTTGGCGTGAAAGCGAGACAGACAGACAGACAGAATTACTTGCGCAGTTATAATATAAAGTATAAATTACATAGCTTGGATTACACGGAAGCGCTCGTAGCTCTGCGGTGCTCGGTAGTCGGAAACGATCACCGAAGTACAGCATAGTTTACAGAGGTCTGTCTATGGATGGGTGACCGTTTGTGTGGCATTTGATATCGAGCGCTTCCGTGCTTCGGAAGGCACGTTAAGCCGTTGGTCCCGGTTATCACTAAAATGTGATAGTCGTTAAGCCATGTTAGAGGCCTAATGGGCGGCTTGAAAACTATCAGAACACATAGTTTTATGCGGCACATTTTTATTCAAGCTTGGCATTCATTCCGAAGGACTTGTGAACGTCTTTTAAATCTAGAAGTACCACTTTGCTAAAGCAACAAGAATCTGTCTTCAAATTTGGTGTATCATATAAATATAAATAAGTATAATAAATCATATAAGTATAAAAAACATTAGCGATGTCAGAAATACAGTGTTAATAGTCCTGCTAACCCTTTGTAGTAAGTTAAAACTCTGTTCGTATCACGTCTGTAGTAGGTATATTGGCGAGATTTGAACTCGATGCCAAGTGGTTTTCTGACCGAACGCTACACAGTACACACCGATGGATACAGGAGGTGTAAAATTGATTATCGTGGAAAATGATGTTCATAAGTTTGTCAATGGACTCTATACTTTCCTCAAAAATCGAGATAATTATGTGGACCCAACCTTCTCAAAAAATGTAATGAATCACTCCAGAATTTCCGAAGAACATTAATTGCTCATCCGACAAACATAACACTTACTTACATTGTTATTTTCAGGCTATAAATATTTGTAATCATGATATTAATTGCCACTTTGTTTGAGCCAGTTGCTACATCTCTTCCTTGCTTGCCAAAAATGTTTGACTTAGCTCAATTGTTATTGTTTTGGATTATTTACTAACTGATCCAGTTGAAAGACACGTCACGTCAGCTCTGAAGGAAAAGGTAAGTTAGGTATTATTTTATTTTAATTAGTAGGTTTGCTGAGAGTTATCACAAACAAATACAAATAATTTATTCAAAAAGTGAGTTGTTACAATAGAGTTCAGAGTTGTAAATAGTACAAAATAAACTTAAGGTGATATTGTAACAGAACAGGATATATCAACTATGGGTCCCACACTAGAGACCTGTACAAATAAATAATTCTGTTTTAGTGTCTTCTAATTATTTAAAGTCTTTCTTAACCATAAGTGAGTTATGTTGATAAATAGTCTTTTAAATACGTTTTTGTCAGCATAATATTTTTTTTGTTCAACTTGAGTAGTTGTTTTAGTCTCGGCGTTTTCTGTGACGTCTTAAGATAACAGCATTGATACTACGAGTATGAAGAAAGAAATATGCACCCGTTTTTAAACTTATCGCTTGCACCGGCAGAGAACCGTTTGATCCGATCCGATCAAGAGACGAGGCTCTGGAACATTACAGTTCCCTTTTTTCTCTTTTAACTTCCCTTCCTATGCACTTTGAAAAGACATTTCAAACTCGGAAGAGAAAAAAATTTAAAACTTATTGTAGCATCAACTTTTTTGCCGCCTCCTTACATTAAAAAAAATTCTTTGCTGACCCGCACAAGTAAATACAAAGAGCTTGGGAAGATTCAGCGATTAATTTAGGGAAGCATTAGCGAGACCTTCATAAACATGGTTTAGAACTTAAATGGTCACCATGTTGCTGCCCCCGTTTTATATTTTTTATTAGTACCTCGTAATATAACGAATCCCGATGCAATTAAAATTCTTTGGTTTTATATTTCTTCCCTGGTAGCTCTGCATTGCAGAAAACGACTATGGAAATTCAGCACAGTTTATAGAGGTCCAATTTTGGATGGGTAACCATTTCTGTTGCATTTAATATCGAGCACTGAATTTTGAAATTTGAACCGTGGGCTGCGTTCGGGAAACTACGCAAAATCTTCTCGTCCAAAATGCCTCAGTTTCTCAAGACAAAAGACTTAGACCAGTGTGTGTTGCCAGCGATGACGTATGGGACTGAGACATGGTGCCGGACTATGGGCCTCATAAGGAAGCTCAAAGTCGCTCAGCGTGCAATGGAGAGAGCTGTACTCGGAGTGTACATACGTGGTAGAATTAGAAATGAGGAAATCCGTAGGAGAACTAGAGTGACCGACATAGCGAAGCGCGTTTGAAAGTTGAAGTGGCAGTGAGCGGGGCACATAGCTTGAATAACCGACGACCGATGGGGAGTGAAGGTTCTTGAATGGCGACCACGAATCAGCAAACGTAGAAGAGGGCGGCCCCCCACGCGATAGACCGATGACCTGGTCAGGGCGGCGGGGAGCCGTTGGTTGCAGGCGGCACCTGATCGATCAACGTGGAAAGCAAATGGAGGCCTATGTTCAGTGGTGGACTTCAAATGGCTGATATGATGATGATGATGGTAAGCGGTCATTACTATCTGTGTTTGTCGTTACGCCTAGTTAGAGGTCCTATTAGGCGGTTTAACACGTTCCCAGTTTAAGAGTTTATGTTGGCATCTTACTGCATAAAATTATATATACTTTTTATATGAAATAAATAAATAATAGTAGGACACATCTACATGCCAGCTAATCAGTACTGGTCCGCGTGGTGGACTATAACCTGAACTTCTTTTTCTTTGGTTCGTAAGTTTAAGTAGGACGTTAAGGGACTCAGCTCTTCAGGAGCGCCGAGGTTTGTGCCGAGGTACGTTGGCCGCGGGCGGAGTGCCAGAAACTATAAACCCAGACACTGGCCCCCCGCCCCTTTTTCAACAGCGGTGGGCGTCGTCGGAAGTTTTTTAGTGGGTAGGACTGTGGTGGTCGCTTCTGCCGCAGCGAGCCCCACACTCCCCTATCGGTCCCCCCATTGGCCGGGAGGCAGTGCGTAGACAGCATTTTTTTATAGACGATAAAAAAAAGAAAGAAAAGGACGTTATGGGATTGCAATATTCAGGCATTGTGTAAACGTATGAAATATCTCTTCACTTTTTTTAAAAGATACTACGCAACTTTAAACTAAGTTTTAGATTATCTTCTTTCTTCATGTTATTAAGGTAAACAAACATGTCCTGAAGCTATATTATACGTTAGAAATTTTCAACTTCGTACAATATACGTTTACAGGTTACGGTCGGTGCCACTTTAAGTTTTAAATTAAGTTTCAGATTATCTTCTTTGCCTATGTTATTATCGTGAACAGACATGTCTTGTAGCCCATCTAATGGTTAGAGGTAAGTACGGTCTAGTCTAACAACGTTACCTTCACATTAACACTAAATGAGCTACCTTAATTGGCCTCTTCTGGTGTTACAGCCTTAACTTTTTATTGCAACAGCTTGTTTACTTATTAAGGAGCTATTTTGCGAAAGCTTCAATATACCGGTATACATGTGGCTGGAAACAATTACTAAAATTAAGTATAGTATTGAGCAGCGTTTTTAAACAGACTCTTCTGTGCTTAGGAAGGCACATTAAGCTTTTGAGTTTGATTACTACTTTTTTGCATTTACAATGCTATTATAGTGCCGTGTGGTGCCGGGCTAGAATCCATACCTTCTCATCTCGCTGGGAGTCGTAAGAGTCGACGAAGATTAATCCTATGGGATGATGGGTAACAGCGCCCATTGCTCTAACCACTGAGCTCCGGGGACTCCGATGGACGCGTTGAATCTTTCTAGCACTTGTGATATGCGTTAACATTGTAATTGTATAGGTCAGATCGTTCAGCCATTTAAGAGGGTTACAAAGTAATATCTGAACGCCACACGTTTTAATATTCTAACGGGATAAGGAAGTCTTTCACACATTTTTGACTCATCGCATTTGGCCTACTAAACTTGGCTAAAATCATCTCTCCGAGGTATGAAGGGTTACACCATTTTTTAAATGTGACTAGTCATGATGACTACATATTACCTGATGGTAGGCAGTTGATTGACGTAGTGGCAAATTAACTAAACATCGAATAATATATAAATAGCTTTTCCGCGTATGAAAAATTAATCACGCTCATATTTTAAAGTAGCTCTGCCTGTCTGTCTCGCTTTCACGCTAAAACTTCTAAACCAATATAAATGAAATGGTACACATATAGTATGGAGCTTGAGAAAGGTCATAGGCCACGTATTAATGCGAAAAAAAGGTTCCAAAGGGTAGAAGAGGGGATCAAAATTTTTATGAAAAGCCTTCATTCTTGAAGCCAGAATCGTAAATACAACAGTTGTAACAGTATTTTGTTAGGTTTATAACAAGCTCATATAAATATGACATTTGAAGTACATACTTAAACAAAATGCGCGATATAATAGAACTTTACGCGGACGGAGTCGCGGGAAACCAATATTTGATATTGAAAAGTTTTCGCGCATCCCTGATCTAAAGCATTCAGCAGCTGCGCACAACTGGCATTATTAACCGCAGATTGCTAAGCTACGCATCATTCGCATGAGGATGTAAATATATGTAAGTGCACCATTAAAAAAGTAAGTATGCATACAATAAAATTCCTCTGATCTTATATTGTATTCCATTTTATGTTATGTCAAGGGCTTCCAAACAGTTTATTGTGTACTAAAGAGTACATGCAGGTATTTTTAGCATTTTTAATACTATTTGGTTTACATATACATACTGCCATTGTTTAATTTGGTTTTGGCATATCTCCTTATTCTTGTAGGGGAAGACGGAAATAAAAGAAAATTATGTTAGATATAATTTAAATCTATCAATTGATAGTTTGACATTTTATTACAATAACAAATTTCATGTTATTGATATAAATAACTTAGGTATTAATTTCTATTTGACAAATGGTAATTATTACATACCTAAATATATTAAAAAACGATTAGCTTCTACGCTATATTATTACTTTTTTAACTTAGCCAAAAACTTGGCTGTGAAACCTGCTTTTATTGAGCAGAACATTATTAATAATTCAAACTTGGAATCAATTCCAAATAATTTAAATTTACTCATAAGACAATAGAGGAGTTCTCTTGCAATAGATTGACCAATGAAAAGCCGCTCTTAAATTTATTTCATCAGAATGTTCAAGGCATTTCAGGCAAAGAACTAGAATTAAGTTTGTTATTAGAGTCATTAAATATCCATGTAATGTGTATAACTGAGCATTGGCTAAATGTTAATGAGTCTCTACTGGGACTACAAAATTATAAAGTAGCTAGTGCATTTCACAGGAAACAATCTATAAGAGGTGGATCACTTATTTTAGTACATAATAGTTTAAACAATAGGGCTCGTAGGGATGTTGAAACATCTTCAGTTGAACGTGTTTTAGAATTGTCTTGTACAGAGCTTAACCATTTTATTTTATTATGTGTTTATAGACCTCCTAGTGGCAATTATCAACAGTTTGAAACTGCAATGGAGGATGTTTTAGCAACCTTATGCAAAAATAATAAAAAAGTTATAGTATGTGGTGACTTTAATGTTAATATTTTGGAATCTTCCTCAATATCAGTTAGGTTTTTGAATTTGTTCAAGTCTTTTAATTTACTTAATTCTTTTCTTGAACCCACTAGAATTACGCCTACGTCTTCAACATGCTTAGACAATATTTTTTGTAATTTTACTATTATACATAAATCAATTGAGTATGGCGTAACTTCCGACCACAGTGGACAGATTATTATTAGTTTTGAATATAATTTTCAAAATGTAACTAAAAAAATATTAGTTAGACCAATAACAAAGAATCTGGTTTTGAAATTTCAAAGCAATGTCAACGAAAAGCTTACCACGTTAGAAAACAATTCCGCTATAAATTATGATAAATTGTTCGGAATTGTACAACAAGAATTTAAGAATAACTTTAAGCTGAAAAGTGTGGAAATTTCAAACAAAAGGAAGTTTTGTGATCGGGCTACTCCCGGAATTTATAAAAGTAGGAAGAAACTTTTTGATTTATATAGAGAAAAAAGTACTTCAACAGATTCAAATTTTATTCAATATGTTAGAAATTATTCAAAATTGTTCAAACTTGTTTGCACCACTGCTAAGTCAATGCATCTTAAAAATAAAATTATGAATTCCAAAAATAAAATTAAAGCTAAATGGAATGTCATAAACCAAGAATCTGGAAAATACAAGAATAATCATAGCATGATAACTCTTAAAGTCGATGATAAAGATATTGTAGAAGAAGAAGAGGTGGCCAACGCATTTCGGAAATTCTTTGTGAATATACCATTAGAGACAACTCAAGCACTTGACTCCTCTACTCAGCGTGCAGTCTTTCTTCTTGAAGACAATGTACCTCTTTGTAGTGAATTATTTAGTTTTAGACATATTGATGGCTCTACAATAGTTAATACTTTTAATACAATAAATTTAAAATTAACTGAGGATTTATGGGGAATCTCAACCAACATTATTAAATCTATCATTAATATTATTGCTCCTCAGTTGGCAGTCATTTTTAATCAATGTATTGATGATGGTTCATTTCCAAGTTTAATGAAATACAGTAAAGTAATACCTCTTTTTAAAGCTGGTGAGAAGTCTGATCCTACTAACTATAGACCAATATCAGTACTCCCAGCTCTTAGTAAAATATTTGAAAAAGTTATTTTTAATCAATTACTTTGTCATTTCTCTCTGAATTCCTTATTTCATTCTCAGCAGTATGGTTTCACTAAGAGTAAATCCACTACAGATGCTGGTGTAGCCCTAATGAAGCATATATTTGACGCCTGGGAGGACAGGCAGGATGCGATTGGAGTATTTTGTGATCTTTCGAAGGCATTCGATTGCGTTGACCATCCTACTTTGTTAGCTAAATTGACATATTATGGTGTTAATAGTCATTCTTTAAAATTAATTAAATCTTACTTGAGTGACAGAACTCAAAAAGTAGTTATTAATAGAGTCGAGTCTTCTGGCGCGCCATTGCTTATGGGAGTTCCACAAGGTTCGATTTTAGGCCCTTTATTGTTTCTAATTTATATTAACGATCTACCTTTCTATACTAGAGATCTGTGCGAAACAGTTTTGTTTGCTGACGATACATCTCTGATATTTAAAGTGAACAGAGGCAAGGATCATTCTGACGTGATAAATAATGCTCTTGCGAAGGTTTTACATTGGTTTACGGTTAACAATCTATCTCTTAACGCAAGTAAAACTAAATGTATAAAGTTCTCATTGCCTAATGTTACAAAAGTCTCAACTAACTTGAAAATGAATGGCAAGAATATCGAGTTATTAAATGACACAAAGTTCTTAGGCATCAATATTGATTTTAAATTGCAGTGGAACCCCCATATAATGGATTTGTCCGGAAGGCTTAGCTCAGCATGCTATGCCATCAAAAAGATAAGACTCATAACAGACGAAGAAACAGTTAGATTAGTTTATTTTAGCTATTTTCATAGCATTATGTCATATGGTATGTTATTGTGGGGATCTGCTGCGGACATACATAATATATTTGTACTACAAAAGCGCGCCATAAGAGCTATCTATAATCTTAAGTCCAGAGATTCTCTTAGAGAGATGTTCAAAAGAATTAACATACTAACGGTTGCATCTCAGTATATATTTGATAATATAATGTATGTTCGCAAAAACATTAATACATTTGATAAAAATTCAAAAGTACATAATTTTAATACTAGGAATAGAAATAAGCTCTCTCTGCCAAATTGTCGACTTCACAAAACAAAAAATTCATTTTTGGGTAATAGTATCAGATTTTTTAATAAAATTCCGCAGGAAATAATTGATCTACCATTGGCAACTTTTAAAACTGTAGTTAAAAAGCAGTTTCTTCAAAAGGGGTATTATGCTGTTAATGATTACTTATCGGATAAACAAGCTTGGGCTTAACATTTTTCAACTTGTTTGTGTATATTAGAATAAAAAGTCAACCAGATCATTGTCGTGACCATCCCTTATTGTACAGGCTCAGCTCAGTTTCACAATACATACTTACTTGACTGTGATGGAAGGTTCCCTTAGTGCTACTTTATTGGTTACAGCTTCGGGGGACCCTTTCAGTATCATCAAATTTACACTGTGTGTGTCATGTAATAAAAATAATTTAAAAGAGCATAGCCTGTGAGTTTCTTGTCAGTTCTTCTCACAGAGCGGAGGCTCGGAACTGGCACTTAGATTCACTTACACCTAATTTTTATTTATTTGCATGTAAGTGAATCTAAGCTTCGTGATTTCAGGGTTGATATAATTTTTTTTTCATGTATATTTTGTTTTGACGTTTTCAAGTGCTATGTAATAGTTTATGAAATAAAGAACTTTTTACTTTTACTTTACTTTACATCCTTTCACTTGCTGACGAATTCTCACAAACATTTTAAACTTCACTCACACTCATGGTGCTTTTGATCTGTCCTTTCCTTAAAACCTTAAAGATTTCGTAATGAAATAACTTCGTTATTTAATAATATTTCGTTTTAAAGTCAATTAATAAGATAGATTAAAAAATCAAGTAAAAATTTAAAAAAAAACTTATCCCAGTAAAACACCTGATTTCTGAAGAAAAACACTATATATCACAATACTGGATTTCACGATCAAATAGTTAAATGGAGCGGAAGTTCAGTAACAAGCAATTCTCGTAAATATGAAAAATGCGATATGAAGTCGAGTAGTTCCTGTAATATTGGAGATTAAAATGTTTCCCGATCTCACTCACTCTATGTTTGAAGCAGATTTTACACTGTCCTATACATCTACATATATATGTGTAGTATATATACAAATTTTATTTATTCTACGTCTACAGAGAATAAATTATATTAAAGTGTTTGTTTGTTATGTCAAAATAAAAGCTTTTATCAAATGCTTTTGAAAATAATACAGTACTTTGTGTTTGTTTCTTTGTAACTGAAGATAATACAGTACTTTTTATAGATAGATAGATAGAATATTCTTTGTTGTACACCAAATTAAAAATAAAACAATTGCAAAAGAAAAGTGATACAATTGGCGACAGCGATTTCTTCCAGATTATTTGTTTATGTGCGATTTATATGTTCCTTTATAACTTAAGTTCGGCCAAACCTGGTTAGACCAGTGAGCAGACCCCGGGATCTGGCCTTTTAAGTCTGGGGCAACCGGGATAATGTGTATGTTCCCTATGTGCATACATTTTTAAATATTGTAATTTATTTTGTCTGTCTGTCTGTTTTTTTGTTTCTAGTCTCCGAAAAACTGAACCGATCTTGACGGAACTTTTACTAGCAGCTAGCTGAAGTTATAAGGCTTTTTACAAACTAGATTTCAACGCATAAATAACAAAGTAAGGTTTGCGAAAGACGGCGCAATATAAACTAAACGCGGCTTATATCAAAGCATAGTCTTGGTATAAATCGGTGCTTGTTTACACCTAAATTGCCGGTGGTTACCAGTGTATTATGTAATTTTCTTGTTACTGTAATAAGAATAATAATACCTACGATATAAATCAAACAAGAAATATAGCAGCAAGACAAATGTTGATTTGAATCGAATATCTCTTGGATTTTGTTAAAAACTTTGTCGAATACAAATACAAATACAAATCATTTATTGCATGTCACATGGAAGTAGGTTGTAACAACAAATATGGATAGATACAATGTGACGCCCTGTAAGGGCATAGCAACATAACAAAGGACCTACTAAGTGCCTGCGTCCTAGGTGACTTACAAAAATCGACCTTATTTTCTGTTTAATTTTGTAAGCGTGAAGGTTTATTTTTGTAATTATTAGTCTGCAGTGACCACTTTCCCCCAGTTGGGTCTTTTGCTTGAGTCCCACCTTGGCGTATAACATATGAAATAAAATAAAAAACCCACTTAAGTTACTCAGCAAAAACATACATATCAAATGATACTCTTTATTTTATTAATATTTGAACCCTCGGATACATCTTAAATTCTATAGTTTCCTGCCTCATTTCACTTCACAAAATAATGCGTAATTAGTAAAGCAACAGACTTCACAGATTAATATCACATAAATCTTTATGACAAAAACTTTTTTGAATCTTTTTCAACAGGCAGGAAACGCTAAAAGAAATAATGAAAATAAAAAGTTGATTTTTTTGATGAAATGGACAACATTTTAATCTGTATATCAGTCTATAACTTTACGGTATAACTCAACCAATCCACAAGTGATGATGTAAACCTTAATTCGATTAGAAAAATGTATTGAATGTAAAAGGCGCCAAGCGTGGGTCGTACCACAGTGAATTGAATAATGTAATCATGTCCGTATTTGCATACAATAACAGATCAAGCAATTATTTCTCACTACTTCTTACATTTGTCGTGGCATATGGAAAAAATGAAAGTTGGTAGGTATGTTATTGCTTAGTAACTAAAGTAGGAACGATTTTTAAAGTTTCATAATAAGGCTGTTATTGCTTTAAGTGCTAGTCTTAGGAACCACTCTCATACTGTCATTAATAGAAACTTGCCACTCCGCAACACAGTTCAGGTTTTATGTCAAACTCTTTCTGCATAATAGCTATTCTATTTTGAAACTTCCTTCCTATTGATATTAAGTTGGCAGAAAGAAAACCTACTATTAAAGGGTTGCTTAAAAAATACTTTCTTGAGAAGTCATCATCTGATTGAGTCTACATATACGTGTAGCTTATTAAAACACATATTTAATTCTATGTAAATTTATATGTTATCTTGTTGTAGAAAATTCCTTGCTGCATATGTTAGCAATCGCGATTATTTGTCGCGACATCCGGCGGAAACCAGTGTCTCTACAGCCGGAAGACATATTTAAATGGCGCCTTTCGGAAAGGTGGCGCCACTGAGGCGAGTGAATAAAACTCGCCTCGTTGCTGCCATGAGGCGATTTTGCTGTTGAACGTCGAAGCGATCACATTAAGAACTTTCTGGAGCGTTCAATTTATAGTCTGATTTTATAGTTACATTTAGTTTTTAATAAATCATAGTTTGTGAGTAGCTGCTTTGTTATTTCGACAACACATAAAGTTCGCCTTTTGTATTTTTTTTTTAATTTGTGCAATAAAGCTTAAATAAATAAATAAAGACCAATGTATGCGATTCTACAATAAATTGCAAGCGATATACAGCAAATAAGCTTTACATCAAGAAAAAGACGGAAGCTTTGTTCAAAAGGATATTATTCTATCAAATACTATATTGCAGATAAAATGCTTGGGATTAAATTGCCGTTTCATACAGGCTATTCTAATATAAAGTGACTTTGAAAATGAATATTGTTAATGATATATTACATTGCATGGTAAGTATATAATGAATATTGCACTTAAAGTACCTAATCAATTTATAATTTAAAAGGCCTGTGAGTTTCTTGCTAGTTTTTCTTACAGAGCGGTGGCTCAGAACTGATACTTAAGTTCACTTATACTTAAATATTTTTAATTGTTTTGTTGCATGTAAGTGAATCTAAGCTAAGTGATTTCAGTGATATCATATTTCGATTAGTATTTTTGACGTTTTTAAATCTTAAATTTCTCGCTGGGTTTTGGAAGTCAGTCGGCAGTCGCTCCATGTAGTAACTGCAATTCAGCCAAATCTGGTTCAACCAGTGAGCAGACCCTGAGCCCTAAGCTAAAGTTAAGGGCAACCGGGATAATACTAAGATATGATAAGACTACCTTACAAGTTACTTCATTAAGGCCGTGTCCCCAGTAGGCAAACTGTTAGCGGCCGACTGAGAGACAGACGCTGCAAACTCAGTCGGCCGCTAACAGTTTGCCCATTGGGGACACAGCCTTATTTGCACAAGTGCAAACGCATTTGAAAGTAGCACAACTTGTGCTGGCAAGATTTGATTCTAGTCGAATTGCGTGACGAATGAGACGGTCTCATGATGAGTAATTACAAACATACTTACAATCTCGCCTTTTTCCCCAAAGTGGTAGGCAGAGGCTGTTCAACGCCCGCATTTCGACAGTAATAATGTTAATCCCACGTAATAGGTGGCCTAGCCTATTGCCATTTACTGGGAACTTTTGTAATTGCCAGAGCTTCGGCCGTTGATCGGCAGGTGCACCACTTGCAGGTGAGGTTGGCTTGTGATCCTAAGATGTTCGTAGGATCCCGATTCTTAACAGGCGGCGGGCGTCGTCAGAAGATTTTTAGTGGGTATTACTGCTGGCAGTCGCGTCTGCAGGTGGTGAGCCCCACACCCCCTTTCGGTCCCCATTTGGCGTAATTTGACGTAAAACAAAAAAAAAAAAGGTAGGGTCCCGATACACCCACAAGTAATTAGCCAGTGCCACTTACTTATCATCAGAACCAGTTTCCTGCATAGTCGGCTTGAATCCCTATAAACTTGGTTTGTGAAGTGAAGTGACTAGATTTTGCAATAATCGGGTATATATATTTTTTTGGTTGAATGGAAAATCATCGATTGACCAGACGTTTGCTGAAGAACGCTGCGGGTGGAAAGGAAGGGTGTGTCAGACTTTTACTGACTAAAAACCATCCGTGATCCTTTGGTCTTAGTTAAAAACATCTTATCAAAATAAAAACCAACTAACTATATAAATATAGTTAACATGTAAAATAACTTATTTGTGTCTAAGCACGAAAACAATATTTCTAAAAAATGTGTTCCCTTCTTTGATAATGCTTTAACAAAATGAAAAAGCTTTCATCCAGTAATGAGATTGGGCTTTAAATAAACTTTTATCTAGAAATTTTCCAGCTTCATAATGAAATTGTGGCGGAGAGATAACGTAATAAATGAAAAAAATACGCTATTGGATTTTATAACGGTATGTATCCATTGATAAAGAGATTTAAAATAATAACGTTAATTCTGGTACAGTCGTTTCAATTATTTAAGTGTATTCCAAGTTAAGTGTCATTAAGGACTTGTGTTATAAATACTAAAGAACGCATAAATTCGAATTATACATTTAAATTCGAGAGTCCATCGTTTATGCTTAGGATTGGCGAATAATTTTGCGTAGTAATTTTTTTTGGAACTATTCTTTCTTATATTTTTTTCTTTTTTAGCATTAGTATCGACAGTAATACAAATTCAACTAAGAGGTCAGTATATCTGCGATCCGCTTCTGAACAGGCCCCTCTTCCCCACTGGGCACTATGGGCACGTGCCCAGGGCCCCGCGATCTAATGGGGCCCCCTAGTTCCTGCCAGATTACCAAATCATCATCATCATCTCAGCCCATAAACGTCCCACTACTGAGCACGAGCCTCCTCTCACATACCAAGGTGCGAGGGTATTGGGTCATATTCCACCACGCGGACCCAGTGCGGATTGGCGGAGGCAGGTGTATGGCGTCCTGCTGTTAGAATTTATCAAGCCGCCCATTAGGCCTCTAACATGGCTTAACGACTACCACATTTAGTGATAACCGGGACCAACGGCTTAACGTGCCTTCCGAAGCTCGATATCAAATGCCACACAAACGGTCACCCATCCAAGGACTGACCTCTGTAAACTCTGCTGTACTTCGGTAATCGTTTCCGACCACAGAGCACCGCAGAGCTGCGAGCGCTTCAAACCAAATGATAGCTGATATTTCGGTATAACGTATTAAAAACGTACGTCTTTAGGTATTAAAAACATTAATTTTGAAAAATCTGATAAAAATTACTTACTCCAATACCTACTTGCTTGTTAGCTTTAGCTTGCTGCATGCGCATAGCTATACCGTGTACAACATAGCTTAAACATCTTGACAGATGGGAGTGAGTGAGCTTTCTCAAGGTCATAGAGACCCCATGATCCTAACGTGCCCAGGGCCTCAAATAGTTTAAAGACGGCCCTGCTTCTGAAGACTTGAGTTCGATTCCCACACAGGAAAAATCTTTGTGTGCATAAACATGAATAATATTTGTTCTGGTCTTGGTGTTTCCAATGTAGGTATATTAAGTATGTATAACAAAAAACAAAATTGTGTATGTTGGTCCGTTATTTAGAATCCATAACATAAGTTCTTAATGATACTTATCGTGGAACTAAATAATTAGTGTGATTTTAAGAAAATTATTTACTTTATGCAAACATTACATTTGTTTTGTGTGGGGATAGAAAGACCTCAGGTAGACTAACCGCCACGTTATGCCCTTTCTGCCACATCGGGCATCGAAACCTACTTGAAAATTTATAAATAACCTTGACAGACTATCAATTGTATAGCTGAAAATCGATTCTCATTAGACGTTGTTACTACTATCATTTGTGTTCAAGTACTCACTATAATTTTAGACATCAATCTCCATTTAACATTCATTTTTATAATAGATAACGACTTGTCGAACTGCTATTCCCTTGAATAATTGATGTTTTATGTATAATGGTTGATGTTTTGCCGTTGGCGTTAAGGAGTAATTTCATATAATAAAAGCAGGTGAACAGACAGGATGTCTACTGTCAAACGTTACCGCTAGCTTGCTCTAACTAAGCGGGGTGTGAAACGGCTTCATCGCGGAGGTCAATGTACTCATTCTAGCTCTAAATATCGATAGCTTTGCAGAGCTTTGCTCGTTTTGAGAGCCGAGCTTTATTTTATCATACTATTTATGAAATTTAATAAAAAGGAATGTGAAAAATAACGTATGCTATATTTATCTCCAAACAAAACTTCTCACTTATACTCAAGCAAAAGGTAAAAAATATTTTATAATAAGCTAACGAAGCGAAGGAAGGCCGTACCACTAGTAAGTAATGTTATTATTTGTAAAATTTTATATGCATACATATTTATGATTATAATACATACATACATACATTCACGTTTGTTTCCCCGAAGGGGTAGGCAGAGGCACATTATACGCCCACACTTCGCCCTTATATAGTCCCACCTAATAGGTGACGAGCCTATTGCCGCTTACCGGGCATTGTTTTGTACGACAGAGCCTCGTCTGTTGATCGACAGGTGCACCACTTGCAGGTGAGGTTGGCTTGGGCTCCTTATTGGCCAAAATTTAATAACAAAATCTACAGTCATAAAAGATCTAGGGGTAACATTCGATCGAAAACTAACTTTTCATGACCACATAACCGCTGTCGCAAAGGAGTCGTACCAACGTTTGGGTTTTGTATTGCGAAACTCACGAGACTTTAGGACTGACGGAGTGGTGAAACTAATCTTTAGTGCGCTGGTCCGAACAAAACTTGAAGCCAGTGCAAGTGTGTGGCATCCACATGAAAGCAAATATACACTGCTTTTGGAAAAAGTTCAGAAGGCATTCCTTAGGTTTTTGTATAAACGTAGATACGGTTACTACCCTTATATGTATCCTACCAAGTTTCTCCTTGGCCAATTAGAATACAATTCTTTAGAGGTGAGAAGAGCCTGTGATCAAATCATCACTATAATTAAAATTTTACGTGGTAGTATAGACTCTCCTGATCTTCATGGTGAGCTGTGTCGACTTTATGCACCCGATAATTATTATAGGAGCAGGAAACATAAACTGTTTGCTGGGCCTACCTGCCGAACCGTAGCCCGCTCAAAATCACCCATTCCGCGGACACTCAACGCACTTAATGCCATCCTGGAAACAGCACCCGACTGTGATTTGTTTGCGGATGGATGGCCTGAGATTTTGTCAGTGTGTCTGAGGTATTGTGAGAGAATGGGATAAAAGAAGTTTTTAAGTGTGAGATTTTAATATTATATTAACTTTTACTGTTTTTGATAATTAGTGTAATTGGTTTATTCCGTTCTAATTAAATAAATAAATAAATAAATTAGTTCTTGGTAGGATTCCTATACATGATTATAATAGTAGTTATTATGTTAATTTTCTTACAATGAAACCAATTATTTAGTTCCAAGATAAGTACCATAAGAAATTTTGTTATGAGTACTAAGTAACGGATAAACTTTATATACATACTTTTTATTTTGTAAATACATACTTAATATACATAGGAAACACCTAGTGCAGAAAAAATATTCGTGTTCATGCAAACAAAGGTTTGTTTTGTGTGTGGGAGTAGAACCCATGAGGAGCGGAGAGCAGTAGGTTGACCTAAACGACGTATCAGTAGTCAAAGTAAAATTTTTAATATATTACTTTAATTTTTTATCCTTTAGTCCTGCGCATTTATGCAGGCAGGAGTAAAATAAAATATACTTTATTGTCTTCAAAATCAACATGATCATTTAGATTCGTCAAACATTCACACACAAAATGGAAATTTGATATATTTTTTTTAACAACAATGTAAAGATATGAGCGGTACCATAATAAAGAAATAAAAGCAAATGGGTTCTTTGTCAGAATTTGTCAAGGTATGTTTGTTATCGCGCTAAGCAGTGACTGCTTACTCCACCGTATGCACCTTTTGCAGGACTGCATCGACTACTAGTCGTAATGTCGTGACACATTGAAAGAAAATCTATTAAATTAGAAATGCCAGATAATCATGTAACCCATTTACCAAAAGGTGTTTATGGATGACATTTTATATGTGGTCGGTTAATTTTTAACTGGCAATTGAAAAATGAGACCTAACAAGATAATGATACTTAAAATAATAAATAAATTCAATTAAACGCTTGTATCATCATTTACCACCAGCAAACAAGAAATTTTATAATAATTACGTATCATTAAAATAAATTCGTGTCCATTTCTTATAAAGAGAGTTAATTTGAAAAGACAACTTTTAGTTAAAAATATTGGGTACATCTTTTTCAATGTCAGACTCCGTTGATTTATAAAGATTTATTATACTTAAAGTATGCACTTAAAAATACGATGCGTCGTTTTAACACCTTCATTTAATTAATCTGATGACTATGTAGAGTAGTTAACTACTTCCGACATTATGGTAAGTAATCGTGTAATCATTAAATTATAGCAACAAGTTAAGCTAATATCTCAACTTAGATGTCAGTTAGTGATAATGCCACTCTTAATTACTTGCTGGTATTCTTATCTCATTTGAACATCTGTTAGGTAACTAAATCTTATAATGTGCGGTGGTTTAGGTACATTTTTTTATAATGTAATTGGTTCTTTAGTACCCGCTTAGTATTAATTTGAACAATAATCCATTCTAATATTATAAATGCGAGAGTAACTCTCGTCTGTTTGTTTTACTTTCAGGCCAAAACTACATAACCAATTTCAATGAAATTTGGTACACAGATAGTCTACAGCCTGAGAAGAGACATAGGCTACTTTTTGCGATAATATATGGTTGTATGTCGTGGAAATAGGTGATCAAAGTGTAAATGGAAAGTCATTTTTGAAGTCAGAAGCTTGAAACTATTATGTTAGGTTTATAATTAGCTGATATAAAAAACAAAACTTGAACATTGCTTAAACAAGATGCGATATATGGACTTCTTGGCGGGAAAGTGAAGCGTCATATCTGCAGTTTTGTTTTATTTTCCAAAAATTTGTGATATTTCTAACATTAATGTGTAATAACGGTGGATTATTAACCGTTAAGTGTTTGTGAATATACATAAGTGTTGGTAAATCAAACAAAGCAGTGCAACATCACTTTTCATATTCTCTCAAGGAGTCCACGTGAGATCTCAGTATAGTCCCACATCTTTACTGAGGACTCAAGGGGCTTAGGGGAGGGTATCTCATTTACCATTTATCCTCTTTATCATCACTAATTCTCATTTACTATGAATTTTTTATTATTAATATATCACTTACTTCACACTGGCTAGATGTGCTAGACGCACGAAGCCATTCTTTAAAAGAAAAAAAAAGATGAGATATAATCAAATTTTACGCGGTCGATGTCGCGGGCGATCTATTAGTTATTAATATAGGAAAAACTAGTAATTAATGTTGTTATTAAATCTATGTATAAGGTTTATAAGGGTTTATAATATACGATTTATTGGATATTGTTTTGATGGCTGCATAGCTTAACTGATACCACATGGTATACTACTTTACAGTAACAAAATTGTGGTTTGCAGCACATTTTATTCAGTCTCCTAATTAAATATGAATGTTATTTTTACTAAAATCCCTTTATCCTGCAGCTTGAGTATATCACGCTCACTTATATGTTTCTCCGGTGGTAGCGTCATGCGTCGGGTCGTTACGCTCCCTAAAATATGGTTGAGCGTAACGCGTCTGCTCATGTCTACTATGTTTATCCGTAATTATGTTAATATTGCTAAGAAGAGTTGTGTTTTTCTTTCTTTTAAATCTTGTGACTGCAGAACACAATTGTTTTTATATTGTGTATTTTAATTGTAACTGGCGGGAGAAAAAACCAACCTTGACGATTTTCTTGCCCGTTCTTTTACGATCAATCTCCCGCCCGCAGTGAATGGGCGCGTTAGTTTATAAGTATGACATTCATAAGAGCTCTATTGAGCCAAACTTGAATAAATGAATTTTAATTTGATTTGATCCACGCCAACCTCGCCTACAAGTGGTGCACCTGCCGATTAACGGATGAGGCTCTGGCAAACATAAAATTTCCCGGTAAGCGGCATTATGCTCGCCACCTATTATTATGAGGGACCAACAATAGAATTGGCTAAATGGGCTTATAATATACCTCTGCCTCCCCCTTGAAGAAACAGGCGTGGATGTATGTAATTATGAGAACTATTAAGTGTTTTTGACGATATACTTTTATTCCTTTCCATTTATGTTGCATTGAAGAAATTACTTTAACAGCTTAAACGCCCAGCCGAAAATACTAGTTTGCTCTATGGGCCATGGCAGCCACCATATGTCCGACAACCCTTTTGTTATTTTTCAATAACCGCATTGATAAAACAAACTGGCAGATAAACGGTGTCTGCCATGGCGTTTAACGTGTTAAGTAATAAGGGTTACCTGAGCATTCTAATAAGCATAGATAACTTCAGTTAGGCGACTTATTAATGAGACCTAATAATGTTCTAATAAACGATTATAAATATGGCTTTTGTGTTAGTAGCACACTCGTTTGTCGAGTGGCCTTCAAGCAAAAAGCTTTTAACCTTCGGTGTTTAATATTTTATAACCCTACTTGATCCAAATATTATTAAATAGGTTTTCAGCGTACAGTTCACGGCAATTAGTAATATGTTACCAACGAAGATTGATAAACTTTATTTTTTTTGTCATAATATCTACATCCTGCATTACAGGTGACACAGTTAATGCAGTCCAAAAAAAATTACCGTGGAGTATGCAAGATAAAAAGCGTTCTCACTTATAACAGCCTGCAAAAATGCCGTTTCACGCCCCACTTTAAAGACCCGGGATAACAGGAGCTAGGAAACACAAGAATCGGCAGATTGGGTAAATCGATAAGACTTAACATCGGAAGTGCTCTTAATTATATTGGAGAGAGTATAGATACTAAAAATGGAAGTACCCCTGAATGGCGTCGAAACGGTAATTATTTAGTAATTTTTATCTCTTCGAATATCAATCAAGGGGCACTGATTCTATCACCTCCACAGGCTCATTACAGACGAGCGCTGACGCAAGAAACACTCTCAACTTTAAATAATGATCGTCTAACGAGGGTCGAATGTGGGCACTGATTACATCATTCTTAATTACAGGCAATTTATTGTTGTTTAACAAATAACTAGCACCTCATGGGGAATGGGAACGACGGCCCCAAGACATCTATTCTGTGCTCCAGTTTACAAATTAACTCAATCACTTTATGTGACAACGTTTAATTATAATTGTAGGTAGTTTACATTTTGTAGATGACAAGTGTAAAGTCGGAAATTAACCCGATGACATCGAACATTATTTTAGGATACTGCTAACTGTCTTTTAGGAGCTTCCGTAATACACAGAGTAACTCACGGTACGTTAGATAAATATAAATAAATATTTTCTGACATTTACACCAATTAGTTAGTTCCAAGATAAGTATCCATTAAGAACTTATGTTATGGATACTAAAAAACGGATAAACATAGATAAATACTTATTTTTTTGTAAATACATACATAATATACACAGGAAAACACCCAGATAAGAATTAATATTTTGTCCTGTGGGGGATTCGTACCTACGCTATATCGGTCTCCAAAATAGAAAGTTGTTTTGTTCCAATATGAAACATTACCCTTTCTCGCTCAATTGTAACTACAAGAACTTCAAAAATCATTTATTTCATAAACTATTACATTGTACTTCGTAGTAACGTCAATTTAGTTATAAGAGAATGAAATTTGGAAATTGCCTTTAGAAAAGCAGTTTAAGAGAATCATTTATCCAATTCCCGCGATATTAAAGCAAATACAGTATTTATTCAAACTGAATTTGTGCATTTGCTTAAATCTAGGAACGACAGTTTTCTATGCAAAATTATGTTATGATCAAGGATCAAGCAAGAGATTCGGTAAGGCTTTTTTAATCGGTAATATTGCTAATCTATCTCAGTATCACTACTGGGCTGAGGCCTCTTCTAACGCATCAAAGTGAAAGGAGTTTAAAGTCACTCTCTACTGTGACTTTCGTCTTGATTCATGAGAATCATGAGAGACCTGATTTCAGCAGTAAAATTTTAAGATGAGCTGACATGATAATACGCTGAGTTATTGATGATGAACTTAAGCTTTTCACCAATTTAAACAACTATACAATGCGTACATTTCATTTTAGTCTAGTATATGCGCATAGAAAAATATATTTATTTAAAAAAAAAATCTTATGTAAGTTTATAGTGAATAGTTTATGCCTATTTTTTAATGACGTACGTGGTCGCGCCTCTTCTAAAATGACAGGAATAACACGACAATGTCATATAATTTTTATTTTTAGTCATTGCAATGTGTATTTCATAATGTTTTAAATTTATTATAATTTATGCTTTAATCTATTGTACTCATTGTACTTATTTGATTAACATATCAATATATGTTAATCTAATAATTTTTTACAATTAATTTAATGCATGAATACGCTTTACCAGTCTTTTAGTTTCTAAGTAGATACGTATTATTATAATAAAACCGAAACGTATAACTTGCACCACACACTAGTTATTTGCTAACAAAAAAAGGCAGGGTAGACGAACAGCGATTGTATTCAACTACTTACTCGGCTGGCGTAATTGTAACGTGTAACTACCCTTGCAAGTGAAATAATATGTATCGAGTATTAATTATTCCATAATGTTATTTTTATTAGATATAATATCACTTAATGTAGTGGAGGAACCTTGGATACAGGAACTATCCTAGTTTAGGTATCAACCCACCATAATCACTGTTACAAATGTTTGTAAGTATTCCACTGTATGCATTATATTTTTATGGTGAGAAAGAAACATTATTATTATTGTACCGTGTACCCATAGGTAACTATAATATTTTATCAATCACCAGCTAATAAACTGTCTAAACCCACTGCTGTGAGCAGACATTTTCCAAAACTCGCCCCAATACCCTATTTTCGGCTTCGTGTCTCCAATTCTTTTCCGCCACAGCGCGTAAGTAGCTTCTCATCCGACGTTTGATTGACTCGGAATTTGCGGTCTCCACTTCGGAACAATTTTGTTCCCAAACAGTCGTCGGTTATGCCATTGATTTGGCGAAGCCATCACCACTTCAACCTGCAAAGTCTCTAAATTAAACTAAATAAGTAGTAAATTACAGCGAAGTAAAATACATTCTGAACAAAGTTCATAAATGGAGAGTGGTTAAATTTAATTGAACACCGGAGCTGTAAAACAGAAGTTGCTGGCTCAAAAAGAAACATGGATGGTTTTTAGTCAGTAAAAGCCTGACACACCCTCCCACTCCATCCACAGCGGGAGAAGGTAATTTGACGATTATTCGTCCGAAAAAATAAAAAGATGTAAAACAGAATATTATTATGTCGTCGTTTCGGCTAATCGACGTTATGGGTAACAGGTATTCCTGTTATCTATTATTATAGATAACTTTAGCCACTGCCATGCCATTTTAGCCTTGCATTGGACAGTAGTAATATGAGCCATCTTCTACCAGATACTTCTATCACATGCCTTTTCGAACTTGTTTCTACCTTTTTTTACGAACATGCATAATAATGTTAAGATGATTAATTACCTAAACAAGGGTCAAAAAGTCACAAACATCAATTTCTATAAAATATCACATAATATTACTAAGCCAAGGCTATTTTCCAAGTTATTGTAAACCGATGTCTTAGTCAAATCCTCGGTATATATGGCCTAAAATAATCTCGAACGAAGACCTGCGAGAACGCTGCCTCGAAACCCTGATTGACTAGCAGATCATGCGCCTTAATTGGAACTGGATCGGCCACGCTACGAAGGGGTCTTGATTATATAAGTACCTAAACAGGGAATGAATTGGAACCTACAAGTGTAGCGAAAACATGATCGTCTCAAACTAACCTGGCGAGACACGGTAATAGATTAAGCAAAGAAGGTATGGAGCGAGATCAAGCACGAGGCTCAAGACCGATCAAGATGGAAGGTCGCTGTGGACGCCCTCTGCTCCATCGAGGATCATAAGCCAAGCTGTGTTCTTCAATCTCTCCCAGCTGACTAAACTATTGCTACAAGTGGTCTGTTGGAGTTCTTTGTAAACAGAAACCTATTAGTCTTACAATTTGCGTAGACCAGTAACATAGCTCTGCCATGTGCCCCATAACATTAATCACGAGCTAAACCTGTTTACAAAAATTTCTTGTAAATCCGCCTTAAAGTCAGAATGCTTAACTTTTATTTTGTAACTCCAAAAGCAGTATTTTATGGGAAGAGGAAGCCATTTAACTAATCCCCTGTTAATTGTCAGTTTGTTCATGTATTTGGATAGGAATTTGTGATTATTATCAAACTGGAACAGTTATTTGTGCTCTTTGAAATGCGTTTAAAAATGATTGCCTATAATGGTCTGACGACTAGATATAAATAATGTTAATGTGTATTATGTTGTTTGTAATGTTCAACAACTGCAGGTGGTGGCGATACAATAAATAAATAAATATTTTCTGACAATCACACCAATTATTTAGTTCTAAAATAAGTATCATTAAGAACTTGTGCTATGGATACTACATAACAGATAAACATACATTAATACTTGTTTTTTGTTGTAAATACATACTTAACATACATAGGACAACACCCAGACAAGCACAAATACCTACTCATATTTATGCACACAAGGATTTATTATGTGTGGGAATCGAACCTACGACTTCAGGACCGCGGCAGAGTGCGGGTATAATCGCCAGCACGCCATATAGGTGGTCAATAGACATCCTTACTTATATCATAAATGATTTATAATACAATTATAAAAGCTTATAAAGTCTAATGCTGAACATTAGCCTCCCCTATAGATTACATTCTATTTGCACTATTATTATCTAGGCCCGTACCACACGGCACAATTATAATATTAGACGGCCAATATCTGCACTCGCTTCTAAGGTCGTGTGTTGGATTCTAATAATCATTCATCATCATTTCAGCCCATTAACGTCCCACTACTGAGCACGAGCCTCCTCTCACATATCAAGGTGTGGGGGTATTGGGTCATACTCCACCACGCTAACCCAGTGCGGATTGGCGGAGGCCGGTGTATGGCGTCCTGCTGTTAGAATTTATCAAGCCGCCGATGAGGCCTCTAACATGGCTTAACGACTACCACATTTAGTGATAACCGGGACCAACGGCTTAACGTGCCTTCCGAAGCACGGAAGCGCTCAATATCAAATGCCACACAAACGGTCACCCATCCAAGGACTGACCTCTGTAAACTCTGCTGTACTTCGGTGATCGTTTCCGTGTGTAATATTATTCCTATTTTTCTGCTCAAGCACATCTGTGCTTCTGTGAATAAGCATCTGCTTAAAACCTAGTCTTCATAAGAACGATTTATGTTGTGCAACATTCTGAAATGATGTACATCAGCCCTAGAAGTAGTTAAACACATTTTAGAACCGTGCTACACCAACTATCTCAATCAAATCGTAAGGTTGCAACTTACTAAACTACCGTTCTAGTTAGAGTGACAAAGCTTTAAAATCATCAGCTACTCTTGAGTACCGCTTTAAGCAATTCTTTACTTAAGTAGCCTAAAGAATAACACTTGATCAACTTTCTCTTATTTTGATAGCACAAAGAATCGCCTCTTGTAAACTGGGGGTAACGATGATCGACTCAAGTTCGTCAACAAAACGATTTTCGACTCTATCTTAGAATACAGTTATGGGCCTTTATTTTAATTTGACAAACAATAAATGAACACGTGTACGCTTACATTAGAAATCTGTGTTTACTATTTCAACAGCGACAAAGGAGCAAACAATCGATTTCTGGCCGGACCCTAATGTCTTTCTGATCGGTTCGATTCTGATATCGATAACTAAATTATGGTTTGAACAAAAAGTTTTACTTCATAAACTAGTTTATGGTTATAAATGTTGTTACGAGGCAAGCGATTTATTTTATGAATAATGTTTGTAATCTGTAAGGAGACCGACAATTACAATGGAATTTATAAGAAATAACATAAGTTTTTGTTCCTTTTTCTGATATTCTTACAAAATACAAATCGTTTATTGCGTTACGTGTGGTTTAGGTATAGAATATTTCAAAATATTTAATTTAGTAAAGCACATGTACCCTGCAAGGGCATAGCAATATTATTATATAGATTATATAGTACAATAAATTTTTTATGAAATTAACAAACAAAGTTAGTACCTACGTCTCACAATATTATATAGAAATGAATTGAAATTGTATATGAGTGAATTGAAATACATATACAATATTCAAAGTAGGTGAAAGTAAAGCGGTACATCAAAACAATTTTTTTGTATAGTTTGTTGTGGCTTATGTCCATAATAGCTGAATCAATTTTGACAAGATCAAGAAGATTTTGAAAAAAGTTAGTATATTAAGGAAATCTGCTATCAGTTATATAATATAAGCCTTATAAAGTCCACTGCTAGATAGATTACATTCTATTGGAGGTATTTGCCCATTATCACCACACTAGGTTGGTGATCGCAGTTAAAGCCGGTACGCAGAATGACCATAGGTTACCCATACCCATAGGATTTCTCTTCGTCGATTCTTACGACTCCCCGTGAGATGAGTTACTGGCACTATTATAGGCTGATACCACAAGGCTACAAAATCACGTAGGTAGCAAATGTCTGGCCATGGCACCGCCGCCCGGCCAAGGTAGATTTGGCAGGCCCAGGAAATGCTGGCTTGACGTCGTAAGGAATGACATGCGTGCAAATAATGTATCGACCAAGGATTCCTAAGACCGTGCGAAGTGGAGAAGAAGATGTAGGAAAGCGGACCCCGGGCCCGTTAGGCAGCAACCGGGATAACGCTAAATTGAAAAAGAAGACCACAAGGCAGTTAAAGCTAGTATAGGCCATAGTAGCTTTAATTTGTTATGTCAAAAATTAACTGTGAGAAAATAAAAGAAAGATTTGTGCAAAATTGATCCAACTGAAAGAAGAGGAGTTAATTTCAAAAAATTGTTATTAATAAAAATTAAACACACCTATTGGTCACGCGGGCGAAGTAGTGGACGGCCGCTAATTTTATAATCAATCGATGAGTTCTTCTTCAGTGTATTAATTTAGTAAGCATTACACACACAAATTAAGGTACATGTTCCACTTGTTTAGTATAGGAATTGAACGCACAACCTATGGAGCGTAGAGCACACCAAGACCGCACCTTAACAACCGTCAAATAAAACTTTAGTAGTTTTCCCAATAAAACAATAGTTGTAGGGAATAAGTACTTGTTTTATGTACTTAGATACGTCTGTTTTATTGCTATAAGAAAGAAAGCTTCGAATTTTGTGCATAAAATAATGAGGTCACGTAAAGAAACTTTTTATGAGAGGCTCAACCCACCTTTTATTTTCAAGAACTTCTTTCTTTTCGTTGGAACGTAAACGTTGCGAAATATCTTCACTCTAACGTAAAAATTCGTCTTTACCCAAAACTTCAAACACAAAATGTCCCAACGCTTTAGGTTTTGTTTACTTAAATAAAAGCGAAAACGTGGTCACATTTCGTGTTGAAGTTTTGGGGAAAGACGCATTTTTACAGTAAGCAGTAAGTTTATTATAAGATATTGTAATCAGTAGCAAGAAATGAATAGTATTAATGTGAATGAAATAAAAATAAACAATATTATGACGAGTTAAGTTCAATGTAAGTTTAAACTTTGTGATTTAAATTTAGAGCCGCGGCCACCGGGCACATTCATCCGCCTGGTGAAAGGAGGTGAATCTTCTCTTTGGTGGGAAGTACCATCCACTTCCTACACCCGGTAAGCGGCAATAGGCTCGCCACCTATTACGTGAAACCAACTATATAATTGGCGAAGTATGGGCTTATAATATGCCTTTGCTTATCCCTTCGGGGAAACAGGCGTGAATGTATACATGTATGTAATTTTAGTCCTTGGCTGTTAAATCCGCTTCATAAATTGAAGAGAACTATCTCAAAATGACTAGTTTTTGCGACGCAGCGAACAAAGAGGAGTAGGCAGAGATCACATCCTTCCACTTGCTACGATCTTGAACACCCTTTTAGTTTCATTTACACTCATTAAGCTCCTCATACACGCCCGTCGGCTTAGGGTACTTTTGAACTGCCCATTCTCCAAAATTTTCTGAATTTGGTCATGGCAGGTCTTACGTGGTCTTCCCCTCCTAACACTTCCAATCACTTGCCCATCGTAAATCAATCGTTAGTCTACTTTCATTCATCCTCTCAACATGACCAAACCATCTAAGCATACCTTTCTCAATTCTTGTCACTATTATCTTCTTTTACACCAGCTTCGACCCTTATCACTTCATTCCTAATCCTATCACTCAATTTTACACCTAGAATACTTATGAGTGCTCTCATCTCTACTGCATTAATCTTTTTAATATATAAAGAAATACTTTACAAGCTAAAATCTTGATTTAAAGTCAAAGTGTAGGTCTATACAAAGGACGCTAATATAAAAATGGCACTTCATACTCAGTCACCTCTCTTTTCGGAAAAACTCATTTATATATACTCACTCAAAAGCACCAAAGATTATTTCCCGTAACAAATCAGGTAATAGTATTATAGAAAAGCAAAATGGTATTATAGATAAACAAAAGACGCCTCTATATTGTAACCGTGCGTTCGTCAAACAAGTTAAATCAAATTACGAATTCCATAACTACACTAATCATCCGCTACAGAACTACACTTAAAGTGAAATCATGTGAACATGAACTGTACGTCCCACGACCAACAACCGACAACATAATCAAAAGTGATTGTAAACTGCGCTCACTGAGTTTGTTTATCCCTCTAATGATCGTAGCACGACTGCGCCGAAGAACGATTGCCGGAATACATCTGAAACGCACCGACAGGATCATTAAAATGCCATTACATGGATCCGTGATATAAAAATGTTATCGAGAGACTCACAGCGCGTGCATTCAAGCAGCTAAGTTTGTATTATTAATTTCATCTTTCGTTTTCTTTTTTAATTATTTATGACATTAATTTGAAGATCGAATTATATCACCAGTTATAAACTTACAGTTACTAGCTTTTTTGACTTTGTAATTTTATCACATAGTAGTCTGTACCAACGAGGGATAAGACCGACAAACTGTTGTACAGTTTATGTTGTTGTGCTGTACAGTTTGGCTGACAGAAATATGTTGACAATTTATTTTGCCTTAATAATAAAATTAAGCTGTGACAATAAAAAATAAGTAGCGAACTTTTTGTCTCATATATGATGTGGTACTAAATAAAATTTTGCCTAGTCAGTAGTCTTGCCTGCTTTACTCAACTGTACTGGCCTACGTGCTGGCATTAACGCAATCCTTTTCCCGTGGCCAGTAAAATTACGATGCATCTACCAATTCGACATTAAATTTTAATATGAATCAGACAAAAAGTCTCTATAATTCTTTGTAACCCATCGTAACCGGCAGTATGTCCCAAGAAAGCCACCAAGTCGTTAATAGTCTCAACACAAGTTTCAAATTAGCTGTCAACGTCATAAATGTCCTACCGGAGGCACTAGGAGTAAGCCTTCACTAGCTTAGGAACTTTAATGAGCCTCCTGCGCACCTCCTGTCACTGAGAATGACACCAGTCGCCATTTTATCTCTTTCCGATTCCTATGAGCAGTATAAACCTAGCTATCTGTTAACTTGGTACATTTTAATCTCAAGGATTGAATTTATTAGGAAACCGACTACTGATTTTCAACTTTACAGCCAGTGTTCTCTAAGACCTGTTTTAATTGACGCAGTGAATGTGGCGCCGCCTGCAAGCAATTGTCACTGCTCTCGAAGCCAGTTTTATGTCAGAAACCGAAGCGCATGTTTGTTATCGGATTTCAAGCTTTATGTTTGCTTTGTTCAGAGTTTATTAGTCGGTGATTGCTAAAGGAATTGCTTCGATTGTTGTGGTCTGGTCTTATTGAGATTAGACGGAATTTGTGCTTATGAAGGTCTAGTGTTCGCTTGCGATCTCGTCTATGCATGTCTCTTTTTATGTATGGCTTGACGAAAGAGAATGAATAATTTATCTGGTGGTAGATTATTCATTATATTACTTGCTAAGCTCATGATTAAAATTGCATAAGTTAAGAATTTTTTAACAGTACACTACACTCGTTATATATGAAACCATCTTCCATAATCTCATGGGATTAAAACATTACAAGCACTCTTTTAACTTATATGGCGGTCATAGTCGAGTAGCATTAAGTTTCAAACCTATACCGATATTACCTTTGACGACCGATATGGCGAGGAGGTCAGTATACCTGGACTTCACTCCAGAGGTGAAGTGTGGGTTCGATTCCCATACAGGACAAATCTTTGTGTGAATGAATATGAATATTTGTTCTGGTCTGGGTGTTTCCCATGTATATTAAGTATATACAAAAAAAATAGTATGTTTATCCGTTCTTTAGTATCCATAACACAAGTTCTTTATGATACTTATCTTGGAACTAAATAATTGGTGTGATTGTAAGAGAATATTTATTTATTTATACAATATACCTACCATTCATAACACAAGAAACCAGGCCTATCAACACTGATTCAGTTTTAGAAACCACTGCAACGCGGTATTGTTTTAAGTGCTACTTGGACCCCAGTAGGACATGTCCTTGCGTCTACTGTTAAAAAAAACTATCAATTAGATTTTACTAATCGCACATTCATAATAAAGTAAAAAATGCGTAGGTATTCTATCTTGGTTAATATGACAGAAGATCTTAACGCAATGCTACCTTATACGATGGAGCTCTTATAGAGAATTCGTTCGAGGATTTGCGGGCAGATATCAAGTCAAGTGGTCGGAGGACATTAAGGTGGCTGTATCGAACTGAAGCAGAATTGCCGCAAGCAAGACCAGATCGACGACATATCAAGACCTTTCTAGTGAAAGTCTAGAAAGAAGAAGTAGTTAGGTAAGTGGCACCACTCTATTTCTCTAAACGTGAGGATGTAGATGTAACAAAATTATGTACTAAAACCACTATATTCCTTTTTTTTACTTTCATCAAAATCCTTTAACGGGAAAAAATAACAAATATCCTCACAAACTTGTGCGTGCTTGTGCACTCCAATTCCCAATTGTAACATTTTAATGTGTTCGTCTAAGTGGTGGTTAATTTTAGCGTCTAATTAATTATCAATAATTATGATTGTTTGGTGTGATAAATATACTTTATAGATATATAAAACAACCCATTGTTGATTTTAAGACCTCCTTCTCATCATGAAACTCGTGTTGACAGCGTTTTAATGGGTGAGTACTTATTTTGGGTTTTATGCGACGAAATAACATTTAAATTTGTTGTAATACCTACCACGAGATATTTTATAAATTAAAACTAGACCTATGGAGCCCAAGCCAACCTTACCTGCAAGTGGTGCACCTGCCGATCAACGAACGAGGCTCTGGCAAACATAACAGTGCCCGGTAAGCGGCAATAGGCTCGCCACCTATTACGTGGGACCAACTATGTAATTGGCGAAGTGTAGGCGTATAATATGCCTTTGCCTACCCTTCGGGGAAACAGGCGTGAATGTATGTATATATTTAAAACTAAATGCATCCTCAATTTTGAAAAATCGTATTAATATGATCATGTATGCATTAAAAATTTGGGTACTATTTTAACATGATTTTTGTAAGAAATATCCTCCCACAATTACACCAATTATTTAACTTTAAGCTAAGTATCATTAAGAACTTGTGATATGAATACAAAATAACGGATAAACAATCATAACCTCTTATTTTTGTAAAGACTTACTTATTCTACAAAACACCTAGACCAGAACTAATATTTCTGTTTATGCACACAAAGACCTGTGTAGGAATCAAACCTTAGGAGCGAAGTGCGGGTATACTCGCCACCACGCCATATAAATAAATAAATATTTTCTAACAATTACACCAATCATTTAGTTCTAAGATAAGTATCATTAAGAACTTGTGTTATGGATACTAAATAACGGATAAACCTACATACATACTATTTTTTTGTAAATAAATACTTAATATACATAGGAAAACACCCAGACCAGAACAAATATTCATGTTCATGCACACAAATATTTGCCCTGTGTGGGAATCGAACCCACGACCTTGGAGCGGAGAGCGGGTATACTCGCCACCGCGCCATATCGGTTGCCATTTTGGTCTGGGTGTTTTCCTATGTATATATTTACAAAAAAGGATTTCTGTATGTTTATCCGTTATTTAGTATCCATAATACAAGTTCTAAATTATACTTAACTTGGAACTAAATAATTAGTGTAATTGCTAAACATTATTTATTAACTTATTCATAGTTATATCTATTTTCTATGACAAACAAAGTATTTAAATTTTCAGCTAGTTCTATGATTAAATGTCCCCTCCACCCACGAACAAGGGTCAATCAAGATACAACGACAGTTTGTTAACTTATCGTAATAGGTAAAATAACATAGTACAGTATTTTACACACCTGTATCTGGGTTATTGATTTAAACGCCATGTCAAATAGACCCAAATGTTTGAATTCATTTGATAAATTAGAATTCAATAATCTGATTAAGGGTGCCACCTGATTTGATCAAATTAATGTTTCTGGGTATTTCAGTATTAATTTCGTTTTGTGTCGAAGCTTAGATAACTACAGATAGGTGCCATGTACTTTGGTACTATAGAAATTAATCACGTGTAGGTATGTTATTTTGAAATATGTGTATAATAAACAAAAAAATAACTGGTAAAATAAATGGTAACTTATTTGTATCCCACAGTGTGACACTCAAGTACATATACAGTGATAGTATATATGAAGTTTATTCGAGAGATTTCATTCTTATAATTTTATTTTATTTTTTTATTTTATTTTATTTTATTTTCTTTGGGGGGCTTACAGCTAACACTGCTATATAATTTTAAAACATATATTCTAAAAGCCAATAACAAGCCTCCACATATAACATAATTGACCCTAAAGATCGATACAATAAAAGTACTGGTTCGATTATCGGGTGCGGCAAGCGAGTTTTTAAAAACCTTAGAATGCAGTTTTTTTAATAACGGATTGGTTTTTTTTACAGTATTAAGGGTACTCCCCCTTCAGATGGCATTACAAATTCCACCTTTGAATTTCTGTTATTACACAGTGCAAATACCGTCTGACCTTCACAATCCAGAGGGAAACATAATTTTATGCTAAAACCAGCTGTTAGGTTATTAGCATGCACTGTCTTCCTAATAATTACTGCCATAGATATTCATGACAGACGGGACCAACGCCTTAAGGTGGTTTCTGAGACATGAAGCAAGCGATAATTACGCATGTAACTTCGATTAGTCAAGCTGCGACCAGTGTTTTCAACCCGGGATCCTCTGAATTAAAAGTCTTTGTGCCTTGCCACTGGACTATCTTCACTCAACAACACAATACAGTTCAATATAAAATAAATTCTCAGTGTAAAGATATTTATAGACTTTGATTAAATCGTTAAACGGTCAAATGGTTTTGTAAAAGAATTATTTTTCTGAATAGCCTTGTTTAGAAAGTGGTTTGATAACAGAAGTCCCACAGTTCTGATCGTATCTAACGATCGATCGCATCTTGCGTTATCTCATATAGTCTAAGGGCTCACATTTCGATTTTATGTTTTTATTGAAGCGTCTGATACTGTGCAGCAAAAGAGGTTTATTTTTGTTTTGTCGATCGCTCTAGAAAGACAAAGATCGCGCTAGAAAGAAAGGGCTCACCACCGGCCGACACGACTGCCAGCAGTAATACCCACTAAAAATCATCCGACGACGCCCGCCTGCGGCCAATGTCCTCCGAACCAAAACCGGGAGGCCCACCTCAGAGAGGCGCAGTGGCTGCGCCCCTTTACCTCCCCGACGTAGTAGACGTGTAGCCGACTTCCCGGAGGGTCCATGGTTAGACAGCAGGGGCCCCCTGCCCCCGTCGCCTAAGACCCTCCTGGCGCTGCTAGAAGGGCCCTCCTGGCCCGCCCGCCGCGTCCTCCACAGGTCTCTCTTAGTTTCCCCCCGGTAGTAAATATAAAGGGCACTCAGAGTCGTCAATCTCTGGGTGTTACCTTTTCTCGGCCTCCGGGAGGTACTCAGCCCCCCCATCATGCCAAGGTGGACCTGTCCGGGGAGGACTAGTTTTAAATCTGGTCTAGCTTTAGATCTCGTTTTGTAACAAGCCTCTATATGTAAGAAGATTATAGTTCTTTATGTTCATATTTATATAATAACCTTTTGTTTTTTATGTCTCATCTTCCACCTTCTTTTAAGTATATATCTCCTCTTCGATTTGCCGACAATATAGAGGTCATAGCGGAATCGCTTGTGGATCTGGGCACAATGCTCGAAAACTTCGACAGAGCTTTTCAAAGGGTAGGTCTAAAAATGAACATCGACAAGACGAAAATTATGTCAAATGTCCATTTTAAGCCTACGCCAATAATTGTTGTAGGCTCGGCTCTCGAAGTTGTCGATGAGTACGTATACCTAGGACAAAATGTCCAAATAGGTAGGTCCAACTACGACACAGAGGTGAATAGTTGAAATCAGCTCGGTTGGGCTGCGTTCGGTAAACTGCGCTATATCTTCTCGTCAAAAATACCTCAGTGTCTTAAGACGAAAGTCTTTGACCAGTGTGTGTTGCCAGGGCCAAGGGGCCTCATTAGAAAGCTCAAAGTCGCTCAGCGTGCAATGGAGAAAGCTATGCTCGGAGTGTCCCTACGTGATCAAATCAGAAATTAGGAAAACCGTAGATTGGAGTGACCGACATAGCGAGGCGAGTTTGCAGGCTGAAGTGGCAATGGGCGGGGCACATAGCTCAAAGAACCGACGACCGATGGGGCATTAAGGTTCCTCAATGGCGACCGCGAACCGGCAAACGTAATAGAGGACGGAGGAGACCGAGGAGGATCAAGGCGGCGGGAAGCCGATGGATACAAGCGATCTCTGGTTCTCTCGCGGTCTCAGAATTGCTTATTGTAAAAATCTATTGGGGACGCATATGTTCAGCAGTGGACATAATATGGCTGAAATGATAATGATTTGTTTTTTAAACAATTGGTATAGTAAGCTAAACACTGAGTTAAATTATTTAAAGAACTGTATTTATTAATGGGAAAATATTTACAAAAAAAAAAAATCAAAAGATTAATATATGTCTTCTATAGCCGATATTGATATGCTTTAAAAAAAAAAGGAATATATACAATATTTATAATTTGTGTACTTTGAATGTAAAGATTGATCTATAAAGAAACAAATCAATTTTTGGAAACCTAAAACATAAAAACGTAAGGGACTTAATAGGTATTTTATTGAATATTCATAATTATGACGAGTCGGTCTTAGCGACAATAGAGGTATCAGAAAATAAAAATCAGTTTGACCAATGATTTATTTTGAACTATATTGGTAAATATAAAAAATAAGCTGACAATCCGTAAAAAATGGTTATATTTTTTGAACCCTTTGCCTAACATTCAAAAATGTCAACATAATTATATGCTAACAAATCGAGGTCATATATGTTAATATTCCGTCCATTACTAACATAATGTGGAGCACGCGGACAAGATATGGGAATATATTATACTTATTCATCCCAAGTATCTCGTTATCATTTTAATGACGCAATATAGCGCTGATAATATGAATTTTTGAACCTTTATAAAATGAATATTAAAACTTTCGTACCTACTATTAATTAATTTCATAATACACGCTCAACTTTCCATCTGTTACGTGAGTTGGTTATTTATTCATTATTAAAAGTACCTTTAGATACATGTACTGGTATGTGTGAATTTTGTGCTCCTATGCAATAATTTTTAACATTATCAAAATAGCCGTGTGGTACGCGGCATTCTAATCTTTCCCTGACTTGGGATGAGAATTTTTTACTAAATAACATGTTACCCATACTATTCTGATCACTAATTTCTTATACTCAACTTATAATATACATTTACTAGTATATATATTTAATTTGGCTCAAAATATTGAATTAATTAGTTTGATCTGTAGCTATATAACGCAAAAATGACAAAGACTATCGTTTGAAGAATCGGTCGGATTCTTCAAACAATAGTTCGGTTCGGTTGAGCTTTTAATTTAGGAGGCAACGGACTCCGTGCTTAAACCTCATTTGTTCATATTTACAATTTATTTATTCATAAAAACAACGAACTAAAAAAATGTGCTATAATAATAGGTTGGGGAAAAAGTCTTTTCGTATTTTTGTATGAAAAGTCAAGACATTTTTTTCAAAGTTTATTTACATTTATTTACAATATATATGTACCGTTTTGTTGAATAACTTTCTGCCATTTTGTGGGCAGAGACATTATCCCGTTACTGTAGAAACTTTGGGACTTCTGATCAAAAAAACGGGACAAATAGTTTTGGCAGTCCTCTCTTGAGGTCAACCTTACAGAACCTAAAGAATTCTGCAGAGACCGAAACAGGTGAAAATCTGAAGGCGCAAGGTCAGGGCTATATGGTGGATGCACTAGGACCTCCCAGTCGAACTCTCTTAATTTTTGCTGAGTGGCTAAAGATGTGTGTGGTCTAGCGTTATCGTGATGAAAGACCACACCCTTCCTGTTGATCAATTCCGGCCGTTTTCTCTCGACTGCTTCCTTTAATCTCATCAGTTGCTGGCAGTAAAGATCAGAATCAATGGTTTTGCCGGGCGGTAAAAGCTCATAATAAACAATGCCCTTCTAATCCCACCATACACACAGCATCACCTTATTTCGTGTTAGGCCAGGTTTGGCCACAGTCTGTGAAGCCTGGCCAACTTTCGACCACGACCTTTTTCGCACGTTCTTGTCGTACGTGATCCACTTTTCATCGCCAGTTATCAATCTCTTCAAAAACGGCTCGGTTTCATTACGTCTCAATAATGAATCGCAAATGAGTACACGGTTCATTAAGTTTCTTTGAGTGAGCTCGTGTGGCACCCAAATATCGAGCTTTTTTGTATAACCAGCTTTCTTCAAATGGGTCAAAACTGTTTTGTGGTCAATTCCCAGTTCTTCAGCTACATCGTAACTACTAATATGCCGATCTTGCTCCACTCTTTCAAAAATGGCGTCCATTTTATTCGTAACAGGGCGACCAGAGCGAGGTGCATCTTTAACATCAAAATTTCCGGACTGAAAACGTTTGAACCAAATTTGTGCTACTCTTACTGACAAAAAAATTTTTTTCACTGCTTGAGTTGCATTTTTGCCTTTTTTATAATAACATTTTAAAATGTATCGAATTTCTTCATTAGATACACTCATTTTTACGGAGAGAAAAACAAATGAAAAATAGCGGGAAACAACTTTTTTTTATTTTTTTCTTTTCTTTATAATGGAACCTTCTTAATGTTACCAAAACCAGCCAGACACAAATAGTACAGTCAAAAAAAATTTATAATAAGTTTATACCTACGTTATGCGAAAAGACTTTTTCCCCGACCTAATATTTTTTCTCGGTATAAAGTTATCAATCATCACTTCAGATATAAGTTTACTGTTAAATAAAGCCTCCTTATTACTTTTCTTATAATTAACCTATAATCACCTCGCTAGGCAGGCGGGTTCGTGATCTAGGTAAAAGCCAATACCCAGGGTTACGCTACTGCCCATCATCCGGTACGATTTCTCTTCGTTGACTCTACGACTTCCTTTATGATGAGAAGGTTCGGCACATTTCTAGGCCTGTACCATACAGCAAACTTATTAATATTCTTTATGATAGCAGAATTGAGAGCGATTCGTCGTCCTATCTCATTAGGAGTAAGCAATCGTGCATCCGCAAATATTACTGGACTGGCATCTAAATAAAGCCTGTATACACATACATGACATACATATATGAGTATTTGTTCTGGTCCTGGGTATTTTCTATTCATATTAAGTATGTATTTACAATAAGAAAAAAAAGTGTGTAAGTATGCTTGTCGGTTATTTAGTATCCATAACACAAGTTTCTAAAGATATTGGTATAATTGTTAAATTCTTTTTATTTTTTAATTGACGACCGATACGGCGTTGTGCCGAGTATATCCATTTTTTAAGTTTTCAAGTACTATGTATAATAGTTAATGACATAAATAATTTTTGACTTTTGACACTGCTCCTCAGGTCGTGGGTTAGATTCCCACACAGGACAAATCTTTGTGTGTGCATAAACATAAATATTTGTTATGGTCTGGGTGTATTCCTGTGTATATTAAGTATTTATTTAAAAAAAACGTATTTACATATGTTTATCCGTTATTTAGTATCCATAACACAAGTTCTTAATGATATCTTGGAAATAAATAACTGGTGTAATTGTTAAAAAAAAAATTAAACACATAAAATATTTAAATAATAGAAATCTATAAAGAGGATAGATTAGTATTTCGGAACACTCTAATAATGTAACTGTATCTCTAAGTAAAATAGGCTATAATCTTTACTAAAAATGAACTAGAAAAGTTTACGAATGTTATAAACAATTTGTTACAACTCAAAGAAAAAAGGTGTCTTATTTAATCTCGTTCGTTTCCCTCCAGCGTTCCCTGACACCTCGTGATGGTTATCCGGGGCTCAATTCTACGCTTCACGGTTGTAATCCTCTATTTCCTCCCGAGTAATGGTTTTGTCTCAACAGTAATCGACTCACAAGACACTGTTATTGTTGCGCCTTAATAAAACAGTTTTACTTATTGCTTCGTTTTTCTTTCGACGCCGACACCCTGTATGTATACATACATACTATCTTACCTGTTTTCCAAGGGATAGGCTGGGGCATATTGTACGGCCCCATTTCGCTAAATATATTTTTTTAGGTGGCGAGCCTATTGCCGCTTATCAGGAACTATTATGTTCGCCACAGCCTCGTTCGTTGATCTGCAGGTGCACTGTTAAGGTTGTCTTTGGTTTCTTTGGTCTTCGGATCAGGAGGGCCCGTACAGCAGCGCCCGGGGGTCTTAGGCGGCGGGGGCAGGGGGCCCCTTCCGTCTAGCCATGTAGACCCTCCCAGAAGTCGGCCAGTTACGCCATGGCTGCATAAGTAGGTAGGGGGGGCGCTTCACATTGCGCCACTCTGAGGAGGTCCTCCTGGTCCTGATCCAGGGAACGTTGGCCGCGGGCGGGGTGCCAGAAGCTATAAACCCAGGCACTGGCTCTTCGCCCCTTTTCAGCAGCGGTGGGCGTCGTCGGAAGTTTTTTAGTGGGCAGGACTGCGGTGGTCGCGTCTGCCGCAGTGAGCCCCACTCTCCCCTCTTCAGGCAGTGCGTAAACCACAAAAAAAATGATTCCTTTGGTCTTGATAGGGAACATGCTCTAATTCTTCCTGAGTAATGTTCCTGTTTTAACAGTAATCGAACCACAAGGAACTGTTATTCTTGCGCCCTAATAAAACAGTTTCTATTATTGCTGTTTCTTCGTTCGACGCTGTTACTATATGTCTTGTTTGAGTATACTCGTTTTGTGATTTTTGAATATAAATCATTACTTATTTCAAATATTAGGAAAGTAACAAATTATCAAACGAATTTTCTTGTTGTGTATAACTATAGGCGGTTCTTTACCCATACAGGACATACATCAAGAGGTGTCTAGTAGTTCTTGATTTACAAAACAAGTAAAATAATTTAGGTGTTTAGGGCTCCTACCTTTTTTTTTTGATTTACGTCGTTCACAAAATGCAATGCTCTCTCCCGGCCAAAGGGGGACCGAGAGAGGTGTGTGGGACTCACCACCGGCAGACAAGACCGCCAGCAGTAATACCCACTAAAAATCTTCCGACGACGCCCGCCGCTTGTTGAGAAAGAGGCGGGGGCCAGTACCTGGGTTGCAGCTCTAACACCCCGCCTGCGGCCAACGTCCCCCGGACAAAACCGGGAGGACCTCCTCAGAGAAACGCAGTGGACGCGCCCCTCCTACCTCCTTGTGCGACCATAGTGTGTGTGGCCGACTTCTCGGAGGGTCCATGGTTAGACAGCGGGGGCCCCCTACCCCCGCTGCCTGAAACCCTCCTGACGCTGCATGACGGGCCCTCTTGGCCCGCCCGCTGCGCCCTCCACAGGTCCCTCTTAGTTTCCCCCCCGGTAGTCAGTACTAAGGGCACCAAGAGTCGCCAATCTCTGGGTGTTACTTTTTCCCTAGCGCCCTCTGCGCCCTACCAGGAGGCACTCAGCCACTCTACCACGACAAGGTGGAGACCAGTCCTCACCTGCAAGTGGTGCACCTGTCGACTAGCGGACGAGGTCTGGCGAACATAAAAGTTGCCGGTAAGCGGCAATAGGCTCGCCATGTATTACGTGGTACCAATAATACAACTGGCGAAATGTTGGCGTTATGCCTCTGCCTACCCCTTCGGGGAACCAGGCGTGATATTACGTGTGTAATAATAAGGCTATTGCTAAGATTATGTCTCCCAGATTTATAATATTTGTAATCAAATATAAGGGATCATCCATAAATTACGTCACACGAATTTCGTGAACTTTTGACCCCCCCTCCGTCCTTGTCAAAGCTGGTCACACTTGTGAGACTACCTCCTCCTTAGTGTGATGTCCCATTTTTTGTAATTGTACAACAAGAAATGATTACATTATAACAGCAGTTCCAAAATATTTATAGGACCTGGATTTTGAAATGTGGCGTCACGAAATTTAGGATCCCCCCCATCCCCTTGTCACACCATGTTACACTTCGTCAACCCCCTCCCACCCCATTAATGTGTGACGTAATTTATGGATAGCCTCTAATAAACAAAACACATCAGCTTATATAATTGGTCTTGATCACATTCATTTTGTCGTTTGTCTACTGGAGTTCTCATATGTCAACATGCAGTCGACAAAGCCAAACCACCACAGATAGAGCCAGTTCATCGAGTTTAGGCAGATCTTCAGGAATCGAACAACCTTTGGAGCAATAAACGTATATTTATGTATATCTCGAATGTGCGAATCTTATATGTCTTAAATCCAATAGCATAGGTTCCTATCACTATTATTTTAAAATAAGTTTTTTATTTAAAATAACAAACAGTACATACGTTCGCGCCTGTTTCCTCGAAGGGGTAGGCAAAGGGAAATTTTATGCCCACACTTCGCCAATTATGTAGTTGGTTCCACGCAATAGGTGGCGAGTCTATTGCCGCTTACCGGGCAGTATTATGTTCGCCTCGTCCGTTAATCGGCAGGCGCACCATTTGCAGGTGAGGTTGGCTTGAGCTCCATAGGTCTATGTAGGATCCCTATACAACCTTATTACGTGTAACAAACCATCATACTTAAAATAAGTGAAAAGAATCTGACTTTGTTCTTAATAGAGCTATAAAATAATCTTAAGATTTTAACGATATAGCTTTTTGGGAAATTATACGATAAAGATATTTTTCTGCATATGTAAAAGAACTATAAAACCACTTTTAAGATACTGACTGATAACGCAATGGGAAAGCCGAACGACGTGGCCCATTTGTCTATCTTAATTGTATTTTTATCGTATCACTCAAATGTCTCTCAACGCCTCACATGTGCCTTCGGCGCATTATTAACGACTTATTTAAACTACTGATAATGATTATAATATTTCTTTGTTAGATTTATTACTAGTCTCATTAGAAAACTACATTCCGTTTCAGAAATTTGATGTAAATGATCTTTGGTTGGGTTGCTTATTCATTTAACATATAAGAAACTAGCGGCCACATGTACAGGTAATCACTTTTTTATTTTTAAAGTTAAAGCCTAAGTAGCTACTTATCTTTTATGGCCCACTTATAATAAAAAGCCTGTGAAAGTTCTGTCAAAATTGGTTCAGTTGTTTGAGTGACACAAATAAGACAAATAGATAATAATTTGCATACATGCATAAATTCACAACATCACAACAATTGCATTATAAACAGACACTTAAATTTTATTTATATGTGTGTATATTTATTAAAATCACCTGTATTATTTGACAAATTAACTTAAACTGTGAGCCGAGTGATATTCGAAATTAAGGGAATTTGTTCTATGCCTTTACATTATTTGCCGAATAGCTCATATATTTGTTTAGCAGGTACGTGTATTAAGGGACACTTCCAAAAACTCAAATACCTAATTTCTATTGACCTGTAGTTTATGTTTAATGAATATCGAGTCATAAAGTCCGTGTTCCATTGTCAGTATAAGACTATAAATAAATTAATATAATCTGACAATTACACCAATTATTTAGTTCCGAGATAAGTATCATTAAAAACTTGTGTTATGCATACAAAATAACAGATAAACATACATAAATATATTTTGTGTAAACACATACTTTATATACATAAGAAAGCACCCAGACTAGAACACTTATTCATGTTTATGCACACAACAATGTGTGGGAATCGAAGCCACGACCTCAGAAGCGGAGGACGGGTATACTCGCCTCCTCGCCATACCGGTATTTGACAGATTTTATTATCACTTCAGCCCATTGACACCCCACAACTTATTTATTTATTATTAGAAAGTACAAAGCTTTTAAAATATTACAAATAAGTACTACAAATTACTACTTATTACTTGATTTGTACAAAACAGAGTTAAGAGGTTTCAGATTGTATTTCTTTCGAAATATTTGTCAAAGATAGGAGTTTGGCGTTCTGCTGTTAGAATTTTTCAAGCGGCCCTAATAGCTGAATGACTACCACATACAGATGCATACTGAACCCACGGGCAGACATACGTTTTATAGCCCGGAAAAGCTCCATATTTAATGGTACATAGACTGTATGGGTCGGATACTATTGCTGAACTAATGCTGAATATGCTGAGGTTAGTTATTGGACCGGTTGACAAATTATCGCGGAGACATGCACGCTTTACATATTGAATTATTTATTAAACGTCCTTATTGTTAAATATGAATTCGAGGTTATATCTAGTGAAAACAAGTAGTAATATTCCGTGCTTCGGAAGCCCTTGGTTCCGGTTATATCTGTAAAATATAAACAGCAGGGTCACACATCCTGTCTGCCAATAAGCACAGTATCCATTGTTCATTTGCGGGACTGTTCGAAAGGGTTACCGCGGCCTTGATGTTACTGGCTCAAGAAGGAACATGAATGATTTTTAGTCAGTAAAAGTCTGACACACCCTTCCGCTTCACCTACAACGGAAGACAGTCAATTGATGATTTTCCATCCGAAAAAAAAACCATTGTTCACCTTGACGAAGTTACCGCTATGTTAAATAAATCCACAATTTATACACACAATAACTAGAATTTAAAACAGTTACTTGATGTTACTTATCCTCCTTGGTACCAAAATGTTTACATAATATCTTAACATCTTAGCATTAAAGTTCCATTGCTAGATTGGGTGGTGTAGTATGAATGGCTTAAACCTTGGTTTAATAGGAAACCACAGCCTAGTGGCCGTACGACAATGATCTGAAACAATATGACGAAAAATCCACAGCTTCCGGATTGAATATTAAATTTAAATTACGCAAAACTAATTTAAACCTCATTACTATGTAAAGCTACTTTCCAAATGTGAAATAATAAAAACATCGGATTCGCAACTCATTTTATATTATATTCAAATTCAACTGCGCAAAGCTAGGAGTTAAATTGTTTCTAAATTACGAGGCCTGTATTGTTTCAGACACTCGCCTCCTGATATTAAATGTGAGTTACATTTTTCATGATGCCTAATAAAAATAGTTCGCTTAAGAATTTGCTTTAAAAAATATACGAGATATTTCGAGCGTATATTTCGACTTAGTCTGTGTGATAGACATTATTAGAACAATTCTAGACAAAAGGCAAATGTGTTCTTTTAAAATTCTATATATTTTTTTACAAATTAGCTTTAGGGATTAGGGTGTCGTATCTGTTGTTTCATCATCATCCTAGCATCGTTTTCCGGCCTTCTCTTGTGTTTACATAGAAAATATCTCCTGGAGAAGAAAGATTGACCACCTGCCTATAGGTTTAGAGCCAAATAACCGGATTCATACCTCGCCGATGTAAATCTGACGTAAACCCACTCTTGACACCATCGCCTTAAGTTTCGCAAAAGAAATTAACAATTTTAAATGCCATACAGACCGCTATGAAATCTTCTCAATTTGGTACTGGTTTCCGACGATAGGTCGCTTCTCGAAAATAATGACCGAACCCAAACATTCTAATAAAACACAATTTGTAAGTAAACATTTTTAATATAACAAAGAAAGGATAGAGATTCCAAAGGCTTTGCTTCCGTTGTATAATGACATTAATAATTATAAATAATTAAGTCCATTAAAACATCCTTTTATTAAAAGGCGAAGGGAAAAAACTCGGACGCGTAGTGCGCGGTATTTGGTCGGGTCCGGCGTTCGGCTATAATTATGTTGCGCTTGTACAAGGAGCTTTATAATTAAATTCCATATATCAAGTCTGTCATCACTTGTGATAATTAAAAAATAATGATCACGCACGGGGCAAGCTCAATCACCAGTGATACGTCATTAGATAAGACTGGATCGCTTTTAAGAAGCTTTTCTTTGGCGTGCTTTGTAATGAACGTTCGCTTTTAGGTATTTTTAAAGTGACTGTTTATTAACAGCTTTCGAGAAAAGATCCGTTATAATTTTTAATACTTCAAAAAAATATGTTGTTAAAGGCAATATCAAATCAAATGGATGTATTGAAATATACTATTATAAATGTGAGATACATCATGTTACATTTAATAACTACTTTTGACCCGGATTAAACAGCAAAAGACGGGCAGAATCAGTACAGCACAGTCCCATACATACTTTTGCTTTCTTATTATTTTATAACGAGGCTCTGACTAACAAAAATTCCCACTAAGCGGCAATAGGCTCGCCACCTATTACGTGGGCCAACAACACAATTAGCGAAGTGTGGGTGTACATGCCCCCTGCCTGGGGTAGGCAGGCAACCGGGGAAACAGGCGTGATTGTATGTATGTTTATTCCTTTATAAGCGAATCAATTTAGCATTAGGCATGTACTCAATGAACAAATCATATAAGAAGCAAAACACAGTATCTATTATTAGTTCTTAAAGCGAGACTTTGCCCATAATCATATGTGTCAATTAGTACTAGGTAAAAAGATTTGTACTTAGATGTTATATGAGGTGGCTGTTTATTTGCTTATGTTTAACAATTTTTAGTATTTAAGTATGTAGCAATTTATTCCTAAGATTAAAAAGCAAGTAATTTAGGCAAGGAAACTTTATACCGAAGCTGTAATGCCAAACTAAATTATGATAAAAAATATTATGTCCTCCTTGAAAATAACTCGGCTTTACAAAATAACGAAAGTCTGACATTCACGGGGCCAAATACTATCGTCGTTACTTTTCATCTTTAAAAAAAATATTATGACGCGAAGTTATGGATATAGGCCACTCGGGTTAATTTGCCATTGCTAGACAGTACTTTCATAATTATTCGTGCGAACATATAGTAGATGGCAACCCTACTAAAACAAGCAGAGCTCATTCGTCTAGAAGGGATGGTATGGTAACTATAGACGAAACATGTTTATATAAATGCTTCTAGAACAATAAACAGTGTAAACCGCGAATTGGATTAGTTGCCCGTTGGGATAAGGTACCCTACTCAAATAGGGATGCCAATCAAAATTAGGTTATTTTCGATTAATTAACACTAGTAACTAGTAACTGACTATCATTGTTAAAGACACTGGCAAGGTATTATTTGGAAATAGGGAATCATTTTGTTGGTATGAAGAAGCGTAACAAATAAATATTATTGGTCATTTTACACATGTAGTCCTGAAACTAGGGGGAGCATGTGCAAAGCGTACTAGAGAACGTATGAATAACTATATTGTCTACTTATCTGATGTTATACAATCGATGCAAAAAATTAAGGCCCTTCATACCGTGAAATGAGCACGGTGAAAAGCGCCCACTCATGACGACCTGCTATAATGCCGTTTCACGCCCCGTTTAAAAGACCCGGGATTATAGGAACTCGGAAACGCATGAGCTTGCGAATTCCAGAACTTTCTGAATACTCAGAAACGACTTACTATTTCTTCGTTAGAGTGCTGTTAGTCTGCACATTTGGATGGTAGCTAACACCAGCACGTGTTGTTCGGGAGAGAAAAAAAGCTCCTCAGAACACTCACCATACTGAATATTTTTATATGTAAATACTTACTTTTAATATTATAGGAAACACTCATTGCTTTTCGCTCCACAGGTCGTGGGTTTGCTTCCTTTACAGGACAAGTATTTGTGTGCAAAATCTGTCTTAAGTATATTGATACGGTTGCTTTTTATGTACCTACTTACTAGAAAATAAACGAGTAACCGTGTTTATCTGATGTCTAGTACCCATAGTTTCGGAATAGTCTCAAAAAAGGTACTGATAAGGGTATGTTTGACCAGCGTTGATGTCATCCACTACAGCATTCTAAGATCTGGTAAGACTATTACGAGCGATCTGTATTGCCAACAACTGGAAACCATGATGGAAAAGTTAGCCGTTAAACAACCGAGATAGGTCAACTGCTCCACTGCTCTTAAAGACAACGCTAGACCACTGCACAATAGACGGTGGCGAAACTAGAGGAGCTAGGATTGGAATTTCTCCGTCACCAACCATACTCCCCCGAGCTTGCTCCAACCGATTACCACTTCATTCGGAATTTGAATTTCTTAATTGGATAGTTTCTTAAAATAATGAATTCAGATGAGGCAGTCCAAACGCCTTCAAAGATTTTCGAAATCTTGCTTCCGCAGTGTTTTTAGCAAAGGAATCAATGAACTTCGTATAAAATGGCAAAAGTGCATAGATTATAACAGTACATAATTGACGATAAGTGACTAATTAAAAAAAAAAACCATTAAAACTTCTATTTTATATTATGATCATATAAATAACTCAGACCAGGTAAAATAAAACATTTAAAATTATTCTGTTACTGTGTGCGAATCAAACCTGCAAGTATTGTGGCGTAAAGCGGTTAAACGGACCTCCGCAGTCGCTTGTGGCAATAATCCATTGTTGGTTAATATGTATGAACCTACACATTCTTCAAGTAGGCTGGTGTCCTCGTCATCGAATTGGTCGATTTGTCAAGATTGCCTCTGACAGCGGGCGCATAAAGTGACAACATTATAAAACGTGGTTTAATAGTTTTGTATTGAATAAAAGTAGTCTTATAAGTAAACGTTTGCGAACGAAGGGTACCTTACCATTATGTATAACAAGGGTACTGCATTCTATTTGTTGTCAAATCTATTGCTCTATTTCAAAAAAAGAAGTATGGCAACTAAAGAGGGCGATTAACTATACTCTGTAAATATTTCAAGCGTCTACTTATTGCCGTTATCAATATAGAGCCAAAACGAGCAAAAAAATCACGTAAATTGTATGGGAGCCCCCTTAAATATTTAATTTATTCTGTTTTTTAGTTATTGTTATAGCGGCAAAAGAAATACATAATCTTTTAAAATTTCAACTATCACGGATCATTTGATACAGCCTGGTGACAGACGGACGGACGGGTCTGAGTACGGTACTAAAAAATATATTAGAATATGTAAATGCTTTACTGAACTTCGTGTTTCATAGCGTCACATAGGCGTCGTTTACTCTCAGTAGTGTAACGGCCCAGCGTAATCAAATCCAATAATATCATTGCTTCTTCTTTACGTTATTTCATTCCTTTCCGTTCTCCGCGATGTATCCAGGGTCGGATTCAACATCGATCTGACACTGTTTGCAATACCACATGACCTTAAGATCACCTTAAGACTTCCTGATACTGATAATTTACTTCTTACTATTCTAATAGTATTATAGAAAAGAAAAATCCCTGATCCGGAGTGACATCCGAAAACCCAAATTCTATTCGAAGCAAGAGACAGCTCGATTTCTACCACCAAGTCTCATAGGAACTTGTTTATAGTTAAGATAGTCTCATGAGCAAGCACTTGAGTTAGCTCGCTTTAATTCCTTAAAATCATATTAGAAATGTTAATATTCTCCTGTTTACTGCTCCACTGAACTCTGTATTTCATAAGCGTCACGTCATCAGTACTGTAACGGCCCAGCGTATTCTAATCCAATAATGTATCTTATTAATTTACCTTTACGTTATTCGATTGTACTCCGTGATGTATTCAGGGGTCGGAGTCAACATCGGCCTGACACTGTTTGCGATACCACATGAATAATGAACTAGACAAGATAGAATATTTCGAGTTATTATTTTCTAGTAGCAAGTCCTCGTTTCTCTTCGATATCTATTTTATATCTTGGGTTACATTATTGATCATACATATCCTGGCATTATCCCGCTTGCCCTAGACTTAAGCTTAGACCCCAGGGACTGCTCATTTTTTTTTTGTTATACGTCGGTAATTGTAATAGTACAATACAAAATGCATTTACGCAGCATACAGTAACAAGGTTGGAAAATAAAAAAAGATTAGAATATGCTTACATTATTATTTCTGTCCGTAATTACTTGTACTTACTGTGTCACTTATTAAGGTGCCCACGAGACATTATTAATAAGCCCCCGCAGTCCGTCCTTTCATCCGTCGGTCAGTAGGCTGTATTTATGAATAGTAAGTAGATAGGTACACAGTTTTAATTGTCAAAGTTTGTATATTTCTATGGTTCTATGAACATCATTATTTATAAACAGGCCACGGTTGCCATATTTTGCTAGTTTTAAATTCGGTTTTATATGAATTAATCACAAAGTAAGTAAAAAAAAATATTCAAAGTATTGTAGTACAAGAATTAAAATATTACTTAGACGCTGGGACAAAACTTCGCTGAAATAGTGAAGATGAGTAAGTAAATATAAGTAAAACATAAAGAAATAGTGAAGATGAGTAAGTAAATATAAGTAAGCAGGTCATAAATTATTAAAACACATTAAAAAATATAATACCAACATGTAGAGATACAGAAATAGATAAAAATTCCATCGATTCAAAAATAAATCACGAGAAATTCATAAACAACGTAAATGCATTCATCTTGTGAGTTTTAATAAAAATATATTTGTATAAGTTAGAGATATCAATCTTTAGATGAGTAATTCATAGAATAATTTTATAGTTATATATGTAAACATAAATAATTTAAACTTCAATTTGGTTTCTGATAACTTGACTGTGACAGAGGGATAAAAAGTTGAAAGCGCATAATTCAACCGATCTATTGTTACCGTTATAACAGTGGTAGAAAGAAAGTAAGGAAGGAAATTAAAAAAAAAGAAAGGAAAGAAATAAAGGAAAGAAAAAAAAGAAAGGTAAGAAATGAAGAAAATTATTTATGATACAAGTTTAATCAACTAGGGAAATAATAATATAAATATGTACAAAATATTATCAACACAACTTAAATTTCATAGAAATAAGAAGGCAAGTTGAAATCTTAACGAATTTCGTAAACAGCGTTCGACTTTTTACTTAACGAGCTCTCGCTCTATAGAACTGGCTCTAGATTCAAGTGACTTTTAGAAGTGCATCGGTAATACTCTGGTATGAATATATTATTTTAATTAGATCACAGAGACATTTTTTATTTATTTTATATAAATTTTTTTATGCATTTTTGGTATAAAAGTTATTAATATTAAGTCAAAATCAAAATTAAGATTTAAAAATCATCTGGTCGCCCTTACGATACTTAGATAACATAATTATGCTTTGATAAACCCAACCAAAAAATAATATCGGAACACTTTTTAAAATGTCAGTCAAGACTAAGTACGTTTTTAAAAATTTTAATCATCATTCCTTCATTTCTTTAACGTCCCACTTCTGGGTTTCTCCCACGAACCGTGATGCGAGGGTTTGAGCGGAATAGTGGAGGCAGGTGTGGCGATTCGTTGCGGGACTTCGCCCGACGTCTCGGGACGTAGAAGGCACAAGACGGAACATGGATGGAATTTAGTCAGTAAAAGTCTGACACACCCTCCCACTCCAACCATAGCGGGAGAAGGTCATAAGATGATTTGATAGACGAAAAAAAAAAGGCGTGGCGTTTCGTTGCGGGACTGTTCGAACTCTTTGGGGCTTATTTTCGGCCTGGTCATTTCCATTTCGCTTCTGTTCAGAGATATAGGATAAATTACTCGTTAAAAGATAATTAGTCGATAACTAATTACAGTTCAAAAATAACGCTTGGATTATTTTGAAGCGATGACTTTTTGTACTTTTTGTTGTTTAATGTTGTTTTATTTGTCGGTTCGAACTTATTTTTTGTTAATTTTACTAGAGCGACGTCTTTACTGAGCGGTTGAATTTCGAAAAAACTTTAGTTTGTTTATGATTATAATATAAAAGTATTTAAAAACTTCATAAGTATGTGCTAACTGTGCGGACCGTTCAAAAGGGCTACCTCGGCCCTGGCACAAACAGCGGGGGAATGCGCGGTCATTGATGAATGTTCATCTAAAAAAAAGGTGTGTGGCGCTGTTAAAATTATTTAAACTGCCCAATATGGTTATTTATATATATTATTTAAACTTTGTTTAAATTGGGTTTTTTCATACCTAGCCACGGCCGCCATTAGACAGTAAGCTGTCGTAATTGCTTTAGAAAGAAGAGAAAAAATGAAATATGCTTATTCGTTATTTAGTATCCATAACACAAGTTCTTAATGATATTTATCTTGGAACTAAATGGTTGGTGTAATTGTTAGGAAATAAATATTTAATTATTCTGCTAATGATTAACATAAATTATCACGCTCTCATGTCCCATTTGCAGTGGGCAGAAACCTTTCTACGGGTATCCCTAGTTACACCAAAAGAAAATTGACAAATTATCACTTCCCAAATATTGTTTTGTAAAATTTTATTTGCCAAATTATTACTTGGCAAATAAACTCTTCACAAATAATTGTATCGTAAACGTAATGCTTTCCAAGTGAACGTTTCGACAATAACTCAGTTAGTATTACATATTTTACGCAAAATAAAATAAGCCAAATAATTCGTCTCGAAACTTTTCAAATAACCATTTCTATTTGCATCTTTACTATTAATACTAATCTACAAATATTGGCCATGCATAAATCAACAGTAGTATTTTCTGTCACTGTTCTAACCTAACCTAACCAATATGTATCTAAGCCTCACTCATCATCATCACGTTAATTTAAAATTATGAACACATATTAAACAAACATTCCTTATACTATTTTATTTTTAGTATATATTTAGTATTAATATCTTAGTTTGTGATTATTTAAAATAATAAACGTAAAACTTTATGTCCAAACAAATCATTTGATTAAATGTTATTTGTCTAAAGTTTGTTTGCCGTAATAAATTACTTGTTAAAAAACCTAATGCCATAATGTCATTATCCGTAGTAATATACTGCCGAGTAAAAATTTGACCAAATGAAAATTTGCGTACTAAAATAATTCGCAACGTTGCATTGGTGTAAAAAAAGTTTGCTAAAATTTGTTTGGATTATAAATTTTTGTCAAAATAGTTTTGGCAAAACGGCAGGATCCCCCTTTCTACAAGTATTTAAAAGAGATCTAGTTTTAGCAAAGCTTACTTTTAACAGATATGTCTAGATGAAAGGAGTGATATATTGAGCCCTTCGCCTGCATTGATATTAGACTAGATCGCGTAAACACTCATTCTTACTTGAGACTGGAGCGGTTAAGAGAAATTTGAGAAATTTTAAAGACATTGCCATAATTTTTATTTTAGTTGTTATACTTTCTCTTTCTTTTTATTGGGATCCTGCCGTTTTGCCAAAACTATTTTGACAAAAATTTATAATCAAAACAAATTTTAGCAAACTTTTTTTACACCAATGCAACGTTGCGAATTATTTTAGTACGCAAATTTTCATTTGGTCAAATTTTTACTCGGCAGTATATTATTACGGATAATGACATTATGGCATTAGGTTTTTTAACAAGTAATTTATTACGGCAAACAAACTTTAGACAAATAACATTTAATCAAATGATTTGTTTGGACATAAAGTTTTACGTTTATTATTTTAAATAATCACAAACTAAGATATTAATACTAAATATATACTAAAAATAAAATAGTATAAGGAATGTTTGTTTAATATGTGTTCATAATTTTAAATTAACGTGATGATGATGAGTGAGGCTTAGATACATATTGGTTAGGTTAGGTTAGAACAGTGACCACAAAGCGCGCGAGCCGAGCGAGCGAAGCGAGCGTGCCGCGGTAGCGGCCGGCGAAGCGCCAGAAAATACTACTGTTGATTTATGTATGGCCAATATTAGTATTAATAGTAAAGATGCAAATAGAAATGGTTATTTGAAAAGTTTCGAGACGAATTATTTGGCTTATTTTATTTTGCGTAAAATATGTAATACTAACTGAGTTATTGTCGAAACGTTCACTTGGAAAGCATTACGTTTACGATACAATTATTTGTGAAGAGTTTATTTGCCAAGTAATAATTTGGCAAATGAAATTTTACAAAACAATATTTGGGAAGTGATAATTTGTCAATTTTCTTTTGGTGTAACTAGGGATACCCCTTTTTATTCGTTTCCTGTTTCATTGTATTAGTTTCCTTTTTTTTTTCTTTTCTCCTTTTTGAATTTTTATTGTTTACAAATTTAAGATAATATTCCGTATTTTAATTTAAATTGTTTAAGTTTAACTTTATTATATCTTGTGTTATTTTTCTTTGATTTGAATTTTATTTTATTGTGTTTAACTGTTTCAAAATTATGTTTAAAAGATGATGTATGCATGATGTGTTCTCCTGTAACTGAAAGAGCACAAATCTTCTGAGAACTTTATATTAGGTTTAGGACTAGGAATTCTATTTCAAAGAATGTTTTCTTGTAATAACACTTTTATTGCTTGCACAATCTTTTACTATCAATATTACAGCACACCGGTAAGTACACGCTAAACGCTTTACAAAAAGGGAAGAGGAAGCTTTTGATGACAGTAGTGCACCCTGGCGGAGTTATACTATAATTAGAACAATAATGTGACCAGTGTTAAATTTTCTCATTAACTTAATACTTTATATAATATTGTATGTACTGTGTATCCTTTGTTGGAGTTCCTTAATAAAAAAAACTGTGATTATTATCATCATTTCAGCCATATAATGTCCATTGCTGAACGTTGGCCTCCCTATTGTTTATTATTCTGGGGATATTTGCCCAAAATCACCACGCTGGGCAATCGGGTTGGTGGTAGCAGTTCAAGCCAGTACGCAGTATGACGCTGCTGCCTATCATCCGGTTCGATTTATCATCGTTGACTTTACGGTTTCCCATGAGTTGAGAGGGGGTAGCACTATTCTAGGCCAACACGAATTTCGATAACGTGGCCTCCGAGACAACCCGACTAATTACTAGTTATCAATTTATTTTCTCTGACCAAAACACTATAATTTATAGGTAATTAAACATTGTGTTTATTGAACTCCTACTAAAATTTCGGACATCACCTTGGGGACTAACTCTAATACTTAATTAAGTACTAATTTAATGTAAATTGTTAAGCTAACGTTGTAAAGTCCTTCCTCTGTTTATATTGATTATGTTCGCTACTAGTTGACTCATGTTATCCAATCTTTATTGTTGAAGTGCGACGCCGTCCACCGGATAGTTACGTAGTGGCTCTTCTAAAGTCACAAACTTAAGTTAAGTACGAACGCTACTTGGGTGCATAATTCTTTGGGAACGAAACTTAAGTCGGGCGGAAGTTTCAGAAGTTATTTCTGCTTGTACAAATTTGGAGTTATACATTGAAAGTTTTATTAAAGTGTTTATTTAGGTTTAAAACTTTACGTGCTGGCTTGTGCTGAATTTTAAGATGTTTATTTTAATATTTATATGGAAGCGCTTGTAGCTATGCGATACTAAGAGATCGACAATGACCACCGTTTGTGTGGCATATATAACATGCTTCACGGTGTGCAAATCATATCCTAGCCATATTGCCTAATATTGCCGGTTGCCCTAGACTTAAGCTCAGGGCCCAGGATCTGCTCATTGGTTTATATATATGTGGTATACGGATATGACTGAATTTCTGTTATTACAGGGTACCATGGTAAAACCACCAGCTTAACGTGCTTTCCGAGGAGTCACGGAGCAAGCTAAAATCACGCACATAACTTTGAAAAGCTATAGGTCGGACCTGGTTGGTCCTGGTTATAACTCCATGTGTTATCAGTTAAGCCACTTTACAGGGCTATGTTCTGCAGTGGACGAAGATAGGCTGATGATAATGAAACGGTCACCCATTCAATAAAAGACCTCTGTGATTTTTTTCTAAAAAAAAAAATGGTTCGTGGTATAATGTTTCAAATGTCTACCTATATTAACTGAAGAGACAATTATTTCTATGTTTGAAGGAAGCCTCTGGTCACTTGTTACTTAAATGATATTTTAAAGTAGGCTAATACTTTTTTTGAAGCGCTCGTAGCTCTGCGGTGCTCGGTGGTCGGAAACGATCACCGAAGTACAGCAGAGTTTACAGAGGTTAGTCCTTGGATGGGTGACCGTTTGTGTGGCATTTGATATCGAGCGCTTCCGTGCTTGGGAAAGCACGTTAAGCCGTTGGTCCCGGTTATCACTAAATTATGTTAGAGGCCTCATGGGCGGCTTGATAAATTCTAACAGCAGGACGCCATACACCTGCCTCCGCCAATCCGCACTGGGTCCGCGTGGTGGAGTATGACCCAATACCCTCTCACCTTGGTATGTGAGAGGAGGCTCGTGCTCAGTAGTGGGACGTTTATGGGCTGAGATGATGATGATGGTGAATACTTTTTTTTGTGAACTCTGCTTTACTTTGGTGGTCGTTTTAACCACCTAGCACCACGAAGTTACGAGCGCTTCGAGAGGATATCCCACTCAAATTAATGTCATGTGAAATATTCAGTGAAGAAATCAAATTCACTACGTTAATACTGACTTGCAAATTGTTAACAAGTTTTTACACGTGAAACAAATAAAAGCTTATTGAAAATGTTTTGTATCTGGGTTTACGAGTCCCGTATCTATCGGGTTTTATTTTCAATAGTGCTATTTCAACATAGGCTTATCAGCTCTCCACCCACCTATTCGTACTACATATCACAGTACGTTATGAATGCGTGGCGCCCATCCGCCCTCCCCTATAGTTCGCTATATTAACGAACGGAGTTACAGATGCCTGATGCAAATATATTGTAAAAAGAATTTCCGTTTCGCGAAGTTCTTACTGAACAAACTTCAATTTTGTTACAAACGTTGGATATCCGCGAAAACTGAATTAATTACTGCTCTTATTTTAAACAAAAAAAGTTATTTATTTTATACTAGGAGCGCCCTGCGGTTTTACCCGCGTGGTCCCCGTTCCCGTGGAAATATGGGGATAAAGAGTGTCCTATATGTTAGTCCAGGACTGCAGCTATACACGTACAAAGTTTCATTACAATCGCTCCAGTAGTTTTTGCGTGAAAGAGTAACAAACATCCATCCACACATACAAACTTTCACGTTTTTAATATTAGTAGGATAGGATAAAAAAAGAAAAAACTACTAGACTCGCAATCTAAAATCATCTAGTAAAGTATTACATAGTTCATTCTCGCACCATCACCAGATAAGAGCGGACTCCTTGGGTTGTGAAAGGAGATTATAGCATTGGGATCTTTAAAATCTGCGTGAAACAATGTTCACAAAAAAGCATACATAAATTAATAATATGCCTAAAAAAGGACTCCACTCAGCATGTGCTGCAGTGATGCCTCTGGTATTGTAAGTAATATCATATCTGATAATTAACACAATATGATTAGTTTCTGCGTACGACTATATTCTACGATGACCATATGCAATTATTTTTACGATAAATGAGAATTTTTTCTCCGTTTCTAACAAATGAGATCATCTCTTTAAGCGCTTTAACACTTATAATCAAACATTAGATAAATTTGTTCCTAACAAATATTGAACTTTATGGATGTTAAGGTAGAAAACCCATTACATTTTCATTCTATTATGGGTTAGCTATAAATCTTGTAAAAAACACGAGGATTGCTATAATTCGTACTGATAGCACTCCACAAATCAATATTTTATCTTCAAGTCAAGTGCATGAATCGATTGAAATCAAAGCGTACAAAAATGTTAATCATGAAAACGATTTCAATTTGCGACAAGGAACCCAGTGATTAAAATTACACAACCGCGTTCAGCTTTCAGTCGAGTGAACACCATAATTTGTAATAAGGACGTAGTGAGTGTTTTGTATGATGATACTTAGATTGCTTTTAATATGAGGGTGGATAAAGAATAAAATGAAAATTTGGTAGCTCGTTCCTCTGTAAGAAAACTCAGCTTTGGAATTCTACGCCGGCGCATGTTCCTATAGTCTCAGGGTGCCTACTCTAATTTAACGAAAACGAAACTTCGTTACACCCATCCCTTTCACTCAATAATGATATACCTAGAAAGTGAAAGAGATAGGTATAACAAGGTTTCGTTTTCGTTAAATTAAAGTAGGCCCTCAGGTCTTTTAAGCGAGGCGTGAAATGTCATTTCTACAAATCGTCATAAGAGATTGCGCTTGATATCGTGATTGTTCCCTCATATGGAGCGCTTTAACTCTTTTACACAGCATCGACTTCTTGCCATCAGGAAGGATGTGTTAATAAAGGAGTGTTAAAATAAAAATGCTTGAGACATCAGGTATTAAGGTAAGTATATTTTTATTACCTTCACATTACAACCTATTTCTGAAAATTTTCTATAAAAGGTTTGCGTAAACTATTCCTATGATCCTATTCCTATATGATTTAAGTACGTTTTACGTTACTGATTGTTTACTTAACTAACCCAATGCATTAATGAACAAGTACATTTTAGGTCACTATTAGTTTATATAACCAACTAACTTGCTAATGTGTATGATGTTAAAATAAATAAGTAGCCTATCGGCTTAGCGTTATATTCGAGATCCAGTTGGTATTGAGTTCGAACCTTGCTGATAAACAGAAGACATGGTATCTCTGTAGCTTGGAACACAAGCGCTTTAAATTACCTCGAAAGTATTTTTATATCTTTTGCCGAATAATTTGAGGAATAACAAATAAACAGAATCCAATATTTCAATTTACAAATCGAATCATAAAAAGGTCACATAAGCTATGGGAGACTGTGCGTATTGGTTACAATTTATAAGCAATTCATCTAACTGATAGGTTATTGATGAGACTCGTGAAATAGCTTATCAAGCGATTATTATATGAATGGAATTCAATTGATAAATTTAATCCTGACTGTGACATTATTGACTGTTTATGAATGGGACATATTTGGAGCAGAGGTACCTACTCGTTTTTACGCTCCAAAAGTCGTGGGTTTAATTAGATCACAGGACAAATATTTGATTGTATGGCTTATTTCAAAATTTTGTTATCCACTGTCAAATCTAAATACAATTTACATATTTATTTATGGTAACACAAGGTGTTCTTAAAAATGAAGTATGGCGTGTCTATGGAATTATTATTATTTAATGTAGACCACCTGACTACTATCTAACATACTAATATTGCATAATAGGTATACTTAGAGACATGATTGACTGAAAAAAAGGAATAGGTGGTAAGATTAAAGTAATTTTTCCATAGCAAAATTATAAGTCAGTACTTATAAGTTCTAGACTAAATCTTTCTCGCTGCCTATCTAAGTTCATATAAATTTTAACATTTACACATATTCATTGTGACTTTAAATCTCTAACGAATTACGACTGCTGACCGCAATTCATTAAATTAATATATTAATTTGTACCAATATATCCAAGAGGTGCATAGAGATCCTACCAAGACCTTAGGAGCCCAAGACAACCTAGCCTGCAAGTGGTGCACCGATCAACGGACGAGGCTCTGGCGAACATAAAAGTTCCCGATAAGCGGCAATAGGCTAGGCACCTGTTATGTGGGATTAAAAATATTATCGGCGAAATGTAGGCGTTTAAATGCCGCCGCCTCCCCAAAGGGGTAAACAGGTATGATTGTATGTATGTTATATATCTCATAACTTTATTGAAATGAATCATCATCATATCCTAGCATTGCCCCAGACTCAAGCTCAGGGCCCAGGGTCTGATTCAGGGTCGGAAATTTAATTACAACATGAAGCGACTGCCGTCTGACTGACTGACTGATCTCCCCAACGCAAAGAGGAACATCATTCTATGGTTAAACCAGCTGTTAGGATGTAAGAAGGCACTGACTTCCTAATAACGACTGCCATATATGTTAATGACAGCCGGGACCAACGGCTTAACGTGCTTGAGCAAGTGATAATAACTTCGTTAAGCCATAGGTGCGCCACTAGGATTTGAACGAGATACCCTCTGATTTAGAAGCCTATGGGTCGCGCCATTGGGATTGCGCCGCTTTATTTAAATGAATGAATAGCGCAATGTCAGAGCAATGTGGCCTTTTTATTCCTCGGGCTCTACTAAGAAGGCTCAATTACAGTTCCCTGCTTATTGGTACCTAGTCATCAATACAAGGTTAATTAAACTTGACTTATAAAAAACGATATGCCTTCCTAAAGGGCCACCAAGAAGGGTTACATTTAATATTGCAACTTTGAATCATTTCACTCGTGAATAAAGTCGTATTTTGACAATCAAAGTCAGCTGTGGACTTAAAAAGCGATGTTCCTCTTTGGGGCTTATTTTCGGCCTTGTCATTTCCATTTCGCTTCTGTTTAGAGATATAAGATAAATTACTCGTTAAAAGATAATTAGTGGATAACTAATTACAGTTCCAAAAACAACGCTTGGATTAATTTGAAGTGATGACTTTTTGTATTCATGTTTCATTTGTCGTTTGGAACTGTTTTTTTTAAATATTTTATTGGCGAGCGAATTCCGTTTTTCTATTGTTTATTGTAATTATATGAAAGTATCTTTATTGTAAGCATTTCGTACACTGAGCGCGGTAACGGGTCGATAGAAAATACTAGTAGCTAGCAACACTTTTAATTTAGCTTCTTACTAGTTTTATATCTTTTATACTTCTTCGGAAATACAAATCTTCCACAGGCATAAGTGGTTCGTGCACCCTTTTAAGGTAAATTGCTTGTGATAAGTTGCTCTTAATACAATCCAATAAAAAATACACAATATATCATATAAGAAAAACAATAATACACAAAATATATTTGGAAACATATAATATAAACAGTGAATAGTGCGTAAATGCATTTTGTTACCGACATAAATAAAAAAAAGGTTCCTTTGGTCTTGGTAGAACACCCTTACCCTATACACCCTAGTAGATTGTGTCGATTTTATTCTGACTACTGTCAATGTTATTTTGCTGTCCATTTTCTATTCATTACAATATTCTTCGTTATTAAAGCTTACTTGAATGACAAAACAGTGGTTCAGAAAACGCGTCGATTCGTTTTTTCCGGTTAATGTATTACTTACTGCAGGTAAGCTGCAACTTGTACTTTCCGGTTTCAAAATCCGGTAGCGCTATTTAACGCTCATATTAAAAAAAAAGTTATCATAAACGGTTTTAAATATGAAACCGTTTTTTGATTCACTATTTTGGTCACTTTTAAGGGATTTTGCGTCGCGGTAATCTCAAATTCTGTAATTTAAAAACGTTAGTGCTGATGTGCGACAGAATAATCGAGACGCTTCACCATCACAAACCGGAGAGCCGGGCAACCTATCTTTAATTGAATGGAAACTGCCTAGCAACTATTATAATTATTTTACATACATACATTTCACGCCTTTTTCCCAAAGGGGTAGGCAGAGGCATATCATAAGCCCACACTTCGCCAATTATATAGTTGGTCCCACATAATAGGTCGCGAGCCTATTGCCGTTAACCGGGCACTGTTATGTTCGCCAGAGCCTCGTCCGTTGATCGGCAGGTGCACCACTTGCAGGTGAGGTTCGCTTAGGGTCCTCAGGTCTTCCCCCCGACTGGTCTTCACCTTGTCGTGGTGGGGGGGCTGAGTACCTCCCGGAGGCCGGGAAAAGGTAACACCCAGAGACCGACGACTCTGGGTGCCCTTAGTACTGACTACCGGGGGAGAAACTAAGAGGGACCTGGGGAGGGCGCAGCGGGCGGGCCAGGAGGGCCCATCAAGCAGCGCCAGGAGGGTCTTAGGCAGTGGGGGCAGGGGGCCCCTGCTGTCTAACCATAGACCCTCCGAGAAGTCGGGCACACACGCTATGATCGCACAAGGAGGTAGGAGGGGCGCGTCCACTGCGCCTCTTTGAGGAGGTCCTCCCGGTTTTGGTCCGGGGGACATTGGCCGCGGGCGGGGTGTCAGACGCTGCAACCCAGGTACTGGCTCCCGCTTTTTTCTCAACAAGCGGCGGGCGTCGTCGGAATATTTTTAGTGGATATTACTGCTGGCAGTCGCGTCTGCTGGTGGTGAGTCCCACACCCCCTTTCGGTCCCCCTTTGGCCGGAAGGTAGTGCGTAAACGCATTTTGTTATCGACGTAAAACAAAAAAAAAAAACAAAAAAAAGGGGTCCGCAGGTCTTGGTAGGATCCCTATACACCCATAGACCCATATTCTATTCAAAATGCTAAAAATGGTCAATCAAGTACAATTGTTACAAACGTTAATTACGCTCTTCAGAAAAATTACAGTTGACAATGTGTAGACCTACTTATTACGATCTTCATATTAAAAAGTCCAATTTATTTACATCGTTCATTTTTGAAGTTCGACGTTTCTAAAATTTACCAAATTCATTACTATGCCTGCAGCACCTGCTTCCCCCGAACTGACATCTGCTGTATCAATTCCATATTTTACGAAATTTCAAAGCGGCCTCCAACTCTCCAGACACAATCGATAATAAACAGACAAACAATACTTTTTAAATTCTTTCACGAACTTTTTTAATATATAAATGACGACTAAAATGGCGTGGAGGTAAGTATATCTGCACTCCGCTCCTAAGGTCGTGGGTTCTATTCCCACACAGGACAATTCTTTGTGCACATGAACATGAATATTTTTTCTGGTCTGGGTGTTTCCTATGTATATTAAGTGTGTACTTAAAAAATGGTTAAAAATACGTTTATCCGTAATTTAGTGCCCATAACACAAGTCCTCAAAGATGTAACTCAATCCTCCTCAAGTGGAACTAAACAACTAGTGTCATTGTATAATAATAATTATTATTAAAATTTATTTTATGCATGTACTAAAATGTGATTTTAAATTTTAACTATTACTATTCGTCAATACGAATGGATATAGTTATAATTTGACGTAGGCACATCAATGTTATAGTGACGTTAACAAATTAAACCTTTAAAAGTGTTATGTTGAGAAGTGTGTATGTAGGTCTGACAATATTAAAATTCAGTATCTACAGCTAAAACTTTTGTTCCGGTTTTCATGTATATACATGTAACTCTTATTCTTTACAAAAATGTAAACACAAATATTGCACATATATGAAAATTACATACATACATAAGTCACGCCTCTTTTCCGTAGGGGTAGGCAGAGATCACATCCTTCCACTTGCTACGATCTTGGCACACACTTTTAGCTTCATTTACATTCATTAACCTCCTTATACACGCCCGTCGGTATAGGGTACTTTTGACCTGCCCTTTCTCTAACATTTTTGTATTTGGTCATGGAAGGTCTTAAAGGTTTTCGTGGTCTTCCCCTCCCAACACTTTCATCCACTTGTCCATCATAAATCACTTTCGTTTATCTACTTTCATTCATCCTCTCAACATGACCACCATCTAAGCATACCTTTCTCAATTCTTGTCACTTTATCTTCTTTTACACCAGCTTTAACCCTTATCACTTCATTCCTTATCCTATTACTCAATTTCACACCAAGAAAATTACATATACATGATTATTTGTAATTTTCTTAAGCTTTTGTCAATAAAGCAAATATTTTGTTTCTAATTATGCATGTAGTTGTTACATTTACTGAAACGTGTTGCATTATATACTGAATAAATGTTTCAATAGTTGATAAAACAAAAAAACAACTAAGTGCCAGTTTATTGTACGTCAGTTAAATTATCTCATTACCTTGATTGCCAACTTAACTTGATTAACAACTTAATATCATATTATACATTTTTTATTTTGAAAAAAAATATATATTTGAACACACTGATTATTACTGACTGTGACACGACGCTGCGGACCATTAGCTGCGAACACTATTTACTCTTATAATTAAAACCCACCGGCATTTTTAAAACATTTTATGTGACTTTTTAACGATAATTAAGTAATTACCACTCATTCCTTATGCACCACCTGTTTTTTTGATTAGGGGGCATTTCATATGCTCATACATATTAATTGGAAGTCTCGGTGGGTTGTTTATTTCTTTTGTCGTAAAAATGTGAACTGGAACCGAGTTTAGGGACTGCTAACTATTTGGACGCAAGTTTTAAGGTTTTAATGGGATTTCACAGCTATAACAGCTATATCTATCTACTTGAGATGAATGGTTCTTAAGATTAGAGAGGTTTATGAGGAATGTGTACGGTATCTTAAGTGTTATTTTATCAATCTCTAATTTTGGATCACTGTCGGGCAACTAGGTATTCTTAGTGTCACAACATTTTTCTATTATTTGCGATTTAATGACAACCTACCAAAAATCTGTGCTTGGGTGCAAAAATTTTCTTGCTTGCGACCTTATAACTATACAATTGTAATTTTTGCTCTACTAATGTATAAATAAATAAATAAATATGGAATCTGACAGGTAATTTATTGATTCAGGCGTTACTTTGCGAAAATCCATTGTAAGCAAGGGATGGATTAAAAATATCTTTGTAACACAATTCCCGCGCTGCTATAATTTTCCGAAAAATCAAGAAACTATTCTCCCCCCTTACAAAGGGCATCTTCAGGTAAGATAGGAGCCTCAGAACAACGACGTCTTCACGAGCAACGCTGAAACAAGAGATTTCTCGTTTGACGTTTCTGACAGGTGTTTGAGTGGAGACCGCGCTGGGGCGAAAGTTGTGTAAGACGACCTGTGGCGAAGTAAATCGACGACTTGAGATAGGTTGCTGGTTGATGGATATGTTCTTCAGAGAATCGGAATAGTTGGCGCTCTTGGGCTCCCAATGCCTATATCTAGCAGTAGACGACAATTGGCTGATTGATTGATCTGGATTCCAGCGGGTAAGGACTTTGTCTTATCTTTCTGACTTTATACCATGAAGTCATGTCTTAACGAGTTTCATTTTAGCATTTTTAAAGCTACAAAGTTTAGTTAAACCCTTTACATACAGTTGAAGTTCTATTGTTGTCTGTATCCCTGCAGTCGTCTGCCACTTCATAGACATCGAGTTATTCTTTATTAATGTAGGGCTATCATACAATTTTGATTAATGATTGCATACAATGTACACATAGGGTGTAAAGGGATCCTGCCATCTAAGGAGGCCAAGCCTGCCTCACATGCAAGTGCCTTCTAAAGGATAGGAGTTGTTTTAAGATTCTAATTCTAATTCTAATTTATAATCATTTATTGAAGATTGGCTCAAAAGAGCTCTTATGAACGTCAAAACTTAAAAACTAGCGCGCCCATTCTCTGCGGGCGGGAGCTTGATCGTAAAAGAACGGGCAAGAAAATCGTCAAGGTTAGTTTATTCTCCCAAAAATTAATTAAACACTAAATCAAAAGGTACGTTACTTACAGAGTCTCATTGCTGGCAGAATCGATGCACGCATAGTAGGTCGTGCCAACACGCGCCTACAAATACTTTAGGGTTCCACTATGTTTCATATAAACCCTGTACGTGTATCGTACAGTGCACCTGCCGATCAACAGACGAGGCTCTGGGGAACGTAACAGTTCCCGGTAAGCGGCAATAAGCTCGCCACCTATTATGTGGGACCAACAATGTAATTGGCAAAATGTGGGCGTATAATATGCCTCTGTCCACCTCTTCGGAGAAACAGGCGTGAAAGAATATATGCTCGTTTGGTGCATACAATAAATATAGTACAAAATAAATATACATACAATACATCTATAGAAAAAGAGGTCAATCGTCGAATCCAGCTCGGTTGGGCTGCGTTCGGGAAACTACGCAAAATCTTCTCGTTCAAAGTACCTCAGTGTCTCAAGACGAAAGTCTTCGACCACTGTGTGTTGCCAGCGATGACGTATGGGACTGAGACGTGGTGCCGGACTATGGGCCTTATAAGGAAGCTCAAAGTCGCTCAGCGTGCAATGGAGAGAGCTATGCTCGGAGTGTCCCTACGTGATCGAATCAGAAATGAGGAAATCCGTAGGAGAACTAGTGTGACCGACATAGCGAAGCGCGTTTGCAAGCTGAAGTGGCAGTGGGCGGGGCACATAGCTCGAAGAACCGACGGCCGATGGGGCGTTAAGGTGCTTGAATGTCGACCACGAATCAGCAAGCGTAGTAGAGGGCGGCCCCCCACGCGATGGACCGATGACCTGGTCAGGGCGGCGAGGAGCCGGTGGATGCAGGCGGCAAAGGATCGATCTACGTGGAAAGCAATTGGGGAGGCCCATGTTCAGCAGTGGACTTCAGATGGCTGATATGATGATCTATATAATCTTTCTTTACTATGGATGAGTGAAGAGTACCAAAATTTATATATTATATTAAAGATTTTGACCTTTAGAGTTATCGGGAGACAGACATAGATTGTTAATAACCTGCTATCGAAAACACGTAAAGAAACAAGCTGAATTTATATAAAATTTATTTCCTTAACAATTTATTTATTATGATGGATCTGCCCGACGTTGCTATAATTTATGCCTCACTTATTCGTGTATGAATAATATTCAAGCATAAATATTTTAAACTGCGCACTTTACAATCTTTATATATTCAAATAGTTCTACAACCCCATCTCTTGCCTGAGGATGTTGTAGAAAGCGACTTAGGGGATGAAATCACATCTGGTTTTAAGATTCCACTAGCTAGAAAAACCAAAACTCTGAGATCTCGGTGCTAAAGGTAAACTTTCCGCAACTATTATAATTATTATTAATTAACAGGCAGGCAGTTTGAAAACTGATTGCGCCTGTATCCAATTTATCTGCATCTAGTTCCTCTTAACCGGTTGCATGTGTTTGTTCAGCTTGTTCTTAAATGAATTGACAGTGGGAGCTCACACTACATCTGCCGGCAGCTCGTTCCACTGTCTCACTACACGGTTGCCTAAGAAGTGCTTATGTGGGCTGTTGGTAGATAAGGTAGTGCAAAGTTTGAGGTGATGGCCTCTTAGGTGGGTATTGTCGCTATATGTAAATAGTTTTGGCATCAAGGTCTTCAATGTTATAGTGTTTATGTAGAATCTTGTATGTTTCAATTAGATCTCCCCGATCTCTGCTATATTCTTTTCACTATTTTTGTACGTGTTTACTATGTAACGAAAATTATTTACTATAAAAAATATTGAATCAACAAATAACACTTCTGACTGCAGCTTAAAGCAATCATGCCTTAAGTAAGATATCATTGTTCAAAACAAAAGTTATATAATCCTCACATAAGTAATGGATCCTTGAAAAAGGTGCTATTTTCCTTAATAATAATACCATAAATTAGAAAATGTCGTTAAGAGAGCTTCGCGGTCGTCCCTCTAATTATAATACAATGCGTGACAAATTGCCGAATAAAAGACGGTCAAGAGCGCGTTGGGCTTGTCGTAGAAGGTTCTCAGATTTTGTTAACCTTGATAAGTTGACCTTATTGTTTGTGGTTTCTTTCGGTTTCAAGAGGCGTAAGCGACAAAATTCGCACTAACCCATTGCCTCAGGTTTAGTTAGTTTAGATATTGCCACACAATACTTCACATATATTTATTTGAATATCTAATAAAATGTTGTTAAAATTAAACAGTCCTACGTAATAAGTGGCGAGTCTATTGCCGTTTACCGGGAACTTTCATGTTTGCCAGAGCCTCGTCTGTTTTTCGGCAGGTGCACCACTTGCAGGGGAGGTTGGCTTGGGCTCCTCAGATCTTGGTAGGATACCTATGCACATACATAAAATAATGTATAAATATAAATTAACAGGTACATGAATCATTTAACATTTTTCGTATTTCCTTTTACGCAAATAATCATGCGAGCCGTAAATTAATTTTTATTTCTCCTCTTCTTTGAGACTGTCGCTAATTCTTTTACGCGATTAGCAACGTATGAGACACTACTACTGAGCTACGAGTATTATTTGATATTGTTGTGATACGTCGCGCATGTCTAATTTTCGAACTTCTCGGACCAAGGATTATAAACAGCCATACACATTCAGAAGAAGCGCTCGTAGCTCTGCGGTGCTAGGTGGTCGGAAACGATCACCGAAGTACAGCAGAGTTTACAGAGGTCAGTACTTGGATGGGTGACCGTTTGTGTGGCATTTGATATTAAACGCTTCCGTGCTTCGGAAGGCACGCTAAGCCGTTGGTCCCGGTTATCACTAAATGCGGTAGTCGTTAAGCCATGTTAGAGGCCTAATGGGCGGCTTGAAAAATTCTTACAGCAGGACGCCATACACCTGCCTCCGCCAATCCGCATTGGGTCAGCGTGGTGGAGTATGACCCAATACACTCACACTTTGATATTTGAGAGGAGGCTCGTGCTCAGTAGTTACTGACGGGGACGTTAATTGGCTGACATGATGATACACATTCATACTACAAGTATTGTCCTATTAGCTGCATACGGTAGCTTAAATTGGCCCAAATAAGCGAGACTCCCGACTAAATTAGTAAGACAGTCATGACTTGGTGCGCCTGATACCGAGCTTTTGTATCAAGCGCTTAATTTATTTATATGTTATCGGCTGCTTATGTTTACCATCATGCCTTTTGATAATGACGTGTCACATTAAAAAAAATCAAAATAATTACGATTCCTATTTAAGAAGACTAATAGAATTTTCGACCGTAAATTTATATATTCACTTATAGAACCCTAAAAAGTTTTACTTTGATTACAGCGCCCACACGTATTTGAAACTTTATGCAATTGTATGGAAAATACAATGTGTTTGATAAATTTTTTAGCCTTTTTAAATAGTAGCGTACAATTTCATAAAATTTGAAATGAAATATTTTTTTTGTATAAATTCACCCTAAATTAAGGTAATTAAGTATCATATAAACGTCTTGTTTTCCTTGTTTCAGCCCGCTGATTAATTTCGCATCTTTTTATTGACTTTATGACATAGACTTAAAATACCAGCCAATGTTTTATTTTTTAATGGTAAAACATTGTGCTTTCCTGTCAATCAACCATGTCTTTTTCCTTATGTGGCCTGGTCCTGCCTGATGGTAAGCAGTCGATAAAGTACAAAACTAGAGTATTCTATACCATGGGTTATCATGGTAACAAGAGCACCTACTTATAACAGCCTGCATAAATGCAGAATGTTTAGTGCTACTAAGTTTTGTCGATTATTATCAATCACCTAAAATCATTGCCTGACAAATTTACAAAGATTATAATTTCTTAAAAAAGTACTTCGTTAATTCGTAGCTCAGTCTCCGGTAGCTCAGTATCCGGTAGCTCAGTCTCCGGTAGCTCAGTCTCCGGTAGCTCAGTTTCCGGTAGCTCAGTCTCCGGTAGCTCAGTTTCCGGTAGCTCAGTCTCCGGTAGCTCAGTCTCCGGTAGCTCAGTCTCCGGTAGCTCAGTTTCCGGTAGCTCAGTCTTTACATAAGTGAACCAGTTATCCAAAGATCGAAAGTTCCATTTCTACTCGTCCCACTGCAAAAAAGTTAACTACTTTTTTCTAGTAAACATTTCTTCTCATAACTATATTTAGTATAACTACATACACCAGCAATTATAGATCTTAAAAATCAATGACTGATAAACCTACTTCATAATTCGTGTTATATACAATCGCAACTATTGTATCTAAACCTGTACTGTAACACCTATCCTGTAACCTGTGTGCGCAATAAACTATTTTGATTTGATTTGATAATAAATTAATAAACCACTCAGATATAAATTACAAAATGTTAGCAAAATACCGGAGTGTCTGCAGCTGATGTATATAAGGCTTCCACTCGGGAAAATTGTATTTGCTTTGAACTACAAATCGAGCAGTATTTCTGTGACTACAAGCTGCTGGTGCACTCAGGCTAATTCACTGCCGAAATATTACATTACGAGTTTTTGATCTACTTATGCGCATTTTCCATTGAAAATGTTTCTTTACCGTGTACATGTATTGTGAAAATTTGTGAAAGATGGAAGGTCCATTTTATCTAGTCATATAAAAGCACATTCAGCATTTCCATCATTTATTCAATTTGTTCTGGCTGGAGTGGATAATAAACTTGACGAGTTTCTAAGTCAAGCTCTTGTCTGTAGTGAAAAGGTACTTTGGTATTTACTTAATTTTATTAAAGTGCTCCATCGAAGTAAAAATTATGAAACTGTTTTATATTTTAACTATCTATTCCTCGACATCGGGAATCGAAGCCACGTACTCAGGAGCGGAGTGCAGGTATACTGGCATCCACGCCATATCTGTCGTCTAAAGTCGTCAGTAGTAAATTATATAGAAATGGACTGTTTTGAAATTATCTACTGATTAAGTAGAAAGGGTTGTAGATGTAATGAATCCAATTCTGAGCACCTTCTTGTTCTAGAATTCGAGCCCTAGCTCAAAAACCAGGAGGACAAAAGTTTAAAAACTGACCTCGATTCGATTTCGGTTAGGGATTTTTCCCATATAAGACACATATCTCCTCATAATGACTTGCTGATTACGAGTCACAAATAGGAATTATATATACTTAGTTACATATTCAGTACGGTAATACGATTTTTAAAACGGTCTTCCAACGGTTTTGTAACCGTTTCTGACCACTTTATTTAAATGGTACACTCAATAGACAATACGTAGATCTCGTTTCAGTTGGTGCTGAAGTAATGCGATCCATAAAAAATGCAACAGAAACCGTCCTTCAACGATTTCGTGACCGTTTCTGACCACTTTATCTCAATGGTACACCCAATAGAAATTATATAGACCTCGTCAGGTCTGCTAAGTTAAATATTATTATGCATACTGAGCTAAAATACAGATACTTTGCTTAGTTCGAATTTTATCTAAAAATATTATTAGTTAGTTAATTATTTTATGCACTTATTTTATTCTAATACAGTTTACATGTAACTGCACTTCTACAGCGTAGAAGTGTATAAATTAAGTATATAAAATAATTTACAGTAAATCAAATAACTCCATTTGTGAAGCACTAACTTTTTTAAGTAACATAAAAATATACAAAACAAAAATCTTATGATAAATGCAAATTGAAGGAGAGACGGACCATGTAACAACAAAACAAAGTTAACATTAGAATAAAATATCTTTGTCTTAATAAATTACCTAGTTAAAATATTTCAAAACGTGTTTATTCAAGCTTCAATAGTGAGTGGGGCTAAATGAACTTGGTAAGAAATTCGGCAAGCTTATATCTCCCGCCGTTACACTAAGATTAATTGGTAGATATTTGGTTTTATTACTATCATTATTAATGTGTACCACAGCAAAAGCTATCTGATAAGCCTTATGTAAATTATATAACAGAATTTACGGCTAACATTGTTAGGGGTGATATGTGAGTCTAACTAGTGCACACAAGTTAGTTTGGTGGGATGAGCGGTTTTGAACTTTGCACGCGTCATCGTACTATTATTATGGCAGCATTATCCCGGTTGCCCCAGAATTAAGGATCTGCGCTCTAGTCTAACTAGATTTGGATGAATTTCAGTTATTACATGGAGCGACTGCTGTCTGACATTTGCAACCCAGAGGCAAAAATCATGTTACGGCTAAATGCCAGTATGTTAGAAGGCACTGACTTTCGAATAACGACTGCCGTAGATGTTTTATGATATTCGAGACCAACGGCTTAACGTGGTTTCCGAGGCACGCAGCAAGCGATCATATGGTCATATGTGCGCGACCAGGGTTTAATCTGGGCTAACTCTGTAAGAAAATGCTCAAACCGCATAATTTTGTGAGGCAGATTTCGGAGCAATGAAATTTGGCCAGATTGAGGGAACCCCATGACAAGTCCAACAGATTCTCTCCTTATGCTAACAGTCGGCAGTACAAAACTCTCTATAAAAAAAGGTTTGCATTGGAAGAAAAGTATATAGGGACCCTACCTAGATCTTAGGGCTCCAAGACAACCGGCCGATAAACAGGTGAAGCTCTGGCAATCATAAAACCGGTAGCGGTATTAGGCTCGCCACTTATTACGTAGCTCTACCGATATAGTTCTCGAAATATGGGTGTATGGTATGCCTCTGCCCACCCCTTTTGGAAAACGTGCATGTTAGTATGTGTGTGTATTGGCAAAGATAAATATAAAATTACAAAGAAGCGCAAATAACTTGACATTTTCAAGTGAATCCAAAATGAAATTTTGTTAGATAGCTTGGTGTCTTGATTTTATATTCGAATCGCGCTATTGACGCGCTTCAGTAAGACAATAAACAACTCCAACAGATTCTCTCCTCAAGCCCCCAGTCCGCAGTAAAACACTCCGTTTTATAGACAACATTGTCCGACTCTTATAAACCCGTAAATCTTGTGGAACAGTTCTGTTTGTTCTCAGTTTATCGTGTCACAAATTCTTTAGAAATTCACAATGCTACTTTGTCTTCTATTTCATTCAGTTGTATATCTACATTATGGTGGTGTAATTGTTAGAAAATATTATTTATTCAATTAGGCGTTAATGGTTCGGCGTTACTAGATGGTTGGAGCTGGATTATAGAAGACACATGTCTATCCATCACGTGGACCCAGGGCGTATTGGCGGAGGCAGGTGCGTGGCGTTCTGCTGTTAGTATTTTTATATATCCAGCCATACAATAGGTCCCCTTATATGACTTAACGACTACCACATAAAGTATGACTTACCAGATTATGTACTTTCTATATCCATTGCATTGCAATAGTATTAAAAGAATTAAAACAAATTAAAAAAAAACAGTGAATAAAATTTTATCTACAAAAAGGATATTAGTGCTGAAAAAAAAGCTGTCCTTAAAGGGATACTATTCTATTAAAGACTATATGGCTGATAAAAATGCTTGGGATTAAACCGCCGTTTCATACAGGCTATTCTAATATGACTGACTTAAAGCATGAATATTGTTATATTATGTTGCATTGTATAGCGTCACAGACAAATGAATATTGAAACTAACCAATCGATAATTTAAAAGAGCATAGCCTGTGAGTTTATTGCCAGTTCTTCTTACAGAGCGGTGGCTCGGAACTGGCACTTAGATTCACTTACACTTAAATATTTTTTGTTTTTTTAAATTGTTTGGTTGCAAGTGAATCTAAGCTTCGTGATTTTAGTATAATTATATTTTATTTGTTTTTGTTATTTTTTTTATAATTTAGACGTTTTAAAGTACTATGTAATAGTTTATGAAATAAAAAGTATTTTGGTTTTTTTGTTTTTTTTTTTTTTGAAATATAGTGTTTACCGAGTTTGACATCTGATCGTGCCTTTCGAAGCACATCAACACGATGATAATTATTGCTCACCTTACTCATTGAATGAAACTGCTCATGCAAGTTCTCCCCATTACAAAAAAGTTGTTACACAGAAATGTTCTAGTTCTTTTTTGATAGTATTTTTTTGGTGACTGTACCCGAAGCACCAGTTAGCTAATCAATCATCACGTGGGGCACAAACTACCCTTAATTAAGGCGACCAGGAGACATCATGACAAAAGGGGCAATTCAGCCTATGCCATAAATTATAGGCAATAATAGACCATAGTGAATAAGTATGAAACGTATAGTAACTACGAATACTATAGAAAAACTACATTTCCACTCTTGATAGGGAATATCAACTTTGAGTTGCATTTATCTTAAGTTATGAAAAAAGAATGAAATAAATTTAAAATTAAAATGAATTAAATTTTATAAATAAAAAAATAACAAAATAATCATATAAAGAAAAATATTCTACATCTACCAAGCTGTGATACAGTTTGTCGGCAATGAAAGATTAAATTTTATATACTTTATTAACAATCTGTATTTGTAACTGTTTCTGCGTGTGTTATAAGTAATATTATTGTCTTAACCCATGAGCTTTCCTGTTTTCTGAGCTCGGGCCTCCTTCACGAACCAAGATGAGAACGATTCAGGTTGAACTCCGCCACGCGGACCCATTGCTTATTGATGAAGGCAGGTTTATGGTGGTGAATCGGTGGTTTATTATGTGTTAAATAAAAAATTATAAATAGATAAATTTAAAGATTGTTGTGTGTGGAAGTGCGGGTATGCTCGCCACCACGCCACATCAGTCGTCAATATAGGTTCATAATTGTAGCAGAAAATTTATTAGTATATTCATAGTGAATAACATAGGGTTCTATATTTCTAAAATTACCCACACTGTTTTTGTAATTATACTTATCGCAAATGCGTAAATTATTTTTGATCTCTAGATGTGTGTAATGGCCGTCATAGTAATTTAAGTAATTTGTTTAAATAAGCTGGTTCAAACAGTTTGATCAAATAAAAATACAAAATTCATATTTATTCAAGACATTTTCAAATATTTTCCCTTTCACGTTCATGCCAATTTCATCAAATTGTTTGAATTAGCCTGTTCGATCAAATCACTTGAACGTATATGACGGCCAGAAAAACAGTAAGTTGACATACTGATAATACTGTTCCCTATGTTATCCCTTAAGCAGTTGATTCATCTCGACGTTTATCGGTGGGTGAGCTCAATAACCCATCAAACGGTGTTTGCTATCAATTTATTTGCCATAAAACCGAATACGAATTGAGGTACTTTAGGGAATTGATGTTATGCAATATTAATAAAAAAGTGATAGAAATGATAAACTCTAATTACTTTAACTATTTATAACATGAACAAGTACCACTAGCCTAATTATTACAATCAAGGAGTATCAAAAAGAGGTATTTTTTAACCATTGATTTGTTTGAACAAGTCTTTTCATAGCTGATTGAATGTTGTAACTTTTTTCAAATTTCATAATGCTTACGATATTTATGATGCCATGGTTTATATAACAAATAAGTACTTTTTTTTTGTTTGTATTTCTCGCAACCTCCCGCGACTTCTTACGCGTGACCTATATATGTGTCGGTCAATGTAAGAATGGTGTAACTCCATAATATAAAAAAAAATATGTTTTCGCAGTGGGCTCTCATACTATATTTTGAGTTATTTTGTACTAATGAAAATGTTTCATTTATGATTAAAAATTGAAAATGTATAACATTGTTAAAATATTGTGTCTTTTTTCTACACATATTTTTATAAAACACTTAATTTTTCTAAACTTAATTACAAGGAGTTAGTTCACTATTACAATGAACGACATATAAAACTTTAATTTGAATACCTACCTATTAAACCACATGTAAATCCGTTGTGCTTTTAAAAATCTAAGCATATACAGGGACAGACAGACAGCGGAATGCGAATTCTTTTTATATTATGTGCATAAAAAATATTATTAAACTTTATAAAAATAAAACTTCACCCCTTAATGGCGAAATTTGAAGAAGTGCTATAACTCATTTTTTTTTATTCAAAAGTGTAAAAATAAAGTTTAATTTTTCTTGTTTAAGAAATTCCAAACTTTTTCGAACAAACTTTTTATCTTTTCTTTCAACATCTTTGAGGAAATGTATTTAAAATTTTACTTTTATTGTTGTTTGTTCACGTTTTGTACCTTAATGACCAAATAATATATATTTCACGACTGATATAGTGTGGTGGTTGCTACATCCGTCCTTTGCTCCAAAAGACGTTCGTTCGATTCCCACACTGATATTTGTACATGTTAAAATTTGTTTTGGTCTAGTTGTTGCCTATATATCAACCATACAGACGTACATACTTTCAGGGCTATTTCCCCGAAGGGGTAGGCAAAGCATATCTCACGCACACACTTCACCAATTATATTGTTGGTCCCACGTAATAGGTGCCGAGCCTATCGCCGCTAACCGGGATCTATTACGTTCGCCAGAGCCTTATCTGCTGATCAGCAGGTGCACCACCTGCAAGTGAGGTTGACTTGGGCTCCTTAGATGTTGTTAAGGTCTCATGTCATCTCATTTGACGACCGATATGGCGTGGTGGCGAGTATACCTGCACTTCACTCGAGAGGTCGTGGGTTCCATTCCCACACAGGACAAATCTTTGTGTGCATGAACATAAATATTTGTTCTGGTAAAAAAAAGTATTTATGTATGTTTATCCGTTATTTAGTATCCATAACACAAGTTCTTAATGAAACTTATCTTGGAACTAAATAATTGGTGTGATTGTAAGAGAATATTTATTATTTATTTATTCATGTAATATGCCCAAACATGTATTTACAAAAAAAATATGTCATGATGTTAAACCGTTGTCTAGTCCCAGAGTACAAGCTCCACTTAGCATGAGGCTAGATTGCGGCGTATAAAGTGTCTAAGGACAATATTATTATTCTTAAAAGTATTGTTTATAATAAAAATTCAATAGCTAACCTTCAGTTATAATAAGAATCAGTCATTCATTAAAAGCATAGAAAAATTGAAGTCTCAAAAAATAACATACTGTACGTGTAAGTTCGATCCATATTTATTAAATGGCTCTGTCCAACAGCAGGGTTTTCAGAAAAAGTGACGTCAGCCAAGACGAACTCACTATTTCGTAACATAGGCTCACTCATTGCAAATGACACATATATACATACATTCACGCCTGTTTCACCGAAGGGGTGCACTGGGTAGGCAGAGGCAAATTATACGCCCACATTTCGCCAATTATATAGTTGGTCCCACGTAATAGGCGGCAAGCCTATTGCCGCTTACCGTGCACTGTTATGTTCGCCCGAGCTCTTTAGGTCTTGGTAGGATCCCCATACATTCCATATTGAAATACACTCGTTTTATTTAAATCTAGTTATGATCTAAGTAACAATATTTATTCGTACTCACAGGATCTCATAGCAGTATCACATTTATCGGCTCAGTATATCACTTTTGCGGCTGGTCTTCAGAATAACTTAAAAACGATAATGCCGCGCTTTGCCACTCCAACCACTCATTGCAATAACTATCAAGACTTCTTGGCTGGAAAGTGAAGCGTCATGTCTGCAATTTTGTTTAATTTTCTAAAATTTGTGATATTTCGATTGTTATGAGTAATAACGGCGGATTATTAACCGTTAAGTGTTTGCGAACGTACATGAGTGTTGGTAATTGAAACAAAACAGTGCAACAAACATTTTTACATTCTCTCAAGAAGTCCAAGTGTGATCTCGGAATAGTCCCACATCTTTACTGAGGATTCAAGTGGTTTAGGGAGAGGGCATCTCATTTAACATTTATCATCTTTATCACCACCCATTCTCATATCATTCTCATTTTCTATGATTTATATATTAAAGGCGACGACAAGCAAAAAGCAAGCAAGACCACTAAGCTCTATAATTCGCTGCTGGCTCATGTGTTTTCTATTTCCAATGATCCCGGGTATTTTAAGCGAGGCCTGAAACGCCTGCTAAAATGGCGTGATGAGTGGGTGCGCTTTGTGCCGTGTTTATTTCACGATATGAAGCGATTTAATTTTTTTTTGTACTGCATCGACTTCAGGCAGAAAGTATCAGGCATTATGACATACCACATTAAAAAAAAAATATATATATATACATCTCATACTTGAAACTGGCTAAATGTGCTAAATGGCGCTGAGCTGTTGATTGTATCGAATAGTTAAAAAAAACAAATAGTACTAATTTTAATATTAAATTAAATGGTGGAAACCATGTAACTAAGAAATAATGTTGTAAAGTTATTATTTGTAATTAAAGTATATCGCAGTCTTCAATTATTTTTAACATTATTTTCAGTAGAAACATTCAGCCCACGTTATTTCAAAATGGCCATGATGTTTCCACTGAGAAACAACCTCAAATTAGTGACCATTTAATCGAATACAAATTAAATAAATTTGGTAGGAAGTATCAATCATTTAAAGCGTGATTATTTATATAAATTAATTTAACCCTTGATTGTTAAACTTAGTTACTTACATTTTTAAGTTCATTTACCAAATTTTAAAGTTAATTTTTGCCTTTAGTTAATTTAAATATTGTTTACCAGTCGAAACATCCGGTACACACTATCAAAATGGCGGGGAATGTTTCGACCAGTAAACATTTAAATATATATATATATATAAACTTAACTTATTCCTTGCTATTTATTAATAAAGATATTTTTTAAAAACTTTATTTATCAACGTAAATAAAAGTACACAATGAATTGTAGCAATAAATAACTAAAAGTAGTACTGAAATATCTTAATTAATACGGTCTTGCGTCGACATATATTATTAAACTTTTAATAACGTAACTATGTTAACACTTCTCGAATATAAGTTTAGTGCGCTCAATTTAATATAAAACTTTTCAAATGGCTAAGTAACTATTAAGTTTAACTTAGTTCGAGGAAGTAAGTTAGGAGCTGCAGTAAAATAGATATAGAATTACTTTGAGGGTAACTGCACTTTATATGTGGTGGTACTATGGGTGAAAATGACTATTTCAGCTAAGTTTTTTAGAAGTTTACTTTTATGAAGAATATAAATAAAAACAGATTTCGCTAATGTTTTAAAAGACATACCTGCATTGGTGTTTTCCTAGGCATGATTTAACAAAAAAAAGTATTTATGTCTGCTTATTCTTAATTCAGAACCCAAATTCTCAATTATACTTTTCTTGGAATTAAATTATTGGTAGTAATGTCAGAAAAAGTTTATTGATAACATGACTTTTTGTCATTTTTAACCATTAATTTCATATTTTGCATGTAGGTACTACTACTACGTATAAATTTATTTAATTTGTATAAATATATTTGCAACGTTAACTTTATTTTACTATAAATAGGTATGTTAATACTAAAAATTCTGCACATATAGATGGGTCAAGGAAATCACTCATTAGGCAAATTAAGAAAACTTATCGGGCGTAAAAACGAATACATTTTATACTCATGAAAATATGTCAAGAGATGTAAAAGTTTAGATTCAACATTTAAATATTGACTGCAAATTTACAAAAAAAAAATTTAATTCAATATTTATTGATCGGGCTTTACCAAAAACCTCGAAAAGCAATTAGCCGCCAATTATTGACGTTCCGCTATTTTGAATTGACGTGGCCTTCGTCGCCATCTTGACACCTCTGATTGAGTTGCTGGTAGTTTCTAACTTTGGAGATGATTTTCGAAGATTAATGGGGATAACGCAGAAATAAAAAATCGTTTGACTTATAGCTAGTTAACTTTTAATTATGTAGATTGTTGGCGATTCGTAGTGGATCTTGTTTATTTAACTTTTGTTATGTGTCTACGTGTTAATGCCTAACCTTTGAGTGTAATATTATTTGGGATTGTTGTTAATATTCGTTCGTAATATTCTTATATATATTATTCGTAGTTTACACATTAGTGGTTGGATAGTACCAACGTCATCGTCATTGATTTTATTTCAGAGTTAATTTTTTTTATAAATATGCCTCATAGTGCATACAATTTGTTTACATCGAAATCATTTAAATGTATGCTCTGTTAATAAATTATCCTTATAAATAATTGAGTTTTGCCTTTGTTTCACAATAGAAAATACATATTTTGCTTATGTGGATGTCATACTTATTTTAAACGAGCTGACCCGGCGAACTCTGTTCCGCCTTAATAGCAATAAATAAGCAGATTGTGTTTTTATTTTATTGGAAAAATTACAAAAAAATTACACATTAATCATTCATTATTATTTCTGTATTTTAGTACAAACTTGCTCTTCACTTAAGTACTTTGTGATACACGACATTTTTTTTTAATTATTATTTATTGAGAAGCACGAAGTCGAGCCATACTATTGCGGCGATGTTCACGTGCAATTTCTTGTTCTTCTTCAGTCCTTGCATTTCCAGTATTTCGTATTCTTCTTGCATTACGGCTTTGTCGGTAAAGATTCGATAGTCTTGTTCGCGGCATTATTAATTAAACTTCACTTCAATTCAATTCACCTAAATAATTATTTCAAAACTCATATTCACATTCCCGCCAAGAAGTCAGAAATAGTTTAAATATTAATTTCTTACAAATATCAAATTGTCATTCATACGTCATTACATAGCTGTCATTTGCTTTTTGTTATTCCAAGTCTGATTCGTTTTTGTTATATCACGTTTTATAGTGACTGACGTTTCATGTCAAGTCACACGGGAACGCTGTCGAACGGGATAAAAAGTATCCTATGTCCGTCTCCTGGCTCTAAGCTACCTCCCTACCAATTTTCATCCAAATCTGTTCTGCCGTTCTTGAGTTATAAGTGCTGTAACTAACACGACTTTCTTTTATATATATAGATATAAATATCAGACAAGGGAACACAGATAGTGCCTCTTAGAATATGAACCAACTCGGTTAGAACTAACAGTTTTCTTGTAAATTAATTGGCTTCGAAGGAATGGAAGAAATTTCAATTACTTCATGCAAAAGTAGTAAAGGCACGTCTTTGTTTAAATTGATAGTAAAATTATCAAATCGAAATTTAAGACTTTTAAAGCAAATTTAATATCCTAAAATTATCAGAAGCTATTTTAAATTATACAAAATTTTCTTTTTATCACTTTTGATTTAGTCTTACTGAGTCCGACGAACATTATGATCGTATTCATTCCAGGCAGAAAGCTTTCTTACTCCAAAGACTATTGATGAAAATATTCATAGAAATAACGTTTATTTGACGCAAGCCCCGCTGCGATTAGTTGGGTCTTGTGCTCTTATTTTTGATTGTTGATAAACTACCCACAAACGCTAATTATACTCTTGGGTTTTATGTATAATCTGCTTCAGAGTAAGAATAAGGTCTTTACGGAACCCAGCTTTTTAAGCCGTCTGGAAGTCTAGCCTGCTATCGATAAAATTCGTCATGACTCACTAAAACAAGAAGATGATTTGATTTGCCAAGAATTACCCCACATAAAGAGCGGTCAAATATAGCTATTTCGTAAAATCTTATTATTTAAGATCTCAGCGCGTTTTATCTCTTGTTCTAAGAGAAGTCAAATCTGGAATTCGTGCATTATTATCATCTCAGCTATTTTAAAAGGGCCCCATTTCTCCCGCTACTGAGCTCGGGCCCCTTCTCACGCACCAAGGACAGAGAAATTAAGGTCATACTCATACTGCACTCACAAACTTCACCATGCTAACCCAGTGCGGATTGGCGGAGGAATTTCGTGCCTCATCGACAGAAACATTGATTAATAAACGTTTCGATGGCCCATTGGGATTTTATAAAGACATATTAAAATTATTCGATAAAGCCATGTCTAGAGGTAAAAAAGTAATTTACTGGCTAATGGTATTGACTGCTTAGCTTACAAGATTTCGGATAGGGAATTGAACAACATAATTGCTATTGTGTTCACAAACTGTTTCCTTGGCAAGTTTATGAAAAAAAAAAATTTAACTTATCTATTGCATGCATATATAAGAAGAAAGACCTGAACTAAGTCCATACCTAACATATAAAATAAATTGCAATAAAAATTTATTTTTTTCTATTTTGTAAAAAAAACATCCCAATTTCAATAGAGAAAAATGGTTGGAATATACCACTAACTGGGGACCCGGTATAAATTTAGTGAAGTCCAAAGCTCAACCACATAATACAAGATTTCAAGACGTAGTAAGTTAATTTTGTGTGAATCCAAACATGTGTAAAATTATTGATTTAGTGACGGTTTTTAATTTGGAACTTTGTCTATGGAGACATCTTGTGTCTCCCCGGGACCACGAATGACTGTAAAGCAGTCGAAAGGTCGGGATAAAATAGTTAAATAAACTGCTATTTAATTCCGTAAAATTTATTTTCCTTCAAACTGTTGTTTCAAACTTACAAAAAAAAGTATCAAGTTTTTATTAGTTTAAAATAGGAGTAGAAACCCTACTATCACAACTAAAGATGCGCTTATAGCTCAGCTGTGCTAGGTGGTCGGAAGCGATCTTCGAAGCTTTGGTGCTCCGGAAGAGGGCACGTTATGGTGTTGATCCCGGTTGCTAGTATTTGTTAAAAGCACAGATGTACAATAGACAACGCATGAATTATAATTTGTATTGAATTCAACCTAGCCGACTTTTTAACACCTAATTGCCGTCACGTCATCATTGCTGATATTTAGTGGCGGGAAATCTAGACAAATCCATCGACACTGATGCCGCTGATGATAAATGTTTCATACATGTTATAGTATTTAAAAAACAATACCAGACGCGCGCGGACTGTATGTAGCGGCGGGCAACCTCGACGATTGGTCGGGGTTCGGACACACGAAGTACATGCGCTTGCGATATCTATTGTATATTTATGTCTATGGTAAGACTGTTGGGCGGCTTGAAAAATTCCCACCTTGGTTTGTAGGTTGGTAGGTGGCCTGTGCTCAATGGATAGAAGTTAATGAGCTAAGATGGTAAAAATGTAGAACAAACTATAGTTAAATAGTTATAAACACCGACTGATTTATTGCGGAAATTGTTATATCCGCAATAAATCAATCCAAATGTTTATATGCCCTAACATGAGTGTTTGTCTGGTTTGGATATACTCATTCATACATTGTGTATTGTTTTTAGTACAAATCAAGCTCTATTTAGTTTGCGCCTTGATGTCTAAGCCTTAGTCAGAATTCCTGAGTCACTGATTCTTATTATTACGTTTTTTATTCATTTCGATAACAAAATTTTTTGGAACCCATGTACATTGTGTATATGTACTCATAATGAGGACACCTATCATAGGTATGACCGCAGAGCCAGATAGCTATGCAGCCACGAAATAGTAGCACTTTACCAATACTGTGTCCGGTTAGAAATGTGAAAATGTAAAATTTGAATGTGTTGTTTGTGGAATTCTCGGAATCAGCAAGCGTAAGCGTCCTGTTTTTAAACGGTGCAACGAAATTCTATAGATTTTAGGTTTGATAGGAAATTTCTTTGATTTCTTATTACATAAGCTCATTAACGTCATATCAGGCCTACAAGCCTCCAAGCCTTTAATTTGATATAAGCTAAATTTAATTTAAAATGTCATTGCATCTATGTCATTTGCTTAAAGGTGAGAGGGAAAGCACGATGTTTTAAATAGATTAAGCATTAAACAGGATTTGTGACTATTGTACAAGCCTATAGCCATAAGTTAGTGATAACTAATCCACGGATTAACGTGCTTTCCGACGCACGAAAGGGCTGGATATTAAATGCACACAAACGGTCACCCATCCAAGGACTGATCTTTATGAACTCTGAATTACTTTATTGTTTAGCAACTCGGTGCTACGAGCACTTGAACTGACTACTACCTTCATGAAGTGACTTAAAACGACTTGTCAAAGTCAAATTCATTTATAAAGCTCATAATAAGGTCAACTTAAAAAATAACGCGATTCAAACTTTGTTATTCATTTTATTAAACCATTGAAGTCGCTTATTATTATATTTCTTGAAAGTAGATATAATATGCATGGTAGTTTAAAAATGTCAATTTTTTTTGTGACAAAAGAAACAATTTTTTAATCTGCTTAACTTATTAGTAAAACAGCGTCCCCCTTTGTCTTCTCGCGGGACGCGTAAGAGCCGACGGACAGAAGCCCTATCGGAGAATGGGCAGCAGCGTCCCCTGAGTTGGCCTGGCAATCACCTACCCGCCTGCTCACAGTACAGTTACGTTTATTATCCCTTATTAGGATAATAAGCCCACAACACAAAATTTTAAGTACTGGAGTATAATAAATGCCAAAACTACAGGACATTACTACGATTTGTACATTGTATTGAATGCGCCCAATAATAATAAATAAATAAATAATAAATATTTTCTGACAATTACACCAATTATTTAGTTCCAAGATAAGTATCATTAAGAACTTGTGTTATGGATACTAAAAAACGGATAAACATAAACCTATAAATATATTTTTTTTGTAAATGCATACTTAATATACTCGTACATAGAAAAACTGGGTGTTTTTCAGAATAAATATTCATGTTTGTGCACACAAAAATTTGTCCTGTGTGGTAATCGAATCTACGACCTCAGGATCGGAGTGCCTTATCGGAATACCTTCGCGCCATATCGGTCGTCAATAAATTAATTATTAAACAAAAATAATTGTTTTAAAACACATCACGTAGGTATACATGACATATCAATGAAAAGCCATAACGGTATATTTCATGCAAATTATAATAGTGTAACAAAAGTATCTAATATTTACATTGTTTTCAATGACGGGGTTTCGTGCAAAATATATGTAGATATTTGTTTAAGTCTCTCTTGAATTTCGGCAATTTAGGCCAGAGCTAAATTAAATGTAAACCAACCTTTTTAAATGTCTGTGTTATATGTGATGACGTCATGTTTTAAACATAATTATTTCAAGTAAAGAACACACGATCATAAAACGATTGATGTTTTTTAGGCGCCAACGCGAAAAAAGACACATTGCGGCATAATGCTATCTTCAAAATTAGAGTTATTTCGTGTGAATGTTTCGACAGAACTTCTCTGCAGTGTGTTGTTTACGTGGTGCTTCCAAAACTCCTTAGAAGCCTCTAGTAAAGTCTTCACTATTTGACTGGGGTATGGCTCTGTACTGAATGACGAAAATGTTGTATGCATGCAAATAACTTAAATAAATAAATATTCTCTTACAATCACACCAAACCTAGCTTTGGCAGTGTACATATTATATTTAAAATAATAAGGGGAAAGTTGTTTAATGCAGTAATGTTAGATAGGATAGGGTTCTGTGTGCCGGACGTGGTACGTGGAGCGGCGGCGGCGGCCAAAGCTGCTGGCGGTGCCGCGCTCGCGCACCCAGCTGCTGAGCAAGTCGCCTCTCACGCGTACGCTTCACACCCTCAATAACATAGCTGAGCAGTATATTTCAATGTTCTCTGGGCGAATTCACGAAATTTACGCTCTTTTATATGTGTTATAGTGTATAAAAAATGTAATATTCATATAATCTTGTCTATTGTATTGGGCCAATAACCTGTAAAAAATAGATTTAAGTTTGGAAATAAATAAATAAAAAATTATTTAGTTCCAAGATAAGTATTATCAAGAACTTGTGTTATGGATACTAAAGAACAGATAAACATACTTAAATACTTTTTTTTTGTAAATATATACTTAATATATATAGGAAACACCCAGACCAGAACAAATGTTCATATTCATGCACACAAAGATTTGTACTGTATTGGAATCGAACCCATGAGAGTGAAGTGCGAGTATACTGACCTCCACGCCATATCGGTCGTCCAACTTGATTAATTATATTGCTTTACACTGGCAAATAAACACTATAAACGACTCACTCTTATTTAAATAAAAAAAACGACTGTTATAACTTTCCCTTTTTTACCGCGGAAAAAGCCACAAGCCATGAATAGTGATTTTCCATGTCTTCATTCGTAGAACCTCTAGTAAAGTCTTCAGTACTTTACTGTGGTATGAATTTGACTTAACTCGACTATGACGGACTTTATTTGACTTTAACTGAGGCCAAATGACAAAAACGCTGCATTTGTGCGAATAAATTGATGTATTTAATGACTTTAAACTTGCTACTAAACGAGTGAGCCAATATCTAAGAAAAAAATCGACTTTATATCTTCTCCTTTTTTTTATTTTTTCCCAAGCAGAAAATTGTACGTAACATCATAAGATGTAAATGTTACCACTATTTAAAAACAGAAATGGGTGGTCGGTTTTTCACATCATAATTTGTTTGCTTTTTGTGTTCCTAACATCACCCGGGACACGCAAGAAGGGTCACTGAAGCCTTTGAAATATACGTTGTCTACCTACCTACTGCAAAATGTGTCGTTTCATTTTTCGCTTCACAATAACTTACGGAGATGAATGTACTTACATACGATAAAGCTACGTCTGTACGAGAGCATAGTTGAAATAAATAAGTAGGTCAACTACAACTAAAAGCGACGGCACGCACGATTCTCTGTCGGCACGTGTTTCCTAGTTCCTATAATCCCGAGTCTTTTAATGGGCGTGAAATGCCATTTATGCAGACCGGCATAAGTGCGCCCGTGATATTTCCACGGTATGAAGCCCTCAAATTTTTTTGAACTGCATCGACTGCTACAACCAGGAAGAACTACGACAAATATATAGAGAATGATACACATAAGGCTATTTCTTAAAGTTTATTTAACTGTCAAAAAGACAGAATTCAGCTGCAGAAAAGCGTCGCTTCTCGATTTGGGCGCGCTCACGTACAAATACTACAGATCGTGTACGATGCGTATTATAAAGTTTATTTATTTATTTATTTATTTATTATTTAACCTCTAAGTTACCATACTAATTAGTTTCCACTATGATGAGAGCTTCGTATTCAGCCGGTTAGCCGACATTCAATTTAGGCCTCGTCGTAGCTCGCTCGCTCAGGCAGTTTGTAATCTGCCTCCGCGGAGGTTACATGTACCACGCTCGTGGTCCACTGCGGTCGAAGTTCGATAGTTGAAATACGAAGTTTTGAAAACGCGCGGGTGTCAATTGTTTTTTAATCTGTGTTATTTCACGGTGTTTTATTTTAACGGATAGCGGATTAAAACAAAATGCCGTGGTTTTAATGCGATTCATTTGTGAGTTTACAGTTAAGTGTAACAAAATCAGCAATTACTGCTGATTGACTAGAAGTTTGACTGAAATAATTAACATTGTGATTGTGATTTAGCCTCCTTTTAAAGGTAATATATACTTCTATGTTTTTTTTATCGTGGGCGGTATTTTATGACTAGTATTTAATTTTTATTATACCGTGTGACAATTTACAACAATTTGATGTAGAGGTTTTTATTGTCTCGCGTGTATTTTCGTGTCGAATATAAATTGTTAATTGGGTTTCAAGGAACAATTTTGGGACTAATTATATTTTCGGCAACGAGAACATATTTTGTAAATAAAACTAGTTTCGCTTAAATTTTCAATACAACTCAAAAGGTGTATCTAATGTACTGGGTATTGCTTTTAAATACCTGTTTTGTAAACAATTTTTGGCATGTTTTGCTAGGAGTCAGCATCAAGCTCATATTAAAATATTTCGTCAGTTATTTTTTAATATCCTCTAAAGCATGAAAATTATCGTGCCATAGGCATTGATAACTTGTGGAATATGGAAATACATTGTAATAACATAAGGAAAACTCTAATAAGAGCGTTATATTTTTCTTTGACGAAATTTGCGATCCTTTCTCGTCTCTTAGATTCTCATTGTTATGCTTCGAGAACATTTTAATAAAAGTTTTGTGTTAAGTGAGGTATAAGTATGCTTGTAACCTTAGCAAAAACAAAAACTATGATTTTTTTGTAGAAGGTCTATTAGCTCATTTTATTAAAATTAATAATAGTGCGTTCAACAATTATCTTGAGTTTACTCTTTTTTCGTAAAGAAAAAAAAACAAGCGCTGTCTGTCTTGTATAACTTTAAATTTCGCAACGGATTTTGATGCGATTTTTTAAATAGATAGAGTGATTCAAGAGAAAGGTTTTTATGTAGGTCACGCGGGCGACGTCGCTGGCGACCGCTAGTATATTATAAGTCATGGAATTATTGCAGTACAAAATTTATTCAGCAGAGACTTAGCTGAATAAAAGAAGTTAAATATTTTTATTATACTGGAATTTATATTACTTACTGGAATTTATCTAAGACAGTCCTCGTTGTTGATATTTTAGTTAGAATTATTGCGGACCAAGATGGCTTTATTATAAATATTAAATCTTTGTAACATTATTCAAATTTCAATAAATGATTTTTACACCATCTGAAACTCGCGCAGGTATGTTTGTTGAACTTTTATGTACTTTATGTTAATAGTGCTGAAGTTTAGTTTATCTAGACATCTCTGTGCTAAAAATGTACTTTACAACAACTATATACATTCCGTTTAACTAGTTGTACCTTCTGCCCACCCCGAATCAGACATATGAGCGTTGGTAAGATCTATGTGTTAAAGCTAAGTCCAAAACAATTCGCTGCTGTGAAATAACAAGCCGATACCCGCTACTTCTCTCGTTGACTATTTTCACTTAAGGGGAAGAGTTTCTAAGATTATTCCTTAGTTATATCTTGCTTCCTGCGATATTTTTCGTTGAATAATGTCACCCTTTAAGAAGAAAAGTTTTCGAAAATCCTTCTTCAGTGGATGGTTACGTTAGGAAAAGCCCCCACTAGCAATCCTAGTTACGATTAGCATTAAAAGATGTATCATCAAAATTACATTCATATGATAGCTGATATGATGCCTTAGAACATTAGCATACCCAATAGATCACATTCTATTGAAGGTACTTGCTCATAATGACCACACAGGGCAGGTGAGTGGGGAATCGCAGATCAAGCTAGTCCGCAGGATAACTTTGCTGCCCATCATCCGGTAGGATTTCTCTGCGTCGACTCTTAAGATACGATTTAAATGGCACCATTCTAGTCCGGTACGTCCGGCATAAATATGTTATATGTTACGTTTCAAAATTATGAGTGATTTTGATACTACGACACTTAAGTAATAAATATAAATAAATATTCTATGACAATCACACCCATTCTTTAGTTCACAGATAAGTATCATTAAGAACTTATATTATAGATACTAAAGAACAAAAAAACAAACTTACATACTTTTTACGGAATCGAACCCACGACCTTAGGAGCGGAGTGCAGGTATACTGACCTCAACGCCATATCGGTCGTCAATAGTGAACAAGTACTTTAGTAGAATAAATATTATTTAGGATGGTCAGTCATTGAATGGGTGGCCGTATATTAAGAGTAAACGTTCGCAGCATTATCGTAGCATTATTGGGAGTAAACGTTCTGAAACTATTTGGCCTAGTTGACATTAACGTATAGGTTGGCCATTACTCCGAGTAAGGATCTTTTGTCCTGCTTGACCCTCTCAAGCAACCCGTGCCTGTAGTCGCAAGCCTGTGGATGTATTTCCGTTTTTATAATTATCCATAACCTAAACAAGACCTTAGTAGTTCTTGTGAATCCAGAACCAGTACTGTTCTAAAAAATATCAATTAACCTTCTTAATTAAATAATAAGAGATTATCAAAATTGATATGGCACGGTTGTTAACGCTTTAAACGGGTTCGATTCTCACACGCGACATATTTGTGTGTGCTTAAAGATTGAGATTTGTCTTAATGTTTATAGGTGTTTTCTATGTGTTATGAGTACCAAAATATTTACAAAAAGTATTTTCGTAAATAAGTACTATGCAGAGCTTGTACTATGGGTTTAGGACAATATATACACCATGTATATATGTATGTACACCTTTATACATGCTATTCATTTAGAAATACATAATAAATAGCCAGACTAAGAAAATGCTCATATTATTTACGTTAACAAATATTATTGTTGACTTGTCTGAGAATCGTACCCACGACCTAAGGAGCGAGAGCTGGTATACTGACCTCCGCATAACATAGTTTTAGGAATCAGGAGTGGAAATAATAAAAAAAAATTGCAAAAAACAACAAGAAATTAATTTATTACATGTGTTTTTCACTTGATTATTCAAAACTAATAACGGTGCTTCTTAATTTAAATTTCTAACTAGGTATTTATAAAAACTAAAATCAACGGCTCTTCAAACGGGCAGAGTTTCGACTATCCATGAGTGCTCGACGTGAGCTGGCTTCGACTCGTGGTTTTCTACGTGAGCCCCCGCAGGGGGGTCACGGCGCCGAATCGGGGCAGCGCCCCCTGGCCGCGGTATCTTGCGGCGCCCGTGAATACGATCGCGTCATTGGGTTGGCTGTTCTCAGCCGTAGATAAAGTCCAGGGTAGTCAAATCCGGTGGTGCTACGATCAAGCCCTGGGGCGATCAGCTAGCGTGGTGTTCTGTTCTGTTTTAAATGGCGTCAGGTCACTCCCTAGGTCTCCCGAGGGATAAGGCTTTGGGCATAGGCCTTGGCGTCCGGTGGTCGAGCGTGCAGCGGCGCCAGGTCACGAAGGTGTTCGTGGCCTGAGGCATTCGCCCGCCCGAACATCAGTCCCGCCAGGCGACCCACGAAGGCTTCAACGCTCTCTAAGTGCAAATCCCAGCTGGCTTCGAATGACGGTCCACGTGCTTTTATAGGCAATGGCGGACCTCCCACCAAACACCCCTCCATTCCTTTGTTGTGGTCACTCTTCTGCTAACAATAGCATAAATTAAATTCAACCTTTATCAATTTTATGCTGTAGTTATGTTACTTGAAAAAATTTCGTGACTTAAAACGATTATGTTTTTATAACAAATTGACACGGAACCTCCTTTGCCATGCTGTTATAATGACAGCTCAGTAGTGGGTTTGTTTATTTCACTTTTCAATTGAATTCACTATAATCGATTTGGAGTAAGACCTCTATTTGAGTCTGTCTATCTTTAAAACTACGCTACTGGTTTTGATGCGGTTTCTTCTAATAGATAGAGTGACTCAATAGAAAGGTTTACGTTTGTCAGACGAAGTCGCGGGCCGCTAGTATGTCATAAAAGACGTAGATAATTACTGTTAATAAACACCGTTTTGTTAATAAAGTTACAGTTTTCTTCAATAATTCTATTATTCGACTTGGCCTCTTAACGTGTCATAAAGATGAGAGGGATTCAGCTTTTACATCACCCCTTCGGAACCATTGTGGTGGTCGAAAGGTATGTAGCATCGTGTTTATAGAGCATTTCAAGCCATCTAGCCGAGCCTCTTCATTGGTTTAACTACTACCTCATAATAACGATAGCTAGGATTGCGGTATGCCTTACAAACGGTCACATCTGTAAACTGGTCTCTGTGAACTAAGCTTAACTTTGACGATTATTTATTTCTATCAAGTGTAAAATTGATAGTCGAAAAGTAATTTTAACATAGTGTATATAAGTAATAGGCGCTAAGGTACTGGCACCTACATTCGTCGTTATCTTCAAAATTGACGTCATCAATCGCACTTCAAGTTCATTGACTCTGCCAACTGATTCCAGCAACTCGCACTTTTTTCGAAAACGCTTATCATCTTTATCATGTCTCATTCTCATTTACTATGAATTATATATTATTAATATATCACTTACTTGACACTGGCTAGATGTGCTAGACGCACGAAGCCATTATATAAAAGAAAAAATTAAAAAGTGAAACGTAATGACTACAGTTTTGTTTTATTTTCTAAAATTTGTTACATTTCGAACATTAATGTGTAACGGTGGATTATTAACCATAAAGTGTTAGTGAATGCACATAAGTGTTTGTAAATAAAACAAAATAGTGCAACATCACTTTTCCAATTCTCTCAAGAAATCCTTATGAGATCTCAGTATAGTCCCACATCTTAACTGAGAACTCATGGGGTTCAAGGGGAGAGCATCTCATTTACCATTTATTATTTATATCACCGCTCATTCTCATTCACTAAGAATGAAATATTGTTACTATTTAACGATATACTGTTTGAACAAATTATTTTGCGGAAATAGTATTCGCATGTATAATACGCTGCCAGATGATGTGGCTAATTTATCTAAAAAGAAATTTAAAAACTACATAAAGTGGAAATTGTGCCAAAAGGCTGCTCATTATAGTGTGCAAAATTTTATGATCGACAAGGCTGTCTGGAAGTGACATAAATTGCTCCTTTCTTTCTTAAGATATTAGATGTTGGTAGTTTTAAGAACAACAGCGGTAAAATTAATATTTTATTTCTTTGTTTTGATTAGATTTTAAGACATAAATTGAAAAATGCCAAGATGAGTTTCTTGAGGCATTTTTCTCAATCTCGTTGCCTTTTCAAGCTTCGTTAAAGTCACCGACAGACTGAAAAATCTATAGAAAAAACCTCAAAGACAGATAAACTGACAAACCTTGACAAATTCTGACAAAGAATCCATTTGCTTATATTTCTTGATTATGGTACCGCTCATATCTCTTTCATTGTTAGGAAAAAATATATCGAATTTCAATTTTGCGTGTAAAAAATTGACGAATCTAAATGATCCTGTTGATCTTAAGGAAAATAAAGTTTATTTTATTTTTATTGACTTGGCACTGGCTAAATGTGCTAAATGCTTTGTGCTATTATTCAAAAGAAAATAAAAAAGGACTTTCATGAAAGAGACTTTTAAGTATTTTTACTTGTTTTGAAATAAATGCGCTTAATCTATAAGATTGTGTTAAATTTGTGTCCTTAAACTTATTAACTTCAAATCTTGGAAATAAGATAGGGTATTGAATAAGTAACAAGGTACTATTTGTTTACAGTTTAGGTTTGTTAACAAAGAGTCTAGTTCTGTACGGGTGACCTGTTAAGCCTTAGTTTGGATTAGCTATGTTATCTAAATATGTGGTAACAAAGCTAGGCGCTCTTTGAGATGATCTAACAGCTGTACGCCATACCTATATCTACGTCTTGCGCTGAATCCGCACAGTGACGCTCTGGGTGTGGACTACGTGGGTAGTCACGCACTGAGTTCACGTAGTCATGCTCTTTTTTTTTTTTTTGTTCTACGTCGTTAACAAAATGCATTTACCCACTGCCTTCCGGCCAAAGGGGGACCGAAAGGGGGTGTGGGGCTCACCACCGGCAGACGCGACTGCCAGCAGTAATACCCACTAAAAATCTTCCGACGACGCCCGCCGCTTGTTGAGAAAAAGGCGAGGGCCAGTACCTGGGTTGCAGCGTCTGACACCCCGCCTGCGGCCAACGTCCCCCGGACCAAAACCGGGAGGACCTCCTCAGAGAGGCACAGTGGAAGCGCCCCTCCTACCTCCTTGTGCGACCATAGCGTGTGTGGCCGACTTCTCAGAGGGTCCATGGCTAGACAGCAGGGGCCCCCTGCCCCCGCTGCCTAAGACCCTCCTGGCGCTGCTTGACGGGCCCTCCTGGCCCGCCCGCTGCGCCCTCCACAGGTCCCTCTTAGTTCCCCCCCGGTAGTCAGTACTAAGGGCACCCAGAGTCGTCGGTCACTGGGTGTTACCTTTTCCCGGCTTCCGGGAGGTACTCAGCCCCCCCACCACGCCAAGGTGGAGAACAGTCGGGGGGGACGTAATCATGCTCTGGGTGGACCCACTTTAAGTATTCGCATGGTTATTTGTAGTCCATCCCCATCGTAAGCAGTGTTTTGAATTGTTCGTTTAGAGATATTGCAAGTGCATCAAAACTATTTCCTATTCAACAATTTGTTTCAGTAATATAAATATTTTTACAGATTCTACTTTTTCTAATAATATGTCTAATAAAATTTCAGCAAATTAACTAATATGTTAGCGACATTATATTTTATGAAATAAGCCAACCTCATCTCCCATTGATAAATTTCTACTAGTAGTAGTCTTTGAGCTTTGCCATGGACCAACGGACGAACGGATATGGCGAAACTATGTCGGGTCCTTGTTACTACGGAACCCCAAAAAGGTGTCAGTTTTAGAAAACCGATATTATCGATATAATGGTAGAAATTTGGCTTCCCAATTAAATCTCAGTATATCGCTGTATTATATCAAAAAAATTCTAGGTCACAAGGTCAGCGTATGAATTAATTTTTCTTTGCATTTTCTGCCTAAAACCAACTTCGGTTGTTCCGTGGTGATCAATAAACCTTGAGACTATAAATAAAGTACGATTTTACTAAATACAAGAGGCTACATTCTCTACAAATGTCTCAGATGATTCCGACCTCGACGCAGTGCGTATTGCGTAAAAGGTCAAGATATGTAAGTTGTTTTTTATTATTTTAACAAACTATCGTTAATAACAGCTATCGTCTATCGCCAGAATGTATAAATATTGAACCGTTTCTATCGCTTAGTTTAATTCTAAACCGTTACGTACACCTACGCTTAGTTTTTAAGTTTGCATGCTTTGATCACTATTAGTGATCGAAGTTTGCATGTTCAAAAGAGCGCTCTTAGCTTCGCTATACTTGGTGGTTGAAATAGATCACGGGAGCAAAGCAAAACTAACATTCAAATCTTAGATCATTATGTCAGCCTTATAAAGTCCACTTCTAAACATTAGCCACCCCAATATATTACATTCTATAAGGGGGCTTTGTAGTATAAGCCTTTTCGGTGCCACATGTGTCACAGAATACATTATTTTCTTTCTTTCTTCTTTCATAATCACCTCACTGGTCAGGCTGGTTGGTGATCGCAGTTTGACAGTACGCAAAATGACGCTGCTGCCCATTATCCCGTAGGATTTCTCTTCGTCGACTCTTACGACTCCCGTGATGAGAGGGGTATAGACCTTAAAATAACACTTCTGTATGTTTGAAGAAACGTTTTATCAGTTGTTTTTATTTCTTTATGTGGCAAAAAGGTTGCCAGGAATAAATTGCTGTTAGCAATCAGGCTGCACATTGTACCATACATTTGTTTATGAGTTTTTTTATGTTGGAACACTCAACATAAAAATTTTCATTCATCCACCTTCCACCTATACCCCTTTGTACATGTTATTTTATATACCTCATGTAATACTTATAATTATTTTTGTGCAATTAAGGATTATTATCATTCATTCAGTCATTCATTCAATCTCTGAGCTGAGATAGAGGTCTAATATCAGGATATTTTTCTTTATATAGAAATCGTTAAGCTGAAGTCAGATTCTAATGGCGGCTAAAAAAAAACTAACAGTGGGATAGACGCCACTTATATGCGTCTGCTAATTGACACCGGCTCCGCTTAGTGGACTTATCCTGAATCACTTTTGACTTGGTCCATAAGTAGGTCGTGCTCAGTAGTAAAATGTTAATATTTTTAGATTATGCCGACGTGTTTAAAAGATGCCAACGAGAACCTGTTATAAAGCCTTTGTAATACGTCTGTCTCCTGTCAGCGGGCTGTGGTGAACTTTAATAAGGAGACATTTCAATAGAGCTGCGGATCATCCTACAAAATAATCGAGTTTCCTTGGCAAGAATTTCACGTGTATATTAGTTTCTTACATATAAAATTAAGGCAGTCCAAAACGCCTTAAATTTTTTTTGGTACTTCTCGCACTTTTTTCAGCAAAGGAACCAATGAACTCTCTTTGAAATGGCAAAAGTGCATAGATAATAACGTTACAAACTTTTTGATTGATTAAATTTTAAAAAAAAAATCTTTTTTTATTTAAAACATTAATTACCTAATATATAGGTTTATCCTTTTTTGGCTCAGCGCAGTCAGAGAGGAACGCAGCGGAGAAGATTTTTATAACGCACTCGAAAATCAACTTTAACGTTATCAAAATAAAGTACATACATGCTTGAACCTGACAAAAAATGCCGGCGCTTCGAAGATACGCGCGAGCCCCCTTGTTTTTGTAATAAATAATTGTAATAATTATAAAGTTGATTTTTGAGTAAGTTATAAAAATTCTCTCCGCTGCGCTCCTTTCTGTCTGCGCTGAGCCTTAAAAGGTGCACATGCAAAGTGCTCATATCTTCTATTATTTTGCGCCGTTAATGCTTCTTTGGGTTTGACCAATGTCTTGTTAGGATATTGATTGGCCAGTCTTGGTAGCTAAAAAAAAATGTTTTAATCGATGTTTGCTTCAAGAAGCTCCCCACATTGTCAATATATTTGACAGTCCCTTTTAGGAAGTTCGTATAATATTCCTTAGATAGCTAATCTATAGAGATCTCATTTGTAAAACTGAAGATACTAACAATAGGACGCCTCAACGCAAGAACTTTATGTCCAAGTCCTAACTCAAGATTTGAGATAATATTAATGTTTCAAACAAGAACATCCTTTGAAGCATAAATCAGGTCGAGCATATATAACTGATGAATAGTAAATGCTTCCTCCAATTAATTCAGACAATTTAAATCTTCATTAGGCTTTACAGTACAGTTCCTCTGGCAATTAATAATTAAACAACACTAGACGCAGCTGGATATTCAGTCAGTAAGACGGTCCCTTGAGGCGTGATCAACTAACTATTGTACCTACCTTCATTTACAACGAATTTAAATACCTTACAAAGAATAATATGAAAGTTTGTAATAACGATACGGAATAGATCGCTGTGAAGCTACATTTTAAGGACGGGGGAACTTGCGTGTGGTTTGTCGTCGTTAAGATAAGTTAAGTACTTTTAGGGCGACTCGAAAAATTGTAACAACATTTGAAAAAATATTTGTGAAAGGAGGTCAAGGTTTGCAATTCTGTACATTGAACACAGATAGATTGTTCGATTCTAAAGGTGTACCTACAGAGGCACGTCATAAGGTAACCAAAGTAGTAGTACTCGTTATCCCAGCAGACGTGTTAAATGCATATAATGATAAGCAATAGAAGTGCTACGAGCGGGAGTGATTTCATACTTATTAAAATACTTTCGATTCACATTTAAATAAAAATTACTCACAGACGAATCTTTTCACTAAAACAAATGAAATATATTGGTAAAGTCATACTCTCTATTGACAATGACATGACATTTGCGACAGACTATAAGAAGCTCCATCGGAGCCCATAATTATTCTCTGCTAAATATGGGCTCATCTTTCATTTTTCTTTGCTGATTTATTTTTCAAACGAGATTTTAGTATTTGGGTATATATTCAATAGTTTGGCAGCATAATTATAAAGTCTCGAGCCCCGATAGGAAATGAACTTCTTGATTAACTTAATATCGATAGAAAGAAAAGTCATTATTTGTAAAGGAAATGTTTATTTCATTATTAGAAACACTTACAGAATCTGTTTAACATTTATAAAAGTAGACATAGGGAAGATTTAGTATTATTTTATATGCCAATATTTTGATATTTTCTGCCAGAGTTTATCAATAAACGTCACTGCTGTTGTATAATTTGTTGCCAGTATAAGTTTTTATATAATTTAATTTACTTTTTGTAAAATTCATTAAACGAGGTTTAAGTGAACGAGTTCGGGAAAAATCGTTCCGATACGTAGATTCAATTAATTAGCAGATATAAAAATATATTTTATTCGGCTGAGTTAAATTTGTAAACATAAAAATAAATCTGTGGGCAAAAAAATTTTAATGGTTTTGATTTGGGTCGACAAGCCCTCAAATTCGAATGAACGACGTTATATGATCTAAAATACTAATTGTTACACCTACTGTTAGTAAGTTTTTATAAACAAATCTGGGAGATAAGTTGATCTTAAATTTAAAGTTTTGTATATCAGACAGGAAGGAGGGAAACTACTTCGCCCGGTTACATCCTCTCGGGAGTTGACGTGAAGTCAACCTAGAAATAATATTCATGAAGTTTAAAACCAGTTATCCACTTATTTACATACTATATTTTTTTAAATTTAATATGCGTTGGAATCCACATATTTTTTCTCTAGACTGTAATGAATGGTCGCGTTAGTTTTTAAGTAAAGGTCCAAAAGAGCTTTATTTAGCCAATCTTAAACAAAAACATTTAAAGTTGGCTATACTTACCATAACACATTTGTGAATGGTCGCAACTTCGTATGTGTTACACATAACTCAACCTTACAGTCAGCGTAGGTTATTAATGACACTAAAAATAAACTTTATGGGCATAGATATAAAGCTGCGCGAATATTTCTTTGTGTCGGCACGATAATTTTTGTCGAAATTGAAAACCCTATGGACTTTTTGCTGTATACAGGGTGTAAGCAGAACCTGATCAAAGCCGAAGTACGTATTATCCCAGCCTCAGGATCATTGTTTTCTTTGAGACTATGTACCTGGGATATTAATAGCCCTATAGTTTTTTTTCCTTTGCATAATGGCTTTGTGCGCTTAACACATTTAGCCAGCGTCAAGTAAGATATATATTAATAATAGTTAATGAGAATAAGTGGTGGTAGAGATCTCTTAAAGAGATAAGTTCGCCTTTGCACATGTCCCTTTTATTTGTAATGTTTTGATATTTTTGATTTATGTGCAATAAAGAGTTTAAATAAATAAAATAAGTATATTATATAATGATGATAAATGGTAATTGAGATGCCCTCCCTCTAAACCCCTCGAACCCGCATTAAAGATGTGGAAATATACTGAGATCTCACATGGATTTCTTAAGAGAATTCGAAAAGTTATATTGTAGATAGTGTTTCGGTTTATTTACGAACACTCATGTACGTTCACAAACACTTAACGGTTAATAATCCACCGTTATTACACATTAATGTCTGAAATATCACAAATTTCATTTCACTTTCCCGCCAAGAAGTCAGCCTTATTGTTATTGAAGGTCTAAGTCACAATTTTTCATTAAAACAAATTTTAAGTGTTTTTTTTTGATATTTTTTTATTTAAATATCGTCAGCACACTTTGTGCCGTGTGTTACCGGCCTAGATTAGAGCCACGCCCTTTTTTCACACAGGGAGTCGTAAGAGTCGACGAAGAGAAATCTTTGATGAGGATGATGGGCAGAAGCGTCTTGAACTGCGACAGCGTGGTGATTATGGGCAATAGAATGTAATCTGTTGGGGATGATGATGGCGCTTGGGCCACAAAGAAACGCGGTTGAGAGCATTTCATTGTATGCTACTTCACAGATTTTTTAACAATAAAATTTAATTTTAATTTCGTCTGTTATGTTGTATAGAACGGTTGAGTTTGCCTTTTATCAATTTCTTTTTACAGCCTATATAGTAGTTAGCTTTTAATAGTAGTCAGTAGTAGTAAATAATGTTATTTTCTAGTCTTATAACGAAGTCGTCTCCACCGTTAAGCTGACAATATTATGTCAAATATATCATACTGCTAAATATCTGCTAAAAATCCTAAAAATTGTTATATTACTCTGACGTACCCATTAAACCTACTTCCAAAATCTTATTGCCGCTACACAATATCAAATGTATTAGGTCGGGGAAAAAGTCTTTTCGCATAACGTAGGTATAAACTTATTATAAAATTTTTTTGACTGTACTATTTGTGTCTGGCTGGTTTTAGTAACATTAAAAAGGTTCCATTATAAAGAAAAGAAAAAAATAAAAAAAAGTTGTTTCCCGCTATTTTTCATTTGTTTTTCTCTCCGTAAAAATGAGTGAATCTAATGAAGAAATTCGATACATTTTAAAATTTTATTATAAAAAAGGCAAAAATGCAACTCAAGCAGTGAAAAAAATTTGTGATGTTTATAGACCTGATGCAGTGTCAGTAAGATTAGCACAAATTTGGTTCAAACGTTTTCAGTCCGGAAATTTTGATGTTAAAGATGCACCTCGCTCTGGTCGCCCTGTTACGAATAAAATGGACGCCATTTTTGAAAGAGTGGAGCAAGATCGGCATATTAGTAGTTACGATGTAGCTGAAGAACTGGGAATTGACCACAAAACAGTTTTGACCCATTTGAAGAAAGCTGGTTATACAAAAAAGCTCGATATTTGGGTGCCACACGAGCTCACTCAAAGAAACTTAATGAACCGTGTACTCATTTGCGATTCATTATTGAGACGTAATGAAACCGAGCCGTTTTTGAAGAGATTGATAACTGGCGATGAAAAGTGGATCACGTACGACAAGAACGTGCGAAAAAGGTCGTGGTCGAAAGTTGGCCAGGCTTCACAGACTGTGGCCAAACCTGGCCTAACACGAAATAAGGTGATGCTGTGTGTATGGTGGGATTGGAAGGGCATTGTTTATTATGAGCTTTTACCGCCCGGCAAAACCATCGATTCTGATCTTTACTGCCAGCAACTGATGAGATTAAAGGAAGCAGTCGAGAGAAAACGGCCGGAATTGATCAACAGGAAGGGTGTGGTCTTTCATCACGATAACGCTAGACCACACACATCTTTAGCCACTCAGCAAAAATTAAGAGAGTTTGACTGGGAGGTCCTAGTGCATCCACCATATAGCCCTGACCTTGCGCCTTCAGATTTTCACCTGTTTCGGTCTCTGCAGAATTCTTTAGGTTCTGTAAGGTTGACCTCAAGAGAGGACTGCCAAAACTCTTTGTCCCGTTTTTTTGATCAGAAGTCCCAAAGTTTCTACAGTAACGGGATAATGTCTCTGCCCACAAAATGGCAGAAAGTTATTCAACAAAACGGTACATATATATTGTAAATAAATGTAAATAAACTTTGAAAAAAATGTCTTGACTTTTCATACAAAAATACGAAAAGACTTTTTCCCCAACCTATTATTTCATAAAAGATTTTGATTGTTGTTTATTTAACTGAACCGACTGAATCAAAGCGGAAAGGTCTCGAAGTTTCAAAAGCGAATCGTCAATAAGATATAAAAATGTTTTCCATAAAGAAATTATTTGATCCACTTAAGAACGGACAAAGCGAATATTGGATAGGAAGGGACAGATCCGGTGCTCGCTTTTTCCCTGTATGATTGTAATAGGGAAATGCATATGTCGTTCAGCTCTAATGATGAACCTAATTGCTCTGGTTTGATTTTTGTACTTACCCTTACGAATTCATTACTGATGTGATGTCCCTTTCTTTTAAAGTAATATTTTACAATTTTGTATATAATACATATCCTGCCTGATAGTGTGCAGTCACTATAGCCCAAAAACAAGTTTTTAGTTTTGAATTTTGATTGAGGCTGATTTATGAACTAGTGTCATAAACAATATTCCTTTAAATAATAAATGTAAGTTTAATGAAAGTGTAATAAAAACACACTTATATTCCTTTTTTTTCAGTACATGCTTGTATGCTTTGCGTGAAATGTTCTAAAATGTAAGCAAAGATACCAAATAGATTTGAATAACGTTTCAAATGAAGGCTCATATTTTAGATTAAAGCAAATATGTACAGCGCAAACGAAATTTCGAGCTAGAGTAATGTTTAAATAAACCTTTCGATTTAAATAAATATACTTACCTTTTTCTCCGTTATTGTTTTTCAAGAAATATATATTTATGAATGAGTGTCATACATTCTATCTCTCTTTCTCTTTTAATAGAAAAGAGAAAGAGAGTGTGTTTTGTTTTGTTTTTATTTATATTTATTGCTAACATATGTATGTAAACTCAGTGTGTCTCCACGTGACAGAATCAGAAATGAGGAAATCCTTAGGAGAACAGGAGTGACCGACATAGCGAGGCGAGTTTGCAGGTGGGGCACATAGCTCAAAGATCCGACGACCGATGAGGCGTTAAGGTTCTTCAATAGCGACCGCGATCTGGGAAACTTACTATAGATAATATCCCTCCCTATAGACCGATGTTCTGTTCAAGGCGGCGGGAAGCCGATGGATGCAGGCGACTCAGGGTCGCTCCGTGTGAAAATTTATTGGAGAGGCCTATGTTCAACAGTGGAAGTCGTATGGCTGAGATGATGATGATGGTGATTGCTAACGTTAATTAATCCCTTTACTTTCGTCGAAAGAAAGAAAATATTTTATTAAAAAATAAGATGTGCTCTATACCAAATACTTCTATGGTTTAAATATTTTTTGTAAATATATTTGTATACATGCACTGAATAATGAAATTATTTATTTATTTAATCTTGCACCTTTAAAAGTATTACAAAAGGCAAACTTAATGCTATAAGGCATTCTCTGCCAGTTAACCTTACGGTTAGCAGAAAACTTTAAAGGCGATGCGGTAGTTTAAATACATAAACTAAAAACCTTAAAATTAAACCTTATTTTTAACTTGACATGAAAGTATCTCATAATATTTTATTTTTACTTATATAATTGAATCTTAGCATTAAGTTAACACAAGTATGAAACTTATTATTCAACTTTGTAAATATTCAATGATAAATTCCAGCGCCCTCAACCAGCTTAAACTAAAAAGGTTCATTTGAAACTGTCGCATCTAAACCTCTTAATAGTCTACTCCAAGTTTAATAGGACGTAATCCAGCAGTGGTTTGAGCTAAGCTAGATGATAGCAGCTAATCTAGACATCAGTATCGGCTTTATCAAAGAAGTCTTTAATAAGATATTACCCAGGCTTTACTGGCACATTAAGGTTTAATGTACGGATTTAATAGTTAAGCCTGAGCAAAGCTGGTTCACACATTCATTAAGCTGAATACCGTGCATTACTGTGCGTTTACTTCGTATTTAATATGTGCGAGAGTTTCGAGTAGTATAAAAAGTTTGTCCTGTGGAATATACATAAGATGGAACCTATAATTATAGTAACCGGTGTCGGCTAGAACATCCAAACTGATATGATAAATGCAAAAGTAACTCTGTCTGTCTGTCTTTTCTTCACCCCTAAACTACTGACCCGATTTGTGTGAAATTTGGTACAGACATAGTTTGGAACTCGAGAAAGGACATAGTTTTTATCCCGCAAATCTCCGCTGGTGCGCCCAAAAATCAGCCAAAAGTTCCACGCGAACGAAGTCGCGGGCAAAAGTTCTTTGATATTTTGTTAAGTATGATTATCAGTATGAAATAACTTTCATAATCCATACATATTTACATTCACGCCGTTTTCCCCGAAGGGGTAGGCAGAGGCATATCATATTTCCACATTTTGCCAACTATGTTGTAGGTCCCACGTACCAAATAGGTGGCGAGCCTATTTCCGCTTACCGGTAACTTTTGATATTCGCCAGAGCTTCGTCCGTTGACCGGCAGCTGCACTTGTTGGTCAGGTTGAGAGGTACAGGTTGGCTTGGGGTCCTTAAGTTTCTGTAGGATCCCTGTACACCCCCCCCCCCCGACTGGTCTCCACCATGGCGTGGTAAGGGGGGCTGAGTACCTCCCGGAAACTGAGAAAAGATAACACCCAGAGACCGACGACTTTGGGTGCCCTTAGTACTGACTACCGGGGGGGAAACTAAGAGGGACCTGTGGAGGGCGCAGCGGGCGGGCCAGGAGGGCCCGTCAGGCGGCTCCAGGAGGGTCTTAGGCAGCGGGTGCAGGGGGCCCCTGCTGTCTAGCCATAGACCCTCCGAGAAGTCGGCCACACGCGCTATGGTCGCATAAGGAGGTAGGAGGGGCGCGTCCACTGCGCCTTTCTGAGGAGGTCCTCCCGGTTTTGGTCCGGGGGACGTTGGCCGCAGGCGGGGTGTCAGACGCTGCAACCCAGGTACTGGCACTCGCCTTTTTCTCAACAAGCGGCGGGCGTCGTCGGAAGATTTTTAGTGGGTATTACTGCTGGCAGTCGCGTCTGCCGGTGGTGAGCCCCACACCCCTTTTCGGTCCCCCTTTGGCCGGAAGGCAGTGCGTAAATGCATTTTGTTACCGACGTAAAAAAAAATAAGGATCCCTGTACACCCACAAACATAATTATATCGATAGGAGCCCAATATCATTCTTTACTCAGGGGCATTAATTAAAATTATAACAACGAGAAATTTTCAATAAAACATTAACACATAAAGATAAAAGAAGATCTTCATTATGGCTCTGATTATAAGCGCAAAGCGTCGTTTAGATTTCTTTGCACTAGGGAATTCGTTTGTAAACCGTAAAACTATCTATTACCGTGCAAAAAAGTCGTGAGCTAAAGTTAATGTATATGTGTGTGTGTTACACGCTATCTTAGCAAAAATATGAAATGTAACAACAACTATTGTACCATGTTTCATGCATATAAATAGTTTGATTTGATTTATGTCATCGTCGTGTATGTAAATGACTTAGTGCATTCTAATAATACTATAACATCTGTTTACTCTCCGATCAGTTGCTATGATCTTTTGTCATGACGACTGTTACTTATAATCTTTTGTTTGTATTAAAAATATTTATAAAATATCTAACAGTAATATAAGACACATTCTGGTATAATTTAAGGAAGTAGGCAGTCATTACTTAAGCAATGTTTCCCGAATTGCATGCATGTTATCAACTTATCATCTTGGGGTCTGAATTCAAATGGCTTTATAAATCAAGCCGAAACACAGCAATGCAGGACACAGGAATTGCATAAATTCAACTCTGAATTGTTCTCATTCCATTACAACAACAACATACTAGAAAATCATCGTACTTAAATAGAAATTGTTATTTGATATATTGAGGTATTTGGTGAGTGATTTGGTTTGAATTTTAAAACTTGAACATTATTTTCATCATCATCAACATTTCAGCCATTTTAATTGCTTTGTACGTAGATCGATCCTTTGCCACCGGATCCACCGGCTCCCCGCCGCCCTGACCAGATCATCAGTCCATCGCGTTGGGGGCGCCCTCTACTACGTTAACGTTTACGTTTAATTTCATCAACTAAGATTTAAACACGATATACAAATACGACTACGGAGGTTGAGCACAGTTTACAGAAGTCAAAGGTTTCGTGCTATCATGAGGTGGGCCAAGACAAAACCCCTATATCAATAAAATATAACAGCAGGACGACACATACCTGACCCTGCCAATCCCACGGCCGCGTCCCCACGCGATATCCACCACCCCGAGTATGTGCTGATGATACCTTCTCACCTTAGCATGATCACTGTTATTATTATGGGTGGACGTGTAACTAACCGTCAAGAATCGCTCTGACTCTGAAAAAAACATGAATGAATGAAACAGTGTTATTAATGCTATGTTTATCGTAAGTGAAATTAACTCACCAGTTGCCGCGTACGGCTATGAATCTTTATGTCCAGATGTTTACACCTGAAGCAATAAGCAACATACCTTAGAGGGCCCGATTCTGCTGTTCTGCCGCGGTTCATAAACATGTCGTTATGATTTAATACTGCGTTAACCTACATCTGCAAAGAAATATGCCACTTAAGATAGCTTTATAACGTTTCTGGTATGTAACATTATTTTTTACTTCATGATGAAATAGTATTTGTTTCTGTTCATGGTACAGTTGTGTTGGAAAATTTGTTTTTGATTTGTGATTAAAGTTTAGTGAGTATCTATTAGGTCGGGGAAAAAGTCTTTTCGCATAACGTAGGTATAAACTTATCATAAAATTTTTTTGACTATACTATTTGTGTCTGGCTGGTTTTGGTAACATTAAAAAGGTTCCATTATAAAGAAAAGAAAAAAATAAAAAAAAGTTGTTTCCCGCTATTTTTCATTTGTTTTTCTCTCCGTAAAAATGAGTGAATCTAATGAAGAAATTCGATACATTTTAAAATTTTACTATAAAAAAGGCAAAAGTGCAACTCAAGCAGTGAAAAAAATTTGTGATGTTTATGGACCTGATGCAGTGTCAGTAAGAGTAGCACAAATTTGGTTCAAAAGTTTTCAGTCCGGAAATTTTGATGTTAAAGATGCACCTTGCTCTGGTCGCCCTGTTACGAATAAAATGGACGCCATTTTTGAAAGAGTGGAGCAAGATCGGCATATTAGTAGTTACAATGTAGCTGAAGAACTGGGAATTGACCACAAAACAGTTTTGACCCATTTGAAGAAAGCTGGTTATACAAAAAAGCTCGATATTTGGGTGCCACACGAGCTCACTCAAAGAAACTTAATGAACCGTGTACTCATTTGCGATTCATTATTGAGACGTAATGAAACCGAGCCGTTTTTGAAGAGATTGATAACTGGCGATGAAAAGTGGATCACGTACGACAAGAACGTGCGAAAAAGGTCGTGGTCGAAAGTTGGCCAGGCTTCACAGACTGTGGCCAAACCTGGCCTAACACGAAATAAGGTGATGCTGTGTGTATGGTGGGATTGGAAGGGCATTGTTTATTATGAGCTTTTACCGCCCGGCAAAACCATCGATTCTGATCTTTACTGCCAGCAACTGATGAGATTAAAGGAAGCAGTCGAGAGAAAACGGCCGGAATTGATCAACAGGAAGGGTGTGGTCTTTCATCACGATAACGCTAGACCACACACATCTTTAGCCACTCAGCAAAAATTAAGAGAGTTCGACTGGGAGGTCCTAGTGCATCCACCATATAGCCCTGACCTTGCGCCTTCAGATTTTCACCTGTTTCGGTCTCTGCAGAATTCTTTAGGTTCTGTAAGGTTGACCTCAAGAGAGGACTGCCAAAACTATTTGTCCCGTTATTTTGATCAGAAGTCCCAAAGTTTCTACAGTAACGGGATAATGTCTCTGCCCACAAAATGGGAGAAAGTTATTCAACAAAACGGTACATATATATTGTAAATAAATGAAAATAAACTTTAAAAAAAATGTCTTGACTTTTCATACAAAAATACGAAAAGACTTTTCCCCCAACCTATTATATTATTTGAAAGATTCCGTAAGTATTTATAAAACAACGAAATACTTGCAAATCACTGACGACAATCTGTCACAAACATATGGATAATAGTGATTGACTTAATTATTTGATCAAAATCACACAGAATAAGGAATAAGAATAGAGACTACATTACTGCCACAGAATTTTTTACATCTAGCAAACACAAAAGTTCCCGGTTAGCGGCAATGTCCCCACCTATTACGTGGGACCAAAATATAATTGGCGAAATATCGGCGATATAGGCCTCTGCCTATCCCTCCGGGGAAACAGGCGTGATTGTACGTTTGTATGTATGTATTATAGCCACAAAGAGTGGTATCTGAGGGTAGGCAGGCACCCGCTTCTTTATACACCTTTATGTGCAGGGTTCACCAATGTTAAAATAATAGTTGCGGGAAAACAGAAATTGATAGCTAAGACCTATGCAGGAATGCGAATTGTGGAGGAGTTCAATGTACAGCAGTGTAAATCTCATAGCTGAAGTTATTGTGGTCATCTTTCCAATGCCATTTCTATAAAAAAATACAGACATACATTCACGCCTGTTTCCCCGAAGGGGTAGGCAGATGCATATTATACGCCCACACTTCGTCAATCATATAGTTGGTCCCACGTAATAGGTGGCGAGCCTTTTGCCGGGCACTGTTATGTTCGCCAGAGCCTCGTCCGTTGATCGGCAGGTGCACCACTTGCAGGTGAGGTTGGCTTGGGCTCCTTAAGTCTTGGTAGGATCCATAAAAAAATCTTCACAATTTAGCCTTTTATAATTAAATCGATGATTTCTAAAACCCCATATGTTACATTTTTTTCCAGATTTAGGCTACTATAGGTTTCATACTCTATGGACATTATTTATTACTATTTTATTTTTCAGAATATATTTGTATGCTACGCTACACATTGGAGCAAGAAAATATATTTTTTTAGTATTCCTACTAAAAATATTAAGTTTTTCTTGTTCCTGAAAAATCTTATAAAGGGGTCTTAGAAATTCTCGATTCATTAAAGTAGCGTAAAAGTCACGTTCATAATTAATTCTATTTTTAGACGATCCCACAAAAATAGTGTCAAAAGCCCCTTAACCTGAATTGATGCGTATGAAAAAGTACGTGAGAAGCCCAAATTAAATGGAGCTAAGACCTTCACCTCTTTGTCTATAGTGTAAGCACCTAGTACTTGTTCGAGTCGCTTCTTCAATGCCTGGAGGCAAGTACCTCTTAGACATTTCTCTCAACTTCGAGAAAAAGGATCGTTAGAACTAGCATACAATTCCAGCGAATTCAGTTACTTCTTTCGTCCAAATATTAGACTAGCTTCCGGTCACAGCTTCGCGCTAGTAGTATTTGGTTTAAAAGTTGTGAATCTTGTGTCTTGGTCGCTCTAAATTTTATAGAACGTATTTCGAAATTAACTTACATTCACCGATTACTTTATTGCGTGCGCACGTATATATAATGTCAAAGGTGTAATAAACAAATAGATTAGTTATATGTATTCCATTCGTTTTTAAATTCATGTCAGAATTTACATATTTAGAGATTTTGCCCATATTGAATATGGACATAATTGGTCACTGCGGAGAAATTTTAGGTTTTCCTATTGTGTCGTTCGGCTGAAATGGTGATACCGGTTCGTTCTCTTTACGCGATTATTAAACAGACCAAATTATATGTTTTGAATATTTTACAGTAATATTACAGTAATAGCGATAAGGCCGCCAATTGTATCACTTTTCTTATGCAATTGTTATCTTGTTTTATTTTAATTTGGTATACAATAAAGAATTTTATATCTATCTATCTATCTAAATCCGTAAATGTGTTATAATTTAGTATAACATAGTAATGTAACTTCCTAACCTTTTCACAAGATACAATTTCAGTTTTCTTCATTAGTATATATGTGTTTGAAACTTTATTATTTGATAGATACACTGATATATTGACAATGGACTGTAACATCTATTTATTTATAAAAGAAAGTCGTGTTAGTTACCCAATTTATAACTCAAGAACAGCAGAACCGATTTATCTGAAAATTGGTGGGGGTTTTGGTTGCTTAGAACCAAAAGACGGACATAGGATACTTTTTATCCAGTTTCCGTGGGGACGTGACATAAAATGTGGTGAAACGAAACGCTACTGACATGAAATAACAAAACGCAGGTGACAGCAAATCTATCAATTTATTAGACATAACATCAGTCTAGCCGTTTATTTGTTAAAAATAGGATGAGGTGCTTTGCTGAAATGTGCAAATACATGGCCTTGAAGAACCATTCACATACAAGAATTATTTTATTTTTTATTTTAAATACTTATGTTATTTTTATTGCCTCTAAGACGGAACAAAATTCGCAAGGTTCGCTTGTTATTTATACAACAATGATAATGACTTCACGTTCAATCAGACAGTATGTTCGTAAGGGTTTCACATAGAGGTATTTTAAGCCTAACAGCAACTCGAGTTTAATGATTCAATGGAGCAATCAAAATGTGTTATACAACGTAAACTTTAATTTTCAATAATCTTGGATAACATACCCTTGACACTGAGGCTAGATATTCCATTTCCACGCCTTTCAATGCAAAAATATGCCTTTATAAATAAAACGAAGAATCCCTTTCAGCTAACAAGAAAAATCTTCACCATAAAAGCTTTCCGTAGTCATATCTCCAAAAACAACCGAGCCTGTTGAATTTGAATGTTATTGCAATGTGATAAGATCGCGGGGGTTAGGGCGCCTTTTTATTAGTACATTGAAAGGTAAAATTATTCCTTGGTGGGATTCTTGAGTTGTGAGCAAACGGTAAAGTTGCGCTCGGCAAACTGTATTTGAAGGACGAGTTCCTTTATTACAAGAGTATCTATCAGGTAAAGTGTATTTTTGAATAGGAACACTAATTAACAATTTGTCATAATGCAATTCTTGAATTGTAAGTGAACGATGAATTTGCGCTAGGCAAACTGTGTTTAAAGAACGAGTTCCTTTATCACAGCAGTACCTACTAAATATGTACTAATATTATAAAGCTGAAGAGTATGTTTGTTTAAACGAGATAATCTCAAGAACTGCTTGGTTCAAATTAAAAAAAATATTGGCTATGAAAAAATTGTTTTGAAGAAATATTTATTTCATATTATTCATCCAGGAAGGGTTTAGGCTATACAATATTACGTTGCGTTCAACAGGAGCCCAGAATCAGTGGAAAATGTGGAAACCGATATTAATATTGAACGGCTTCCGTTGCGTGCGCTGCGTAAATATGTATGACAGAATCATTCCTCTTTGAATTATCTAAAAAATTGTCCGTGACAATATCTTATCGGGTCAGCTAGTAAATAATACTTTTCAATAGGGACAGGAACAATTTGTTTAAGTGTAATATATATATTATAATTCAATACCTAAACTCTCTATCTCACGCACGCGCGCGCGCACACACACACACACACACACACAAACACACACACACAAAATTTTGATATTGTAGTTTGTAAAATTAGGAACAGTGCAATTTGTTATTATTATTTTCTTTAATTTTATTTGGTACTTTATTTTGTTTACTGTTAATTTTGAAGTGTTAATTTTCTTTTTAACTATTATAATTTCTGTTTTTTTATGTGGTCGCTACTATGTTGCGAACCCAATGAAACGGGGTGGTACCTGCCTACTCTGTGCAGCATAAGGTGAGCTCTCTCTAGTTAGAAAAAAGGAAACGTTTAAATTTACACAAGAATAAAAACAACAATTGACTTCTTGGCGGGAAAGTGAAGCGTCATGTCTGCAGTTTTGTTTTATTTTCTATAATTTGTGATATGTCTAACATTAATAATAAATAAATTTTTAATTTTATATATTTATATTCAAGGATGATGTACATGGCAATAGATTTATGCGTTTTTCATCATATTTACCGAACGCTGTAGAATTAATTGAATTGGAGTATGCGAAAGTAAAGATATTCTAACTCGGATAAAACATCCAATGCGCTCTTAAATATTTGAGTAGCGGAAAACGCTTTAATATTTTACCGAAAGTTGAGAATGTAATGAAAAGTTTTAATGTATTTTTAGGTCGACTAAAGGTAAAAGTATCACTTGTGTCGACACATTTTTTGTTTCGTTACAACGCGGAAACATGAACTTTCATAGTTAGTTTCGTTGTAGCTCCCACATTTCCATTTGCAGAAAATGTTTCTTTGTACGTTGAAGCTGTATTATTTTTACTGGCGATTTTATTATAAAAGACCTGAGTGAGTGAGTTACAATGTTTTTCTTTCCGTAATTAATAACAGACTCTTTTGTTCTCTTTTTAGGTTTCATACTAATGAGTGCGAATGGAATTCTATTACCAAATTGTCGCTGTACGTCCGTTTGGCACTGGACTGTATCATTGGCCACCATTGTTAAACAATTTACAGATTGGGTTACTTTTATACCCATCATAAAACAATATTGGAACATAAAACATAGTGCGAAATCATATATAAGAAATAGGAAAAAGCGTAGTTCTTTAGTAACAACTTTTATGTAGATTTTACGGGATTCTACAAGCTTAATTTAGCTCAACTTAAATAACTTGGACTTAGGTCCCCTAAATTATTTAAATGAGAAGTATTAATCTTGTGAAAAGCATAAAGCAACTTGCGAACGCTTGTTTTACCAGAGACAATAATCAAATTACCTACAACAAAGTACCTACAATGTTCGTTAATTCAATAAAACAACTAAACATCCCATTGAAAGTTAGTTATTTACTGTTAACTCTGCATTTTATCCGGCAGACTGGAAACCTCAATAGAAGGGTCTGGCTTAAACTAATGATAGGCACCAAAAAATAAATCTATTCAACTGTCTACGTTACACCAACGCAAAGCATTTAGCTAAGAAATTACTAATATTAACTTTAAACTTTTTGATGTCCAGATAACTGGAATTACGATATCGTATATCGTTTTTCGGCAGTGATTTGCGACCCTATAGCCTCCATACATCAGGGCAGTGGTCTATACATATATTACTGATATGACCGGAAAAGAATAGCTCTGCACGTTGAAAATCTAAAATTCCTTCATTATCATCCTCATCTTGCATCGTGATCCTCAGTGTTGAGTATTGTGACCCCCTTTCTGCATTACTTTCTCTCTTGTAAAAGGTTTTCATTTGTTCTTGTCTCCGGCGGTATGCAGAGCGTAGTGAACTGTGCACTGAACTCAAGATCGGTGCGGATCAGGTTGGCCCAATGTATTGGGCTGCGTCGCTGAGTCGCTGGCCGTTGCTTACAATTATATAGGTACATAGCCCGTGAGTTTCTTGCCAGTTCTTCTTACAGAGCGGTGGCCCGGAATTGGCACTTAGATTCACTTACACCTTAAATATTTTTTGTTTTTTAATTGTTTTGTTGCATGTAAGTGACTCTAAGCTTCGTGATTTCAGTGTTTCGATTGTTTTTTTTTATATTTATATTTCATTTTGACGTTTTCAAGTACCATGTAATAGTTTCTGATATAAATGATATTTTGATTGTGATTCAGAAAATTTTACGCTTATAATATTACTAGCGGCCGCCCACGACATCGTCTGCGTTACCTATTGGAACTTTTTAAAGTCGCAGCCCCGCGGTTAATCCGCTTTCTTTCTTTTTTATCTTAAAATTATGAGTATTTTAGTTATTTGGAAACCCTACGACCAAAACTTTTGAAGTTTCATACAAACAAAGATGACTCTTGGTGATTGATTTTCGTTTAAAATCCTGTGTTAGTTAGCACCCACATCCTTAAACGAACTAACTCCCAAGCAAAATTTTAAAATCCTAGCACTTATAATTATTGAAAATTTGTAATGTGTGAGTCAATGGCCTTTTACATTCATAAATGTATATGATTAGGAAAGTTCGATGCCAATCGAAAAATTTGGTACTGCAGTGGAGACGTCATCTGTCATGTTATAATTATTTGAATTAATTCCACATTTTTATTGATTTTTTCTTTTGAGTTTGCTTAACCTTATTTACCGAAAATAATGTATTCAACACACGCCGAACTCATGTGTTATTTACACTTCACTATTCCAACAAGTTGAAGAAATCACGTACGCTATGAACATTTAATCGA